>OW028749.1:23799659-25049659 GCA_932294355.1 Aporophyla lueneburgensis
GTTCTTCGCGTGGATTAGTGACGTCACTATAGTTCCGACGCGTCGTGATCTGCGATCCAATCGTGCGACGTGATCGCTGAGATAATAAAACCTACGACTTGTCTGGCAGTCGTTACGTCATTCGCCAATGGGTAGCGTCTGCCGGCTGACTGCGTAAGTGAGAAGCTATGTGGAAGCTACTACGCGTGTTAAAGAACTAGCTTTTGCCAGCGGCTTCGCCCGCGTGGAGTTCGGAAGTTATCCCGTGGGAACGTACTACCGGGATAAAAAGTGTACTATGTGTTAATACAAGTTATAAACTATCTGTGTGCCAAATTTCATCTAAATCCAATCAGTAGTTTTTGCGTGAAAGAGTAACAAACATACGTCCATACTCACAAAGTTTCACATTTATAATATTAGTAGGAATTGAACTGTACGTGGTAGCTTTGTAACAAGGGGTAACTGCTTTTTTGTTTGTTTGTCTGCTCTATCCCACACCTGGGCAAAGGCCTCCCTCTTCTCCTACCAACTTTCGTGCATCCGCGCGTCCTCCTTCCAATTTTGACGGCCTATCCAGCTCGTCCCGCCATCTTCTTCTTCTTCTTCTAACTTAACAGACAGCTGTGCTGCTGGGGAGTTCGTTGCGCCACTTCTTCTTCCCAGCGAAAGCACTAGGAAGTGGTGACGGGCGGGCGCTTTTGGGGGACTGTCTTATGTAACTTTGACGTTCATAAAGTGCTGACTTTTAGCCTAGTTTGAATAAATGAGTTTTGATTTTGATCTCCTACGTGGTCTGCCGCGACCCCGCCTCATTGTAATAGGTCTTTACCTATGAAAATTGCCGTTTTGTATGAAAAAAATTAAACGAATTTTTTTCATGTATTTTTTATTTGTATTTATCGAAATAATCACCCATGCAATCAATGCATCTTTGCCAACGCAGTGACAGTTTATTGATGCCCTTCTTAAAAAAATCAGTTGGACGGGAGGCAACAAATTCTTCAAAGGCATTTTGTACTGCCTCTCGGGAATTGAATTTTTTTTCCCCCCAAGAAGTCATTCAAATTCTGGAAAAAGTAGTAGTCTGTAGGCGCAAGGTCTGGTGAGTAGAGCGGATGACGGAGAGCTTCCAACCCCTGTTCTTGCAACTTGGAGACCGTCTGCTGTGCAGTATGAGGTCGCGCGTTGTCGTGCAGGAGCAGCGGAGACGAGCGATTGACCAATGCTGGTTGGAGATGTGCCAGCTTCTCGATCATTGAGTTCAGTTCTTCACAGTACACATCTGCAGTAATGCTCACCCCGTTTGGTAAGAAGCTGTGATGAATCACACCGGCGCTAGACCACCAAACAGTGACCATCACTTTTCTAGGGGTAAGTTTTCGTTTAGGGCATTGTTTAGGTGCTGAACCAGGATCCAACCAACTTGCTGAGCGCTTGCGGTTATCAGACAGAATCCATTTACCACAATGCGGTTCAAAATTCCTTCATTTGTGTGTCTGATGAGCAGTGCAAGGCACGTCTCGACGCGTACTTCGCGCTGGCGATGATTGAGTTCGTGGGGCACCCATTTGTCAAGCTTTTTTACCTTGCCAATTTGACGCAAATGGACCAATATTGTTTTGACGCTAACGTCGAAAGCTGTTGCTAATTCAGCCGTAGATTGTGTATCATCAGCTTCCACAATCGCCTTTAATTCGTCATTGTCGACCAAAGTCTTCGAACGACCGCGAGGTTCATTTTTCAGGTCGAAATTTCCAGAACGGAAGCGAGCAAACCAATAACAGGTGGTGCGTTGGTTTGTAGTGTTAGCTCCGTAAACGTCGTTGATGTTGCGTGCCGCTTGTGCCGCGTTGCTGTCACGACGGTACTCATATTCCATAATTACTCGAATTTTTAACGTGTCCATGATGACGAAAAAGATTGAAATGCCAAAATGTAACACTAATCAATAAACAAATGGCTACTTTTGGAAAAATAATTCCATGTTTTTAAAATAAAATAAATTTGAAATTAGAATTATTAGACAAACAAAAATTATTTTGATTTGAAATGGCCAGTACTGCAGAACGGCAATTTCATAGGTAAAGACCTAATATTAAGGCACCAGTTCTGTGCTACTTGGGTCCACAGTTTTTCCGGCATGAGTATAAGTAACTACTTATACTCTTATAATCTCTGATATAAAACAAGCTGTACCCGCGATGTGATGTCCCATCGGTAAAGAAGACGGAGTTCTATCCAAACGATTATCGTCTTCGAAAACCTATTCGGGGATGAATTAAAAAAAAAACATTTTTTACTGCTCATCTTGTGGCTAAGTAATAACCGACGCACAGGTAGAACGATCAGGTTAAGTTACACTTGACGCGGTTGCTCCGTGGATGGGTGACTATCTTTACATACTAAGACCTTACCATGCCGCGGAAAATACGTCAAGCCGTTGGCCTGGCTGTCATTCGTAGATTGTTGACAGTCGTTACAGGTCGTCAGAAGCAAAAGTCTGACAACCAGTCTTACAAAGCGGTATTGTTGTACTACCCAGTAACTGAGTTGTGGAAGTCAGATAGAGAATCGCTGTATATAAAAAACTTTTTAACAAAAAATTAAACCGCCGAAAAACTGAAAAGCATAAAATAATAAACCTTAAAATTATGAGTCGGCGCTTTGAGTGATCCTTGTTCATTGATTTTCAACCGACGAAAAAAAACGGAGGAGGTTCTCAATTCGACGCGTATTTTTTTTTTTCATGTATGATCACGCATAACTTTTTACATAGTAGTCCGATTGTGACAATTCTTCTTCTATTGGAAAGGGTATACTCCCAAGGTGGTCCCATATAAATTTGGAAAGCAAAATCGAACCCTAAGGGTCGGAAAACTGGGCACGCCACAATTGCGGCGTTAAGTCCCCTCTTTGAGGAGTGGATAGAGAGGCGTCACGGCGCCCTCACCTTCCGCCTGACGCAGGTTCTCACCGGGCATGGGTGCTTCGGTGGGTTCCTGTTCAGGATAAAGCGGGAGGATACGTCCGGGTGTTTCCATTGCGAGGATCGTCTGGAGGACACGGTGGAGCATACGGTGGAGGTGTGCCCTGCCTGGGCGGAGCATCGCCGTGTCCTCGTGGAGGCGATCGGCGGCGGCGACCTCTCGCGTCCGGCCCTGGTGCGAGCCATGGTACGGAGCGAGAGGGAATGGGAAGCCGTCACCTCCTTCTGCGAAGCAGTAATGCTCGCGAAGGAAGAGGCGGGGCGCGTGAGGGAGTGGCAGTCTCTGCGCCCTCACGTCCCTAGCCGCCGCAGGAGGAGACGCCCCGGGCGTCGGAGTCGATTGCGGACTCCCGGCCACCGTAGGCGCGAGCTTGCGGGTGGCGAGCAATGGGTAGCTCGCCGCCCGGTAAGGACCAAGCTCGGGTCGACGGCGCGCGGTGTTCCACGCGCGCCTCAAAGAGATGTCAGCAGCAGTGTAGGGGTCTACTAGGACCGATGCCTGCCGGGGTCGCGTGATTGTTCGAAAGAGATACCGTGACCCTGGCACATGGGCAACTAATGGAACACGGATGGGTTTTAGTCAGTAAAAGTCTGACACGCCCTCCCGCTCCGCCCAGAGCGGGAGAAGTCATTTGATGATTTCCCATCCTGAAAAAAAAAAAAAAAAAAACGTTCGGAAAACAGGGGATGATTGATTGTTCAGTCACTGATTGTAATGTATAACCACGCATAACTTTATACAGAGTAGTCCGATTTTGATAATTCTTTTTTTGTTGAATAGGGTATACCTTGCCAAGTATTATTAGTACAATATCTGGTTGACCGAGCTTTGCTCGGTATTTTTTGGTAAATTGTGTTTAAAATAATAAGTTTAAGTTCAAGTTGATTATCGATAAAGTTGGTCATTGAAAACACGAATAAAACGACATTTTATAAAAATGAATCCTAGCTAGATCGATTTATCGCCCCCGGAACCCCCTGTATGCTAAATTTCATGAAAATCGTTGGAACCGTTTCCGAGATTCAGATTATATATATATATATATAAATATATATATATATATACAAGAATTGCTCGTTTAAAGGTATAAGATTAAAGCCACGAAAAATTATAAAATAAAAACTTTTTAAACTAAAAATTAAAGCCACAAAAAATTATAAAATAAAACCTTTTTAACAAAAAATTAAACTGCCGAAAAACTGAAACTTTTTTTCAACGCGGACTCAAAATTTTATGGTTTATTATTTTATGCTTTTCAGTTTTTCGGCGGTTAGTTTTTTGTTAAAAAGTTTTTATTTTATATTTTTTTGTGGCTTTAATGTACTAATAATACTTGGCAAGGTATACCCTATCCAACAAAAAAAGAATTATCAAAATCGGACTACTCTGTATAAAGTTATGCGTGGTTATACATTACAATTAGTGAGTGAACAATCAATCATCCCCTGTTTTCCGACCCTTAGGGTTCGATTTTGTTTTCCAAATTTATATGGGAACACCTTGGGAGTATAACCTTTCCAATAGAAGAAGAATTGTCACAATCGGACCACTATGTAACAAGTTATGCGTGGTCACACATAAAAAAAAAAATTATACGAATTGAGAACCTCCTCCGTTTTTTTTCGTCGTTTGAAAATACTGGTACTTTGCTGCATCCGTTTAGACTGGAAGTACTCAACATAGTTGGAAAAAGGCTAGGTAGCAATCTTCTGCAAACGCAGTGGTTGAGGCAGTACGTTGTCCCCTAATGAATTTAAGATGTTTATCAAGTAGACAGATTTTGGTTCCACACGAGCTATTTGAGAGCATATTGGTGGCTCTAGTCATGTGGTAATAAGAGAGCTAGTGGTTCTACATTAGCTCTGATAACTTTTAAAAAGTGAAAGCGTTATTTAAATCAAGACAGCCCCCATGTTTTTCCTCACATTTTTGTGCGTTTGTAGAGTGCAACTGTGCTTTTATTGAATTTGTAGTCAAGATGCTTGTTCCCGAGCAGTTTGCTATCAAGGATCGCACTTTGGTGGGATAATTTATTACTAGGCGTCATTTATAAACTCTCATTAAATAACCTTGGTTAATTCAGCTGGACGTCTACCCTTCCTAGACGAAATCCCTAGCTACGCCAATGGAGCCAGTTTGCAAATGTTGGCAGCGCGGCTGACTGATCAGAGAGTTTCGGAGTAGTGGCTCGCTTGTTGTCATATCGACATATAGGTACATGGCGACTACCTACGTATTTGAACTGGTTCTAATTGACATCACTTCCTAGAAACGGTGGTACGGTCGCAGTTCGGTCTTAGTTACTAGTATGTATATGCGAGGGCGGGGGGGAGGGGGGGGGGGAAGGGGGGGTGATTCAGATGGATTGAAAGGAAATATTTTCCAAATGTTATCATCACGGTTGACACGGTTGTTATACAAATAAAAAAGAATCCTGTTGTCCTAATAATATTATAAAAGTAAAAGTTGGATGTTTATTACTGCATTACAGAAATTTGACATACACATATTTTATAACCTGTATAAAATATGTGTATGCCAAAATGATTTTGAAGAACGCCGTTAATGTTAAGAAACTGTCAATATGAGAGCGATTCCTACTGATAGACAGTGTACCAATTACCCCTCTGGATTAACACCTAGGATACTTTTTATCCCAATAGTAGGTACTGTCTCCGGGGGATAATTTTCGACATCAACGCGGGCGAAGCCGCTGTCAAAAACTAGTTAGTATATATGCATTTTTTTCATAGAAGGATACATAATCAGCTTATACTGTTCCCACTGCTGGGAAACAGGCCTCCTCTCGGTGAGAGGGAGTGGGCCGTAATCCACGAGGGCCCAGTGCGGGTTGGTAGATGTCACATGTCTTCGATTTTTTGGTTTTACCGGTATATATGGTTATACTAGTTTCTTCACGATGTTTCTGATGTTTATGATTTCCTCAATCTACCACCCGGGCCCAGTGAGAGTTGGTAGATGTCACATGTCTTCGAATTTTTGGTTCTAGGACATGCCGGTTTCTTCACGATGTTTTCCTTCACCGTTTTGAGAGCAGTGGTGATGAAATTATTAACACAAAGTAAAGCACTTGCTTGGATTCGAACCCACGACGTATAACTTGTAAGTCGGGGCCAGTATCACTGGGCCACTAATACTCTCTCAGAAGAATGTCACTGCTAAAAGCCAATTCGCATGTCGGGATCGGCTCTGTGTTATATTGGCTGGGAATACCTAGGCAGATCACGATGATTCCAGCGCCAAATCATTCGGTCAATAATTCCATTCCACAAAAGAGATAGCATGGTCTTTCTAGCATGAAATTCTCTTTTCAAATTCAAATGACGTTAAACACGAAGGTGGCATCGTTGCACATTTGGGGTGATATACAAAACGCGGCAAGGAGGGTACTTAGTGACGTCACGGGTGCTCGGTAGATATCGTCTCGCTGCATACCAGTCCGCAGCGGCGGAGCATTCTGTACAGCGACGGAATGTTCTGGCACGTTCGCTGGAGATACAGGATGGTGGGTTTTGGGAAAGCGGATTTGGTTGGATAGATGCCTCTAAAATCATAAATAAAATAAGACGGTGTAAATTTTAAAATCTTGATAGCTGTTGCGATTGCCTGAAAGCTGTAGAAACTTCAAATGTTATAGAAAAGTGCAAAGCCTCACTGAGTTATATAGGAAACTCATTTTGATGACACACAATGATTAATTAACACAAAAATATTAACCGTTTTTCAAATTCTAATTCATATGATAACACCTGAAAGCCAATACTCGTCATTCAGAAAGTTCAAAATGTATTTGCAGACTCATGTCGGCGGAAAGCAAATGTCAAACACTTGTCAAAAATGTGTGGAAATTCGTGGTATTTTTGACAGATTGAGACTGAGCTCAGACTGTGAACGTACGAGAATTGCCGCTTGAAATAAATCGAAACACTTGAAACAACCAATTAGAATTGTGCACCTAGCTTTTGACATTTCATATGTGCTCATGTAGGTTTATAATCCATACTAATATTATAAATAGGAAAGTGTGTGTGTCTGTTTGTCCGTCTTTCACGGCAAAACGGAGCGACGAATTGACGTGAATTTTTAAGTGGAGATAGTTGAAGGGATAGAGAGTGACGTAGGAAACATTTTGTCTCTTTCCAGCCCCCCACTTCCCTAAAACGGGTGGTGGAATGCGCTAATCTTAGGAACTAGCGGTTCGAATTAAAAAATATTTTTGAGTCGGGTAGCCTATTTATTGAGGAAGTTTATATAACATCACGCTACAGTCTAAAGGAGCGGAGCAGCAACAAAAAAATGGACGAAAACTAGTAGGCTGCGATGTGACGGGAAGGGTCAGGGGAGCAAATATTTGACGCGGACGAAGTCGCGGGCAGAAGCTAGTTATATTTATAAATAAAATATTTTGACTTTGAATCATAATATTGCATTAATTTTGGTAGCCGTGTTTCTCACTCTACATGACACATTTCCCTCACGAAATTTTCCTGAAGTTTCAGCACCAACCTGTATACAGCCTGCATTTAGTACGTAGACAAGTAAGGTGGCGAATCCCGAAGCGTTATTTAGATACTCGCCCGAAAATAATTGCTAACTATGTGCTTAGTTAGCGGCGCCGGCGCATTATTGGAACACTTTCGGCAGAACACGTTGTATTTACAAAATACATTGTATGTATGAGCTAACACCACAACAATAAAAGCTCACATTTTAAGGAAACTAGGTTCAATAGATTCTTTGAAGGTTCTAAAGAATAGAGAAATTCAGTTATAAGAATACGTATGGACCCCTTTTTTTGTGGGTGGGAAATCGTCGTCAAATGACGTCTCCCGCTCTGGGTGCCAACTAATTGGCATTTCCTTGTGTCCTGCATTAATCTCTTTTTCTTTAGTTTAGTTTTCCGTAATCTCATTTCATCTGTTCTGGACTGAACTCTACATACTGAACTCTACATTTTGTGAATACAGAAACTCCACGAAATAACCGCGGCGTTAGCGTAGTTTAACCTGACCGATCGACCCGGGTGGCTGTTACTTATCCACAAGCCCCTCAATTCGGATTGGATTAATTAAGATTTTACATACAATTCCTTAAGTTACAACTTTTTTTTGTGATGCAACATTACCAAATAACGTCTCCCGCTCTGGGCGGAGTGGGAGGGCATGTCAGACTTTCACTGACTAAATCCCACCCATGTTCCTTCAGTTGCCTATATGCCAGGGCCACGGTAACTCTTTCGAAAAGGTCTCGCGACCCTGGCAGGTACAACTGGCCTCAATTTTATTTTGGGGTTTTTGGTGAAAATATTCAATATTTTTTGTGTAATTCTCATATTGTCACATAGCCTATCCTAAAAATAAATCTTTGTTACGGCCACGAATTATATTTAGATCAACATACAACGTGGCCCAGTGGTAAATGCCGCGACTTACGAGTAGTAGGTCGTGAATTCAAACCCAAGCAGGCGCTTTACTTTGCGTAAATTATTTCATCAGCACTGCTCTCAAAACGGTGAAGGAAAACATCGTGAGGAAACCGGCATGTCTTAGAACTAAAAATTCGAAGACATGTGACATCTACCAACCCGCACAGGGCCCGCGTGGTGGATTATGGCCCACTCCCTCTCACCGAGAGGAGGCCTGTGTCCCAGCAGTGGGAACGTTATAGGCTGCTGATGATGATGAACAACATGATATTGATCAACAAATTGCAAAGAAACGTTAGAAAATTTGAATTTTGCGAGCTACATTGACGGTTTCCCCTTAAGGTCATCCACGTATACATTAGCGGCCAACGGCAAAGGTACAAGCGAGTACAGACGCTAGCGTATCAAGCTACCCGAAACTGTCACGTTTTCCCAATCAATCTTGAACCTTATACTTAAGCGATAAAGTTGAAAACCTGTTGGCGTCTGTACATCATACGTCTTGTCCCTAGGTCCTCGGCTTCAAGGGAATTCTAATTAATAGCTGAATATGAATATGAAAATTGAAAAATTATAAATGCAACGACAATTAACAACTCGTCCAAGACATGTTTGAGCCATGAATATAATGTTATATGGCTCATTTTAATGTATTGCTGGCCTTTCGTGTTTTTATGAAGTTACTCAAGAATCGTTTACATCTCGATCTACATGTGATAAGAGAATTATGGGGTTTAATTAGTTCTTAAACGGTTGTTAGCTTCTTATAAGAAACTTCTTATAAACTAAACATGATTAGTGTTTTATTCTAGTTTTTTTTTTACAGGATGCAAAATTAAGTTAGTGATGTATAGTTTTATCCAAATGCTGACTCGTTGGTCCAGTAGTTGTAAGCGCCTCTGCTGAGTGTGACCTCCTGGGTTTGATTCCCACGTTGGGAAAGTTGTCATAGTCTTTTCTATCTGCAATTTCTCAGTGCAACCCGGAATCTGAATTTTTGCGCGAAAGGTGACAATAAACACACACATTCGCACACACACACACACACACAACACATACTGCAATTATATAGAAACCATAATAACCCATAGAAATGGGTACTTAAACTTCTGCCCAACCCTTTGGACAAACAAGACGTTATGTTTATCAAAATCTAAATAGATCTGTCCTGATGTTTTGGCGTCATTGAAAACTGATTAGTACAACCGCCAACAAATTAGAATCCAAGTGTCCTAACTTAACCATATCATCAGTAACCACTTAAGACGAACTAACTGTAAAATTACTGCTCTAATCCCTATAAGACTTGCAATAATTGCTTCGGCTCTGCTAGGATTATAGACAAGGTAGAAATGTTAGAAACTTCCTAAAGCCGCGAAAGGCATAGCCGACGGGCATAATTTGAAAACGGATGTTCAGTTATAATAAGAATGAGCATAAGGTCTCTGGAGCCCTAACCACTGGCTGCTTGGACCCTGCTCCCGATACCGGTGGAACCACTATTTTTTATATTTTTGAATGTTTTTTATATATTTTTTTAAACATTTTAAAAAATGTAATGAAATATGAATAAAAATAAATAAAGGAAAGCATAAGAATAATTTCTTTAGAAAAATGTAAAATTAAAATCAAAAATCATTTATTGAAACTAAGCTGCGAGTCAGCATTTTTTGAACGTCAAAATGACATAAGACAGTCTCCCCAAATAGCCCGCCCTTCGACACTTCCTAGTGCTGTAAGCTGGGAAGAAGAGGCACAGCATTCTCCCCAGCAGCACAGCTGTCTGTTAAGTTAGAAGAACTTGATTCTATACAATAATATGTAAGTAATTAACGTTACGAAGAACCAAACATTAAATTAAATTAATTGCCATATGTCAGCTAGCACACGCCACTATATAAACAGAACATATAGGTTGAAAAACATTGACCTAAGTGCTGACACCAAAATTAGGCTTAAAACTGACACCAGAATCTTATGTATAGGGAGACTTGCACTCTAGGGAGTTTATTCATAAACGTTGATTAAATTGAAAGACGTTTAAATGTCAAAAATGTATGGTTAAACAGTCACTAATCATTAAGTTTAAACAACGTTTATGAATAAAGGGGTAATTGTTTAAGGGGGAAGAGTCACGGTAGCGGTAATTTTAAATTTTCTTTCAATTTGCAGGTTGAGTGTGGAACAAAATATGTATAATACCGTAACACATATGTATGTATTTCAAAAAGGAAAATGATTTAAATCACGAATACAACCCTCATAACCATAATTTCAGTCGAAAGAGGTACACTGCTGGATATTTGCCTCCCCAAAGGGGGGTTTGCCATAATCGCCACGCTTGGCAGGCGGGTTGGCGATCGCAGTATGGTGGCAAAATGCATAGAGAGCGCTGCTGCCCATTCTCTAGTAAATCTTTTAGTAGCCTCTTACAAACCCCATGAAAAGAAATGGGATAGTGCTATTCTTTACGTCCGGTACCATACGGAACTGTTGTGAATACAACCCTCAAGTTCATTTAATCCCATCAAAAACATAAATGTGAAATGAGAACCAAGTTCAATATTATGATATATTGAACTTGGTTCTCTTGGTTGTCGACTTCAACGACAAAAGAAGTGAGATCTAAATGGGTGCCAAGTTCAATGGTCAGTCTTGACTTGGCTATTAGATATCATTACTTTTTGTACATAAATTATTAGTAGATACTTATTTATACCAAAGTTATAACAAAATTAATACCAAATCGTTTTTGTTATAAGTGTTCCTAATAGAATCAATTAAGTGAAAAATTATAATAAAATGATAAAAATTTGCCAGTTTCTGATTTATTCCTTTGTATTCACCTAATTACCTATCTGCATGCCAAATTTGAACTTTCTAGGTCATCTGGAACAGGGTTAGAGTTTTGATCTATAGGTCAGTCAGTGATAAAAATGACGATTTTTGGACGTTAATATCTAAATAACCGTTGGAGATATGTTGATGGAATTTGAAGCACATATGTATCTTGCAAGTCTCACTATATGAGCCAAATTTGACACGTTTATCTAAAATAGTTTTTGAGGGGGTCAAAAGTGGCTCCAAATGGTTCGTGTAATATTACACACGGTGCTGCTCGCCAGTTCTGTTACTTGAACTTGGCTTGACATGCGGCCGCGTGTCTAGATTCCATTAAATGTCTTTATCAAAGTGTGTATGTGATGTTCAGACGCCAGCACATCAAGCTACCCGAAACTGTCAAATTTCCCCAATAAATCTTGAACCTAAAACTTTAGCAATAAAGTTCAAAATCTATTAAAGAATTTTGTCAGATTGTAGTAGCTTGGTGTGCTGGCGTCTGTACAACTTGTTTTATTTCAATAAATAAAATTTATTTGTTTTTTTCTATATCTCTAATTATAATCATAATCATGTTTTGTTCATCAAACAGCTTACACTGACCTGCAAATTGCAATAAAACGTAAGAAAATTTCCTTGCAATTTCACTTTTACAAACTTTTAATCGTAATCCAAAGGCTTGTGAATAAAATTCATAATCCATTACTTCAGATGCTTAAAAAATTTGTTCGCTTAACAAAGTAAATAACGCAATCAATATGGTAGAATTATCAAAATGAAATTACCCTGATGTACGGTAACGAATGGATGTCGGTTTGAAGCTGGCAATACAGCTAGCTACGATTTTTTTTTGGATATTCTATTCTTGTATAGTAAAACAGGAATAATTTGAAATCATAGCGGTGCCCTCCATATAAACCAATTTCATAGGTAATATGGGTTTATAGCTTACTGCAGCAACGGTCCAGTTGAACGATTAATATACAAAGATTTAAATCGTTCGATTCACCTTACTTCGCGTCGGTTGGAAAAGCCTCCATACTGAGGTAAGTGAGCCTTCCACATGCCGAAACTATAAGTAGATACAATTTTGAGAATGAGTGAGCGAAACATCATGATCCCAATTTATTCGGGCCGGCGTAACATGTCTTTTTCTTCCACACTTCTTTTCTACTCAAAAGATGGAAATAGGTACTATTTAAATGTCATTGTCAACGAACCAGAAACGTGACCATCTTTTGAAGCGGTCGCCGACTCTATCGATTTAAATCTTTGTTAATATGTAAATAATATTGCCAGCGCATAAAATGGCGAATAAATCCCGAAAGCCTCTGGTTACCGTTGGTTGAACGTACCTTATTTAATTCGAATTAAATGTCTGTGTAAAATGGTAAATACGCTACCCGATACAGGCATGTAATTACATAAATATTGAGAGCCTGGTGCATAAATTATGTTAAAATGGAGACTGATTAGTTATTACCACTTTTCTGTGATCACTGAGTCGTGGAGTCATGGCTCGTGGCTACATGGCTGCTGCTCAGACTAAGTTAGGGCTAAGTTCAAGTAGAGGGGCAGAAAAAACGTCGTCTGTTAAGTGATGAAGTTACATTTTCTAAGACTGCATATTTTTAAGGAACCCCCAGCTAATAGAAATCCCATTTCCTCTCTTAAGTTTTCATTAAACATTTTTAAACATGGTACCAGTTCGGCACAGCGTGAGACTAATGCAACATACTCGATTTTTAATTTACTTCCCCTTTTCTCATTTTCTTGCTACACAAAATTGCACCGAGTCCTTTGTTTAGTAAAATCGATTTTAGTAACCACTCGATTACTCGGCTTCGCACGGAGCAGGCGCCCCTGGCAGCGTGGTCGCGCGACGGGATGGCGGTCGCGGGACTTAATTAAAATCGCGCCGGGTCGCGGCCGCATGCGACCGAAATAATGTCGTGTACTTACATACACACTCACACATACATATAGTATAGATTGGAGTATAGCGTTATAGGTCATGTGATACAAACACCGTGAGGGAAAATTGTCCTCTAGGGTTAGAAAGCTAACCTAAGGGACTAGAGTTTTATGGGCTCAAATAGTGAAACTACAGTACGATCAAAATAATCTCGTATACTTACATACACATTTGCACACATACTATACATAGATTGGATTTGGAGTGTAATTTGATAGAAACACCGTGACGAAAATGGATCTCTAGGGTAAGGAAACTAACCTAGGGGACAAGAGGTTCTATGGGCCCAAATCGTGAAACTACAGTGCGATCGAAATAATGTTGTGTACTTACGTGAAATTTTAGTCTCTAATCAAAAATTTTGAAAAAAATCGGTTATATTGACCCCGAAAAAATTAATGTGAAGATGATCCATTTTCTTGCTAATTTAATTGACTACCTTAACGTATTTTCCTTAAAGATACATATCGATTGTATGTATATTGAAAGCATATGTACCTATAAAAGAGTCTAATCTATACTTAATATTATACAACTGAAGAGTTTGTTTGTTTGTTTGTGTGATTGAACACGCTAACCTCAGAAACTACTGGTTCGAATTGAAAAATTCTTTTTGTGTTGGGTAGCCTATTAGCAAGAGGAGTGGAGCAGTAATGAAAAATATTGCAAAAACGGGGAAAATCGCACGGGTAGGCGATTCGATGCGACGGGAAGGGTCGGGGAGCAAGAAATTTAACGCGGAATAAGTCGCGGGCAGAAGCTAGTTTAATTATAAAAGAGGCTAATTTAAGTGTCATAAAGAAAATGTTCAGAATGGCAACGTCAAAAAATGCCCTTAACACTTGCCAACTGTATTCTAAAGCTTCGCAGCGAACTTTATCGCAAACTACATGCGTTAGGCTTAAACCCATCGTCCACGACGCTGCTCAAAAGCAATGTGTTAAGGCTCCTGCAAACAGGCGCATCATGAAAGCGCGACGCTACTCTAGTAGAACTATTTCTATGTAAACTTTATGGTAATAGTTCTACTAGAGTCGCATCGTTCCGTCGTTCCGTGTAGTACAGAACGTAAAGAATAGCACCAACCCAATTCTTCCTGTGGGTGTCGTAAGAGGCGACTAAAGGACTTACTAGAGAAGGGGCAGCAGCGTTCTCTATGCATTTTACTTCCATACTACGAATCTGCGATCACCAACCCGCCTGCCAAGCGTGGCGATTATGGTTAACCTCCCTAATTCGGGTAGGCTTATGTCCAGCAGTGGACGACTTTCGGCTGAAATGATGATG
The DNA here is from genome assembly GCA_932294355.1 of Aporophyla lueneburgensis. Lineage (NCBI taxonomy): Eukaryota > Metazoa > Arthropoda > Insecta > Lepidoptera > Noctuidae > Aporophyla > Aporophyla lueneburgensis. The sequence goes on from OW028749.1 coordinate 23,814,178, forward strand.
ATGATGATGAGGACAGTTGTAACGCGCTGTCTCGTTACGCCTGTTTAAAATCAAATCACTACTGAGCGGCCTGAATGTCACAGCACTTATATTTTTATAGTATTCTGTACATGACGCAACCAGTCACAAACTAGTTGATGGCATTCTAGCTACTAGTTGCTGTAGGTGTCCCCACAGCAACGAGTAGCCAGAATGTAATAAACACAACCCATTGTCACCATACCGTGCTTACGCACAGCTTTTGTGATAGCCTTAAGTCACGCATTTTATCACGATTTTTGTTCCCAAATTGTGATAAAAATGTGTAACTCAAACCTGTCACAGTAGGCTCGCTTGCCCCGTATATTTCAGTTTGTAACACGTTTTGACTCAAAAGTTGAGTAGTATCGTGGACGAGGGGCCTTAGAACTTTGCGATTAATCGCGCGTGACTAGTTGATGTTAAACTGTGACACGCCATATTGCGCGCCCGCTCTTATTATCGCGCGGTTTTTTGTCGCTTGTCCGGTTATTTTATTAATCGCCGGCTTGATTTCGAATTGCGATTACCGGGTCGTTTTAAGAGCCATTTTACATTTTTGCGCGAATATCTAAGATTTTAGTCGCCTTATTTACCTCTCATCTCATCATTATAAATACTCTGACATTGACGAATACATGTAAAAAATAGATCAATCTTTTGTTTTGTCACTTTTAGTAGAACATTTACAAAAACATATTTGTTTACGCGTATGCGTTATGCGTTTTTTTGATTTGAATTTTTTGATTCTCAAGTTTTATTTAAATCTGTTTATTTAATTAGACATAATATCGTTTTTGAAATGACTCTAAATTAGAATAAATTACGATGCACAAGCGGGCAGCGTTTAGTACGGCGCAAGCGCCCAACGGGGCAGGACCTGTGTCAATTTTTCCCGCGTCTCTAATTTTTTTATTTTTATATTTGAGTTGATTGAATGAAAGGTAAATTGCGGTTTACGATTTATGAAGTATTAAAAAAAATACTTACTAGATCTCGTTCAAACCAATTTTTGGTGGAAGTTTACATGGTAATGTACATCATATATTTTTAGTTTTATCATTCTCTTATTTTAGAAGTTACGGGGGGCAGGACACACATTTCACCACTTTGGAAGTGTTTCTCGCGCAAACTATTCAGTTTAGAAAAAAAATATATTAGAAACCTCAATACCATTTTACCCCACACGTATGGGTTTGATGAATTTTTTTTTTTTTGAGTTTCAGTTCTAAGTATGGGGAACCCAAAAATTTATTGTTTTTTTTTCTATTTTAGTGTAAAAATCTTAATGCAGTTCACAGAATACATCTTCTTACCAAGTTTCAACAGCATGCTCTTATAGTTTCGGAGAAAAGTGGCTGTGACATACGGACAGACAGACAGACAGACATGACGAATCTATAAGGGTTCCGTTTTTGCCATTTGGCAACGGAACCCTAAAAATACCACGTTGTCAAATTTGATTTTAGTCGTGTCAAAATAATTTTTAAAAGAGATTATTTCTTGCAGAATAGCGTAACAATTCTCATAGCTAAAAGTAAGCAATTTTAGAGATAGTTTTGTTAGTTTAGTTCGGTGTACAACAGAATCGGCACCAATATGTAATTGTTTTAATTTTTTATTTTTATTGTATACTTTACATAACATATAGTTGTATTTTTTTTATTAGTCTAGAAATCTTTATTAGACTGGATAAATAAAATAAGTATTTTCATAAATATCTAAATACCGCATTATAATTCTAACGGATCAAGATTGTTTAGACCGGCTCGACACTCGCGTTACACTGTTTGTATTGTGCATGTGTGGATAGCTACGCACACATACATAAGATTGCCGTCTTTTACCTAAACTCGAGCGTTCAAATTTTGTAAGAGGGCTCTTAATAAACGTAGGCTGTTAATGAACGTTTCCTTTGTTTTATTAAATGGGAAAACCGTGAATTAGTTTGTGTGTGACTAAAGTAGCCCGCGGAATTTAAATTTTCTTAGGTTTTTTGCAAAAAAGCAAGTGTCATATAAGGTGATTTAATCCCATTGATAACTTTTCATGAAAAAGTAATTAAATGCGATTAAATGAACTAAGAGGGTTGTATAGATAATTTTAAATGATTGTTATTATGTAAATATATATGTACGTGTTACCCTTTTTGTGGGTGGGAAATCTTCAAATGACATCTCCCGCTCTGGGTGGAGCGGTAGGGCGTGTCAAACTTTTACTGACTAAAACCCACCCGTGTTCCTTCAGTTGCCCATATGCCAGGGCCACGGTATCTCTACGTGTTACCCTTTGGATGACTTTCAGCCTTCTTATGAGGCTCATTGTTAGCGAATACGTCTCAGTGCCATAGTTCATCACTAGCAACACGTACTGGTTAAAGACTTCCAGAAGATGGACCGATGAAATGGTGAAATCCACTGGATGCGAGAAGCACAGAACCGGTCGAAGTATGCTTGGGGGAGCCCTATAACCTCCTAGTCCTTTTTAAGACTCGAGCACTTTTCAACCGACGAAAAAAAACGGAGGAGGTTCTCAATTCGACGCGTATATTTTTTTTTTATTTTTTTTATTTTTTTTTATGTATGATCACGCATAACTTTTTACATCGTGGTCCGATTGTGACAATTCTTCTTCTATTGGAAAGGGTATACTTCCAAGGTGGTCCCATATAAATTTGGAAAACAAAATCGAACCCTAAGGGTTGGAAAACAGGGGATGATTGATTGTTCACTCACTGATTGTAACGTATAAACACGCATAACTTGTTACATAGTAGTCCGATTGTGACAATTCTTCATCTATTGGAAAGGGTTTACTCCCAAGGTGGTCTCATATAAATTTGGAAAACAAAATCGAACCCTAAGGGTTGGAAAACAGGGGATGATTGATTGTTCACTCACTGTCACTCACAACTTTTTACATAGTGGTCCGATTGTGACTATTCTTCTTCTATTGGAAAGGGTATACTCCCAAGGTGGTCCCATATAAATTTGGAAAACAAAATCGAACCCTAAGGGTTGGAAAACAGGGGATGATTGATTGTTCAGTCACTAATTGTAACGTATAAACACGCATAACTTTGTACAGAGTAGTCCGATTTTGATAATTCTTTTATTGTTGGATAGGGTATACCTTGCCAAGTATTATTAGTACATTAAAGCCACAAAAAATCATAAAATAAAAACTTTTTAACAAAAAATTAAACCGCCGAAAAACTGAAAAGCATAAAATAATAAACCTTAAAATTTTGAGTCGGCGCTGAAAAATCAATGAACAAGGAACACTCAAAGCGCCGATTCATAATTTTAAGGTTTATTATTTTATGCTTTTCAGTTTTTCGGCGGTTTAATTTTTTGTTAAAAAGTTTTTTAAGACTCGGTTCCTTTGTAAGACTCGAGTCTGTAGCTTATCTGTAGACTCCAAGCCTTTTGAACACACTGCGTCTTGCATAATTGAGTCGAGTCTTTAAAATTAGGACTCGAAGACTCGAGTCCTTTGCAACTCTAGTTATAATCGTTTGGTCTCAACTTAGTTTGTTATATTCAGAAATTTAAAACTGTATTTATAGTTTACGTAAATATATTTTCTAATTATTTGTGGGGCTTGTGGCTAAATAATAACACGCTTGGGTTGATCGAACTGATTAAACTATGCTTGCCGCGGTTGCTCCATAATTGGGTGATCATCTTTATATATCAAGACACCTCCGTGCCTCGGAAAGCACGTTAAGCCATTGGCCCGGTTGTCAATCGTGTACCTTAGACAGTCGTTACGAGTTGTCAAAAGTCCGAAAGTCTGACAACCAGTCATACCAAGGGGTATCATATTACTAGTTACTGGGCTGTGTAGGTCAGATAATGACTGGCCTGTTAGTCTAATGGTTAGTGACCCTGACTGCAAAGACTGAGGTCGTGGGTTCGATTCCCACCCCAGGACAAATGTTTGTGTGATGAGCACAATCATTTGTTCTATGTCTGGGTGTAATTTATCTATAATATGTATGTATTTAGAAATATGTATTTAGAAATATACTAGCTGACCCAGCGAACTTCGTACCGCCTCAGAATCAATAAATGTTGCGTTAACTTATCAGATCCCACCAACACAAAGCAAAGAGCACCAAGTACCATATACCCATGTTAGACCAAGTTATGCCAACCTGGTACTTCGAAGACATAAAGCCCATGTTAGTTGAGCTCCTACCAAGTTATGCCACCCTGGTACTTTGAAGACATGGAAGGGTTTTCTAGCTATCAAACACCCATGTTAGGTGACTTTGTATTCCTAAATAAGTGTTCTTAAATTTGATAAATATCCGCGCAATTTTTTAATTTTTTTTTCATAAGAGCCTTCTCCTGACAATAACAAACACAACAAAAAAGAAAAAAGTGAAATCGGTCCAGCCGTTCACGCGTGATGGCGTGACCAAGGGAAATAGGGATTCATTTCTAGCTTCTGCCCGCGACTTCGTCCGCGTCAAATTTTTGCTCCCCTTACCCTTCCCGTCGCATCGATTTGCCTGCTAGTTTTCGTCCATTTTCGCTCCTTGAGTTATAGTGAGTCAACCTTAAAAGATAGACATATGCTCTTGGGACTTTTTTTTTGAACTTTTTAAAAATAACAATCCCGTCATACATGATTTTTGCGTTACTTTAACCGTTTACGCAGCGCACGCAACGGAAACTCTCAGAAGGAATAAATTTTCCCCGTTTTTGCAACATTTTTCATTACTGTTCCGCTCCTCTGAGGTGTAGCGTGATGTTATATAGCCTATAGCCTCCCTCGATAAATAGGCTACCTAACACAAAAAGAATTTTTCAATTCGGACCGGATTCGATTCGGAGATTAGCGCGTTCAATCAAACAAACAAACTCTTCAGCTTTATAATATTAGTATAGATAATTAGTTGACCCAGCGAACTTCGTATCGCCTCAGATTCAATAAATGTTGTTATAAACGTACCAAGTTTGACAACCTGGTACGCGGTGGTGATCTGGTAAGCGTTTTCTAGCTGACACTCATATGTTAGGTTAGCTCCTACCCAGTTATGATGACCTGGTACTTCGAAGGCATAAAGCGTTTTCTAGCTGACACTCCTTTGTTTGGTAAGCTCCTGTCAAGTTATGATAACCTGGTACTTCGAAGGCAACGTTTTTGTCATAGTACCACGTTTTATAGTGACTTGTATTCTCTTTGACGTTTTATGTGACGTCTCACGGGAACGCGGTCGTAAAAAGGGGAAAAAAAAAAAAAAAAAAAAAACGGGATAAAAAGTATCCTATGTCCTTCTCCTGGCTCTAAACTACCTCCCTGCCAATTTTCAGCTAAATCGGTTCAGCCGTTCTTGAGTTATAAGTGAAGTAACTAACACGACTTTCTTTTATATATATAGATAAGTATGTTTATCAGTTGTCTGGTTGCCATAGTACAGGTTCTGCCTAGTTTGGGATCAGATAACGTTGTGTTGGTTGTCCTAAGATATTATTATATTATTACTAGCTGACCCGGCAAACGTTGTTTTGCCATATAAATAATTTCCTAGGCGGGGATAACTAATTAAATGACGATTGATCAGTTTTCGACCGGAGAGGAAAAATGATTAAATTACTAAAATGGCTATTAAAAAATAAGGGTTGATCGTAGAAGGGTGAAAATTGAGGATTGTATGTATTTTTGTATGTTGTATCATAAAAAAATAGAAATTAAAAATTTTGTCTAAAAAATAAAAATTAAATTTAGGGGTGGACTACCCCTAACATTTAGGGGGATGAAAAATAGATGTCTATTCTCATAGATACCGGATAAGCACAAAAAATTTCATCAAAATCGGTCAAGCCGTTTCGGAGGAGTATGGCAACGAAAACTGTGACACGAGAATTTTATATATTAGAAGAAGATAAGCAGTCGCTTCATGTCATCATCATTATCATTTCAGTCTTTCTCTGTTTTTTTTTATGCACGACTGTGTGTGTGCTTGCGAGTATTGCATTTATGGAACTTCGGTCCCGGATTCCCCCGCTGCCCTGGTGCCCCGGCCGCACCCTTTTTTTTTGCTGTTTTAATCTAACCAAGCCCAGGCTTCTGTTCATCTATCAAAAAATATACATTACACAAAAAAAAAATTTCGTCCCCTCACTTTCCCGCGTTCTTTCAAAAGCTCCCCATTCTCACTCACCCTTGTTGCATTTTTCCTTGCGTTTCTAATCACTTTCCTCTAATTACCTCGTCCAACGAGGCTCGTACATAAATATGGAGTTGCTATCGGGAGGAGTCACAGCATCCACCTTGCCTTTGACGCAGATAAGGTGTCGAGAACGAAAATAATCGCGCGTTCAATGACACAACCAATGGTTTTCGATTGCAAATCGATATGCGAGATTGGAGTGACAAGTGAATGTTGTTGAAGTAACATGTTTTAATTAGAGTGTCCCAGAAAGAGGGTAATGTTTTACTATGACAGTAAAACATTACCCTCTTTCTGGGACATCATGCATGAATTTAAGTTAATTTTATTCCTGAATATTTTTATTGTCTAAGTAGGTACTTATTATAATTCGTATTCAAAATATATGAAGGTCGTATTTGAAATAATTTGATACTTGAATGGTTTATTAGTTGATTCGCACGAATCGGGCGAATCGACACTTTTAAATAATGTATTTGTTTTATGTAGGACGCAATTTTATGCACTTTCGTTGGATGTGGCAAAAGCGGCATGAAAGTAGAATAAATGCTGTGGAAATGCGTTCCTTGCAAAGCAAGTGTGGTGTGACCTCGAATGATAGGCTGAGGAATGATGTGGTTAGACAACGGTACGGTTTAAAAGAAGCTGTAGCGACAAAAAATAAAAAGGAATGCTTGGATGGTTTGTTCATGATGAGAAGATGAATGAAGGGAGGCTAATAAAAGTTATTTACTTTATAACATGTACACATTGCATAATAAGTATTTCTGGAGTTGTCGATTCGCCCATAAATAAATAGATTCGCCTGTTTCAGTTGAGTAAATTCCTGCGAATAGACTTATAACTTTACTAGCTTTTGGCAGCGGCTTCGCCCGCGTGGAGGTCGGAAAATATCCCACGTGAACGTACTACCGGGATAAAAAGTACCCTATGTGTTAATGCAAGTTATTTTTTTTTTAGCTCGAAAGCGCATTTTCATCCGACTTGCTTCAAATTTATCGTCACTGCTCGGCTCCTATGTGTCTTAGCGTTATGTTATATAGCCTATAACCTGCCCAGGAGTATGGACTACAATCGTACCAAGTTTGGTTAAAATCCCTTCAGTAGTTTTTGACCCATGCGTGCACATACAGACAGACAGACAGACAGACAGACAAAAAATTTACTGATTGCATTTTTGGCATGAGTATCGATCACCATTCATCCTCCAATATTAATTTTGAATATATTTTCAATGTACAGAATTGACCTCTCTACAGTTTTATTATAAGTATAGATAGATATAGATAACTATGAATATTTGAGAATGGCAAAAAATTGCTACAATTGGAATGTGAATAGGTGATTTGGACGCTATGATCTGGACATCAGTGCTTCATGAACGTTCTCGTTGGACGATTCCATGGCGCTGTTGCCACTGTTTTGATGATGAGCAGTTAGGGCAAGTATCTGTTTATGACCAATGAGCATTGAGTTTCTGAGATCGGTACCATTTGCTTGTTTACTATTTTTGTTCTGAAGTTATTGACCAGTAATTGCTTTATCAATCTGAAGACGTTTAATAAGCCAGTTACTGGGTCTATTGTTACCACCACGTTTTCTTTCTTTCTTATATTGAAACAACTGAGACTTTTCTTTCACATGCCACGTTTCTGAGTCGTAATCGTTGCCTTTTATAGCTCCTAAAACGTCACAACTCTATTCAAGAACTGCAACCAGTGGAGTGGTCCTCTAAAACCAAACCAAAATCAACAAAAGGGAACAGTTTAGATGTCGAATCTCTAAAGATCATAAAAAATTTACAGCTTGCGACTAACGTTTCGAAACGATCGATAGTATACGCGGTACAATCGAGTATCCATAGTAGGTGCCGGGTTTCCTCATTACGGACAGAATTCCTGACCGGCCGGCTATAAACCCTGGTCCTAGCAGCCCGAATGTAAAATGGGACTCGTTTTATGTAGACGGCTCTTTGATGGCCTTTTAAACAGCGGAGCGCAGTCGGCCAGCCTGTACATAGCTTTATATCGGGTACTACGGACTACGGCTTCGGTCTCCCTCTAACTATTTGCACTATTTTAATATACATCCTTTGAGATTTTTATTTTAGTCAAGCGTTTTAGTTTGATTAGTGTCCAAAGATTTCTATTGCTTTGTTTAGGTGATTTGGTATTTATGTTATTTTTTACTTTCAACTCTGACTAACGCGTCAAATATAGTTGTAACAAGATTATCCGTGTGGTCAGTCTGTTGTGTGCTTCATTAAATCTATGTCAATACTCAATAGTATTTTCCAAACGGGACGGTAGAGCAAAGCAGTTCTGTCTAAGTCAGAGGTTCCCAAACTTATTTCTCGTTTCGGTGGACCCCCTGCTGCTACATTTTTACCATATTCCCAAAATTCGTCTGCGTAGATTTGATGAAACGTAGATCCCAGTCGAGTCTCCCTTAGACCCCTGGAATGCCCATTTGGGAATCACTGGTCTAAGTGATATAGATTTCAGGAATGCGATTATCAGTTCAGTTACTTAAGTCAAAATAAAACAGCAAAAATAATAAGTTCTAGATAACAAAAGTGATTTAAATCATTAAGGACCCCTCCGTGGGTCAGGTCTTGTCCAGTAATTTTATCTGCTTTTTCATCTAACAGACCAATTAACTTACAAATATGCACATTCTGAGTTTTGAGTAATCCATTGCAGTTGGGACTTTAATATTTAAGAGAAAATTGTCTTTAAAAGGAAAATGTGTCACGTGGATTTCGCGTGCAACGTTGATAACCTGTCGCCTATTATGTGCCAATGTATTGCCCTCAACCGGGCACATATCCAATCATATAGACTCCGGGCTGTTACTGAGAATTTCCTAATGGGAAAATCCAATAACGGCCAACCTGGGGATCGAACCCAGGATCAGCTGTTGCGATGCTCAGCTGTCGCGCTTATAACCACTAGACCAGTGAGGCCAACTTTTAGTAAAAACTCAAAATGCCTGGTTAATTAATTCCCTTAGCAAGTCTTGTCTTTGCTACATATATGTATATTCTTATATGTATAGAGTAGGATATTGCTACGTATATACTCGTGTATAGTAGGTTGTAGATGTCAGTGCAGTGTGTTTTTACGACTTCATCGCCGGCCCCCGTTCGCGCTGTCCTTTCTTAATTATACTCGCCAGTGCCACCCCCTCACCAACTTGTGTATCGTTAGGGGGTAAGCAGGGTTCGTAAACATGTGATTATAGTTGGTGGAATGATAAGAGTATAATAGGTAGCAAAAGTTTTTGATGCTGGGTTTAAAATGCTTTTAGGCTGTGATAAAATCTGATTTCAGTATGTTGGTGGGTGAGGATTTCTCTTTACTGTTTCATAATTTTACAAGCAGTGTTTAATTCCAACATTCGTCAATAGTCTCAGAATAAGAGCACAGTCAAACATTATCCAAAATAACAATAGGTAAAGTGCGTCTATCAGTTTCCACTCCGCAGTATCCCCGAGGCGACTAAACATCAATGTTTTTCTTACGAGCACAGACGATGTTTACCGACCTGTCTATTATAATACCTACCCACTCCACGAGTGAGCGTCTCGCGTGTTTTCCTTCAAACTTCAATTATTCGTGCGCCCGTCGATACGTCAGGCGGCGATCACTCCCACGCGACACGTTTCGGCCCCTCTGTTGTGCTTTACCTGCCAAACTAAACAAACGCGAGGGGGGCAAGGGGGGGCCGCGCCTTATCGAACCGCGACCCCGCGGCAACCGCAGCCGGCCTGCTGGCGACGTACCTACCTGTCCGTACGTCTCCATCCACCAACGTTTTCCAAGTTTCCGACCTCCGTCAATAGCGACAAGTTACAGATCTGCCGCCGAGCGGTCGAAGTCATAGCACTCAGCGAAACTTTACCGACACTTCATGCTCAGGACCGCCGCGCGTCGGGCACAGGCAGCGCCTCTCCCGCAGATAAGGTCGCCGGGCACGTGTGCCGCGGTGAGTGCGCTGCGGAACGATTAAATCTAATAAAAAACGAGCGCTGACCGGTCGGCTTGACCGCACCGGCCCGCAGCGATAACAAACAGAATTCTGTAAAAAACCACTCGACGCGACCGAATCGATGACCGAAGCTTTATTTCAACTTTATCGTTTTTGCGTCGTCCATAACTTGGCACCCTCTATGTTCGCCGAAAGCCAGTAAGTATGTAAATTACGGTCGCGAGCGCCGGTCGTCGGGTGCCCACTTATCTATTCAAATTCGGCTCTGGGTGCGGGGTTGCGTCGCCGGCCCACGCTAATCAAAATCCGATCAGCCATTAAGTCCTCTCGCTATCTGCGCTTAGTTTACGAGCTAGAGGGGGGGAGGCGTCACGAGGGGGGCGCAGGGAGGGGGGTAGCGCCGTGATCACTTATTTATGTGGCGGGGGCTCGCTCGGCGACTGAAAAACTACCCTCGCGTCGTCGGAGCGGCGGCGGCGAGGCAGCGAGGCACGCGAGATGCGCGCCCATAAACCCGACGCGGCTTTGTAATCAACCGTGCCGCGCTTTTTATGAGTCCGCCTTTTGCAGTCAGTGCTCGGGATAAATTTAACCCGCTATCTGATATTGAGGCGACGTATAAACTTTTATAATTATCTACCAGCGCTTTCAGCGAGACGCGGAGCTTTTGTGTGCACCGCATTGCGACCAATGTGTTTGTTTCGTACGCTCATAGCTTGATCCACTTCACTCCTGATATTTACTAGAACTGCAACAACATCAAATAGAATGAAAAAGGAGGGCCATCGTAGAAACTATTTTCCGGAAGGACCTTGTTTCTTGTCAACTCTGAACTTCTACGAAGTCCCCAGCGATTTTCCGAGAAATTTTCATTTGCTTACTGTATTGCCATCAACTGGGCACAAATGCAGACTCCGGGCTGTTACCGAGAAATTCCTAATAGGAAAATCCAATAACAGCCGACCTGGGGATCGAACCCAGGATCAGCGGTCTCGATTCTCAGCTGTCGCGCTAATGACCACTAGACAATGAGGCCAATTTTTAGTAAAAACTCAAAATGCCTGGTTAATTAATTCCCATTTCCTCACTTCAACCTCTTTACAGGTCCGCTACTTCTAGTGAAAGCCGTCAGGGCTCTTGCAGTTACTTTCAATGTATTCAAATTATATTAGAAACTAGCTGACCGTACAGACGTTGTCCTGTTTCCTAGAACTCGATAGCAGCGCCAGCTACCGGGTCCAATAGTGAATCTAAACCATCCAGGGTGCCGCCCAAACGCATACAAAAAAATTCATTCCAATCGGTCCAGCCGTTTAGGAGGAGTTCAGTGACATACACACGTACAGTAGAAATATAAATATATAAAGATACTAGCTTTTGCCAGCGGCTTCGCCTGCGTGGTGGTCGGAAATTATCCCACGGGAACATACTACCGGGATAAAAAGTATCCTATATGTTATTCCACGTTATAAACTATCTGTGTGCCAAATTTCATCTAAATCGGGTCAGTAGTTTTTGCGCGAAAGAGAAACAAACATCCATACAGATGTAGGATGTTTGTTCCTCTTTCATATACATCCATCCACACATACAAACTTTCGCGTTTATAATGTTAGTAGGATTACCTGAATTAATAATGTTTAAATATAACAAATCTATTGACTAGAAACCTGCAGATTTTTTTAATCACGGGGTTCCAAATAGAACTCAAAACGAATCAAATAAATTGCACGTTAATAAAATTTGGCCTTCCACTTTTAATCACTGTTGGACAGTGGTTTCATGCGTACTTAGTACTTCAAAACACTTACATGCTTGCAGAAAACTTAAAACTTTTATAACAACTATTAAAACTGGAAGATGTAGCGTTCACAGCCGTTCCACAAGGCCGATGATCTGGTAGACAATAAACATTTTAGAAACTACATGAAGTTTTTGCCCAACAAGTGGCATTCAGGCACGCCCCCTTTGATTTGGACAACTGGCGTTTGGGTGTTCTATACACCTCTGCCAAATTCTTTGAAGAATACAGGCGTGTATATGTAAACTCCCTAGCTGTATATGGTAAGCTTCCAGTACCCAGTTCGTCCTGTGTGGGCGGTATGAAGGCCCGTTATCGTTAGCTGACAGCGAGACGGATCGCGGGTATTTTTGTTGTCGCGTAGGAACCGAGCTGGTGACATGTTGCACGAGAGAGCGGGAAGCGGTTTCTGGGATGAATTGGAATTGATTTTGGGATTAACTTAGAGGTAATTTGACGAAATACAAGACGCGTTCGTATTACAAAAGAAAAAAAACTTATCTCAAAACACACACGTAGGTACTTGATTGATGCACATGCTCCTTTTATTTACGATTTTCTTTTTTTTAATTGCCAGTTAGTTCCTTATGGTACCGGACATAAAGAATAGCTCCATCACATTTCTTCCTTTCTAGAGAATGGGTAGCAGCGTTATCTATGCGTTTTATTACCGTACTGCGATTGCCAAGCCGCTTGCCAAGCGTGGCGAGTATGGAAAATCTCCTAAAATTGAGGGAGGCCTAAGTCCAGCAGTGGACGTTTTTCGGCTGCAAATGATGCCAGTTAGTTGCATGTGAGTGAAAACATAGCTAGTTACTTTATGCACGAGAGCAAGCAATTTTCAAGCACTCTTACTACCAAGCTTTTATGAGCAAAGGTGTCGGTTTGATCCTTTGCTGCATCTTAATAACTTATCCTTTAGTTATTTCATATCTGATATATATTTTAAGATACGTGTAGGTTCCTTATTAAAAAAAATACAAAGTAATTTCTAAAAAGAAAAGAATCTTTGAGTACGGCGTAAATACTTCACGAAAGGCAGTTTTTTAGTAGTAACAAAACTACGTGTTTTAAATTATGTATTTTACATTGTCAATACGTGTATTCGTCTTGAATTAGCGCCAGATGCTCAGTACGCTCTTAAGTGACTGCACACATACTTATGAATAATTTTGTGTAACTTTTCTATGTAACTGAAGTTGAAATCGCTTTCAATGTTCGTCCCCTGTGTCCGCGGCGTCAGTAAGTGCGGAGTAGGCAAGGCAATATACGATATTATCGTATTTTTAGCGAGATCGATGGGAGCCCGGCCACCTGTGGTTTCACAAGTCTCCACATTGATTAGGTACCATGTTACCGACTCCCTACATTCACGTCCGTTGGAAAAAGTTTTGGTTTAGAGTACCTATGTTCTACAAAGATGTTTTAAAAAAAAAAATTAAAGTCATTGTGTTTGTAATGCAGTAACGGTGTCCTGGTGACTGATTTCCCAGCAGCAATGGCCCCGATTTCAAACTCAGTCAGGCGTGTTTCTTTGTTTATATAAAATCGCTAGCTTCTGCCTACGATTTCGTCCGCTTAAAATTTTTCTCCCCTAACCCTACCCGTCGCATCGCATTGCCTGCCAGTTTTCGTTCATAATTGGTTGCTGCTCCGCTCTTTTTGATTGTAGCGTGATGTTATATAGCCTATAGCCTTCCTCAATAAGTAGGCTACTCAACACAAAAATATTTTTTCAATTCGGCCCAGTAATTCCTGAGATTACCGCGTTCAACCAAACTAACAAACAAACTCTTCAGCTTTATAATATTTCACTTTAAAAAACGGTGAAGGAAAACATGGTGAGAAAACCGGCTTGTCTCAGAAACAAAAATTCGAGGACATGCGACATCTACTAATCCGCAGTCGGTCCGCGTGGTGGATTACAACCCATTCCCTCTTAAAAAAAAGAGGAGTTCTATATTCCAGTTTTGTTTGTATGTAATAACATTGAAAGGGGAGTAGATGCAGAAAACGTGCTGCACCGATCCTAAGTAACATAAGATAAGCACAGGAAGATGATGACTGTTTGTGAATTGACATTTTAAGGTCTTTCAAGGCCATGCTGTTTGCAGGGTCACCTGTGAGTAAAAAGGTATTGGAAATAGGTTGTTTATTTCATGGAAGATATCATTCAGTAACTATTAAGTAAAATAAAATAAATAACTATCTTAGGACAACCAACACAACGTTATCTGATCCCAAAATAGGCAGAGCCTATACTATGGCAACCAGACAACTGATAAACATACTTATATATTAGTACTTAGTACTTTGATTTCGAGGGAGACGGTCTCTTCATCTCCTTGCGAGGTGTGTACTTCCTATAACTAGGTGCAAAACTCCATGAAACTAGGGAAGCAGTTTTGATAGCAAATAAGTTATTCATACTGGCCCCAAAAAAAAAAAGCAAATGCGTCACCGCCAGTAATGCTTCACGCGATACTCGCACGCACACATTTTCGTTTATAATAGAAGGAAATAGAGAAAGAAAATCCATAATGACAAAACTTGAAAGCTATCGCAACCGACATCTTAACCGGTCAATTACCGTAATTACAGACACAATTAAAAAACGATTGTTTACATACCAAATGTGGTATCTCAGGGAATTAGAGGTTAAATTTTCATTTTGATCTCACTAACGGCTTTAGCACACTCGAAAACCATGAAAACTAATTCTCGCTTTCTCTGTCTCTTTCTATTATTTATAAATAGAAGGAGATATGGATAGAGAGAAAAATCACATGGACCTCTCCATGTGATTTTTCTCTAGCTCATAGCGGTATTTCGTTACGTGTCGATTTCTACTAGTTTACTTCTACCTCAAGCAGTGTTGAAGGAGTTCTACAAGGAAATATATTTTACAATATGTTAAAAATGTTTTCAGTGCCAAATACCGGTAGCTGCTAAGATCACATAAGATATGAAAGCTCACTTAAGAACATAATAAATAATGCTTCTCCCTGAGTAGACTTTAAGAAATGTTGATGACAAGCGGTTGATTTTGGAAATTAAGAATACATCGTCATGTCAGTGTTACAAACGTTTTCCTCAAGGAAGTGCATTCAACTTGTTCACCTTCGATTTTTTCTGAAGATCAACTTTTTTATCATCATTAGGAGGGTTTTGATGACTTGCTGAATGATAGACTAAATTTATTTTAGACTAGACATAGCCACGGATTCACCTGCGTCATCATCATCAGCCTATAATGTTCCCACTGCTGGGAACGGGCGTCCTCTCAGTGAGAGGGAGTGGGCCATAATCCACTACGCGGGCCCAGTGCGGGTTGGTAGATGTCACATGTCCTCGCCTGCGTGAATGTCTGAAATCCCACGGTGGTAAAGGGACAAATAAGTCTAAGTTACTTCTCATAACATCAGCTATCTGCCGGTTTAAGTGCCATAAAAATCGGTCCAGCCATTTCGTAGATTTATCATTACGATGATGTTGTATCTACGAAACGGGAAGACCAATTTAGACATCATCATAATTTCAGCCAAAAGATGTCCACTGCTGGACAATATGCCTCCCCCGAATTTTAGTGGGTTTGCCATAATCGCCACGCTTGGCGTGGGTTGGCAATCGCAGTATTGTGGTAAAATGCATAGAGAACGTTGCTGCCCTTTCTCTAGTGCCTCCGTTAGTTGCCTTCTACGACAACCACAGGAAGAAATAGGATGCTGCTATTAATTTCGTCCGGTACCAAACGGTTTAATCTACATGAATTCGTATACCTTTCATTGCAGAGCTTGTTGTTATACCTAATGTCAACATGGTATTCCTAAAAAGTTATTTTTGTGCATTTAAGATATTTTGAAATCTATAAGAAGTTGCATGATGATAATCAGAGATAAAATTCGATCCGCGAAGAGCAATTTATAACCTCAAAATTCTTAAAGGTTTGTTCGCCTTATTTTCGTCCCTGTCAATTCACAAGATCGGTCATTTCGACCGCGAATACTACAACAACAGCAAAAAAATAATAATACAATACTTACTTTGGATGTTGTCAGTTGTATAAAAAAATATTGAATGTCAGCCAAGTGACTTTTCACGCGCCGCGCTCTCTTATGTACATTAGTACCTATGTATTTTTGTTGTACAGACGTATTTGGTATTATGTTGTTTATGTAGGTTTTCGTGTAATGGATTTACTAGCTTCTACGCGCAACTTCGTCTGCGTGAAATTTCTTGTTCTTCCAACCCAACCTGTCGCATCGCATCGCCCGTCTTTTACTTCGTTTGGGCTGAGCGTTCTTTCTAACATTGGTTCTTGTTGCTCGGTCTCCTAAAGCTCCTAGTGTGTTAAATAGTCTATAGCCTTTTTCAAGAATTATGGTATCATATGCAAATATATTTATCAACCGACGAAAAAAAACGGAGGAGGTTCTCAATTCGACGCGTCTATATTTTTTTTTCAACCGACGAAAAAAAACGGAGGAGGTTATCAATTCGACGCGTATATTTTTTTTTTTTTTTTATGTATGACCACGCATAACTTCTTACATAGTGGTCCGATTGTGACAATTCTTCTTCTATTGGAAAGGGTATACTCCCAAGGTGGTCCCATATAAATTTGGAAAACAAAATCGAACCCTAAGGGTCGGAAAACAGGGGATAATTGATTGTTCACTCACTGATTGTAATGTATAACAACGCATAACTTTATACAGAGTAGTCCGATTTTGATAATTCTTTTTTTGTTGGATAGGGTATACCTTGCCAAGTATTATTAGTACATTAAAGTCACAAAAAAAAAATATAAAATAAAAACTTTTTAACAAAAAATGAAACCGCAGAAAAAACTGAAAAGCATAAAATAATAAACCTTAAAATTTTGAGTCGGCGCTGTAATCAATGAAAAAAGATCAATCAAAGCGCGGCGGTTTCATTTTTTGTTAAAAGGTTTTTTTCATAAACGACTGAGAATTCTAGAGATTAGCGGGTTCATACAAAAAAAACTCTTCAGCTTTATAATATTAGTATAGATATTATTAGTATACACAGACTCACACTTTTGGGAAAGTTTTTCACGTGTATACGTCACACTGAGGTAAGACGTGACACTTCCTCGGATGTCAAAAATTGCTTGAGCTGCAACTTGGGCTTGCTCAAGTAAGAAAACGCACAGTCATTTTCCTAGAATTCGATATGATTACTTCTGGTAGCGGATTTTTGATCTCTAGAGCTTCTAAGTAAATGAAATGCCTCTGAAATATTGTACTACCAAAAAATATTCAAAAACTTCCTAGTTTGGTTACACTAAGAACATAAATTCATTTTAAGTACCTAAGTCCTGTGACAATATCTACTGGACCGTTCTGAAAGCAAAAACAAAGGTGTGAATTCTAAGTATGATTTGCAAAACAATACTCGACCGATGCGCAAGCACAGTCCTTGTGCAGCACGTGTTGGCAACACACGTGCACATATTAAATAATTCATTTGATTGTGATCGCTCTGTCATTTGCATTCGCTTCGGTGTTTGATAGTCGGATTCCTAAGTTCAGTAACATAGAATGAAACCCGAAAATTATGTGTAAATATGTACTAGCTTTTGCGAGGAACCGGCATGTCCTAGAACCAAAAATTCGAAGATATGTGACATCTACGAACCCGCACTGGGCCCGCGTGGTAGATGACGGTCCATTCTCTCTCTCTGAGAGGAGGCCTGTATCCCAGCAGTGGGAACAAAATAGGCTGGTGATGATGTTCACTAGCTTTTGCCAGCGGCGTCATCCGCAAAAATGTTCCTACAGGAACGTACTACAGGCAAAGACAGTATGTGGTAATCTAACATAAACTATCTGTGTACGTAAATTCGTTCAGCTATTTTCGCATGATTGAGTAACAAACATCCAAATATCTCATCATTATGATCATTTCAGCCGAAAGACGTCGGGTTGACGGGGGGTTGGCCATAATCACCACGCTTGCAATCCAAACATACAAATTTCCACATTTATAAAATTAGTATGATGAAAAACCATGCTCTCTAAAACGATGCAAAAACATGGTTATCGATTTATACATTTATAAATTTATACCCAAATCAAATATTAGATCTAGATGCAACTGTTGATCCCAAGAAATCGATCAACAACTGCTTTTACAAAGTATTTTCCTTTTAGTAAAATCGTTTGGAAAATCTTTTAACGTCTTGTTAGTTTCCATGAAAAACATCGAAAAGAAGCAGGAAGCGGAAAGACAAATAGATGAAGGCGTGATAATAGATAGTTAGATACGTAGCTGTATTCAGAATAAATGGTGCTATTTTTTACTCAACTAGGTGAAGCACAAAGTATGGTAATGATTTTGACCGGTATATATGTATGCTCATTTGTTCACTCATAACTTCTAAACTTCTTATCATAATTTTACAAGTGAGGTATAGTTGTTGGAAGCATTTTGATTGTCCGCTGTTTATATAGGCTATGTGACATCACATTAAATTGTCCTACAGAAGACATAAAGTCATGATCTACATACAATCTACGGACCACGGTTTTTTGATGAGAATATTTTCTAGTTTTTGCATTTTTTTTTCTTAAATCATATCGAAACAGAATATGCTGCAATCATCTTGTCGTACAAATAGGAGTTCGCCGTACATACGTGTAAAATCTCTCTATATGTTGGTTATTAATTAAGTCACAATATATTTGTCGAATATAAAACGTGTCAACTAAAGTCAACTGATTGTTAAATTGTTTCGCTCCGCGGAAACCGTACAAATGGGTGGGTACGGTATGACTCAGCCGAGACAAAGAGGTTATTTAACGCGTACACAAACCGATCAGTTAATACCTACTGGTTACCTTGTCATTGAAGATTTACTTACGCAATAGATCGAGCCGATACCGTACCGATTGTAGAAACTGTATCGATATTATAGTGTAAAGTACCGTTTAGGACATTTTCGATTCTTGTTTGTGGACTGGTTAATGCGTAGGATAGTAGTCTAATGGTCAGATGACCTGAAAGCGTCGTAATGTCATTGTATACTCGCTTGGTTGCACTCCAGGGTCGCGAGATTTGTTCGAAAGAGATACTGTGGCCCTGGCATATGGGCAACTGAAGGAACAACTGACTAAACCCACCCGGGGTTTAGTCAGTAAAAGTCTGACACGCCCTTCCGCTCCACCCAGAGCGGGAGACGTTATTTGAAGATGTAGATGTCTACAAATAAAAAAAAAAGTTATAAGTACAAGATTACTTTAGCTGGACAACATCTTTCTTTTACTATAGACGTTTGAAGTAATGTTTCCTAGTGAGATGAGGAGTGGTCCCTAGTTCTCGACCGCGCTTTTGCAGTGCATCGGGGATGTTCGCGGAGCACGGTGTGTCTGATTTTTATGCTATTATGCGGACACGAATAGCGTCCCTGATGCGGCGAGTGCGCGACAGCTCCAACATCTTGGGGTTTATCGTGGCCGGCAAAATGGATAGTTCATTGATGTAGAACTGGATGACCACTCACCGTGCGTCATTCCAGTATGTAAAATAGAGCTTTTTTTTGTGTGTATGTGTGTGTCTTTTTATGTTTCTTTTTGTTTGTAAAATTGTAATGTTTTTAACTATGGACTTGGTGATGATCAATTTTTTTTTTAAATTCATCATCATCATCATCATTTCAGCCGAAAGATGTCCACTGCTGGACACATGCATCCCCAAGCTTTTTTAATTATTATTATTATATTAATTCCTAGCAAGGAACTGGGTTCTACTCCACTATCCATCAACCGTAACATTTCTATCCGTCACTAATGATGTAGTATTTCAGTTAACCTGTACTTAAAGTGTTTGAAATAATTTTTTATTTGTGTTTGCTCAAAAAGCCCGTAGTCATGATAATTATTTTTGACATAGTAAAACTTTATGTCTATGTCTGCCTGAACTGACTTGTTGGTCTACAGCTGAGCTTGAGGTCCTGAGTTCGATTCCCATGTCAAGAAAAGTGTTATTGGGTTTTTATTTCTGGATTTTGTTAGTGACCTGAAGTCGAGATTTGTGCCCGGTTGATGGCAATAGGCTCGCCACCTATTACATGGGACTTAAACAAAACTGTCGAATGTGGGCGTCTTATAGTCATGTGGTTGTACTCTACCCAACCCTTCGGGGAAACAAGGCATGACGTTCTATTATGTAAAACTTTATGTTTAATAGAGTTCTTCACAGTTATTCCAGGCATTCTTGAAAGCGTCTAAAACTTCAGATTATCCAGAATATAATGGAATGGACAGAACCGTTAGCGACGCAGACACTAAATTGTTCGTCTACGCGCAGATAGCGTGTGGGTGCGTAATGGTAGGTAGCCGTCTTGCCGATAAGCGCGGCCATCTAAACACTGTTTAGAGGCCCAACATGTTGCAGTAGGGCTGCCAAACCGAGGCCTGCGTGTGTAGCAAGTCGTGTATTTTCTGTCGTTGAAGCAGCCAAGCTAGGCTACTACTAAATAGAAACTAAATTATAATTATCATGCTTTAACTCTATGGCACTAGATTTTTTCTAAAACGTTAAACATAAAACTGATGTTTGTTGGGTAGTCTCCCTCTCTTCCCCCCCGCTGTCATCAATTCAATGATGCGTAGAATAGTTAAAAAAGAACTGCTAACGTTTCCATTTACACTATTCTATTGTCATTGATAACTGCAATCTTCTCATTGATCGTCATTCAAAGTAAGATATCGTATTTTGAACTTTGTGACCAAACGACCCTCGCCCAAAGCACAGACAGCATATCATGTGGCTTGATCTCGTCTCCTGTAGTAGATACTCAAAGATTCTGCTTGTTCAGGACACAGATACAGCAACTGCCATGTCGGTTGGATTACGCTAGCTCCTGGCTGGCGCGGTGTGCGTCTAAACTGCCAGGATAACACTTAGTGATATCTCGCGATCAGGGTTGCCAAATTTGTCATGCAATTTGTTCATATTTAAACTTAAAATTTGTCTTTTGTAAAGTTTATTTGGGATTATTATTGTGTGTATTCCTATGTTCTTTATTGTTGTTTTCCGTCTACCTTTCATTGATAACCAAATTTCATTCTTTTTTCTTTTAAGGCGCTCTTTGGCGTAAACCTAGGGATGCTGTCCTTATCTCGACCTGAAGAAGGACAGAAATGGAAAACTATTTTTAACCGACTTCAAAAAAAGGAGGAGGTATTCGACTGTATTTTTTAAATGTTTGTTACCTCATAACTTTTGATTGGGTGAACCGATTTTGATGATTCTTTTTTTATTTGAAAGCTGGTGCTTCCCGAATGATCCCATTTTAATTTGGTTCCATTCGGATAGTGGCGTACATGTGAAAACCATATAAGTCTTAAATTTGCATTAAGTATTTGCGCGACAAATGAACGAATAACGCGATTAGATTAGTGCAGAGTATCTACCATAACTAAAAACTTGTAGAGTTTTTTAAAGGAAGTCGGTTGTTTTTTTTTGTATTTTTTTTTACCGTTGCAACATATTGTCTTTATAGTGTGTCCTCATTCAAGACCCTCTTGATCCTGGCTTACAGCAGACACAATTGTGGTCGAAGTTCTAAAGTTGCTTATACTCAGTCGCAAGTGCGTGGGTGCGTCATGGTAGGCAGTCGTCTGGGCCGACGATAAGCAGCGCGACCGACTGGCGATGGTGCGGCGTGTTGATCACTATTACTGAACTAATATGGCGACTGCGCAGGGCTGTCAGTTAAAAGAACTAGTTACAGTGTTTTATACAAACAAACAAAAAAAAGCGATGATTAATATGAAGTATTATATTATACTAGTAGGCCAAAACTTTTGGCAGGTGTATATCGTTTTGGTTTTTAAGTTTCTAGAACGTTTTTTTATGTTTTCTGTTACGTATAAGTAAATTCTACAGCTTCGTTTGACATCCTTCCTCAGTGCAGCAGGAGGTATTTGAATAAGAGCTTTTATTTAAGGTTTGCTTCCGTGCCTTGGAAAGCACGTTAAGCCGTCTTTACGGGTCATCAGAAGCCCGAAAGTCTGACAATTAGTCTTAACAAAGGGTATCGTATTACCCAGTAACTGGGTTGTGGAGATCAGATAGGTAGTCGCTCCATGTAAAATACTGGTACTCAGTAGGCAGTTGGCTAGGGATGATAATTGAATAAGACTTTCATTGCAAGTTTTTGTCTCACTGGCTGGTTTTCATAGGAATTTTATCTATGATCATATCAAAACAATACTTCATAAATATGTCCTTTATTGTCATATCAGCTGTTAAAGTCTATTATTGTTATCGAATGATGTTACTTAGTACATTAATGAACAACTAATTAATTAAATTGATATATTTATGATACGATAAATAAAATGAATTGCTTGTTATTACATTGTATTGAGTTATGCTCGTGAGACTAGATCATTTTATTTGATTAATGTGTGTATTTATCTTTAGGAAATCCATACTTCCATACTAATCCATACTTCCATACTAATATTATAAATGCAAAAGTAACTCTGTCTGTCTCGCTTTCCTGCGAAAACTACTGAACCGATTTAAATGAAATTTAGTACACAGATAGTTTAGAGCCTGAGAAAGGACATAGGCTACTTATTATCCTGGTAGTATGTTCCCGCGGGATAATTTCCGACGTCCACGCGGGCGAAGCCGCTGGCAAAAGCTAGTATGTAATAACCTGCAGATATCTTTGTAGTTGGCTGATGCTGAATGTAGGCCTCCATCGATGTCTGCCATTGCATTGAAATAATTTTTATATTAAATGTAGAGCAGTGGTGCCCCAGTGGTAATGGCCCCGACTTTTGAGTTGTAAGTCATGGGTACCTAGGCAGGCGTGTTACGTTCATTGGCACATATGAATTACGCACTACGCTGACGTCCCCCAAAATCATGGATGAAATAGTTCTATCTTAAGCGTGAAAAACTTTGTATTTTCTTAATAGTAATAGCTAATTTCTCCACAGTCTAATTTCCACTAAAACCTCGCATAAGTTTATGAGATGTGTCGTGTGTGGGCGCACGGTAGGTAGCCGTCGCGTCGCTGCCCGATAACCGCACTGCAGTCGGCGCAGCGCGTGCAACTTACAATTTAGCGCCCAACACGACCCGACCTAGGGGTGTCCAACTTATAAACTTTATTATTTATAATTTAGCCGTTTCTGACATAAGAAATGGGGATGGACATGCCAAGAACATAAAGAGCTAAGTGGAAGGAGTTTTGGATGTTACACTGTGTTTTTAGAAAACAAATGAACACGGTCAATTAATGACCGTCCTCTTTGGCTGGTAAATAATATGAGTGTTAAATGATAAATGATTTCATTTCTGTAAGTAGGTTTCTGCAAACACTTTACACGT
The DNA here is from genome assembly GCA_932294355.1 of Aporophyla lueneburgensis. Classification (NCBI taxonomy): domain Eukaryota; kingdom Metazoa; phylum Arthropoda; class Insecta; order Lepidoptera; family Noctuidae; genus Aporophyla; species Aporophyla lueneburgensis. The sequence continues at coordinate 23,837,547 of OW028749.1, forward strand.
CATTCATATTTTAAAAACGAGATGGGGATCGATGTTTTTTTTTCTTTTTTTTTCTTTGAAAATGTTTTGCAGATTTTTACTTGTCTGCAACATGTCCATTCCAGTAATTTTCTAGATTACATATTTAAATTCATAAAGAAAAAAAAAATACAACCTAAATTAACTAAAACTATTTACATATTAAAAAAATAGCGTGGAAAAGATTGATGTTAATAAAAAATAATAATTTAATCTATTAGAACGTTAGCAAGACGCTAACGTTCTAATAGATTAAATTATTATTTTATTGCTTCTGAGGTTTAGAGTTCCTTTCGAAAGAGAACAAATCTGCAACTTGTAGCTCGTTTATCAAAAATAGTATGTTTTTCAATAGACTCATCAAATCTTCACGTTTCGCCCTGTTGACTGAATATCTCTTTAATAGCTGTTGTTCACTCTTTTGGGCTAATGCTATCCCATTGCGTCTGACTCCTGTACGTCACCTGGCTTCTGGTCTGACTGAGGTAATGAGGGAGTGGTTGGTTGATTTATGACGTTTCCAAGTCCAAGATGACGTGGACGACAATAAAATTTAAGTGGCTGATGATCTGATTGTTCTTAGAAATGACTCTGAGTTTGTTGGCAGTAATAGATGAACTTCTCTTCTTGCGTATTTTATTCAAAAAAATATTATAAGGGACAGAAGTGGCATCATCAGCATCATTTCATAATCGCCACGCTTGGCAGGTAGGTTGGCGATCGCAGCATGGTTTTAAAAGTGTATATAGAACGCTGCTGCCCATTCACTAGTAACTCCCTTAGTCGCCTTTTACGACACCCACGAGAAGAAAAGGGGTGGTGCTTTTCTTTAGATGAGATGTTCCTTCCTTATTATTATTATTATATTTGTAAACATATCTCGGGACAGGGTCCCGGTCTTTTGGAAGGCGTACGAGGGGCCGAAGCCAACTCGCAGAGGCCCCTTAGAAAATTTAGATGAAGTGAGGCACTAACCGGCGGTTATCCCTGTATACACTGTACAAGTGCACCCAAGGACAACCTCCGGTTGGTGTTGGACTATTGCAAGATATGGAAACTAAGATGTTGGACTATGTATTTGGATGGCTAAAATAGACTGGTTACCAAGAACTATGGAAGGCCTATAGCCCCTGCCGCATCAATGTTTTGTAAATACACGGATTTTTTTTTTTTTTCTTTTTTTTTTTTCAGGATGGGAAATCATCAAATGACTTCTCCCGCTCTGGGCGGAGCGGGAGGGCGTGTCAGACTTTTACTGACTAAAACCCACCCGTGTTCCATCAGTTGCCCATTGTGCCAGGGTCACGGTATCTCTTTCGAACAATCACGCGACCCCGGCAGGCATCGGTCCTAGTAGACCCCTACACTGCTGCTGACATCTCTTTGAGGCGCGCGTGGAACACTGCGCGCCGTTAAATACACGGATTAAATGGCAAGGGGTGACTTGCACTCTCAATAATGGGCCCCCGGGAAACGTCGCTGGCACATAGTGACGACTTCCTGAGGTGCTTGAGAAGTGGAGAGGTATTCCACGGCTTTCAGAACAATCCCAGAGCCCGGAAGATGGTCAAGTCCCTACGAGCACTTACTGGAATACTTCCTTTCCCCGAGCACGTTTGCTCTCGCGAATTTCCACTCAAGCCAGCCAATAAAGGCAAGAATGAGGTGGGAGCTCTGAATCTCGTCAGTGTTCACTCCAGCCGGCCAATAAAGGCAAGCCAGAGATGAGGAACATGAATTCTCCCGGGAGATAGGGTCCGTGGGGTCGCTACTACCCAACAGCACGCCACATGCTGCCCTGCGGGTTTATTATTATTATTATTTTACCAGTTAAAAGACGTCTACTGCTGGACATAGATGTCCACGAAGCATTGCTAATTTTTTTTCCCAACTATGTTGTAATCGAATTTCAGTTTACGTGCTAAATACTAGTATTTTACATGGAGCGACTGCCTATCTTACCTCCACAGCCCAGTTACTGGGTAATACGAAACCCCCTGGTTAGACTGGTTGTCAGACTTTCGGGCTTCTGACGAACCGTAACGACTGTGAAAGAACCACGATTGAACGTGACACGGACCAAAAACTTAACGTGCTTTCCGAGGCACCGACTGGTCTTGGTATGTAGAGATGGTCACCCATCCTTAGACAAGCCGCGGCAAGCGCAGCTTAACCTGATCAATTGACCCCTGTGGCTGTTTTCCATTATCAGTTACAATCTCAATATTTCATAAGCAGTTCCAAGTTCAAGGTTATTCAATATTAGTGGCCGTAAAACTCAGCATTTTAGGCCCGACAATGACTGGCATAAAGACGGGGTGAGGCAAATAAGGTCACGTTATAAAATAGAGTCCTTAGTATAAGGGTGTAAGGCTCATTTCGGCGAAGTTGTTTTGTTCTCCTTGCACGGTGTTTCAGTTATGGGTCCATTGGCTCTTGTCACTTTTATGATGTGAAGTCAGCGTTTTTTGATGACCAGCACCTTCGGTTTTGCAACACGGTTGGAATTTAATAGTTAGTTGGTGTGTTCGGGTGACTTAATCATTGAAATTCGGGATAAAAGTCTAGAATCGAGAAATTAGTGCAGTCCTGACAGATTTTGTTCGTGGTATGTGCATGTTTTTTTAGGTGCCGGTTATGATTTTTATGGAGACTTTTACTTTCATGTTGATTGATTACTAATAGCCTCTTATAATTTCGAGAGCTAGAGGCTTTTAAGATACTAAGGTAGCACTTGCAAATTTACGCGCATTTCCAGTTAAGCCCAAGTCTCAGAGTTCTCTGAAAATAAAATATAATTAAGTACGCGTCTATTGTATCCGTCCAAAGTAGACCCAGTCTGAGCTAGGCTTCGTTTTTATGAGTGTTTATAAATAGCTCGAGTGTATAGGTAGGTAATAATATCGGCATCACGCGGCAACCTTGCGGCGCGCGGCGCGTGCATGGCCGGCGCGGCGTCCGTCCGCTATCGCTCCAGGATGATCGAAATCGTTGACATCGCGCCAGCGCCGCGGTGGAATGACCGCCCGACGTTAATTGTCGCGTCACCTTCGAGCAAGGGCGGCCTCGCGACGCGCGACGCCCTGCCCCCCCTCCCCCCCGGACCCCCGCACGCGCCCGCGCACCCCCGCGCTCGCCGGCCCGCGGCCCTCGCGTCACGTTACCTATGACGGTCAGCCACCCGCGATCATGTTTTGTTTCGCGTGTCCGCGCCACGTACTTGTGGACTCGCGTCACCGCGGCAGACGGACGCGCGGACGCGGGACGCTAATAGACACCCGACCTATACATAGAAACAAGTATTCGCCAAATGAGTAATAGCGCAGAACGCGCCAAATCGCCGAATGCCTTCGAACATTTGGTTCGATTTAAACTCGATGGAAAATCGTTCGCAGAAGTTATTGTCATCAGATGTTCTTGGAAGACGGAGAGCATCCGGAACAGCGAGGCGTCGCGAATTAATTATAATACGTGCTTAGCTCGAGGACGCGGTGAAGGAGTTATGGGCCGATTATTGCGCGCTAGAATTAACTAGAATCGCAGTTTGTCATATCCGCCGCAGACCTACGCGCTACCTCTGTACCTACTAGTATAATTATGTGCATCTACTTGGATACAAACACAAGTACTTAGTTGTGTCGGCCGGCCTTAGGACCGAGGATATCCGATTCTAATGTCCACTTTCATACAATCTTGTACGTATACAATGTAAGACTCCTAGTTCTGTAGAGTGTAAGAAAACATCCTGAGGAAATCTACGTTTTCATGGTTCTCCACAAAGTAGGAGCCCCGAGAAAATGGCTTTTATAACATCATCACGCCCTTTACGTAGAAAGGTTAGGTAGAAGTGTACCCTACCTATAGTACCTACAGCAACATTTCATCAGTTATGTTTAAGACCCATGTAATTGGGGCGAGCCTATTGCCAGTACCTACCTGTGTCCGAAACCCAACTACATCCAGAAATCCTAGAAGAAAAAAACCAGTATCACTTTGCACCCGAGAATCGAACCCATACTCAGCAGTAATTTACATAAAAGCTCATCTAAAATAGCAAACATTTTATTAGACACACTATAATACACCATTAGTTGCGCGGAAACCCGCAGATGCCCATGCGCATACGTGCATCAGCTGCCGCCCGCGCAAGGGTTAACAGTAACGGGCAGTTGAGGGTTATGGCCTATTGTGGCCTTTGTAACGATGGCTGCGTATTTGTCACACCTTATTCGAATAAGGGCTACCTTTGCTGTTATGACTTCCATTCTCCTTTTAATATGAACTTTTTAGTACTGAAGTAACAAAATGCGTTTTATTTTTAAGTACGATTTTGGTCGGTGACAGTATAGTATAGTTCCTGTATGATCTCTTGGTAGACCTATATATGTACATTACTTTTAGATGCGGGTTGATTGCAATGAAAGAAGTTAAATTACTGAAAACACTATTGTATCATCTTAAAAGTAGAATGAGCTTAATGAACTGCTGGTATCTAGCAATGAAGTGAGTGACGCGGCCCTTGTTGGCTGTAACGAGAACGCCTGGCTGACTTGATAGCCTAACGCGAACTGAACTGATTATTGTGTGGAAATGAATGTGTGACGCAAACTGCTGAATTGCAGAATGTGTGGTTGCACCGCACAGTTCCTGCAGATCGTATTTTGGCCATGGCGGCCAATCTCAACGGAGACTAGCCTTCGATGCGAGAGATATGTAGGTATTATAGTGCTCAAGTGTGTGCGCAGACACAGGAGCACTCACTCTTCCCTCACTCTTACAGTCCGATGGGACGGTAATCCGGTACGACCGGAGAGAGATCAGCACCCTAATTGCGAAACGCACAATTTATCAGAATTTGAATGGGATTGAAGATTATTTCTAAACCATTGCGTCATTTGTTCGAATAAATTGTCGGCTCAGCAACGTAAATAACGCAATGAATGTTGTTTAACTATGAATATTGTTACGAGCTGGGGTTCGGGATAAATTAATTTAAACCAATTTACCAAAACACACAACACAGTTTAATTAAATAAACACAAATATCGCAACTACAAGAAACGTCACTTGGAATCACTTGTTTCGCTTCGCTACTGTATCACTCGAATCGTATTCGCTCGCTTCCGAAATCGAACTGCCTGTCGGCCAGGGTTGCCAACTCAATGCCACGGTTGGGTGCTAAGTAACATCTCAAATAGTGCTAAATTGCTGGAAAGTTTCAAAAATAGTGCCAAATATATGAATTTAATAAAAAAGAACACATAACAAAATATGTTTTAATTTTCGAATTATTGTTACATTAATATCTAAAAGTTTTATTAAAAAACAAAAACAAACAAAGATATAGTTAAATTGGAAAATGTGACCATTAAATTTTACAAATTAAAAAACACAAATTGGAAATACTAAATTAAAATTATCTTTAAATCCAATCATCCTCACTACTTGTATGGTCTGTCTCTGCTGTGGTTCCGTGTACAGCTGTTGAGGTGGATGGCTGTGGCTCATTTACACTTAAAGCGGATTTTTGCAATATAAATGTTTACAATCTTTCAGATTACAGACTACACTAGTTTGTGTTTTGTTACTTCAGAGTTCAGCCACAGCTGCATTTTGTGAGCGAACAGACAACATCAAAATTAGTGCTAGATTTAGTGCTGGGTGCTGTTTCTTAAATTTCAGTGCTAGGCACATGAAAATAGTGCTAAATCTAGCACTCAAAGTGCTGAGTTGGCATCACTGCTGTCGGCCCGACAATCCGCTATTTATATCCCGAGCACAACATTCTCGAACATTCGACACCGCCACAGCGTAGAAGCTTCTAGTAACTTCCATTGAACTGTTTAATCCCACTATTCAACAATAGATGGCAGTAGCGTCTACGTACAATTTCGTGTAGTACTTGCTACTCAATAACAGATGGCGTTAGCGTGTCATTTCCAGTAGTTTCTAACACTGCCCCGTCCTTAGATGGAATTAGCGTGATGTTTCTAGACTTTTCGATCTACGTAACACTGCCCCCTCCTTAGACATGCTCGTCCCGAGCATCATTATTCCCGTAGTATCGTGCCAATCGATCTACATGGACAATTTTAGGTGCAGTTCGCATACCCTTTTGTATTCGGTAAGTGACGTCGTTGATCTTGGTCACAATTCGGTACGGCCCGTCCCATTTTGCCTGCAGTTTAGGGGACTTTCCTTTGCTGCGCACTGGGTTATGCAACCACACTAGCGAACCTTCGTCGAAGCCAGTATTGTTCATCTTCCGATCATAACGAGTTTTCATTCTCTCGGACATCTGTTGGCCTGATTCTCTGACATGCTCATATACGTCATTCATCTTGTTGCGCAGATCATTTGCATAATCTGTTATACTCCGTGGTGAATCAGGGGGAATGCCGGTTATTAGATCAGCTGGTAACCTTAACTCCCTTCCAAAGTTCGCGAAGGCTGGCGTCACAGTTGTACTCTCGTGAACTGCACTTCGGTATGACAGAAGAAACGGTTGTATGTGCTTGTCCCAATCCTTTTGTCTGCTTGGTACAACTTTTGCCAGATATCTTTCCAACGTCTGATTAAATCTCTCCACCATTCCGTCAGATTGTGGGTGGTATGAAGTGGTTCTGGTTTTGTGAGTACCCATAACCCGACATGTTTCCTGAAACACTTGAGACTCGAAATTCCTTCCTTGATCGCTGTGGATTTCCAAGGGTACCCCAAACCGACAGAAGACTTCGTGGACTAATTTATCAGCGACTGTTGAAGCTTCTTGATTAGGGATGGCGAAGACTTCCGGCCACTTGGTGAAGTAATCCATGACAACCATGAAATATTTATTTCCACTTTCACTTTCAGGGAACGGCCCAGCGACATCTAGTGCTATCCGTTCCCAGGGGGCTCCCACGTTGTACACTTTCAATGCACCCCTGCTGCGTGTGTGTGGTCCTTTTACCGCTGCACAACTGGTACATCTGCGACACCAGTCCTCCACATCCTCTCGACAATGGATCCAGTAAAACCTTTCTCGGATCTTTAACAGAGTCCTTCTTACTCCCATATGACCTCCTGAAGAACCATTGTGGTAGAGCTGTAGAACTTCTGGTACCTTCGTTTTTGGGACTACCATTTGCAGGTGGCAGCTATTCCCTCGAGCATTTTCCCATTTTCGGCACAAGACACCATCCTGGATCACCAAGCTCTCCCATTGTGCCCAATAACTTTTGGTGGTGGTACTCATCGCTGCAATATCACACCATTTCGGTTTGGGAGCATTAGCTTTAATCCACTCGAGAATTGGCCGGATATCTGTGTCACTTTGCTGAGCATGCTGTAGGGTTTCCTTCCATTCGTCACTAAGGTCCGTTCTTAGCATCCTGACAGGTACTGTTTCCTTAGCTTCTTGCCTGACACAATGCTTGCAGTCTTCAGGACAAGGTCTTCTTGATAAAGCGTCCGCGTTACCGTGAGACTTCCCACTACGATGTTCAATTGTGAAGTCATACTCTTGTAGCAATTCAATCCATCTCGCCACTTGTCCTTCTGGATTCTTAAATTGCAACAACCACTTTAATGCAGCATGGTCAGTCCGCAGGTGGAATTTACGTCCAAGCAAGTATTTGCTGAAATGCTGCAATGTCTTTACGACGGCAAGAAGTTCGCGTCTCGTGACACAATAATTTCTTTCTGGCTTTGATAAAGATTTGCTGAAGTAAGCTATCACAACTTCATAATCTCCTTTCCGTTGAGATAACACACCGCCAACCCCAGTGTTACTTGCGTCCGTGTCGACTATAAATTCATTTTCTGTGTCAGGGTAGCCCAAAATTGGGGTATTACACAAACGTTCCTTTAAATCTCGAAATGCGATGTCACAGTTCTCATCCCAACAGAACGGTCTCTTCTCCTCCGTAAGCTTGTGAAGAGGTTTGGCAATGTCAGCAAAATTCTTGACAAACCGTCGATAGTACGAGCACAAACCCAAAAATGCTCTGACCTGCGTCTTGTCTTTCGGGACTGGCCATTCCTTGACGGCGACAATTTTCTCAGGATCTGTTTGCACTCCTTCTTTCGAAACCACGTGCCCCAAAAAGCTTACTTGCTGTCTGAAGAATGAGCACTTCTTTGGACTTAGCTTAAGATTGGCTCCTCGGATTTTTGATAGAACACGTTCCAGATTTTGAAGGTGGTCTTCGAATGTGCGGCCCACGATGATGATGTCATCTAAATAGACAAGGCAGGCGTCTCCAATTAGTCCAGTGAGAACTAGCTCCATTAGCCTTTCAAAAGTTGCAGGAGCATTGCACAATCCGAATGGCATAACGTTAAACTGCCATAGTCCCTTTCCCCTTAGAAAATGCAGTTTTCTCCTTGTCTTCAGGGTCTATTTCCACTTGCCAGTAGCCACTTTTTAGGTCTAACGTGGTAAACCACTTCATTCCTGACAGCGTGTCCAGCGTGTCGTCGATCCGGGGTAGTGGATAGCTGTCTTTCTTAGTAACGTCATTCAAGCGACGATAGTCTACACAAAACCGCATGCTGCCATCTTTCTTTTTCACCAGGACCACAGGAGAACACCATGGACTAGACGAAGGCTCTATAACTCCATCCTTTACCATTCCCTTAATCATGGTATCTACCTCCTTTTCTCTTGCCACTGGTAGTCTTCTTGGTCGCTGTCGTATCGGTAACTCATTTCCGGTATTAATTCTGTGTTGAACCAATCCAGTCTTCCCTATGTCAGCATCATTTGTAGAGAATATGTCTGCATATTGAAGTAGCATCTTCCTAGCCTTCTCTCTTTCTTCTTCTGACAGATCTTTACGACAGTCTTCCAAAAGATTTAACACGTTAAATCTTGCACTTTGGGCGTTATTTTGAGGAGGCCCATGTTGGCATTCACGCATCCAAGCTACTTCCTCACAGGAACCCATCAATGTACCCTTCTTGATTACTTGCTCCTTTTCACTTGGGTTCAGTATGCGTACGGCTGCAACGTCGATTGCCTTTACCAAGGTCCGCGCAATCTTCCATGGAAGGTTATCATCCAATCCTTCAATGAGAATACATCGGTTCTTCTGCCCAGAATTATGTGGGAGACTTACTGGAACTATTGTTTCCGATCGGGGAGGAAGAACAATCTTCTTCAAGCAGTACACTTTCCCTGATGGTGCACCTTCCATGAAGACTTCTTCTGATCCACATTTTAGGACTCCTTGATTAACGTCGATCTCGCAACAGTGCTGTCGCATGAAGTCCAAACCTAGGATGCAGTCATCTACTATGTCAGCCATGATGACCTTATGCCGGTAGATTGTGTTACCCAGTTTTAACTCCACCTCCTTCTCACCACGGACGGTTATGTGCTGACCCGTGGCTGTTACTAATTTTACGCCGTCATGCTTACCAAAGAAGTCCCCAAGAAAACGATTCGCTAGTTGGGAACTGACAACCGTGCGAGAAGCTCCAGTATCCAACGTCAGCTTACATGGTCTTCCGTTCACTTCACCTTTTATGACTAGGGTGTTCCCATCATGGGCTTGTGAGACCGAAATTCTTGGGGCTATTTTAACACCAGCCAGCACCCGCCCCGCAGTCCTGGCGTTGACTAGTTTTCCTGCTGCTGGGCAGTGACATCTGCCGCCCTTCTTTCCCGGGTCTGATCTTCGTTGGCAGTGCTACGTTTCGGACAACTTGAACGGAGGTGGCCCTTTTCCCCACAAGTGTAGCACCTAGGGCTGTTCCTCAGACGGTCACGAACAGGTGAAGCCGCAACCTCCCTGATGCGATGGGCTCGATGATCATGCCTCACTGCCTCCACCTCCAACGCATGGGCCAAGGCGTCCTTGAACGTCTCGTGGTGTCCAAGTCTTACAGCAGCCCTTACTTCCAGGTCCCGTATGCCATCTATGAAAGCTTGAGTCAGAGTCCCTTCGATGACTGCAGGCGCAGACTGGTACGCTTTTCGAACCAGCTTCTCGATTTCTAGGGCCCACTGCTGCAGGTTTTCACCACTGCGCTGCACACGATCCTTCAACTGCGCACGAAAAACGTGTTCCAGGTGCGCCTCACCGTATCTGGCTTCTAACGCCTCAACAAGCTGCTCATAGGTAACATTTTTGCCGAGAGCCTCTAACACGGTTAAGGCCTGATCGCGAAGGGCCAAAGTAAGCGCGGTCATGGCCTGCCCTTTTGTCCACCCATTTGTACTCATGACAGCTTCAAATTGAATTTTATATGCTGACCAGGAAGATGTTCCGTCGAAGGGTGGCACTTTAAACCCGCGCACGGAAGGTGCAGCAACTATCGAAGCCGTAGTCCGGTCTCCAGCTTTCAGAACTCCAACCGCTTTTCTTATATCGGCGATCTGGACTTCGGCCTCGGAGATACGATTTTCATGTACCTGAACAGTCTCCTTCATGGCTTTGATGTCCTTGCCAAATGTCGCGTGTAGATCTTTCAAAAGGAGAATCTGCTCCTCTTTATCGCGCTGAAGCTGCTCTTGCAGGCGGCGGGTCTGTTCTTCCTGTCGGCGAGCTTGCTCCTCTTTGTCCTGCTGCAGCTGTTCCTGTAGGCGGCGGGCCTGTTCTTCCTGTCGGCGGGCCTGTTCTTCCTGTCGGCGGGCCTGCTCCTGCAGCATCGCCATTAGCGCAGAAAGATCCATGGCTGGTGATGCTGTAGGAACACCAGACGCTTGGGAGACTGGCTCTGTCGTTGGCTGATTACACCCAGGTGTCTGTCTAGAAGTTCCTTCAAACTGCCTCTGATCCACCTCCTGCTGGCGCTGACTCCTGGTACGGATACCTTCCATATCCTCCTTCGGTAAAACTGGCATAATTTATCCCTTACTTCTGACACCAAATGTTACGAGCTGGGGTTCGGGATAAATTAATTTAAACCAATTTACCAAAACACACAACACAGTTTAATTAAATAAACACAAATATCGCAACTACAAGAAACGTCACTTGGAATCACTTGTTTCGCTTCGCTACTGTATCACTCGAATCGTATTCGCTCGCTTCCGAAATCGAACTGCCTGTCGGCCCGACAATCCGCTATTTATATCCCGAGCACAACATTCTCGAACATTCGACACCGCCACAGCGTAGAAGCTTCTAGTAACTTCCATTGAACTGTTTAATCCCACTATTCAACAATAGATGGCAGTAGCGTCTACGTACAATTTCGTGTAGTACTTGCTACTCAATAACAGATGGCGTTAGCGTGTCATTTCCAGTAGTTTCTAACACTGCCCCGTCCTTAGATGGAATTAGCGTGATGTTTCTAGACTTTTCGATCTACGTAACAATATCAAACCAATTCCTACCGATAAAAAGTTCCGCAATTACCCCTCAGGTGTAGGACCAACGGTTAAACGTGCGCACCGAGGTACGGGGGTGACGCACTGCCAACTTCCATACTCCGGGCTGTTCCTAAGAAATTCCTAATGAAAAATCCAATAACATTTTGCCCGACCTGGGAATCGAACCCAGGACCCCACGCTCAGCAGTCGACCAATGGGGCAAGCGACAGTTTATTGGATGACTAATCTATACTAATATAATAAATGGGAAAGTGTGTGTGTCTGTTTGTTCGTCTTTCACGGCAAAACGGAGTGACGAATTGAGGTAATTTTTTAAGTGGAGATAGTTGAAGGGATGGAGAGTGACATAGGCTACTTTTTTTTCTTTTTTTGGTGGCTAGGGTGAACTTAGAAAAGCCGTGCTTTTCCCATGGACATTTGTATGTAGCATGTTCGCGTGTGTCCAATGCCCAAAATCTTTACATTCTATCCCCAAATGGAAAGACATATAATATCGTCTACAGTAGCGTATTAAAATAACATTCTGTTCCGAGTTCTCTTCTGTGTTCTAAATCAGGGAACCATGTTACCCCGAATTTAACGCGAGCGAAGCCGCGGGCAAAAGCTAGTGATGTAATGTTTGCAGAAGCATATACCTAACTTGTCGCCCGTGACTTCGTCCTCTTTAATTTTTGGCCTCCGACCCGCCGCGTCCGCATCGCCGTCGCTTCCTATCGCGATTATTTCGTTTTCACTCAGCGTTATTTCCGTCTTTTTTTCCTTTTCGTCGGCTCCTGAAGATCGTAGCGTAATATTAAATAGCTTATAACCTTCTTCCAGAATTGGGCTAATAAAGGTAAAAAGTTTTTTTCTGGTATTAGTAGTTTTCTGAAATTACCCCCTACGTAGCTCAAAGCTGCAATGGCTCTTTCTTCAAAAGGCTCCTCCAGACATTACTCTGCATTGTTAAACTCACATAAAATTTTAATAATTAATGTTTGGACTTTAAAAGAGACTATGACCTCTGAGTTTGTTTCGGCGTTTATTCTCAGGAAACAGTCAGCTAGGAAATGCCAGCGCCATCTAGTTTTAAAAAAACTTTTAAACAAACACATTTTTCAACCTAATGATATTAGTATATGCGAAAGTTTCTGCCTTCAATACATAAAGGCTAGCATCCGTTTACTGAATTGGGGACTCAATAAACTTTATTTTAGCATACTAAAAAGGCCATTTCTTCAATGTAAGCCGCGGATTCAAAATTTCTTACGTGTTTGCAAAGACATAGGTAGTGTATTTATGTCAATTTATAAGGTATCTATAATATGGATCTTTGTTGCCTGAATAAAATTATTTACAACTAGCTGACCCAGCGAACTTCGTACCGCCTCAGAATCAATAAATGTTGTGTTTACCTATCAGATCCCACCAACACAAAGCAAAGAGCACCAAGTACCATATACCCATGTTAGACCAAGTTATGACAAACTGGTACTTTGAAGGCATAAAGCGTTTTCTAGCTAACACACACCCATGATAGGTGAGCTCCTACCAAATTATGCCAACCTAGTACTTCCAAGACATAAAGCGTTTTCTAGCTACCACACACCCATGTTAAGTGAGCTCCTACCAAGTCATGCCAACCTGGTACTTTCTAGCTATCAAAAAACACTCATGTTAGGTGACTTTGTATTCTTAAATAAGTGTTCTTGAATTTTCTAATTTTCCGCGCATTTTTGTTATTTTTTTCTTTCATAAGAACCTTCTCCTGACAAAAAAAAAAACACAACAAAAAAAAAAGTGAAATCGGTCCAGCCGTTCACGCGTGATGGCGTGACCAAGGGAAATAGGGATTCATTTTCATATAAATAGATTTTAAAATCCAAAACTCATCATCATCTGTCTAGCCTTTTCCCAACTATGTTAGAGTCGGCTTCCAGGCTAACCGGATGCAGCTGAGTGCCAGTATTTTACGTGGAGCGACTGCCTATCTGACCTCCACAACCCAGTTACTGGGTAATACAATACCCCCTGGTAAGACTGGTTGTCAGACTTTCGGGCTCGAACGACCCGCAACGACTGGCCAAGATCTAGAAATCTAAAATTATGGTGTCCTTATTGTGAAATTTAAGATTTACAAAGTCATTTCTAACCACAAATGACCTTTAGTCTCTGTACCTGAAGCAATTCCAACTACCGTCAAACAACTGATTCAACCCCATCTCAACTCTACATTCTAAGTCAGCGTGCAGAGGGGTCAATTATCCGGCGATAAATCGAACGGTCCCCGTCCTGTGACGTCACATAGCGACAGTCTTTTGTTATCTATAGTATGACGTCCCGAAACGATTAACGTGGCAGATAGGGCTGTTTGTGTAAGCTTGTAACAAGAGGTAGTAAATCTTGAGATATATCGCAGGTTCTGAAGCTCTTGAGTGGTTAAATAAGCTGTTATTTGTAAGTTGGCTGGTATGATTGCATTGAGATTGTTTTGGGTCGGTGGTCATAAAATGACTGGTCTCCTTTGGTGTATTAACGATATTGTTTTATGAAAAACTATTTCTTTGTTTCAAATTATTCATCAATGTTTAAACCTATCGTATTTCGTAAATTTCGTTCGTTTTGCCCTTAAAACTTGTATTGTGTTGACTATCAAGCAGATTTTTGCGACATTGATCACTACATTTGGAAAACAAACAAATGGGGGTAAACAGATCATCACAATATTCTATTATAAGCGCGTGAGGTTCCTTTCCGGAACCCTACGGCCCATTTTTCATCATCATCATTGTCATTGCAGCTGAAAGACATCTCTTGATGGACGTCCCAAGCACCGCCATTTGGACCAGTTCTTTGGTTCTCGCACTTTTCATGATTGACATAATTGACGTAAGGTAAGACAAGTCTCATTGTAAACACTACTAAAGATAGGCCATCTTTAGTTTTCGGAATACGGCCTTATTTACGAAATCCAAGTAATCACATAATAAATCAGCCAAAACGCGACAGTAAACCTGGGCTAATTTCCAGGCGACCAGTCAAAACAGTCTGCTAAGATCTGGGTCACTTACAGTAAACAATAACTCATGAAATACGGACAAACAGTTTTAATTTGTCTTGAAGCTACATCTGCTGCCATCTGTTGACGAGCGCGCGAACTAAATTAATAGAACTGTCGTAGGATTTATAACCTCTAAGTTTTCGCGGGAAATTCTTGCAAGGTCTTGATTTTTCTTTAGCATTTTGTGGAAAATATCGTTTTGTAACGTGCTTTGCTTGTTTTTGGTTAGTTAACCAATTTCTATGTGTTACTTATGTTTGTAACAATGCTGATTAAAATGATTACGATTTAAAGAAAAAAGACCAGGTCTATTCAGCAATAAAAATTAATCAAATGTTTTAATTTCATTTTGAGGTCCCTGTTCGGGATTACTAGCGTTATTAATGGTTAGATATGTAAGTACAACGATTTACGGTCATAGTGGGCTTCTGCCTGAAATTGCTCTTTTTTAGTTTTGCTGAAATGTCAAACTTATTAGGTAGGTAGGTACCTATAAAAAAATCAGAGCTATTAAAGCAGCGTATTGTATGAAACGTACCTTAAAACACACATTTTTAAGTGAAAATATTAATGTTTATATATTATTTCCTAACATTTTTATTGACTTTTTTAAATAAATAAGTACTGTTTATTTAAAAAAAAAAGTTTATGGATAAATAAACAATCTAAGTAAACCCAAGATGCTATTTAAGTACTTACTTTAAAAGCAGTCTTAATTATTTTTTAATAAGTTTTATATTATTGTAATGACATATTATTATAACGATATAAAATCCAATTATTTGATCCATCCAAATATCCTTTTCCTTATCACCTATTAAACTCTACTTAATATTCTACGAAAACAAAACAAAAAATAGTCGTCTTAATACAATTCACTTAATACAACTAAGTACCTTTAAAACAAAATCACCAATAATATGTTTTAATAACTCAATTGAGATGTCGACTCAATCATTCAAACAAAAAAAATAAAAAAAAAACAACATCAAAGATAAACAATAAAACATGATGAAATAACACGAAAAGAATAATTTCGACGCTCGCTTGTTGTGATAACAATCGTTGCCGCGCCCTTTCGTTTTCATTCATGCTCGATGCCCAACTAAAACAAACTTTATTTCACTTTATAAATGTGTGTCTTACGACGACTGTGTTGAACTGCGCATGTGTGCGTTTTGCGGGCAAAGAATATAGATGAATGGGGATAGTATTGTGCCTATTTTTTAGGAGATGAGATTGGGATTGGAAGAATTTACAAACTTTCGTCCGGAGGTGAAAATATCAAAGCGGGTATGGCGCGCTGTATTTTCAACTGTCAATGTTGAACCGAGTATTGGGCATTAAACAAAATGTATTCTGGCGCGTAGAAAAAACACTGTCCGAGTTTCATCACTCGGCGCTAAGCAGTGCAGAGCAGGAAATAATCTCGCTGGGATATTTTACGTTCGTGTGAATGTGGGATTATGGGAAATTAGGGTGTAATATGAATTTGAAATAAGAATCAAAATGAAATACAGTCAGGACAAAACATTGTTTGTTCAATAGACACAAAAACAACGTGCCATGTTATTTCATGCAACTGTCAAAGAATGATAGTTGTGATTTGAATATAAGTATGAACATGTAGTCATTTTCATGAATACTTATTTTCCCTGGCTTTATCAATCTTTCATTTATTAAGATTTTTAATTGATCAAATAACAAAGATAGAGAAGTACGCGTTCGACGTACTGTTGGGCGAATGTGCTTTTTCCGAGTCATCTTAATTTAACCACTTGTGAAAGGGCGGGACTGAACCTCACGGCATCATCTTCTTTTGTTCTCAACTCTTCTTCTCCAACAATAAGACTTCCTGTTATTGGTTTGGGTGTCATCATGATCAACTTTTGTTTATTGCCTAGTATGATGTTGTCATAAATAATTTACTAAAAAGTGGAAATCAAAATAGATTTAGGTATCTGCTATCTGTGACTGCTAAAACCTTAGAGTAATAATGCATAGAGAGATAGCTTCATTCAAAATTCCGTTTAAAATTGAAGCAACAACACAATCAATGTGTGCATAAGCGGCACGTAAAAACATTCACCGACACACACAGAAGCAAACTAGTAATGTTGCAAGTAAATGACATTTTCCCCAAATAGTGTGAAAAATAGAACTGTTTCAGGATTCGTGTGTAGAAAAACTATTAAAAAAAAACATGAAATTAAAAATATTTATTATAAACCAAGATCGATTACTTAAACTACCTTACTTAATAACCCTGAATTTGCAACTGTTTTCTAAACAACTGCCGCTTTGATGACGCTATTCGCGAAATATTATCTTTTTTGGATTCATAAAAGAATCGAATTCTTAGGTAACAAGAATTTAGGTAGAATGTAGAATATAGGTAAATTCTTAGGTTGGCAAGCGGGACCCCCAATAGTATTAGGCTAATAAAAATACCAACTTAAATGTGATTTTGCAATAAAATTGGCAGTACATAGTTATAACAACAAAAAAATGGGGTAAAATGTTTTTCTTTGCCTAGCAACACTTTTATTGTAATGGCGTCTGTCAAATTTACGATTTATTTATTTTGTTTCAATGAATGTTTTAATCAAAAATATATGATATTAGGCAATAGTTACCCGTGAAATGGGATCTTTAAATGTTTTCCGTGGTTATGTGATGAGTTGTGACACCCTTTCACTACACAGTACGTCATTTTTTTGTGAAATTGCGGGAGCTCTTTACAACAGCGCTTGGTATTTTGTACTAACGGTCCGAAAGTCGTACTTAGCCTTAAAAGGCTACCTTGAAATGGCTTCACTTTTCGTGCAACTACTGCGGTTCTATGCGTTATTATTCTAAGGCTAAAACAGTCATAGCGGCGTTCTATCACATCTCCGACCATTAAAAAAAAAAAAAACTTAATCTTTGCCGCGTCACAGTCGCAAACACATAAATATGTAGGAGGTATCGCCGCAGATAAACTTGTAAAAAGTTATGAATGAAACCGAGAGTGCCCCGTAGTAGAGTTGTAGACTGTCCCCCCCCCCCCCACCTTCCGCCCGTGTTCCCCTTCCCCTGTTACCTTCCCCCCGCAGCACCCTGCCACCCCGCGTCCTCCCGCGCGCCGATTTGTTTTACGCATTTAGTTTTATTTTGTTTTGACTTATTTGTACTCTTGTACTATCGTGTAATGGAGTGTCCGCTGAGAAATTGGTTGAGTTATTCTGCAACGTTTTGTTTTAAACATAATGTGCGTTCGCGTTTAGTTTTCGCTGTTTTGGTTTCTTTTAGGTGTAAGGTCTCGTTTGGTGTTGCCCTTTTATGGGTTTTTGAGAGTTTTGTCGCACTAATATATATTTGTACCAGTTTTAGCTCATTCTTAACCGACTTTAAAAAAAAGTAGGAGGTTATCAATTCGTCTGAATTTTTTTTTATGTTTGTTACCTCATAACTTTTGACTGGGTGAACCGATTTTCATGATTCTTTTTTTATTTGAAAGCTGGTGCTTCCCGAATGGTGAAAATATATAGAAATAAAAATAAAAATAAAAATTGGTTCCATTCGGACAATGGGGTCCATGTGAAAACCATATAAGTCTTAAATTACCATTAAGTATCTGCGCGACAAATGAACGAATAACGCGATTAGATTAGTGCGCGGTATCTACTAACTAAAAAGTTGAAAATAAAAACTTTTTACAAAAAACAACAACCGACTTCCTTAGGACTGTCTTAGGATCTGTATTTAAGGTTTTTTGCCACCGA
The DNA here is from genome assembly GCA_932294355.1 of Aporophyla lueneburgensis. Classification (NCBI taxonomy): domain Eukaryota; kingdom Metazoa; phylum Arthropoda; class Insecta; order Lepidoptera; family Noctuidae; genus Aporophyla; species Aporophyla lueneburgensis. The sequence goes on from OW028749.1 coordinate 23,855,692, forward strand.
CTTCCGAAATTAAAGTTATTTTTGACTTTGCAGTGTTTTTTTTAAGGAAGTCGGTTTTTTTTGTAATTTTTATTTATTTATGGAACATTTTGCCTTATTAAAGGAAAAAACATATCCAAAATTCAGTACGGTTGTCCTATTACACCGAAAATTATACTGGCAAACACATAGAATATTCGACAAGACTGTTTCACAGTACACAAGGTAGATATGTATGTACACACTTGGCTTAGCGTTCGTCTGAGCAGGACACGTGGGGCGCGGCAACTAGGGCAGCGCTTTACCAACTAAGCCCACATAGTGTGCCTACGTGCTACCTACTAACTACCTTCTACGATGTAGAAATGCTATATATGTATATTTATATATCTTGTGAATTTAGCTAAGTTTCGCTTAATATCATCATCATCGTTTCCTTCCCTTGTTTCAATTTATTTAGGGTCGGTGTAACATGTGTTTTTCTTCCATATTTCTCTACTAGTTTTTTCCCGCGGATGTCGGAAATTAACGCAGGTATTTTTCTAAACTAAAAGATTTTTTTCAAAATAAAAGTAGCCTAAGTTACTACTTATTACATCAGCTACCTGCCAATAAAAGTCCTGTCAAAATTAGTCCAGCCATTTCAGAGATTAGCCGGAAGAAACAGATAGACAGACAGACAGACAAAAGTTAAAAAAAATGATTTTTTGGTGTAAGTACCGTATTTACTTTCATATACATTTAGTTAAAAGCTGTTAATTTGAAATTATAAACAGACACTTCAGTTTTATTTATTTATAAAGATGTATATGTAGATTAGAAGAGTAGTTCGACGAACTAAATGCCAAAATGACAACTAATAGAAGACTATTAGTTGCCATTTCGATAGTCAGTCAGTTCGCTTAATTTCTACTAAATAACATAAAAAAATCGAGTGATGAATAATAATTATTAGGGGGTTAGCACGATTTTTCTTTTTCGAAAAAAAAAGTAGTCCGTATAGTTTATCTTTTCGTTAGACGAATGTTCTGTACTTTTTGGGTTCCGTTGCCAAATGGCAAAAAACGGAACCCTTATGGATTCGTCATGTCTGTCTGTCTGTCCGTCCGTATGTCACAGCCACTTTTTTCCGAAAGTATAAGAGCTATGCTGTTGAAACTTGGTAAGTAGATGTATTCTGTGAACCGCATTAAGATTTTCACACAAAAATAGATTAAAAAAAAAACAACAAATTTTGTGGTTCCCAATACTCACAACTGAAACTCAAAAATGTTTTTTTTCATCAAACCCACACGTCACACGCTATCTATGGATAGGTCTTCAAAAATGGTATTGAGGTTTCTAATATCATTTTATTTCTAAACTGAATAGTTTGCGCGAGAGACACTTCCAAAGTGGGAAAATATGTGTCTGTCCCCGTAACTTCTAAAATAAGAGAATGATAAAACTAAAAAAAAAATTATGATATACATTACCATATAAATTTCTACAGAAAATAGGTTTGAACGAGATCTAGTAAGTAGTTTTTTTTTTATAAGTCATAAATCGTAAACCGCAATTTACCTTTCATTCAATCAACTCAAATATAAAAATTATAAAAAAAAAATAATTTCATAAGTATAAACCTTATGCATAAACCATGAATAATATATCTACAAGTTTGAATGGAACCCTAGGTGCGCGAGTCCAAGTCGCACTTAATCGATTTTTGTTATAATATCTACGGTATGAAATTTTATAAGTAATTAGTAAAAAGCTGTTATTTATGACAAATAGACACACAAATATTATTTATTTGAATATAATTGTATAGAATATGTAGGTTACGTTAGCTTAGATAAAATTAATATACTTCGATATTATATTAATAAAATTCAAAATTTCTCTGACATATCATGCACAGCCTAATTCGCTGGGTCTAAAAGCATGACATTTTGCACAAGAGTAACAAAAATAAGCAATAAAAAGGGCTTTTGATAATCCACCACTAAAGGGGATAAATAGGGGATGAAAATTTGTATGATAGGTCATCATTTTTGCAAAAGAGAATCCCAGGCATAGGAATAGGCATAATTAAAATTAAAGATGCACAGATAAATATAAGAAATTATATATTTCTATTGTCCAATGCATCAGTCAAAATACTTCATCCAAACCCCAGAACAAAGCACACCGACGTAATACAGGCTCACTCACACAAGTATGAATACAGGTGTGTCCCGCTGCTTGCTTTGCGTTCGTTTGAAGACCGGCCAGTTGAGGTGTCCTCTGTACGCTAAGCCAACACGTGGACGGCTTAGCATGCACTGACACAAGAAGCGCTATTTGAGCTTCTGTCATGGCGTCCAGAATGCTTTTTCTATTTTTCAAATTTGGAACCGAACATATACAACATTTTTAATTTTCGAACTTGTAGTCTTTGATTTCAGAATTTATAAGAACCCTTTCGGAAATAATAGTACGTTGTGTGTAATTTTTGGTCCTGCCCGAATGCGGTTGCTCGCACGCAAATTCAGTAAATATCGCAATTCTTGCGGTAAGAAAGCAAATTAAGACTACAAGCTTTTTAATTATGACCCAAATATAAGGTTTAGGGCGCTAACCGTTTTCTAGATACTAAAACCAAACAAAAAAAGATTTTGGCTTCTACAGAAGCTCGGTGATCGCATGCATGCAACAATCTGGGCGATCATATACATAATGATATCAAAGCCGTGAACTATAGACGTTCCCCCATCTTCAGCTACGGACATTATATATGTCAACTAACTATTCTCTGTTTCTCAAAGGGGCACTCCTATAACATGTTTAGCTTAGAGAAGGTGGTTTCACTATAAACCACAATAGTTCAAGGGCTTTAACATGTTAGCTCTCGGCCATTCGATAACCTTGTTAACGCATGGGAGACTGTTCGTTTTGCAGTCTAATTAGGTTTCCTAATTAACTAATGCAGCCTCTGTGTTATACTAACGCTCAATGACTATTTATTATCTAGGTGACGAGTAAGAAAAAAACAAGTCAGTGAGCTTCTTTTTCAAATACTTTTGACAGAAAAGCTGTTTATTCATCAGAGCTCAAAACCTCTTGGTCGCCAAACTTAGTTTACTGTAGAACATAATATCAAGAGTATTTTAAAAAGCTTCCGAATGTGACCCCACGATGTGCAAGCTCACTGTTTTAGCGGCGTCAACCGCAACAATTTTGCTTTAAATAGAGCATAGAAATACGTCTTATATGTATATACAGGTAATATGAAATCCAAAAATCTATAGAGCGTGTAGGTGTAGGTACTTAAAATTACCAAGTCCTTGTTTCGACTAACCGTTCGTTTGATCTTTGTTAACGTGTTATATCCAGACTTGCTCGTGGCGCTGCTCCATAGAGATCCCTCAACAAATATTTGTCACTCTATATGTATATCTACCTCTGCCTAAAAAGGTATACAGAGACACAAACAAAGCAAAAAGGACCGTGTACCCTAGTATACGGTCTTTTTTCAGTTGTTCTACAAAAACATTCTTCGATAAAACGTCCTCACCACTGCAAGTTGGTTAAAAATCCATCCAGAATAACGTGCAGCAGTGACAGACAGACTTAAATCCTGTTCTATCGAGAGAAGGCTTTGAGAAGTTTTGTTTTTCATGCTATTCCCCGAAAAATTGTCGCACAAAATTCTGGAAAATTTCACCGAACTCAAGGAACCATTTTTGCTTTTCATTTTTCTGTGCCAGAAAAACGTGAGCGTTTCCCTCCCCTCGTTGGTTATGAAGGTACTAAGTACTTACTACGTACGTGCATTACCAGGAGAGCATATCGCCTTAATACCTGAGACGATCCGTGGTATCGGAACATGATATAGTTAACGTTATGTACGTCCTTTATGTCTCACGGTGCGCCTCCGTCCATTTCCATGACGTTGCAGCTGCCAGCCGCAGGGTTGGGAAGCGGTTCTGTTGGTTTATGGAGCGGGGGAGGTAGCGGAAACTTGTGTGATGAAAATAGCAGTCATTTCTCCACTCAGTGTAATGTAATGTGGCACAGAATGAGCTATGCATAACTTTGGTCTCCTGGGACTGAAGATCTGGAAAATCTGGTATTGAAAATAAAGCCAGTGGTCAGTTTCAATCACGAATCGCGGTATTGTATGTCGATTTTCTTCAATCTGGAGAGAAAAATAGCTTTGGTGATGAAGAAGAAAACAAGTTTATGCAACTGGAAGTCATGAAATCGAAGGGAATGAATAGAGTTTGCTTACTTCGATAGATATAAAAGCGAAACTGAAACACAGTGGGAGAAAATATAATTAACTCATTACAATATAACCGTTAACCGCAAGGGTGAGGGTATGGCGGTGTGAAGTACACGCTTGCACAGGAAATCACTTTTTTGTTCAGCGGGCGTGACTATCCACTTCCATGCCGACGCACCTGCCTGGACCGTGGTCGTGGTGACCGGCTCAATGGATAATGTGAAGGACACACATGTGCCTAAATAAAGCTTAATGGAGGCAGAGGGCCGGGGAGTGTATGATTAGGCAGTTGTGAAAAACATTACTATGAATTCGCATGTTCTGAAGAAACATTTTCTATGAAACGAACTCAATTGTCAAAACAATATTTTCATTAACACTCTCATAAAGCTTGTTATACTATAGTTTGTTTTTTGAATCCTAGAGAATAATCTGACATTTCAGCCTTTTGTGTTTGCTTTTTACTAAAGGAGTTTGACAGAAGTTTGACGTTACACCTATCAAATTAGTATCTAAGTTTGAAAAAGGAACTGAAAATCGTTACAGCATATTTGAGTCGTACCTATTGGGAATTTATCACAAAATTCTCTCAATATTTTTAAATTCAGAATTTGAATTGTAAAATGTTCATCGCAACAATTCTCCGAATTTTTTTTTTATGCAGTTATAACGACCTGTCATTTCTTTTACCAAACCGTGGGTAAATCCAAAAGAAGGGTAATAGTTCCCCCTTCAATTGTTCCAGTTAGAAATATCGCCTTCTCAATATTATTTTTCAATTTGTCTGCCCTGTTAGTTTAGTGGTTAATGACCCTGACTGCTAAGACGAAGGTCGTGGGTTCGATTCCCACCCAGGACAAATCTTTGTGTGATGAGCACAATCATTTGTTCCGTGTGTGGGTGTAATTTATCTATAATATGTATGTATTTAGAAATATACGTGTATATTTATCTGTTGTCTGGTTGCCATAGTAAGTACATACTCTACCTAGTTTGGGAACAGGTAAAGGTGTGTCGGTTGTCCTATGTCTTATTATTATTATAATATATCCAGCATCTCCGAAGCAACGCACTAAGGTAGCTGCCTCAAATCGTCATCACAGGAGGTCGTATTCTAAGCTCGGCCATGCACGAGCCGTTCGCGTATAACCTATGTACCGTACGAACGTACTCGTATATAAATCCTTATATACAACGTCGCAGCCATCATGTCAGTACACACTGTATATAACCGTTATGTGTTTCTGTTTTAGCTTGAGATGTCGATGGGTTTCGATCTAGTTTGAATATAGAACACTGTTGGTTTGATTTGGTAGAAAAACCGTTTTCTTTGCTGCTCGAATATCTAAAAGAATTTTATGGGAAATGAAACTTTGATTCACCTCAAATCAATTTCACAGTGTCTAGTAATGTTTTTTCGCTGATTTTAAGGCTATTTTGTCATATCAATACTCAATTATTTTTTTGCAACATTTTTCATTACTGCTCCGCTCCTCTTAGTTTTAGCGTGATGTTTTATAGCCTAGTTTTATAGCCTTTCTCGATAAATAGGCTACCCAACACAGAAAGCATTTTTCACTTCGGACCTGTAGTTCCTGAGATTAGCGCGTTCAATCAAACAAACAAACTAACTCTTCAGCTTTATAATATTATAGTATAGATTGCAATTTTGATTTCCATTAAATCATAATATTTACAACGAAAAATTCGAATATCCAAGGCCTTATTACTGCAAATGTGTTGAAGAAAAAAATGATAAAAGGGATTCTAAAGTGTTGTTTTTGTAGTAATAAGGGATATACAAAGTTAAATTTAGTGTAATCATTATTATTATAAATAAACATTTAAATAGTGAATAATATCTAATTGTAGTTTAATTAGAATTTGCACGATTGCTTAGAGGCAGAATACAATTCCACTTAGGTTTATTAAACATCATCTTCACGAACAATGTATTTCTTGAAAATAAACATTTGATTTGACTAAATGTATCTCCGAATCATAGCAGATGCCACATCCTAACTCCGCCACATCTATCCAGACGAGCAATCCTCTAGTTTATTTAACTTCCTAAACTAGGATCATCGCAGTCGCCCGTCCTAGTTAACGTGAATAAGTACCTTCCGAGCGATAATCCTGAAAATATAACGATCTAATTTCCCTGCTAGGCGTGTACAGAACCGTTGGATATAATTCTCTGTCGGGTGGCCACTCAGAAAATGAGCTGAGTCGCGGGTCCACGTTATACCGAACAGAGCCCGTAGGTTACTTTGGCAACATACAGATTGGAAGGTTGGGAAGTTCCGAGGAGAAGATTTTCGATATAATAATGATAATAATATCTTAGGACAAACAACACAACGTTGTCTGATCCCAAACTAGGCAGAGCCTGTACTATGGCAACCAGACAACTGATAAACATACTTATATATTGCTAAATACATACATATTATAGATAAATTACACCCAGACACATAACAAATGATTGTGCTCATCACACAAAGATTTTTCCTGGGTGGGAATCGAACCCATGACCTCAGTCTTAGCAGTCAGGGTCACTAACCACTAGACTAACAGGCCAGTATCTACAATTGTTTTGGTCTCACTAACCACTAGACTAACAGGCCAGTATCTACAATTGTTTTGGTCTCACTAACCACTAGACTAACAGGCCAGTATCTGCAATTGTTTTGGTCTCACTAACCACTAGACTAACAGGCCAGTATCTACAATTGTTTTGGTCTCACTAACCACTAGACTCACAGGCCAGTATCTACAATTGTTTTGGACCAAATGATTATATCTCGTTTAATAGTATAGTAGATAATGTGTTCTATGTGGTGCCAGACGTAAAGAACAGCACCGTCCCATCCCATTCACTTGGATGTCGTAAGAGGCGACTAAGGGGCTTACTAGAGAATGGGCAGCAGCGTTCTCTATGCATTTTACCATCATACTGTGATCGCCAACCCGCCTGCTAAGCGTGGCGACTATGGCAAACCTTCCAAATTGGTGGAGGTCTATGTCCAGCAGTGAACGTCTTTCGGCTAAAATGATTAAAGCTATGGGTCAGGGAATTGTATTAAACTTTAGATTTTCGAAGAAGGAATTTTAAACCTGTAGACGACAAAAATAAGGAGGCTTGTGGCTAAGTTATTATAGCGGCATGAATTAATCGATTAGGTAAAGCTACGCTTGCTGCGGTTGATCCGTGGATGGGTGAAAATCTTTACATACCAAAAGCCTACCGTGCTTCGGAAAGCGTGTTAAGCCGTTGGTCCCAGTCATTCGCGGATTTTCGACAGTCGTTATAGGTCATCAGAAGCCCGACAGTTTGACAACCAGTCAAACCAAGGGGTATCGTATGCGAGGATCGTCTGGAGGACACGGTGGAGCATACGGTGGAGGTGTGCCCTGCCTGGGCGGAGCACCGCCGTGTACTCGTGGAGGCGATCGGCGGTGGCGACCTCTCGCGTCCGGCTCTGGTGCGAGCCATGGTAAGGAACGAAAGGGAATGGGAAGCCGTCACCTCCTTCTGCGAAGCAGTAATGCTCGCGAAGGAGGAGGCGGGGCGCGTGAGGGAGTGGCAGTCTCTGCGCCCTCACGTTCCTAGCCGCCACAGGAGGAGACGCCCCGGGCGTCGGGAGTCCATAGCGGACTCTCGGCCACCGTAGGCGCGAGCTTACGGGTGGCGAGCAATGGGTAGCTCGCCGCCCGGTAAGGACCAAGCTCGGGGCGACGGCGCGCAGTGTTCCACGCGCGCCTCAAAGAGATGTCAGCAGCAGTGTAGGGGTCTACTAGGACCGATGCCTGCCGGGGTCGCGTGATTGTTTGAAAGAGATACCGTGACCCTGGCACATGGGCAACTGATGGAACACGGGTGGGTTTTAGTCAGTAAAAGTCTGACGCGCCCTCCCGCTCCGCCCAGAGCGGGAGAAGTCATTTGATGATTTCACATCCTGAAAAAAAAAGGGGTATCGTATTACCCAGTAACTTAGTTGTGGAGGTCAGATAGGCAGTCGCTCCAAAAAAAAACTAGTATTCAGGTGCATCTGATTACATTGGAAGCCGTTCCCAAAGTAGTCAGAAAAAGGGGAACACCCAAATACTCCGAAATATTTTATTCCGAATTTCGATGTTCTGATTTTCAAAAGTCCGAATTTCATAATACCTAAGAATTATAATGTCTATTATTAAATATCACGAAATTTATTTTACCGAAAGTCGTAAATGCGATTTGTTAGTTTTCCGATTTTCATATGTTCGAAGAATCAAATGCTCGAAGGGTTCTCGGTCCGAAAAACGACATTCCGATTTCAATGCTCCGAATAAACTAAAAGTCAACATTTTGTGCTACAAAATTTTGTGACAGAAACGAATCGCTGCAAAACCGACTTCATGCAGTCTTGTCTGCCCTACTCCTAGAGTGTAATTTAAACCCGCGTAGGCGCGGAGGGGTGGAGCAGCCCGCGTGCTGAGGAGCAGGTGGGTTGAAGGCCCGCCACCGTGGCTGAGGCTGGCCGGCGCAGCCGGGCAGCAAGCCGAAGCTGCGGTTGTGAGCGTTAAGACCATCTGCGACGATAAGCACGCGTGGGGCTGCCCAAACCCCGCAGCGCCGGAGCCATGACAGACACACTTCTTGCTGCATGCTTGCTTGCGTGCTCCATGCCTGCTTGCTTGCTGCTTGCCTACTTGCACGCTGCGTGCCTACTTGCATGTTGCATGCCTGCTTGCATGTTGCATGTTTGCTTGCATGCTGCATGTGTGCTTGCACGCTGCATGCGTGCTTGCATGCTGCATGCTTGCTTGCTTGCATGTTTTTTTAATTCTACCTCCTCATACTAAACATAATATTATACTTCTCTCTGACTATTCGGTTTTACAAGGCGTTTTTATTTCGGAATTGTATTAATCGGTATTTTAATAATCGGAATTCGTATTTTTATGTTTCGAATTATTATTAAGTCGGTCTTTTTGTTATTCGATCTATTGAAATTCGGTATATTGAGAATAGTAATTATAAACGTTAGGAATATTGAATTTTAGGAATTATAAAAATAGGAGTAATGATAAGTCGGAGTTGTTATATTCGGAATTTTGAATCATTCGGAATTATCAAAATCGGTATTTTGAATTTCGTATTTGTGACTGTTGGAATAAAGTTTTTCGTATTTATGTGGTGTACCCCAGAAAAAGGCTATGCAGATGATGTGTTGACCAAAATAAATTATACTAGACGTTTAAACAAAGATATCCCGTCAAGGCTAAAGAAAATTAGATTGTTCGTCAGCAAACTGCTGGAGTTAAGCTGTGGACGTGATTGCATTCAACGGGACACGTGTCGGAGTACGATTTAATAACAACACGTGTCGCCCTATAATCGCCTTTGCTTTGAAACAGCAAACACGTAAATCTTATAGCACTTTCGGTCTAAACATGTGTTAAGAACTAAAGAGCTTATACACAATAGTTGTGCCCGCGGCTTCGCCCGCGTCCATGTCGGAAATTATCCCTCGGGAACGTGCTATCGAATTAAAAAGTAGCCTTAAAATATTGAAAATTATGTTATATTATTATTATATACTAATGTATTCCTACCCTATTTGAATCGGATATTGTTCACTATTTCATTGGTTTCAATTCTAAACCCTCTTTTAATAAAATAAAATTAGATAATATTTCTAAAATAAAAGTTATACCTTCCTTATAATATACTAATATTACCTATCTGTGAGAGAAAGTCCCATCAAAATCAGTCCTGCCGTTTCAGAGATTAGCCAGAACAAACAGACAATAAGACAAAAAAATAAAAAATATTTTTTGATGTAAGTACTGTATATACTTTCAAATGCATTTAGTGAAAAGCTCTCAATTTGAAATTAAAAACCGACACTTATTTTATTTGTATGTATGTATATTGTATGTATCCCGATACAAGGTTTCATCAAAATCCAGTTCAGTCTTTTCGGAGATTAGCCTGAACAAGCAGACAGACAGACGTAAATTTAAAAGTAAATGTTTTTTATTATAACCTATAAGTATCTACTATATACTTTCTTAAGCCTAAAGTAAAAAGCTTTTATTTTGACATTACAGACAGACATATCAGAGGGCAGTGGTGGCCCAGTAACGTGACTTATGAGTCGTAGGTCTCGGGTTCGAACCCAGTCAAACGCTTTAATTTGTGTAAATTTTTTCATTACCATTGCTCTCGACAACAGTGTGAGGAAACTGTCCTAGAACTGAACATACGAAGACATGTGACATCTACCAACCCGCACTGGGTTCGCATGGTGGATTGCTGTCCTCTTCCTCCTACCGAGAGGAGGCCAGCGTCCCAGCAGTGGGAACGTTATAGCCAAATTATGCTTAACAGACACTTCAATTTTATTGTATGTCTAGATCCTTTTTTGTACCTCGCCCGGCTCTGTCCGCCATTCTTCTGGACAGTGTGTCGCTCTAGCAAGCGAGGCGGTATTTCAGCTGTGTCGTCACGCGAGCTCTCGCGTTGAGACTGCGGCGAAATAGACCTCAGTGTAATAAGTTCAACCTATCTATATGTGTAGATAGACCATGCGCGCTTTCTGTTTTCTTACTATCTATGAAGCGTATCCATTCAAAATGGTTGATTGAATGATGCTGAATGTGCTGATTCATACGTCATATTTTTTCTCTACTAGGATTTCGAATTTGTTTAAAATCAAAATCCATTTATTAAAAAATAAACGAATTTGTTTAAAATCAAAATCAAAAGTCATTTATTAAAAAAATAAACGAATTTGTTTAAAATCAAAATCAAAAGTCATTTATTCAAATTAGGCTGCGAGTCAGTACTTTTTGAGCGTCAAAGTTACATAAGACAGTCCAAAACGCCCCCCCTTCACAACTTCCTAGTGCTTTAGCTGGGAAGAAGAAATGGCTCAAGAAACTATCCGTGAAAAAGTTACCGTAGTTCGTGCACAGGCAATTGAAGGAGCCCGGGTGGGTTTTAGTCGGTAAAGGCCTGACACGCCACCCAAAGCGGGAGACGTCATACGATGAATTCCCACACAAAAAAAAAAACCATCATGTTTGTGAACGGGCGGCGTCTAGAGACTGGTCATCTTAAAACTCAAATAAAAAAAAAAAACAAAAAGAAAACTTGGAAATTAAAATATTTTCTGTTTTTTTTTAGACGGACTTTTTCTATCTCGTTCTCACATGTAAATTTCTCACAAGAATGGTATAACCAATTTTTTTTTGTAACAATATTTTTAATTAAAGGAGAGTCCGTAGTGTTTCTTGCCTGTTGATCTCCATAGGTGCTACGCTTTGGGATGGGCAACAAGCTTCATCTTTCTGACTCACCGACTCTTTGACAATTTAGTACATCATTCTGAATCCCTTGCAGTAAAATGTCTCATCCGCAGTTAAAAAAACATATTTTCTGTCCAGTACATTTTGACCGCATAGGTACAGACAGCCAGCACATAAAGCTACTACAGTCTGTAAAATTTCTATAATATATTTTTAACTTTATTGCTAAAGTGTTAGGTTCAAGATTGATTGGGAAAATTTTACAGTTTCGGATAGCTTGATGTGCTGGCGTCTGTACCTATTGCACTTTTCTATGAAACAGCAGATTTTTTTTACGATAAGCTGAGAATTATTTCCACGCTAGGGGACTAAAATCATGTGCGATATTCATGTTTACAATATCCGCGTCGAAGTCTGCCACCTTGTTTAAATTTTATTGGTGCAACCCCATTTTTGATGACTGCTAGTTTTAAGGGAAGATATTGTAAATATAAGTTGGTGTTAAATTATAAATGGTGTCTACATGAATTAAACATGTGTACAAACGCCAGCACTTAAAGCTACTAAAATATCAAATTTCTTTAATAGGCTTTTCAACTTATTGCTAAAGAATTAGCTTCAAGATTGACTGGGAAAATTGGACAGTTTCGGTTAACTTGATGTGCTGGCGTCTGTACCAGTCTGAAATACTGGTACAGAAAAATAAAATAATAATAATATTTTTTTTGAAAAATAGTAAGTACATGCGTGTTACATTGGATTGCCTAATTTGTCTAGTGGTCGTAAGCGCTATTGCTGACCGTCAGGTCCTGGGATCAATTGATAAGTGTTATTGGGTTTTTTCATCAGGAATTTCTCAGTACCAGCTTAGACTCTGGATTCGTACCCGATTGATGGCAATAGGCTAGCCCCTATTACGTGGGACTTAAACATAACTAGCGAAATGCGGGTATACTAGGTACAGTCAGCGTCAATAATATCGGGACGAAGACACTATTCTGACTGTTGTTTAAAGTTTAATTTTCTTTAATGTCGAGAACATTTTAAACAGGTCATGCGTCCCGATAATTTTGACGCTGACTGTACAGGTGTACCTCTGCCTAATACAGGCGTGATCCGGCAATTGGGACTCGAGGTGGCCTTGCACAAGTTCGAGGCCATGGGTTTTCATGGTCCTCGGAACGCGCCACCTGCGGGTTCCCAACTCACGGTAGGAGGGGTTCACATCGGCGTCGAGTCGACGATGAAGTACCTGGGACTTGTCCTCGACAGCCGGTGGAACTTCGTTGAGCATTTCCGACGTTTGGCTCCCAGACTGGAGCGGGCTGGGGCTGCATTAAAGCGGCTCCTACCCAATCTGGGGGGTCCAAACGCCTCCTGCCGGAGGCTCTACACGGGGGTCGTGTGGTCCATGGCCCTCGACGGAGCACCGGTGTTGGCGCCCTCATTGAGGCTGCGCCCAGCGCCCCGGTTGAGTGCTGCCCAGAGGGTCATGGCCATGTGGTTAATCCGAGGATACCGCACGATCTCGTGCGAGGCGGCGAGCCTCCTTGCCGGAGTGCCGCCATGGGATCTGGAGGCAAAGGTTCTCGCGCACAAGTGGGAGTGGCGCGAGGAGGCGAAACTACGGCGGACAGAGCTCCGGTGCGATCTCATGGTGACATGGCGGGTACGATTGTCGCAACCCAGCGGTGAGCACGCCACAATAGCGGCGGAAAGTTCCCTCTTTGAGGATTGATAGAGAGGCGCCACGGCGTCCTCACCTTCTGCCTGACGCAGGTTCTCACCGGGCATGGGTGCTCCGGTGGGTTCCTGTTCAGGATAAAGCGGGAGGATACGCCCGGGTGTTTCCATTGTGAGGATCGTCTCGAGGACACGGTGGAGCATACGGTGGAAGTGTGATCTGCCTGGGCGGAGCACCACCGTGTCCTCGTGGAGGCGATCGGCGGCGGCGACCTCTCGTGTCCGGCCTTGGTGCGAGCCATGGTACGGAGCGAGAGGGCATGGAAAGCCGTCACCTCCTTCTGCGAAGCAATAATGCTCGCAAAGGAGGAGACGGGGCGCGTGAGGGAGTGGCAGTCTCTGCGCCCTCACGTCCCTAGCCGCCGCAGGAGGAGATGCCCCGGGCGTCGGGAGTCGATTGCGGACTCCCGGCAACCGTAGGCGCGAGAGCAATGGGTAGCTCGCCGCCCGGTAAGGACCAAGCTCGGGTCGACCGCGCGTAGTATCCCACGCGCGCCTCAAAGAGATGTCAGCAGCACTGAAAGGGTCTGCTAGGACCGATGCCTGCCGGGGTCGCGTGATTGTTCGAAAGAGATACCGTGACCCTGGCACATGGGTAACTGAAGGGACACCGGTGGGTTTTAGTCAGTAAAAGTCTGACACGCCCTCCCGATCTCCCAGAGCGGGAGAAGACATTTGATGATTTCGCATCCAGAAAAAAAAATACAGGCTTGATTATGTTTTGAGTTAAATTCGATAGCGCTGATCCAGTATTTGATGCAATTACGTCGTACATGTATCAATTGATGAAGGGAAAATTGCACTCAAAAAATGAGACTTCAAAAATCAAATTCCTCTGCAACGCACGCTGTATTAGTGAAACATCCAAATTTATCGTTTCACACATCAATATCTCGTGTGTTTTACGACACCTGGTTGAAGGCAACGGTTTGTGAAGTGGAAACCGTTGTATATACGTGTGTATGTACAGGCTATGTATATAAGTGTGTGTGTTACATAAACTGAGCCGGCGACAGCTAGTCGGAGCCGACCGACCAAAATACGGGCACCTGACGCCCGCTCGCAACCCAGCCGGACTGTGGACATGGTGAAGATAACTTAGCGGGTCCTTAAATTATTTTAAGTTTTATTTATACATGTGACATTCTAGCATTTATAGGGTGCGAGTTAGTCGTCCGTTCTCACAATGCAGTGTGTCGGTTGTCCTAAGGTTTAAAAACAATGAAATATCTATTCGTTTTCGTAAAAACTTGGGCCGTTTTGTGATATAAGGACATTTTTAAAGATTTTAATTTTAATTTTGATATGTATCTACTGTGACATGTCGATCAAATAAATATTCAGGGGTAATAAAGAAACAGAGGTCACTTGGAACGAAATTTTTTAAGGAATTTTGACATTGGAATAACAATTAGGTTGTTGCCAAAAAGGACTCGAAATGTGTTTACTGTATTATAATTAACGATTACGTGTATTTGTTGGCAACAAAGTATATTATTTCAATTTTGCCCTTTCTAGGAAACCAAGTGACATTTAGGGCGTCGGACTTAGAACGGCTTCTTGATGACGCTTACGGTAGGAAAAAATGTCTTGGAAAAAAGGACCAGAAAAGCTATGTTAGGTTAACTTATTATTTATTAATCCCGCTCCACTCATGAGCGTATCCTCAGCTTAATTTCGCCACGAGCGCGCACAAAGCCTGCCCGCTGCGGTCGGTCGTCTTACCATCGTGCGCGATTGTACTGCTATACTTATGTACACTTATGTACAGTGTTTATCGCGTGTTGACACTGCGTTGTACCCAGCCAGCCTATCGTTCACGCCTTTTGAGTAAATCGGTGTAAGCAGATCGTGTGCTCAAGCATTGATTCGAAATTTTTAAAAGATGGAGCTAAAGTAACTTCTTTGTAGGTTAAGGAGTGTTTGTTTACTTTCTAGGAAACTTAAAATAGTTTAAAAGCTAAAAAACAGGCTTTCATAGAAAAACAAACTAAAAGTAGAAATTAATGGAAAAAAGCGTGGAGTGCTTAATATATGGTAACTGGTATACTACAGTGAATAGTTATTGTACATGCTTACTACAAAATCACGGTTCCCTGACGTTGCTCAGGTTCTTGAAAAGTTGCGTCTTGTGAAGTCACGAAAGAGATATGCAGAACCAACCTTTATAGTCACTCTTTGCCTACCCATGATTGAAGAGATAATATATTTTTTTATGGTTTTTCAAAAACTAAAACTAAACTAAAAAATATTGCTTTCATCGAAAACCAAACTAAAATGTCGAAAATAATGGAAAAAAGCGTGGAGTGCTTAATATCAATTAAAAAAAACCTCAAAAAGCACCCACGCCTTTTTCCATTATTTTCGACATTTTAGTTTGGTTTTCGATAAAAGCAATATTTTTTAGTTTTTAGGGTTCCGTTGCCAAATGGCAAAAAACGGAACCCTTATAGATTCGTCATGTCTTTTTTCTAAACTGAATAGTTTGCGCGAGAGACACTTCCAAAATGGTAAAATGTGTGTCCCCCCGTAACTTCTAAAATAAGAGAATGATAAAACTAAAAAAAAAAATATATGATGTACATTACCATGTAAACTTCCACCGAAAATTCGTTTGAACGAGATCCAGTAAGTAGTGTTTTTTTAAAACGTCATAAATCGTGAACCGCAATTTACCTTTCATTCAATCAATTCAAATATAAAAAAAAAAAACATTTGATTTCATAAACATAAATCTTATACATAAACCGTGAATATCTACAGGTTTGTACGGAACTGGCTGGTTTTTTAAACTATTACTTGTTTTCTGTTGTTTAGTTCGGCTTGCTACAAAAGCGGATTTTACTTTATTTTTTTAATGGATAGGGGCACAAATGTCTGAAATTGTTAAACCTATTGTTATCGGTCCTTGATAAGTTTACAAAGTTTTAAATTAATCCGACATTCTTATATCTATGCTGCCAAATTATTATAGTTCAAAACAGAAATAATTGAGAAAGAATGAATTATAGAACCGTACATCCAGATCGAAAATCACTACCATTTTGCAGTGGACCGAACCACTAATACAAAACATTACACAGTAAATACAGAGAGCTCTCCGTTTATTTCTGCAAAATCAGACTCATGTGGGGCTTAAACAGCGCTTTGACGGCTCCTAGCCTAATCCCAACACAGTAGTATACGGTCATCAGTGTACAAATACGATGTATTTGGTATTTAGATGCTTGGCTCTTTGACTTTATACGGTACGTTGGGGGCGTGGGACCTGGGCTGCACATACTTCAAGCTCTTCAAAGGGAATATGGTTTGATAAAGATCTACGTATTGGTTCGTCTACGCGATGTATCAATATTACCTTGCTTTGCCTGGGATAGACTATCCTATGAATCTATGTCTATGTAAAATCCGTATTCAGGTGATTTGTGGTTGTGATTAGTTGTATATGATACTGTATTGAAGATTGATGGTCTATGAGGCTTCCATGCTACGAGATATGTTGAATATTATATTTCTATAGGTAACGGGTATACTATAGTGAATAGTCATTGTACGTGCTTATTACAAAATCACGTTACCCTGACGTTGCTCAGGTTCTTGAAAAGTTGCGTCTTACGAAGTCCCGAAAGAGACATGCAGAACCGACCTTTATAGTCACTCTTTGCCTTGGGTAGGCTTGAAGAGATAATATATTTTTTTATGGTTTTTCAAAAACTAAAACTCAACTACAACATACGCTCTAAAAAGGATGACACAAGAAAATATTCTCATCTAAAAGCCGTGGTCGTATTAAAACCTAAGCAATACATTCTAATAGTAGTAAGCGATCATAAGCTTTAAGTTTTTGTACTGACTTTTTATTTGATACCCAACACTGTATCATAAAAATAGTTCATGACTTTATGTCCTATAGAGGGTGCCAAAACCATGTTAATGTGTCGTCACAAAGCCCATAACCAGCGGACGATCAAGATGCTTTTAACGGTAAATCATTCGTCAAATTCTGATAAGTGATTTAGAAGTTATGAGGGACCAGATAAACATACATATACATATATTCACCACATACGTACATACCGTTTAAAATCATAAGGCTTCTTTTCGTTTCGCCGTAGCTGAGTGAAAAATAGCGGTAATCGGGCGATTGAATACGTGTTAAGTATTTTACATACAAACCTCAATCGAAACACATTTTTACAAGCACTTTTAATTTGTAATTGGGCTGGTCAGAAAGACGAAGTAATTGCTCATGCCAAACCATAGTAATTCATGTAAATGGTTTTATGGGTCTGTGGAAAGAAAATGTTTTTCTTTGGAATGCGCTCCCTCTGAACATCAGGATGGCTACCAGTCGCTTATCTTTTAAAAAGAAAGCTCGTGAACCATCCGTCAGAAGTTAAGAGAAATATACCAGTGCTGATTTGCTGGATTCGTTATGTATTAGTATTTATTCCCTTCTTATTTTATAATTGTTTCCGATATTTCTATCCCGAATGTTGCATCTGCCATGTTTTGTCTCTCCATCCTCCTAATGTTCACTGGTAGAAAATGCCTCAGGCATTAAGTCGGCCTTTGTGCAGTATATTTTTTACTTGTGCATAAAGCTTTAATAAATAAATGAAAACTCCATGGACTCCATTGTAACAAAAAATTGGTTACATCATTTATTTTTAAATTTGCCTAAAACATCATCGTTAAATACAAGGCTCGACTTGGTAGAAGACCTCTCTATGGAAAAGAAATTAAGTCCAATCAAAATCAAAATCAATTAAACCCCAGCGTACATAAAGAGGTTCTTTACTATAAGTGGTCCCGTTCCTTTATTAAACCGTACTTATGATTACACGCTTTGTACCCAGATGAGATAAGAAATGGACACGGCATTATTACCTTCGTAACTAAAATACGGACACTCTTCGTCTTCGTGTCGTTTTCATAGTTTTTGAGGATGCTGTACCCGACAAGGGTAAAATGAAAACCCAAGATGGCGGTTGCGAAATTTATCGAATTTGTCATCATGGGTGACGGTTTCATGGCTTTCGAGGGTGCTGAAACTGATAGAGAGGTAAAAATGAAAATCTAATATGACGGCTGCAAAACCCAGATGTTGTACCCAGATGAGATAAGAAATGGACACGGCATTATTACCTTCGCAACTTAAATAGGGACACTCTTCGTCTTCGTGTCGTTTTCATGGTTTTTGAGGATGCTGTACTCGACAAGGGTAAAATGAAAACCCAAGATGGCGGTTGCGAAATTTATCGAATTTGTCATCATGGGTGACGGTTTAATGGTTTTCGAGGGTGCTGAAACTGATAGTGAGGTAAAAATGAAAATCTAATAGGACGGCTGCGAAAATTTTCATTTATTTATCTTAGGTCTGGTGTTCGAGAGTGCTAAAACCGACAGTGACTTCTAAATGAATATCCATAATGGCGACAACTTTATGAGAGCTTCTAAATATTAGTCGGCTTTGTATTCAAAGTTATTAAACGCTTATTACCGCGTACCGTGTGGTGCCGAACGTAAAGAATAACACCACCCCATTTCTTCCCGTGGGTGTCGTAAAGGGCGACTAAGGGACTTACTAGAGAATGGGCAGCAGCGTTCTCTATGCATTTTACCACCATACTGCGATCGCCAACCCGCCTGCCAAGCGTGGCGATTATGGCAAAGCCCCCCAAATTGGAGGAGCAGTGGACGTCTTACGGCTGAAATGGTGATGATGATGATGAAACGTTTATTCAATTCACACTTTCTCTCTCTCTCTCTCTCTCTCTCTCTCTGTGGTCTCTTTTTTTTCAAGCATGTCTGATGTTTCTAGGATCTGAGGTACAGCTCTACAGTTTCTAGGCAGGCGTGAACTAGGTTGAGATGTCTGGTCGCCATGGAATTGTGATGGGAACGTGTATTGTACTACACAAGCTTTTAATATTTTTATCGTTCAACAATAATGGACCAATAACGTATAGCGATAAAAGTTGATTTGAGTACTTCAGTTTTTCAAATCTTTATTATCGAGCTAGATATTTAAGTAAAATTGGAATATATTTAAAATTAAAAGAATCTTATTTGTAAGCTATTACTGTTTTTTTTTTTTTAATTCCTCTGTTCTCGTCTAAAATTTCAAAATGAACTGCTGAAAAACTGTTATGCAATTTGGAAGACTTTTTTTAAGTAGTAGTTGTCGTACAGATTTTGAATAAATATTAAATTAAAATAAAGTTACAATTTATCTTTTGTACCAATTTTGGGGATGTAATCACGACTTGAAGCAATAATTCAATAAGCACCAAATAGACTCTCACTTTTAATTTGTGTCCTTATTATAGGAATGGGTAATACAAACACCGATATATTATTTTTGCCTCTCGAATATCAGTCTGAAAGATATCAAGTAAAAGTTTAAAGTACATCTTTACACTCCGGGCTATTGCTGTTTAACGTGCATTATAACCTTATAGCCCACACTTCACACAAGCTATAATCCTCAACCTGGGAAACGCAATATGCAATATAGCCTATTATTTTACTCACTGCATTTACTTTTCATTGGAATAGAAAAAGAATTAGTGTACATAAAGGCTACATGTAGGCGTACAGTCGACAAGAGAGTTTGGTTAGCAGGCAAAAAACCATTTACTTTGTTTTGGATCGTCATCTAAAAATTTCAGCTGTAACTTTTACATAGGTACAAAAACCCGCCAAGTCATACAAAATGAAAACATCATCATAATTCCAGCCAAAAGTCCACTGCTGGACATTGCCTAGCCCCCCCCCCCCTAAAGCACCGCCACCTCAACCGGTTTTGTGTTTTTCACATCCAGTGGATTCCTGCGGCCTTCACCAGGTCATCGGTCCACTTTGTGGGAGGCCTTCCAACTCTAGGTCTTCTGGTACGCGGTCGCCACTTCAGAACCTGGTATGGTTGTATAACGCTTATACAAACGGTAATGTGAACTTGTGGCTAATCCTTTTTCGTATAGGAATGACAAATGCGATATAATATCTAATAATGTCTTAGGACAACCAACACACCGTTCTCTGATCCCAAACTAAGCAGAGCCTGTACTATGGCAACCAGATAACTGATAAATATACTTAAATATCTCTAAATACATACATATTATAGATAAATTACACCCAGATATAGAACAAATAATTGTGCTCATCATACAAAGATTGGTCCTGGGTGGGAATCGAATCCACGACATCCGTCTTAGCAGTCAGTGTCACTAACCACAAGACTAATAGGCCAGTCAATAACTCGATGTGATCCAATATTTTCTAATAGCAGCTATTTTTGTAGTAGGTAGCGAAAGTCTTCGATAAAAATTTGGTATTTACGTTAAAAAATGCGACGAAGCGCGAAGTTTAAAACCAAACTTTCGACAGTAACCGTCATCTTTTCCTACGTCATAAAAAATAGCGTTGTATCGCTTTGCCGGCTCACCTAGGACGTAGGTTAAGTGCGTCGTATAATAGGGTAATGTAACGTCACTATACGCCATTCAGCCAACATGGCGGACACATGTGCTAGGATCCCTTCCATTTCATTTCCTTCAAAGAGTATAGGAGTATCGCTATCTTTTTGTTTTTTTTTTTTTAATTTTTTTTTCTGAATGGGAAATCATCAAATGACTTCTCCCGCTCTGGGCGGAGCGGGAGGGCGTGTCAGACTTTTACTGACTAAAACCCACCCGTGTTCCATCAGTTGCCCATGTGCCAGGGTCACGGTATCTCTTTCGAACAATCACGCGACCCCGGCAGGAGTATCGCTATCTTTACGTTGTGTAGTGGATTTTTTTAAGAAGTTTTATACTTGCCAGTCAGACTGCGATCCTAGGATGAAGGATTGCTTAGTTTTTTGTTGTTTTAAGAGAATGTTTTAATTAATAATCTGTCTTCATATTTGCACGTCACATCATGTGGCAAACATGTCAGCACTTCCAAATGTTCTAATCATCTTGCATGCATGTCTTTCTGTTTACATATACATGTATCTATCTATCTATCTACCAGTAGTCGTTGAAAAAATTGGCTTTGTATTAGAACAATTATTAAAAGTAATACAAATCAAGTTAAAATAAGTTTTATTCAAAAAATATTAAAATTGAGATAAAGCTTAGATGTGTGCTTTGGGTCATTATCTTGCCCAAATTTTGCCAAAAGTGGGTATAAACACATACCCACGGCCAATTAATCGCATCCCAGAAGGGCTAGCATGCGTTTTTAATATGTAATGATAACCATTTCTGTCGAGAGTTCCTTTAATTCTGTAGAGATAGATCCCCTACTCCGGCATATGAAAAACACCCTCACACCATCACGGAGCCACCTCCATGTTTAACAGTTGGAGTTATAGCAAGGTCCGCGACGAACATACATTTTTCGCTTTTGCCCAAACATTTCGAATTTGGACTCATCAGTCCACAGGACTTGTTTCCAGTTTTCTACTGTCCAATCTTTATGTACAAGGGCCCATTCTAGTCATTCTTTCCTGTTTCCGCGTCGCAAGTGGTTTCTTTGTAGAAATTCTGCCATTTAGACCAGTTTTTTTGTAAGCGTTCCTTTACTACACTTACTGGTATCTGTTTATCGTGAATTTTGTTGAACCGCATTTACATTTCTGGTGCTGTAAGCTTCTCACTCATTTTGGACATGATGATTAGGACTTATCCTCTGCTTTAGAAGCTACACGGGGCCTCCCACTGCGTTTTCGGTCCTGATTTGAACCAGTCTTTTTGAAACAAGTGATGGCATCTCCGACAGTAGAACGTGGTATATTTAATTTTTTCGCAATACAACGTATAATAAAACCTTCATTGTGAAGAGCAACAATATACTTGTATTAGGATGCCTTCCCATTTTGTTAAATAAATTAATAAAAAATAAAAATAAATATTTTGACTACAAGATTGCTGGTGTAATGCCACGAAACATGAAAATTTACTTACCTTCAAAGTAATATAATAATGTGGAAATAATAAAATCACTACTAGAAATCGAAAAAATGCAAAAAATAATCAAATTTTTATAAGAAATGGAAAAAAGTTATTTAAATATGTTCACTTCGTTGCATGCCGTGTTACGGCTGACGATTTTATTTTGTTTTTCACAAACAGTGCGCGGGGACAGGGAGGAAAGTCAAAGACAGGATCGTACATACTTTGAAAACTAACATAGCATTTTTGTTATAGATCAAGCTAATGTGTTTATGTATCATATTTCAGTTAAAAGGTAAACAAGAAGTTTGTTCGGAAACTTTCCGTCGGCAGTGTACATACATAAACTCACATCTTTCTTCCATGGGGGAACGCAGAAACTATAGATCGTTACCTGCTAACATCCTATCATACCCACGCGTACACGCAAGCCGGTTGCGAGTAGACATCAAGCACCTGACCCTTCTAAAGGACATCACCAATAAGGATATGTCCTTCTGAGGCCTTTTAAAACACCTTGGCAGTCTACCTTGGCATCCTCTCAACATAACCAAAACATCAAAGCATACCTTTTTAAACTTTTACCAGTACGTCTCTTTTTAAACCAGACCGTTGCCTCAGTTGCGTCAGTCTATAATGTTCTCACTGCTGGGGTACAGTACCTATTCCTTTTATCCAAAAGGACGGGCCAATCTACCACGCAGGCCCAGTGCGGGTTGGTAGAAGCCACAACTCTCTGAATTATTAGTAAAGGACATGACGGTTTCCTCATGATGATTTTCTTCACAGTTTTGAGAGCAGTGATGATGACAGTGGTGATATACAAATTAAAACACCTGGCTGGGCTTAAACTCACATCCTATAACTTCTAAATCGGGGTCATAAATGTGTTTAAAATAAAGGCCAGTTGATATAAGCAACATTAGTTTAATAACTATGCTTTTCAACACAAAAACCATCGAGTTCTTCGCGAGAAAAATCTCCAAAGTTACGTCGTAATGAACTAAAATGGTGACAAACCGTAGCCACGTGTTACGCTTTGACAGTCCTTTTATTCGGGCGCTTGCTAGTGATGTAATACAACTCATTAGAGTCTAGTGTAACTGTGAGGGTGGGCGGTAAGTATGTATGTGTGATGTAACAAAAGATGCTACCGTATCTGTATATTCCATTTTCAAAGCTTTGTATCCAGTAAACCAATGTCCACTTTATTTATTAATGCATTTTAAGTTTATTTCAAAAGTAGCTTTTGCCCGCGACTTCGTCCGCGTGGAGTTCTGTTATATCGTAGTATCGTAGTCGAGCGCTAAGAAAGGAAGTAGAATTTCACGAACAAAGTCGCGGCCAAAAGCTAGTAAACTACCAAATTTCTTTATACACCACATTTTTTGCTAATCTATTACTGTGTGCCAAAATTATCAGATTACAATTGACAAGTCTTGATTTTTTTTCCATTGCAGTGCATCCTGAGCTTTATTTGTGACTTTTAATTTCAGGCATACACCCTTATAGAAATTACATTAGACTACAAATTAATTAATTATGAATAATCAATTTATCAAATTACAACAAAATAAAAAATAACCACATACACACAAACATTACTTACAAAGCAATAAATAAGTATTATTTAGCTCAAATATTAATTGCTATATAGGTACGAAGAAAGAGTTTACCTCGTATACGAAAACAAAGTTCAGGTTTCCAAAATATACAATACTAGCTTTTGCCAGCGGCTTCGCCCGCGTGGAGGTCGGAAATTATCCCGCGGGAACATACTACCGGGATAAAAAGTAGCCTATGTCCTTTCTCAGGCTCTAAACTATCTGTGTACCTTTCATTTCAATCGGTTCAGTAGTTTTAGCAGGAAAGCGCGACAGACAGACAGACAGACAGACAGAGTTACTTTTTCATTTATAATATTAGTGTAGATTTGTTTACATGTTTGGAAGGACATTTGTTTACATGTTTAATATGAAAAAAAAATAAACAAAAAAAAATCTTTAGAAAACAGTTTCCAACGCGGACGTTGACTTAACAAGTCTACCATCACAAAACATTTTCAACGCAGCTTGGACAGAAAAGTATTGACGCCATAAGCGGGTATTTTGAACTACATAAACTTCAGCAGTTTACACGGTGGCCTGTGACTTATGCAAAACGGCGGGTATTTATCAACGTACTGTTTAATGTCACGTCATTTTTCATGTCCGCGCTTCGGATCCATGACGCCGCGCCCCACTGGATCCTGACAGAATTTAAAGCGCCTATTTGCGATACTTTTTCCCGGTATAATTGAGTTTTGAGATGTATGCAGTTTCGCTTTTGTGCCCCTAAAAGCTATGGTTTCCCAGAAGACCGGTGGACCTCACATTGTGTTCGCAATTTATCGGTGAATGATGTCAGTGAAAAGTTCTTAACCGACTTCAAAAAGGTTCTTAATTCGCGTATATTTGTTGTTTTATTGTTTGTATGTTCCGCGATATCTCTGACAATTGTGAGTCGATTTGAGAAATATTTTTTTAATGGATAGGTTATGCTCCATATAAAATTTATTGACTTTTCTTGGCTAGTTTATGCGTTAGAAAATACGTATCTAATCCACTTTGTTTCTCGTGATCAAAAACACCTTTTAATGTGGTGAAATTCAAAAACGTACCTGTAAAATTTGAGTTTTAAGATAACCAATTCATTGTTTGGGGGCTTTGGTATCTTAATCCCTTGTTGCTGAATGAATTTAGACTTGTCAAATCGAATGTCAACCGATAAGAGTGACTTGAGATTTTAGCCAACCATTGACAGCAACAAACTTGAGTTTGGCAAAAGGATAGGTAATTTTAGCAGCCACTTTAAGGATCACACTTGTGTATGCCCAATGTATGCAACAAGGTTAGCTATCTGATAGCCAATCTTTGATGATGTCTCAGCATCAGCATACACAAAACAAAAGATATTTTATGCCAGTGCAGGCACACCAGCAAAACTGTATCTCCCTCTTCCTCAGATCCTGGCAAATCTGGCCAATAGTTTTCTCTCTTCCCCAGATCTTGGCAGCACTAGCCAATAGTCATTCAATACCGTCCCATAACACCAGTAAAAAGAACTAGTGGTTCTTGGTTCAGTGATGCTGTAATCAACGTAACATACATACATACATACAATCACGCATGTACAGAAACCACGGAACGCCAACTGCTACGATCTCTACACACTCCTTTTGCCTTTTTTAGGTTCATACAATTGGTCATACACACACGCCGGTTGCGAGTACTAAGCACCTGACCTTTCTGAAGAACATCACCAATAAGGTCACTATATGTCTTCCTAGGGTGTCCCCTCCCGGTGTTTCCACTCACATCTACCTTGTAAATACCTTTTGTGAGTCGTCCTTCATTCATCCTCTCAACATGACCAAACCATCTAAGCATACTTTTTCAATTTTTGTCACTACATCTTCTTTGAAACATGGAGATAGTTTAAGTCTGGACAAGACACCTGTCTTCAGTAACCCCTTAGAAATGTCCAAGCTATATTTGGGACTTGTCATCTTGCTCTCTCAACTGTGCTAGACTTAGGTCCTTAAAGGGTGACCGTAATCCGGTCATCTTGTGAGTTGAGTTGGCTGTAGCTATCCTATACAATGAAGCCTTGGAGATGGGTTTCCAACAACTTTGTATAATCAGCATCTGGAATATAAACCGTCAAGATATTTCTTAGGTAAACTTAAAACGAATTGTTACTTCTACGTCAATTTTCGTTACTATTTATCTGTACATTAATACGTGAAGCAAAAACTTTGTACCATTTCACAAAAACTACGCGGTGGGAGGAGTATGAAATTTGGTGCAGTTAAAGTTTGTATTGAGAAGGAGAATGCAGAAAGTTATTTTTTTAAGGATGGTCGTATTTCGACTACTAGTTAATTTACTATTATCGAATAACAAAATATTTATCAACATCGAATAACAAAAAAGTTCACACATGACCCCGCAGTTTATCAAGTACGCTTAAAACAAAAAGTGGAATACGGAATAAAAAAACCAAGAAGATAAAAACACTGCTCACTGCAATACTCTTTCTTCCCATCCATCATAAGAAAAATGATCAAATTCCAGTGCACCTGGCGCATTCTTCTTTGAAGGCGAGCCAAGAAGTTTATCCGTCCGCTAACAAACGGCGAATGTTCCCAGCTCAGTATTCAGTATTGTGCCGCTCCCGAACGCCGTCGTTATATCTAAAGCTGGTAATGACGTTATTCAGAGGAGGTCACTCAAAAGAAACCAGAGAAGTACCATTTTATTTGGTTTTTCAGTTGTTTTTGAGGGCCTAGACAAGTGACATTTGCTTTCAAAACGTTACAACAGAATTGACATTAAGTTTATCCTTAGCATATGCCAAATTTTTGACTTTTCCATCAGCGCTAACGCGCTCCATCCAGGCACAAGCTACCGTGACCTACTTGGAAAACCTTAAAGAGACTTGGTACCCAAGTAGGCCGCAACACTGACAATCTGCAGAACTGGGGGCTCTACACAGATAATGGCTCTCCTCCCATCTTGCGTTACATGCCTTGTCACCTGCACACGTGACGACCTTGGATTCGCGTTGCTCAATTTTAGGCCAAATAAATTCAAAAATTTTCCTTTTTTTTTGTATTGACATTGACACTCTAAGAATAAGAATGTCACTTTGTCTAGACCCTTCCTCGATGTTATCTACGAGTGTGAGTTGACTCAGTCTTGGGATCATTTTTCTGTTTTCTTACTAGGTTTCTGGCTATCAGACGTCCCTTCATATGCACTGCATCAAGATGTTCGCACCAAAATATTCACCTACTGAATTTTACATTTTGAATGGCTTATCTCTTTGGAACGGATAAGCAACAGTGTCAACTAGTACTGACATGCAACAACGACCAAGCTTCGAGTTTACGTTGGTGCACTTTCACATGGCCTGGTTGACGGGGATTTAGTCAATTGGATAAAGAGCTCTTCGCGTTCAATCCAATCTATTACTATTCGTCTATTCAGACATACAGAAATCCCATGTCTTAGTTTGAAATCGTGTCGAGACAAATGTTCGTGAGATTCCTGCTCATCGGTCAAAGTTAGTTACTTTAAGAGAACTGTATACTGCAAGAGCTCAGTGCTCAAGTCCGGTTAAGGTACCACATCCGGTTGACAACCTCCTAAATTGACCTGTGTGAAGTTCCTTTAAAATAAAACTTGAATTATCGTGTTATTACACAGCGCTTTTTAAATAAAAACTTTAAATCTTCATAATCTACAATGTAAAACTACTTATTAAGACGGGCGCTGTCATCAGGTACGAGCTGTCATCTATAAAAGCTAATTGTCGAATCTTTTCCTAAGCTTCTAAATATAAAGTATCGTTAATATCCTAATACATGGCATCAATTTCTAAAATATTTGCGGAGGTTTGTTTAAACTTCTACAGTATCCCTCATCAGAATCAACCACGAGATAAGTATAGACCTATTTTGTTTTCTACCAGTTTCAACGGCTTTGTGCATACCTTGTCTAATTGTTTCAGGCCCCTTTGGCAAAATCTCTAGTTTCGCTTTCAGATGCCTCGGCGTTTTAGCCCTAGGTTTATCTCCGAAAAAAAAAAATAACATGGGTCAAGATGAAAAAGCTTTGAGAATTCCCTCACTCTCTATAATATGCGTCTGATTTGTGCAGAATACACATTTTTTTCTTTTCATCCAACTACTGCAAAGCAAACGTTTTCTTTACGATTTAATTACATGACATTTTAGTTATAACATGTATATGTTTCCGTGGACTCAGTTTATACGAAAACCGACGTTTTTTTTTGTTTGTCCGTCTGTAAAGTTTTGTTTATATCTTTTTTGTTGGCGTTTTAGTCGTAGCAGGATATAATTGATTTATTTAAAACTTTATTCATAAGTAAAACATTCCGTTCAAAGGCTTAATGCCTAAGGAATTTTCTACTAGTCAACCTTAGGGTGATGCATAGAAACATAGCAACACACACATAATGACAAACATACACTTACGGTTTCTTGGGGGTAGGCAGAAACTATAGAACGCCACCTGCTACGATCCTAACATGTTCCTTTTACCTCGTTTACGTTCATACACCCACGCTGGTAGCGAGTATAATGCACCTGACCTTTCTGAAGACCGTCGCCAATAAGGTACTATATTTTCTCCTAGGGCGTCTCTTCCCGATATTTCTATTTTCCACTCATATCTGGTTCGTAAATAAATATCATTTGTCAATCGCCTTTCATTCATCATTTCAACATGACCAAACCATCTAAGCATATCCACTTCGACGGCTGACCTCGACAGCTGTCATAGCCTGGAACATCTACCCGTCAATTTGCAATTTTCGCAAATTTTCAATACATACCTACTTATTAAAATATGTGTGTATTGCAGAAACTATGCAAAATTTATATATTGTATGAAATATAAAACTATTGGTTTTGGATATTTCTTTTCATTATCTGGAGTAAACCTTCTGCTTGTCCCCTCGTAGTGTATGCGGGCGGTATCGCCGCACTAGCTCCTGTTCAGCAGCGGTCGTTTGAGATCGCGCGTTTACGAGTTCGTCCGGGCGATGCGCCCGCTTTATTGTGCTGACTGTACTCCGTGACGTCATGGATACAGTCGCTATCGCTGCAACCCCGATACGAACGGGTGGTGGCCTTCTGTGCGAATTAGTCGAACTGGCTCGTAATTTTGGGTCTTTTTGGTTTCGGATTCTTATTTAGGAATATTTTTTTAGTCGACCCCGATTAACTTAACAATAAGTACCGGCTGCTGAATATTCCTAAACTCAGCAGGTTATATAAGTTGTTTTTATAAGTTTTGTTTTTGGTTTCGTATTCTTATTTAGGATTTTTTTTTAGTGGACTCCGATTATCTTAACAATAAATGCCGGCTGTTGAATATTTCTAAAGTCAGCTGGTTATATAAATTTCAGGCAAAAGTTGAATCTTTTAAATTATCATCTCTTAATTATGAAAATGAGCAGTGGTGGCTCAGAGGCCATGGCCCCGACTTACGATTTGTAGATTGCGGGTTAAAACCCAGGCTGGCGCTTTATTTAGCGTAAATAATTTCATCACCACTGCTATGAAAACGGTGAAGGAAAACATCCTGAGGAAACCGGTATGTCCTAGAACTTAAAATTAGAAGACATGTGACATCTATCAACCTGCACTGGGCCCGCGTGGTGAATTACGGCCCACTCCCTCTCACCGAGGGGAGGCCTATGTCCCAGCAGTGGGAACGTTATAGACTCATTATTATAGAATAGTTTTTGTAAAAGACAACAAAAACACAAAGATTTTTGTAAATGAAAAAGTCAAGAAATTTTCGTTCAATGCCTAGGAGTTTACACTAATAAGGCACAGGATAATATTTGACAATCCTAATGTCTTTATCAATAGCCTCTGAGAAGAAAGACCTTTACCAACACGTAATTCAGCAGTGAGCAGGTGAGCCCGGCAGTGTTTACGAGCACTGAACTAACGAGTACACTCATGATCATAAACCGGTCGTAAATAAAGTCATCCATGACGGGAATAAAGTCATCCACTCGTCGTGATCATCCATTGGATGATAAGTCGCGATGCTTATAAATAAACCACTTAAAAGCCAGCCGCGAAGTATGAACCCACTTATTAATAAGTTACCACATACGGATGTACAAATCTATACTTCTATCTATATATAAAATTCAAAGTCCTGAGTGACTGACTGACTGACTGACTGATATATCAACGTACAGCCTAAACCGCTGGTCCTAGAGACATGAAATTTGGAGGGTGTGTTCTTTTGTAAAGAGTAAATATCCACTAAGAAAGGGTTTTTTGAAATTCTACCCCTAAGAGGGTGAAATGGGGGGTTGAAGTTTCTATGAAACTTTTTATTCTCTGGGTCGATTGACACAAAAATTGGTAAACATACTCTTCAAGTATAATTATGAGACACGTGTATCATAGTTTTTCCAAAATCATCCCTTTACTGAGTCAAATAGGGCTTCGAATATCCTACGTGGCGTAGTAGACGGACGCATGGCGTGCGGGGCAGCCCGGGGAGCGCATTGTTGTCGCCGGTGTCCAATCTCAACCAAGGTAACGGGGATGTATCAAATATGTAACTGATATTAATATGAACTAATATTTGCAAGTAATAACTAAGTACATGTAAAA
This sequence comes from Aporophyla lueneburgensis, assembly GCA_932294355.1. NCBI lineage: Eukaryota > Metazoa > Arthropoda > Insecta > Lepidoptera > Noctuidae > Aporophyla > Aporophyla lueneburgensis. The sequence goes on from OW028749.1 coordinate 23,886,113, forward strand.
AACGCCTCAAAGCAGACTGCCTGGTTGGTCTAGTGGTAGCAAGCGCTACTGCTGAGCATGAGGTCCTGGGTTCGATTCCCAGGTCGGGCAAAGTTTATTGGGTGTTTCCATCTGGAATTTCTCAGTAGCAGCCCGGAGTCTGGATTTGTGCCCGGTTGGTGGCAATAGGCTCGCCCCCTATTACATGGGACTTAAACATAACAGGCGAAATTTGGGTGTACTTTAAGTAGGTACACCTCTGTCTGACCCTTCGGGGAAACAAGGCGTGATGTTATGTTATGTATGTTATGTAAAAAACGCGTTTGACTCTATTTTAATGAAATAACTACTTTTATAATACTTTACGCACTAACATTTAAATCTGTACCTCAGCGGAATAGTGCGACTTTATACATAAACAAAACGACCAAGCCACAATCATCAATGAAATTCTTTTGAGACCGTTTGATGGAGTTGAAAGTCATTATAAATCAGTGGACTCGAGTGATAAACAACGATGACGCCATACATTACCCGGTTGAGTTTCTTAACACATTGAAGCGTCCCGGCGGCCTCCCAACTCACTTATTAAAATATAGAGTTGGCGCCCCAGTTATGTTGCTGCGTAATTTAAACCCGCCAAAATTATGCAATGACACCAGGTTGCGAGTGAAAATATTGCAACGAAATGTTATTGAGGCAACTATACTTACAGGTTGTTCCTAAGAGGAGTGTGTGTTTATTGCGAGGATTTCTCTAACGCCATCGAACTACCCCTTCGAGTTCAAAAGAGTGCAGTTTCACCTCAGTCTGCTTTGACATGACCATTAGTAAATCTCAAGACCAAACACTTAATTTAACAGGGGTAGACTTAAGGGAGAACTGCTTTTTAACCGACTTCAAAAAAGGAGGAGGTTATCAATTCGACTGTATTTTTTTAATGTTTGTTACCTCATAACTTTTGACTAGGTTAACCGATTTTGATGATTTTTTTTTATTTTAAATCTGGTACTTCTTGAATGGTACCATTTTACATAACATACATAACATCACGCCTTGTTTCCCCGAAGGGTTAGGCAGAGGTGTACCTACAGTTCACCCACATTTCGCCTGTTATGTTTAAGTCCCATGTAATAGGGGGCGAAAAAACTTTGCCCGACCTGGGAATCGAACCCAGGACCTCATGCTCAGCAGTAGCGCTTGCTACCACCCATCCAAATCCATTCGGACAATGGGGTCCATGTGAAAACCATATATGTAAGACTTAAATTTAAGTATTTGTGCGACAAATGAACGAATAACGCCATTAGATTAGTGCGGAGTATCTACCATAACTAAAAAGAAGAAAATAAAATCTTTTTACAAAAAAAAAAAAACAACTGACTTCCTAAAAAAAACACTATAAAGTCAAAAATAACTTTAATTTCGGAAGTCGGTGGCAAAAAACCTTAAATACAGATCCTAAGACAACGACTTTCGAAATTAAAGTTATTTTTGACTTTGTAGTGTTTTTTTTTAAGGAAGTCGGTTGTTCTTTTTTTGTAAAAAGTGTTTTCACATCGGTCAGTTATATGTGGCCTACTCAAGAGTAAGCTCATGGAGCAGCCTGGTGATTCTAGCACCTGAAAAATATGTTTAGAAAGAAATACTGCGGTAGGCATAGTATTTCGTGTACTATATACCGCAGATACCACTTACACCCGTCGGAGTACCCATTCGTGTTCAAAAGGCTGCAGTCCCCTTATGGTATGTTTCGCAATGACGATTAATAAGTTTAGGGGACAGTCACTGAAAACAGCGAGATATGATCTTAGAGGGGACTGCTTCTCGCACGGCCAGTTTTACGTGGCTTGCTCGAGAGTGAGCTCATCTAGCAGCCGGGTTATAAAAAATAAATAGTTTTTAAATCCTGTGACCAGCAATGTAAGTAAAATAGCCATTTGAATAATTTAGTTAACATTTTTTTTTTTCAGAGTTTCCAGAGAATAAAGAGAATTTATATTTTCGCTTTAAAGTTGCGTTCAAATTTGGGATGCAAGTAGATAATTTGCCGTCTGCCAGGGTCGCGAGATTTGTTGTAAGAGTTACCGTGGCCTGGCATATAGGCAACTGAAGGAATACGGGTGGGTTTTAGTCAATAAAAGTCTGACACGCCATCCCGCTCCGTCCAGAACACCATTTGATGGTTTTCCACCCAAAAAGAAGATAATTTGTCGTTCCGTTATATATCCGTCACTATTGTTAGGTTTTAGAATTATTTATCCTACAACAATCATTTATCAATCCGAGCGCTGCTCCTTGGATAACACAAAGCAAGTAGTGCAATAACCCATTGTTTACCTGGATTAACACATAGGATACCTACTTTTAATCCCGGTAGTACGTTCCTGTGGGATATATTTCGACATCTACGCGGGCGAAGCCGCGGGCAGAAGCTAGTACTAATATTATAAATGCGAAAGTAACTCTGTCTGTCTGTTACGCGTTGACGACTAAACCACTGAACCGATTTTGATGAAATTACGGTACGGGGTAAGTTTAAGCCCCAAGAAAGGACATAGGCTACTTTTATTCCGCGACTTCGTTTTCGTCCGCAATAACCGATATTTATACGGACGAAGTCGCGGGCAAAAGCTAGTTAACAACAAATGAATGAAGCAGTAGTAGTTCATTCGTGAATTATTCGTTCACTAATGCAAAATTAAGGTTAGTAAGCAGATCTTGAAAGATATAAGTAATACTCATAATCAAGTTATTCAATCAATATTATTTCCGGATCTTTTAATTCACATAGACATAAATGTTCTTTATAAATATAAAACTAGCTGTGTGTATTATGATATGGATAGAAAGGATGTGACTACTGAGATGACGACTAATAGAAATGTGGAAGAAAAAGACATGTTGCGCCAAGCCCAAATAAATTGGGATAGAGTCATGTGGGGTAAACGTACGCGGCGAATAAAGGTTATAGCACATTATACCGGCACCGCAACTGCACAGGTGCAGCACGGCGTCTCCTCGAATTTAGGCTACGGTTAACTGCCAGCGCGCTAACTACGCGACGGCCGCGAGGTGCAACCTCGCAGTCCGCGCGCTGGACGCGAGGTGCAAGCTCGCAGGCCGCGCGCTGGCCGCGAGGTGCAAGCTTGCTGTCACCGCGAACACAATTGTTATATGGCATTTATCATTGAACACGCCTAGGACTGTCTTAAATCTGATTCGAGACTAGAGGGAGGATGCAGCGAGGCGCGTGAGGCGACGGTGGTGCGCAGGCGACGGCGCTCATTTCGCTGGCGACTCGGAGTCGGCGCGTAATAAGCATGCGGTCGGCGCGCTGTAAACTCATGGTCCACTCGCTTGCAGCACGCGGGCAGCGAGTCGAGTTGTATGGTAGCGGCAAGCGCGCTGACTGCCCGCCGTTGACTTTTTTATATTGACATTATAAAATATATTTTACTACACACGATTTAATGCTCTAAATTGAATGACAAGATAATTCCTGGTTTGGAGCGGTGCCGTTGCGGTGCCGGTATAATGTGCCATGACCTTAAGTGTCCGCAGTGAATATTGTGCGTATGCCACGGATGACAGCAGGTCGAGACCTGTCGCGTTTAGATCGCGTTTGACCACCGAACTAGAGGACTGCGTCACAGGTTTGCCGCACAATGCTATGGAAACTTACGCGACAATATTGCTTTTGCACGGATTTGTTATTTATTTCTTTGAAATTGATTTGCATGCTAAAGACATATTATTAGTCTGATTGAATAAGAAAGTGACTAGGAACGGGAGAAATTAATCAATATTTTATGTGAATCTACGTATTTTGTCTCAGGTAAGTCATACGTCAAAATTCTATTATTTTTATTTGCTTTGATGGGATGGGGTAAGTTTCCGGGGGTAAGTGTCCGCAGTAATTAAAATGCGTATACTTACCTCGTTATATTTTTATTTTTTTGCCATCTAGAACTAAAATGCAAATATATAAGGTAATGTCCTGCCTGGAAAGTCTATACGCAACAGCAGATTGATGAAGCCAAAAAGTTGATGGAAGAGGGAAAATCGAACGATTAGCCGCAGAAATTGTTGGAATCGATGAGAGTACCTACTATCTGAAAATGTCTGAAACTAAAGCTACGTAAGGGATATATTCCAGTGACCCTGAATGCTGAAGCTGCGTTACCTACAGTAGCAACTTTTTATGTGCTCTGTCGATTATATAAGTCACTTGGAATTGGTTACTAGTTCCATCAGGATGCTGTGCCATCCATTTATCAGCTTCAATTGCGTACTGATTTTTTATACGACTATAAATGACCCTATCCAAGGGTTGTATTTTGTGACTACTGTGAGGTGGCAATGTAAGAACAACGATGTTGTTCTCTCTGCAATACAGAGTAGCTTGCAGGTTATTATGGCTTGAATGATTGTCAATAATCAGTAGCATAAGATTATCCACAGTTGGTGAAGTGTAGTCCTTGAAGTGTACCAACCACTGTAAATATATAAGTCCGCGTTGATGAATCCGGAATCAAATCATGTCATGCCAATGCTACCAGCCGGAGCTCCGTCCATATGTTCACCCTTCATTATTTTTCGAGGGAAAATAAATGCAGGCGGAACATAATTTCCAGTTGCACCTATCGACTATAGAAAAAAACATCTTCAGAACAAGATTACTATTGTCCGTTATGTCGAGGAAAGCACTGAGGAGTGGTACAGGCGTCGTGCCACCAGGACACTCAGTCCTGGTGGCACGACGCCTGTACCAGTTACGAGGAAGGCAAATTCACATGTGATCATTGTGCAATATTAAATTAAGTTTACGTGCGTCGGCGTTGCGTACACTTAACCGGAGGCGTTCGGACACTTTCCACCGATGCGGGTAAAAAACCGCATTTCCCTTGTTAACTAAATAATTAAGTAAAAAAAAAAAACAGTTATTGTTAGAATTGAAATTTTATGTTTTGTTTCCCTTTACAAATGTTTATACAAACATTAGAATAAAAGTTTTATTGTTTTCAATTAACAAAATCTTTTATTCTGGGAGCAATTAACTAAAAAATTACATAAACACAAAAATGACAAAAATATTTACTTTGTAGTATAATATTAATTATTGTGAATATGAAGACTGTGGGTCAGGTTTTAATTTTATTGCATTATTTTCTCTCAATGTTTTAATCGTAATCATGGTAGCGCAGTTTGAGTTATATAAGCGGCCTACCCAAATGTCCTTTCTTTGGTATTGTTCGTCAAATCGTTGAGCTTCTCAAGTTCTGAGTTGAGCTGTACGATTATATTATATTGTTCAACTGTGACTGGAAACACCGGGGGGAGGAGGCGCCGTAGGAGTACATATGGTGACCTTATTGGTGATGTTTTACAGAAAGGTCAGGTGTGTATAGTGGGTACAAACGGTCGGGATCCCGGGATCCCGAGAGTTTACTGGTCCCGAAAATCCCGGGACTGTACTAGGCTAATCTCGGGATTTTCGGGATTGCCAAAAACAAGTCTTGTTTGTATTCCGTAGTCCGTTGCGCCTTGACAATAACCTTGCCTAAATTATAATAGGTCTATGAAAATGCCGTTTTGTATGAAAAAAATTAAACGAATTTTTTTCATGAATTTTTTATTTGTATTAATCGAAATAATCACCCATGCAATCAATGCATCTTTGCCAACGCAGTGGCAATTTATTGATGCCCTTCTTAAAGAAATCAGCTGGACGGGAGGCAACAAATTCTTCAAAGGCATTTTGTACTGCCTCTCGGGTATTGAATTTTTTTCCCGCCAAGAAGTTATCCAAATTCTGGAAAAAGTAGTAAGTAGTCTGTAGGCGCAAGGTCTGAGTAGGGCGGATGACGGAGAGCTTCCAACCCCAGTTTTTGCAACCTGGAGACCGTCTGCTGTGCAGTATGAGGTCGCGCATTGTCGTGCAGGCGAGCGATTGACCAATGCTGGTTGGAGATGTGCCAGCTTCTCCATCATTGAGTTCAGTTCTTCACAGTACACATCTGCAGTAATGCTCACCCCGTTTGGTAAGAAGCTGTGATGAATCACACCGGCGCTAGACCACCAAACAGTGACCATCACTTTTCTAGGGGTAAGTTTTCGTTTAGGGCATTGTTTAGGTGTTGAACCAGGATCCAACCAACTTGCTGAGCACTTGCGGTTATCAAACAGAATCCATTTTTCATCGCAGGTAACAATGCGGTTCAAAATTCCTTCATTTGTGTGTCTGTTGAGCAGTGCAAGGCACGTCTCGACGCGTACTTCGCGCTGGCGATCATTGAGTTCGTGGGGTACCCATTTGTCAAGCTTTTTTACCTTGCCAATTTGACGCAAATGGACCAATATTGTTTTGACGCTAACGTCGAGAGCTGCTGCTAATTCAGCCGTAGATTGTGTATCATCAGCTTCCACAATCGCCTTTAATTCGTCATTGTCGACCAAAGTCTTCGGACGACCGCGAGGTTCATTTTTCAGGTCGAAATTTCCAGAACGGAAGCGAGCAAACCAATAACAGGTGGTGCGTTGGTTTGTAGTGTTAGCTCCGTAAACGTCGTTGATGTTGCGTGCCGCTTGTGCCGCGTTGCTGCCACGACGGTACTCATATTCCATAATTACTCGAATTTTTAACGTATCCATGATGACGAAAAAGATTGAAATGCGATGAAAATGTAACACTAATCAATAAACAAATGACTAATTTTGGAAAAAATTCCATGTTTTTAAAATAAAATTAATTTGAAATTAGAATTATTAGACAAACAAAAATTATTTTGATTTGAAATGGCCAGTACTGCAGACGGCAATTTCATAGGTAAAGACCTAATATTAATAGAATTTAGTACGTAACGAAAAAACAAACCCTTAGATACGCCGTCGTACGTATACACTACACAAGTAGAGTACTAATATATGTTTATCGTACAACTTAGAAGGGACTTAAAGGAAAAGTTAAAGCTGGAAATTAACAAGAGTATGAATTCCCCAGATCCTGAAGTACAAGTACAAAACCAATTGGGGTTGGTAAATAGAGGTGAAATGAGCCTTTTCAAAAATGGAGGAGTTTGTGGATATCACTTAGAAACAGCATATAAGTATCTATTGTCCATTCCTCCAACCAGCGTTTCAACGCTGGTTGGAGGAATGGACAATAGATACTTATCTACCTTATCTATCTACTAAGCGAGCGTTTTCAGCTGCTGTGCTTATGTTGGTAATAAACTACCAAGCAGGCTTGGAAGTCAAAGATTGGATGCTTTGATATTTCTGCGATGTTATTTTCGAAATTCTATTTGCTTTTTGTTGTCTTTTTGATTTCTTGGTATAATTTTTTTTGTTTTGTCTTTTTAGGGTTCCGTTGCCAAATGACAAAAAACGGAACCCTTATAGATTCGTCATGTCTGTCTGTCTGTCTGTCTGTCTGTCTGTCTGTCCGTGTATGTCACAGCCACTTTTCTCCGAAACTATAAGAGCTATGTTGTTGAAACTTGGTAAGTAGATGTATTCTGTGAACCGCATTAAGATTTTTACACTAAAATAGAAAAAAAACAATAAATTTTGGGGTTCCCAATACTAAGAACTGAAACTCAAAAAAAAAAATTTCATCAAACCCATACGTGTGGGGTATCTAGGAATAGGTCTTCAAAAATGGTATTGAGGTTTCTAATATCATTTTTTTCTAAACTGAATAGTTTGCGCGAGAGACACTTCCAAAGTGGTAAAATTTAAAGTTCGCGAGCATATTCGCAAGAAGTTGGCAGTATCATCACAACGGTAATATTTCGTCATTGTTTGTCTCGTTTGTTTTAATAAATTCAATTATGTATGTATATTTATTTATGTATTTATGTTTATATATAGTTAGGTATATATTTTATGTTAATAATTTAAATATGTTAAGCGTTCATATTTACATATCCTCTTAATCATTGCACCTACCACGTATGTCTCTGCACCACCCAAAGGTTGACTGGTAGAAAATGCCTATGGCATTAAGTCCGCCTCTGTACATTAATGTGCTTGAAGTATTTAATAAATAAATAAATAAATAAAATGTGTGTCCCCCCCCCCTCCGTAACTTCTAAAATATGAGAATGATAAATCTAAAAAAAATATATGATGTACATAACCATATAAACTTCCACCGAAAATTGGTTTGAATGAAATCCAGTAAGTAGTTTTTTTTTAATACGTCATAAATCGTAAACCGCAATTTACCTTTAATTCAATCAACGCAAATATGTATAAAAATTAAAAAAAAAACATTTAATGTCATAAACATAAACCTTATGCATAAACCGAGGATACCTACAGGTTTGTACGGAACCCTCGGTGCGCGAGTCCGACTCGCACTTGGCCGGTTTTTTCTTTTCTTATTATATTGTGATTTGTGTAATGCAAAGACATTTAAAAACATTTTTTTAAATTATTTTTTTTTTTTTTACTTCCCTGCCTTTTTTACTGCCCAATTAGAAACCACATAGTCTAATCCCGGGATAGGCCCGGGATCCCGGGATTACGTTTCAAAAATCCCGTGATCCCGGGATTGAAAAATATGCTCGGGATTGTATGCTCTAGGTGTGTAGTACTCGCAACCGGCGTGTGTGTATGACCAATTGTAAAGCGCGTCTGGGTTCAAATCTACGAGTATGAACTGGTAAGTCGCGGCTGTTACCACTGGGCCACCACTGCTCTGCTCTGATAAAACTTGACACGTACCAAATCATGAAAATAAATCAAATACTTACAACTAATAACTAGTTTCGTATGAATCAATCGTTTTCATTTTTAATTGTGTCTTTTTATAACGATTTATTATTATTATTAATTTTCAACAGATTTTTGTCTAATCTTCTCCCTCCTTTTCCTTCTTTGTTCCTTTAATAAAGTTCTCACATGATCGTCTTTAAACCTTTTACTATGTTATTGTTTCGATGTGGGGGGGTGGGAGGGGCTGTTGACCTGTAACACTGGTTGTTTTCAAAAAGCTACCTCAGGCAACAATCTCTTACAACGGTGGAATATAACATTTGTCAAAAACATTGTTAATTTTTAATGAAACCAATATTGTGAAGAGAGAATAAATTAATGAATTGAATAACATTATCCAAATAAAAGTTACTGTCACCAAGTGAAGGGTTCAAAGAAGGTCGAAATACACTACAGTCCAATACACCAGAGGTCCAACTCAGAATTAATTTTTAATGAAAACGCTTATACATATAGTTATTGCTCGAAGTCCGCGGGTTATTTTGTGGGCGCTATAATAAATAGCGCGAAACAGTTATAGTGTGAAAGTGATGTCATAAATCTGTTAGGGGGGTGTTATCGAGGGGTGAGGCGAAGTATTTGAGTGTCCGGGACAATAAGCACGTGTGATGGGAGATGGTTGGGGAATTCATTTGTCTAAAAGCTGTTAGAGTATTGGTTGCTGATTTAATGACTTTTCCATCCATTGTCTAGAAGTTAGAAGTTAATTTGTTTTATTGTTAAGCCCAATTTCTATGGTACAAGTTTTTTAAACGTTCAAAAGCAATAATTATATGTCATAAGTCAAATTAATAGTCATTTACATTCAAACTAGGCTTAGAGACAGCACTTTTTGGACGTCAAAATTATATAAGATAGTCCCCCAAAACGCTCGCGCTTCACCACTTCCTAGTGCTTTAGCTGGGAAGAAGAAGTGGCGCAACAAACTCCCCAGCAGCACAGCTTCTGTTAAATTAGAAGAGCTTGATTCTATACAATAGTAAGTAATTAAAATTAATCAAAAGAGTTAAGTAACCTGGGTTGCCAAATATAGTTGAAGTTTAGTAAGAAACTCATGGGTGTTTTAAAATGAAATTTAATTTCATAAATTAACTGTGTGTTTTCTATTTATTTCATTTAATTTTGTTCGAAAACATCAAACCGTGTCTTACTAAACTTCAATTTTATCCGACGACCCTTGTTACTTATCTGTTTTGGTGACTGTACCATAATGAGACATTTAAGAATAATTCTTTCTCAATTAGGCTTTAGGTTTAAAGTTTAAAGTTTAGGTATATATTAATACGTGATGCAAAAACTTACCCTTTTTACGAAAATTACGCAGACGTATGAAATTGGCACAGTTAAAGTTTATATGGAGAAGTGCAGAAAGCTAATATTGTTAGATAATGCAAACTTAAAATTTTAATGAAATATGGTCGATGTTCGAACATTGGACTACCACTACTTGGTACAAAGAGGTAAACTTTGTAAGTTTGTATGTAGAGGGATGTTTGCTTCTACCAGTCGGATTGAAAAAATATGGATTAACCAGCGAATTGAAAAATATTTTTTGGCGACGCGATGTTTTACGATATATTCTTAAATTTCACGGGGACGAAGTCACGGACGGAAGAGAGTTACTAATATTAGAATAAATCGTAAACTTTTCTTACCTGTATATGGCACAGACTCAGAGAGTTATTTCAGGTTAAAATATTAAGTACTAGCTTTTGCCAGCAGCTTTGCTCGCGTTAAAAATACCAATAAACATATTTTTTTTTTTTCATAAAAGTATTCTATGTTACTTCTAAACCTCAAAAAATATGTTGTGTATGTGTACAAAGTTGCATGATGATCGGTTAAGTAGTTTTCGAGTGAAAGCGTAACAAACAAACTTACATTCACATTTATAATATTAGTAGGGATTTTACTAAGCTGTGCTCAACGACACCGCAAAGTTTTAATTTTCCGCGGGTAAAAAGCGCCTTAATTTTTTAATAAGTTTTCTTTCTAACACCTACTCTTGTACCCATAAAATATACTCTACATTATATTTTTACGTAAAATTCAGTGGGTGTAACAGACACCTTCAAGAATTCTAGCGATACGTGTAATGAATTAGTGAGTGTACGTACATCCTGAAAAGCAGTAGCTTCCTCCTACACTATAAATAAGTCCAAGTTTTCACCCCCCAGTAACCAGCACCAGTTTCAGTACAGAAACTTCAGTACTTGTACTAATAACGTGTGCTTACTCGTGCGCTACATATTGGGGGGTGAATTTTTTCCACGTAGTGGGTGTTAGGGGGTGTCAGATCTCGCTCTTTTTGCGTTTCTTCCCGGAGCGATGCAAATCCCCCGGCGCGCCCGTGTGCCCGTCGAATAGGAATCGGGAATTTTCGCTAATGCCCACTGCGCTGTTTAAGATATCGCGTGATGGAAGTGTGAGCGAACTTATGTTCCAGAGATAAGTTGGGAAGCGAAGAGGAGAATATTTTTGTTTTTGTGGTATGTTTTTCGTAATAACGTTTTGTTGTAGATTTATCCGACTTCACAATTACTTATATCTATTTCTGTAGCTAAGAAACAATGTCTGCGTCACGAGACCGCTAAACAACGTAACGAACGTGTCGAAACATTCTTTGTCAAAACAAAAGTTTCGCCCGAACACGTTTCTTGCTACCCACAATTATTACACAACACGTTTCAAAGCATCAGGGGCTCCTTGCGTGTGACGTCACCGTGTTTACGGCTCACGGCGCCACGTGCTCCCGGGCACGTTGCGTCATTACCGGGCACCGGCGAGCTCGTAAATCAATATCGACGGACCCTTATTAATTAGTGCGTTCGCGGATCCCCGTGGCTGCCACCCCTCCCGGACTCCCCGCCGCCCCCCTCGCTCCACGTCTTCCGGCTGCGATGAGAGTTTTTAATTATCCCAACGGGAGCAGCCGGCTGTGTTGACACCTTGCTCCGTCCTGATGAGACTTAATAAACTCCACGATGGGCCCTTTGACGACACTTACTTTCGGTGCGATCCTGCGAGATTAAGACTGGATACTATGTAGACTTACCTGTATATGACGATGCGCTCAATAGTATCTGCACCAGTGATCGTGATGGACCACTACGAGGGATACTCCATCCCATTGTTATAGTGAACATCAAGACCATTGCAAACATCAGTTGCCGTTACGATAGAAGCTTCCGGATCCTTCAAGTAATCCTCTGTACTGTTCACTTTGGTCCGATAGCTCGTAAAATCCAATGTCCAGTCATACTGAGGTTTATATCTATGCGGCGGACCGCACTGTTCCATCGCAACGCTATTAGAGATGACCCATAGCAACAGTGGAAAATCTAGGTTAAATCCGTGGGTCTTGCATAAAGAATGCTGATTTCCTCGAGGAAGCGTTAAAGAAAGATAAGTCTCAGGATAGTTGAATGTGTATATATATCTATGTGGCTGCGTCATCAAGAAAAGATTATCGGCCGATGTTGTAAATCGGAGGCTGAGCACGGAGCCCGGAAGGCGGAGCGCAGTCCCCGCGGGCGACGGCGGCGTCCGGCGCGCCGTCAATTAGACGGGGAGGGGCCCGGGGGCCCAACGGTGCGGGGGCCCGGCGGTACGGGGGCCGGGGGGCACGCGAGACGCCGCGCTGCCCAGATACGTGCCACGTTAGGTATATGCCCGGAAATTCGAGCCTATATACCGAGCACATAGCGCGTCCGCCCTGGGCACCGTAATTAATAGCAAGAGGCTGAATCCGCTCCACGCTCCTAATCTTCAACCCTAATTATTATTCAGGGAGTTTTTCTCGGAGCTTGTTTATGCTGCCGGCGCAAGACGCCGTGAGATGAAAGGAATTGTTCGACGCCTTTATGTGCCCCTGTCGTTTTATGTCGGATTTTTCGGCGAATCGTTAATGTAAATTGGCGGGGGGTCGCGCTTTCCTCATTATCGAATCACCATTGGAAGGATTTTTTGTGGGTAGTTTAATTCAAGAAAGCGTTATAATAATAATACAATACAGGTGTTATTCCAATGACAAACAAGGTACTTACCTATGTAAGCTGAACAATAAAAGTTGTTCAGTTCGTTGTACGGGGAAGTGGGTCAAAGTTGCGAGGGTAGGAAGAAGTGTACGAAAGTAGGTCTGTCTGGTAGTGTGACTGGGCTCGACTGCCGTCTGTCCTATCTGCGAAAAATTCATTAAATTAATTGCTGTTTTCGTGAACATTTTTATTACGGCGCGTTTAATTTGATTTATCGTTTCCGTGAGATTTGGAGATAAATTTGTCGAAAGGCGCTCTTAACGAGGGCTTTATTAAAAACGTGTTAAACGGCCATTTTATTGCGATTAAGTTGTTGATGTAAATTAGGAGGCCAAACTTTTTTTTTCTATTTTTCAATGAGAAGACTCTGTGTCTTCTCTATAAAAAAGTTTGACTCTAAGACCTAGTTCTATATACATTACTTAGCACGCACATATTTCGTCTTAGTGTTATGGCTGTCTCACATCACACAACTGTCATACTATAAGTGCAAGATAGGGACGGGAATATGACTTTGTCAAAGCATGAGTTAAGTAACGTTTATAAATCTCGGGCGTAAGGTCTTACCACGGTAAAGATATCTATACAGTATTTTGACTCGGCCCTATCCTAGATAGCTTCATCTACCTACTAGAGTTTCATTGATTGTAAATATTATATTATTATTTAAAAAAAAATAATGTTAGGACCGTTTTTTATTGACAAGGGTGGAAGATGTATTTTATAATAACTTTTATTTATTTTAATTACGATACGATCTTTGCTGGACCGATTCAAATCCTGCGATCAAGGTCGTGTATCGATTCAATTATTTACGATCGAAAACATCGATTCAAATCAAAAGATCGGGCACCCCAGGCTAGGAAACTACCTGCTACTACTACGAGCGTAGGTAGGTCACTCGTTTGTCACTTTTTTCACCCTATCCACTTACTTATTTAATAATCCTGGTATTTTACTTGGTGTAAAAAGTGAAATACCTACCTATTACAAATGAAACAAATTTCGTACTAGTATGTATATAAAAAATCTAGTCTTTCCTTTCGAAGTTTCCAGGGTAATTAAAAAAATGTATCTCTGGGTGCGTTATACAAGAATTTGAGCAACAAAAAACAGCATAATATAGTTTATAAGTTCTATTTGCCTTATTAAGTAATCATCTTGCACTGATTATTATTAAATATTCACAAATCGCACGCTAACTGCTTACAAACAAAACCATTAATAACACCGCCCGCCATCCGTTTATCAAAGCGGTGCGTACGCGACTGTGTATATACTCGGAGTGTACCAGACTCGAGGCGCGTAGGTATGAAGATAGACTACTGTATAGATATCTTTACCGTGCCATTACGCTGAATCTTCGTTTCCTCCTTTAGAACTTAAAACTAGAAAAATGTACTAACGGATTTAAACCTGCAAGCACAGTTACTATTTATCTAATTATCTATCTTCTATATCTATATATATATATATATATAAATGAATCCCTATTTCCCTTGGTCACGCCATCACGCGTGAACGGCTGGAGCGATTTCGCGATTTCACTTTTTTTTTGTTGTGTTTGTTATTGTCAGGAGAAGGTTCTTATGAAAGAAAAATTTAAAAAATTGCGCGGAAAATTAGAAAATTTAAGAAGACTTATTTAAGAACACCTAACATGGGTGTTTGTCGGCATAACTTGGTAGGAGCGCAATTAACATGGGTGTGTCGTAGCTAGAAAACGCTTGGCATAACTTGGTAGGAGCTCACCTAACATGGGTGTGTGGTAGCTAGAAAACGTTTTATGTCTTGGAAGTACTAGGTTGGCATAATTTAGTAGGAGCTCATCTATCATGGGTGTGTGGTAGCTAGAAAACGCTTTATGCCTTCAAAGTACCAGTTTGTCATAGCTTGGTCTAACATGGGTATATGGTACTTGGTGCTCTTTGCTTTGTGTTGGTGGGATCTGATAAGTTAACACAACATTTATTGATTCTGAGGCGGTACGAAGTTAGCTGGGTCAGCTAGTCTTTATATAATTTATACTTATATTATTACAATAGTATTTTTCTTTCTAAGCAGTGGTGACAGAAACAATAGTATTTTCTTGACTCAGATTTCAGACTTCCTCGACTTGCGACTTATTGTTCGTGGGTTCGAACCCAGGCAGGCACTTCACTTTGTCTAAATAATTTCATCACCACTGCTCTCAAAGCGGTAAAAGAAGACATCGTGAGGAAACGAAAAGACGGCAATGCGCCCGCATGGTAGATGACAAGAGCCTGTTTCCCAGCAGTGGGAATAGTAGAGGCTGATTATGCTATTATTCTTTCTTACTTTGTTGAAAAGTAATGGCCTAAGTAAAGAAGTGTAAAAAATAATCTTGCGGAGTATCGTGGAACAATCCTAGGGAGACGTTGTTGCGGACCTACTCATAAATATCTTAATAGGTGCTACTTAGAAACTTTTGACGAATTAGTCGACGTACGCCCGTTATAAAATCGCTGCGAGATTACTGTAGATACTGTATTTTTTTCCTGCCTTATGGTATGTTGGACCTGTTGACGTCATCGCGTCCACGTCGGCTGTCGCTGCAAACATTATGCTAAGCGATGGCCGTTTTGCGTGGATGTGACGCAGATTTACCCCCAACTTGTTCTTTTTTTGTGCTTCTACTCATTCTCTGCATCCTGTTCGCCGCAAATAAATGTATGCTCTTTATTTCTTCTTTTACTATCTGAGTTTTCAAATGCTCCATCGATCAATATCTCTTCGAATATCTTTCCTGAATACGTCCGAAAACGTTAATCAATCGACTGAAAACATAAACAAACACAAGACAAAGTCAACATACACAGTACACATACCTCACGACAACTTAGTACATCTGACCACGAGTCCTCGACATACCGCTACGGACCGGTATCGTACAAACTACCTGTGTGCGTCGACAAATCTGAATACTATTGAAGACATTAGGGGAGTCGGTATTCATCGTTACCGGGACGCGGAAATGTGGCCCACTGGATAGGTCATAGCGTATATTGGTTAAGGGCATGAAGTACGGTAGTGCAAACAAAGACTAGGACATTCGCGATTGGTAATTTGACTCGTTTTTTTGTTACAAAATTAATGCGTTATGTATTCTGGCTTTTGCTTGAGGCTTGGACTGTCTGGATATCCCACGGCAACGTACTAACGGGATTAAAAGTGCACGAGTTAATCCAGTAGTGACGTGCATTGCATATAGGCATATAAGCAGTGGCTTTCTCGAAAAACACAATAACTCTATCATCTACATTTTAATGTCTGTCCCGAAATTATTAAGAAACTTACGAAATTATTATACCTAATAGGAACCCGCATCTTTCTGCCTAGTAACGCAATTCTCGCCACTATAATTTCGGTTTTAAATATCTGTATGCCAAATATTATCCAAATCCGTTTAGCCGCTTTTACGCCAATCCGGAACTTATATCTAGACAAACAGACACATATTCTAAAAACTATACTTTCGTCATCAGACTCGTACCACATTTCTACAACATCAATTACTTTTTTTCAATAATATTCATTAATTGTTTTGATTTGTCAATTTTCGAGTTTTTTCGAGATAATTGTTTTTATTTAAACAGATCATTATGATTGTTTGTGTCTAAGCTATATATAGCACACATGCACTTAAAAATACTGATCTAGCCCGCTAATCAAACTTTTACTATAACTCGTCCGTAGGCACGCTCATCTGTCCTTTCCACTAGTACTATGTTATAGGTCATAGATAAGTGTAGGCACGTGTAGGCGAGTTGTGTCACTCCTACGCAACAAATACTCGCCAATCACGCTCCAATTGTCTCTGTATCCGCAGTATTGACGTTTTGTTTACTTCGAGTGATGTCTCACTGATGTGTTTTTGTCCTATTTTTATGGGACATCTTCTTTCTTGTTTGGTCGCAGTCATTTTATACACAATTTTGTTATGGTTTTTTTTTTATTTTCAAGTTACAGGTATTTCATTGTCCAAAAAATATGGAGAAAATGTGTATTATATTATTGTACCGTCACTTCAACTTTATTGTTACTTGAAGTTTGTTGACTTTTAACACCCATTTTATTAAAAGCTTTTATTTAACTTCACTTGTATGTCCTGGAAATATGCAATCAATATTTTACCCACTTCGACTAAAGCTATCGGATTAGAATTTCGCACCCATATTTGGTTCTCAAAACAATGCACGTTAAAAGCTTTTGTTCATATTAAGAAAAAAAAAAAAACAATTTATATTTTATATCCAAGCATCAGCACTAATGGACTCACGAATTTTCTACCACAACATCAGAACACAAAAAATTGTAGCACCAGTGCTACGACGCAGTTCTCGCGAAGATGTCATTGCTACGGCGGCTACGTTTTCGTAGCAGACAAAGGACCTGCTACGCCGTACGCGTAGTGAATGTTCTTGAATTTGCTGCCAGGGTCGCGAGATCTACCAGGGCCGCGAGATTGTTTGAAAGAGATACCATGACCCTGGCACACAACCCACCCGTGTTCCTTCAGTTACCCTGAAGGAACACGGGTGGGTTTTAGTCAGTAAGAGTTTGACACGCCACCACGTCAACCCTAGAGCGGGAGGCGTCGTTTGATGATTTCCCACCCAAAATAAAATTATGATCTTGAATTTTGTGTTGAAGCGGACGCGTATGTGCGTATTGCGTGAGGCTGTTTGTTTGTATGTTTAAAAGAATTCATTATTATTTTCTCTTTTGAATACGTTTACAATTAAAATAAAATTAACTAATGATCCACCCTTACTTCGCACTGGTGTGATTTCGACATATCATCGATTTTTTTATCATATACAAAAAAAAAATCACTTAGACAAACGCGAAAAGTGGCTTTATTTTATAAGATGTCCAGGGTCACATTAAATCAGCTGGCAATATTTTACCCAAGTGTTGGGTATCGACATCAAAAACTAATGAAACAAAATATATTTTTTTCTCCATTCCAACTTTCTTTAAAACTATAAATGTTTAATGTACAGACGCCAACACATCAAGCTACTACAATCTGTCAGATTTCTTTGATAGATTTTCGACTTTATTTCTAGAGCATTAGGTTCAAGGTTCATTGGGAAAAATTGACAGTTTCGGGTAGCTTGACCTGGTGGCGTCTGTACTTAACATTATGGTAATCAAATAACTGGTATGTTATGGTTTTTGAAAATTCGTTACAAAAATATTCCAAGTTCCACGAAAACTTACAAAAACCGCAGACCAGTTTTGTTCACCCATGGAAAAATTCAAAATATTTTTTTTTTTTTTTTCTTTGGATTTCGATATTGATACCCCCCACTTGTCTAAAATACTTCCAGGTAAATTAATTTGACCCTGGATACTAAATCGTGCATATTAAAAATATCCTGAGTAAACAAACATGTCCTGAATCAAAATTCCGAATCCAAAAACACATGTGACATCTACCAACCCGCTCTGGGCCTGCGTGGTGCTTACAGCTCATTTAAGCCTATAATGTCCACTGTTGGGACACAGGCGTCCTCTTGGTGAGAAGGAATGGGCCGTAATCCACCACACAGGCCCAGTGCCGGTTGATAGATGTCACTTGTCTTCGAATTTTTTAGTTCTAGGAGACCGGTTTCAACACGATGTTTTCCTTCACCGTTTTGAGAGCAGTAATGAAGAAATAATTAAAACAAAGTAAAGTTTTGACTGACCTGTTAGTCTAGTGGTTAGTGACCCTGACTGCTAAAACTGAGGTCGTGGGTTCGATTCCCACCCAGAACAAATCTTTGTGTGATGAGCACAATCATTTGTTCTGTGTCTGGGTGTAATTTATCTATGATAAGTATTTTTTTAGAAATATATAAGTTAGTAGTTAGTAGTAAGTAGTTATCAGTTGTCTGGTTACCATAGTACATACTCTGCCTAGTTTGGGATCAGATAACGGTGTGTTGGTTGTCCTAAGATATTTATTTATTATTTATTTAAAGTGTGTCTGAGTTCGATCCTACGACCTACAACTCTTGATTCGGGGTTGTTACCACTGGGCCATCACTGCTCACTTATACTCATATCATTCACTTCTAGTAAATAATTATGATCTTCGTAACACAGTGTCCAAGGAAAATACATTACTTCCTACTGCGCTTATACCTGGTTCGGACGTTTTGATTTGGGGTAGGTTTTCAAAGCGATTTCCCCTTCGTTACTCCCCTAAATACTTGCACAAAGTTGGCCGTCAAGTTCAAAGTTAATAGAGTTTCATAAGATGAGTTAATTTGATTTTATTTGCATCTTATTTTCAGTTCGAAAAAAAGTTTATACCAAAGGAAAAAAATTGATTCTACGTAGACAATTCAGTGGATTTATCTCCTTTCCGTCGCGCAGTTGGTTTAAAATACAAAGGACCGGCCCACGACTAGATGATGAATAATAGTGATTTCTGTATTCCAAGCACATTTAATGTATCATCATAATTAGCCTATATTGTTCCCACTGCTGGGACACAGGCCTCCTCTCGGTGAGAGGGAGTGGACTGTAATAACCACGCGGGCCCAGTGCGGGTTGGTAGATGTCACAAGTCTTCGAATTTTTGGTTCTAAGACGTGCCGGTTTCCTCACGAAGTTTTCCTTCACCGTTTTTAGAGCGGTGGTGAGGAAATAATTTATACAAAATAAAGTGCCTGCTTGGGTTCGAACTCACTGAAAACACGAATAAAACGACATTTTATAAAAATGAATCCTAGCTAGATCGATTTATCGCCCCCGAAACCCCCTGTATACTAAATTACATGAAAATCGTTGGAGCCGTTTCCGAGATTCAGATTATATATATATATACAAGAATTGCTCGTTTAAAGGTATAAGATATACATTAACTAACCGGAATAAATTCTCTAAATGATAATGAAAACCGCACCAAAATCAGTTGCGGAGAAGAACAACGTGTTCACGCAGACAGACACGAAAAGCGACTCTAATTTAAGATGATATTAATGTTCAATTCTGCTATCCACTTAGTCTAGGCTGGCGCAGAATTACCAAAGGTCTAAGTTAGACAGTGATAAGGGATGACCGGTGGGTAACCCGTCTTAGCCCGGCCCTGTGATGTTATGTTAGGTTGATGCAAATCTGGTTAGCATTGTTTGGAAGTAATTGGAGGATCTTAGAATATTTTATCATAGCTTCTGCCCCCACTTCGTCCGCGTCAAATTTTTTGCTCCCCTGACTCACCACATCGCATCGAATCGCCTGCCCGTACTACTAAAGGTCCAAGCGTGATGTAGTATAAGCCTATAGCGTTTCTCGGTAAATGGGCTATCTAACACTAAAATAAATTTCTCAATTCGAACCAGTACTTCCTGAGATTAGCGCGTTCAACTAAACAAAAAATCCAGTGAGCGATAAAATGCCGCCGCGGTATTTTGACATCCATGCTTAACGTCAACTTATTAGTGATGTTCTTCAAAAAGATCAGGTGCGTAGTACTCGCAACCGGCGTGCGAGTATGATCAGATGTATGAACGTAAACGAGGCGAAAAGATCATAACATAACAGTAGTTTGGTTGTCTTTATGTGAATGTCACAGTATCATAAGTTTTCAACAAAGTTGAAATGATTTTTTTTTTTGTTTCGTAATATCCGACAGTGTTAGATATCGATATTTAAAGGTCTGGATTTTAGAAATTTGTAAAATTACAGAACAGCTAAGTGCTCCGGCCTACACGATTCGCTGACCGATTACGAACATTTGTTTTTTTTTATAATTGGGCTCAAATATACCCAACACAGGGGTACACAGGTAAAGTATTGCCAGCTAATTTAAGGTGTCCCTGTATATTATAAAGCTAATTTTATCACCATTCCACACAGTCGCACACACACTCACACACTTCCACAATAACTCACCCAATTACTCACAAGACACTCCACACCCTTGCATGCTTCCTTTGCCGTATTATTGCATTTTCAGTCATCTAAACTAATATTATAAAGAGGAAAGATTTCATTTTTATATGTATGTTTGTATTGGATAAACTCGAAAACTACTGAACCGATTTTAAAATTCTTTCACCTATAGAAATCTACATTATCACTAATTAATATACGCTACTTTTTATCACGAAAAAATGCACAGTTCCTGTGGGATACGCGGATGAAGTCGCGGGCGAAGTGCTAGTTGTAAATATAAGAGAGCGCCTTGTCCTCCATGGCACAGAATCTACTTAGCTTGGAGGTCAAGACTTTCACATTATGTATAATCCTAATTTATATGCGATAAACGTTTCTTTTTCAATAATCACTTAAACAAATTTCAAATATAGCAATAACTAATAGCAGTATATCTCAGAGTTTCTTAATATTATTGAAAGCGCTTATTCATACGCGGAACCCTTCCATCGAGGGAGGCACCCTTCTTGAAGGGATGGACGATGGCCGTCGTCTTGTTCCTTGCTTCCCGTGGTTGCCCTGAGGCATTACGGTTCTGAGAAGGGCGAATGTTGGCGATTTGTTCATATGTTTGTGTTGCTCATATAATGCTATATATACTAGCTGTCACTGTGGGTCTGTTTGCCTGTTAAGATTCTAAGATGAAATTACCCAGGACAAGACAGGTATGGACAACAACATTGTTTGTGTACCCCAAGGTATGTAATAAAGTCCTCCAGTTCGTATTTCGGCCATGGCGGCTCAACGAAGTCTAGCCATCGGTGCGGGAGATATTATAGGGGAACTCAAATGACATGCGTTAAGCACACCCGCTTAGATAATGAAAGCACTTAGGTACTGTAATAAGTTTATAAATAAAAATAAAACAATTTTAAAGTCTATTAGGAATTTAGGTATAACTTAGCAAAAGACACGAACATAGCTGCAATTAGGTTTTTAATAAAAAAAATTTTTGCGATAAATGGGAAGATACTATGTATATAAATTTTATACAAAACTATTTTTAAATTTTTTATGTTCGCAATAGTTCAAAATAAAAAAATACTTTTAAATCCAATACCGAAAACACCCGAATAAACACGAGCGCCTGTGACGTCATAATGTTTAGCTGCCCGATGAAGTAACTAAACATTATGACCTCACAACTATGGTGCGCCGTCATTGCGCACAATAGTTGTATGTAGCGCGTTTATAGTGACGTGATATTTTTTGAAATATTGACAACTTTTTAATTGTTAATTTTTTTTTTTTTTTTAAGTTTTTTGCATTAAATATCCTTATTATTAATAATAAAATTTTAAATACATAAAAAAAAGTTTTTTTTTTTCAAATTCCCAATTGTAAAACTGTGGCGCACCTATCAATGCCCCACACAAAATACATGGAAGACTTTTGTTCCATATACTTTCACATCTTTAGGGAAACTACTAAGAAGTGTTTTTTTTAAGTCTCCTTCATATGTGTAATATTTGTTTGTATAATGTAGAGGGCTGTGAAGTACGAGTGAGTGTGCAGTTTGATCTCAGGTTTTGGTAAATAATCTGTTCGGGAGCTCGGGTAGTCAAAACAACGGTCGACGAAGTGTCCAAATCTATTCCCATTCTCTCAACAAGAAGTTAAACTTTCGTTGGAAGTTTTTGTTGATTTCCGCATCGTCGCTGTAACGTACACTAAACCTTAAATCAACCTATGAAACTCTACCGCAAAAAAAAGACCATACGTTCCTAAATATATAATAAGCCTGTATTGTCCCTTTGCAGGGCAAATGCCACCCTTTCCTATTGTCACTCAACTCGATCCTGAGCCAATAAGGACCAATCCCTCATACGCTTCGAGTTCGTCCCGCCATCTACGCTGGGGTCTTCCGCGATGCCGTTGGACGTTTTCGGCGACCAATGTTATGGTGGTCTTAGACCACAATGTATCCGACATGGAGCAAACGTATCCAGCCCAGTCCTATTTGGGCTTGGTTGCCATACAAGAAATAAAGGATCGCTACTATCCAATACATTAAGGTAATTTCACTCGACCACAGCACTTTTACGCAAAGTTTGCTAGCAACTCTAGCAAACATAATTTCCACGCGTCTCCTTGATATAAACTGTGATAGTTTCGCATATAGTTTCATGTCCGTTGTTAACCTTTGTAGTCCATTTTCTTTTATACTGTCATCACATGCACTGCTCAATACATTAAACGAGACATGGCCGCTAACTACATCGCTGCAGCTCCGAGATGTGCTTAGAACAATCGGGGATATGAGGCAGACACTGAACAAACAATATAAGTAAATGTTACCAGGTTTCAGTAAATATTATTGCACTCTGTGCTTAATCGCACAGTCTTTGTTTTTTTACCTTATGCTCGATATATGGTTCAATGATTACTCGGCGTAAGTTCTCATAAAGTCATTGGCAACACCATAAGTTTTGATAGGGCAACTAGATTCAATTCTATTTTCATGTAACTGTTGACGTTCAAAGGTTGCTTTTTGGGCCTATTTGAAATAAATGCTTTGACTTTGATTTACCAGATCTTTGAAACCTTCGAAGCGAGAGATGGAGTAATGATGGGTTTGGCTTGGTTAGTGGTATCGTCATCAATACGAATCAATGCGAACTACGCATCACATTATGTCACGCAATTTTTATATCGCGTAAGCAGAGTTTACCGCGCAACCAGCATCTATTCAACATCCCGACATCAACAGCCAGGCAGAGAAACCCACCAGATACAACACCTGTCTGGTCGGACGATTCTCCCTTTTCTATGAAGGTTGAGTGAACTTAACACTGCTCCTTATGCCACTATAGGCGTTTACATCATTTCATCCGAAAGTCCACTGCCGGATATAGGCTTGCACCAAAAAATTGCGTATGGTGGTAAAATGCATAGAGAACGCTGCTGCTCATTCCCTAGCAAGTGATCCCTTAGTCACCTTCCGACACCACACGGGACAAAAAACGGTACAAAACGTAAAGTATGAATTTAAAAATCAACATTTCGTGCATGTGCCTTAGCTATAAAAACATAATATTGCCCACGCTTTCCGTTCTCAATACGACCTCTCTTCAAAACTAAGAACGCATCATGTGTGGCGATCCTTTACGTAATTAGTTTAGTTGTGTCACGAACTCCTGAACTCTTGACTAGAACTGGACCAGCTCGTGACAAGACACTGTCGCCCCGAGATTAACCTTGATTCTTCGGAAGACAGCTGTAATTATGTTAGAGGTAGTTTTTGGGATCTAGAAGATTTTTGCCGAGAAACTTTTGCGAGATTTAGGAACTTTTATTCTTCCGCGAATTTTGTATAGAGACGTTAATTATGTGATTTTCTTAATGATTACTGTTTGTACTCTCTTCCTGTTTACGTGTACAAGTTAACTGATTGGGTAGATAACTAGCGTGAATAACTTCAACCATTAATTCAGCAAATAATTGTAAACTTATCTACAAAAAAAAACTGCTGTTTTATTGAAAAGTGGAATACTACGCTGTCAAAACGTATGGAACTACGTTTTTTTTTACCACTGACGAATAAGTTATATGTTGAAATTCGGTTCAGAAACATGTACGGATCTATGATAACAGTTTGCGGACCTATTTATGCCATCCTGTATTTCCTTGAATTTCATATTCACTTTTACGCATTCCTTCAATTTGTGTTGATATTGCGATGCTTTGAAAAAACTACTTCGGTCATAAGTAAATAACATAATTAAGACCAATATTTAAACTAAGTTTGCAATAAATATTTTGACTGTGACGTTGAATTCTACTGTTTTAAAATGTACCTTCTTATTCTATTATGCTATTCACACTCTGTTTGTCCTTTATCTGGGATTTTGATAGCATTTTTTGTAACCATGCATCACCGTCTTTGCACTATTCAAGAACCTCCTTATGTTTAGTCTGTTTTCTGTTTCACCGTCCCCTTCGTTTTTCGTCATAGACCCATTTTCATGTCACGTCATGGGTCCGCGACATGAAAATTTGTCCATAGGTCCATTTTACAACTATGTTGGGGTTAGCTTCCAGTCTAACCGAAAGCAACTGAATAGTTAAACTGAGACTGGATTATCAGTCCACTGGCGAAATGTGGGTGTGTCTACTATAGCCTATACCTCTGCCCAACCCTTCAGGGAAACAAGGCGTGATGCTACGTTATATTTATGCGCTAATACTGCCACTTGAACTGCGCATTTCAATTAATGAAGACCCGAGTCTCCTAGCTAGGGGGCTACCCGTAACGATTGTAATACATATCCCCATAGCAACAGACGGGGAACGTGCTCTTCAAGACTCGAGGGTCTTGAACAAACAACAGTTACCCATCCCAGGCTTGACCGCGGCTACGTTGTTTAAGTTTGAAGAATGATCGATCTTTGTGTGCCTTAGTCACGTGCCTTTGTGATGTTTGCGTTGAATCTACATGAGGGGGAGGTAACGTTGTGTCAGACTTATCAAAAGAACGTTTGTCTTTATTATCTTATGTGAAAACCGCCGTGGTAGCCCCCCAAATTCTTATTTTGTTACGTTTTTTACAATTTGCAGGTCCGTATTATTGTTGAATCGCTCTGTGCCCTCTCACAGTGTGCCCAAGTGGGCCATAATCCACCACGTGGATTACGTGGATTACGCCAACCTAAACTGGGTAGTTTAGGTTGGCGTATGTCACATTTCTTCAAATTTTTGGTTCTAGGCTATTAAAATTATTTATTTCTAGCTTTATCTATTAAGTTTCTTTTCATTGTCAACCCCTATCATTTTTATTAGTGACGTCACTCGATTTTTATAAATTTCATCATTTTCAGATTCATACGAATTATCTACAGAACTTATCTTTAAAAACTTTATAACTATTTTACACTGTATTGTATATTCCCACAAAGTCTCACGACAACGTATTTTGTCACCCAATACCCAGTAACTGGGTTGTGGAGGCTAGATAAACAGTCGTGCCATGTAACTCCATAGCCCATGCTACATCTTGACCATAGTATAGTTCCGTGAAGTTTACTCAGCCTAACAAGACGAATCGTTAGCACCGGTTGTGGTCGCCAGTTCTACAAGGCGGAGCCGGTAGTTACCGGTTATAACCGGTTAAGCTTTGGTGTACTAGACCCAGTCTCATCGTTTTATAACGGCCATCATAAAAACTTGTCATTTACATCCGATTTGGCATTAAGTCAAACTCCGCTGCCCAAATATTTAAATCACTAGATTTGCTTTCACCGTCACGCGAAAAAGTGCGCATACTGAAAAAAGTCTCACATGATTGAATAGCGTTTCCATGACAGTCAAGTTAATGCGTCATTGTGAGTCACAAATGTCAAAACGAAACAGAAACTCGACTATTATTTGACGTGACCAGATCTAGCGAATTAAATATTTGCCGCCGTCACCGTTTTCATAACAGCGAGCACCCCACCGCTCTTCTAGGAGACCGTAACTTGAAGGCTATCGCAGACAGGCGCGACGCGACAGCGAAGGGACTCTAGTCAAACGATTTAAATACAAACTTCATAGAAATTGTTCTACGAGAGTCGCGTCGCGCCTTCGTGGGGTAGCCTTAACGCATAGTAATGGTTAGCATTTCTTTTAACCCCAGGCTGCTACTGAGAAATCTCAGATAGAAAAACCCAAAGACTTCGTGTTCAGCCACTGTAGTAATTTTGGATAGTCCTCGTATCCGCTTTAACTAATTCTGTACAACAACGGTGCAACGGGTAGAGTTATCAGTCCATTCTTTTGTAAGCCTCAGACATTCTGCACATCAATACAATAGTACGATATTCTTCGAATAGATGACCAAAATTATCCTTCATTTTCACTACCCATACACCTTTTTCTTTCTTTGTGTTTCTGTTCACCTAATCGCTATGAAGTCTTGCTGCGCATTTCAGTGCATTGAACATGAGACAAGAGCTGGTAGACGCGGTTGGACCTAAAACGCGTGCCCTTATGTACTGGCAGGTATATAAGCGGTATATACTCGGGAACGTAGAGACGCGGGCAGGGATGTCCGGGGAGTTTGGTATCGATATGAATAACCCTAGGTCGTGAAACTAAATGAAAGATAATGCATACTCAAACACAGAAGAGGACTATGTATTGTATACAGCATGAATCGTTGGACTACTTTTCAACGTTTTTAAATTAATAACTTAACAAAACGTCTGTAACCACGACGATGTCCACTGCTGAACTTCCTCCTCCAGGTCTTCACCAATTTGGAGGGGCTCGCCATAATCGCCATGCTTGGCAGGCGATCGCAGTATGGTGGTAAAATGCATAGAGAACGCTGTTGCCCATCCTCTATTAAGTCCCTTAGTCACCTTCTACGACACCCACGGGAAGAAATGGAATGATGACACGCAACCAAAAGTAAACAGTCGCTGGAAATTATCGATATTTATGCTTACATCTTCTAAAACGAACGAATAACGTTTAACTCAGAATTTTTCCCACCAAACAATGTTATCTTTTGAATTATGATATCGACACTATCCCACCACTAGGGGGCAGCGTCGTCGGCGAGTGTGCGCGTCGATAAATTCCGAACGCGTTGTCAATCGGCCGCGGCAGCGCTCAGGAATTAACGGCACAGCGCTGTCAAGGCGGCCGCGTCTCCCCGCGCGACCCATACCTCACTGACAGGGCTGTGCGGAGCGGGAAAATTATAGTGGCAATATTTTGAATTTGGAATATTTGCTGCTCCGTTTTTAAATAGTTATGGTGTAGTTAGTATTAGCTGGTACGTGTGAATGGTGCTAGGGGCAATGGCAACTTCAGTTTAGGCGTCTTTCAGCTGAAAATAAGATGATCATGAATAGAAAGAACATTAGACCTTTAGAATAAAATGACACCAAGCTGTCGTTTATATTCGCGACATATTTTACTTGAACAGGCTTGTACCGAAGTGTTTGTTACGTAAGGAACAAAGTTTAATCTCCGACTCCGTACCAATTTTGTGACATCATTACCGCACACAATATAATTCCTTTGGATTAGTCATGTCATTTACATGTATTATGCTAGCAAGACTGTCGATTTATTATAAACCTTTATTGGATTAGGGCATTACTAAAATGCGCGATATATAATATCCCAAGCGTGGTCATCGGTCGCGGACACGCACAGGGATTACAGAAACTAAGGCGTTCACCCCCCGGCTATGCACGCACGTGGGAAATAGGGTCCTATACTACATCTGCCGAAATTTTTATTTAGTTTATTGCGTGCCGTGTTCAAACTGTGGCGGGCTTTGCATTGATTTATTGACATTCTTGGCGTATTCTCGCCACGTGGCCTGTGTCATGCTTGAAATTTCTATATCAACCAAATAAATTTCCCTAGGACTGGCTCGTCGGTTTAGTTGTCACGCTACTGCAGAGGATGGTATCCTGAGTCCAATTCCCAGGTCAGAAAAAGTGGTTATTCCATCAGGAATTTTACAGTAACAGCCCGGACTTTAGGATTGTGCCCTGGTGATGACAATAGGCTTTTTATTAAATAAGACTTAATATATTTAGCGCATTGTAGATTTACTTTGGGTACACTTCTGCCTGGGTTGTAGATATTAAATAATAATAATTAAATGCAATACAATGTCACTAGAAATGAAATGAAAGCATATTAAGCCGTTGGTCCTAGCTGTCATTTGTGGATTTTTGACAGTCGTTATGGGTCGTCAGATACCCGAAAGTCTCACAACTAGTCTTAACAGGCGGTATCGTATTACTCAGAAACTGGTAGTGGGGGTCAGACAGGCAGTCGCTTCATTAATACACGAGTATTCAGCTGCATCTGGTTTGACTGGAAGCCGACCCCAACATAATTGGGTAAAGGCTAGGCAGATGATGATATGAAATTATAATAATAAATACTTTTACTCACAAAAAAAAAATACAGATACACATTTATAATTGACATTACAAGTTTCAAAATCTGTACAAATGTGTATAACCCTGTCACCTAAACTAGGACAACCTGTATTTTAGGAGACAGGATAATTAAGTACTAAATAAATAAAGTTTGCAGCAGTGACAACCCTGTTGAAATTGCGCGTGTACTAGTCATGTGAGCTACCTCGGGTGGATGCGGGCACTGTGGACGAGTGAGCGGCCGCTTTCACCCGCTGCCTTACACTCCAGCGGCCATCGCTGATTATAATGTGACGTAAGGGAATATGCTGCCCACTCGATATACCTACCTACCCTCGACTCGAGTAGTGAGTAGTGACTGATTACTTATAATAGATTTTTTGTGCTGTGGTAGTTGATTGATTGAATACTGTATCTATAGTATGTATTTGCAATATGAATTGAATTTTTCATAAATAACATAGTATGAGAAAGTCACAGAAAGTAGAAAAGAAAGAAGAAAAAGTGTTTATTCTGCACGGACGAAACGCATATTGCAAAAAGAAAATACTTAAATATACACATACTTAGTAGCAATGCCACGCGCGCCTCAAAGAGATGTCAGCACAAATATTGAAGGGGTCCGCTAGGGCTGATGCCTACCAGGGTCGCGGATTTGTTCGAATGTATTACTGTGAGCCTGGCCTTGCCAACTAAAATATATACTGGCAGTAAATGTCTGACACGCCTCGCTCCGCCCAGAGCGGGAGAAGTCATTTAATGATTTCCCATCCAAAAAAATTATATATAGTGGCAAAACGCCTCGTATTCAACCACTTAAAGTTTGCCGTTTGTCTATTGTTTGATGTCAGGGCAAAGGACCAAAGACAATGAACATGACGTAAATGTTACTACACTGGCTAATGACAACAAACAATAAAGACATGAAAAGATTCCAATTGCAGAGTGAAAAATAACCAAGTACCTACCAGTCACCAAGTATTTTCGTTATTTAAGTATTAAAAATGTACGCATTTGTAATGTACTACTTCAGATTTTCTTCTATCCAACAATTCGGTACCTACTAATATTACAACTACAAAAGAAAACTCGAGTTCAGTAGAGCATGTCAGACTCCGGGTAGGAGCGGGGCAATCTAGAGTATCGAGCACCTGCTGTCCATTTTCGCCCGTCTCCCCATCGCTTTGTGATTATCTACGACATGATTTATTTATTAACCTTACCACTTTCCTTATCGTTGCTGGTATAACAGTTAGCATATTTTACTGAATAGATAATATTACTGACAGTAGGTCAAGCCATAATCTCTTGTCAAAAATATTTGAGAAATATCTGTTGAGTATCTGCTCCAAATATTTACTCAGTTCCTATCTTTCCCATTCTCCTCCACAGCCAGCACCCTGATTTCGAAGTACACTGTTAATCAGAATTTGATTCGTTTTGAAGGATATTGATAGTTCATTGGTTGATATGTTCGAACACTTTGTCTGCTCTACAACGTAAATAGCGCAATTAATGCTGTTGGACTGTCAAATGGAAAGCTATTGTTACCTCGCTGTTTTCCCATGGACCGTACCAAACAAGGGTTTCAAACTTTCAATTGATAGCGTTTTTAAAATACACCAGGACTAAAAAAATAAAAATACAAAAATATCGGCTGTATTTTTTGTAAATAGTTTTAATTTTCGCTTTTATTTGTGGTACCTAACTATCCCACACGTATATACGCATACCATTACTTGCTATGTAAATAACACACGCAGGAAGTTATTATAACATCTATACTATATTATACTTATATATATATATATATATTATATATTATTATAAAGCTGAAGAGTTTGTTTGTTTGTTTGTTTGTTTGTTTGATTGAACGCGCTAATCTCAGGAACTACTGGTCCGAATTGAAAAATTCTTTTTGTGTTGGGTAGTCTATTTATCGGGGGAGGCTATAGGCTATATAACATCACGCTACAACTAAGGGGAGCGGAGCAGTAATGAAAAATGTTACATAAACGGGGAAAATTTATTCCTTTTTAGAGTTTCCGTTGCGTGCGCTGCGTAAACGGCTAAAGTAACGCAAAAATCATGTATGACGGAATTGTTCCTTTTAAAAAGTTCTAAAAAAAAATCCGCGAGAGCATATGTCTATCTTTCAAGGTTGACTCACTATAATTCAAAAGGAGCGAGCAGCAACGAAAAATGGACGAAAACTAGCAGGAAAATCGAAGCGACGGGAAGGGTCAGGGGAGCAAAAATTTGACGCGAACGAAGTCGCGGGCAGAAGCTAGTCATCAATATACACTATTACGAAAAAATACTTATTATTGAAGATAACTCAAAAACAAAGATATAAAAATAACCATCCCTGAGGCAAACCATAAAAAAAGAAAAAAAAAGAATTTTCAATATCGGACATATGTAATATATGCGTAATACTCGAAATTCAAATTAAAAAAAAAGTTTTTCTAAGTCGTTTAAAAAGAGAACCACTTCTTTCGTTCACATTATTGACAACACTCCAAATGTCATGCTGTCACCACGTCCAAAGTTTAACTTATTGATTCCCTCGCACATCTAACTGAAGATATAGTGATAAATATTCCATTCGATATTCGAGGGAGACTGTCCATCCGATGGACATAAAAAACCTTCGCGTCTTCCGACGTTGACTTCCTTTGCGAGTACTTTCGTCGCGATGCGTGGTTCCACTGAGTATTGAAAAAAAACTGACTCTCAATTTTGTGATGTAGGCATCGGTAAAGGATGTAAAGAGGTTGATTTTTTCGTTTGTAGAGGTAAATGTTTTATTGAAGACTAAGTCACGGGACTTACAAGCATTACCTAAAACTAGTTTCAACCAATCAAATGGCTCTAAGCTTGAGTCTTGAGTCAGGTTCTGTAATACGGGCCTAATAATAATATATGTATAGCGTAATTTGTAGTTGTTTGGTGATTGAGCCCGAAACATGTCATTTTGCTGAAAAAGTAGATTTCGTCTATTCTCATATTGCTGTGCATTTTGACGTGCATTTATCTATACCTACTAGATAATAATAGATGTAAAATTTATTTGTTCGTAAGGTTGTACTTATGTAAACTCTAAAGTCGGTAAGGAAAAATTGTTGTTTGATAGCCCAATTCTTGAGGTGATGGGCTGCGACACTAAGGAACCGAAAAAAAGAAAAAAAAGTCCTCTAAGGAGCCGAAAAAAGAATAAAAGAAAACGATGCTATAGGATAGTATAATGTTAAAACTAGAAATTTCATGCGGTCGCGAGCAGCACCTAGTAAATGCTAAAAAACAGTGACATTACTAAACCTAAATGTTTTGCATAAATAAACCCTTTAGCGTCCAACGACCAACGCAAGCTTTGGTCAGACAAACAATTTTTTTTTTTCTGATATTAGGTATTCCACATCTTATTTAAAACCTCCTTAACAAAGAATTCCAAATTCAAAAAACATAAACGGAAAAAGAGGTTGTAAAATAAAGTCCTTATAGCGAACGCGACGCTAAACACGACGAACAAACGGGCGCTGTACTTTCCCGCGCTCCACCCGCCATCGCGCCCTGTCGCGCGGGAATTGGAGCCAGTGTTTCCACAATGAGGGGAAATTCCCCTTTTAAGGGGTAATCAGGGTCCAGAGGGGAAGAAAAAGGGGAAATACTATAAAAGGAGAAATTGTCGGAAATCATATATTAAACCTCGCCTGAAATGTTGCATAATGAGGGTTTTTGCGTATGAGAAATCCACTAGATATCAAGACGTAGGCTTGTGGTCTATCTGCTACGTGATTGGTGAATTTTGACATATTTGACAATGTCATGTCGAAAAAAATCATTCATGCTGCAGTGGGAACGCCTACGTATTGCCATCTAGCGGATTCTTTATACGGGAAAACCCTCATTATTTATGGACTAGCGTGTTACCGATACCGTATAAAAGAAACAGTGACAACACATGCATATGGCGCATACTTACCCTTATTCCCATTCTGGTTAAGGCTTAAAATATTATTCTGTGCTTTAGCATACTGTATACTGACTTGGAATAAAAGGTAAGTAATGATGTGCAAAGTCGACAAGTCTTGTCGATGATTTTGTTGACGTATTGTATTTAGTGTAAATAATATTATTATAGTTAGAAGGCAGGCTATAGAAGAAAAATGATATAAACATTTTTTTTTCTTTTAGTTACTATACTAGTGCCAAAACTACAGCAAAATGAATTTTGAGGGGAAAAAAGTCCTGAGAAGGGGAAATCGGAATTTAGGGATGGGGAAAGGAAATCATTATAGTGGAAACACTGATTGGAGCGCGGAGTCGGGTCTCGTAAGTCTTTGTGTGGAAATACGTACTTACCTACGCGGAGATGGACGCGAATTTAGTTTTGAAGTTGCACTAATTAATTTGTGTATGCCTTTGGTATGGATTTTTATGCAGTTAGTTTAATATTTCGCTTGTCATGTAATAATTTTCGATGAAAACATTTTTAGTTCAAATTCTAAGATTTTTCGACTACTTACCTTCGTTTTGCCATGAATAGTTTCCTCTGTTCAGACCCTGGCAAAAGTAAATCCATTAGGATAATTGAAAACCCGAGTTCTAAGCACTCAATAATTAACTATAATTCGCCAGCTAAACAGTTCTAATATTGGCGAACCCTCACGGAATCGCGGTCCACCAAAATAAACGTATCAACTTCATTAATTATTCATTGCGATTTGTATTCAACTATCTCTATACACAATTAGGCACAAAGCTTTTCCCTTATTTCTGAACGTGTGCTTTGCTTGCGACGAGGGGGGCAGCGGGGCGGGGAGGGAGGGTCGCGTAGCCATTAGCACGACGCCGTCGTCGGCGACCGTTCGCGGACAATGTTAAATTTGCTTTTGTTTTGACTCTTATTGCAACACACTAAGGTTTAGTTCTCTTTGTTTGGGAGGTAGATGTAAGTTGTCTAGGCGTGCATAATTTACGCGCGGCCGATAGACGGTCGCGATTGTTATTACGCGTGCGGATATTGGATTTGGCGGGAACGCAGCGCGCTGGTGGCGCTCTGTCGCAAGATAATGCCGGGGGCCTCGCTCCGATGCTGCTCGACGAGTACTTTACAATCGACCCAGATGGGGCTAGCCAAATAAATTACCAATAATTTTCTGAACGAAATTCATATAATAACATACTGAATCATGCGCAGGAATAACCGTGTAGTGTCTTGCGCTCATTAGCCAGATGTTTCTCATTTCGTTATTTATGATAAGAAGATGCGGATATTCCCACTACCCACCGTAAATTTCCTTCGATGGATTATGTTTAATGACCGTTGATATAATTCAATGTTTTGTATTGGTTTGTGGTAAACATTCCGCATTTACTGAGCTTTTACTATGAAAACACAAATATACTTCATAATCGGTCTATAATGTTCCCACGGGTGAGACATTCCTCTCTGTGAGAGGGAATGGGCCATAATCCACCACGTGGACCCAGTGCAGATTGGTGGATGTTCGAATTGTTTGATTCTAGGACATGCCGGTTTCCTCACGATGTTTTCCTTTACTGTTTTGAGGGTACTGGAGCTGAAGTTAAATACACAACTCACGACCTACAACTCAAAAATCGGGCCCGATACCACTGGGCTACCCTCCTTACGAACAACAGTATGAAATCAGTATATAAGTGGTGATAGCGAACTAATTAATACAGGTTACTTTAATAGATAATACAAATGCATCATTATCAGCATCATTATTACAAAGACGTCCACTACCGGACATAGGCCAAAATTGCCACGCTTGGACGGCAGGTTAGCGATCACAGTATGGTGGTAAAATGCACAGAGAACGCTTCTGCCCATTCTCTTAATAAGTCCCTCAGTCGCCGTTTACGACACTCACGGAAAGAAACTGGATAGTGCTATTCTTTACGTTCGGCACCACACGGAACTTATGCAAAACACATGCAACTTCCGAAAAATCACTCTCACTAATATAACTTATATTAATTGTTAGGTCATGATTTATGTGTTGTTTGATTGTGGTCCTTATTTCTAAAGCCCTAGGAGTTTCAGCGGCTTATGTTCGATCACAATAACCACCACATAACGCCAATACCTCACATGCTCGTTTGACTGAGTTCTCGTACCTACTGCAGAAAATAGTATATGCGTGTCACGCTCCCTTTGAGACGCACGACGCGACGCGCGACGGTGTCCCTCGAAGCTAAGTACCTACGCTCTAAAGGCTTAAACCTCGCTATGATGAATAAATAATAAGTATTGACAGCTTGCTAGCTTCACAACATTAAAAACTAACGTAATTTCTCCAAAAAAAATTGTGGGTACTCGAATAAAGAATCGGAATTTTTTCCACTTCAATTTTTCGCTCACCATTTTCACGTTCACGAAAAGCTTTTATAGCTATCTGAAGAGTTTGCCGAATTTTTAGAAAATTCGGCAAACTCTTCAGATAGCTCGAGTGGCTTTTACATGCATAGCGTAGTACCCAATCATTGTAATACTAATTTCAGTCCAGCCTTATCCTTGGCGGGGGTTTATAAAAGGCATACGATTGTGTTTGAGCGCGCTCGGGGGCTACCTAAGCGGGCATTAGCGAAGGACGCGTAGGTTAAACAGACCGACCAACTCAACCAGACCCGTGATGTTCCATTCGCGTCCTCGCTTAGAACTACGAACACAGGGATCCACACAAATTGGTCATGCTACGTAATTTACGCGCGAGCGGTCACCGCCGGTGGTGATTACACTCGCTTGTTGGCGTATTGGTCGGACCTGGTAATCCGACCGTTTGCAAAATCCTGCCGTGTTACTCTACCCGGGAACGTTTGAGGACGTTTGGATTTGGTTGTCTTGGCAAATGTTTGGCCGGTTGGGTCCAACGTCGTGGGTAAGTCATTAAGGTGGCGTGTGCATGTCGGGACGTTGACTACCGCCCGAGGGTGGAGACTGTTCGTGCTAGCCGACGACGGGTGCGTTAACTTAATTATATACCTAGCCTCCCCACGGCTCTATCCGTCAATATATTTTATCTCACACTACGCGATCAAACTTAAAAAATACCTCTCACGAACTATTGTGGAAAATATTTTATGTAATTATTTATATTTTTCCGTAAAAAAACGTACATGACTGTCGGACGCGCAGTGGTTTTATGTTACATGTATTCCTATTTTTCCAGGAATGCCAATATTTTCTTTTATTGCTGTAGTGCAGTCGATGCCTGTAAAGTTTTAATCGCAGCTTTTACCAGAGAGCTTTTTAATAAAACTGCACGTATATGTGTGATGCTGAAATGATTTTGTTGGACACGATATTATTATTTACTTGGAAATGTTAATTTACAATAATTTAATGACCGAAAGTGTTCCAGAGAGTGGAATCCATTCATTAGTGATAAATACCAAGGTATTAACTTTGAGCAACACCGATAATGCTAAGTATAGGTATATACGACTATATTGGAACACTTCGAGTATTTACGTTGCTGCGCATTTACTATATAAGCTGGTATAAACGACCGGAGTCAGGTGGCACATCGCGTGTGCGACCGACGGGGGACGCCGGTGGAGCGCGGCCTCAAAATCCACCCCCTATCCGCCTCGAAAACCTTTCGAGAAACGTGCAGGGACTTTCGGGTCGCGCGACCCGCGAAATTCCATTTAAAGATGTCGGGATAATTTAGCGCTGACGAGGCGGAGGCCAAATTGACGCGCCCCCGGGGCCGCCGTGTCGTCGCGCACTGTATCGATCACGCTTTTTTACAAGGATCACCTCGAGGGATGGCTCGAGTGCACGTAAACAACCCTCATCCATTTTCCCAAATGTCGCGACTGTCGAAAGATCTTGGCTTGCAAAAATGTTCGGTTCGACCCCGGTCCCGCGTTGGGCGCCATTTAGTTACGCCCCTGCATATACCAAGTTTCGGATAAATATTTACGAAGAAATAATTTACTTCTTTTAACATCTATTGCGAACTCTTCTTTGTGGGAGGATTCTTAAATGATTCGTCAAATGCTGTAGTATCGCAAT
This sequence comes from Aporophyla lueneburgensis, assembly GCA_932294355.1. Lineage (NCBI taxonomy): Eukaryota > Metazoa > Arthropoda > Insecta > Lepidoptera > Noctuidae > Aporophyla > Aporophyla lueneburgensis. The sequence goes on from OW028749.1 coordinate 23,922,808, forward strand.
TGTTGCTATTGGCGCCCACGTGGGACTATTATATTATGATATTAAAATTTACTCTGATTTTATTACCATGGGTTCGCGTGTACTGGCTAGATGAAAAAGCCGTCAATCTGACCATGTATTTCATAAAACGGGCACGTCTTCATTGTCTCGGGGACCGACGTCGCTGTGTAGAACCAAAGATTTATATTTTCTCCATGATATTTTTATCACTTTCTCGTTTCGTCTTATTTATATATTTTTTATCACTATAGCAAAGTGGCGCAACAAATCAAGGTGAAAAAAGTTATGTTTAGAATCCACAATTTTTTTATAACAATTTAAAAAAATTGTTGATGACCTAACAAAAGTTTCATTTAAAATTTAAAAAACCCCCGACCAAAACCGAAATCTCTAAAAAGTTAAAAGTTATACGTTTATTTTGATCAAAGGATCATCGTGTCGAAACGAATGAACAAACTTTGACAAAACAACACAATTTAAAAACCACCGCTAGCAAGCATGATTTTAAATAAAAAAACCGCACCCGAATCGGTTCACCCGTTTAAGAGCTGCAGTGCTATCGACAGACACACATAGCGGTCAAACTTATAACCCCCTATTTTTGCATCGGGGTTAAAAAACTGATTACTGAAGTATAAACTCTGTAAAGAAATACATAGACATGCCTGTCCCAAAAATATTACTATTGCACCCTACGATTACAAACATAAAATGCCTTAATTTGTTTACAACCCTCTACGGCCGTGTGGTTGGGCTAGGTTATTCAATCGATTATCGTACCCTTCTTCATAAACCTTGACACCTATGGATGGTCCATAAATATTGCTTGTCATCACTCATCACGAGAGCTTTTATGATGGCCGTCTGGCTGTTGTTATTCAAAGGTATCTTTTCAAAATATATTTTTGGGCTTTATTAAACATCACGATGCAGAAGATCTAGTGACATTGAAATGAGTATGCTTAGATGCTTTGGTCATGTTGAGAAGATGAATTAAGGGCGTTTAACAAAAGATATTTACAAGGCTCATGTTATTAGAGACGCCCTAGAAGAACATAATTATAGTGAGCTTATTAGAGATGTTCATCAAAAAGGTCAGGTTCATAGTACCTGCAACCGGCGTGCGTGTAAGACCAGATGTATGAAGATAAACGAGGCGAAAAGAGTATGAGAGGATCGTAGCATGTGGTGTTCTGTAGCTTCTGCCTACCCCCATGGAAATAATCCCTATGATCCCTAATATGAGAAAGAGGAGAGGAGTTTATGTATGTATGTAACAATTAAGTTATGATTTGTTAAATGTGGGTGTAAAAATAGGTGTTGTAAATAAAATAGGTAGGCACAGACATGTCTATGTATTGCCGTTAACTGCATACAAGTATCAAATATTTCTAATTCATTTAGTATAATTTATCTTATATCTTTAAACAAGCAATTCTTGTATATATATAGTCTGAATCTCGGCTCCAACGATTTTCATGAAATTTAGTATACAGGGGGTTTCGGGGGCGATAAATCGATCTAGATTGGATTCATTTTTATAAAATGTCGTTTTATTCGTGTTTTCAATGACCAACTTTATCGATAATCAACTTGAACATAAACTTATTATTTTAAACACAATTTACCATAAAATACCGAGCAAAGCTCGGTCATCCAGATATTGTAAATACTTATGTATGTATTTCTACTTCATTCATTATCATCTGCCTAGCCAGTATGTTGAGGTCTGGTCCCCACAACCCAGTTACTGTGTAATACGACACCCTTGATGAGACTGGTTGTCAGACTGTCGAGCTTCTGACCACGCGTAACAACTGTCAAAGGTCTACAAATGACAGCAGGGACCATCGGTTTAACGTGCTTCCCGAGGCACTGAGGGGTCCCGACTTGAAAGACATTTTCACCCATCCACGGACCGACCTCGGCGAGCGTAGCTTAACCTTTAATCGATTCGTGCAGCTGTTATTGTTAAGCCATGAACCTTTCTACTACTAGCTTTTGCCAAAGGCTTCGCCCGCGCGGAGGTCGGAAAATATCCCGCGGGAACGTATTACCGGGATAAAAGTAGCCCATGTGTTAATCCAGGTTATAAACTAACTGTGTTCCAAATTTTATCCAAATCCGTTCAGTAATTTTTGCGTAAAAGAGTAACAAATATCCACACATCCATACATACAAACTTTCGCATTTAAAATATTAGTAGGATTAAACAAGTAAATAGGTTTTTGTTTCGTATGACGATAACGATAGGAGCTATCAACGCATCGCATTTTTGTTAAGATATTCTTATGTTTTATTTTCTTCCATACAAAATAAAACATCAGTAAAAGTTACTAATAAACAAAAAGCATTCTATCATCATTGTTTTATTGAGTCAGCAATTAGTCTATCAAGACTCGACGAACCATCAAAAGTAGAAGACAAATCCCCAAAATCAGCAATTACTGTGAAAATCATAACGATTATTGAGTTCCCACGTGCCCGTCCGTTGGGAGGAGTGATTAACAGTTAATTGGGAGGGTCGAGGAGTGCCCTCCAAAACATGTGGGTAGTCGTACTTGTACGTAGAGTTTTTACGAGGCAATCTTATTCCGCGGTGCGTGGATGTTCTTTTTTACATCGCCGTAGGCGGCCGGGCACGCGATACACAGACCATGACGCAGAGGCGTCACGTTGAAAAGAAAAACAGTTATTTTAGGAATTTCAAGATAATAAATACTATTGATATTTGATAAAGAAAAGAATCCACCTACGGATTGCTATTTTCGAGGTTCCTTTGTAAGTTATTTCTAGATTCATAATGCTCTTTTCGCCGTCTATAGATATTATGTTAAGTGAATCAGCAACCATTTTTGTCAATTTGTCATACATATTTGTCATTGGTGTCAATTGTGTGACACAATCCCAATTTTGATTAATTCTAACTTCGATTTCGAATTACTTTTTCACCGAACGCTGTTAGTTCCAATTATATCAATATATAATGGACTAAGCAGTTACTCTACAGTGATCAGTCAAAATTATCGCTTTTGCAACGATGACAAAAAAAAACTCAATACATTTCGATAAAATTGGGCAAACAGGTAGACTAGGACCGAGTTTAGGATATAGAACATATTTTAATCCCGGTAGTACATTCCCATGGCATAATTTCGGACTTCCGACACGAAGCCACGGACAAAATGAAGTTGATAGTTAACAAAAACAAAAGCCGCCAAGTTCCAAACACTGATCTACTCTGAATTACGAGCTGCATAAACCGAATCATTAATTCCACTTCACCAACTAGTCACGTAAAAGAAAATCCAATTCCACCCTTACCCAGAAATTACAGCAAATAATCTTTGACGAGCATCGGTGGGGGGGTGGCAGGGCGGGTCGCGTGGGGTGTTTTAATTAGAGCGCGGACGCGGCATCGGGCCGCACCCGATGTCCTGCCTGACCGATACACAACTGTGTTCGTTCTGTGTACCTCTGTGTACGCTGTGTACTCCTTTGTCTTACGCCGCCTTTGTTTTGGAGGCTAAAGCCTCTTAGAAGGCGCTTGCCGGAGACAAAACATGTGATACCGCTATGAAGCGTGTCTGCGGCCACTGGGCTAATGTTGCTTGTAATTAAGTGGGAATATCTTGAGATGTTTAGCTGTCTAGGGGATTCTTTGTCTGGGAAAAGTTTAGGTTAGTTTTGTGTGTGCTTAGTTTCATAAGGATATTTGTTTGTTAACACTTTATTTCTAACGAAACGCTCTTTGCCTTATGGTGATTCTTTTGTATTGTTATCTCTTACTGACAGAGCATCATCGTCATCATCATTTCAGCAGAAAAACGTTCACTGCTCGACACAGGCATCCCCCAATTTCGGGTATTTGTTATAGGTAATCGCCACGCTTGGCTGTAGTCCCGTAGTCGCCTCTTTCGACACCCACGGGAATAAATGGTATGGTGCTATTCTTTACGTTCGGCACCACACGGAACTGGCAGATAATGAAAGTAAAGAGATGTGGAGCTTAAGAACTGTCAACCTAAGTTACATTTCGATTGCCTTGCATTTAACCTAATTTTAAGCATTATGAATTTTGTTCGTCGCGGTTGCGTCGAGAAAACCTTAGTTAACCGGTAAATTACCGTAATTACAGACACAATTAAAAACGATTGTTTGCATACCAAATGTGGTTTCTCAGGGACTTAGAGGTTAAACTAAATTTGACAGTTCTCTTTCTTGTTTTATTAAAAAATATAGCAATAAGTTTAGTTGGTGCACAACACCAACATCACCAATGTTGGCTTATTGTTGGTCATTCTTCTCTCCTTTTTCTTGGTTGTTAGAGTTTCGAGCTTCTGACGACCCGTACCGACTGTGAAAGATCCATGAATGTCAGCAGGGAACAATGGCTTAAATACTTTCTGACGCATGGAGGGGTCTTGGTATGTAAAGATGGTCACCCATCGACTGACCGCCCGCGGCAAGCGTAACTTAACCTGATCAATTGAACCTTGCATAGCCGCACGATGCGAAAGGCTTGCATGTTACAAAATAGCTACTTATTTAATTAAACTTTATTGTTATTATCACACAGTAATTGTCGTCAAAGAATTAAAAGTTAGTTTCGTTTTCTCCAAGGTTCAAGTCCATCCATTTTGCCCTCAAAATCATAATGACCTAAATTCGACGCTTGTTTTCCTCAGAATATTTCGCTAACCAGAACCAATGGTTTTCGGATACCGGTGTTCCATATTGCGTTATCTTGCCGGCCTAGATACTCAGTATAGTCGCGATACAAGAAAGAAAGGAAGACCAACTCCTTGGAAATCTTAAAAAGTTAGAGTTCGTTTTCTAGCGGTCTGTGTTGGTCCTTTCATAGGATAAGAAAAAACCGTTCTTCTTTCATTCATGGTTTCGCTGAAGTTGGCTGAAAGACCGTTCTTCTTTCATTCACGGTATCGCAGAAGTTGGCTAAAAGATAACGTCAAGATGACGTAACGTTGCCACTAAATAAAATACGAACATGAAATAATTTATCTGCGTAATGTGTTGTAATGGAAAGTGAACCATAGCCAGCATCATACATAAGTGTGCATGCAGTTTTCTTCAATAGATAGAGTGATTCAAGAAAAAGGTTTTTATGTAGGTATAATACGCGGGCAAAGCCGCTGGCAAAAGCTAGTGTGGAATAAAATTGACGATTGATCGTTTCTGTATGGAAAAACTGCCTAAAATCTTTTAAGGCATCTTAGTACTAGCATAGGTCGCTCCCTTGTTACTTCGTTATGTTTGACTAATTCCTTAATCATCTGCTGATAATTAAGGAATTAGTCAAACCTTATGCTGTTTGCAGACTTGCCTATCAACTAACTTTATAGTGGTCCTTCTGCACCAATCTATGTGGTACACTATGTACCGTATATTATGGCTCAGTGCCGTCAGCTGTGAGCCGGTGCACTGCCAGCGACCCCCCTCCCCCCTCTTCCTCGGAGCCGTCCATTCCTCAAGCTCCGCGGAGCGTCACTAAGGGAGCGATCCAAGGCGTGCTCCAACCGATGGCTACAGTCTACACTGTCGGTAAACATTTTCGGCAAGCGTAAACTTTTTAATTAATTCTCGTTAAAGGTGGTGCCGATGCCTTTGCCGAATTTTTCGACGACGAAAGCCGGCTGAAAAGTTTTATACTACCGAACGGTATTACGAGGCTTCTCAACTATCCAATCGATTTTCATATCTTCATTTCAAAAAAGAGAATTTAGTTTTCAGCGTTGAGACTAGGAGACTATGGTTTATACAAGTGATAAATGATCTTATTTCTATAAGTAGGTTTCTACAAACACTTTTATACGTCAATCATATTTTAAAACTAGATGAGTTCGGCAATTCCCATCTAATTACACCGAGGTCACGGTCTCTTTTGAAGCCCCGGCATACTCTTGTTCGAGCTCGTGAAGACCACGTAGATTGGTGTCTGAAATGATCTTTTAAGGAAAGAACCACACAGGTTGAGTGGACCTGTCCAGTCAGTGCACGCATTTGTCAGTAATCAAGCAGCTCAAGGGGTTTTCTACTTTGGTCCTTTGATCATTGGTCCTTTAAATACCAAATAATGTAGAGGATAAATTGGACAACTTGTGAAGTCGTTAATTAAGGCTTCACAGTAATCAGTCACGAAAACCCGTTTTCCTAATAAGGTGACTATAACGCAACATTGAGGCTCGATGCAATAGATAGTTACTTCATCAAGTGCTTTTTGTAAAATTGCAATTTAGTAAACGATCTGCTATGCTATTTATACAAATAAATAAAATTGAAGTGTCTGTTTGTAATTTTAAATAAACAGCTTTTCACTAAATGCATATGAAAGTATATGCAATACATTATTATAAGTACATTTAAAAAAACAATTTTAAATTTTTTGTCTATCAGTCTGTTTGTGCCGGCTAATCTCTGAAACGGCTAGACCAATTTTGACGAGACTTTCACTGGCAGATGTTTTAAGGACTAACATAGGCTTTTCGTCTGAGTAGCACGTCCCTGTGTGATAATTTCCGAAAACCACGCGGGCGAAGCTTCATAATAAAATCAATAAATACATCTACATTTACCCCAAAATGACAATGATAGTAAAAAAATTATAATGGAATGGACATTAACGGTTACCTACACCATCATCATCATTTCAGCCATAAGACATCCACTACTGGACATAGGCCACCCCCAATATGGGGGGCTTTGCCATAATCGCCACGCTTGGCAGGCGGGTTGGCGATCCCAGTATGTTGGTAAAATACATAGAAAATGCTGCTGCCCATTCTCTAGTATGTTCCTTAGTCGCCTTTTACGCCATCCACGGGAAGAAATAGATTAGTGCTATCCTTTACGTCCGCCAGCACATGGAACAACGCTTATTTTACAATGAAACTGAAACACTTCTGTAATTTTGACACACACACGTCTTCACACTCATGTACTAGTCATGTAGTAGTCACACAGCCTACACTTTCACTCACATATACTCATACTCATACTCACACCCACTCTTATACACATTTGATTTAACTAAACGTACGTAGTTTTAGCATAAAAATTATTCATTTTGATTTTTATATAACACATCTTACTATAGAAGAGCGGATTCTCCTAAAATTTTTATTAATAGACCAATAAAAGATTTTTTATTTCATTATTAATATGTCTCTTTGAAAAGTAACCATTACTTGGAAATGTATTTCAACATGAAATTCTTGAAGTGTCAAGTGCAGCCTGGAACCAGCGGATTGAGAGAAAATTAAAAAGCCGCTGAAGTATTTAACCTTTTCAATCGATTTTTTTTTTGTTGTCAATGTGTAAATGACAGTCTTGAACTCTTTTGGTAATGATATTATAAAAGAGTTACTACATATTATTTTAGATCAGCGTTTTTACTGAAAAATATGGTATAAAAATTGCGTTCGCTGGAAAATTATCTAAGCCCTTGGCAAATTCTCGCTTTTTCTACGATTGTCTTCTGTTTTTCCCGTAACTTCGTACGTAAGTATACGTTTCAATAAGTACCTAGTTATTACCTAGCTCTAACTATACAAGCCAAATACAAAAACCGTTCAATACTCGTGTATTCAACTTGAATACATTTGAGCTCCATTTGCCTAACCCTCCCCGTGCGACCCGTTTAAAGATTCACAGCACCGCCGGCGTGGGGTCCTTTCGACCGCTTTGAAGATATTCACCTTCATTAACGCAGGTCCGAAAGACCCGCGGGGCCGGCCTTGATTCTCACAGTAATTCATGAGTTGCGCTTCTAAAGTCCTTTAGTTTTGATGTCGCTAGTCGCTACTGGCTATTTTATTAAGTTGGTTGGAGTTAGCTGTCTGTTTTGCAGACTAAAATTTACCTAGACTAGGATTATCTCTATAAATTCTCTTTTATCAAAATCCATATAGTCTAATAATAATATTGATGTATTTTTTACCTTTTTAAGTTGAACTTTCTTAAGAACAGGTTTCGTAGGTTCCATAAAACTAGACATAATAATTATGTTTGTTTGGAAAAACTGGCAAAACTGTTAATTTTTCAAAACTAACAGTCATTATTGCTCTTTCACTCATCGTCACCATAATTTAAAGGTTAGTGGTCAATTTATTGGACCCATATTTTTAACTACAACAGCCAAACAATTCATTCGGTGTTGGTAAATGATTAAAAAGCCGCGAGAGTAAAAACAATGCCGCGGCCAATCCTTCTTTATATTGACTGCTTTCGCTATTCGAAATTCCCATTTTACTTCCATAAACCACTATTTTGAACACAATTGAAGTATCCTTATTAGTGAGGTTCTTCATAAAGGTCAGGTGCGTAGTACTGGTAAACGCTGTGTGTGTATGACCTTATGTATAAACATAAACGAAGCAAAATACGTTTGTAAGGAGCGAAGTAGGTGGTGTTCTGTCATTTCTGCCTAACCCCATGAGAAAACAGCGCGAGTTTATGTATGTACCTATGTGTTGAAATATCATCCTCACTAATAATTTATGATTATTTATTCGTAAATTAGACTAAATATTTGCCTAACTCTCATTTATCTCATTATTTAGGTGCCACTTTCCAGTCTTACCGAATGCAGCTGAAATCGTTTACTAATAGTGTATACAACACTCACTATCAACTCAAAACTCTAAACATTACACTAGTTACTCTAACATCTCAATCCAGCATCACATCGCTGACGCAGCACCCCACATTTGTTTCAAGTGGGCAAATAAAGAAGGAAACAAGTTAGATGGAGTGGAGCCGGACCGCGTTCGCGACTAATTAACCCTCCCACGGAGGGTGGCGGCGGGTAGGGGGTTAAAAAATATGCGGCGCCATGGGACGTTGCGACGCTTCCAAGAATTTCCACTTCCAGATTGCAGCTGGGCTTGTGAGTTTGTAATTGTTGTACTAGAAATCGTGGCTTTAGAGTTCGAAATATAGAAATCTATATAACTACTAACTTTTGCCCGCGGCTTCGCTCGCGTTAAATTCGGGGTAACACGGTTCCCCTTTCCTGATTTAGAACACAGAAGAGAACTAGGAACAGAATGTTATTTTAATACGCTACTGTAGACGATATTATATGTCTTTCCATTTGGGGTAGAATTGAAGGATTCTGGGCATTGGACACACGCGAACATGCTACATACAATTGTCCATGGGAAAAGTACGGCTTTTCTAAGTTCACCCCAGCCACCTAAAAAAGAAAAAAAAGTAGCCTATATCACTGTCCATCCCTTCAACTATCTCCACTTAAAAAATCACGTCAATTCGTCGCTCCGTTTTGCCGTGAAAGACGGAAAAACAGACACACACACTTTCCATTTATAATATTAGTATGGATAATTGGATATACATTTTAGTATATACATACTAACAATATATATTTTTTTCGTGTTATTTTTGCTATCGACACGCTTAGAAGAAGAGTTCGGGGAACTGAAAAGGTGACAGGGATTTTAGAGTTGAATGAGGAGTGACCTCTAGTGTTGTGTTAAGGTTTTAAAATATTTTTATTGTGTAGGTATTCACAAAAATCGGTAATTGGTAATCGGTAATCAGTAATAAGTAATTGCGTAATGAGCTATCAGTAGGAATCGTTTTCATTTTGATAGTTTCACAACACTTTTGGCGTTGTTTATTTTGCTAAGCAAACAATTTTTTCGAACATATTTAAGAATGGATTAGCAATAACTTTGTGTTTTACGCCATTAGGGTGAAGGCTATGGCTAAAGGACAAAGTTTTTAAATAAAATTTAAGCCGTCATATTTTTAACTTTTTAGTTATGGTAGATACCCCGCACTAATCTAATCGCGTTATTCGTTCATTTGTCGCGCAAATATTTAATGCAAATTTAAGACTTATATGGTTTTCACATGGATCCCATTGTCCGAATAGAACCAAATTAAAACGGGACCATTCGGGAAGCACCAGCTTTCAGATAAAATAAGAATCATCAAAGCGGTTCACGCAGTCAAAAGTTCTGAGGTAACAAACATTTAAAAAAACACAGTCGAATTGATAACCTCCTCCTTTTTTTTAAGTCGGTTAAAAAATAATTAGTGTCGAATTCCAAATGGTTTCAAGTAAATAGATTATGTGTGGATAAAGGAGTAAGTATTCATAAAAATCTACAGCAAAAATATATCTACAAAACGTACTTTTATTATAATAGACAGCTCCCTAAGAATGCCGTAAGTGAACCGAGTGCAAAAGTCCGGAGCGAGACAAGGGAGGGGGTGACACGAGTAGACTCAGACGTCCTCTCGGAGGGAACCAAGGTCGAGAGTACGGAGGAAAGGCCCGGGAGAATTTGTGCTCGGGAAAATTTTGACATGGATATTTAAATATTTATTATGAAGTGATGCAGTCTTATTGAATTCGATTAAGTATAAAATGTCTTAGTATCAAAAACTTGTTGATTAACATGAGATAAAAGATTAACTAAAGCTGTCACGGTGGAATGGTTTAACAGCGTAAATAAGGTATCCAAATCTAAACTAGCTACAAGAAATTAGGCTTTTAAAACATTTTCAGGGCCTCAGTTTACCAGCCAGGGTCGCCACACCCAAACAAAAACTAAAATATAAACACCTCAGATTAAAACAATAAATGTAACATTATCTACTAATTATGTGTTCCCACTGTTGGGACTCAGACTTCCGCTGTGAGATAGAAGAAACAATATCGGATGACCTATTCTCGTACTTAAAAAACATTAAAATTCAAGTTGCCATTTCATGAAAAGTATATGTAAATTGATTATTTTTGACAGGTAAAAAGAGAGGGTAGAATGCGATAGATCTTAAAAAAACAGGAATCGCTTTTTGGTCTCAAATTGCATAAAAAAATTACTGAAAATCAACGCACTGAAATTAATAATGACATCAAATGTCAATTGTTCCATCAGGAACAGCTTTCATCTCAAGAATGTACAATTAATGCACGTGCTTGGTCCGTCCACGGGCTATTTATAAACTACACGTGCCGCGGAGCCCGGGCCTAATATTTATAGCCCGAGGCTAAGTTGTGTGTCCGAAACGTGGCCAATGGTAAACGCGGGAAATGTGGTCACGTTGCTAGGTTACGGCTGAAGGATCTAGTATCAATATGGTTTGCCTAATTTGCACTGACTAGTGGTCGCCCAGTGGTCGGATTTGACCATAATTCATCAAAACTTATTGTATTTCTAATGAGTTATTATATAAAAATAATAGCTTACCTGCACTTCTTCCCCATATAAACTTTAACGGTGCCAAATTTCATACACCTCCGTCCGCATGATTTTCGTAAAAAGGGGTAAAAGTTTTTGCTTCACGTATAAATGTATAATATAAATAAAAATATATATATGGATAATAAAGCTGAAGAGTTGGTTAGTTTTTTAACCGGTACCAAAATAGAGGAGATTCTCAAGTCAACGCGTATTTTCTTAAATGTATAATCGTACAGTTTTTTTTGTTTGTTAGTTTGAAAGCTCCAGTGTCTGGAAACTACCAGTTAAATTTTAATTTGATTGAATCAGATTTAGTTCATTTTCTATTTCAAAATCAAAATGAAATTCAAAAGTCATTTATTCAAATTAGTCTGCGGATCAGCACTTTTTGAACGTCAAAATTACATAAGACAGACTCCAAAACGCCCGCCTTTCACAACTTCCTAGTGCTTTAGCTGGGAAGAAGAAGTGGTGCAACAAACTCCCCAGCAGCACAGCTGTCTGTCCAGTTAGAAGAACTCGATTCTTTACAATAGTATGCAGTAAACATTATGAGACACAAAACATTAAATTTGATGATTTGCTATATATAATTTGCTAGCCCAATTCTGTAGGAAAGCTATATGCTACTTAACGTCACCTTATCTAGGATGGTAGGTAGTATAGGATCCTTATCGTTCGTTTTCCCCTGTGGCTACACTACAGCTAACAGCTGATTTAAATTTGTCCTAGTAATTTTAATCTTAATTATTAGTTTTTCATTTTATATATGGCCTATTTCCAATTACTCATCTAGTACATAGAATAATAAAGTGTATTTCGTGTTAGATTCACATAACAAGTGTAAATGTAAAATAGTTTAAATATTTCAAAGTGAATCGGTGACAGTTGCCGGCAGAGGTGAACTTTTGCATTGTCATCTTATTAAGATAGGTACAATACTTTGTATTTTACATGCTATTAGTTTGTTTACGTACTCTTTTTTTACCAACTTTTCCGTTGTTACTTTTAATACGATTACTAATGCCAGCGACCTTTGTACGTAAACATAACCTTACCTTGGTTTGGTGACAGAACTCCTTTACATCTAAATTTCATTTATCAATTAACTAATCTTCCTATAGACTACTGGCACCATCTTCTCTCTTTGAATTTCTTGTCGGTTCCTTATTCTTTATAATCATGATTATGACTCGCAGCGCCCGTGCTCGCCTCGAAGAGTCCAAACTCAAACAGGCTTTGAGCGAATTACAGGCGTCAAAGGAGCTCTGTGACCAACTGAATAAGGAAATGGATGACAATGAGAAGGTGCTCTTCGATGCCCATTATAATAATATGAAATTAAAAATTGAAATGGCTCAGATATACACTCAATACACTGATGCCATAGAAGAACGCGACAGACTTTAGCTTGTTGTGGACGGATTCAGCCAGTGTAGCATAGAGTATGAACAAGCTCTTAATCACAAACATTTATTACAACAAAGTCAAATTTCAGAGCTACAGACCATAAACTCTAATATCACCGCCTCGCTGAATCAGAGTCTATTCGATGAGCTGATCCCTCTTGCACCATAGATTTGATAGGTTATGATAATTAAAAGTCATGCAACTCAGTGAGGGTAGTCACTAGTAAAAAAAATACATAAAAATGAATAAATACATTGTTAAAACCAAAAAGTTGGTTAAAAAACATCAGTTCTTCATTAAAAATGTTAAACTTAATAGAGAAAGACTAAACTTACTCAAAATATTAGATATGTATTCTTCTTATTTGGAAGAAAGTAACAGGAGGTACAGCATTGACACAGAGTACTTACAATCTGAACTTGATCACCTACAGGAAAAACTAAGTTCAATGACTAACAAATATATTATAATACCTCAGAAGATATCATGAGGGAATATGTGTTGGCATTTTGGCAATGAATGAGCTGGTAAACTCGCAAACAACCAACTGTGAGCAATGTCAAAAATCATCAAATTTACCTACACCAGACCATTCATTGACAACTTGCAATACCACCCCATTGCAACCCTGTGTTGATTTTGCATTTCCTGTTACTAATAGTTCAAATAAACAGTGTAAGCAAATTGTAAAAAGTGATGTAGTGTTATTTTGCGATGAAATTGGAAAAGAATTAGGCAACTTGTTGACAGATGAATGTCCAGGTCAGTCAATAATAAATTACTGTTGTTCCTTATTTATATTGTTACAGTACAATATCTTTGTGCTGTATTATCATTATATTTATCATCAAATTTACCTACACCAGACCATTCATTGACAACTTGCAATACCACCCCATTGCAACTCTGTGTTGATTTTGCATTTCCTGTTACTAATAGTTCAAATAAACAGTGTAAGCAAATTGTAAAACGTGATGTAGTGTTATTTTGCGATGAAATTGAAAAAGAATTAGGCAACTTGTTGACAGATGAATGTCCAGGTCAGTCAATAATAAATTACGGTTGTTCCTTATTTAATATTATGGAGGAAATTATTAAATGTAATTTTACCCAGGAGACCACATTATTAATTTTTATGGGTAATAGGGGAAATGTGAACAAAGGGGAATTGCTCCAATACTATCAAACATTGAGTAATCTTAGTTTAAGAAAGATTGTATTATTTACATTTCCATATAGTAATAGCTTACCACAGGAGGAAAATAGGTTAAGATTTGAAATCAACATGACATTGCACAATTTGACATTTAATAATAATTTGTTTCATTTAGTTGATACTAACAATTATGTTAGTAATAATTGGTACTTGACAAAAGACAGATATAATAGTATTATGTACTATCTTTCTAACTATTATAAAAGACAGATAGCTGTGTCGCTATCATATTTTTTTTCTATTTCAGCCAAGAATTTGGCTATTAACCCACTTCCTTTTGAGCAATGCAATGGCATGTTGAACAATTCTGCTAATAATTTGGTAACAATTGATAACATTGATTTTAATTTAAATTAGAAATTAAGACAATAGAGGCAACCTCTAGCACAAATGTATGTATGGCAAATGTATGTGTAAAAGACTTACATAGTATCAACCTGGTGCATCAAAACATTCAAGGATTTTTGAACAAAGATTTAGAAGTAGATTTATTCCTTGATTGTAAAAATATAGATATTCTTTGTATTACAGAACATTGGCTTAAAAGCCACCAGTTCATGTTCCATTTCAATAATCACCAGGTTGGTAGTTCGTTCAACAGAGTAAATGCTATACATGGTGGCTCACTAATTTTAGTAAATAACCAACTTAAATTTAAAGACAGTAAGGATATTGTGAGCCTCTCCGTTGAGCGAACAGTAGAAATTGCCTGTATAGAATTGGAGCAGTTTATTGTATTAAGTGTGTACAGACCACCATCAGGATTGTATGACTGCTTTGAAAAGGTCATGGATGAAGTATTACACAAGATTAGTAACTCAAACAAGTCTATTATTGCTTGCGGGGATTTTAATGTTAATTTATTAGAAAACTCAGGTTCTTGTAGTAAAATAATAAGTCTATTTCAGTCCTACAATCTTGTAAACCTATTTATGGAGCCCACAAGAATAACCCCTATTAGTGCCACATGCCTTGCTAATATTTATACTGATGTTATACCAAGCCACAAAGAAATTATTAATTTACTAGATTCTGATCATTGCGGGCAACAGATTACTTTTCAAAATTAAAATAAAAAACTGAGTAAAAGAGATATCACTGTTAACCCCAAAACTGCAGTTCGCCTAGGTGCCTTTAAAGGCAAACTAGTTCAGAAATTGCCACTTTTATCTATTAATGGTGGCCCCAATCATCTATATGATGAGTTTTTTAAGACATACTGTAATGACTTTAATTCGACTTTTATTCCCCGGACTATCTCAGTTAACAGTAACGTATCTTTCAGTGATTGGGCGACCATTGGTATTCATAAAAGTAGAACACGGCTTTATGAGCTGTACAATGAAAGGGCTTTTGTCAACACTGCTGAATCTAATTTGTATGTTAGAAATTATTCGAAATTATTTAAAACAGTAGTTCTAAGATTAAAAACAGTAGTAATGTTATTAAAACGACTTGGAATATTATTAATAGTGAAACGGGAAGGTCTAGTAAACGAAATAATGACTACAGCCTGTCTATCAACGACAACATAATAAAATCAGACTCACAAGTCGCTGCGGCTTTTGAAAATTTATTTTCAGATATTCCTGTTTCAACTACAAAATCCCTAAACTCATCACCTTCTGTTGCTGAGTCTTTACTTATTGAAAATGTTAATATTTGCGATTCGGAATTTCATTTTGAACATATTACTTGTAAAGATATAATTAAAACCTTCCACACTTTAAATGTAAAAAAGACTGCAGATCTGTGGGGTAATTCTGTAGAAGTCGCCAAGTCTATTATTGACATTGTAGCACCCACTTTAGCTCTTATATTTAATAATTGAATTGAGTGTGGGGAGTTTCCTGATCTTATGAAGAATAGTAAAATAATACCTTTATTTAAATCTGGTAGTACATCAGACCCCACTTAATATAGACCTATTTCAGTACTACCTACGTTCAGTAAAATTTTTGAGAAATTTATTTTAGACCAGGTGCAACGATTTTTTAATAAACATAAATTATTACATACCAAACAGTTCGGTTTTACAAGGGGTCGTTCAACTACCGATGTGTTGAACTCCTAGGACATATTTATAATGCATGGGAAGATAAATGCGATGCTTTGGGCATCTTTTGTGATTTATCTAAAGCATTCGATTGCGTTCTTCATGAAACCTTAATCATGAAACTCCGCCACTACGGGATCCGGAACAGAGCTCTGGATGTTCTTACTTCATATTTGAGTAATAGGATTCAGAGTGTCGATGTCAATGGAAAAAGGTCTCCCGGATCTATCGTAACAATGGGAGTCCCACAGGGCTCAATTCTTGGTCCTTTTTTGTTTCTTATTTATATTAATGACTTGCCTTACCTTATAAAAGATAATCATAATATAGTTTTGTTTGCGGATGATACTTCACTTTTGTTTAAACTTAAACGTCAGCAAGTGGATACTGACGATGTTAATAGCGCGATCTCAAAAGTAGTTCACTGGTTCAATGTAAATAATTTGCTTCTTAATGTAAAAAAAATCAAATGCATTAAGTTTACGCTACCTCACGTTAGGCAAGTGAAAACGAATGTGTTGGTGAAGGGCGAAGAATTGAATCCTGAAGATAGCACTGTATTCTTGGGCTTAACTTTGGATACTAAGCTTCAGTGGGGCCCGCATATAGATATATTGTCGAAAAAGCTAAGCTCCGCTGCATACGCTGTTAGAAAAATTCGGAATTTAACTGACATAGAGACAGCCCGTTTAGTGTATTTTGCCTACTTTCATAGTGTAATGTCGTACGGTATTCTGTTGTGGGGAAATGCCGCCGACATTCAGAGTATCTTTGTCTTGCAGAAAAGGGCTGTACGATCAATTTATAAATTAAGCCCGAGACACTCACTCAGAGAGAAATTTAAAAAAATTAATATAATGACTGTGCCTTCACAGTATATTTTTGAAAATCTTTTATATGCCCATAAGAATATTAAATTGTTTAAAAAATTCAGTGATATCCATAATATAAATACTAGGAATAAACACAAATTTGTTGTACCTTCAACAAGGCTCAAGAAAATAGGTGGCTCATTGAGATGTCAATGTATACGCTTTTATAATAAACTTCCAAGCCATGTTCAAGATCTAAGTCTCAATAAATTCAAATCATTAATTAAACGTAAATTGTGCCAGAAAGCCTTTTATACTGTAAAAGATTATATTGAAGACAAAAAAGCTTGGGATTAAGCTGCTCCAATTTTTATATTATAATTATACTGAATGATTTTTTTTTAAATTATTATTATTATTTATTTGGAAATATACACTTTGACTATTGTTTACACTATGACATGAATATATACTTTCAGAAGTATAAAATTATTATTATTATTTAAGTGATTTTGAATGTGAGGACTATGTAGGTGATGTTTGTTTTTTTTATATCTCTCTTACTCATTTCATTTTAATGATAATCTGGCAGTTTGAGTACTTAATGCGGCCTACCAAAATGTCCTTTCTTTGGTATTGTTCGTCGAATCTTTGTGCTCCAAGAAGTGCTCTGAGTTGAGCTGCAAGATTACCGACAAATGCGTGCATTGACTGGACAGGTGCACTCAATCTGTATGGTTCTTTCCTCAAAAGACCATTTCAGACACCCCCATGTACATGGTCCTCAAATGATCAGACCGGGACTATTTCCTGATTTTATATACACATTGACATTGATGAATTTTACTTATACAATGACATGAATATTTACTTTTAAAGTATTATATTGTTTTAATTATTGTAAATGTGAAGACGAAGTGGGTGTTCTTTTTTTTGGTTTCCTTTTCTTCTGATTTAATTTTTTACATTGTCTGGCAGTTTGAGTAATTTGTGCGACCTACACAAATGTCCTTTCTTTGGTATTGTTCGTCGAATCATTGACCTCCTTAAGTTCTGAGTGGAGCTTCATGATTACTGACAAATGCGTGCACTGATTGGACAGGTCCACTCAAGCTGTGTGTTCTTTCCTTAACCCTTTATAAGGCCGAGAAAACTAGAAAAGGTATAGTAATAAATTCTTAGTATGTTACTAATGACATTTTTAAGTATTTTTTCAAATTGGAAATTCGATAAGATATTTGCGGAAATGTATGTATATGTTATCATCAATGAAACATAAAATCGTTGTCAACAATACAGTTGAATAAAACAAATAATTTTATTGGTGGCATGTATACTGCCTCTACCTTAAAAAGGGTTAAAAGACCACTTCAGACACCAATCCACATGGTCTTCACATGATCTGATCAAGATTATGTCTGGACTTTAAAAGAGACTGTGACCTCTGAGTTTGTTTCGGCGTTTCTTCTCAGAGTAGTCAGATAGGAAATGCCGACCTCATCTAGTTAAAAAAAAAATTGATTGACGTGTAAAAGTGTTTGTACAAACCTACTTGCAAATAAAGTCATTTATCACTTAGGAACCTAGCGATAAGAGAAAAAAGGCTGACTGAACTTTAGCGAAAACGTTATAGCGCGGCCAGGTGATGCAACGGGGTGGGTCGAGGGAACAAAAATGTCACGTGGACGAAGGACAATAAGCAAGGTAGAATTGGAGTATATCAAATTCAAATTTATTTACAAATAAATAAATTTGAATTTGATGTACACCAATTGACTGATTGTTAAATATACAAATAGTGGTAATACATGTTATGAAATTCTCCAGAAGACTTACGTGTTCTAATCAAAGTCCTTCGTAGTATTGTTATTGAGTAAGATCGCAACAGAAGTCGTAATTTGTAAAAGCAAATGACATATTATTTCACAACACATCTATAAAGACTCCTAAAGAGTTCCTAATTCGAAGTTTAAATGATTTTTTTATCGGCTGCTTTTCTTACTGGCCTATTCAAAAAAAAATCTGTGTGTCTTACAAAGACCGCGGTCCTAAACTAGGTACCTACAACATTTATCTTGGTGACCAAAATACTACACATAGTTAATCATTCGGCTAGTGCAAGATTGTAATTGGTCCGTATGATGTCGGACGTGAATAATAGTACCATCCTATTTCTTCCCGTGGGTGTCGTATAAGGGTCATA
Source organism: Aporophyla lueneburgensis (assembly GCA_932294355.1). Classification (NCBI taxonomy): domain Eukaryota; kingdom Metazoa; phylum Arthropoda; class Insecta; order Lepidoptera; family Noctuidae; genus Aporophyla; species Aporophyla lueneburgensis. The sequence continues at coordinate 23,941,739 of OW028749.1, forward strand.
ATCTACCAAGCGGGCCCAGTGCGTAGTCGCACACTTGTCTTCAAATGTTTGGTTCAAGAACATGCCGGTTTCCTCACGATATTTTCCTTCACCGTTTTGAAAGCAATGTTAATTAAAAATATTTACAGAAAGTAAAGTGCCTGCCCGGGTTCCAACCCACGAGCTACTACTGTTAATCGGGGCTGATACCAAAGGCCACCACCACTGCTCCAAATGGATATACACTGCCAAAAAGCTGACGTTAATCCTATTGGCTTATACAATGTGTAGCATATAATTAGATTAATAAGAGTTAAAAGCATAATACAATGAACAAAACTTTTTTTTTAAAGTCATTTAGAATTATTAAAAAATCGTGTTGACTCTAGCATTATTTTGTGCATTTAAAATTGATTCTTATAACGTTGAAATAAGATTGAATTTTCTTTGGTTCGATCGGAAAATACATACGTTCAGGAATCTAACTGAATTGGTCTACGATAACAAATACCCTGATATAATATAGGTACCCAATACATTATTTCAGACATTGTATCGTTATCAATACACAGTTGAATGCGTCTGCCCATCCCCCTGATATAATCACTCTCCGATTCGCCTCTTAGGACAATACGATTCGTTTCCCCCTTTTCTCCCACTTAAGGGGGATAATCTGAAAATGATCCGCTGACAAGTATCTTAATAAGTACTTCATTTGTACAAGTAGCCGTATCGAATTGTTTTGTATCAGAACAATAAAGGAGAAAAGGCTGGAGTCTTGATTGTTAGCAAATTATAAGCAATAATTTTGCAATTAGTGGCGGAGGACATATAGTGATTTTATTGGTGACTAGCTGACCCAGCGAACTTCGTACCGCCTCAGAATCAATAAATGTTGTGGTAACTTATCAGATCCCACCAACACAAAGCAAAGAGCACCAAGTACCATATACCCATGTTAGACCAAATTATGACAAACTGGTACTTTGAAGGCATAAAGCGTTTTCTAGCTACCACACACCCATGATAAGTGAGCTCCTACCAAATTATGCCAACCTAGTACTTCCAAGACAAAAAGCGTTTTCTAGCTACCACATACTCCAATTAGGTGAGCTCCTACCAAGTTATGCCAACCTGGTACTTCGAAGACATAAAGCGTTTTCTAGCTATCAAACACCCATGTTAGGTGACTTTGTATTCTTCAATAAGTGTTCTTAAATTTTCTAATTTTCCGCGCAATTATTTTATTTTTTCTTTCATAACAACCTTCTCCTGACAATAACAAACACAACAAAAATAAAAAAAGTGAAATAGGGATTCATTTTTATATAAGGTGTATCTATTCATACACGAAATATTTTAAGAGGTACACCTGTAGGTGGTAAAGAAGCTAAAGCAACGAAAAAAAATTTTTCTAAGGGTTTTATTTTTATTTTAATATTTATAAATTATTTGACGCACATAAGAAATACTGGCTCCTTCTTATTTTTTACGGCCCGAGACACCGCGGCCATGCTCGTGCCGTCCGGTCGTCGCCCTCGCAGCGTCAGGCGGGCCATTCATAGAATTTGGAGTAAAGGTTTTATGCAAAACGTCTCAAGTAGTTTTAAAATTATAATAATTACGAAAATTCAAAAAAGCTTAGATAAAAAAAAATCTTTTTGCTTCTATAGCTTCTTTACCACCTACAGATGTACAGACGCCAACACATCAAGCTACTACAATCTGTCAGATTTCTTTGATAGATTTTCGACTTTATTTCTAGAGCATTAGGTTCAAGGTTCATTGGGAAAAATTGACAGTTTCGGGTAGCTTGACCTGGTGGCGTCTGTACCCCTTAAAGTATTTCGTGTATGAATAGTTACACCTTATATATATAGATGTTCTTTAGGAAGATGAATGAAGGACGGCTAAAGAAAGATACTTGTGGCTGGAGAGGCCGAAACCAATCAACATGTGCTTCAGCAACCATTCCTGTTCCTGCAGTAACGTGGAAGCCCCAACAACATTCTGAAGGAATTACTACACTGAACTCTGAGGGCGTTGTATTTCCTTTGCGTAAATCGAACCCATAGAATACACGTGTAGGTACACAGGTTTTTCAAAATGCCTCAAAATAGTAGAGGAAAACAGAGTATATAAAACAACCTGTGATCTCTGAGTGTGTTTCTGCCTTTCTTCTCAGAGTAGTCAGATAGGAAATCCCGACCTCATCTAGTTTAAAAAATATTATACGTGTAAAACTGTTTGTAGAAACCTACGTACAGCAATAAAATCATTTATCATTTAAAACTATTTGACCCATCCAGCCAGGATGGGTCAAATAGTTTTAAATGATAAATGATTTAAACTAGATGAGGTCGGGGTTTTCTATTTGACTACTCTGAGAAGAAAGGCAGAAACACACTCAAACAAAAAGAAAGAAAAAAAAAAACATCAAAATTTAATCCACTTATTTTATTTTTTAAATTCAGAACAGATTAAAGTTATAGAGTATCTTTCGTGAGATACTTAGCACCCGCGTTACGCGACGTAATAAAACGCGGAGGTAATGTTTTTACGAGGCAGACGCTGCCCGTATAGATAAATTCACCTGGTACGATGAAAAATAAAAATATATATAGAGTAGCGCGGAGACATCGTGGGAATTAAGTTGTGTTTTTTTTGCGGAAACATTGGTCGTATTTGTATTGGTCATTGGAACTTTGTTTATGTATCCGTAGTATAATGTTGTTTTTTTAAATGGTCCTTTGATTCGTCTTGCTCTCGTAAAAGTATTTTTCTTTTAGTCTCGTATGTCTTGTTTTACTGTTGGTTTTGTATAAATACAGATAGAAATTCACGCCTTTTTCCTATAGAGGTAGGCATATACCCAGAACGCCGCTTGCTACAACCTTTCGTTTAATTTCATATTAGGTATGTACCCAACATCAGAAGATCAATTCTCGTAATTAAAAACGTTTAGAATCTAGTGGCTATCCCATCTCACATCGCCTATAACGTTCCCACTGCTGGGACACAGGCCTCCTCTCGGTGAGAGGGAGTGGGCCATAATCCACCACGCGGGCCCAGTGCGGGATGGTAGATGTCACATGTCTTAGAATTTTTGGTTCTAAGACATGCCAGTTTCCTGACGATGTTTTCCTTCACCGATGATGATTATCTCATCTCAGCGGTGGTTAATGTCAAAAACGTATCAAAAAATGTAGGGAAACTAAAGGATTTTTGACAGTCATACACACACGCCGGTCGCGGTAATGTACTACGCACTGGACATTTCTAAAGAACATCATACATGACAATGAAATAGTCAATGTATTTCCTTATAGTGCGTCCCGTAGACTACTGAACACTGTCAGATTCACAAAATATATTAGATGATAAATGATTTTATATCTGGAAGTAGGTTGTACAAACACTTTAACACGTCAATCATATTTTAAAACCTACATGAGGTTGGCGTCTCCCATATGACTACTCTGAGAAGAAAGGCCAAAGAAAACTCAGAGGACACAGATTGATGGTTAATCCGATATGGCCACAGATTTAGAGCGCATATAAAATTGTTAGTAGCAAGCACGCGATATCGCGTGGTTGGCACTCAACGGGTTAAAGTCCAAACATAATCTGGATCAGATCATGTGAAGACCATGTAGTCTGAAATGGTCCTTTGAGGAAAGAACACACACAGATTGAGTGGCCCTGTTCAGTCAGTCCACACATTTGTCAGTAATCATGCAACTTTACTCAGAAAGTAAGGTTTTTACTTGTAATCGTATCGTTACGCTGAGCCGTCGAGGCCAAGTCTGTTATGTAACAAGAAAAAGTTACACGTGCCCGACTCAAAATGCGTAAAACTTATCTAGGTTATGTCCCTGTACCGATTGTGACTTCAGCCTTTACGTTTTCGTCGGAAAAAACATTTATCGTGTTCGATTGTGTGAGTTTTTTCAAGGACTTGAGGCTAAGTAATAACAGCCCCACGGGTTGATCGTTCAGGTTAAGCTACTCTTGCCGCGGTTGATCCGTGGATGGGTTTCCATCTTTACATACCAAAACCCTTCCGTACCTCGGAAAGCAAGTTAAGCTGTTCGTCCCGGCTGTTTTTGTAGATCATAGACAGTCGTTACGGGTCGTCAGAAGCCCGAAAGTCTGACAACCAGTCTTACCAAGGGGTATCGTATTACCCAATAACTGGGTTGTGGAGGTAAGATAGGCAGTCGCTCCAAAAAATACTGGTACTCAGCTGTATCCGATTAGAATGGAAGCCGACCCTAACATAGTTGGGAAAAGGCTAGGGAGATGATGATTGTGTGAATTTTTCTACTAAGCTGAAGTCCAGGGTATCCCGCGAAAATCAAATATTGTTACGTTTTTTAAAATTTCCAAGTCAGTGTGAGGCTGTATGTTGAACAAAATATTAGTAGGTGGTAGTATTTACAGAATTCATCATTTCAGCCGAAAGACATCTTTTCTTGGACAGAGGCCGCCCCCAAAGAGGATAGGGTTGTCTTAATCGCCACGCTTGGTAGGCGGATTGACTACCGCAGTATCGTGGTGGTAAAGAACGCTGCTGCCTATTCTCTAGTATGTCCCATAGTCGCCTATTACGACATACGTCCGGCAACATACGGAACGAACGGAATTTACATAAAAACAATTTTGTTTATGAAATAGTCACTCATTCGGATTAAGTTAACTAAGAGAGTTGTATTGATGATTTTAAAGAATAAAATTCTGTAGAGCCATATTTCTTACGTTCGCAAATCGTATTTTAATTATCATACACCTTGATATTTACCTTAAACAAAGGATCTGCCAAGGTTGCGAGATTTGTTCGAAAGAGTAACCATGGCCCTGGCACATAGGCACCTGAAGGAACACGGGTGGTTTTTAGTCAGTAAAATTCAGACACACCCTCTCGCTCCGCTTAGACCGGGAGACGTCATTTGCTGATTTACCACCCACAAAAAGAATAAAGGAAATTCTAACTCCCCTTTTCAAATTCATCTTTTAATTAATGTAAGTCATAAATTGCACAGCAGAGATGCACAGCTATTAAACACCTGGGTATTAAGAAAGAGAATTTTGTGGGATGTTCCTCAATTTTTTTCAACGGGACATTCGATCGGGGACACGGCTTGTATAATAGTAATTAGGTCTCCTTTTCCGTTAATCATAGTTAAAAAAACGTATATGTTATTATATTTTTACTGTGATTCCTGTAGCTAGGCTATAAAGGGTGGTCGGATCCATGACGCGTAAACTGTAATAAAGAATTCAGTACGTGATTCTAGAAAAAAATCTACGCTAGTGTAGAAATTTTTCATTGGATTTCAAAAAAAAAAAAAATATCAGAAGGACAATTTTTGTAATTAAAAACGGTAAAAATTTAGTCGCAGTCTCATCTCAGCGACAATCGTATGCCAAACTGTTTTAAAAAATGTATAGAAACTCGAGGAATTTTTGACAAATTGAGACTGAGATCAGAATTAAATGTTCTTAAAACTACGAGAATTGCTCTTTTGCTGTTTCAGACAAAAGTGCAATATCTTTGCAGGTAAATTGTATGGAACAACAACAACTTTTTGTTTTAATAGCCGAAAAAATTCAACGCATGTTCAGAATCATGCGGTGGATCTATGGTAACAAGTTGCGCATTGATATCCTTTCTACTCTATATTATCATAACACCTATACCCAATGCATATATAGAAACCTTCATATATTCAACGACCAGTAGGCCAATTCTTATAAGAAAAACGTTAAAAATCTAGTCGCAATCCCATCTCAGCGACATGGTAATGTCAAAAACTTGTAAAAAATTATTTATTTTAAATAGAACGGCCGAAGCCAATTACACTATTTAACAATAATACAACAAATTTGACATTTTACAACAAATTCATTTAACACAGTCATGCATTCTTCTGACATAAAATCAAACATTCTGACAGTATCATCTTCCATTCATTTGCAAACATATCAATATCTGTGTTTGAGTTCAGGAGAACATTAGTAGCGGCTAATGTCCGAGGAATAAGTGACATGGAGTGCGCAATAGTACGGCTTTATAGAAACTCGAGGTATTTTTGACAGATTGGGACTAATATCAGACTGTCAACGTTCTCAAATTACAGGAATTGCCACTTGCTTTTACGTTAAACAACAGTAGGTATATAATAGTACCCACTCGTAGGTAGCGGGAACCCTTTTTTAAGTGCGCCTCGTTCGATTTACGATCGCGTTTACGATTATGTCAAGCTTTGTTAACACGCTCTGCAGGTGCGCCCCCTTTCGACAGATTAGTTTTAATCCTACTACACTTTTTACGTACGTGAAATTTCGTATAAGGGCCCTAACTCACTAGAATACCATGGTGGCGCAACCGATAGGACGCCTCGTGAGTTACCCACCATAAAATTGTGTATATTTTGCTGGCATCGCGACCATGGTCATGCCAGTTAGTGGCATAGTGTTCTAGTGGGATATATGCCTCAAGCGTTTAAATAAAAATGGAAGAAAATTACATATACACATACATTGTTTTGGGGTATCGTATTACCCAGTGCTAGGTTGTGTGGGTCAGATAGGCAGTTACTCTATGTAAAATACGGGTATTTAGCTGCAACCGGATTGATGGGAAGCCGACCCCAACATAGTTGGGAAAATGCTAGGCAGATAAAGCTGATGATGGCTGATGAGGGTCCTTACCGTGCTGGTAGGCAGAAACTACACCACTTGCTTCAATCCTTACATACTCCTGTTGCTTTCAAAGAAAATAATTTATGGTAATCCACACTTCCACACTTAATATTATAAATGCAAAATTAACTCTCTTTTTTATTCTGTTTGTCTTGTAATTAGTCTGTCTGTCTGTCTGTCTGTCTCGCTTTCCTGCTAAAACTACTGAACCGATTTAAATGAAATTTGGTACACAGATAGTTTAGAGCCTGAGAAAGGACATAGGCTACTTTTTATTCCATGACTTTGTCTGCGTCCGCGATAACCGACAATCACGCTGACGAAGTCGCGGGCAGAAGCTAGTAACTTTAGTTAAATTAGAAGGTATATAGAATTTTGTAACCTCACTTTTGTGTTGTAAGAGCTGTGGTTGTTTTGGGTTTCTTGTTTTGTACAGATGACACTAAAGCTAGACAGATTCATGAAAAGCAACCCGGTATGCGAATTAAATTAAATTAAACATGTATAAGAACAAGTAGCAGGCAGCTAGCAAAAACAAAAAAATCATCGTCCTCATTTCAGCCACAAAACGTCCACTGCTGAACACCTTCCCCTAATTGGGGGGCTTTGCCATAATTGCCACATTTGACAGGCGAGATGGCGCTTGCAGTTTGGTGGTAAAATGCTTGGAAAAAGTTGTTGCCCATTCTCTAGTAATTCCCTTAGTCGCCTTTTACAACACCTACGGGAAGAAATGGAGTGATGCTATACTTTATGTCCGGTACTACACGGAATAAAATTCATCATTCCATCTTTATTCAAAACTTTAAATGACAGTGACATGTCCTAAAGGCAACCAAACGAATGTTATGTTTTAATGTTTGGAAATTTGTAAAAAATATCTAAGTTCCACGAAAAATTCCACAAAAGCAGCAAGCTGATTAATTATAACGGCATTAATTTAGTTCCATTTGTTTGCGATATCGTTCCCCTAGACGCGAGTAAAGTATTGCCAGGCAATTTTATTTGATCCACACTATCCACACTATATCCATACTTCCATACTAATATTATAAATGCAAAAGTAACTCTGTCTGTCTGTCGGTCGGTCTGTCTGTCTGTCTGTCTCGCTTTCCTGCTAAAACTACTGAACCGATTTAAATGAAATTTGGTACACAGATAGTTTAAAGCCTGAGAAAGGACATAGGCTACTTTTTATCCCGGTAGTATGTTCCCGCGGGATAATTTCCGACCTCCACGCGGGCGAAGCCGCTGGCAAAAGCTAGTACTATACAGTACAGTAAAATATACATTTTACATAGGTAAACCTTCATGGGCCCTTGTGAAACTTCAGAAGCTAGGTGCACAGTTCCAATTCGTTGTTTCCAATATCAGGTTACTGGCTAACTGTAGCTTCCTTCCGAAGAAATAGGACGTTATGTAAGTCCAAATATTTTAATGCTTAATAATCTAATATATAAAATTCTCGTGTCACAGTTTTCGTTGCCATACTCCTCCGAAACGGCTTGACGATTTTGATGAAATTTTTTGTGCTTATCCGGTATCTATGAGAATCGGCCAACATCTATTTTTCATCCCCCTAAATGTTAGGGGTAGTCCACCCCTAAATTTTATTTTTTATTTTTTAGACAAAATTTTTAATTTCTATTTTTTTATGATACAACATACAAAAATACATACAATCCTCAATTTTCACCCTTCTACGATTAACCCTTATTTTTTAATAGCCATTTTAGTAATTTAATCATTTTTCCTCTCCGGTCGAAAACTGATCAATCGTCATTTAATTAGTTATCCCCGCCTAGGAAATTATTTATATGGCAAAACAACGTTTGCCGGGTCAGCTAGTGTTATATAAAAATGGCCCTTATTTCTGAGCAACCTTCAACAGAAATAAATCAAACCACAGCTCCAGTTCGCGTGACCTTGTCGCGGAGCTTTACCGGCCGGAAGCTTGCCCACCGGCTGCGCGGGCGCAGCGGACCGCGGGGTGACACGCAGCGGGCGCGGGAGGAAGGGGGGAAGGATGTGGTCACGCACATTCGCGGGAGATCGTATCGCGGCCCCAGGGAGCACGCGAGCCCGCGGAGAAACCGCCGCGTGGTAGTGTTGTCCAGGAAGGTGTCGATAGATGGCTTAATTAACTTTTGTAAGCACAAGTTTGAAGGCTTTAACAAATACTATTGTTCGTTTAATTTCTGGGTTGGTGACGGTTGCTACGGCCCTTGCTACGAGCTTACTACGCGTTTGCTACGACCTTGCTACGCGTTTAATACGAGTTTGCTACGACTGTGCTACGACTTTGCCCAAGCGTTTGAAATAATTTTGCTCCACCTTTGTTGATTACACATATATATATTTAAATACTACGCATATTTTGTTCTTTGTATTTTGTGTTTCACGAACTGGGTCCAAATAAACTTTATCCTTTCTTTCTTTCTATTTATTATACAATATTCCCTTAATCCTTGTGTACTTAAACAATGTTTTCTTGTCTGTACAAATAAACATTTTATTATTATTATTTACATTTTATTTTATTGACTATACAAAAATGTAACAATGTAGTAATACCTAGTTTTCGCTGATCATGTCTAGTGTACCAAAGTCCTTTGACTAACAAACTATATAGACTCGTAAGAGTCGTAACACGATAAAATCCCTCCGCAACATTTACTAGTACATATCTATTTCCTAATTCTGGACTCATCTAGTTACAAAACTATTTCTTTTGACGTGTACTCAATGGTTTTGTGTTTACAGCCAATTTACAAAACCAAAATATATTTTTAAACGACGAAAAAAAAACGGAGGAGGTTCTCAATTCGACTCGTAAAATTTTTTTGTTTTTTTTTTAATATATGACCACGCGTAACTTTTTACATAATAGTCCGATTGAGATAATATTTTTTTTTAGAAAGAGTATACTCCGACGGTGGTCCCATATCATTTTGGAAAACAAAATCGAACGCTAAGGGTCGTAAAACAGGGGATGTTTGATTGTTCACTCACTGATTGTAATGTTTAACTACGCATAACTTTATACAGAGTATCCTATTTTGATAGTACTTTTTTATTAGGTAGGGTATACCTTGCCAAGTATTATTAGTACATTAAAACCACAAAAAAAAGCTTTTTAACAAAAAATTTAACCGCCGAAAAATTTTAAAAGCAAAAAATAATAAACTTTAAAATTTTGAGTTTTTTCGGCGGTTAAAAAGTTTTTATTATTTATCCTTATTAATCGATATCAATACATCGCCCTCACTAGCGGATGCGGCGTGCGCGCATGGGAGGCACGTCGCCTCCCGCGAGTGCCGCGAACGTTCCGCCGGCATGCGGCACCGGCGCGGCACCACCGTCGGTCATTGCGATGCCACCTGGCAACTGACTCATGGATCGACTGCTAAACTGAATGTGGCAGACAATTGCGGTACAAGTTACTGTGTGGTCGTAAATTATTAATGATAATTTTTTTCTGTAAATTGTTTCAAAGCACTTTTATACTCAAAAAATAATAATCTTAAAAAAATTAGGCGAGCACGGTGTCTCCTATGGGACTATTCTGAGAGAAAAGACTGAAACAAACCATGTATATTGATGATTAAGGTTGTCTTTTGAGTAAAGATTTGAGTGAACCAGTCCAGTCGGTGCAAGCATTTGTCAGTAATCGTGTAGGTCAACTCAGAACGTAAGGAGCGTTACGCGCATAGGATTTTTTTTTTTTTTTGCGAAGCGATATATATTCGTATATAAATATTTTATATAAATATCCAGGACGAAAACTAGCTTATATATGTATAAACATAACGATAGGTTTCGGCGTGAAAAGGTTCTAGAAGTAACAATGGATAGAACAACCTATGGTTAGTAGGAGTTTGGAAACTAATCTAATGTAACTAGCTTTTATTGTCCCACTGCAGGGCAATTGCCTCCCCCACTCCTTTGTCCACTCAATTTTGTCTTTTGCTAGTGCTGGCCAATCGTTTTGGTAGGAGTGAAGCTCGTTGCCGCGATGTCTTCGTGCGTTTAGTGGGACCCAAAAGGAACCTCCTTTTGGGTCATCTTAGCTCATTTGTCATCTGATATACGGCATGCAACTAACACAGGCCAATTATTTTCATTGATAGTCTAGTTAGTTGTAGACCTTCATAAACTAACAATCATAAGGGAATCAAAACATTTGTTAGTCAGAAGTTTTCTCATTTTCGGTTACCTAGGTTTGAAGGAAAATCACTACCAAACTTCAAGATAGATTATTTCTAGGACTGTGATTTGAAACGCTAGATGACAGTTTAGATAAATGATTGCTAAGCAAGGCAACAAGTAACAGAGTAATATTATGTATCTGTGGGGAAATTCTCATATGATATTTTTTAAACGAACTTATTCTAATCTGTCTCAATCTTCCACAAATACTTCTAGTTTCCTTACATTTTTGACATTGATTGTCGCTGAAATGAGATTGCGACTAGATTTTGAACAATTACAATTACGGAAATTGGCCATCAGAAAGTCAGTAAACTTCAAAATAACTTTTGATTTAGGTATATTGTGTTTTTCTGTTAACATACATCTCAATCGATCATCAATCATTAATGCGTGCACTGACTGGACAGGTCCACTCAATCTGTGTGGTTCTTTCCTCAAAAGGCCATTTCGGATACCAATCCACATGGTCATCACATGATCTGACCGAGATGTGTGTGTGTGTGCTTAGGTTCGAAATCACGACTCGGTACCACTGGGTCACCACTGCACACTTCTCGCTCTTAATTATATGTAAGTTTAATGATGTTAATGCAAATAAACCTGCCGAAATAAATTCTCTTGATGATGGTTTGGTCATGTTGAGAGGATGAATGAAGGACGACTCACAAAAGGTATTTACAAGGCAGATGTGAGTGGAAACACTGGGAGGGGACGCCCTACTATATCCCTAGTTCCTACATAATAATATAATGACCTTATTGGTGATATTCTTCAGAAAGGTCAGGTGCGTAGTACTCGCAACCGGCGTGTGTGTATGACCAATTGTAGGAACCTAAAGAGGCAAAAGGAGTGTGTAGAGATCGTAGCAGGTGGCGTTCCGTGGTATCTGCCTACCCCCATGGGAAAAAGGCGTGATTGTATGTGTGTATGTAATTGTATAAATGATGGTGAAAGTACAAAAACATCCGTGGTGTAGTTTAGAAGAACATCGCAGTCAAACAGACAAACACTAAAATTCACTTCAATTTATAATATGTATAAGTTTATAGCTTTCATTTGATTTGATTTATAGATGGCTCTGCAATCCCTTCTCAAAAACAGTCATTATGCAGGCTGTTTGGCTGTCTCTCACATGTCTTTGAATTTTTGGTTCTAGGATATGCCGGTTTCCTCACGATGTTTTCCTTCACCGTTTTGAGAGCAGTGGTGATGAAATAATTTACACAAAGTAAAGCGCCTGCTTGGGTTCGAACTCACGACCTAACTCGTAAGTCGCGGTCGTTACCACTGGGCCACCACTGCTCACAGGGATATCGTATTTAGGTCATATCAACACAATGTTTTTGATGTTTAACAACTGGGAACAAAATGTGGTTCACTTTGACGAATCTATTTAACATTGTAAAAGTTATCTTTTAATATGTGTCAACGTCTGACCTTATAAAATATTAGCTTTTAACCCTTTATAGGACGGCTCTTACAAAGTGGCCAGTAAACTGGACATTCATGTCAAGATACCTTGAAATGGACGGTCACTTCTTCACTATTCACTGTTCAGTTTACTGGTCACTTTATATGAGCCGTCAGGACAGCAAACAGTGAAGAGTGAAGAAGTGACCGTCCACTTCTAGGTCCTAGGTACCTTGAAATGACTGTCCAGTTTACTGGCCACTTTATATGAGCCGTCCTATAAAGGGTTAAAGCAAATTACTTTGTAAATTTGTTATCTGAATTTGATTTTAATGGTTTATTAGAATAACTAACTGTACTCACTTTTCAAATAACCTGTCCTACTTTCAACTGCTCTCAAAACGGTGAAAGAAAACGTTGTGAGGAAACCGTTATGTTCTAGAACAAAAACGGGGATTACAGCCCACTCCCTCTCACCGATGACCGAGAGGAGGCCTGAATCCCAGCAGTGGGAACATTGTAGGCCGCTGATGAAGCTTCTCTTATATCTACAGCATTACTACAGGACCTTAAACATTATCCAAAACTACATTCAACCTGAAACAAAAAAAAAAAACAATAACGCTCAAATAATAGCCAAATAAATCAAATCATCAAATAGTAACAGGAATCTTCGCACGGTGGGATAAAATGGCTATAAAATATCCGGTAATAAGGCCACCTGTTGCCGGACGGTTGTTGCGCAACAAACACCCGGGTATCCGGTTGAAAGTTGATTTAACAAACTAACTACTGTTTTTGATGAGTGGATTGTGAAAGGGTTAATTTTTGATAGAAGATAATTATTTTAGTGTGTTTTTGGTGATACAATTTTTGATACTAGATGTTCTTTATTAGATGTGGTATTTCATTGGTTGGTTATTGTGTGATAATGAGTGTGAGAGACACTTAACAGGTTAGCTATTAAATACATAGGTCTTAAAATGTTCGTTAGCCTTGTATACATGGTTTGCGATAGACAAGTTTCAAGACAGCAAACATTTGAAAAGTGGTTAACAATACCTTGTGGGTTTTTTTAAATTTTGAGGTTATGTTAATACTTTTAACTGGTCTAACTAGACAATTATGTATCTGTGGTTTGTTGTTATGTACTGTCGTTATTTCTTTTTGTGGCACGTGTTGTCTGAGATAGAGTAGAGTATGGCAAATTGAACAAATTATAGATAAGAATATCAATTATCCGTGATTTACTTCTACACAGTAACATCGTTCGAATATTACCAAATACAACGACACACGAACCCCAATTTCCGCATAATAACAACGAGAATATTCCCTAAAAATGCCAACAATAAAAATAAAAAAACAATAGTGATGTGCGCTCCATCCTTAATTCCCGCGCACCAAATTAGGGCAGCACGCATGCCAATCGATATTGCGTGATTATCGAGCATAATGGTCGCGAGACGCGGGACGTCACGTCCCGGGTCGGGACTGACAGGCTCGACCACCGATCACGGACCCGGCAGATGATTTGGGCATTACGTATTAGGGGAGTATGGTGTTATTATTATAATGGAAAGTAAGAGGATTTACGATGTGTATTGATGTGCTGAGTTGAAATGACATTGTTTTTATGGCTGCTAACATTGCATTCTATGGTTACTTTGAATGAGTTTAGATTTTGATTATTGATTACTGAAATTTGGGGCATTGAAGTAATAAAACTTGGTTTCTAAGTAATAACAGCCGAGTTAATCGATTAGATTAAGCTACGCTTGCCGCGATCAGTCCGTGTATGGGTCATCTTCTCATCATTACATACCGTACCTCGGAAAGCACGTAAGTTGTTGGTGCCGGCTGTTATTCATGGAGGTTTGGCAGTTGTTACGTCAAAAGCCCGAAAGTCTACGACCAGTCTTATCAAGGGGTATCATGTATTATCCAGTAACTGGGTTGTGGAGGTGATAGGAGTGGCACCACGTAAAATAATGTTATTCCGCTGCCGTTGGAGTGGATATCCAAAATAGATCTAAAAAAGCTAGGCTATGAGATGAACCAATAAAATTTAATTAACGAGTCGTTTCGCTTTGGATCAAAATAATTACCAACTTACGACTTCATTCCTTAAACAGATATGTATGGACATGAAGTAACCATGTATGGCATCGATAGAATCGGAATGAAATCTGCCCGGGGTGCATTCGTATCGGCTGAATAATTTACTGCGATTTGATTGGTCATCACGGGCGAGCTATTTGCATAATTGCCCATTAGCAAGTTTTGTTTACAGCTAACTACGAGTTCGACAAAGCAGTCGTGTGTAGCCCGGGGCCAGATCTCTACCGTTCGGGGGTTTTTTTGCATTAGTTTATTTAAAACCCTTCGCCGAATTCTAAGCGGAACGCGCGTTTGGAGGGACCTTTCTCTTTAAGATCATTTAATCTACTTAACCGTATCAAGAATATTGTGGAATCCTACGAAAATATCAAAAATTGGGTAGGAGTAGGTACCCAAATTCTGGAGCAGGATTAACGAAACCCGACCGGGTCATCAATAGGGGTCCAAGCAAAATTCCGTCTCGAATATCTTCACCGGCCTCTCGTTTGTACGCAAACACGCAAAATCCCTGTGAAGGTACGGCCGCGGTCTCTAGACATGTGCGGGACATAAATTTGGCGAGCGTTACGTAGGTACAGACCGGCCGCTATGTGCCGCAATACATAAGGCGTACCTATGTACGGAGCAACACGGGCGTCACTTATCCGCGCGGAGGATGCGGTGGTCGTCCGATCGCCCCCCGGGGGGTGGGGGTGGTCCCCCACCCCCCTCGCGATTCATTAAGGCGGCCGCGCCCGACGCGGCGGACGGTCGCGGAGTCTCCGTGAATTCAAATTAGAGGCGGCTCGGACGTCGTGCGGTAGAGATGCGGCTCAGTACCCTCGACCAACCTGCTGTCGACAAAGGAACGTCGATACTATGTATAGCTTGGATTTCAGTTTGCAGATTAACAACCCTTTTTAGATCAAGCATGAATATCGGCTATTGGCTGAAGTTGGTACTGATGTACGCACGGCCACACATTAAACTATACATTTCCAGTATAAACTGACATCTTATTGTAAGAAAAGCCTATACAATCAGAGGTCAGCTAAAACTGGAACCTTAACCTGTTGCCACCGTGTGTACATCAGACCATCTAACTGGCGAATGATGGATTATACACCTATGCCACTACATTGGGAATTGGCCGTAAAATTATTGATATTTGAGTAAAACTTGAGTTTTCTATGAAAACGATGCCGCAATATTACGGTAGACATAAAATGACGGGAAATGGCAGTCATCCAGACTGCAGCTGTCATTTAATGAAGGCTGTCATTGCGACCGATTTGTGACGTTGCCACTTTTTTAGGAAATAGTTATCAAACAATATCCTTTGTAGGAATGAAACCGAAATAAGAATTATTTTTTGACATAAACGAATTAAAATAACACTTGGTTTTTTGCGTCTTGTACCAAAGTCAACCCGAGCTTCCTCGTTCAAGCTTTTGGTATTTATTACCCTGCCTCGGTGTTATCAAATAACATTATTGCTTATATAAAAGTAAGAAAGATTGAATAAAACAAAAGACAATCTTAAAACTTTTTATCGATAATGAAGTTTGTCACATCACTGGCGCCCCTTTGTCTCGACAAGACAGACGCGCAGCACGGGTGCGGGGGTGTGGCGGGCGCGCGGGGGGCGGTCAGCACGTGCCGGACGGAAGTCGCGCCCCGCGGCCGCACCGCGCTAAATGATTCAAAACTCGCCCGGACTCCGGACTCCGGACCTGCAAGATTTATGCCCCTACCCCAACCCTAGATTAAAGATGTCGCCTTTATTGAAATACCCTAAAATATTCGCGGGTAGCAACACCCGACTCGGCCAACTCGAAGCTCGATGCGCCCCATTCATTCACATTCAGTTCTCGTACTCATTTCATTCAGTCTTTATTGTTTGTTTTTCGGACTGTTTATTATGGGGAGTGAGTTTTCTCGTTAATTTTTTCTTTGCGGATACCAATTTGTTTAAACGAAGGGATGTTTATTATGTGAACATAGGTACGAGTAGGTATTGCGAATCATGCTCTTATTAGCGCGAAGTAGATATCGAATCGCGTCATAAATATATTTAATTTATTTTATAATTGACCATGTACTTTGCCAGCGACTTAATTTGATTTAACGTGGGAATTTCGAAAAATTCACACTTTTAAATAAATCATATAGGTAATAAACAATTTTACTAATGTAAATAAGTTTGTACAAACACTTTTATATGTCGATCATATTAAAAAACTAAATGCGGTCGGCATTTCCCTGACTACTCTCGGAAGGTCGAAACAAAATCAGAGGTCACAGTTTCTTTTAAAGTCCAGACATAATCTAGGCCAGATCATGTGAAGACCATATAGATTGATGTCTGAAATTATATTTTGAGGAAAGAACCACACAGATTGAGTGGACCCGTCCAGTCATTTCACGCATTTGTCAATAATCGTGCAACTCAACTAAAAACTTAAGGAGATCAACCCGCATTCCTATCCTAATCTAATCTAAACTAATATTATAAATGCAAAAGTAACTCTGTCTGTCTGTCTCGCTGTCCTGCTGAAACTACTGAACTGATTTAAATGAAATTTGGTACACAGATACTATAGAGCCTGAGAAAGGACATAGGTTACTTTTTATCCCAGTAGTATGTTCCCGCGGGATAATTTCCGACCTCCACGCGGGCGAAGCCGCTGGCAAAAGCTAGTACACCATAAAGAGAACTCTATTCCTAGTTTACTTACATCATAAAGGGAACCTATATGCAAACAACTTTCTATGTCCAAAGATTTGGGCTGGGCATTGATGAAACAGTGAGTGAGTGAGTGAGTGAGTCGGGGCTTTTATTTGGTCCATCCACTATTTGGTACGATAGGACCTATTAATTAGAGTTCATTTCACATAGTTACATTTTCACTATGAAGACATAAAAAAGCTTATGCGAAATACATGCAAAATGTTCAAATCAGCTTATCATACGATATTGATTTAATAATTCCGTTCCCAATTGTATTGTTTGAACAATATAGTTTGAATATTCCCCGCGACTAATAAAACAACGAGAACGAATTGTGTATTGATGAATTCCTTTACATACATAAACAAAAGTACATTATATTTTGGAATGCGGATTTCAAAAACAAAAAGAAAACTTTTGAAATTAAATGTGTAAAAGGTGAAATAAAAAGTCCAACAAATCAAAAATCCCTTTTATAGAAATAAATCCTGATACCTAGCTATGGTAACATTATTAGCTGCGAATGTTATATGCATTGGATTAAAACTTATTTCAGAATTATAGCAGAAAAGAACAGCCAAACTAAAAACAAACAAACAAAAAACAGTTTTTTGTTTAAAAAACGGAACTCCATACAAATTAGTATATTAGCGCGAAGTTGGTAACACTGATCAGTTGGCCTCACAATCGAACAAAGTTTGTCGTAAAGTTCGCGACGCCGAGCCGAGGCCAATATGCAAATGTGAACTTTCCCTCTTTCGGAGGGCGGGAGGACGCTGCGACTGCACTTGGCCGATTTACGGCACTCCCCGGCTTTCAATTTGAAACTTACTACAGTTCGCGGACCCCATTTACCTATTTTTTAAAGATGATTTGCATGGATGTTGGATGTGATATTTTTCGGGCGATTCCTTACTTTGGTTAGATATTTCGTTGTATTGTAGATGTTAGAATCGGTTGAAATGTTTTTGTTTATGCCCATTTCTTTAACAGTGTGACGTAATAAACGCAAATTCGATTGTTGAAAAATTTTACCACTAAAAAAACACAACAAACATAATAAAAATGTCAGAATCTCATTCAGACACTTGTTGATTGCCTCGATGTTGAAATGTTGGACAATCTTCTTTATGCGTTTCATTTACGTTTTAGTATTTCTGACTAGTTATAACAATAAACAGATAGCTAACCCAACTATCAGTGAAACTTTGATAACAGTAACCAAACCAGATGAAACGTTATCCTCATCTCAGCTTCAATGGCTCTGACAGAAACCTCTCGTAGGCAACGCAAGGTAATACCTCTCCCATCTTCTCAGTAATTAACGCGATTGCCGAGCGCTATGTACTGAAGCAGTGTTTGAAATAGAGACACCTTTAACCAAGATTCGAGATTCTATGGCCTATATAGGGGACGAGTAGGATATCAAAGCGGGTGGACGTCCGAGGTGCAATTCGGGCTTGCTCCTTGCGCATATTGCATGCACGTACCAATGAAGTTTGCTTTGTAGGCGGTAATCTGCGGGGGAGTATTGGCCGGGGTGGTGGGTGGCGGGTTATGTACACACGAGCCCGAGGCGTCGAGGTAGGCAAATGGCCGGCGAAGCGGGCGCGTAGGCCGGCAGATCTCGAGCGATATCGACCCGCGGCCGGCCCGCTCGTCGCCACGGACAACACTCGCGGCGCCACCCGCCGCTAGCGACAAAAACACTCCTTTGTTTGCGCACGACCAAGTGCTCCAAGCCTGGGAAACGAGCCTCTGTTGACAATGGAACTGACACGTTTAAACAACCGTGAGCCGCGGATAGGCGAACGACTGTTCTTTTATCTGCCGACATATCAACAGATCCAAGTCCAGATTTTTTAACATTCATTATATCACGACACAATATCAAAATACAAACAACAACCTTTCTCCCTATCTAACTTGACCCACCTCAATGAAAAATTTGCTTACATAAATAATTAAGCATAATATCGATGTCGATAAACTGTCGTAATGGCGGGTCACCCCTACTTCGTCGCGACCGCTAGGCGGCGGGTGGCGCAAATCACTCGCGCGGACTGCCGTTCTTGGAGAGCGCCCCCGCGCTGCGCTCCTTTATCAACGTGTTTAGTTTTATTTGTCGATAAAAAATACCGTTCTGTGCACTACCCGTGGACCGGAGGATGTGGTCTTTTATGTCGTACGTTTGTGTCGTAGGTTTATGTGAAAGGGGTGTTTCTGTTTGTATGTGGGTGTGATTTTAGGTTTTCTGTTTTAGGTCATACGTTCTGGTTTGAAGTGGATACCATTTTTTAATTCAGAATAAAACAGAACAGCAGGATTTCCAGAACGCCTTTTTAAATAAGCTGTACTGCCCCACTGTGGATATAGGTATCCTCCATAGAATGACACATCTCTCTCTTTCTCTGTATCTCTGTGTTTTTTCTGGCTAATCCGTCAAGAGCATATCCAAACCCCCACGTCAGAAAGAGCTAACTTCTTAGGCTTTCCTCGATAATGATGCCCGTCTTCATGCATAATGCATATAATTTTTTAGATGAATATTGCTTTTTTGCGACAAAAATTGCTACATGGTTTTATTACTACCTTATATCTAACTAACCTGTGCGTGTATATCATTATACGTAACAGGAGAATTTTACAAAATCAAGAAAAACATTAAATCATCGACTATCGACATCGACACAGGCACAGCGTATTCAATTAGAGTAACAGCACGGTCTCGCATGAGTGGCGTCTCTACGCGTCGGCAGCCGCGAGGCCCCCGAATCGATACTGACTATCGATACCCGGCGAGCGGACGTGGCGCAGCCCTAGTGCGGTGGGCGTCTTGTTCGAAATCCGAATAACGCTTGGTCAAGCGCGACTCAAAGCGAGGGACGTGGCATGGTCTAATTTGCGCCGGCTATAGAGCGTACCGGGCTATACTCGAATGTGGTACGAACATAGCCGTGCCGTATGTGGTACACCTCAGGCTGCGCTTTTGAACTGAATATTATATGTTCTCTGTGCTCTGCCCTCTGTATCTCTGTATCGTCTGTGTACGTCCATTTCTTATTCACTGTTTGTGGAGGCTGACATTGTTTTCATGTTCTGTTGTGCCGCTGTGCTTGGTTGAACTATGTTAATTGGTAAATAGCTTTGCTAATTAGGTTGGAGCTGAACTAAAGGACCTGTCGTTTATGCATAATTCTGTTTCATGCCGTGGCTTGGTGGCTTGAGGAATAAAGAAAAGTTGCTTGGGAATGCGTTAGTAAATTAGGTCCAATATCATCAACATTTCACTGCTTGACTTAGGCTTCTCCCAATGTGAGTAGGTTTGCCAAAATCGCCACGCTTGGCAGGCGGGTTGGCGATCGCAGTATGGTGGTATAATGCTCTATTAAGTTCCCTTAGTCACCTTTAACAACACCCACGGGAAGAAATGGGATGGTGCTAATATTTGCGCTCGGCACCACACGGAATGGAATCAATATCGATTGACCCATAATTAAAAGAAAATAAATAATATTTTTCAACACTTTACAATTTGTCAACACCGGGGCGAGCACGGCATACTGTGATAGGTTTGAGTCACAAATGGAGCGGAAGGGCGTGTCAGACTTTTACTGACTAAAACCCACCCGTGTTCCTTCAGTAGCCTATGCCAGGGCCACGGTAACTCTTTCAAACAATTTCGCGACCCTGGCAAGATCTCTAAGCCCCTAGAATGCCTGCTTTAAGTTCAGAACTTTCACGTATACAATCATTGTGAAGACTTCTTTATATAATTATTATCACCACAATCAAACAACCCATACCCTAGTCATTGAAACGCACGGGTCATTGCCAGTACATTGTTCTCACTTCAAGCCAGCATGACGCGCCGCCATCAGTCACCATCAGTACTGCGCATCAGTCGCGCGACTTTCCGCTACATTTAATCTGAGCCGGTCAAACTCCCCTAATTCTGTGACGATATTGTTGCTCCTCTTAACTGAACTAGCGTTAAACTGATGCGTTGGTGAACAAGAAGAAAATCAGTCGGTATAAAAACATGATTTGAAAAGTAAAACGGTATCTGGCAGTCGCAAACATGGTGCTGCTTTTTCCGGTATTTTAATCCCACAGTGAAGGTTTTACTTATCAAACAGATTTACCTTTGTTCGATTCTAATGACCATATTAATAGAACGAAAGAAAATACGTTCATTTACAGTAAATATGATGCAAAGAAGAACTGAACACAACAACAATATGAAAAAGCTGGGGAAAACATGCGTCAGATCCACGCAAAACGGCCATCGCTCAGCATAAATGCTGTGACCCTATGCGAGACAGCCCTAGCACTGGTTTTCAACGACAGCCATTAATATTTCTTAAATAATCCCGAAACTGATAGAGTCAACAAAATGCAAAATAATAACATCAGTAATGGCAAATTCAAGTATTCGTGTCATCTTAGCAAAAAACTATTCGAATAGTTTCTAGCTGCATAAAGCTTTAGCAGAACCGCCTCACGGTAAACAAGCGAAATCCAAATATTCTTACGTTTTTTTTGCACATTGTAGGTCATACTGTATGACAGTCCTGCCAGGGTCTCGAAATTTGTTCGAAAGAACTACCGTGGCCCTGGCATATACGCAACTGAAGGAACACGGGTGGGTTTTAGACAGAAAAAGTCTGACACGCCCACCCGCTCCGCTCACGCTCAGCGGGAGACGTCATTTGATGATTCCCACCCACAGAAAAGGCTGTATGACAGTTTCTTAAAAAACAGTCATTCAATGGGATTTTAAAGAACTTAGAGGGTTCTATTTTTTATTTTAATTATTATAGTTATGTAAAGTCATATTTGTGACGGCCAGGAGTCATATTTTGATCAACATACAACCTGACACTGACCTACAAATTTCAAAAAACTTAAGAAAATTTAATTTCGTGGACTACCTTACCTTAGCGTATCCTCCATAAAAAGAAAAGTTGGTATCTTACTGTACCTACTCATTTATTAAATACTATAAGGACACAAAAGTACAGAGGCAAACTTAATGTCATAGGCATTTTCTACCAGTCAACCTTTGAATGATGCAGAGACAAACAATGGTAGGGGTAATTAATTTGAGGATTAAGTATTTTAAATATAAACGTACACGCGTATTTATTAGATCTACTGTCACTTTCCACTATCCGTTAATAATCAGTAATAATGTTTTTATCAAGAAAAACATCTAACTTGATTTTCCTTATAAAATTAAATACCAATCCTCCCAGACAATACAATTCCTTACAAAACACGACGCACTAAAAACTTATAAATGTTACATTTCAAACTATTCCGTGCAGCGACAATAAAATGCAAAAGCGAATGGGAAAAAGAAAATTGATAGCGAAAGTGCTGAAAAGTTTTCAGTGAAAAGTGAAAGTTGAGTCGCAAAAGTTGCGAATGCCGACTTTGTTTCCCTCAACTTTGGATTCAATTTGTGGGTGGCGGAGTCCCCCGTTCCCCCAACCGTTTATGATTCCTAACAATAATAACCGTGGGAAGTTACCTTTTTTCTCGCAACTTTTGTACAAAGATTTGTTTCGTGTTTTTTTTTTGTCGGTCTTTTAAATAGCGATTGGTTTTTATTTAATTTGGGGTTTTCGCTGATTTCACTTTTGTGAAACATGGCATTTTATTGTTTTACAATTGAGTCTAAAATTGTCGTGAAATCTCTGAAAAGAATTCAAATATGTTTTGTGGTCTTTGGAGTTGTATTGTGCATCAATAATAGCATTTTTCAGGACTTTCCAAACACAGTGCGTACATTTATTTAAATAACAAAACCCGGATTATTTTAACTTAGAGACCTATAAAATACATTGCAAATGTATAGATTAAACTGAAAAATTTATAAATTTTTGGGGTCACTATTATCAACACAATAACTAATGGATTACCATATCGGAAACGAACAGTAGTGACATGCAAATTCCAATCATCTGAATTTAAAAATAATTAGTGCTTACATTTATCTCTTAAAATATTTAATGATAAACTTATCTTCAAACCTACTATTGAATAAAATTGTTTTAAGTTTTCCGGCTCTTGACAAGCTCATAGAAGGGACAACTAGCGCCATCTATGCTATAAGTGAGTAACTAAATCGTCCAGTAGAGTTCTACCTTTTCCATTTCAAGTGAGGAATATTTTCAAGCTCGTTTGATTGCGCCCTTCAGAACGCTTAACGCGACATCTATGTAGAAATTTTCGTACTCTAAAACTTTGGAGATGTTGCTTTTCCAAATAACACTAAGAATACTACTGTGTTCTGAAGACAAGCAATATTATTAAGTAACACACAAAATTGTGTTTCACTAGTGTTGCTTTTCTTACATTTACAATATTTATATGTAGATCTCGTCCATTGCTTCTGTCAGGTGCGATCGAGTCAAAAACAAGCCCAACTCGCTATAAAAAATGTGAAGACGTTTGTTTGGTTGTTACTCAATCAATCATAAGCAGCTTAACGTTTTCAATGAATTTCAACATGGAGACTGATCATAGATTATTTTATAGGATTCCATCCATCCGCGTACATGAAATAAAACTATTTCATGTACGCAGAGGTGGTTTTATGGTTCTGAGTGATGCTATAAGCAGCAGCTGGTAACTTGGTTAACCATAAGCAGCCTACAATGTTTCCTCTGCTGGGACACAGGCTTGCTATCTGTGGGTGGGAGAAGGCCATAATCAACCACGCCGGCCTATAGCAGGCTTGCGGATGTCACATGTCACTTTGCCTCTGAACCACCACTGCTCTCGATTACTTTACCAATTTCTTGATATTACTCTGCAACACCAGACACAATAACAGATTTTATTTTTGAAACAATAACAGATTTTATTTTTGAAACAATAACAGATTTTATTTTCGTATGTCGGTTTGTACAAGTAGTTTTACACGTTAATCGTATTTCAAAAAGTAGAATTTTTAATTTCCTCTCCGAATACTCTGACAAAAAAGGCCGTAACAAACTCAGAGGTCTCTTTTAAAGTCCAGACACAATCTTGGTCAGTTCATATGAAGACCATGAAATTGTGTTTTGAGGAAAAAACCAAACAATAGGCAACATGCAATATTTTTATTTTTGTTTTCACTTTAAAGAATTCCACGTAGAATAGACCATAGATACATTAAAAAATTAAAATATTGTAATTTATCGGAAAAAATGCGGTTTTAAATTGACAGTTTAAATTTTCCCGCGAAAACGGACTACCTATAGTTCCGATGACGTCATTCCTGTCTGTCACTTGTCGTATTTATTCGTCGGCATTCATACTTTTGCATATTTTTTCTACCTTCGAGATATTTTTTTGGAAAAATTTAAAATGGACTTTCCATCAACATCAGGTGATCATAACAATACCACTAATAATACGAAAAAAGCCGCGTTTATTTATAGTTTGTGCCAATGAGTCCGTGTCTACTTCAACAAAGTTTCCAAATAAATTGTTTTTGACTGGACCTTCTGACCCAAAACTGAAAAAAGTTGGTTACAAGCTGCGAAAAAAAATTTCAATTTTCTCCAAACACCATTACAATACTCAATACTTTATTGCATTCCAAAATACATCACATCATCATCATGCATCATTCATTCTTCATTGCATTGCTTTCTTTCTTTTTTGCCTTATTCGATGCGGTGAACTGTAAAGATCACTTTGACATAAGTCAGCAAATATACCTACTTGTTATATGTTTTATATGTTTAGTAAATCTGCTTGTACGTGAAAACACGTTAGTAACCTACCTAATACTTACAAATTTGTCTATAACATGTATTTACATTTACAATTGGAGAATGATGTCGAAAATTGGATTAAGTTTAAAACGGATTGGATTAAGTTTAATGGGTGGAGGAAAACTTTTTCTGAAAAAAGATGTCATGTCAACACTAACTCTTGATAAATTCCTGTAGTCTGCTTTTATAAAACCAACTTCCATTTTTACAAAAAAAAAAAAAAAAAAATGCATTTAATATTCCCATAAAATAATATTTACTTTTACATCCATAGCCTCAATAAGTTGTCAAAACAGAAGTGACGTCACTAAACGCTGATTGGTGTTTTGAAATACGTTTTGTTGCAAGTCATTTTTAATTCGTAATTATTGTTAATAATGAACATTATGTAATATAAAAACATTGCAGTGCCCTCCTTTTATATTTTTTTAACATTTTAATCATAAAATTTTCATAAATATTATATTTGCATTTTCCCTATTGAGTCTCCTGTCCAATCATTGCAAGCATACTTTCAATGACCATATATCTCAACTCAGAACGTAAGGAGCTCAACGATTTGATGAACAATGCCATGGAAAGAACATTTGGTTTTGCCACATAAATTACTCACACTTCCAAACAATGTTTTAAAAAAATATAAAAGAAGTCAGTCTCTTTGGATATGTATTTTAGTTTTCTGCCTCCGATTTCCGAAATTAAGTAGATATTTTTTTAATTTGTGCTGCTTTACTACGTATTAAACGTATTATCGAAGCTAACGCAAAAACTACAAACGCAAAGTCAATAAAAAAAATATTGCACTACTCTATAACATACCCTATAGCATAACCTATACACAAAAATTTATATTTATAAGAATTTTTGAAATCGGTTCTCAAATGGCGGAATCGATGAACATACATCATAGTTATTCATCATAATTTCAGCCGAAAGACGTCCACTGCTGGACATATGCCTCCCCCAAACTCCGGCACTTCGACCGGTCTTGTGCTTCCTGCATCCAGGGGATTCCTGTGGCTTTCACAAGGCCAAAACATAATAAAAAAATTAAAATATAAAGTGGAACATCGAACCTCCTACTTTTTTGAAGTTGGTTAAAAAAAAACATTTAATTGTCACATTCACAATAAATAAAACCATGTTAATTCCTTCCAGCCGGAGCGCCTCATGTCACCCTACACTGCGATCGTCCGTCGCAGCGCGAACCCGTTCGAACTGGCGCACGTGCTGGTGTCCTGGCTGATCGGCGGCGGATACGACGCATATGTGGTGGTGGGCTGTGCCAAGCGAGACGTGTGCATGGCCATCCGATATCGCACTGAATGTCCTGACATTCCCGATGAGACTGAGGTGACAAATGATGTTATCTATCTATATATTAATACGTGAAGCGAAAACTTTGGATCCCTTTTTACGAAAATTGGGCGGACGGAGGAGTATGAAATTTCGCACACTTATAGTTTACACATAGACGAAGTGAAGAATGCTAATATTTTTTTTTTAATTGTGCGTAAAAATACATTATTTTCAATAAAACACGTTACACACACTACAATTCATTACCGTGTATTTAATACACACATGCATAGATATTCTTTTGTTTATGGTCCAAATTTGTGGTCCAATCGAGAACATCTGTCATTAATATTTTATGTCTATGGTCTTACTGAATATCAAGTATAACCATAGGTAATAAATTAATTTTTCAACACACTTGCTCGTAAAGTGAGCCTTATTATATCGTTCTTAGGGCCATAAACCGAACTATAACATACACGTGCATAATAATATTACACACTAGTGCATAATAGAATGATCCCTACAAAGTTAAGTTAGTACCTAACTGCAAATTATATGCGAGTAAACAGAGCATTTTCAATTTAACCGGGTAATACAGTTTTTTTTTTTTTTTTTTTGTAACAACAAAGAGGTTTTATGCCACCGAAAATCTATTTACATTTTTGAAATAAATAAATGTGTCCCTAATTAAGACGAAAAAACATTTATTATTATCAAATTATTTATAATTCACAATAATTTCTTATAAAATATTTGCATTTTATCACAAAAATTATCATTTTGAAGTAGGCTGTATGGCTGTAATCAATCAACTTACATTTGGCGCGTGCAAAAAAAAAAAATTGCGCGCCATTTCCCAATTTTCCCCTAATTTTCATATTTTGTTTGTATCGCATTTGTTGCTGTGTGGTAAATAATTATAAAAATGTCAGGTTTTAGTACAGAAGATGAACAATTGATTGATTTAACCCCGCCAGAAATACTAAATGCAGCACAAAATGCAAACGAAAGCCTAATACCTGCAAAATCTAGAGAAAAGTATTTAGCTGCTTACGATAGTTTCCTGCAATGGAAGAGCAACAAAAAAACCCAGTCATTTTCTGAAAATGTGTTTTTGGCGTATTTCTCTGAACTCGCCAATACATACAAACCTAGCTCCCTGTGGTGCATCTATTCCATGTTAAGAAGCATGGTTAAGCTCAAACATGGTGTTGATATCAAAACGTACTGTAACCTGATGGCATTTTTGAAGAGACGCTCGGATGGATATATTGGTCGGAAATCTAAAGTTTTGTCACCAGCCGACGTTGAAAAGTTTTTGAATGAGGCTCCGGATAGTCAGTATCTAGCAACAAAGGTACGTTTCATATTTTTAATCGAAACGAATCTACAATATACAAGTGTGTAACTTTAGCATAATTTCTTAGAACTAATTAATTGATTTCTTTGCAGGTTGCCTTAATATTCGGTGTTACTGGTGCTTGTAGACGACAAGAGCTGTACAATATTACAACAAAAGATGTAGAAATCCACGGAGATATGCTTCTTGTCAAAATTACCCAGACTAAAACCAAGATTCCACGATCTTTTACAATCCAAGGAACGTTTCGTGAAATAGTGAAAAAATACCAAGATCTCCGTTCAACAAAAACAAAGAATGACCGCTTTTTCCAAAACTTTCAGAAAGGAAAATGTACTGCACAAACAATCGGTATTAACAAATTTGGTAATATGCCAAGAGAAATAGCGAAGTATTTAGGTTTGCCTGAGGCCGATTTTTACACTGGACACAGTTTTAGAAGAACGTCGGCTACAATGTTGGCTGATTCGGGGGCTGATATACTAACTTTGAAGCGACATGGTGGATGGCGTTCTGACGCAATCGCTGAATCGTACATAGAAGACTCAATTCATAACAAAGCAAAAATCAATGACAAAATAACGCAAGCCATTAATTTGGAGCCAAAGGCAAAAAAGTTTTGCCCCGAACCACAACCATGTACATCTACTAGCGTGAGTTATTTGGTGCCCTCTCCTTCCAGTAATTTGTATGATTTACCTTTGTCGCCGACATTTACACAAGAAGTAAATGAAGGTACTAAAGAAGTGGCAAGTACCAATGTAACACAAACTGTGAAATTGCCATCAAAAACAATCCAATATCGTTTTGAAAATTGTACATTCACCAATTGTTTTAATAATTAAACGATTTATGCAATACATATTTGTTTTTTCCTCGCAAGTGTGTTGAAAAACGTCGTATGATACACGTGTGTATTGATGATTACCGTCCTCGGCTCTCTTAAGACCCTCACCTGACGGCTCGGGTCTCAATGGCGCCTCAGCGGTAATCACCAACATTACACACTTGTACCATAATGTACTATTATAGATATATAACCTATTTCATTTTTTAAATCTATGATCATATCGATAATATTTGTCTTTCATATTATTTGTCTATAGTGTTACTGAATGTCAAATATAACCACATTATTTTTTTATATTTATTATTATATATCTATATATTTTCATTTTATAATGTATTTCTATTCAAATGAAGTACGGTCGAATTTCGACCAATGGGCGATCACTAGTAGCAGTAAAAGGCACTCCGTAGTTTTGGATAACTTTTTTCAATCCTTTATTTAGAGGACCTACGTAGTAAGCAGTGCGTTTTTTAACGGACTTCAAAAAGGAGGAGGTTATCAATTCGGATGTTTATAATTTTTTTTTTTAATGTATGTTCGGCCATAACTCCGTCATATAATAGGTACCTATGAAAATGCCGTTTTGTATGAAAAAAATTAAACGATTTCTTTTTATGTATTTTTTATTTGTATTAATCGAAATAATCACCCATGCAGTCAATGCATCTTTGCCAACACAGTGGCAGTTTATTGATGCCCTTCTTAAAAAAATCAGCTGGACGGGAGGCAACAAATTCTTCAAAGGCATTTTGTACTGCCTCTCGGGTATTGAATTTTTTTCCCGCCAAGAAGTTATCCAAATTCTGGAAAAAGTAGTAGTCTGTAGGCGCAAGGTCTGGTGAGTAGGGCGGATGACGGAGAGCTTCCAACCCCAGTTCTTGCAACTTGGAGACCGTCTGCTGTGCAGTATGAGGTCGCGCGTTGTCGTGCAGGAGCAGCGGAGACGAGCGATTGACCAATGCTGGTTGGAGATGTGCCAGCTTCTCCATTATTGAGTTCAGTTCTTTACAGTACACATCTGCAGTAATGCTCACCCCGTTTGGTAAGAAGCTGTGATGAATCACACCGGCGCTAGACCACCAAACAGTGACCATCACTTTTCTAGGGGTAATTTTTCGTTTAGGGCATTGTTTAGGTGCTGAACCAGGATCCAACCAACTTGCTGAGCGCTTGCGGTTATCAAACAGAATCCATTTTTCATCGCAGGTAACAATGCGGTTCAAAATTCCTTCATTTGTGTGTCTGTTGAGCAGTACAAGGCACGTCTCGACGCGTACTTCGCGCTGGCGATCATTGAGTTCGTGGGGCACCCATTTGTCAAGCTTTTTTACCTTGCCAATTTGACGCAAATGGACCAATATTGTTTTGACGCTAACGTCGAAAGCTGCTGCTAATTCAGCCGTAGATTGTGTATCATCAGCTTCCACAATCGCCTTTAATTCGTCATTGTCGACCAAAGTCTTCGTACGACCGCGTGGTTCATTTTTCAGGTCGAAATTTCCAGAACGGAAGCGAGCAAACCAATAACAGGTGGTGAGCTCCGTAAACGTCGTTGATGTTGCGTGCCGCTTGTGCCGCGTTGCTGCCACGACGGTACTCATATTCCATAATTACTCGAATTTTTAACGTATCCATGATGACGAAAAATATTGAAATGCGATGAAAATGTAACACTAATCAATAAACAAATGACTACTTTTGGAAAAAGAATTCCATGTTTTTAAAATAAAATTAATTTGAAATTAGAATTATTAGACAAACAAAAATTATTTTGATTTGAAATGGCCAGTACTGCAGACGGCAATTTCATAGGTAAAGACCTAATATAAACGGATTAGCAAAATTCTTTTTTTGTTCGAAAGGGGTTTATTCCGAAATGGTCCCATATAAATTATCATATAGAATCTGTTGACGAGTTCCTGAGACAGACACTGGAACTCTTTAAACATGACAGCAAATCAACCGCGATTTCTGCTATTGCATAAATATGCGTTGTTTGTTTAGAATTAGTGCGGTATCATAACTAAAAATTAAAAAAATAAAACTTTAAAAAAAAAAAACAACCGACTTGGGAACGACATCTCGCAGGTCAAAGCTTGAGATTGTTGGCTGCTTAACCGGACTTGCCTGTGGCTACCTTAATAGCCTTAGCCAGGGCTTAAAAACGAAAGCGTCTAAGGGCAACGTTAAGGGCAACCCTTGTGGAGTACGGACCTCGAGTTAGGGCGTCGCTGGAAGAGGGCAGCAACGGACTAGCTGAATCGGAATGATTATTATTTAGGGCCGAATTTAAAGCTACAGGCTCAACGGCGCGGTCTGGCATGCACAAGGGTCGGGCGGACATAGATTGGAACTACGCGGCGGGCCTCGGCGGCGAGGACGGAAGGACGGCAGTCTGTGTTGGTGTATCTTTAGAGTGCTAGCGTGTTTACTACTTTCCTGGAGAAGGTTAATAGCATCATCGGGAATGAGAAACTGTAAAGGTGGCAATATATATGGTGATGGATGTCTTATTCTGCTCTCGTCATTATCGTTGCAGAAATTAATTTCATATTGTCTCTCGCCTGGGTTTGGCTCGTATTGCCTGTCGGTAAATTCACTGGGTGCGAAGTCATCGTTAGTAAAGATATCTATGTTAAAAGAGAAAATCCATGAAATGTATTACAAATATTACTCAGCGTCTTGGATCACAAGTGCGCTTCCTTAACGCACCCAGTTACATCACAGACGATCCCGAGATTTGTTCGAAAAACTTACCGTGCCCTGGCATAGACAACTGAAGGAACACGGATGGGTGTTAGTCAGTGAAAGCCTGACACGCCCTCCGCCCAAAGCGAGTGACGTCATTTGATGATATACTACCAAAAAAAAAAATACATTATAGATAGAGAATGTTTGTAATAGGTTGCGCATCATCCAGCTGTCAACCGCTTTGTTACATGCAGTTTTGAACGGCTCAAAATCGCCAACATCTAAAGTTTGCATGTTTCCTGTTGAATGCTGTGGGAAAGTAATAATTGTTACTCCATTCTCTTTTGTTAAATTATGAGCCTCAAAACACATGCAACTCATGATTATCTAGTACTAGCTTCTGCCCGCGACTTCGTCCGCGTCAAATTTTTGCTCCCCTGAACCTCTCCGTCGCGTCGAATTGCCTGCCAGTTTTCGTCCTTTTTTCGTTGCTGCTCCGCTCCTTTTGATCGTAGTGTGTTGTTGTGTGTGTTGGAAAAATACTAGGCAAATACATATCCCATATAATACCCATCACAACTGTGGAGTTATCCTAGCAAATTTAATGTGACCTTGTATTTTAAAATATACTAGCTTTTGCCCGCGGCTTCGCCCGCGTGGATGTCGGAAATTAAGGCAGGTGTTTTTTTTAAATAAAAGATTAGCCTAAGTTACTCCTTGTAACATCAGCTATCTGCCAGTGAAAGTCCCGTCAAAATCGGTCCAGCCATTTCAGAGATTAGCCGGAACAAACAGACAGACAGATAGACAGACAGATAAACAAAATTGTAAAAAATGTTGTTTTGGTATATGTGCCGTGTATACATCCATATACACTTAGTGAAAAGTGGTTGTCTTAATATTACAAACAGATACTCCAATTTTGTTTATTTGTATAGGTGTATAGATTATATTTTTCGTCTTACATTCAGACAACACTTTCGCGAAAAAACCTCGAAAAGAACTCTAAAGCATTGTTTAACCCATTCGTTGCCACCAACGCACCATTTGCGTTGATCGAGATAACTACGTCATGCCACCAACGCACCATATGCGTTGAGTGTACTTTAGTACGTTTTTTGGCATTACGTAAAAATGATAGAAATTTATTTAAAAATTTGCCAACATTCACAGCCAGGAACAATTTCTAAATGTGGAAATGGTGTTGGTTTTTAATTCGAAGTGTCATTCTTGTTTTGGTAAGGGAAAAACGATTGGCGCTGTAAAGGTCTATTTTAATTTTGGAATAACTGAAGTTTTATTAAGTGTTTATTGAATATTTGTGAATTGGGAGATAAAGGTAAGCAATATTCTTAATTTTATCATTTTTTTCCGCTGTTTCATCGTGTATTTTTTAAATTAAATTACATGCACGCATATGGTGCGTTCATTGGCATAGCAGTAAAAATCTTTTTTGGATGGTTTTATGCATAACAAATCACGCCAAAATGTATGCACGTATTCTTTAATCTATTATACATTAATAGGGTTAAATTTACTACTAACAACACAGACACATAAACACATTTACTTACATAGTTTTTCCTAGCCCATTTGCCACGCTCAAATTGTCAGATTATTAGTGAAATATACACTTTTCTGCATGTATTTAACTTACCTTGTCTTAATCTGATGCGCTCGAGTTTTTTCCAAGGATATTTTTTTTTTACTAATATGACGGGTTGCCCTCGACGCCTCCCACTATATTAAGGGTTCATATGTGGTAGGGGTACATTACAGGGTGCAAGGTTTCTCCCCATATGATTTTCTGACGCGCTCGAGTAACGCGCAAAATCCCCATCTTGTCGCCCCTACTATAATTTTATTGTTTTTTTTTTTTAATAGTTTGGTTTTGTGTTCCACTGCTGGGCAAAAGCTTCCTCTTTCCCCTTCCAAACCTCTCAATCATGTATTTTTTTTAATACTAAATATATCTTCATTTATATTATTTTTGTTTTGTCATAATTTCAACCTATTTATCCACTAAAATATTGTTTTTTTACCTGCAATCCATTAAAATCGTCGATTCTGCATGACCTTTGGAAATTCGTCCAGACATTCTTCATGCATAAACGGCTGGACGAATTTGGATGAAATTTGGCAGCCGCTTAGCGATGGCCAAGGGTACTTTTTAGAAACTATCAAATAATTGTATTGGCAGTATGCGTTCACAACTTGTTTTCCTGTAAATGTTTCGGCAGTGCAAACGTACCGTAACAAACACAACACACACACAATGTTTCGCATATTATAATATTAGTAGGGAATATTAAAATTAAATTATAAATAAACATAGATTATATGAATAACGATTACACCGGCAAGTATTGTATATTGACATATCGGGCATGTCTCCCAGAACATGTTGCATAATACTATCCAAACGTCAACGCAAACGGTGCGTTGAATGGCACTTACGATTGAAATACTTTTACCAGTGCCACCAACGCATTTGTTGCGTTTACCATGTTTGGGTGGGTTTTTTTTTATTTAGGATTTTTTTAAATTAAAAAACACATTTAATTACGTATTTTCTATTATAATCATTAAAAATATTAAGTGGCACCCAGGTGATGTTTTTAAAATTTAAGTGGCAATGAATGTGTTAACACCGAAATATAAAAGTCTGACGCGCGACGCGATAGATGGCGTTACGGGCCAAATTAGAACTCGCTATGGTTTCGTTACCGAGGCTGGTATAAGACAGCGGTGCTCGATTGCCAGTTCAACTTTAGTTAATTCACAAAAATAAAAAAATATGACAAGTCAAACTTTTTAATAGAGTTTTGACTTTATTTACCACCAGCCGAAAGGGGTTTTGGCACTAGTCACTTTGGAGACCTTTTTTTTTTTCTACAAAATCAAAAAATATTTTAACTTTGTGTCGTGACGGTTGAAGGATGCACGGCTTAAACTGCAACTTTCCGGTGTTCGAAGACTCAGAATGATGTGTCTTTTTTAAGACCATATAGGTAGCCGTTCAATACCTACCACATTAGTATCATGCCATTTTTGTGGCACCTGGATATTATTGAGCAATGCCATCTCGTATGCAAATTCACGTATATCAAATGTAGTTAGACCATAGAACATCTGACTACATTTAATAACATAGTCAACAACTGCTTTCTCTTGAGTGGAAGCAAATATTTTGCGTACAGCATAGTTCGGTGTTAGTTCAGTTGAACTAGTAGGATCCTGAGCAAAAGAGTTTGATCATTATAATCATCATTATTTCCCCCATTTAAACCTCCCCCAATTTGGGGGGTTTGCCATAATTGCCACGGCAGGCGGGTTGGCGATCGCAGTCATCATCATCATCATCTAGCATCAGTACCACTATTTTACATGGAGCGACTGCCAAATAGAAACGCTTTCTTTGAAGACAATGTGGATATTCCTGCATTCTAGTTTAGCTAAAGCGATGCATGGCATGGTTCATAAAACTCGTAGTGTGTGGCATCTACACCGCTACATGCGAACAGACATCACACTGACGTTACGCAAATTCTTGCATCGCGCAACCAGAAATTACCGCGCAACCAGCATATTATATACAACATCCTTACATCAATCGGCGGGCAGTAGCCCACCAGATACAACAACCGTCTGGTAGAAAGATCCTCCCTTTCCTACAGAGGTTCAGTGAAATTTATGCCCTGTTCCTCATACCTCCAAACTCATAGTAAAAAAGAATATTTGTCTGTTTGTCTGAATGTATGTTCCGAATTGGTGCAAAAGCGGCTGAATGGATTTCGATGACATTTAGCACACATAAAGTTTATAACATTTACTAACACATACATTACTCTTAATCACAGTACCTAATACGTCTAAATACTTATAACAGTAAATCTTATCAACTGCAGAAAGTAGAAGAGCCCGCACCGCCAGAAGGGGAGCCGCGTTACAAACTCGTGCCCTTGCCAGACCTCACGTCCAAGTATATGATAGAGATGGAGATGAAGGAAGCTGAGAGAAAGCAGAAAGAAATCGACAAGATTCAGGATGAGCGACGAAGGAAAATTGCCGTAAGTAGAATACTGCTGGGCAGATATAACATATAACATTATATTTTCGAGCCGTTAAGGGTTGAAACCCTCGGGCCGTGGGGTCAGAGTGCCCATGGCCTCTATAAAGAAATATCAAAACGGCTGGTTGACACTTCTCGTGATACAAGGGCTGGTTTTTATTTTGGCCAGCGACTAAGCATTGCTATACAAACGTGGTTATGCCGCCAGTCTCATGGGTACATTACCAGTCGACAGCGATGAGTATGAATTTTTCGACGCTTTATTTTAGTTTGTGTATAGTTTTAATGAAGTTAATATATTATTTTGTTATTTTTATTAATAAACAATGGCTTCATATAAATGTAACTGTAAACCATAGACGTTTGGCCAAAATCAGAACTACCGCGTCGCCATCTTGTTCATACTCAATATATTTCACAAACTAAAAAAATGGGAACTTTCCCAACCGGGAACGGGGCATTGATGGACGTAGAGACGAGAGAGAGGCTAAACATGCATGGCAAATTATCATAATTATAAAAATAAGACCCAATTGTTGTACTATGTTTTAAAGCAAATAAATATATTTAATTCTATTCTATTAAAAGAACAGTACAATTCGTAGATCAAACATTAAAGAACGAAATAATGTAAGCCTAGTTCAAGTTCTGAAACAAAATGAAAGTGAAATTGACGAGAACAAGCGAGATCTTAATTTCACGATCGCTAATCAATTTTAATTAGCGATCGCTCGATCATGAACTTTGTTTTTGAAAACCAAATGATGTTCTTGATCTTCTGTGATTTCCTATTTTGCAAAAGCAAAATAACCAAACTATTAAATAAAAGAACACCTAAACCTGTATGGTCACTCATGAAACGTTAGAAGCACTTTACCAACTGGTCCTTTTCTATAGTGAAGAGCCGGTAAGACCCTTGCGACGGCGCGTAGTATTCCACGCGCGCACCAAAGAGATGTCAGCAAACTGAAGCGGTCTGCTAGGACCGATGCCTGCCAGGCTCGCGAGATTCGTTCGAAAGAGATACCGTGGCCCTGGCACATGGACAACTGAAGGAACACGGGTGGGGTTTTAGTCAGTCAAAGTCTGACACGTCCTTCCGCTCCACCCAGAGCGGGAGACGTCATTTGATGATTTCCCAAACAAAAAAAAAAAACAAAAAAATAAGAAACTCCACAATTCCAGAAATTGTATTCCAAATTTTATATTGCTTCTAATACCGTGCTCTCTTCTGCCATGTGCCATTGCAGGAGCTGGAAAAACCACCTCCCGATGATATCGATGGCTGGCGCACACACGCTTGGATTCTGGTGCTGCCACCCAACATGGGTATCGAAGAACCGTTCTTCATTGAGCCCAGCGAGGGGATAGGGTACCCGTTGAATGCGGAGCAGTACCAGCACATTGAGAGCGTCTATAATAATGAGAACTATTACGTAAGTCTGATTTGTTGCTTTTGAAGCAGATTCGTCTTGATGAGGAAACGTATGTACTTATAGTACATTATGGTACAAGTGTGTAATGTTGGTGATTACCGCTGAGGCGCCATTGAGACCCGAGCCGTCAGGTGAGGGTCTTAAGAGAGCCGAGGACGGTAATCATCAATACACACGTGTATCATACGACGTTTTTCAACACACTTGCGAGGAAAAAACAAATAACAGCAACAAATGCGATACAAACAAAATATGAAAATTAGGGGAAAATTGGGAAATGGCGCGCAATTTTTTTTTTTTGCACGCTCCAAATGTAAGTTGATTGATTACAGCCATACAGCCTACTTCAAAATGATAATTTTTGTGATAAAATGCAAATATTTTATAAGAAATTATTGTGAATTATAAATAATTTGATAATAATAAATGTTTTTTCGTCTTAATTAGGGACACATTTATTTATTTCAAAAATGTAAATAGATTTTCGGTGGCATAAAACCTCTTTGTTGTTACAAAAAAAAAAAAAACTGTATTACCCGGTTAAATTGAAAATGCTCTGTTTACTCGCATATAATTTGCAGTTAGGTACTAACTTAACTTTGTAGGGATCATTCTATTATGCACTAGTGTGTAATATTATTATGCACGTGTATGTTATAGTTCGGTTTATGGCCCTAAGAACGATATAATAAGGCTCACTTTACGAGCAAGTGTGTTGAAAAATTATTTGTGTTACAAAACACATTACAGCACGCCTTGTTTTCGCGAAGGGTTGGGTAGAGCTGGGCCTATAGTAGACCCACATTTCGCCTATAATAGGGGGTGAGCCTATTGCCATCAACCAGGCACAAATCCAGATCTCAGGCTGCTACTGAAAAAATCCATATAGGGAAACCCAATAACCCTTTGGCCGACCTGAGAATCGTAACCAGGATCTCATACTCAGCAGTGACGTATGCGATCACCAGACCAACGATAACTGGGCTTAAAAAACACGTTCTAGGTAGGTTTTTATATAATATATCTCAGTTCTCGAATTTTCGTTTTGACCTCACACTGGCTTCAGCACCCTCGAAAACCATGAAAACTATCCCCTTTCTCTAACTCTTTTGCTGTTACAATTAAAGTCGAAATGACAGTTTGTGACGTTTTCATGGCTACGACGCTTCGACTCGTCAATCTCAATATCGAAGACACATTCAGAGTTGAAAAAAAGCATGAGGAACTTCGTTTCTGACGGGGTTCCCCCAACGCGGGGGTTCATGCTTTTATTGACGTGACAACGTCTTATAAATTGGTTTGCCGGGTGACACTTCAAGAAACTGCGTTACGCTCCGCTCACGTTATGCGCTCACAATGAGAGCGAGTGAGAGGCACGCGTCCCTTCCACTCGGGCATGGTTAGCCCGCCTAAGAGCGAGAGAGACAGACATAAAAAGTGAAAGGCTATAATTCTTTGTATAAATAAATGTTTTAAATTGTTACTATTATTTCATCCTTCTTCCTACTATACGAATGAATATTCACATTAAAATTATTTTACCACTCAAAGTCGTTGTCACGTAAAACTTTCGCCCGTATACCGACTTTACAGGCAACCAATTTTTTTTTAATTCTAATGAACTTAACTGGATCACATTATCATTAGCTCTCCTATAAAGTTTTTTTTTTTACTACATGTGTCTTTTTTCAACTAACACATCCACAAAAAATTCTCTTCCAACCAGGTGAACATCCAAAAACCAACAGAGGGAGGTCTCGGTGCCCTCCACTATGAACTCAGTGACCTGAACTGCTGGGAGCACCTCTTGGCTGGCGAACCCTTCTACAGGAGACAGTTAGTGGGCATCGACACCGCTGACAAGAGAACTGCTACAGACACTGAGAAGCACCTGGATATGCCGGCCAGCTGGGTGGAGAAGCTGGACATTACTGCTGATGGTGGGTTGTAGACTTTCTTAACCTTATATTACGCTAGTAAACCCAAAAAGGTTCTGCCAAAGCATAACTGGCGAAAAGTGGGCGTTCATTCCCCAGTCATGTTTAAGTGCCAAGTAATGCAGGACGGACAGGGCCGGAAGGTTCTGGAATGGTGACTGCGTACAGGAAGACGTAGCGTTGGAAGGCCTCCCACAAGATAGACCGATGACCTGGTGAAGGCCGCAGGAAACCGCTGGATGCGAGAAGCACAGAACCGATCGAAGTGGCGGTGCTTTGGGGAGGCCTATGGCCAGCAGTGGACGTCTTTCGGCTGAAATGATGATGATAATGAATGCAGGGCAAGCCTATTGCCATTCAGGCTGTTAGGCCTGTTGGTCTAGTGGTTAGTGACCCTGACTGCTATGCCGGAGGTCGTGGGTTCGATTCCCACCCAGGACAAATGTTTGTGTGATGAGCACGATCATTTGTTCTGTGTCTGGGTGTAATTTATCTATAATATGTCTGTATTTAGAAATATATAAGTATGTTTATCAGTTGTCTAGTACCCATAACACAAGCTCTGCTTAGCTTGGGACTAGATGGCGTTGTGTGATAGTTGTGGAATATTATTATTATTATTATTCATCTGCCCAACCTTTTCCCAATTATGTTGGGGTCGGCTTCCAGTCTTACCAAATGCAGCTGAATACCAGTATTGTATATGGGGTGACTGCCTATCTGACTGGTAATACGATACACCTTGCTGAGACCGGTTGTCAGACTGTTGGGCTTCTTACACCGTAATGACTGTCAAATATCCACTAAAAACAGCCGGGACCAACGGCTTAGCGTACTTAATAATTTTGCACTTTAATATGAATGTACTACTTTGTTTATTTTTGTTCCAAATAGGTCGTAAGACACATAATCTTTTTAAATGGATACCGAATGAAACTATCGGTGATTCCTGGTCTAGTGAGAGCAACAAAACGTCGTAAATTAACAATATTTCCAGAATACGAACAACGTTACCCAGGCAGGCACAAAGTCGTCCACTACAAGAAGGTAATCTTGGAGAAGTTTTCGCCGTACTCCCAAAAGGATGGAATCGTCAAAAGGGTTAAAACTTACCAAGACTACGCACTCACTGAGCATTTGACCACGTAAGCTAATTTACTTCATGTGATATCGTTAGTTCTATTTTCATTCTGGTTTTTAATTTCATCACTGATATTCTGATAAACTCTACCAAATACGAGTGGTATGTTTTTCCAGTAATGCCTGCGCCTGCCATGTTATCTCATTTATATTTTTACTGTGCATATTTTATTAAAAAAATTA
This sequence comes from Aporophyla lueneburgensis, assembly GCA_932294355.1. NCBI lineage: Eukaryota > Metazoa > Arthropoda > Insecta > Lepidoptera > Noctuidae > Aporophyla > Aporophyla lueneburgensis. The sequence continues at coordinate 23,981,619 of OW028749.1, forward strand.
ATGAGTACATAATGTTTCAACTTGATTTGCCAAGACAACGTTCAAAATTAGTTCGTTAGAATTCATCTCCAAACATAGGTAAGTAAGTAAACATAAAAACAGCAAAAAAATGAAGGCAAATAACACACACTCGTAATGAATTTCAGGTTTGAATGGTATAAGCAAAGAGAAGACAAGATGCTGACTGTGAAGATTGACCATGTAACGCGAACGGTTAGAGAAATATTTGGGATCGGCAGGAGGGACCACCTTTTGAGTAAGTCAATCGTAAACGAGCTAAAAGACGGGCATATGTTTCAGTATCACTGAAAACTGCATATGTAATGCCTAACATTCTAAACAAAGCGTACTGTTAGAATTTTAGAGCTTGGCGGAGCGCCGAGTGTTATAAATCCAATTAGCAATAATATATTTTAGGCATTACACTCCGAACCGTCGCGTGGCGCGTTTTATTGTGTGCTCTGTCTAGACCACACGACAAAACGCGTCACGCGACGGGCATAGGTAACGCGCTCCCGCGCATGATGTTTTACATAGAAATTCAATAAAAATGTGCTTCCGGGTATAAGGAATTTATCTCTTTCCCTGCGTCTCTAGAACACGAATATTCAATGGATGCGCCGGTTGCCTCAGTTGAAGGTGACCGTGTCATGGAGTTCAACTACTACCCTCGTCTGGATCATCTTACCAAACTAATCTGTAGTCCCACAATTTTCGAAGAATATTACACTGATCGGGACGATAGGTGAGTTTGACTTTTTGTACTAGCTACTAACAATTTCTCTCGGTAAAAGTCGCATCCTAGGGGTAAATCTTTTTGCATTAGATAGCTTTTTTCAAATCCGCTTGGTAGTTCCAGAGATTCATCATCAGAACCCTATAATATTCCCACTGCTGGGATACAGGTCCCTTCTCAGTGAGAGGGAGTGGGCCACAATCCACCATGCGGGCCCAGTGCGGGTTGGTAGATGTCACATGTCTTCGAATTTTTGGTTCTAAGACATTCCGGTTTCCTCGCGATGTTTTCCTTCACCGTTTGAAACAATTGACGCAATGTAAAGCGCCTACTTGGGTTCAAACTCACGATCTACTTACTACTCATAACTCGCAGCCGCCACCACCAGAGATTAACGCGTTCAAACTGGCAAATAAATTCTTTTGCTTTATTAGTAGTTTAGATCAAAGATTTTCTTCATAAAATTCTCTATTAATTACCCAACAATGATGTGTGGATAAAAAAAAAACAAATAACATTACAGACTGGAATCCAGAAAAATAGTCTACACTCCAGGCACAAAAGCAGAACCCAAACGCAAAGTGAAAGACATTACAGAGACATACAGCCGTAATTTCGATATACCAGCCAAGAAGGACATCTGGAAGAAGATCTTCCACCTCCAAGACAATACCATAGAACTCCTGTACCAGTATGCTTACAATTTCGTCACCAATAATACCAGGAGCTTCATCAAACCTAACTTGGCAGAAACTGGTGGAAAGATTCTGTTCTACCCGGATAAGACTTCGGGATATATTGTAAGTATTTTTGTTTTTCCTTTAACATATACCTAGCTAAAACATTTAGCCTCCTGCCAGGGTCGCGGAATTTGTTCGAAAGAGATACCGTGGCCCTAGCACAGGCAACTGAAGGAACATGGGTGGGTTTTAGTCAGTAAAAGTCTGACACGCCCTTCCGCTCCGCTCAGAGCGGGAGATGTCATTTGATGATTTCCCAATAAAAAAAAAATATGTAGCATTAACTGTATAAACGTAGGAATGGATAATATGCCATGATTCAAATTTTCATGATTGATTTTCGAGTGCGATGTACTTACTGGTCAAAAGTGCATATGTTATGGACCAAGTGAGAAATTGGGCATTATACATAATGCCCGGTCATTATACATAATGCCCGGTCATTATGAAAAATGCCCAATATGAGAATGCAATTTGATAAGAATTATTCAAATAATCAAATTGACCGGGCATTATACATATTGTCCATCACCTTTTGGGCAGAGTAATACAAATATATCTAATGGCATAGAATTAAAGCGGCAGTTCAATATTTGAGTTATGGTAGGTAAAAAAATAAAAACTCATGTTTGCAAACTAGTTTAGCAGTAAAAACTGGGCAGTAAACTAAATAAAAATGAGTCATAAAATAATTTAAACGGGCAGTTCAATAAATACTGAGCCGTGGAATAGTTGAACTGGGCGGTTAGGCGCGTATAGTTAACAAATCGTAATTGGTTAGTAATAAATTTTATTTTAAGCAGTTCTATAAACGATGAGGCATGCAAGCAAGCATGCAATATGCAGCAGGCATGATTTCTGTCAAGGCTCCGGCGCTACGGGGCTCCGACGGTCCCACGCGAGCTTATCGTCGCAGATGTGTTTTACGCTCACCACCGCAGCTTACGCGGTTTTAAATTACACTCTAGGGGTAGGGCAGACAAGACTACGTGCAGTCGGTTTTGCAGCGATTCGTTTCTGTCACTAAATGCAGCACAACATATTGAATTTATAAGACAATACTTGTAAAAATTAAACAGTTGTAAAAAATAATTTCCATATTTAATTACTATTTTTTATTGTTATTGTCATTTAACTTAAAATAAACTAAATATTAAACCATTTAAATAATTAGACTTATTATTTGGATTAATTATCAAGGACTTCTACATTAAGAATTCACTAATTTTTGCATTTAAAACTTAAGGAAAGTCATAATGGCGGTCTCTGATTGGTCAAAGCGTGCCACGCCATGCGTGCCTCCCTCCCGGCCCTCACACCGCGTCATATTTAGCTTTATTATCAAATTGCCCAATTATCAAGTAGCAATATAATAAAGACCGTGCAATGTGATAAATAATGAAGTTAAAATAGTATTAATCACTTTGCCCGATAGAGCTAGACATTATTCATAATGCTCGTACATTATGTATAATGCCCGCATTAATCACCTGGTCCATAACACATACACTGTTCCACGAATTTGACTTAAACCAAGGTTTTTTTTTTCAGGATGGGAAATCATCAAATGACTTCTCCCGCACTGGGCGGAGCGGCAGGGCGTGTCAGACTTTTACTGACTAAAACCCACCCGTGTTCCATCAGTTGCCCATGTGCCAGGGTCACGGTATCTCTTTCGAACAATCACGCGACCCCGGCAGGCATCGGTCCTAGTAGACCCCTACACTGCTGCTGACATCTCTTTGAGGCGCGCGTGGAACACTGCGCGCCGTCGACCCGAGCTTGGTCCTTACCGGGCGGCGAGCTACCCATTGCTCGCCACCCGCAAGCTACGGTGGCCGGGAGTCCGCAATCGACTCCCGACGCCCGGGGCGTCTCCTCCTGCGGTGGCTAGGGACGTAAGGGCGCAGAGACTGCAACTCCCTCACGCGCCTCCTCCTTTGCGAGCATTACTGCTTCGCAGAAGGAGGTGACGGCTTCCCATTCCCTCTCGTTCCGTACCATGGCTCGCACCAGGGCCGGACGCGAGAGGTCGCCGCCGCCGATCGCCTCCACGAGGACACGGTGGTGCTCCGCCCAGGCAGGGCACACCTCCACCGTATGCTCCACCGTGTCCTCCAGACGATCCTCGCAATGGAAACACCCGGACGTATCCTCCCGCTTTATCCTGAACAGGAACCCACTGAAGCACCCATGCCCGGTGAGAACCTGCGTCAGGCGGAAGGTGAGGACGCCGTGGCGCCTCTCTATCCACTCCTCAAAGAGGGGACTTACCGCCGCAATTGTGGCGTGCCCAACTTAAACCAAGGTTTACTACGTGACCATAAAAATATACGTTGTGATTGCATAACACACTTTTTTTTGGGTGGGAAGTCATCAAATGACTTATCTCGCTCTGGTCGGAGCAGAAGGGCGTGTCAGAGTTTTACTGACTAAAACCCACCCGTGTTCCTTCAGTTACCTGCTATCACGGTAACTCTTTCGAACAGGTCCACGACCCTGGCAGGACAGTTCAACTGCTGCTGGGGAGTTTGTTCCGCCACTTCTTCTTCCCAGTAAAGCACTAGGAAGTGATGAAGGGCGGGCGTTTTTGCGGGACTGTCTTATATCATTTTGACATTCGAAAAGAGCTGATTCTTACTCTAAATTAATAAATGACTTTTGATTTCAACAACATTCACTTACGTTATTTACGTTGTTGAGCAGACAAATACCTTGGCCAAATTAAGCAATGGAACTTCTTTCAAAATTCGCAATTAGGGTGCTAGACAAACAGATACCACATTTCATCAAACCATGTTAACAGCAGTGAACCCAAAACTCGTTCCACATTCCTCAGGCAGACCCAGTAGCTGAGCGTCCCCGTCCTTTAGACGTGTACTACTCACTATGCGAAAACATAGACCAGGAGTACAAGACCTGCAAACACAACAGAGACCGGGAGACTGACATCAACAGCTATCTGCGCCAACGGTACCGCGAGCTGAAGGAGCCGGAGCTATACGTCGCGCTCTATGATACTGAGAGAAACGAAGAGGCTAAGAAAGGGTGGGCTGATCAGGTAAGGATGGATAGGAGGACTGACGATAGGACATTGCAATTATAGTCAGAGGTTAATGCTATTGTCAAATTCCTAAATCGAAGGACACAACAACGAACAGTAAAGTGTAGGAAGTAATTAAATAATACAACATAACGCGTTATTACCCCGACGATATGGGCAAAGGTGAACCTATAGCACACCCACATTTTGCCAGTCTTGTTTAAGCCTATTGTCATCAAGCGGGCACAAATCCTGACTCCGGGCTGCTACTGACAAATTTCTGATAGAGAACCCAATAACACTGCCCGCCCTGGGAATGGAACCCAAGACCTCAAGCTCAGTAGCGCATGCAACCACTTGACCAACAAGGCAGTCATGAAAATATTTAATAAATGATTAATTAATTATTTTTCTTGTAGTTTATTTGCCTGTCTTATTGGTATTGATCAGTTATAAGTGTTGCCTTTGGATGGTGAAATACAGTGACTGGGTTGTGGAGGTCTGATAGGCGGTCGCTCCATGTAAAACTCTGGTATTCAGCTACATTCGGTTAGACTGGAAGCTGAACCCTACACAGTGGAGAAAAGGCTAGGCAAATGAACGGCGGCCGTCGTCGACTCCAAAATGTCACACTGTTACCATATTTTAGTACTAGTTTAGGTCACCCAGTGGTCGAAATTCGACCATTTCTTTTAAACTTACTGTATTTTCAGTTTTTAACCGACTTCGAAAAGGAGGAGGTTATCAATTCGGATGTTTATATTTTTTTTTTATGTATATTCGGGCATAACTCCGTCATTTATAAATGGATTTGCATAATTCTTTTTTTATTCTAAAGGGGTTTATTCCGAAATGGTCCCATATAAATTTCATATAGATCTGATGATGAGTTCCGGAGACAAACACCGAAACTCTTTAAAAAATGACAGCAAATCAACCGCGATTTCTGCTATCGCATAAATATGCATTGTTTGTTTGGAATTAGTGCGGGGTAGATACCATAACTAAAAATTTAAAAATAAAAACTTTTAAACAAAAAAAAAAAACAACCGACTTCCTTAAAAAGACTACAAAGTGAAAAATAACTTTAATTTCGGAAGTCGGTGGCAAAAATCTTAAATACAAATCCTAAGACACCGACTTCCGATATTAAAGTTATTTTTCACTTTGTAGTCTTTTTAAGGAAGTCGGTTGTTTTTTTTTTTTTTTTTTTGTAAAAAAGTTTTTTATTTAAAATATTAGCTTTCTGCTCTGCTTCACCGTATGAACTGTAACTGTGTTCATATTCCTTCATCTGCGTAATCTTCATAAAAGGGGTACAAAGTTTTCTTAACGTTTTAATTGCATAGATTTCAAAATGAATTCACACACACAGATACCGTCACCGCAGTTCCTTCACAAATTGAGCTCTCTCGGCCAAATGCCCTCGTTTATAAACTACCTCTTTTTTTGGATGGAAAATCATCAAATGATTTCTCCCGCTCTGGGCGGAGCGGGAGGGCGTGTCAGACTTTTACTGACTAAAAACCACCCGTGTTCCTTCAGTTGCCCATGTGCCGGGGCCACGGTATATCTTTCGAACAATCACGCGACCCCGGCAGGCATCGGTCCTAGCAGATCCCTTCATAAACTACCCCTTCCGTTACAAAATTGACAGTTGAACTTTGTTGCCATTTTATAAAAAGAACAACGGATTATTAAAATCTCTAAAAACCCTACACAATGTTATCGATCGACCGCCGTCCAATTGCACTCCAAACAACACTATTACAAGCTCTACAACTTGGAACAAATTCTCTATTGCAGGAACACAAAAAGGCTGAAGTGACAGAGCGAGAGAAGGAAGCTGAGATAGATCCTCTGGCCCCATATCTCGCTCGTATGTTTGGCTCGGGCCATGGGACTGGTGCGCAGGTCTCTGTGAGGGAAGCAACTCTTATTAGGGAACAGTGCATTAACGACTTTAAGAACAAGCAGCTGGCACGTCAGCACCTCGTGCAGGAGAGGTTTGATCAGGTATTGTATGGCAGTAAAGCTATAGGTATTATTATTGACCTCCTCTTTTAAAGTTACGGCATATAAGACCATAGGTTATTTTAAAGAAAGAACGAAAGAATACATTTGTTTGCGGGTAAATGCGACGCAGAGAATGAATATATACACAAAAAAAGAATAAGTCGGGGAAAAATATGCGTCACATCTACGCAAAACGTCCATCGCCTTAGCATAATGCTACGACCTTATACGAAACAGAGCGGTACATCGTGCCATAGTTTAAAATGCTGGATGCTGGTGCTGGCTAGTTTTGCGGTTGTATGCACTGAAAAATTATCACCATTTTCAATACGAGATTCAATAGTTCTCAGAAATCATTGGAGGATCAAACAGTTTTTGAGCACCATTCAAGAGTATTTTTCTGTGTGTACGGGTCAAAGAATTACGTTTTTTTTTTTTAAATTTATGAACAAGGATTTGTTGTGTTATGTTAATTGTGTTTTTTTTTTTCAGTTTAACGCTGAATATAAGAATAAGAGGCTCTGGTACTTAGCCAACCAGTTCATCCTCACACCGGAGAAAGAAGCCGCTTATTTCGTAGCAAGGTATGTTGTTATTTGATTCTTAATTACTTTCTGATTTTGCTAGAGGCCAACAAAACTAGCTGACCATCACAACCATACCAATTTTCCGTTTCCACATAAGTCTTCTCCTGTCAATTCTACTCCACCTGCAATTCCTTTCCGTTTAAAGGACATTTGATCTCCTTTATTGAAGTAGCTATCTCTGTTATTTCCTGTCAAATATCCTGTCAAGAAATTGCTTGGCTGTTTTTATGTCTGTTGTTCACCCAATAGGCAGTAGTGGCTTATCGGTAACAACCCCAACTTACTAGTTTTAAGCAGATAATAGGTAGATACCATAAACCACGGAATCGGCGGACGCGCGTGTATAAAAATAGCAGTACTAACATTCGTGGCGCCGAAAGTGCATTAAGCGGCTCACCTGTTGCGGACACCATTCAAAAACATTACATTGTGTACGTCATTTGTTTCGTAGTACGAGAAAATGGTTACACACTTTGTTTTTCTATATATCTCCCCGCTAATTCTATAGAGCTATTCTAAATTTCTATAGAGCTCCCCAGATAATTACAGACCTATATCTCTGCTTTGCGTTTTCTCAAAAGTCCTCGAGAAATTAATGAATAATCGAATAGTTAACTACCTAGAAAGCAACTCATTTATCTCAGAAAGGCAATTCGGGTTCAGGAAAGGAAAGTCGACCACTGACGCGATCGAACTGCTGACGAACATAACATCGAAACATATCGATGGTGGCGAACGTTGTCTTGGAATATTCTTGGATCTAGCTAAGGCGTTCGACACCATTTCTATTCCTATCCTTCTTAAAAAACTCGAAAGGCTAGGAATAAGAGGAACTGCACTTGACTGGCTTTGTAGTTACCTGCACAACAGGCGGCAATGTGTCAGAGTTGATAACCTAGTCAGTGATGAACGGGAGATTAGCTTTGGCATCCCACAGGGGAGTATACTGGGTCCAACACTATTTACTATCTACATGAACGATATACTCAACCTTGCTATCCCAAACGCTGACCTCATTTGTTACGCAGACGACACTGTGATTTTATTTCATGGAACCGATTGGGATGACTTATACAAAAAAGCAGAAGCGGGAATGGTCAGGGTCGCCAAATGGCTTAATTTGAACTTGCTTACACTGAATATAAAAAAGACCAAATACATAACCTTCAGAAAGACTCGGGCTACCAAAACACCATCATGGAACTTAAAGATTCACGGAGAAGACTGCCATAAAACAATAGTTCACACTGATACTCAATGTTCCTGCAATAACATCGACAGAGTGGATGAAATAAAATACTTAGGAATTCTTATAGACCAGCACCTTTCATTTAAACCACAAATTTTGGAACTTGTTAAAAGAGTTCGTAAGCAAATCTACATAATGAAAATGATTCGGGACAGTGCATCACTGGATGTAAAAAAACTGGTTTATATAGCTTTATGTCAATCGCTGATTCAATATTGCATTGTTATCTGGGGAGGTGCGTCAAAAACTCATTTGATAATCCTCGAAAGAGCACAACGCGCCGTCCTCAAAACCCTGCTACATAAACCGTACCGTTTTCCTACAGAAGTCCTGTTCGCAGAAGTTTCCCTCCTGAGCGTAAGAAAATTGTACATACTGAACGTTGCAATTATGACCCATATTAAAACATCAAAAAGGAGTGATTTAAGTATATTACAGGCCAAACGCATATTCAAAGTTCCAACTCCACCAGTAAAATCTGCATATGCTCAAAGACTCCCATATTTTCTGCACGTACACGTCTATAACGCGGTGATCAAACAGTGCAATATGAGAAACTGCACTCGCAAAGAAATAAAAAACAAGCTAACATCCTGGTTACTAAACTTGTCATATAACGAAACAGAAAAGATAACAACAGTGGTCAAATAATCTGTGCACATGAACGTTTATATTATCACTCTCACGTTTTCGTCTCACACACACATACTCACTACTAAACACACCTAAACTCACCATCACATGACACGCACTCACACTAATTTAATTAATAGCGTTCTTTATTTTACTTTTTACTTTTTTCCTAGTTTTATAATTTGATTACTTTCGTTTATTCTCACAAAGTTTTTGTTTTGTTTAATTTTAATTTGTATCTTTAGCTTCTTAGTACATAGTTAGCTTTCATATCGAAACATGATTTTAAATTAAATGTTTTTATAAATGGTTAACCGGCCAGATTGGTGTCCAAGATACAGGCTTGCCTAGTTTGGGGCCAATGTAAAACCTATGTAAATTTGTTTAGCAATAAAAGTTTTTATTTTATTTTTATTTTATATATAAAATTCAAAGTCCTGAGTGACTGACTGACTGATATATCAACGCACAGCCTAAACCGCTGGTCCTAGAAACATGAAATTTGGAGAGTGTGTTTTTTGTAAAGAGTAGGTATCCATTAAGAAAGGGTTTTTAGAAACTCTACCCCTAAGAGGGTGAAATGGGGGGTTGAAGTTTCTATGAAACTTTTTATTCTCTGGGTCGATTGACACGTAAATTGGTACACATACTCTTCAAGTATAATTATGAGACACGTGTATCCCAGTTTTTCCAAAATCATCCCTTTACTGAGTCAAATAGAGCTTCGAATATCCTACGTGACATGGTAGACGGGCGCATGGCGTGCAGCCCGGGGAGCACATTGTCGTCACCGGTGTCCGATCTTAACCAAGGTAACGGGGATGTATCAAATATGTAACTGATATTAATATGAACGAATATTTGCAAATAATATGTAAGTATATGTAAATAAATAACAGTATAAAAAAAAACTAAAAAACACGTTTACATAGAAAACCAAACTAAAAAGTAGAAAATAATGGAAAAAAAGCGTGGGGTGCTTTTTAAGTTTTTTTTTTTGATATCAGGCACCCTACGCTTTGTTTGAGTTTTTTTTAAACTATTATTTATTTTCAATGTTTTAGGGTGTTTCGAATTTTGAGACGTATGTCAGCGTAGTTTGTTACGTATGTCAGCGTAGTTTTCGAAGACAGTTTTTTTGCTGTCCTGGTGCAAGGATAATGACACAAATTTATGAAATTATAGTATTGTCATCGGTCCTCGATAAGTCTACAGAGTTTAAATGAAATCTGGTCGTTTAAAGTGGATCAAATTCGCGCTATAAGGAGTCGGTTACAAACAAACATACAAGTAAAGCTAATATAAAGCGTGTAAAACCGCGTTTGTTTCTGTATAAAATAAAATTAAATAACTACAGTGACTATTGTTAAATAGATAGTCTATGAAACTTTATAAGTAAAAAATAATTGGGCACATAAATCTGTACGTTCAGTGAGTAATAATACGACTTTTGTTTATACATTAAAGTAAAACATAACGACCAAGCCACAATCATCAATTAAATTCTTTTGAAATCGTTCGAAGGAGTTGAAAATCATTATAAATCAGTGCTCTCGAGTGATAAACCACGATGACGCCATACCTTACCCGATTGAGTTTCTTAACACATTGAAGCCTCCCGGTCTCCCAACTCACATATTAACATTTAGAGTTGGCATCCCAGTTATGTTGCTGCGTAATTTAAACTCGCCAAAATTATGCAATGACACCAGGTTGCGAGTGAAAATATTGCAACGAAATGTTATCGGGGCAACTATACTGACAGGTTGTTCCAGAGAGGATTCCTCTAACGCCATCGAACTACCCCTTTTTTTTTTTTTTTTTTTCAGGATGGGAAATCATCAAATGACTTCTCCCGCTCTGGGCGGAGCGGGAGGGCGTGTCAGACTTTTACTGACTAAAACCCACCCGTGTTCCATCAGTTGCCCATGTGCCAGGATCCCGGTATCTCTTTCGAACAATCACGCGACCCCGGCAGGCATCGGTCCTAGTAGACCCCTACACTGCTGCTGACATCTCTTTGAGGCGCGCGTGGAACACTACGCGCCGTCGCCGTCGACCCGAGCTTGGTCCTTACCGGGCGGCGAGCTACCCATTGCTCGCCACCCGCAAGCTCGCGCCTACGGTGGCAGGGAGTCCGCTATCGACTCCCGACGCCCGGGGCGTCTCCTCCTGCGGCGGTTAGGGACGTTAGGGCGCAGAGACTGCCACTCCCTCACGCGCCCCGCCTCCTCCTTCGCGAGCATTACTGCTTCGGAGAAGGAGGTGACGGCTTCCCATTCCCTCTCGCTCCGTACCATGGCTCGCACCAGGGCCGGACGCGAGAGGTCGCCGCCGCCGATCGCCTCCACGAGGACACGGCGGTGCTCCGCCTAGGCAGGGCACACCTCTACCGTATGCTCCACCGTGTCCTCCAGACGATCCTCGCAATGGAAACACCCGGACGTATCCTCCCGCTTTATCCTGAACAGCAGAGGCGTCTCTAGCCCTTGTGGCGCCCGTGTGCAACCAGTACCCTGGCGCCCTCTAGTCTAGTAGGAGCGGGGTCAAAATGGAATACTAATACATAGTTATATTTTCTAACGGAAATTCGGATGCAAATGGTGCAATTTTAAATGATGTCGGGAAGCAATAAGTTTTTTTATTGTAGGAAGGAAGGGGTTATAAGAATAAAAAAATCACAACTTTGTAGTTCTTTCAAAAATATTTAATTTAAAAACTATTATAGTTAAGTACATAACAGGACGCTCGTACACACAAATGTATTTACAAAAAAGTTACTTTTCGAGCTTTTGCATTAGCGAAATCTTTAACAATGTCACTAACTTCAATTTTGATTTCATGTTCAATACTTATTAACGATAAATTTGTCTATCTACTTTGCGACAATGTTGATCTAAGGTAGTTTTTAATTATTTTTAGTTTAGAAAATGACCTTTCGCTATGTGCGACCGTGACTGGAAGTGTCAGGTATATCCTCAGTGCTGTGGACAGATTTGGGAACACTGAAATTAATTTATTCGTAAACAAGTAATTTAAAATATCCAACGGCGTAGTGGAATCATCAATAAACATCGGTAATAATTCGATTTCATTATAGAGCTCGAACTGTTCTACATCTGAAGAGCCAGCATGGCAAAGTTTATTTTCTAAATTAGAGCAATGTGTTTTTTTTGTATCAGAGTCCAAATCTTTCCAGTGTTTCAATTTTTGAAGAAAAGAAAAAGTTTCATTATTTTCATTCAAAAGTTCGAACCATTCGTCGAACCTAGTAATTGCGGTGTCTAACAAATAGTAGTAAAAATTTACTTTAAAATGTGTTTTCGCGTCTGTTATCGGTTCATCCTCCGCCTCATAATTAAAAAACCTTTTACGAGCGCGAGGGCGTGCAGGTGTGGGAAATTCTACTATTGCCTCGACTTCTTCCGCTACAGTTTTCGCCCTGTTAAGGAGCTCCTCAAAAGCGGGCTCATTACGAAATTCAGACAAACTTATTTTTGCATTATTAATCATTTTCACCGCTTCTGACAATACAACGTCTGACTTTTGAAGGGCCTTGCTAACTATATTTATCTTGCTTAAAATTTCAAACCAAATAAGCAGAGAGCAGATGAATTTAAACGACTTAATTTTTGCCAGTAATGAATTTGCCATATTTCTTGACTCTGCATCTTTGCTTCTATCAGAATATATAGTAAACAAGGCATCATACACTTTTCCCAGTTCAAAACGTAGAGCTTTTACTGCTTCAACCCTGCTCTCCCATCGAGTATTTGAGAGTGGTTTTAGACTTAAAGTTGGCACTTCTTTAGCAAGTATTTGCCAACGTGCTGTTGACGCAGAAAAAAAAAACATAAATTTCCTGCACAATTGAAAAGAAATTGACAATTTCTAATGAACTTTTAGCAGCGTCATTCACTACCATATTTAGGCTGTGTGCCGCACAAGGTACATAAAATGCGCGCGGGTTTAAATCTAAAATTCGTTTTTGTAGACCTATATGTTTCCCTTTCATGTTTGCACCATTATCATAACCTTGACCACGCATATCTTGTATGTCAATTTCGTTTGAGATTAAACAATCTAACAAAAATTGAGTTAAGCCCAGGCCAGTAGTGTCTGTTATAGGAAAAAAACCCAGAAAGTGTTCTTTTACTTCAGCCTTGTTGTTGCTTGTATTTAAAAGAACGTACCGTACGACAACCGATATTTGTTCTTCGTGTGCAATATCTGGAGTGCAATCTAAAATAATGGAAAAATATTTAGATTGTGTCAATTCCAAAACAATAGCTTTTTTTATTCTTTCTCCCAATAATTGTATTATTTCATTCTGAATATTATGGCCAAGATAATGAGTTAGGCGTGACTCAGATTTTTGAATAAGGGCAATGTGTTCCGCAAGCACATTATCAAAGTTAGAGGTATATTCAACCAGCTTTAAAAAATTACCATTATCAGAATGGTAAATTATTTGAGATCTTCCCCGAAAAGCCAGACATTGCCTCGCTAAAAAATGAATTATGTTGATTATTCGTTCGAGTACTGCAACCCAACGTTTTTTTCCCGATCAATTTCATTTTGGTGCAAGAAATCTACCGACTTTTCTTTTAAAATAACAGTTTTCAATGTAATTTGTTTCTTAAGACATGATAGGTGCCCTAAGCTCTTTTCATGACGTTCTATAGCAGTAGACAAATGCTGCCAATCTTTGTAACCCATTTCACCATTAAAAGGAGTCGGAGTCGCATCAGCATGAAAAAGTTTACAATAAAAACAATAAACAGAATCAGTTGACTTAGAGTAAACCAGCCAGTTTCTTAAAACGGTTTCATTATTTAACATCTTTTTAGTATAATAAGCATTTGAAAAAGATCTTTTCGAACTATTCGAAGGATATGAACCCACTTTTACCTGTACTGGCCCACGCTCCATCAAAAATATTCTCTGTTTATCGGATAACACCTGTGGCCATAACGCGAGATCATTAATTATATCTTCTCGAAGTATATTCTCCGGAGACGCTTCGGCACTAGGAGGTTCTTCGTCTTCTTCAACTACCGACGATAAAGACAGCGGCGGCGGCGGTGAAGTAGAAGTGACGAGTTCTGCTGTAGAATTATCTAGGTTTTCATATGTCTCTGTCTCCAGGTGTTCGTCCGAGGATGGACCGGGTCGAACAAAAAACTTTTTAATAGAACTTGTATTCTTTTTCAGAGACTGTTCCTTTTCCAGCTTTCTTTTTCGACTCTGTGCACCAGAAAGTTTCTTTTTTCCATTGCCATCAGACATCTAAAATAAATAAAAAACTAAGTATAGGCACCTAAAAGAACTAACAATGTAAATTACTATAGGCCCAGAGAACTAGTTGTTGCAACTTGGACTACGTATTATTTAATTTTATTTCTAGCTTCTGCCCGCGACTTCGTCCGCGAGGAATTTGTATATCGTGATTCCCCTGGGATCTTTGCACTTTTTCGGAATAAAAGTAACCTATGTCCTTCCCCAGAACTCAGCTATCCTATCTCGATACCAAAATTCATCCAAATCGGTTCAGCAGTTGAGCCGTGAAAGCGTAAAACACAGACAGACAGACAGACAGACAGAAAGACAGACAAAGTTACTTTCGCATTTATTTATAGGTAATATAAGTATGGATATGATATGACACATCAATCAACGTCGCGGTACCTAGGTAACTAACTACATTAGGCAATCAAACGGAATAAATAAATAAAATAAAGTAGTTCGTTGTTCAAATAAATACCTAAGTATACTAGTAGGTACATATTAATGCACTTTAACTTACCTTGTTTGTTCCGCACTGCAGTAGGATAAACAAATGAAAAATCCTAGGTCGTATAGGTACGAGCATAGATTTAACTTCAATATCAGTATTTATCACTCGATGTTTGGTTTTTTTTTTCATGAATTTCGTTAGCTATTTTGATGACCTCCGACCTCGAGGCATGTCGCAATAATTGTGCAAGCAAATAACCAAATCTTACTTTTTATATATTTTTTATCAAAAGAAAAGCCGATTTACTTCATATTTACATGTTTATTCAAAGATGATACTTAATCAAATTTAATCAAGGCTTATTTTGCAAAACTACGGTGTGGCGGTAAAACAAAAATTGCGGCGCGCGTACACAAGCCTTTGAAAATGACCGCCGCACGTCCCTGGGAATTTTAATTTGAATTTTATAGCATTCTAATACAGCCGAGTTAGCAATGATTGTCGGCGTGTTGTCAAACGAATCAAAACAAACAGGTGCCGATGCCGGCACGCGCCTTTGTTTGGTAGCGATGCAAGA
The DNA here is from genome assembly GCA_932294355.1 of Aporophyla lueneburgensis. Classification (NCBI taxonomy): domain Eukaryota; kingdom Metazoa; phylum Arthropoda; class Insecta; order Lepidoptera; family Noctuidae; genus Aporophyla; species Aporophyla lueneburgensis. Next base: position 23,996,937 of record OW028749.1, read on the forward strand.
TGCGACATTACGCCAATTTAATCTTTAATTATCTGTTTTAAGGCTGATTTCACGTTGAAACAAAAGTTATTGTGTAAATTTAAACAGAGTAGGAAAAGGAGTAGTCTTGCTTTGCCACGGTACCTACTATTATCTATACAGCATTGTAACTCGCTCGGCCGTAAAAGAAATGCCTACAACCGCGCGGTACCTAAACATGCGATAGGGCTGCCCGCCTCCAGCATTTTAGTTACATTTGCCTACTTTGTGTTTCCATTTAGTTTTGTGATTGTAAATATTTTTTTTTTTATATAAACAAATAAAATACTTTGTGAATTTAAAGAAGTGTTCAATAAAAATGCGTATGCGTGTTGTTTTTTGATTGGTAGATTTAATTAAAAAACCTCGTTAATGTTTGAGTAGGTAACAAATCGGTCTTATAAAAAAAATATTTGCGCCTCGTCTGAGACGTACGAAATGCTTTATTATTAAATTTTAAAGTATAAATAAACCGCATTATAATATACTTAAAGCTTAAAGGAAGTTCGGAATATTTCCTCCATTTTTTCTATATATCCTACTCGTTATATTAAATACGTACCTACTTGAACTTATTTTTTGTGAAAAAGACGCGCGGTTATTGTTATAAAAACAACACACCGTCCGGCACAGTCGCGACTGTCTTCATGCCGAGCGCATGCCGAGATCGAGGCGCGTAGATATAGCTCGCGTTGCGTCCGTTTGTATGAAGTTGGAATACTGTATAGATAATATTACCGTGGCTTTGCTACCGCGCGCCCGGCGTCGGCCATAACACGAGCGCAGGGTCTTTAAAGAGCGCCGCCGCGCCGCCGGGCGGCCGCGGCGCCGCCGCGAGTGACGCATCTTTGGAGGTGTCGCATTAGAGGGCGTTCGGCGCCCCCTTAGACCCGGCGCCCGTGTGCGCCGCACACCCTGCACCATAGGTAAAGACGCCTCTGCTGAACAGGAACCCACCGAAGCACCCATGCCCGGTGAGAACCTGCGTCAGGCGGAAGGTGAGGACGCCGTGGCGCCTCTCTATCCACTCCTCAAAGAGCCCAATCGAACTACCCCTTCGAGTTCAAAAAAAAAAAGTGAATTCTCCCCTTAGAGGGGAGAATTCACTTTTTTTCTGTCTGCTTTGACATGATCATAAATAAATCTCAAGGCCAAACACTTAATTTAACAGGGGTAGACTTAAGGGAGAACTGCTTTTCACACGGTCTGGTACAGACCAGCAGCACTTCGTCCTATTTGTTTGGGATATTGTCAGTTTGTATATCAAATTGAGAGGTAGTGAGAGCGCCGTTGTTTGTTTCTGAAAAAAAAAAAACTAAAAAACACGTTTTTTTCCATTATTTTCTACTTTTTAGTTTGGTTTTCTATGAGAGCATGTTTTTTAGTTTTTTTAAACTATTATTTATTTTCTATTTTTTTAGGGTGTTTCGAATTTTGAGACGTATCTCAGCGTAGTTTGTGACGTATGTCAGCATAGTTTTAGAAGACAGTTTTTTTGCTATCCTGGTAACCCTGGCAAGGATAATGGCACAAATTTATGAAATTATTGCATTGTCATCGGTGTTTAACAGGTGTGCAAAGTTTGAATGAAATCTGTTTAAATTTGCCTTCAAATTTGGCATGCAAGTAGGTAATTTGCCGTTCCGTTATATATTCCGTCAATAGCAATGTTTATGCTACAACAATCATTTACCGTGATCGTTTTATTTGTACCGTGTGGTGCCGGACGTAAAGAATAACACCACCCCATTTCTTCCCGTGGGTGTCGTAAAAGGCGACTAAGGGACTTACTAGAGAATGGGCAGCAGCGTTCTCTATGCATTTAACCACCATACTGCGATCGCCAACCCGCCTGCCAAGCGAGGCGATTATGGCAAAGCCCCCCAAATTGGGGGAGGCCTAAGTCCAGCAGTGGACGTCTTATGGCTGAAATGATGATGATGATGATGAATCATTTATCAATCCGAACGCTGCTCCTTGGATAACACAAAGCAAGCAGTGCAATAACCCACTGTTTACTTGTATAAACACAAAGGGTACTTTTAATCTCGGTAACACATTCCTGTGGGATAGTTTTCGACATCCACGCGGGCGAAGCTGCGGGCAGAAGCTAGTATAAAATGAAATGAAAATAGGTTGATTGGAATCAACAAGTTTTAAACTTACATCAGTGGTGATTGGAGACTCCGCTCTTCCATGCGTTACCTATTAGTTTTTATAATTTCTATTCAAGCAATTTTATATAAATACAATAACTTTTAACTGTATATAATGGGTTACATTTAACGTGTGCTTACTGCACATAATGGGTTACATTTAACGTTAAGCAGAGTGTGCTTGTAAGACTGGGTCTGGGACTTTGTGCGTGAGCATGTACATACATATGTGTGTTGTGAATGTGAGACTAATGATGGTGATGTGTATTTAAAGCAATAAAGCCTTTGTCTCTTTATATAAAACCGGCCAAGTGCGAGTCGGACTCGCGCACCGAGGGTTCCGTACAAACCTGTAGGTATTTTCGGTTTATAAATATATATATTTTTTAATTTTTATATTTCAGTTGATTGAATGTAAGGTAAATTGCGGTTTACGATTTATGACGTTTTAAAAAAAAACTACTCACTCGATCTCGTTCAAACCAATTTTCGTTGGTAGTTTACATGGTAATGTACATCATATATTTTTTTTAGTTTTGTCATTATCTTATTTTAGAAGTTACGGGGGGGGGGGACACACATTTTACCACTTTGGAAGTGTCTCTCGCGCAAACTATTCAGTTTAGAAAAAAATGATAATAGAAACCTCATTACCATTTTTGAAGACCTATTCATAGATACCCCACACGTATGGGTTTGATGAAAAAAAACATTTTTGAGTTTCAGTTCTATGTATGGGGAACCCCAAAATTTATTGTTTTTTTCTATTTTAGTGTGAAAATCTTAATGCGGTTCACAGAATACACCTACTTACCAAGTTTCAACAGCATAGCTCTTATAGTTTCGGAATAAAATGGCTGTGACATACGGACGGACAGACAGACAGACAGACAGACAGACAGACATGACGAATCTATAAGGGTTCCGTTTTTTGCCATTTGGCAACGGAACCCTAAAAAGTGTCGCAAATCCCACCTCTAGCAACAGCCGCAAAGTCTCCATTCTCTGCACAAGCCAATTCCTTAAATTTATGATCATCCTAAATAACGAAACAATAATTCCGTTTTCAGTGCTGAACTGGCCTTCAAAGTCCACGCTCTGGAGGTTAGACTGACGCGCCATCGGGACCTCTCTGGGCCTAGATTCAAAGTTCTCATGGATTACCTGGATAAACACCCGCTGCTACAAGAATACAACAAGGCACGGCACCTCCACAAGAGGAGATCATAGAAGTGATACAAGGTTTGAGGAAGGAGGAAGGTAGGAGGTTGAGATTGACAACGAGTCAGGAAATTACCTGGGAAAGAAAATTTAATCATCATTGTGGCGATATCTATACGAACTACGTTAGACAAGTTACGTCACACAAATCTACATCGTACAAGCAAAATTTACCACGAAATCTGGTCACAAAACACCCGTTTGGAATATCTTCAAAGATGGATGAAGATTCCACCCTGTTTCTCCATGCCCCCAAAATTATTATCTTTTTTGTCCCCCAAACGGTTTCGAATCATAATGATCATCCTCCCGTTTTTTCCAAATTATTTTCGATTAGCGGAATAGTAGATTATTAACCAAGGGGATAAAGCAGTGTCTTCTGTCGCGGGCATAGAGAAGTCGCGGGTGACGATTTAAATCGCGAGCGTAACGAAGGACTCGACGTTTACTCCCGAGCGTAGCGAGGGTGTTAAAAACTTAAATCACGAGCGAAGTTCACCCAAGACTAAGACAGCTTTATCTCCGAGGAAAATACTCTACTTTTCGTACCATTTGCGAAAAAAATAACACAATAATAATATGAGATAAGCATTTAGAACATTAACTTTATAAAAATAAATTAAAATAAACTTAACGTTTATGTATTTGAAGAAAACAAAAACGCGGCAAATTCCTAGACTAATATTTTTTTGTCGGAAAAGCATCAAGATCATACGGCCTCGTCGGTTTTCGTAATTTTATTTAATAATCATAACTGCATAATAAATGCGTATTCCTTTTTCAAAAAGATGTATTATAAATGCTTTATATACAAAGTCAATGGTGTAAACACAAATGTAGTTCAGTATAAATTTCGGTAAGTATTCCAAATTTAAATCACATTCTCCCCCTAGAGGATGAATGAAATTCAGTACAACTTTCTTTCCCTGTTTTTAACAGATTAAAAATTACTATTGTTAATGTAGCTTTTTGTGGCATAGAATGTCACTTTTTTGAGCAAGTGGTACGAAAAACTACTTAAATTTGCCTTTTTGCGTTCATTTCTGTCTTAGTTTGTTACTACACGTTAAGATCGAAGATGCTGTGTGGACAGACCTTGCCCATGGATTAACGTAGTGGATAAACATGCATTTGCGTTATGAGCATTTATCCAACGCAGGCTGGAAACGTCGCATTTTTTGTGGTTTTATGGTGATTATCTTATTAAGTTTAACAAAGTACCAATTTATTTCAGCATATTATACACATAATCCTTCCTCTTGAAACACTCTGTCTATTGACGAAAACTGCATTATAATCCGTTGAGCAGTTTAAAAGATAACAGAAGACAGAACAGACAGCGGAAGTGACTTCATTTTTACACGCTTTATATTAGCTTCACTTGTATGTTTGTTTGTATGTATGTTTGATTGTAACCGACTCCTTATAGCGCGATTTTGACCCTCTTTAACCCATCGTATGCCGTAATTACAGACACAATTAAAAACCATTGTGTCTCGCGTGGATCCGCGTTTACGGCATACGAAAGGTTGAACGACCAGATTTCATTCAAACTTTGCACACCTGTCAAACACCGATGACAATGCAATAATTTCATAAATTTGTGCCATTATCCTTGCCAGGGTTACCAGGACAGCAAAAAACTGTCTTCGAAAACTACGCTGACATACGTCTCAAAATTCGAAACACCCTAAAAATAGAAAATAAATAATAGTTTAAAAAAACTAAAAAACACGCTTCATTTTTAAACTATTATTTTATACTAGGTAATGATTTATCACGAAAAACCACCACAATTGCGACGTTCTCAGCCCGCGCGGGAGGATCGCTCTTAGACCCTTATTTAATAATGAATTTCGAAGAAACTGCCTTTATAGTTATAGCCAAACACTACATGTTTATAAAATATTTTTTAGTTTGTTACTAGACAAAATATATACATCCACGTTACGTTTTATTATAGTAGCAAATAGTTTAATGTTATTATGTTGCTTAAACTGTTTCTCTTTTGAATTATATTTCGTTAAAAATAAAACTAGTTAATCTGGTAATAAGATGTTTATTTACAATTTACAATAAATTGTTTTATTTGAGACGTATAACTTCAAAAATAAAAAAAAACGTAAAGAAGTAAATAGTACAATCAGACCGTAGCTCTCAGTCTAAGCTATTATTTGACTAAATAATGCTAATGTGCATCTTCACTTAATACTAATCCCATTAATTCATTTAACTTCCGACATTTTTCAATGATTTTTCACTCAAAGTCAATTCTACAAGGTAATCATGTTTAGTAACAACATTTTCTCTGAGTTAACAGGTAAACTCCTATAACAAAAATGAAAATGAAATTCCTTATACTATTAACCATGAAAAATAAAATCAGATTCTGACACTAAACAATTTCATTCAGTATAGTACCTTAATAGCACTGTGTGAACTAAACCCGCACTCAAGTCACGCTTTTCTGTGACTTATATAGTCCATAACTATTGAAGTCACAGAGAAGTGTGACTTACCTGCGCGTTTATATAGGTATATACGATACGTGTGACTTAAGCAGTCGATTATTGCAGGGCGTTTCACACCCTCGCTATGCCACCAAAATGGACTAAAGTCATACGTGTTGTAATGTATTATATCCATCATTCATTCTGTTAAAGTATTAAATAAATTTAAAAAACAAACATTCAATTGACTAATGCACAATCACACAGCAAAATCCAATCCTCATTCCAAACCATTTCTCCAATTCCATTCATTCATTTCCTTCCGGATCCAATCAATCCCTACACAACTCACTCAAGTACTCAAGGAGAAAATGGCGCGTGCGATCCTCTGCCGGCAATAAAACAAAAATCAACCATGTTCTAACAAAACCTACCTACAAAGACTTTCAGCAATTCTGTGTCAGTGTTAAGTGTCAAATCAGGGACGTCCCTGGACTGTGTATTGGAGTGGCGCCACCGAAAAGCCGTCGACTGTGAAGACCAGTGAGTATATTTCCTTCAATCCCAGTTTTCCAAGTGATTGTGCATGACTAAAGGCTCGCCTATGGCCACAGTTCCATCGATGGGTTTCATTCATCATTAACCATAACACATTCATTCCTTCATTCATCAACCCGAAATTATCACACCTAGTAAATTACGGAACACTTCTTCTCACAACGAGAAGGTTTAAGATCCCGTTGTCGGCTGATTTTGCTTCCTTTTAGAACAGCAGCGTCTGACGTCACCCATAGTTGGGTAAGGAGTTGCCCATTCATCCCTAATGCTTGGGCAACATCCACGAGGGTCGTGGGTAGTTGAGGTCGGTGTTCCAGTCACCAGCTCCTCCTAGCAAGTTTCCTCTGCCGTCGTGAGTGGCGAGGGCCAAGCGGGACAGCTTGTTGGCTAGCCTGCGCTGCGGGGAATCCGGTCTGGATAGAGGGGGCAGAGATATGCTGCCCGAATCTGGAAAGAAATATACTAATTGGAAATTTTGTCGTTTTTGATGGGAAATCATCAAATGACTTCTCCCGCTCTGGGCGGAGCGGGAGGGCGTGTCAGACTTTTATTGACGTTGTATTGACGTGTTCCTTCAGTTGCCCATATGCCAGGGCCACGGTAACTCTTTCGAACGAATCTCGCGACCCTCGCAGTACGGCTTTGCCTCAGTCGAAAATAGTTTCAAAAGTGAAAGTAAACATGTAGGTAATGACTATCATTAGTTGTAAAAAAAAAAGTTCATCAGCATCATCATTTCAGCCGAAAGACGTCCACTGCTGGACATAGGACTCCGCCAAGCACCACCACACTCCTGAACTTTCCGGCCCCAACGGCCATCTGTTCTGTGAGCAATTTACCCTGCTCATTGCTACTTAAGTTTGGTAATTCTTCGGTCTATCTTGGTTCTCTGGGTTACCTTAGTTCTCCTGCGGATCTCTTCATTTGCGATTTTGACTGGCCTGTTAGTCTAGTGGTTAGTGACCCTGACTGCTAAGACTGAGGTCGTGGGTTCGATTCCCACCCAGGACAAATCGTTGTGTGATGAGCAGAAACATTTGTTCTGTGTCTGGATGATTTATCTATAATATCTATGTATTTAGAAATATATAAGTATATTTATCAGTTATCTGGTTGCCATAGTACAGGCTCTGCCTAGTTTGGAATCAGATAACGGTGTGTTGGTTGTCTAAAGATATTTATTTATTTCTTATTAGATTGCGTAGGAAAACTCCAGGCATAGCCCTCTCCATTGCCTTTTGCGTGACTTTCAGTCTTCTTATGAGGCCCATTGTGAGCGATCACGTTTCAGTATATCTCTTAAATGAACTTAATATATTAAAAATAATCAAATAAGCCTGTCTCCAAATAATACGATCGCCAACCCGCCTCCCTACCAAGCGTGGCGATTATGACAAACCCCCCATTTTGGAGGAGGGTTATAGCCAACAGTGGACGTCTTTCAGTTTGAAATGATGATGATGATGATGAACTCCAAAAAAAGTTATGTAAAAACATTTTTTGTCAATGTAACCTAAGCATTAAATTGATAGTGCTTTTCTCACAGTCTTTTTGACACCTACCAGAATGATAGTCATAATTAGCGTGGTCACTGGGCGTCTCCTGTCCGAGCCTCTTCCTGTACTCGCCAGCAAAGTGCTCGATCAGTGTGTCCATCATGAGGGCCTGTTTCGAGAACACCTGAAGAACAACAAATTGAACGGATAAATTATCAAGACCAGTTCACCTGTGGTTTATTAAAAAAAAGAAGATAAATATCAGTAGGCTTTTTTTTCATAATACAGTATGGATACCACAAATGTACAATGAATGAAACCACAAGTCGTAGTCGACAGAAGTATACTAAAATTAGCTTAAAAACCGTAAACTGAAAATGTGACATTTTCAAAGAAAAATAATATCAAAATAAATGCAGTAAAACTAAACAACTGTATAGACAACGTACAGAGGCCAGCACATCAAGATACCCGAAACTGTCAAATTCTCCCAATGAACCTTATGCTTTAGTGATAAAGTTGAAAATCTATTAAAGAAATGACAGATTGTAGTAGCTCAATGCTGCAATGTGCTGGCGTCTGTACCTTCGTACCTCGTGGTTTAGGTGTATCAATTTGACATATAATAGAATGACAGCTAGAATGCATAACAGCGTTGTGATAGTCTGCACTGCGTGGGAACGTTGCTTTTCAATATTCAAGAAATCAAGTTTATTGAATCATTGACCGAGTGATCAAATTCTACAGGAGTGTTCAAATTTTCACAAAATTAAAACTCTTTTTCTACCTATTTACTGGACCGATTTCATTTATTTTACGTGTATCGTCAGCAAAAACGATGACAAGTATGTGGATTTATTTATTGCATACTAGCTTTTGCCAGCGGCTTCGCCCGCGTGGAGGTCGGAAAATATCCCGCGTGAACGTACTACCGGGATTAAAAGTAGCCTATGTGTAAATCCAGGTTAATCTTTTTAGCTCAAAAGCGCATTTTCATCCGACTTGCTTCAAATTTATCGTCACTGCTCGGCTCCTATGTGTCTTAGCGTTATGTTATATAGCCTATAACCTGCCCAGGAGTATGGACTACAATCGTACCAAGTTTGGTTAAAATCCCTTCAGTAGTTTTTGACCCAAGCGTGCACATACAGACAGACGGACAGACAGACAGACAGACAAAAAATTTACTGATTGCATTTTTGGTATCAGTATCGACCACCATTCATCTTCCAATATTAATTTTGAATGTATTTTCAATCTACAGAATTGACCTCTCTACAGTTTTATTATAAGTATAGATTATGTAGTTTCCATACTGTATACGGTGGCAAAGACACGCAACAGTAACTATGAATTTAGCCGATGATTCTAGACAAATAATTTACAGTAGAGGGTTTTGAAGAATTTTTCCGTGGAATTAAAAACAAAAATTAGCGTTATTAATTATAGAAACATTTTGACCGCGTAGGTCACACAAATCTGCATCTCGCACTTCTCTTGAAACAAATTATTTTATTTTATTTAAAAATATTTCGGTGCTTTATACCAACCTGAATATCGTTTAATCTAAACCTAGTTGCCTCGGTCTCTGAAGGGACAGGTAAGTAATATTGAAAAACTGAACCTGCAGTATCTTGGAGACGCGCAGCCCGTTCTCTACCACCATGAACTGTAGGAACAGACAGGGCAGGCAGTCTTCACTGTCGTCGGATGGTATACCGAAGTCCCAGGACAGCTCCTCGTAGAGAAGACCAAGTAGCACAGTCTGGAATATTAAATAAAAATGAGCGTAATATATTTTACATGGATAATTAGTTATACATATGTGGATCACTAAGGGTGGATGTGGCTAGTTTTAACATTGAGCCAGTTTTAAGAATAAATTATGGTTAAAACATAAGTCCACGATTGTGTTGAGTGGTGGCCCAGTACCAGCACTGGTGGTAACGGCCGTGATTCACAACTTGTAGGTCTTTTTTTTGCATGGGAAATCATCAAATGACTTCTCCCGCTCTGGGCGGAGCGGGAGGGCATGTCAGGCTTTTACTGACTAAGACCTACCCGTGTTCCTTCAGTTGCTCATGTGCCAGGGTTACGGTATCTCTTTCGAACAATCTCGCGACCCTGGCAGAACTTGTAGGTCTTGGTTCAAATCCGGTCGGTCCGGACAGTCAGTTTCGTTCATTCATCATTATCTGCCTACAGAAGTCAACTACTGGAAACAACAGGCGCTTACCGTTACGTAAATAATTACATCACCACTGCTCTCAAGACGGTGAAGGAAAGCATCGTGAGATAAACGGCATGTAATAAACCAAAAATTCGATGACATGTGACATCTACCAACTACCAACCCGCACTGGGTCGGCGTTATAGATTACACTCCCTCTAAAACAAAACATTATAGGCTAATTATGATGAGATCCAAGAGGATGTGATGAGTACTTACACTTTCCGTGTCATCAATGACGTAGACTCCGTTGGCGTTGACCGCGACGAGCACGGGGATGTCCTCGTGGGTCAGCAGGCTCGTCAGACTGCGCACCGGCTGCTCAATCTGGCCTTGGAAGAATGCCGCCCTGTAGTGATAGTCATATTATTATTTGATTTATGTTAACCTTGGTTCTTAAGGTTGTTGTATTGACTTCATCGGCCTACTGAAGTTTTGAGAAGATTGTATTGTACCCCGTTGGTCTCGTATTTGCAAGTGCAACGGTCGAGCGTGGGTCCTGGGTTCGATTCCCAGATCGGAGAAAAATGAATTGATTCTAGTTGCCTGTTCCAAGAGGTAGTTAGTCTTATGGAGAAGAATGGGAGAGAAACTCCATTGTTCTTCTTTACAAAGTTTCGCAATATTTTGTACAAATTCATTGTATTATATCATATGGTGATCATTTATTGTTGGACTCTCGTGTCACTTTATCCGTCGCTGATGAAGCTGTTCTGCCTGATGAGCCTGGGGTTTGGGAAACTATTGTTCTAGATATTTTTAGGACATTAAACTGGATATTCTTCACTGAGAAGGGCTACTAAGTGTTTTCTCTTAATTATTTTTACCATGGCATGTGATTGATCAAACTGATCAAGATCATCATATTTTTTAAATATATTTTTTTATGAAATAGATAGTTTATTTTTACAGAGAAAATTGCGTAAGACAAATAGTTGCCATTTTATGGCAATTAATCGTCATCACGTCACTAAAGAGTCAGCAGCAGTGGGGATATTACAAAGATGTGTGTCTACTAGCTAGGTACCCGTAGGTGGGCAGCGTCCTGGTGTGCGCGAGGTACTTGTGGCGCAGCTTGCGCGGCGGCGCGGCGGGCGGGCGCTGCGCCTGCTCCAGCAGCCGCGCCTCCGGGCTGCCCTTGCGCCCCGCCGGCAGATACAAGATGTGTGTCTACTAGCTAGGTACCCGTAGGTGGGCAGCGTCCTGGTGTGCGCGAGGTACTTGTGGCGCAGCTTGCGCGGCGGCGCGGCGGGCGGGCGCTGCGCCTGCTCCAGCAGCCGCGCCTCCGGGCTGCCCTTGCGCCCCGCCGGCAGATACAAGATGTGTGTCTACTAGCTAGGTACCCGTAGGTGGGCAGCGTCCTGGTGTGCGCGAGGTACTTGTGGCGCAGCTTGCGCGGCGGCGCGGCGGGCGGGCGCTGCGCCTGCTCCAGCAGCCGCGCCTCCGGGCTGCCCTTGCGCCCCGCCGGCAGATACAAGATGTGTGTCTACTAGCTAGGTACCCGTAGGTGGGCAGCGTCCTGGTGTGCGCGAGGTACTTGTGGCGCAGCTTGCGCGGCGGCGCGGCGGGCGGGCGCTGCGCCTGCTCCAGCAGCCGCGCCTCCGGGCTGCCCTTGCGCCCCGCCGGCAGATACAAGATGTGTGTCTACTAGCTAGGTACCCGTAGGTGGGCAGCGTCCTGGTGTGCGCGAGGTACTTGTGGCGCAGCTTGCGCGGCGGCGCGGCGGGCGGGCGCTGCGCCTGCTCCAGCAGCCGCGCCTCCGGGCTGCCCTTGCGCCCCGCCGGCAGATACAAGATGTGTGTCTACTAGCTAGGTACCCGTAGGTGGGCAGCGTCCTGGTGTGCGCGAGGTACTTGTGGCGCAGCTTGCGCGGCGGCGCGGCGGGCGGGCGCTGCGCCTGCTCCAGCAGCCGCGCCTCCGGGCTGCCCTTGCGCCCCGCCGGCAGATACAAGATGTGTGTCTACTAGCTAGGTACCCGTAGGTGGGCAGCGTCCTGGTGTGCGCGAGGTACTTGTGGCGCAGCTTGCGCGGCGGCGCGGCGGGCGGGCGCTGCGCCTGCTCCAGCAGCCGCGCCTCCGGGCTGCCCTTGCGCCCCGCCGGCAGATACAAGATGTGTGTCTACTAGCTAGGTACCCGTAGGTGGGCAGCGTCCTGGTGTGCGCGAGGTACTTGTGGCGCAGCTTGCGCGGCGGCGCGGCGGGCGGGCGCTGCGCCTGCTCCAGCAGCCGCGCCTCCGGGCTGCCCTTGCGCCCCGCCGGCAGATACAAGATGTGTGTCTACTAGCTAGGTACCCGTAGGTGGGCAGCGTCCTGGTGTGCGCGAGGTACTTGTGGCGAAGCTTGCGCGGCGGCGCGGCGGGCGGGCGCTGCGCCTGCTCCAGCAGCCGCGCCTCCGGGCTGCCCTTGCGCCCCGCCGGCAGCAGCGCCGCCCAGCGCCCCGAGCGCGCGTGCGCCGGCAGGTACTTGTCCTGCTGCGCCCTGCCGCACAAGTACGGAATGTCACGATTGAACTTCTCCAAGAAGTAACCGAGAAAAGTACCATATTGGGCTACGGACTTTAAAAAATCTTGTATATTTAATTCGTGTTAAAGTCAACGTTTTTATTTGTCATACAAATGTTTATGAATAGATGTCGTAAATGAAATTGGTACAGAGATCTCTACAAAGTTTTGCTGCTAACTGCGTATAAATATCACCAAGCCCGTAACAAAATTACAATTATTATGTTACAGAATTATTTTTTATCAAAATTAAATTAAATGATAGGCGCTATCAACGTTAAGAATCATGATTGATCAAAGACACCATAAACATACAGAAACGCAGACTCTTTCTGATATGCAGTCTGCTTCAATAATATGGGGACGAACAGACTGTTCATCCCGATAATTTTGACGCTGACTGAACCTAAAAACAGTTTCAAATAGAGCTTCCACTGACCTGAAGAACCTCGCCGTGTGTCGATGTGGGTCGTAAGGTCCCAACTGTATCCTAGCCTGCAGCCCTCCCAGCATCACCGCTTGTGCACTCTCGAGAGGATACCTCCCCGTCACCACGTTGTGACGAGCCTCTTCGTATAACAGTTCTTGGATGCGGGAGTCCCTGGAGGAACATGTTCAATGACTTCTTACTGTGAACCAACCAGAATACCTATAGAAAAGAAGAAATAATCCAACTGTGGTAAAGCTCTGCTGTCTTCCTGAAAGGCAGATGTGTAGTACTCGCAACTAGTGTGGGTGCATGACCAGATGGTTGAATGTATTTAAAGCTAAAGAAGTGTGTAAGGCTAAGGATCGTGCAACGTGGTGTTCTGTAAATTTTGCTTACTCTATAGGAAGAAACTACTTATGAACTTACACCAAAAGAAAGAAGAAACCAGGGCGTTCCAACCGATGGATGTTTTCGGAAGAAGAAATTGGTAAACGAATTGTTTGTTTTTCTATTTAATTTAATTTTACGGCAGTAGAACAGTAGGAGTAAATTCTTCTTCGATCGTTTGTTTCTTCACGTTGAATTGTTGTTAGCATTTATCACATTCAACAACCAGAAACACAATTTGTGGTTTTAAACCCATGCTATTTTTTTATCCGTTGTATCGCACAAATAAATATCTCTGTCTCTAATTGGTGCTACCTACGAGGAGCTCTTGAATGGAGCTCCTGTGGTAATATTTTATGGATAAATAATTTTATGAATTGAGCACGCTATACCCTACCTAGCGTCCTAGTGTCCTATAAACTAGTAGTTGACATGAGCATTAAATATCCTCTCCGGCACTTCGCCAACTTTTATCCCAAAACTGTCGCTTACTTGATTCCTTCTTCTAGATGTTTGGGAAAGAACACGTTTCTTTGTAGTCGCAATACGGGCTGATCACGATTGAGTCTGGACTCCGAGCCATGGCCGTAACGATGGACAAGCTTCTGCCAGTTTGCCCAGAACCTCCATGGGCAATGATGGGGTTTCAGTTGGATTTCTGGAATGGGATAAAAATGAGATAAATTTGCTATTAATAATTTTCTAAGTTAGGTTACCCAAATAAAATGGGGTTATTCAAATTTGGCTGTTTTACAATCAATTTCAAATGGTCAGAATAGTTTAACTAGATCCTGCAAAAAATAAATGTCATAGAAACATCCTTGTTTTAGGTTTATGTGCACAATAAATTGTAATTTGAAAAAACAAAAACGAAACACGGTCGATTTCAAAACCACTTAACGTTTTATTTCTCAATTAAGGACAGCACAAAATAATCTGAAAAATTGAGCAGATTAACTATAGAGGCTAAAGTACTAGTCATAAAACCACACGTGAGGGGTATCATGCTGCTAATGTATCTATAGGGTAAAAGTAAATTAGCTAGCGAAACTCTCCAGATTTGATAGGTATGAGACTTAGACGCGATAAAAACAAAAGCAAAACAATACAATGAAAAAAAAGAAATCGTCTGCCGTAGATATAGTGGTTTCCGTTTTTCTTAAAAATATGTTTAGTATAATATGTTTATAAACCACCAACCAAACATCACGTCTGGGGAGTTTTTTTTTTTTTTTTCAGGATGGGAAATCATCAATTGACTTCTCCCGCTCTGGGGGGAGCGGGAGGGCGTGTCAGACTTTTACTGACTAAAACCCACCCGTGTTCCATCAGTTGCCCATGTGCCAGGGTCACGGTATCTCTTTCGAACAATCACGCGACCCCGGCAGGCATCGGTCCTAGTAGACCCCTACACTGCTGCTGACATCTCTTTGACGCACGCGTGGAACACTGCGCGCCGTCGACCCGAGCTTGGTCCTTACCGGGCGGCGAGCTACCCATTGCTCGCCACCCGCAAGCTCGCGCCTACGGTGGCCGGGAGTCCGCAATCGACTCCCGACGCCCGGGGCGTCTCCTCCTGCGGCGGCTAGGGACGTGAGGGCGCAGAGACTGCCACTCCCTCACGCGCCCCGCCTCCTCCTTCGCGAGCATTACTGCTTCGCAGAAGGAGGTGACGGCTTCCCATTCCCTCTCGCTCCGTACCATGGCTCGCCGATCGCCTCCACGAGGACACGGTGGTGCTCCGCCCAGGCAGGGCACACCTCCACCGTATGTTCCACCGTGTCCTCCAGACGATCCTCGCAATGGAAACACCCGGACGTATCCTCCCGCTTTATTCTGAACAGGAACCCACCGAAGCACCCATGCCCGGTGAGAACCTGCGTCAGGCGGAAGGTTAGGACGCCGTGACGCCTCTCTATCCACTCCTCAAAGAGGGGACTTACCGCCGCAATTGTGGCGTGCCCAGCACTGGGTTGCGACAATCGTACCCGCCATGTCGCCATGAGATCACACCGGAGCTCTGTCCGCCGTGCCGCGATTTGTCGCGGCAACAGAGTTTCGCCCCGGCGTTTCGCCTCCTCGCGCCACTCCCACATGTGGGCGAGGACCTTTGCCTCCAGATCCCATGGCGGCACTCCGGCAAAGAGGCTCGCCGCCTCGCAGGAGACCGTGCGGTGTCCCCGGATTAACCGGATGGCCATGACCCTCTGGGCCGGACTCAACCGGCGCGCTGGGCGCAGCCTCAATGAGGGCGCCCACACCGGTGCCCCGTAGAGGGCCATGGACCGCACGACCCCCGTGTAGAGCCTCCGGCAGGAGGCGTTTGGACCCCCCAGGTTGGGCAGGAGCCGCTTTAAGGCAGCCCCAGCCCGCTCCAGTCTGGGAGCCAAACGTCGGAAGTGCTCGACGAAGTTCCACCGGCTGTCGAGGACAAGTCCCAGGTACTTCATCGTCGACTCGACGCCGATGTGAACCCCTCCTACCGTGAGTTGGGAACCCGCAGGTGGCGCGTTCCGAGGACCATGAAAACCCATGGCCTCGGACTTGTGCAATGCCACCTCGAGTCCCAATTGCCGGATCCTATCGACGATTGTCGCAACCCCGCGTGTCATCAGTTCGACCGCCGCCTCGTGCGACCTCCCCTGCGCCAGGACCAGCGTGTCATCAGCGTAGCAAACTACGCTGACGCCACTAGGGAGGTCGGCGCGCAGCACCCAGTCGTAACCGATGTCCCACAGGTGCGGCCCCAAGACCGATCCCTGTGGGACACCGCACGACATCTCTCGCCGGTTCCAGTCCCCCTGGTGACCGGGGTAGATGACGGCTCTATCCGTCAAACGTCTGGGGAGTTACGCTAACTTATTCAATTTTATCTTGCAACATCCGTCGTGGACATGCAAGGTAAAATTGCTAATAAGAAATTTGAAATTTGCTTAAAATTGCTGGAAAGCTTTCAAAAAATGACGAAAATTAGGAGCTATAAAGAACTTCCGAAAAATAAGATTAACTTTGGAAATCTTTGCAAATGCAGATGATATAACGTCTTACCTAACAACGGGCTGCACATCCATAACGCGAACACATTGACTGCCAAGCTCCTTGTACTGGGCTGCGAGAGCCCCAACTCCTCAGTCGCCAACAACGCGTTGAGGAACCGCGCCGCGGTCACGTGTGACGGCACTTCTTCAGAGCTCATCTCCATCATGACGGCTGTGCGGGACATCAGGTAGATGCAGGTCACCGGGTTCGAGGACACCGTCGATGATGAAGCGGTGCTGCCTGATGAGCCTGGGTTTGGGAAACTATTATTCTGGATATTTTTTTGACATTAAACTGGATATTTTTCGCTGAGAAGGGCTATTTACTGTGTTTTCTTCAAAATTTTACTATGGCATGTAAATCAAGATCATCATATTTAATATTTAAAAAAATATAATTTTAATCAAATAACTAGCATATTTTTTCAGAGATAATTAAGTAACACACAATATATAAAATGGTAATTGATCGCAATGCCTTTCATTTTGACGGGTTTATTACGTTATTTACGTTGTTCAGCTAAAGAATTTTTCAAATCTACGAAGTAATCAATTAGGAAATTCCTTCAAACCATCGGATTGGGATTAAAAGTATGTTATGCAATAAGGGTGCAACATGGCTATTCTTCTCATGCTATTAATTATTGAGAGAGCAGTGGTGGCCCAGTGGTAACGACCGCGACTTACGAGTAGTACCTAAGTCGTGAGTTCGAACCCAAGCAAGCGCTTTACTTTGTGTAAATTATTTCATGACCACTGCTCTCAAAACGGTGCAGGAAAACATCGTGAGGAAACCGGCATGTCTTAGAACCAAAAATTCGAAGACATGTGACATCTACCAACCCGCACTGCGCCCATGT
The DNA here is from genome assembly GCA_932294355.1 of Aporophyla lueneburgensis. Lineage (NCBI taxonomy): Eukaryota > Metazoa > Arthropoda > Insecta > Lepidoptera > Noctuidae > Aporophyla > Aporophyla lueneburgensis. The sequence continues at coordinate 24,014,281 of OW028749.1, forward strand.
GGTGGGTTATGGCCCACTCCCTCTCACCGAGAGGAGGCCTGTGGCCTCACTTTGACGCGGACGAAGTCGCGGGCAGAAGCTAGGCATTGAGAACATTATAGGCTGCTGATATTATGGCTATTCACAACCATTCGATACGGTTCCGTACCGAAATGAACATCAATTAATGTTCACAAATTCAAAACCCGAAAATTTTATCAGTTTAAACTTCAAATCAAACAGGCGATCGCTATTCTTCCGACAACTGTTTGCTGTCGGGGGCAAGACAAAATCAAGTTATCGAGATGTGACATTTTCGGTACGATATACTAGATGTCGAATACTTGTGAATAGCTACGCAAGTCTATTCGTGCCGAATAAATAAAAAGAATACAGTAGATCTTAAAAAAATTCCTGTTGGTTCACCAACACCCAATAAGAAAGATGACTAAGTAATCAAACCTGGTAAAGGTGGTGATATAGCACTTGAGGAACTGCCCCCACTGGTGATAGGTTCCGTGGTGCTGAACGACCCTGCTGCGATACTGCTAGACCCCGTCTGGTTGGAACAGCTGCTGAGATTCGAGCCTGGAAGGCGTACTGCGTTTGAAAACAGCACAAGCGATTATGTTCCATAAAAAAATAGATTTAAAGATGAACCTCCATTTTTCCACTTCCATCGGATCGCTATATTCACCAGTGACATAGCGTACACCTCTCTGCGTAGATAAATTTATTTTCAGCCGTTTATATCGAGCGGCGGGTTTCGATTTTCACGAAAGAAGTGGTTTAATGATACAGCTTGCTTGGAGACAACTAGATTTTATTTTAATCTCGTCTATTTCTCAACAGAATTTCACACTTGGTCGGAAACAAAAATTATTCTTATGAGAGTATTTACACCTACGAACTGTACAGCAACTTCAACTCCATTATCTGCCTAGCGTTTTTTTTGGGTGGGAAATCATCAAATGACGTCTCCCCGCTCTTGGGTGGAGCGGAAGGGCGTGTCAGACTTTTACTGACTAAAACCCACCCGTGTTCCTTCAGTTGCCCATGTGCCAGGGTCACGGTATCTCTTTCGAACAAATCTCGCGACCCTGGCAGATCTGCCTAGCCTTATCCCAGCTATAATGGGGTCGGCTTCCAGTCTAACCGTATGCAGCTGAATATCAATATTTTACATGGAGCGACTGCCTATCTGACCTCCACAACCCAGTTACTGGGTAATACGATATTCCTTGGTAAGACTAGTTGCCAGACTTTCGGATGACCCGTAAAGACTGTCAAAGATCCACAAATGACAGCCGAGACCAACGGCTTACGTGCTTTCCGAGGCACGGAAGGGTCTTGGTATGTAAAAATGGTCACCCATCCACGAAAAAACCGCGGCAAGCGTAGCTTAACCTGGTCGATCGATCCGTGCAGCTTTTATTACTTAGCCAAGAGTCCCTTAGTCCAGCAGTTTCAACTAGTATCTGTAAATATGAATTATTACTTGTTTGCTTAAGTACCAAAACTGGAGAAACCCCGAGTTACTAGTGCTTACCCATAACACTTTTCTCCAGTGAGTCTGAACTGTTGCTTTCCTTAGAATCTGGCTGCAAAGGTTTGTGCGGGTCATGCTTGTCCCAGTCACTGTGCCGACCTAGAGGACTGTACGATAAGTGCGGCAGTCTTTGTGAGACGGAGTATAAGTGAGCGTTGACTTCAGCTTGCAGCTTCTGACTTTGGACACTGTAGTATTCTTCGCGGGACCTGAATTCACTATGGACATAAAAAATGTTTAGAGAAGAACACAAATATGTGTGCTGCGTATTGCCCTTGTTTATTCTTTCACTATAAGAATCTTTGGCTTGAGGTCATGTTTTTCTATATCCCATTTTATTTTAAAATAACGTTGACAACATAATACTTGTTTAATACTTACTTGTATTGATATTCAGCTTGCATAGGATACCCACGCCGCGAATAATCCACAGGAATTATTGTGATGTAATTTCCACTATTTTGCACATTCGGATTTTCTCCGTACGCCCCCATATCAGATTGATGTTCCATTTAGCTAAATAACTACAAATATTTATTTACTGAAAAATCATTTTCCTAAACAATGACTTCCGGCAGGACAGGATATCGATCGCTGTCCTTCGCGCCCTACTATTGTGTTGCCATAGTAAATATAAAACGTTTAAAACTAAAACTGATGTTACGAAAATAAAATGTATAGGGGCCGTTGTAGATTTATAACAATTAGTGGTTGCCCAGTGGTCGAAATTAGGAATTATTTATTTAAAAATGAATGTCTTACTAATGCAATACTAAATAAATAATATTAGCTTTCTGCACTCCTTTACCATATATAAATATGCCAAATTGTATATTGTAATTTTCGTAAAAACGGGTACAAAGTTCTTGCTTCACGTATAAATATAAAGAAGCTAAACAAATTATTTATGCATTTTTAATAAGTTTATCTAATACGCATCACTGGTACTTTATTTGTTCTTATTTATTATTAACTATTATATGTATTATCACTTTATTAATTACATTCATCATAATTATTTTTAAATGAAGTAATTCTTGCTGTTTCTCTTAATAAATCAAAATTCATTACGCATGTAACAAATTAACAAAACGTTAATTTTTCATCATTTCCATTCGTTCAATTTTGTGTTGTGTGTTAAAGTTCGATTTGACTGTGATTTTGACAGTGACAACTACAGCTGAGCACATACGTGTTTATTTTGATAAAAAATCAATTAGTTTCTCATGTTTCATAGATCCAATACGATTATTTGCTGATACGCAACATTTATTCAGCTGTTTATATTAGTAATCGCAATACATGTTTCCATCAGTAAACAATAGTTACACGCTAAATTTCTAGGCAGCAAACTAAGTGTTCAGTGGCAGTGATCATAACTTTGTTCTACCTGAGGTAAACATAAGTAAATACATTTTTGAATCATTTCTACATGTTGCCGTATCACCTAATTGTAATCAATCGTTCGTCCCTTATCAGTAGGTGACAATCAAGAGTCAGTTATGTCGATGGAGGCGAAACTAAAAGAATATCGAGCAATACGACGCCGGCAATGGCTTAAAGATAACGTTGCGGAGAAGTACGAGAAGTCCAAGTCAACATTAGTGAACTTATTCGTTCCAAAAATAATACAGGACATGGCTAGAGTACACGATGATGAAGCACCTCTGGTAAATTCACCTTGTATTCTTGTTTAATATTTAGAATGTTAGTTGGGAAACCTTGAACATAGAGAAATATGCAATTCCTCATTACTCAGTTATTTATTGCATTTCAATTTGCAGGAAAACTGATGCAAATCCTCTGTTTTTGATGCCAATATACAAGTTAAATATTAAGCCTTCCAGCGTAAGCTTACTGTATATGGTGTCTTAGATACAAATTCAAATTTATTCAAATTCAAGTTGCAGACAATTGTGCAATATAATATAACTTGCCTACCTTCCTTTTACTAAGAGTCAGGAAGTTGCTTCTGACTCCTAATAAGCATTAGTTATAAACTGAGTTTTTAAAGCCAGTTATAATCACTTTGAAGATAAACGTTACTAACTGAAATGTTAGTAGACAAAAAATTATTTTTCATAAGTCTGAAATACAAACAAGTGATGTGAATTCTAAATTGCAAAAATTTCCTCTATTACAGTTGGAAAATGAGGAACAAGCACCCAGGCCACCAATAAAACATCCAATTCAACCAATTGAAGAATTCAATATGGACGTAGTTTCAGAAGTTAGCGAAGTGGAATCATTTGAAGAAAACCAAGTATTGTGTAATTACAACCTCTTCAAGTGGGTGTTTCGCTTTGGAGTATGGTTGGCACTCTGGGGAATCTTCTTGTATCTACAATTTGGTGCAGTATACTTCGTAATATCAATCTTAATAGGCATTTATCTGAACACTCGAACTGGACCGAGGAGACCGGGAGAAGTTTCAGCTTATAGTGTGTTCAACAGAAACTGTGTTAGTATTGATGGAACAATAAAACCAGAGCAGTTTGAGAGAGAGATACGATATGGTGTGGGCACTGTTAGAAATTTTTAAGGATCTTAACTCCAACTAATGTAAATTAGAAGAATATTTACTAGAGTACTGTTGCTTAATAAGTTATTTTGGTCTATGCTTCTTTATAGGGATGAGACGTATTTACCATACGAGGTTTGTAAACCAGGGCTTTGCTTCAAAGTACGGCGCCCTGGTACGGGCAGGAAAAACTTGCAAGTGTGAAAGTATTTGCTACCTAGCATCGAGCGCAGGCAGGGCTTGAAAATACTTGCATATGAAATCGATCCATGTTCTTATATAAATAAGGAGCACAATCGTATTTGCAAATAAAAAAACTTTTAATGTCCAAGTATTTTTATCTTGACACGATTCTGTTCTTTATTCGTAAGGCAACACGAATCAATTTCCTATGAAAGTATTTTGGCAGCGACGCGCTCGGAAGCCAACGCCGCGAGTCCCTCGCTGCCCGCGGCCGCGCCTTTAGCGTCCGAGTTAAAAATACTTGTATAGGAAATTGATTCGTGTGTTCTTATGAATAAGGAGCATAATCGAATCGGCGAAAAATACTTGATAGTTCAGTTTTTTATTTGCAAATACGATTATGATTCTTATTTGTATAACATCACAGACCGATTTCCTATGCAAGTATTTCCAACTCTGGGTACTGCAAAAAGCAAGTTCGGGGTTCATCGGTGGCCTTGGCAGCCATGCGAAATATTCCGATGCTTTCCGAATCCGAGTGCTGTAACAATGGCCGCATTCCAAGTTACGCTAAAAGTGATAATATCGTAAATAAAAAAAAACACAAAATCATGTTCATAAATTAATTAAATGAAATCTTTTAACTACGCCTGCTAATACTAAGTTTCTAAAACCAGCTCAGGACAAAATACCATACATAAATAATTCTCTTAGCAGACAGTCCTAAGCCTGTGATTAACGAAGTAGGAAGGAAAGATTTCATTTCATCTACAAAAAACTCTACAAGATTGTGGAACGGTACGAAAGACTATACCCTATACCGAATGCTACTAAATACTTTAAAGTATTTTTATACCTGGTTTTCGACCCTGGTATTTTTACATACTCGTACTTGGAAGCCCTGGTATTGAATTTTGCAAGTATATCCCATCCCTACTTCTTTATGGATCTCAATTTAAAAGTTTTTTTTTTCATAAGCTGTGACAATAAAAAACTATCTCAGTGTTGCCAGTAATCAAAATGTCTGTAAAATTTGTCTTTTAGGTCCCATTGTATTATTGTTTTGTATAATTTAGTAGAATAATCAACCAATGGATCAATGATCAATAACAGCACATACGCTATAAATATGTGTAAGCTCAAACTAGCACAATTATATGTATATATCTACAAATCTATATAACAGAGATTTAACTCTCATTCCGATGTTTCTCCCCATAAGGGATAGAAATGATCTGTTAACGTGATATGAACATGACTGGGAACCTTGAAGGCCTTGGCCTAGAACTGTCTCGTTAGAGCAGTCATCATTACTGATAGAACCCAAGACACATTTTGTGTGATCATTAAAGGTGTATGTTACCCTAGCAAGAAAGTATCTCCTAGAGTTATATGAGTAGAATGTATAATGTGTGCCTTATCTGCTGTAAATGTGCCCCCAAATAAAAAATGTGTGCCCCCTGTCGTTTTGGAAAAAAACGGAAAAAACGATTCTTGTTGGGGTAACGTTTTTCTAGCAGGAAAATTCTAAACGAATGATCGGAGAGAGAAAAATTGTGCATGGCCAGAGAGCTTATAGGTGTGCCAAAATGTGCCCCCAAAAATAAAATCTGTGCCCCTTCAGGTTTTCGAGATATTGTATTTCCTGCTGGAGTAATGTTTTGATGAATCGTATATCTCTAAAACCATTGCATGTGCCCCTGTAGAGTAAACATACACGAGTAGCTCTTAATGTGTGCCCCTTAGTGCCCCAATTAGATTCAAAAAAAATATTTATAGTTTTCAAGTTATCGCGGTTTTATGAAAATCCGAAAAAACATCGCAGCGCCTAAATGAGACAAGGCACAAGTTCGCTGAAAACTGTATTCGGTCCTTTTTGACGCTAATAATAACCATACAAAGTTTCAAAACTGTTCATGCATGCGTTTTTGAATAATCTTGCTAAAAGTCAAAACGATGGTGTCATAACTTTGACGGCAAAATACAAGGAACCGGCTCAATCCCAGATGTGTCAAAAATATATGGTGAAAATATTCAGCTTGGAATGTTTCGCATTAAGTAAATATAAACAAAAAACCAAAATATGTAAACAACGGCTGGTTATCCGACCAAATTCCAATGACTACTAAAAAGCGACTGATTCATACATATCGATGACCTTCTTTATTGGACGTATTATACCTAAGCTGTTGTCCGTACAGTCGCGTTCAAAAGTTTTGGGGGCTAATTAAAAAATATATTAAATGCACCTTGTGACCATATTAAATGAAACAGCTTGTTGATGTGGAAATTATTATTTTTATTCCCTTAATTTTAATTCTTAAAGTAATTATTGCATCAAATCACAGATAAGTCTATCTCACTCAAAAACAATTGCAACTCTATCTACAGATAGAGTTGCAATTGTTTTTGAGTTTTTATACTGAACTTATATTTAAGTTGCTCGGTAGAAGCAACTCTGAAACTATTGAGCGTTGCGTGAATTCCTTTTGGTTTATTACTCAGTTACTCAAACATAACAACATATATAAAAATCTCTGAAATCGGAGGCGGACAATCTTGGCGGTCTCCTTGTAAGTCTAAAATATAATTATAAATCCCTCATAGGTACGTAATACGACATAAAAAATGGAAACACGTTGTTGAAACACAGATCATTGTGCGGTTGACTATAGGAATACACTAAATACAACTCTCAAAACTGTAGGTACCAAGATTTATTTGGTTAGGGTGAATGCTCCAACCAACCCGCGAAATTCAAATTTTATTACGTTTTTTGCAATTTGCAAGCCAGTGCTAGGTTGTATAACCTTACTACCTCTAGGTATTCATCACACATTTCATGAACTATATTTTTTTTAAACATCGGGACCAATCAAATTTTGAGTCAAAGACCTGGCAAATGGCAAATATCTGGATATAAGCCATATCTTTCGTTCACACATAAATTACTGGATGTATTTTAATGAAATTTAGAATGGAGAAGATAGCTTACCTTGGAATAGCACTTAGGCTACTCTTTATAATGTACTTAATAATGTTTATGGTCATAGAAACAGCTAGTAGAATATAATCCAATTACAACTTTATTTTATTACTTATTACTTTTCTACTTCAGTGTACTCAGGCACAACACGTGTGAACCGGTTAGTGAGTAAAGTAAAGAAGGTCATCGATATGTATGAATCCGTCGCTGTTTAGTAGTCATTCAAATTTGGTCGGATAACCAGCCGTTGCTTACATATTTTGGTTTTTTGTTTATATTTACGAAACATTCCAAGCTAAATATTTTCACCATATATTTTTGACTAAAGGCACAAGATTTTGGTTAACACCTACACATCTAGGATTGAGCCAGTTCCTTGTATTTTGCCGTCAAAGTTATGACACCATCGTTTTGACTTTTAGCAAGATTATTCAAAAACGCATGCATGAACAGTTTTGAAACTTTGTATGGTTATTATTAGCGTCAAGAAGGACCGAATACAGTTTTCAACGAACTTGTGCCTTGTCTCATTTAGGCGCTGCGATGTTTTTTCGGATTTTCATAAAACCGCGATAACTTGAAAACTATAAATATTTTCTTGAATCTAATTGGGGCACTAAGGGGCACACATTAAGAGCTACTCGTTTATGTTTACTCTACAGGGGCACATGCAATGGTTTTAGAGATATACGATTCATCAAAACATTACTCCAGCAGGAAATGCAATATCTCGAAAACCTGAAGGGGCACAGATTTTATTTTTGGGGGCACATTTTGGCACACATATAAGCTCTCTGGCCATGCACAATTTTTCTCTCTTCGATCATTCGTTTAGAATTTTCCTGCTAGGAAAACGTTACCCCAGCAAGAATCGTTTTTTCCGTTTTTTTCCAAAACGACAGGGGGCACACATTTTTTATTTGGGGGCACATTTACAGCAGATAAGGCACACATTATACGTTCTACTCATATAACTCTAGGAGACACTTTCTTGCTAGGGTAACGTACACTCATTAAAGAGATAAGAAAAAAATTACCCGTTTTTATGAAAAATATGCGTGTGCGTAGTCCCAGCGGAAAAGTGTCGAATTTCTTAATTTCAGTTTAGCAGATATTTAGTGTATGACGTCGTGTAATTGTGTATGGTAAATAAAAATTTGTGCATCCAACCATTGCGGAGATATTCAACAAAAACTGTTTCCGCTGGGACTACGTATTCCTAGCGGCACTATTTTTTTCCTATGGACGTACAAGAAAAAAAATACATACAATAATTAGTGTGTAACGAGAGGTAAATGTGTATGTTAAAATGAAATTTGTGTGTCTTATATTTGTCAAGATATTCAAGTTGCCGCTGCGCTGACGTTTGGCTATTTGATGAAAATCATATAAAACGGTTTAGCACAGAGTTGTAATTTTTTATGCAGGTTGCTTTGAATTTGTGTGTAATGTGTGTGAAAACAGAATTTGAAAAAAACCTACCGTTCAGAAGATATACACGTAAAAGTAAAATAAGGTTATTAGATCCAAGTACTTAAAATAGGAACTCTAGAGCCTAACTCATCTCGTTTATTTATATCTTGTAAGGGTCTACAATGTCCTGCCAAGTTTCATTCATGTGCTCTTAGTAATTAATGAGCAGTGGCATAATTTACTACGACTGGAACACTATATTTGATGACATTCGATTGTAGGGTTTTTAAAAGAAAAGCAAAATGAAACTATTCAAATATTTAGTGTATTAATGCAACTATTCACATGTAAAATTTCAGCTCATTACACTGAATGATTAAAGAGATATAATAAAAATAACAGAACAAGAGCAAAACATCGATAAACCGACCAAGTTTGAATGGCTACATAAAAGCGGCCGTGCAGTATAAAGAGCTAACGTTCTAAAATTTCCAGTATAGTATCGTCATCGTGTTTAATAGTTTCGTACAGTTGCGTACACAATAGTTTAGCAGAAAATAAAACAACTGCTTTGTAATCTTAATAATATTTATTAGTTAATGGTGCCGATTCCCTTATTCACAAACTAAACTAAATTTAAGTTCAGTGCATCTTTTTCTTTTTATTTCATTATGGAAAGGACAGAAGATAAATTTTAGTTTAGTCCTGTCAAATTAATCAGCGCTTGACGTAAGTTGACGTAATTTTAGTAGGCAAGTTTTTAATCACGTCTAAACTTGTATGGAGTAGTGACAGGCGCTGATTAATTTGACAGGACTAAACTAAAATTTTTCTTTTGTCCTCTTCTTAATGAAATACAAAGAAAAAGATGCACTGAACTTAAATTTAGTTTAGTTTGTGAACAAGGGAATCGGTACCAATGACTAATTAAAATAAAATAAAAAAACAAAATTATTAACAACGTAATAATAACATTGATATAAAAATCAGTTTTTTTTTTTATTAAATATGAATAACAAATATATTGCCTACTGTAAAACCCCATTAAGGTGAAAATCTTAGGTTTACTAGTAAGTTTTCGGGAGTTGGTCTTCTCGTTCGAGCTTTTACAGCAACAAATATGTCATACAATCACAGAATCACAGATTAATAATATGTGACTCAATTTTGAAGGTAGGTTTGTAGTGTAGCTACCTACTTATCTATGTTCTAGCGCATAATCATATAAATAGTAAATATCTGGTTTACCGCTTTGCAAATTGGACCGTGTAACATCAAAATATTTGTGCGCTGGAAGCAGCAGAATATTAAGGACATAATAATTACCTACTGTTACAATTTTTTCGTAAAAAACAAGTTACCTACTATTTTTATCACGAAAGTTATTAAGTAGTAACTTCTTCAAGAATTGTGTGCACACCTGTACCGATCCAATAACTGTAAAACACTGGAAATTTTAGAACGTTAGCTCTTTATACTGCACGGCCGCTTTTATGTAGCCATTCAAACTTGGTCGGTTTATCGATGTTTTGCTCTTGTTCTGTTATTTTTATTATATCTCTAATCATTCAGTGTAATGAGCTGAAATTTTACATGTGAATAGTTGCATTAATACACTAAATACTTGAATAAGTTTCATTTTGCTCTTCCTTTAAAAAGTCCTACAATCGGATGTCATAAAATATAGTGTTCCAGTTGTAGTAAATTATGCCACTGCTCATTAATTACTAAGAGCACATGAATGAAACTTGGCAGGACATTTTAGACCCTTACAAGATATAAATAAACGAGATGAGTTAGGCTCTAGAGTTCCTATTTTAAGTACTTGGACCTAATAACCTTATTTTACTTTTACGTGTATATCTTCTGAACGGTAGGTTTTTTTCAAATTCTGTTTTCACACACATTACACACACATTCAAAGCAACCTGCGTAAAAAATTACAACTCTGTGCTAAACCGTTTTATATGATTTTCATCAAATAGCCAAACTTCAGCGCAGCGGCAACTTGAATATCTTGACAAATATAAGACACACAAATTTCATTTTAACATACACATTTACCTCTCGTTACACACTAATTATTGTATGTATTTTTTTTCTTGTACGTCCATAGGAAAAAAAAAGTGCCGCTAGGAATACGTAGTCCCAGCGGAAACAGTTTTTGTTGAATATCTCCGCAATGGTTGGATGCAAAAAAAAATATTTACCATACACAATTACACGACGTCATACACTAAATATCTGCTAAACTGAAATTAAGAAATTCGACACTTTTCCGCTGGGACTACGCACACAAAATATGCAGATGGAGGAGTACGAAACTTGCCACATCTGAAGTTTATGTGAAGAAGGAGTGCAGAGAACTAATATATTTTATAATAACATACAAACTTAAAATTTTAATGAATTTGGCCCACTGGGTAAGCACTATATAGTTAGATGTAATCAGGCTATCAATATAATGCATATTAATGTCATGCTTATTTCTATGTAGTATGTGTATATTTATTAAATAAAATGTTCTTGATATAATGAGAACGCTAAAAGATTATATTTTAATACAACTGATTTTAAAATCATGATGATGTTTTACTTTTCTTATGGACTCTGAGAATTTTAAAAACAGATCCTAGTGTACTAAAGGTTGATTTATACCCCTAGGTACCACTACACGTAACTTTAGTGCATAGGCAAAGTGGAAACCAAACCTACACAATAAAAAAAATCAGTTTATCATTTATAAATTGTATTTCCATTTTTATAATCACATTTACAAATTGACAACAAATAATATACCTATTATAAATTTCACAAATATAAATGCAACACAATACAAATAGATAATTAGGTATAATGAAGACAATACAAGAACGTATACAATATTTGTATTGACACAAATATAAGGTTGGTAACTTTATTTAACACAAACTGCAAAAGGTAGGTTGATTAAAAAAAAATGTGCTTTAATTTCTTTACTGTGGCCCTAGAGTGAGTTTCTTTTAACCATCTCGATCGAACGCATCGAGGGCGTTCGGCGCTCCGATTGGCCCTGCTTTGGTGAAGGACCAATCAGAGCGCCGAACGCGGTCGATGCGTTAAATCGAGATAGTTAAAAGAAACTAGCACTAGACCCACTAACCTATACACACGCTTAAAGCAAACAATGATTCAACTTTGAGCTTTGATATTATAATAAATTTGAGCTAAAAGTAGACAACATAATTTGTCTAGAAAATAATAATGGCAGCAAAATTATTTGCTTTTCATAAGCTTTCTTATTAAAAAAGTGGCAGTTTAATATCAATATTGGTCCGTTTTATTCGTACGGTAATCAAGCTCAAATAAAATGGCCGTGCGTAAGATAGTGAACTACTGGTTTGTAAGGATCAGTAAACATGATCCAAGAATCCATATGTAAAAAAAATGGCTGTGACATACACGGACAGACAGACAGACAGACAGACAGACAGACAGACATGACGAATCTATAAGGGTTCCGTTTTTTGCCATTTGGCAACGGAACCCTAAAAAGGACAACAATTGTTACACACAAAAAAACCTAAACACTTATTTTTTCATATATTTATTCCTAATCGGAAAACAATTTAATTTACTATCTACCATAACATTTTCTCGAAAGGTAACACTTATTTAACTCATATTAAATATTTTTCTCAAGAAATGGTAACACCAGATTTGGAAGGAATGTTCTAGAAAGCGACAAAGCATCTTTAAATTATAACATGTTAAAGCTTTTGCACATTTAATAATTATTTAATTAAGATCACATGAAATATACACACAATATAAAATTGACTATGAAATTGATCTAATTATCTAACACACTTCAAGCGGCGTCACGATTTGAGAAGTTTTTTGGAAATATATATAATTTTCTTTCTATAAAGTGTATCAATTCTATTTTATAAAATATTGCACTAAATTAGGAAAGAGCTGCTATTGTAATCTTTATCATATTTATTTCAACTATGATTCTGCTCATATATTTTCAAAAATTGCGGTTTATGAAAATGGAGGCGATTCATCTAGATTTTTTAAAAATCAGGCGGGGAGCAGGCTTGTTATGTGTACATTAATTAATGTATTTACATAAAATTATAGTAAGATTTTCTATTTCAGCTTATGCATATAAATTGCATAAAGCTATAAAACAAAAAAAAAACAGATATATAGTCCTTCAGTATTTAAAACTACTAAATATAATGGCACAACACTTCTAACATCTTTATACAGTTTCAAGTGGACAATATAAGGCACCATAATTATCAGTATTTACAAGTTGCATCGTGGACATTATCATTAGTTAAAGTACCAATAAAGTATGTGTAGAAAAATATACATGATTCACACTTGGCTACTGAAAAATGAACAAAAATGCACAAGTCCTACGCTCAGTAATAAATGAATATATTTTTATTTACCGTGATATTTTAGGCCCGGTTAAATTAATATAACAAAGCACCTAATTATATTTAAATTATTCGTAAAAAGATGTCACATGCGATAAAAAGTAGTGTTGCAGTTTCATAAGAACGGTCACGGCACATTCCAATCTATTTACTACAAAGTCGAGCTTTATTACTTTGGACTTTAGACTTTAAATTGAGTATATTATAACTTATAAGCATTAAAGAAAGAAAGAAAGATACGTTTATTGGCATTGCAGCTTATAGAATCTTGCCACTATATATAAAACAGACAACAAATAATGCCAAAAGGAGTCCCTTGAGTCTGACACCATGCTGAGTCCAGCTCAGCATAATGTCAGATGGAAACATATGTATGATGTACCATCTGACGCTGATTTTCAGCGGCAACCCGCCATTATCTGTTTTTACTTATAAACAATAGGGTATCATAAAATGTTAGTATGGCCTGCATTTATTTTATATTATACGCTGAATGACCAAGGACAGTGGCGCCGCCGTATCTAGCGAAAAATTTCGGAAGCTCCTCTATTTTTTTTTCTTTCGTTCTTCACCCGATTTTGCTGGTAATAGATTGAAATGAGCAATACAAAGTCATAGAAACTTAAAAAAAAATCATACTAAGGAATGTAATGTGTATTATTAAATAATACAATTAATAGGAATAAACTAGTCACAGGGCATTATAAACTTTATCGTAATGACAATATAGTCTACTTTTGTTTCTCATAAGTTATTGTCGGAGTAGAGGAATTTAGGTCGAGGGAACTTATTAGAAATATTTTGTTTATATAGCAATAAACATCTGATGCGTTTTTGTATAGACGTAAAGATTAATAAATCATTTCTATCTAACCATTATTTGATCAACATCTTCAACATACTATTAATAGTATTTCATTATAATAATAATAATTGTACAAATACAAAATGAGTAAACTTTGAGATTGAGACTTAATCTCTAATATCGATAGCGTGAAAAGTATGTCCTCATACTTAATTTTATTTGGGGCCAATGAATTTTTTATATAGCTTTCTTTTTCGTCGCAAGATATTTTAAGTTCTATCCACGCATACCAAGGACCGTACCCGGGACATGGATAGTGCCCATCTGAGGCTCAAAAAATATCAGTTTGTATATCGACTCTCCGCTACAAATCTACTTACAGAAAATAAAATAATTTATCATACAAAAGGCGTATATACCATTTTGGGCAAATGTACTTTCGATGCAGCCTTACTTTGTTTTTTGGGCTCTTTCGATCTGTATATTTGTTTTAAATTTGCCCAAAATGGTCTTTACGCCCTTTGTAGCGGAAATCGTCGATATTTTATATGAATTCGTTTACACACGTCCGTGTCTGATCGAGCCTTAGTGCCTGTCCTATGTGTGCCAAGACTGTTATGTTTCGGGCACGGCCTTTCATATGTGGATAGACCTTTAGTCTTGCCATATTTACTTATTATGACGTAGGTACTTTTCTTAAGCTAAATTCAGTACATTTCAATAAATGTATGGAAAGTAAAGAATTTCAATCTGGTTGGTACTTATAGTAGATTTGGTATCACCATCACATAGACTCAAGATGGGGCAAACATTGGACCATCAGGGTAACCTTGCCAAATCTTGACTCACCAACAACACTAACGAATTAAGTCCTTCAATCCAATAATATTGAAGGTAACCATCAATGTTGATCGGCCAAGATATGCAAATAGAGTCTTCAGTCAAACTTAAGAAATACATATTATTATGCTTCAATTCCTTTGTAACTTAGTCGTCCCAATTTACGATTTGAGTTACTTACCTAATTCACTATAAAAATATGTCATAATTTTTTTTAGCATTGACATGACACCTGTATAAAACAAACCTGTACTTGACTAGTAGAAAAATACTAGGTGTTCATAACTTGTACTTACAATTAAACTAAATAATAATATTTGCACCTCTATATTTGTTCGTAATTATCACACATAAGACAAAAAAATCGGGCTTAATCGAAATCTATTTTGGTGCCCGTAGGACAAATGTTGGCTGTACAGTGACCAACATTTTGCTACTTGCACTTTATGCCACAAATGTTGGTCGTCGGAACAACTGCATTTGTATATTTAATTGATAAAATCTTTCACTGTAGGTAAAAAAATATGCCAATTTATTCATCAAAACTTCGTAAATGTGAGTCAGTTAGCTGCTACAGTGCCTATAGGTGCGGGTCGTGCAGGAGGTCTACGGAATATCCTAAATACTGGCATCTTGTAATTCCCACGAGTTGGACAGAACGGGTTGACGCCACCTCCTCGTTTGTCGTCAGGTAACAAGAACACAACACTAACAGCTATGATCATATGCCAAAGAGAGTGCACTATCTTATAATTTTGTTCAGTTTGCAAAAAAGCGTAACAAACTAAACCAATACTAACTAAAACAATACCGAAAGGTAAGTGAAGGACATAA
This sequence comes from Aporophyla lueneburgensis, assembly GCA_932294355.1. Classification (NCBI taxonomy): domain Eukaryota; kingdom Metazoa; phylum Arthropoda; class Insecta; order Lepidoptera; family Noctuidae; genus Aporophyla; species Aporophyla lueneburgensis. The sequence goes on from OW028749.1 coordinate 24,029,824, forward strand.
TATGATCTAGGATATTTCAAACTACGGCTTTTCCTATAAGATATATACCAGGAACTGAATACCACGCATACACCGACCGCGACTGGCAGTAAAAACGAGACAAAAGAGTGCATATTCCAAGTAGTTAAGAGTGCTATTACTATGGCACCTATAAGTTGTAAAGAGGACCTTAATTTCTCATGGATAATGCTCATTGCGAGTAGCGTCACCCAGAAAGACATGAGTCCACAGTAGAAATCCCCAAACTGGAGGATATTACCTCTCATGATGCAGTAGGCGACCTGCGCAGGCGCATCGCAGGCGTGGTAGAAAGTGGAGAAGATCATAGTGAAGGCATACATCATAGCTTCCGTGTAGTAGCGACGTATGACCGCGATGTAGATGGAGAAGAGAAAGAGAATGTTGCTCAAGGTGAGTAGGAGTACTGACACCAACATGTAGACTCTGCTGTCCATTCTAGAGTTGTCCGAACAGTCCCAACCTGGAAATGAGAAGAATTGTTATTAGATTTAAATCATATTTTGTCGTAGTATTTGTAGCGATTAAGTATAGAAACGTTGATTTTGTGAAAATCTTATCACAACAAATGATGTGTTTTGATTTCTTTAGCCACAGCTTTTTTACTACCCCACGCTGTCCAACACCTGGGCGAAGACCTCCCTCCTCCAATCGTATCAACTTTCGCTAACCTACGGATCCTTGCAGTTTTCGTATCATTGAAGCGAATAATTACTTTTAAAATATTAATATTTTAACATGTACCTACACTAGCAGTTTCTTTGACGGATCTGTTGTAACGTAAATTTAGAACCTATTTAAAGGGGAGAAAAGCTGTTTTTTCTTATACTTACTTCCGTAACCAGAATTACAGGAACAAAACGACATCACCAGCGCTCCAAACGTATTCAGCAAACAATTGCCGTGGTTACTGCACTTGCCAGAGACGCAAGACATCGACGATACAGTCAGCACGACCGTCGCGTTGCATTCCGAAGTCCCGGGCCGAGTCCCGTTCCAGCCAACCATGGACTCATCACCCTCCTTGTCAGCAGTGTCTACGTAGTACTTGGTCCCGTTATCTGAAGTCCGACAAGGACACACACTCTGGTCACAAAATAACCTAAAAGTTAAATACCAAGTCCCACTGTCAGGAAACGGGATATACGTCTTGTCGTATATCGATTCCGAGTCGGTACTGTTCAGGACAAACAAAGCCGGCTTTACCTTATCATTGTACCGACAGTGACCACTCTCCAATGGTATGCTCGGATGACCAATATCCATACATATGACAGTCTTGAAAAACTGGTTGTCCTCGGTAAAAGCTAACAATGCGTCCTTTTCGAACCCCCTCTTGTATCCCATGTAGTATTTTAAACTCATAAGAAGACTCGCTGCTATCGATAAGCTGCCTCCAATATCCAGAAACTGGTTGATTTTAAACCTTAACGACTTAATTTCTGACGAAGTTATATTGATTAGACTAGTCGCGTCTTGGATGTCAGCCGTGGGGAGCCCGTAATCAAAAGTGAAAAAGCGACCTTTGTCATCGCGCATAAGGTCGATAACTGTATGATTGACTAGCTCGTCAATGTCGGTTCTCATGAAATAGGATTCGCAGTCAGCTATTTTGGAGGCATTGCCTTCGATCGGGCCTATATGTACGTAGTGCCAGGCGTTTGGGTGGGGGATGAACGTGATAGTTTGATAATTATTCGCCCGAGGGTCGAAAGCACAGTATATAAGATTGTTCTCCTCTGTCGGTATGGATAGAGCTTGTACTCGAAAGAACAGTTCGTTGCCACCCACGGAAGTATTAACTATCGTAATGTTCAGTGCGATGGGATCGACTCTGTCTACAGACATGCATTTGAAAAGCGCAGGGAGGTCTGAATAGTTTATCTCTGTTACACCAAGGTAACAATCTATTAACTCTATGTTTTCGTCTCGTTTCACTTGTAAATCTGTGTAGAGTATCGTTTGGCAGTCCGGAACGAGACCTGGAAACAAGGAAATGTCAGATGTTAAATTACTTGTGTGTATCACGCCACATGATCTTGGTCATTCCTAACCAGTATTTAAGGACGCATTTTCCTTGCTGTAGGATAATATTATAGTCGCGCTATAGATACAAGGAAACGATGGCCTGCATACAATAATTAATTTAATAAGTGTGTATTAAATTCAACTAAAGTGTCGCACGTCGCATTTAAGCGATGAAATAAAGCATTGGCCTTGATTGAACGGGCAAACACCAACTTTGATGAGTCAGCAGATTTTTTACAAATCTTACGTAACACGACTCAGGTTAGTTTGTTTGGTAAACTAGTTTAAACAAATTCGAATGACTAATATGGTTAGATAAAAATTCTATTCACAACTTCATCGCATAGGTACCTACATATTGATTAGGATGTATGCAAGAACCTTTAAGAATGACAGAATTAAAACATCATACTGTAAAAGCATCAACTGTTACGTACATGACATACATAAACCCACGCCTTTTACCCATGGGGATAAAAGGCGTGAATTTATACTACGGATACTACGAAACGCCACCTACTCCGATCCGTAAATACACCTTTTGCCTTGTTTAGGTTCATACATCTGGTCAACTGTTATAGTATAAGGTTATGATAATCATTCACTTCAGCTGGAATACGACCACTGCTGGACACTGGCCTCCCCCAAATTGAGGAGTTTTCCCTAATCGCTCCGTTTAGCAGGCGGATTGGCGATCGCAGTATGGAGGTCAAATTCATAGAGGACGCTACTGCCCATTCTCTAGTAAGTCCTTTAGTCGCCTCTTACGACACCCACGGGAAGAAATGGGGTGATGCTGTTTTTTACGTCCGGCACCGCAAAGAACAATAATAATAGCAAAATGATACTTAGTTAACTAAAATAAAAACTCAACAGAAGCATCCTCCTCGTGTCAAGCACCAAACAATTTCAAAAGAAAATCCTTCACTGTATCCCAACAATAGGTAACATAAATCTAAATAACATTACAGCAGAGCTTTTGTGTACCATCACGACTGCATACAATTGCCGCAGGATGTCGGCAGTCGAACAATCAACGCATAACGAGGTCACATACACATAGAGTGGTTTTGAGCGCTTGCGAGTGGGACACTATCTAGTTTGGACCCATATTATCTTTATAAGCGTAAAATGAGTTTTTATTGCAGCATCTACTTCGGTTTTAGAGAATTGAATTGATTAGATGTGTTATTTGAGCTCTTGTTTTCAAATTAGAAGATATAGGATATGTCTGCCGCATGCCGGACAAACTGTGGGTCCGAATAGCACTGAATTAATGCCCTTTTTCTTTTTTTTTTTCAGGATGGGAAATCATCAAATGACTTTTCCCGCTGGAGGGCGTGTCAGACTTTTACTGACTAAAACCCACCCGTGTTCCATCAGTTGCCCATGTGCCAGGGTCACGGTATCTCTTTCGAACAATCACGCGACCCCGGCAGGCATCGGTCCTAGTAGACCCCTACACTGCTGCTGACATCTCTTTGAGGCGCGCGTGGAACACTGCGCGCCGTCGACCCGAGCTTGGTCCTTACCGGGCGGCGAGCTACCCATTGCTCGCCACCCGCAAGCTCGGGCCTCCGGTGGCCGGGAGTCCGCAATCGACTCCCGACGCCCGGGGCGTCTCCTCCTGCGGCGGCTAGGGACGTGAGGGCGCAGAGACTGCCACTCCCTCACGCGCCCCGCCTAATTAATGCCCTAAGGTGCGGTCGCAGCCCGCGGAGATCGCAGAGCGAGCTGGATACTTTCCGTTAAAACTAGAAGAATGACGCGCTGGCTCGCAAAAGGAGTGAGGTCGTTGCCCAGGAGTGATATAAGCAATTAAAATACACAACGGCATCCAATTTTTTTTTGCCTATGAGTCCCATTGTTAAGCTTAAGCGAACTTCCGGCTTTGAACCGGATTTGAGTTCGGACGGAATGCATACAAGTTAGAATCCCGAAGTATCGTACCTACTGTTCGGAATGAAAGGTGAGCAACATATTACTCAAGGTCTGCTAGTGGAACTTACGTCTGAGCGCGAAAAACATCCGAATTTAAAAGCCGTCAGTTTTTTAAATACTCTCATTTTGAGCGTATCGATGAAAAATGAGGTCGTTGTTACCATTCAAATATGTTAAGTCCAAAATTCCGCCACGCGAATGCCGTTTGATTAGGAAGTCAAAACTAGGGTTATGGTTGGGGCAGCAAACGCCAGAGATCGCGTTTAGCTCAAGAGTTATTGCCATTGGCTGGACTCACGCCTCCAAGAAAATTTTTACTTCTCAATTCACAATCACTAGATCCACATTTCACACACTCCAGGGCGGAGTAATCTGTGAATCTCCATCTGAGCAGGTTTTCTTTGCTGCAGCATACCTGAGTCCGAAATCTATTTAAAGACTTCCAGGTAAGCCAAAGCAACTCATGTCCAGGTGTGAGATATCCAGCAGGTGGACCTAATGCGTTTGGTATGGAAGCACCCCGCGCCACAGCTATAGATTTTTTTAGAGCGAATAAACTGAGAGTTATTAGAGAATAATAAAGTGAGATATCCAGCAGGCGTGATAATTTTCTGTTTATGAAAAAACTGAAAAGCAAAAAATAATAAACCTTAAAATTATGAGTCGGCGTTTTGAGTGATCTTTGTTCATTGATTTTTCAGCGCCGACTCAAAACTTTAAAGTTTATTATTTTTTGCTTTTCAGTTTTTTCGGTGGTTTAATTTTTTGTTAAAAAGTTTTTATTTTATACTTTTTTTGTGGCTTGAATGTACTAATAATACTTGGCAAGATATACCCCATCCAATGAAAAAAGAATTATCAAAATCGGACTACTCTGTATAAAGTTATGCGTGGTTATACATTACAATCAGTGAGTGAACAATCAATCATCCCCTGTTTTCCAACCCTTAGGGTTCGATTTTGTTTTCCAAATTTATATGGGACCCTTCCAACAAAAAAAGAATTATCACAATCGGACTACCATGTACAAAGTTATGCGTGGTCATACATAAAAAAAAAATACGCGTCGAATTGATAACCTCCTCCTTTTTTTTCGTCGGTCAAAAACTCAAAGACACAACAGATACAGACTTTCTTTACCGTATTCATACAGCTATACTTCATTAAGCAATAAATTGAAATACAATCAAATAATTACAGAAATAATTGTGGAATCGTGAAGCGATACGTGTACCTATTGTGTGGTAAATTACATGAGAGGCGGGTATTTTAAGTCCTCGATTATGGGATTTTCCGCTGCTTTATAAGGAAATCTTACGAAAAAAGAGTTGTTATTCCCATAAATTATGTCTGTGCACTTTACAAACTCGGTCGTAGCTTATGATTATTGAAATTATAATTATGTGCATGGGTTTCAAATTGGCAGATTTGGGTTCAAATAATGATTGTGAAGATCCTGCGGGGATAAGCCAGGTCCACTTTTATGTTTTTAAATGGACCTGGATATCAGACAAACGTTTAGCAAAAATGCCAGACAACTTGACGCAGTCGTGAGGCACTGGCACATTTTATGCTGGTTCTGATATCGCACTCAACACTTTACATTTGATTTTTATTTAACAATTTCTGCTGTATATTGCATTTTTAGCCTATGCTCAATAAATGTATTTTGTTTCTTTTTTATTATGCCCTTTCTGATTTCTCAATTTTATTTGAAGCCAAACCTCACTCCCCGAGATCAAAATTGACAATTTATCGATTTATCGACAGTCAACGAGTCTATTTGTATAACCCCTGACGCAAAAACAGAGATGTTTTGACCAGAAATCTTGGATATCTGAAACTTATTGCCAACGGATTCTCTAACAAGTTAAATTCACTTAAGTTAACTCTCAATCATAATTAGTGAAGTGGCGAAAAGCGTATCGATCGATGCTATTTATATGCTGATTGGGAGTTTGGGATGGATATAAAACATTCTAACACAGATAATCTTTTCACAAAATTATAGTAGATTTCTGAATAGTCTAGAGTGCAAAATTCAGGAAGAAACGACTTCAAATTTTCCCCGTTTACTCGAAGACGGCAGGACCTTACGGCAGGATCTTTTTTATTCGAAAGGGTAAACTTTCCAGATGCCAGGTCAAGATCTGATAATAAGATTCTGGAGAAATCGCAGGGCAATTCTTCAAATTATAGGCACACTTATAGCGATTTGGGCATCTTTTAGGTGTGGTAACAACAAAAAAGTTAACAAAAACAACCGGCTTCAGCAATCGACTTCCGCAATTAAAGTCATATTTATCCCTAAAAAACACCGAAACAGAGTGACTAAAAGATATCCTACCTGGTTTACGTCAGATATTATTCTGGATATTCAGAAAAAAGTCAAATTACATTCTGCGTGGAAAAAGAGCAAATGTGAACTAATATATAAGCAATTCTCCGAGTATAGATCTAGCCTAAAGTCTCGTATATCTACTGCCTATGATACTTACATTAGGCGCATCGAAGGGGATATTAGGAAAAACCCCAAAGAGTTCTGGCAGCACATTTCTAACCTAAGATCAAAAGGTGGATTTGAGCCTAACATAACCCATAAAGGTGAAATTCACAGTGGTGCAGCTGCTGCAGAAGCGTTTGCAGAATATTTCGCAAGCGTCTTCCAAACTGAAGTACCAAAACTGGACCACGAGAATATAGCCAATCCAACCAACTGCAATATTAGTAATTACATTAATATACTTAACTTCTCAGAAAGTGATATTAAAATCGGAATAAATAAAATAAAGCTCAACAGTTCTATTGGTCCCGATAATATTCCTCCATGGTTCTTAAAAGAGGGAAAGAAATTTCTCATTCGGCCCCTACACCATATTTTTAATTTAGCTTTAAAATCTGGAGTCTACCCACCACCATGGAAGATATCACGTGTGACTCCTATACCGAAATCGTCAAAGAAATCTTCAGTAGATGAATATCGTCCAATAGCGATATTATCGTCTCCCGCGAAAGTTTTCGAGAATGTCCTACATCGAGGAATTTATAACCAAGTGAACCAGTACCTGTGCAATGAACAGCATGGCTTTCGCGAAAAAAGATCCGTCAATACTAACTTACTTACACTAGTTAATTATATATCTACTAGTCTTGATCGCAGACGCCAGGTAGACGTTCTTTACTTTGATTTTCAAAAGGCGTTTGACAGAGTCAACAATGACGTCTTGCTGTCAAAGCTCAGTGCTATAGGTGTAGCTCCAGGTCTCCTGCGACTTCTTGCAGATTACTTGCGGGACCGACAACAATTTGTCAGACTAGGTTTATATGAGTCACTCCCATACCACACTCGCTCGGGTGTGAGTCAAGGTTCGTTAGTCGGCCCTCTCCTTTTCATCTTGGTGATTAATGACCTCCCTGACGTAGTTGCGAATGCCAGATCCCTCTTATATGCTGATGACTTAAAACTGTTTTATGAAATAAAATCTGAGCTCGATTGCCAAGCTCTGCAATCAGACATTGATTCAGTATATAAGTGGAGCCTAGAAAATCAAATGGAATTTAATAAATCAAAATGCTACGTCATGTCCTTCGGTCGTATGCGGCACCCAGTCAACTTTGCATACAAGCTGAATGGAGAGGCAATCACAAGAACAGATTCCACGAAAGACCTGGGAGTCGTATTCGACAGTAAGCTCACTTTTCACGACCACATCACATCCACTGCTAAAGAGTCTTTCAAGCGCCTTGGTTTCATCTTAAGGAACTGTCGTGATTTTCATAACCCCCACGTTATCAAGCTTATTTTTTGGGCATTGGTCCGTAGCAAACTTGAGTCTAGTGCATGCGTATGGAATCCTTTTGAGAAGCAGTATGCGTTAGCTTTAGAAAAAGTTCAAAAAGCATTCCTTAGATTTCTTTACAAGCGCTTGTACGGGTTTTATCCTTTCTTGTATCCCACTAAATTTCTGTTGGGTTGCTTAAGCTTTAATTCTCTAGAAGTAAGAAGGTCGCGCGATCAGATGACTGTAATATTTAAAATTATTAGGGGGATTATTGATGCTCCTGATTTGCATAATGAGATCTGTAAACTATTTGTCCCAGACAATTACTGTCGTGGCAGAAAACACCGCTTGTTGGCTGTTCCAACTTGCCGTACTGTTGCGCACTCCAAGTTACCTATTCCTCGGACATTAGCAGCTACTAACGCTCTCCTGAACTCAAACACAGATATTGATATATTTGCAAATGAATGGAAGATGATACTGTCAGAATGTTTGAATTTTTGTGAGAAGAATGCATGACTGTGCTAAATGAATTGTGTCAAATAGTTTTATTATATGTCTAAATAGTGTAATTGGCTTCGGCCGTTCTATTTAAAATAAATAAAAATAAATAAACACGCAGTGTTTTTTTAGAAATCGGGTGTTTTTCTTTTCCGGTGAGTTTTTTTGTTTCATTATGTAGGTAACTACAATTTGGCGTCTAGTCCTTCTGGCCTCTATGTCTCCCGGCTTCCACTCCCAAATGCCTTTTATTAATCGCCTTTCATTTATCTGCTCAACATGACCAAATCATCTAACTAATACTCATACCTACTCTTTTCATTTTAAGTCACTACATCTTCTTTTAAGCCGCAAAGTTAAGTGTCGTTGATCTATTTAACCAATAGCAGTTCGTCAAATGACCGGTCGTCAGTAGCGACATGCGGTTGCCTTTCCCAAACGTACTCAGGATATAATCAATCAACGTTACGTCAAACTGATAGCCGCAGCATCTGTTTAGTTCGCTGATAACGACCGGGGTCTACGGTCACGATATTAATAGAAGGGGATAATTGAAAAGATTGTCTTGCACCATTGCTTTATTGATGTTCTTGCAACGATTTTAAAGACACAGACACGGAGGCTTGCACTTCGATTACAAGAAAAAAAGCGTTTTCACTTACATCTGCCTTGTAAATACCATTTGGTAGTCCTACCATCTAGGCATACTTTTTTTCTTTTTTTGTCACTACATCTTCTTTTAAACCGCCCCTTTGCCTTACCACATCATTCCTCAGCCATACCATTCATAGTAACACCACATATCCTTGGCAAGGATCGCAAAAAGGTTTTATGTAGATACTTAAAGCGATATCTATGAATAATATAATGAAATTCTGTACTTTGGTGCTGGACGGATTTGGCTATGATCGTCCTAATAGTCCGATTTACGTTTTTAAGGAAAGAATAAAAATTGGGTAACTTTAAATTCAGGAAAACTGAATGTCTTTTTTCTATGGGATTTTTCTGTGAGTTATTTTTATTTGGACAGGATGACGTTTGTTGGGTCAGCTTTTGGTTAAAGAAGTAAATGGGACATTGCTATGATACGAGACCAAATTTTTAGATGAACTAAGTATGTAAATAATATTCTACTGTATTGTTCGCTTGTTAAGTATGATATACAATCTATTTGCATTTTTGGACTCTACATTTTTTCACTTATGATTTATGACTCAGTAATTGGGGGCGTGTAATCTCATATATCAATAGCATTATCTAAGTTTATCTGGATAGTCATCGATATCAATCGATAACTATCCAGATAAACTTAGATAATGCAAATTTTTATATTAAACCAATATAGGAATGCTGAAAATATGATAAATGGAAATATAGATTCGTCTCTTCAGATTCTAGAAATTACAAGTCTCCGACAGCTCGACTTTCAATTTGAGGCTGAAGTTACTCTCGTCAACACCTTCCTTAGGCGTTTCTATTATCCTTAAATCCATCTAGTTATCCTTAAACTAGGCAATCCCTCGTAATTGATATAACAAGACGTACCACGTCTCGCCTCACTATCGTAGACGTCTCAATAGACATGCCTAAGGCTAGAAGTGACATCGGAGATCACGAAAAATCCCCTTTTATTCCGATCTACGTCACAATGTGGTTTGACTTCTCGAGACTCATACATTGACCTACCTTTGCCTTCTCAATACCAGAAATATCTGTATTTATCATATTGTAAATAGTATAAAACAAACTTATAGATTTTGATGCAGTTTCACCAATATTTAGAGTATTTATTCAATCCTTAGATAGATATAATTCTGACTTAGATATAGCACAGAACTCTTGACGTTTCGACGTGTCGCCATTGCCCCCGTGCCGAGCAGAAGCGGGTGACGCTAATATGTAATAAAGCTCACCTTGCTGCTTAACTTTTTGTTCCCTCGGATCCTCCCATTTAATATAAATGAGTGCGTACCAGTTTCCTGGCTTTGGGTTCTCTATCGTATAGGTATTGTTCTTGCCATCTGACTGGACTGCCAGCGTGTAGACTGGCTCCCTGGTCGCGGGGTCCAAGAAGTCTTTGGGGAAGTCGTAGCCATCAGGGTTCACTGCAGGATAGGCTCCGTGCTTTATGTTTATAATCACCTCTTGTGGATCGCATGACCCTGCAAATGAGAAAGGAAACATGAAAAAATCTTGTCCCGGTTAGTGCGCATTAAGCTTACGATTATTATCAATGTTCTTAAGATTAAATAATACATCAGCAAATTACGAAAAATATATGGATGTTGTCACTCCACTGCTATGTATTTTATTAATTAATCATTCGTTATCACCCTGATGAACCGCTAACTATCGATCGGACTCAAGCCGAACTGATAAAACATAAAAGTTTTTAAATAAACAGCGGGGGTTGCTTGTAGGAGCTACTGTTAGTAATTCCGAAATCGAAAACGTTATCTTTTGCTCAGTAAATGCTCTCTAGATGAGGGTATTGCACAATAGTCGGTTGGGCCATGATACCTTTACACAACAGAGAGTTATAGAAACACAAAAGACCTCCATATCCTTCTGTAACCAAATATTAACACGAGAGCGCGCACCGAATAGTAACAGTTTTTAATTGTTAGTAGATATGTCAAGTGAAATAGTCCATAATTTGTTGTCCTAAAAACAATGTATCCAGTTACCAGTTAGTACCTCTCAAAACAGGTTATCAATGGCAAAATATTGACCAAAAAACCTGATCTTAGACTGTAGCTTGACCTCAACTGAATACCAGAAGAAGGCTAAATTATGTTCAGTTACTAAAAGGCACTTTGTAGGTGTAGTCCCCATACGGATGCCAAAATTTTCGAGCTCGCTTCGCTCGCTTTTTTCATCTCATTTTTTTTCTGTGTATCGATAAAGTATTTCTGTTGAATCGACAAAACCTAATCTTTTTGAGGCAGCGTTAGCTTACTAAAAATTACGTGCTTTCTGAAAGAACAAGCACGTAATTTTTAGTAAGCTAGCAAAGTTGCTAGCTTACTAACAATTACGTCCGTCTAGTTATGCAGAAAACTTTGCTATATAGCAAAGTTTTCTGCATAACTAGACGGAGGGAGTCCCATTTAGTTCCAATTTGGGCCCCTGCCAGGCTTAGTCCGCCACTGGCTTAGACTAATCTACTTAGAAAAAGACCAGATCGATGTTTCTGGGTAACTTTACCCATGTTGCGATGAACTAATATCACAGGTGAATGAACCACCTCTGCCTACATAGATCTTTGGGGAATACAGGCCTATTATAATAAATTGTTTACATTTCTGCTAGTCTTGGTGGTGTGTTTGTGCCTTTTAGTAACACAATCGTTTACCAACGACAATTAACTAATTTGGTCATTGTCGTGAACGCAACCCACGCAAGTGCGTCTCCCTTACACTAGCGACAAATTACTTGGATTGTATCAACTACTTCAGAATAGTTGTGTGGGCTTCCTTCCCTAAGATTGTATCACCATCATTTTTATCACACTCTCGCACCCTCAAAGCCAAGTCCGCAAGCCGAAAACCGGCCAATTGCGGTCAATCTGAGCGGAGACTAGGCATAGGCGCGGGACATATTATAGTCTTCGATCAATAATACCACTAGATAAAGGATCAGGAACAAAAATAAGGCGCTCAAGTGGCCACGTTTGCACACACTTACACATTTATATTTCTTACTACGAAATATAGAAAAACGTTTCATAATAATAACAACTTCAGTTTATTATAATCCTTAACACTCAAACATAAAGCATAATTACGATTGCAAAATATTCATATTTAAGTCCTTTTGTCATCGGAGAAAGGTAAAGAGCAATAAATTTAAAATGTCCCTTAAAAATCAAAAATCATTTTTATATAAGTACAAAATTATTTATTCTAAACGGAAACTTAAAGTCTAAGCAATAAGGTTACAAACAATGTGTTGACAATTTCGTGCTTACTCTATTTTGGAACTAGACGTATTTCTTGGTATTACATTTCAATGCTCAGAACACAGTACTTATTGAAAGACGTAGAGTTGCAGAATATAATTTTTTAGGTGAAAAGGTGCGTTTTGATGGTGGCAAACATTTTTAATCGATTTAAAAAAGTAGTAGGAGTAAAATATTTATTTTTTTATATAATAGTTATTTTATTTAATTAAGTGCGGGTTAAATCAATGTGATTCACCCGTATAAAAATGAGTGCGTCTACTTTTATGTACCAGTATTTAGAAGTTAAATTTGTATTAAATCAAATTATTTTTCATTTAAATTAACACTGACCCACTTCGATATTCTTCCTACTTTAATTAATATTTTATTATGCATATAATCGTAACTTTTTATGACTTTTCATGAAATATGATGATTATTATTATTTATTATTTATACGAGACTTCAACCACGTAATTGCAATATACATATTTTTTTATCCAAATTTACCTCAGTCGTTACGTTCCGCGCTTCTAGTGTTAAAGTTCAAATATGAATTTTTATAAGGTTTGTATATTTCTTCTCCTCTTTCTTTCGCTACAATAGATACCCATTCTGCACAGCGAAATGGCTCGCTAGGAAATCTACAAACAAAAATAAAATATAATATTACAATACTACTTCATGCATTCTCTGTTCCAGAACAGCCAATGTTTGTTACAATAGTTGGTGCGTTGTCGCAAACATTGGTCAAACAATCATAATATGTATTTGCTAAATGATTTATATTTACTATTTGATTGTTTTTATTTTATGAAAAACACTTAAAGATTTAAACTTATGGAAAAAAAGATATTCCGTCCAAAAACTTGGTGCTACAGTGGTTATTTACACAATTTTTGAACGCGTGCTGCGGCATTTAGGACGTCTTATCGTTGGCTATCATTGGACCAAACTAATTTCAAATAAGAGCACAAAAATATTTGTGCTCTTATTTTTCGGGCCGTTTTTGAAGCGCTCATCGGGAATCTAGTACATTTTTGATCGAAGATTATAGTGCACAAGTAAGAGCAAACCTTTGTCCTCGTTCCTTTACTCTCATAATCCAATAGGACGTCAATCCGACACGATTATGGAGACATCCGGCGCAGGACTAACGGCTTAATATGCTTTAGATTAAGTAGTAGTAGTGAGTGACCAATTACTTAGTAATGTTTGTTACTTTCACTGCATGATTATGTTTATAACGTGCCCACTCCTGGGACAGAGGCCTCTCGGTGAGAGGGTCTGGACCAAAATCCACGACGTAGCCCTGCGGGTTGGAAAATGCCACGTGTCTTTGAATTTTTGGTTCTAAGACAAGCCAATTCGATAGCATCCTTCACCGTTTTGAGAGTAGTGGTGATGTAATAATTTACAGAAAGCAAAGCACTTCTCAGGGTTCAAAGCTACGACCACTGCTCTTACTCACACTGACCGACCATTCAATTATCCAAATCGGTACATCAGACTATAGTGTTGTGCTACACACGCAGGCTTCCTAATTGAGGTTGGTGAATGTCACATGTTTTCTATCAACTCAAAAAACAAATGCACTAAGTGCCAGGTTTTCGACAGTTTGATCCTACCTACTTACTCGTGTCGAGGCCATTACCGCTAGGCCACAGTCACAACTGTTCTACTGACTATTCGTTATCAGTTGGCACTAACGTACGATTCACACCTGCTTACACCAGACGGGGCGAAGCGGTTCTCGCTCTCTCAAATGCCTCGTGTAGATTATGCTATTTTAAAGCACGAATTGATAGCATTGTCGAATGAGCAAATAAATCTGTAATCTAAATTCGTAAAACCAAATATTTAAACTTTCAGGTTTTCCCGTCGCGGTAGGTAGTCACTACAGGACGCCACATTCTGCTATCTGACTCCGTTTGTTGGTCATGTTCGCGCGCCGGTTGCGTGCACAACGCAACTGACCTTTTTGAAGGACGTCTCCGAAAAGGTCAGTGTATAGTCGTCATAGTCGACTTGTTACCTAAATTGCTTTACCACCCTAAGATCGACTGGTCTGTCACATACACGTCACAAAAGGCCTATGTTTTTCTATGAAACCATAAACCATATGATAGTTCGATAGTTTCGACCACAGATTACGAGGTATTGAGATATTCTAGTTTCGTTGGTTGCAGCTGCCTCTGCTGTTAACGCGTGCGTCGTGTATATGAGCACTAGTTTCACTGTAGGTACTAGGAGTTTTTGTCAAAAGACAGTTTTATTTGGGGAATGAGTTCTTGCAGGCCAACCTATCAGGACGTTAAATCGGACTTGCCAGGGCCTACCTTCATAAACTAAGGCCTCTAGCCGGGGCTCAAAAACTAAAGCTCCTACACGCTAAGGGCAACCCTTGTGGGGTACGGACCTCGGTTTAGGGCGTTGCTGGAACCAGCAACGGACTAGCTGAATCGAAATGGTTCTTATTTAGGGGCAGTTTAATGCAACAAGGATCGGGGCGGAAACAAGAGTCAACATTTTGTCAAAAAAATACACATAGGACCATATAGAACCATAAAGGCAAAAATTACGAATGTAAATGAAACGGCACTGTTTATCAATACAGATGTTTTTACACAGAGAGGCAAATAACTAATTTTGTAATGATTAAATGCACACATTTCGTACATGAATTGGTCTGAGCTGAGATAGTGAACTTTTACTTCATGATTTTTTATAAGCTTATCAAGAATGTTTGTATTGATTGAATCACTATCACTATCGTTTACACATATCGTTGTGGGGAAAATATTGACCAATCATTTAAATACAGGTTTTAGGTAGTAAATATTTTGTTTTATATGTTTATTTATCTTTGTATAAGATAAGATCATTTATTTGCTTAAAGCGAAAAGATCATTTGTCCGTATTTATGCAAAATGGAACCACACGACTTTTTTGAAGAATAAGTACTAATTTAAAAGTGGTCTAAATTCTTATACAAAAAAAAACACATGATTTTTCCCTTGGATACAAGGTATACTAAAAGCAGAATGGAACCAACAGCAACAATTAATATTACATATAAAGCAAAACCGAACCACAGCACAACGGGACTCGATTGTTCAAACAAATCTATACTTAATATTATAAAGCTGAAAAGTTTGTTTGTTTGTTTGTTTATCTCAGGAACTACTGGTCGGAATTGAAAAATTCTTTTTATGTTGAGTAGCCCATTTATTGAGGAAGGCTATATGCTATACTAGCTTTTGCCCGCGGCTTCGCCCGCGTGTATGTCGGAAATTATCGCAAGAGGACGTACTACCGCGGTAAGAATGTATTAATCCATGTTATACATACATAAAATTACGCCTTTTTCCCATGGGGGTAGGCAGAAACTACGGAACGCCACCTGCTACGATCCTTACATATCGTGTGTGTTTGATGTACTTAAAATAAAACTAATAGTATTCAGAGTAAGAAGACTGCGACGTAGGGCTGGATTAATTTGAATATAAGTCTTACTGGTTTTTCTTAACGCTCCTATTCTACCTATACAGACACTCAATTATTTACCAGACACCAAATTAAACATAGTTATAAGAATAGTACATTTGCCAGTGGCTTTGCCCGTATAGCTTTCGGAAAATATCACTCGGAAACCTACTACCGGGATAAAGTATCCTATGTATTGTATATGGTAAGTATCCAGGATAACAAAAAATCCAAATTCATCCAAAAATCTAAACATCTAAGCAATATTTCGCGGTCTCTTACTTGGAATAATACAATTAGGTGTATTTTGAGTACTTCGAACACACATGATATTCGCATTTACTATGAAGCCAAAGTAATATGAATTACAATATTACAATCCTATTCTGCACTACTCGACCGCTACCAACCGGGACGGCCGGACGCGGGAAGGCCCGCTAGCCGCTCTGCGGCGATTTTATTATAATCTCTGATATCTTCAAAAATATTAATTTTAATGATATGCTGTAAAGGGCAATTTTGATCTACATGAAATGCACAATTTATTTAAGGTACTTAATTGCATAAGGATTAATGCTGTATTGCTTAAAATCGCATTCATAAATAAGCCATTATTTCTCGTAAAAAGTAAAGGATAAAAATGGTTATTATGGGTTATCCCTAAGAGTTAGACATATACCATCGCGGATTTTTTTGTAGAACTTTTTAAGGTGTACAATACTGTAGTACATTATTTTGAGCTATTTCGTAGGGTTCAGCCAGCGTTCGCAATGTAAGCGCAAAAAAATGTGTTTATTTATGACATCACATTAGAAACCTCTAAAATTATCAGCGTTTCTTTACTATATTATGCATGTTATATACATATAAACCTTCCTCTTGAATCACTCTATCTATTAAAAAAACCTGCATCAAAATCCGTTGCGTAGTTTTAAAGATATAAGCATACATAGGGACAGACAGACAGAGAAGTGACTTTATTTTATAATATGTAAAGATAACATCACGCTACAATTAAAAGGAGCGGAGCAGCAATGAAAAATGGACGAAAACTGGCAGGCAATTCAATGCGACGGGAAGGGTCAGGGGATTAAAACTTTGAAGTGGATGAAGTCGCGGGCAGAAGCTAGTCTTTATATAAACTTCAAGTATCCTAGAAAACGACACCTATAAAAGTCACATCATACAATAATCACATGAAATGAAGCAGGAAGTCTGTCAATTACCTGAGACAAGACGGTCACTTAACGCAGCATAGTAACGGTTGATACAATAAGTGCATTTATGTGGGTGTACTGCTTGCATCATACCTGTGGCGGTGCTAAAATTAGTGCATACAGTTGTGTTAATCAATGCATCTACCAAGGTTAGCTCTATGTTTAGATGTACTTAAAGGGCATTACTGGTTTCTATTGCTATTATATTTTCTGAAGATTACATTTTTTTTTTTAACAAAGTAAGTACTAACACTAATTTACTGTACTAACATTCTATGGATTTTTAAGTGTGAATTAAAAGTTATTATTTTATTTTATTTTAAAGAGCCTTGTAGACAGGTGCAACATGACTTTAAATCAATTAAAAGCAGATATTTTCTTATATAATGCTGAGAATTCCATATGCTTCTAGGCTTAGGGCCTTATCACACTAACGGTGTACGAGCGTCTTCAGAGCGGAGCGGGCGCACAGCTAATACGTCGCGAACACGTCGCGGCTGCACAGCGACGACGCCGCGGGCGCGTGGCGATTACGCAACGTTTTCGACGCCGGTTCGCGAGAAGTTTATTGCGTACAATACACTCAGACTCTCAGTAACGGATCTATTCGCGGCGATCTCGTTGCACGTCCGCGACGTATTCGCTGCGCGTCAGCGACGTATTCGCCAAGCGTGCGCGATGTATTCGCTGCGCACTCGCTCCGCTTTGAAGACGTTCGTGAACCGCTAGTGTGATAAGGCCCTTAGCGGTTTAGGCTGTATTGTCTAGTAGATGTCAAGTAAATTTATAGACAGTCGTCTTGTTTTCACTCCATACTATCTATAGTAACGTTATAAAGCTAAAGAGTTTGTTTGGTTGAATACACTAATCTCAGGATCTACTGGTTTAAATTGTAAAATTATTTTAGGGTTGGATAGCTCATATATCGAGGAAGGCTATAACGCTATAAACATTATGCTAGAACCCTTAGGCGCCGATCTAAAGGTCAAATACAACATAATTTAGGCTGATGATTTGATTCTATGGGATTGGTCAGTGCTAGTATTTGACGTGGACAAAGTCGCTGGCAGAAGTTAGTATTCCAGCCAATATCTGTCCTACAGCAGGACAAGGACCTCTTCTCATACACAATTTGACAATTGTATATTTTACATATTGTACAAAATTTAATGATCCACTTTAATATTTCTGTGGCCTGGTGCTAAAGGCCAAAGTATGTTTTTGTATGAAACGAGATTGTAATGTCAGTTTATTGAAAAATTATGACATTTTTATTTTTAGCATAACATTGAAATTTTATGATAGAAGGGTGTTAGTTTACCAACAATCTTTCAAAAGTTACTATGTAAAAAAGGTCAATGTAGTGTGCGCTTTCATACAGATAAGTAAAAAAAATAAATGATAAAAGGGCTGCAGTCTGGCCCTTTCAGCACCAGGCCACAGATTTTTACTTGAATGAAGTATAACTGTGGTGTTATGAATTACCTATTTAAAATAAATAGTGGTAGCATGGTATTGTTAAAAATTATAGGTGTTCAGTGTGCTCCTCTTCTGTATCAACAGAGCCTAACAGATATGCCAAATTTTAATACATGCAAGTATTATTTAATTTAATGCTAATAAATTTAAAATACATATTCCAGTCATAGCAATTTCATGCAGCAGTAAAATACCTGGATAAAGCTTATAACATAAAAAGTGTTAGCATGACACCTACCAATGTTATTTAAATGAAGCTCCTCCGATTGGAAGGTGAAGCGAGCGTCGATGACATCCCTCATGACAGGGTAGAACACAACAGAAACGGTGCGGTAACTTCTAAACATATATACATCAGTGGCAATTTGTCTGGTAACCAAATGGTAATCATCTAGTAACACCGTGCGGGTCTTTGTTAACTGCTCAATTATCCTCTTCCTGTTCGCATCATCTTCTATTTTCTCTTGTTCTCCAAGAATAAGCCCGGTGCACACAAATAATAAAACAAAAAATAGACAAACTCTCATTTCGACGATTAACGCCTACCTGCCTACAACACGTCCCGATTACAAGTGTGTAACATTAACAGACACTAAAAATAATTCTATCTTAATTCAAAACTATTTACATATATTTTACAGTCATTTTATTATTTATGAATTCACTCAGTTTATTTCACGAACAGTGAACAGACCATCCGACGACCGTTCTTTAATCAATCAACAAACTATTTGTCAATGTCAAATTGTAATGTCAATAAACAAACCCGTCTGCCGTCAAACAAGAAACTTTTTTTTATCACTTTAGACACGGGTTTTTTAAGTTCCCTATTGGTAATACCATCACAATATGGATCAAAACTTTGAAGCGGGGAAATAAAAGAATGATAATTTAAAGAAAACAAACATGAATCGTACCAAGTAAACTCAAATAACAATACAGAATAGCTTTTAAAGAATGTAGGTGGTGGTGCTACTTCAGAAAGAAGAAGTCAAAACCCTGTCAAATTCTGTAAGGTTAATTCCGCAAAATATAGTCAACGATAAGGCATAATGGCACCGATTCCCTTATTCACAAACTAAACTAAATTTAAGTTCAGTGCATCTTTTTCTTTCTATTTCATTAAGGAAAGGACAGAAGATAAATTTTAAGTTAATCCTGTCAAATTAATCAGCGCTTGACGTAAATTGACGTAATTTTAGTATGCAAGTTTTTAATCACGTCTAAATTTTTATGGAGTAGTGACAGGCGCTGATTAATTTGACAGGACTAAACTAAAAAAAATCTTTTATCCTCTTCTTAATGAAATACAAAGAAAAAGATGCACTGAACTTAAATTTGTGGCGGCTTAGTAATAGCAATTTGCCGAGTTGCATTCTTGACGGAATATGGGAGCGCGGGCGATCGGCTCGCCAGTCGTCCACGTCACGCCGCCCTGCCTTGTCGCATACCTGGTACGTAGTTAGTCATAACGAAGTATTGTGGAACCCGAATTAAAGACATATTCTTCTTTGGAGTCACGTCTCTTTAATTACCTCACCATAACCAGAACACGCCCAACACTGGTGACCCCGACGTGATCAGTGACGCGGCGGTGAGTGAGCGGCGTGAATTTAGTTTAGTTTGTGAACAAGCGAATCGGTACCAGTGTTGACCAACTTGTTTGAAAATGTTCAAGTGGGCGCAAACAGATAGTTCTCCATTTAAGAAGTCGCAATAGGGTTAAAACTGAATGCTCATCATAGGTGGCAGCACAGTTCAACGACTACTAAACGCCCTTGTTTTGTTTTTGTTTACTTTGTGTAGATCAAATAACAATACACGAAAACTAAATTTTGTTTAGGACTAGAAGTGCAGTACTATTCAAAGATAAGCTAAATAAAAAATGGAATTGTCTCTCATTGGCAAAATGCAACTTTAGTGGAGAGGTCATTAAATTATGAACGTTTTATAATTGTAGCTTGTGTTTATTAACATAAAGTTCATTTTTAGGAGAAAGGTGGAGGTGTACAAAATGATCACAGGAATAACTTGATTGAATATGAAAAGCAATGCGAGATTAATCATCCAGACTGAAAATCTTTAGACATGTTAATTCTAGCACTAATCTAAACACATATGTATACCTTTACAGAAAATAATACCACACCATAAATACCTGCAGGTAATAGAAACACATGGTTATTTCTGGAGCATTACCTGTCTACGAATTTCTGCCATGAGTCTTTAGGTTTAAAAAGAATAGCACATAAGTCTCAATGAAATATTGGATTTCTATTTTGTTTTCGGAGATTTTCCTCTTGTAATTTTCGTCTTTATATCACCTTTGACAAATACATTGGTCTCCATTTTTTGTAGTCGACAGCTACCTACATAAAAATGAAATCATCATCATCATTACAGCCGTAAGATATCCACTACTGGACATAGGCCTCCCCCAATTTGGGAGGCTTTGCCGTAATCGCCACGCTTGGCAGGTGGGTTCGCGATCGCAGTATGGTGGTAAAATGCATAAAGAACGCTGCTGCCCATTCTCTAATAAGTCCCTTAGTCGCCTTTTACGACACCCACGGGATGAAATGGGGTGATGCTATTCTTTACGTCCGGCACCACACGGGACGGAAAAATTAAATATAAACCGATTAAGCGTAAAGAAGTTTACTTGTTAACAACAAATGTATGGATATTACCTTCTTTTTATAAAATCTGGCTATCAAATTCTTGGACGTTCGATACCAGCAACATCCGTTGACATCCATGTCGCTACACACAGTACACACAGTGTACACTAGTTTTTATTTCCACAGAAATTAAAACCAACGGGGAACTTGTTACCCTGGCGCATGGGCAACTGAAGGAACACGGGTGGGTTTTAGTCAGTAAAAGTCTGACATGCCCTCCCGCTCCGCCAAGAGCGGGAGAAATCATTTGATGATTTCCCATCCACAAAAAAAGGGGGACGTGTTACTGTTGTGAGCTATAGTTCAGTCCACGATCGACTTTTATCACACGTGTGTGAGTAACTGAGTTTAGCGTACCTAATGTGACGATTGAGCGTGTAATTTTAGATTATTTAAAATAAATGCAAACACTCCATGTCTTTCACATTGACAATAAACGTTTCACGAGCACGCCTCCTTCCTATTTTCTACCGGAAATTAAATTAATTCTAACTTTGGGATCATAAGCTGATAATGGCAGAGGATAGAAGAAAAGTTATAATATGAGAAAGAATACTATCAGTGGGCATGGGCAAATACGACAGCGTTGCAAAATATCATGGAAATTCTGTAGTCACTGACAGTTCAAAAGCTATGAATTGAATGAATCTTGGTGAATGAAGTATTTCAAGTTCAGTGTTGTCATACCTAAAGTATACCCAGGCATGCGGGAATACTTTGAAGGGCTAAGGACAGGTTTTGTTAAATTTCAAATTGGTTTAACATTTGTGCCGAGCAGTTTTAAGTATCCCTGGAAACTGAAAATCTGCAGTTATATCATATCTCCACCACTTTGTTACCCAGTTTGGCTTCGTCTGTTCATCATCATCATCATCATCAGCCTATAATGTTCCCACAGCTGGGACACAGCCCTCCTCTTGGTGAGAGGGAGTGGGCCATAATCCACCACACGGGCCCAGTGTGGGATGGTAGATGTCACTTGTCTTCGAATTTTTGGTTTGAAGACATGCCGGTTTCCTCACGATGTTTATTTCTTCTGTTATTTATTTACATTCCTCAAAAACGGATGTTAATTTCAAAACGGTTCTGTAAATTAATCAAGTCACGGTATCATGACTAATGAGGAGGCAACAAAACCCTTTTCGTGATTTTTGCTTATTAACGGTCGTCGATAGATATACAATTGAATTTTGTTTTTATGAAGAGATTTTATGTGTTGGGAATCTTCTGTCAAAAACTCGCTATCCAAAGGTAATTATAGTTCTTGATTATGGCATCCCAGGAACCTTTTTGCTACTGCGACCCCGGCGCGCGCATGTCTCGCTCTTTCCTATAAAATTCAGAAGTTTGCAATAAATAATGGCTTCGGCGACGGTAAATTCGAAGCAAACAGCCGTAAACGGTGACGTATCGTCAAGAACAAATCTGTGTAAAAAATCTAAAATGGAAAATAAAGTTGCCGTTGTTTTGGGTGCTCAATGGGGGGACGAGGGAAAAGGAAAAGTTGTGGATTTATTGGCTGTTAACTGTGACATCGTGTGCCGTTGCCAGGTTAGTTATGTATTTATTGTTTTCCTAATTATTACCATATAACCATGAATTTTAGTATGGGTCTTTTCTAAGAACTGTCTTGTATTTGCTCTCCACCGCTATGTTTATAGACGACATTTTGAGGTTATATTAGGGCACGAGAATTAACGCTAATAATTAATTTTACCGTGTTTTCATTACTTTCATCTAGTTTATCATGTTTCGGTCTACGAAAACAGATATTTTGAAGAGTCTTTTGTGTTGGCGTTGCGCCAGAATTTGTTTGAAAACATGTGAACAGTGAACACAATGTTTTGTATGAATTTCGCGAATACATGACGCGTGCCAAGAGTCTTAGCGGGAACTCAGTCCTGCTGTGCGCTAGCTCAATGTTGCGTAAACCAGCCAGTTCCGGTTTTCATTATGTAACAATTATATTCGGAGATTTTTTCTAAATATTTTCAATAGTCACATCACAGAATGATATAGGCTAGTAGTATATTTAAATTCGTAAACAGTCCTTGTGCAGTGTGCTCACTAATTGTGGATAACTGCCAAGGTCTGGGGCATTTATTGTTGTTATACTACAAATAAATTCTAAATTCTACATATGTAGTCTAGGGCTCTGTCTAAATATAATTTTGATAATGTTTTATTTAGAACATGTTTGATATTTCAAGGAAAAACTCGTTGTTCAGGCTCTGGTGATCTTGAATATTAATCCATATATTTGAATCTATAGAATTACTACTATTATCTTAGACATGGTTGGAACTCACATCAAGCAATTGATGGTATGGCTTGGTTCCTCCATCACTGTCCTCCCATGTCTTTTAACACTGGAATTTTAAAATATTAATAAGTAGCCATGGATTTTCCTGCTGGCTCTTATCATGAATTTAAAATTAACATCAGTTAATTCCAAATTTAAATATTTTGTTTCACTATTATATTATACTAGCTTTTGCCAGCGGCTTCGCCCGCGTGGAGGTCGGAAAATATGCCGCGGGAACGTACTACCGGGATAAAAAGTAGCCTATGTGTTAATCCAGGTTACAAACTAACTGTGTGCCAAATTTCATCCAAATCCGTTCAGTAGTTTTTTCGTGAAAGGGTAACAAACATACACATACACCCATCCTCACAAACTTTCGCATTTATAATATTAGTAGGACTAGCTTTTCCAGCGGCTTCGCCCGCGTAGAGGTCGGAAATTATACCGCGGGAACATACTACCGGGATAAAAAGTAGCCTTGTCCTTTCTCAGGCTCTAAACTATCTGTGTACCTTTCATTCAAATCCGTTCAGTAGTTTTAGCAGGAAAGCGAGACAGACAGACAGAGTTACTTTTGCGTTTATAATATTAGTGTGGATATAGTGTGGATTACACAACACCATATTGCATTTTATTTTACTTCATTTGCTATCAAGCATTGCAACTGATAGCAAAATTATAAGGAGGTAACTACGTACCACCGCATATTTTTTCTATACTAAGATAGGCATTGTAAAACTGTTATCATGAATGTGTGCCTAGCAGTATGATGAACAGTCTCCACTGATTGGCCAGAGCATAGTATACTTCTATAACAATGTAAATTTTGGAAACTGAAAAATTCTAGGCACCTCATTATCCCATTATAGCTATGACAGACAAATTATCATACCAAAACCATTTATTTCGCAGCGATTGATTCATTATAATAAGTTTATCAGACGCAAAAGTTAAACAAATGATACATAGTCATAATATCTCATTTACAATCTAGTTTGAACAGGAACCAACCGCTATGATGGCACTATTTGTATTATGTTAATTATTTGCTGTGAACTTTATATTGGACCATGACTCTGCCTGGACATTTTTATCTTTTATTTATATTACAAGGTTGCAGGATACCTAAAATCAACTAATATGCATGTACTGAATATTCACACTTATATATTTATACAATGCTAGCTTTTTTCCTCTACTCTGCCTGCATGGATGGCAGAAATCAAACAATGGGAACACTGAGATAAAAAAAATATATGCAGCAATACAGCTAATAAACTATCTTTTCAATAAAAAATTAATTTCAATAAAAACAAGGTTCCAATATACCTACAAAAAGAAAACATAAATACAGAAATACAGTGACACTATTATTACATACTTTAAATCAAATCACGAAAATACAAGTTGTCAAGGTTTTGTGTGCCAAATTTCATCTACATCCATTCAGTAGTTCTTGCATGAAATAGTTACAAACATCCATTTCTCCATCCTCACAAACTAGATTAGATTATAATCGCATAAGTAACTCTGTCTGTCTGTTCTCATTTCACTCCTAAACCTCTGTATCATTTGCTATGCAATTTATGGGTATCTTAGGATCTGGAGCCGTACATAGGCTACTTTTCAACCAAAAATATTTTACAAAAAATAATTCACATAGACCAAAGCAATGGCTATTTTATTTATATGTCATGCATAGCCTTATCTCAATTACGTTGGGGTCTGCTTCCAGTACCAGATACAGCTGAATACCAATATTTAGCATAGAGCGACTGCCTATCTGGCATCCACAGCCAAGTTAGGGGGCATCCATAAATTACGTCACACGAATTTCATAATTTTTGACCCCCTCCGCCGTCCTTGTCACAGCTGGTCACATTTGTGAGACCCCCCCTCCCTAGTGTGACGTCACGAATTTTATAATTTTATATCTAGAAATAATTATTGAATTAAAACAGCAATTCCGAAATTTAAGTGTTTTTTTTTTTTAAATAAAATGAACATCAAATCAAACACTGCAAGAAATTAACAAAACAAAAAACGATTAATTATATTAATTAAAGATCAAACTTAATCATCTTGAGTCCATATGGTAGGCATATGAATGGCATAGCAGCCACTTCGTTCTTGTTTGGGTTGTTAATGTCAGGAATATTCGTTGTATCCACATCTTTCTCATCAAACCATACAGCATCATTGTCATCATCCAAACAAAGAATTTCTCTGACACGTTTAGCAGAAATTCTTTGAGGATGAATCTTCACGATGGGCAAAACTTGTTGTTTCTTATGTATTTGCTTGTGTTGATTAGTGGCCTTTATGATGCAAAATATAGACCACAAATGCCACATGATAGCTTAAACAAGTATGCCTCGACACTGGGGCAATAGCTATCATACGAATATGTGTTTTACTTAACACTTAGATTAAAATTGATTTTGAAATGTGACGTCATAAAATTTAGGACCCCTCCCACCCCCTTGTCACACAATGTCACACTTCGTCGACCCCCTCCCTCCCCCTTAACGTGTGACGTAATTTATGGATGGCCCCTTACTGGGTATTGCGATACCCCTTGGTAACACTGGCTGCCAGAATTTTGGTCTTTTGACTACTCATGACGACTGTCATGGCCAAAGACTTAACGTGCTTTTCGGAGGACGGAGGGATGTCGATGTGTAACGGATGGTCACCCATCCACGAATCGACCGCGGCAAGCGTTGCTTAACCTTTGGTCGACCCGTGCGGTTGTTATTATAAAGCCACGAGCCCATCTACTCTATTGATAGGTATGAATTGATAAAAATAATATATTTTGTCTATCATACTTTAAAAATAGAACCGCTGAAAGATACTACGGTTAGCAACAGAGGTGAACAACCTTTCAGCGTAATTTATAGTAGCAGAAGACAATTTTGTTTTGTTATCAGTAAAATTAGCAGGACGTAAAGAATAGCATCTCATTTCATAACGTAGGTGTCGTAAAGGCGACTAAACGACTTACTGGAGAATGGGCAGCCCCAGAATGCAATTTATCACCATACTACGATAGTCAACCCGCCTGCCAAGCGTGGCGATAGTGGCAAATCCCCCATAATACAAAACGGTCAAAGTGGCGGTTCTTGGGGGAGGCCTTGGTCTCTGCCAGGGTCGCGAGATTGTTCGAAAGAGACACCATGACCCTGGCACATAGGCAACCGAAGGAACACGGGTGGGTTTTAGTCAGTAAAAGTGACATGCCCTCCCGCTCCGCCCAAGAGCGGGAGACGTCATTTGATGATTTACCATAAAAAAAAAGGCCTTGGTCTAGCGGTCTTTTGGCTGAAATGATGATGTTGAAAATTAGCAGTCTGATATTCGAATCCCAGTAGACCATATTTAAATAATGATAACTCTGCGCCCTATTTATATTAAACTAGCTGACCCAGCGAACTTCGTACCGCCCTACCAAACTCCTACCAAGGTATGCCAACCTGGTACTTCGAAGACATAAAGCGTTTTCTAGCTACCATACACTAGTGAATAGTCCCGGGAAATACTGGAACCGAAAGTACCGGGAAATCCCGGAAATTTGCGTTGTTTTAGGAACCGGAATTTCCAAAACCAAATCCCGGTTCTTTCGGTACTTTCGGCAATTCCACCGACAAGTGTAGAGCCGGAAAGAGATTTTTCTTCAGCTGGGTACCTTTGTAATAAAATAAGATCACGTTTAAGTGATAAGAGTTTGGACGCTCTTATATTTTTAAGATCATTATATAGGCAGGAGAGAAATACTCTAAAAAATAAATAAACAGGTACCTAACCTAGGTTATTGAGTGCCCCCATTGTAACTATAAGAATCAGACCAATGTAATATTGGTTTGAGGCTCTGAGCAAGTATTCCAAATTTTTATAATTTTATAGGTTGGGTATATTTATTTATAGTATTGTAAGGATGAATATCTGTGTTTAAGTTTTGCAAAAATATTAAGTTTAAAGTTATATTTTTATTTTATTTTTTCTTAAATGTATAATTACAGTCAAGTTGATTTAAAGAATTTGTCGATTGAAGTTGTTCCAAACTATTGTTGAATTATTATATAAGGTTAAAATTTAAAAAAAATGTTTGTTAAGATTATCTAATCAATAAATATTGAGACTGATTAATGCTACGCTAAAACTCCATAGTTCCTTTTTTTGTAGATGTTACGTAAGTTTTAAATTATAATTTGGTTATGCAGAATTGCAATAAGAGTCAAGTTAATTTGTTTGATAAAGTAAAGATGTTTAATAAATGTTTCTGTTATATATTATGTCGGATTAGGTATAAAAATCATTTAATGTTAAAAAATGTTGCTGGCATAATATGCGTAATTACCAGTAAAATTATACTAAATAAGACTGATAAAACAAGAAATAAAACGTTTTATTTGATTTGATTAAAATGTTTTTACTTTGCCCTGTCATTTCGTCTTTTTTTTACTTTCTCCGTTTCAACACTTTCAACTCTCTTACAAAGACTTATTAAAGTATCAAAAGTATCGATAGTACCGGGAATCCCGGTTCTTAAGCCAGAAAGTCCCAAAAATCCCGGTTCTTTAAAACAGCACCGGTTCTGCATTCCCTACCATACACCCATGTTAGGTGAGCTCCTACCAAGTTATGACAACCTGGTACTTCGAAGACATAAAGCGTTTTCTAGATATCACACACCCGTGTTAGGTGAGCTCCTACCAAGTTATGACAACCTGGTACTTTGAAGACATATTAATAAGGAACTTTTTTGGATGATTTTTTAAACCTTGGGTCCGAAAAACCCAAATTTCTTACGGACCCCTATTTTTTCTAAAATAAAATATAGCCTATGTTACTCGCAGATAATGTAGCTTTCTAATGGTGAAAGAATTTAAAAGTTTTTAAGTTTATCCATTACAAACAAACAAACAAAAATACAAATTTTTCCTCTTTATAATATTAGTATAGATTACTTACTTGCAGAATATTTGTAATCATAGTAAAAATCTACCCTCCAACCTACTTACCAACCATTAGTATCATTCAACAAAATAAATTAAGGAAATGGGTGTAATCGCAATGTTATGTAAAATGCATTATTTACAGGTCAAGTTCAGTGTTGCATTTAATCATTTAAATATCAATTTCAGTTCATAGTTCAAAATCCACAATTTCTTAAAAAAAACGAAAACTGACTCTTTTAATTGTCTTAATTCTTACGTTCGTGTATATTTTGAGAGAAGGCCGCTGTATAAAACACGCGTCACACGGAAGGCGGGGCGAGTGCGTGACTGACAGCGATATTTTTGTCCGGTACGTCTTAAAAAAACTGTCAGTAAATGCAGATTGCCAAGATGGTATTCTCCCTCGAAGAGTTAACAATGTCTGTCTTATACAGGCTATATCAGGCAGATATCGAAACCCTTTCTTGCCTCGGAAAGCACGATAAGCCTTTGGTCCCGGTTGTCATTTGTAGATCTTTGATAATCATTATGGGTAGTCAGTAGCCCAGAAGTCTGTCAAGCAAGGGTACCAAGGGGTATCGCGTTATCCAGTAGATGGGTTGTGGAGGTCCAGTGGTCTCGAACGTCATAGAGCGAGATCGGTAGAATTGCCAGTTAAAAACGGTATATTTGTACCCAAAATCGGTAAATGACATTTCCATGTGTACTGTGAAATCGTAGAATATTCGTTATATTTCGGTATTTCGGTAGAACAGAGCCAGTGGTCTCGAACCTACCGAAAAATCGGTAGGTTCGAGACCACTGTGGAGGTCAGATAGGCAATCGCTTCATCTATACTAATATTATAAAGCTGAAGAGTTTGTTTTGTTTGATTGAACACGTTAATCTCAGGTCTGAATTAAAAAAATATTTTTGTGTTGGATAGCCTATTTATCTATATAACATCACGCTACAACTAAGAGGCGGAGCAGTAAAGAAAAATGTTGCAAAAACGGGGAAAATCGCACGGGTAGGCGATTCGACGCGACGGGAAGGGTCGGGGAACAAGAAATTTAACGCGGACGAAGTCGCGGGCAGAAGCTAGTGTAAAATACTGGTTCTCAGCTGCATCCGTGTAGACGAGAAGCCGACCCCAACATAGTTCCGAAAAAGCAACGCAGGGGATGACACCGTGTATCTGAAAAGTTTGGTCAAAATTATGAGTGTGGTACAGACCATTAAAACTGATTCATTTTCTCCATGAGACCATAAGAAAAAAAATATATCTCCCGCTCCCGTACTAAAACTTCAATACCTATTCATCCCGAATCTGTAGTAGGGCTGATCATTTTTTCTATTACCTCCGAGTGTGTTCCAATGGTTTGATGGTCTACATATCACACCTTTCTGAAACAGTTTGTACATAGGAAATGCCTCTTCCTTTTGTAAAAGGCGCCGTCTGTTTTTCACGCGGTTTACCGATACGGAAATAGCTCATCATAAAGATTACGTATGTAGCCGGGAAAGTTGGTATCATTGGGGCTCACTGCCGGGGTGCGCCGGGCTTACATGTCATAAAACCTTAAGGTTTGTGTGCGATCTAAAAATAGCGTATGTTTTTAAAAACAGTATATTTTACGTCTCCAGTCCATCAGTCGCACTCAGCGCTTCTCCACATTTAATAAGCGCACAGTCAAATTGTGCAACTCTCTGCCAGCGTCTGTGTTCCTTCCTGGGGAGTCTGTTGCGCCACTTCTTCGCAGCTAAAGCACTAAGAAGTGGAGAAGGCCAGGCGTTTTGGGGGACTATCTTATGTAGTTTTTGACGTCCAAAAACTGCTGACTCTCCCTAGTTTGAATAAATTACTTTTGTAAATTACACTCGTTCTATCATAGACTTCATCCATTGCTTTCCAAGGCGTGATCAGTCAAGAACAGCGCCATAGAGGAATTAGTAAAAAAAAAAAAAAATGTAGCTGAAACGTATTTGCAGTTATCAAAATTTGCAGTTGTTATTACAGATAACATTCGTCTCCGAAGTACAATAACTCCGGTCAGAATTACCCGTTTATCATCAAAAATAAGGAAGTTGTGTAATCTAAAATAAACAACTGATTCACGTGTCCTTCACAGTTCAGTCATATTTTCATTAAACGAAAGAAAATTACGATCGTATGCTGAGAATATTATCAGAATGTTATGTAATACCTATTGTGTTGTGCGCAGTAAAACGCCCAAGATCTACGTAACTTCTTGCCAATTGGGTTAATGAAGACTATTGTAATGTAAACTTAAATAACTATGTATATTTATCCATTTATTTCACACTAGCTGTTGCCCAGGCCTTCGTCTGCGATACAGGATGAAAAGTAGCCTATGTCCTTACCGAGATCGTCGTCTATCTGTGAGCCAAATTCCATCCAAATCGGTTGAGCCGTTTTAGCGTGGAAGCGTAACGAACTTATTTTCGCATTTATAAAAGGGTCCCACAAACAGGTTTGACGCGACATTTGCAGAACAATTTTGACAAAGTTCTCATAGAATTTGTTCTACGAGAATTGCGTTACGTTGTCGCGTCGCGTCTGTATTACCCCAAGGACTAGGCAAGGGTATATCTAAAGTACACCCACATTGCGTCATTTATGTTTAATCTGATGTAATAGGAGGTGAGTATGCTACCATCAATCGGGCTTAAATTCAGAGTCCGGACTGCTAATGAGAAATTTTTTGTTAGAAAAACCCAATAACACGTTGCTCGACCCGGGAATTGAATCCCAGGACCTCATGCTTAGTAGCTCTGGTGACCATTAGACCAACGAGGCAGCTGTTTTAATTTCACTGTCATCCAAACTCGTGATTTTGCCAACAAACGTTAAACCTTACGTAGTTTAATACAAAACAATCGAAGATAAAAATAGTAAATTTGTAAAACATCGTACTTAATAACAAAGGTTATTTTGCGATTTGAACTGAAATCTACTGAACAATCCGTATAAAACATCACAATAGTTCTAATGTCGGATGAAATAAAATAATCTTTCTATCTCGATATAGAGCGAAGTCCGATAGGCAGTCACTCGACGTAAAGTACTGATATTCAGCTGCTTCTAGTCAGACTCGAAGCCGACCCCAACATAGTTGGGAAAAGGCTAGGCAGATAAATTGTCTATATCCAATGGATATAATATAAAATTTTTTCTCTTAACTCTTCGGCCCCCGAACTAACAAGATACGAAACGAATTTAACGGTGCCATTAAATAAAATCGGCTTTTTTTTGGGAAAGTCCGGCTACCACTCTTACCAAAGGATATCGGTTGTGGAGGTCAGATACGCATATAAAACACTAGTATGCAGTTGCATTTGCATGCAGAGGATGAGTAAATAAGATTGGCTAGTCATACATAGTGTTTAGCTCCGCTGACTGATTATTTCTACAGTAAAGCCTGATTTATTAAAAGAACCTTTAGCCACGTAGCCAGTATATTATATTCAGTACTCAAAACCTGAACCTATCATAGAGAAACTGTTTTGAAAAAAAGGCGAAAACTTATCAATGACGAAGAAGCGGTGGACCGCAAAAGCAGTGCGGTGACGCTAAATTCCGAACTGCCTCCGTGCCTCGGAAAGTACGTTAAGCCGTTGTCCCGGCTTTAATTAGTAGTAGTGGGTCGTTGTCGATTTTTTGACGGACGAAACGCAACAGTTTTCCCAACGACAAAAACGGTTGTAGAAAACGGTCGTCGTCGCAACTGGTTTGAAGAGCCGTCTTCAAACCAGTTGTTGCGACGACGACTGTTTTGTAAAAAACGAAACTTATCGAATATAGAATAGAATTACGTTTTCGTCGCGTGAAATAGTTGCAGTTTCTTCGAGAAGTAGTAATAAAATATAGACTCTATACCATTGACAAAAAGTTCACTTTTTACTGTAAGAACTGTTTTGTAAACGAACGCGGTTCACTAAGGACGACGTCGCGACGAGTGTGATAGTTGAATCAATGCGTTCTCGACCGTATTTTCTTAGCTGTAAAATACATAATCGCATCTAGTCATTCGAAGACTGGTTTGTGCAACGAAGACTGTTTGGATCCAAGACGTAAAAACAGTTTCATCGTCGTAGTCATCGCAGAACATAAAACGGTCTTTGGAACGGATTAAGGACGACGCGACGATGCGACGAGTGTGATAGTTGAATCAATGGGTTCTCGACCGTATTTTCTTAGCTGTGAAATACATAATCGCATCTAGTTATTCGAAGACTGGTTTGTGCAACGAAGACTGTTTGGACCCAGGACGTAAAACGGTCTCATCGTTGCAAAACATAAAACGGTCTTCGGAAACGGTTCGTTGTCGCAACGCCCACCACTATTAATTAGTAGATCTTTGACAGTCGTTACGGTCAGTCAGAAGCCTGACAACCAGTCTTACCAAGGGCTATCGTTTTATGCTGTAACTGGGTTGTGGAGTTCAGATTGGCAGTCGATTCAAGAAAAATACTGGTATTCAGTTGTATCCTGACGAGAAGCCGACCGCAATATAGCTGGAAATAAGCTAGTCGAATTGAATTGTGTACCGGAGCCATAACAAAAATATTGCAAAAGCCCTCGTGTAAATGTTTAGCCTACCGCGCTTTTTATTGTAAACATACATCGCAATTTATTGCTAACATCAGCCGTTGGAGTTTACACGAACAACAAACGTTATTGATAAAGATATAACGTATGTTTGTGGTTTGGAGAACTGTCGACTTTACCACAATGCCACGTCTAAATCTCTTCAGTTTGAGTTAACAGATATTTTTAGCTACTGGCGTGCCAGATTACCAAAAGGTCAATGATACAAATCGAACAATAGTATCCTCTAGACCTGACTAGGTAGTCTGTTTTCGAAGCTTCTCTGGAATGGCCCCCTCTTCATTAATAACTTTAAAAAAATTGACCTGATGAAAAGCTTTTCACTATGTATTTAGCAGGCTGTGCTTCTCTTTCCCACTTATCACTGTCTACGTATTATCTTGTCTTGAATCAATAGACCAGCCCTTTTCTGGGTAGTAAGACCGTAGGAGTCCTGCTGGAGTTAGGATTCCTGATGTCAGCATTAACTGACGGGTCCGCTAGGCCCGATGCCTGTCAAGGTCGTAAATTTGTTCGAAAGAGTTACCGTGGCCGTAGCACTGGCAACTGAAGGAACACCGGTGGGTTTTATTCGGTAAAAGTCGGACACGCCCTCCTGCTCCTGAGAAGTCAATTGAAGATGTCCCGTCCCACCCAAAAATAAACAAGAAGTCCTGCATATTTGTGGGTCCTACTCTTATCCCACTTTTGGATCTACCGCGTTGTCGTTGGCGCGGTCAGTCAGTCAACGCGGCTAGTCTACTCATATAAACTCAAAGTCTAAACATTTATTAGAATTAAACCATTTACAAGCACTATTGAATTTTCAAGGAGTCTGTCAGATAGCTGCCAATTCCAAAACTTAGATTTCTATGGAGAAGAACGGTCAAGAAACTTCAAGCATCCTTAACCAATTCGGACCTATCTGAGCTTGAACTTAATACTTTTCACTGGCAGTTCGTGCTTTCAAAGAATAAAAAAACCATGAAACCCAAGGCTTGCCCTTGAAATGCACCATAAAATAATTGAAAAGGAATGAAATGAAAATGTAATTGCCAACATAAAGTTTCTATTTAATCAGCTGTGCACTGTTTAACAAAGCGAAGATTTCGCAATGGTTTACAGACTGAATTGTTTGTGTTTCACAATGTTGTGTCACTTAGTTTACTTGACGCCAGACAATAATTAGAGAAATCTGTAGCTTATTTATCACAAGGCTGCAGCTTTCGGTATTTCATTGATTACAAATATGACTATACAAAGTACATTATTTATATCTGGTAAATTGCCTATGCTGTGATATAAATTATAAAATAGATATTACATTAGGCACAGTTACCGTTATGAATTTATGCAACAGAGATAGCTGGTTCGGTTTAAAGAAATTTATTTCGCAAAAAACAAGAACATTACAGTTCACTTAAAATATTGAGAAATGTAAATAAAACTAAAAGTAAGTGTGATTCTCTGTGCTCACAATAAGATAATTAGGCAACAAAGATGACAATTGATATTGTTAGTTAGTGTTGTTTTCTAACGTATTCTTCTAGGGCTTTTTAAAATTTAAATATGGTGTCACTATTGGTTATATCGTCAGGTAGTGAATTATACAGTTTTGCACCCTCGTACAGTATATTTTGGTTGTGGTGGTTACACATAATACCCCTAATTGTCCTTGTTACTATGTGATCTATTAGAATTAATCGGAGAATTTTATAAATGGACCAGTGTCTCGCCCCTTCCTTGCAAGGAGCGCACTCTATTAGTCTTTCAAACTGAAACCAACCATACATATTTACAAAAATTCATCGAAATCGGTTGCGTGGTTTCGGAAATTAACGTGTACGAATTCTACGAGTTTGAAAGAATGTTTATGGTATGGGCACGTGATACGGAGAAACGAGGAAAATGTCGTGAGGACTGTTTTGAGAGTCTTGAGGAAAATGTCGTGCGGAATGAATGTGTAAGTGTAGGGGGAGACCAAAGAAATGATGAATAGACTGTATGAATCATGACATGGTTAGAAAGGAGGTGACTACCGAGATGACAGTTTGACAGGCCTGTTGGTCTAGTGGTTAGTGACCCTGACTGCTATGCCGGAGGTCGTGGTTTCGATTCCCACCCAGGACAAATGTTTGTGTGATGATCACGATCATTTGTTCTGTGTCTGGGTGTAATTTATCTATAATATGTATGTATTTAGAAATATATAAGTATGTTTATCAGTTGTCTAGTACCCTTAACACAAGCTCTGCTTAGCTTGGGACTAGATGGCGTTGTGTGATAGTTGTGGAATATTATATTATTATGACGACTAATAAAGAAGTATGAAAGAAAGGAACATGTTGCGCCGACATACAGAAATAAATTGAGATAGGGGCAATAGAATAATAATGATGATGATAAAATTTGAAAGGTACCCTCAAACTTACGAAATAATTAAGGTGGCCTTTCTTTTGCCAGAACAACAACAGTTGGTTAGTTATGGAACCAAAAAATCAAGCAATTACCGGTATCCTACGTAATAAAATTTCAAAATTAAAGTTGCTTTTCAGTCTGTCTGTGTGACAGTGCTCTACGAAATTACGCATCGAATTTTGATTTTTTGGTTTTCACCATCGTGTAGATAATTTATTCCTGAAGGCTAATGTGTATGATACATAATTATATTAATACTAGCTTCTGCCCGCGACTTCGTTCGCGTCGAATATTTGCTCCCCTGACCCTTCCCGTTGCATCGCCTGCCAGTTTTCGTCCATTTTTTTGTTGCTGCTCCGCTCCTTTTGATCGTAGCGTGATGTTATATAGCTTTCCTCAATAAATAGGCTAACCGACTCAAAAAGATTTTTTCAATTCGAACCAGTAGTTCCTGAGATTAGCGCGTTCCACCCCCCATTGTAGGGAAGTGGGGGTTTAGAAAGAGACAAAAAATAGCCTATGTCACTCTCCATCCCTTCAACTATCTCCAATTAAAAAATCACGTCAATTCGTCGCTCCGTTTTGCCGTGAAAGACGGACAAACAGACATACACACTTTCCCATTTTATAATATTAGTATGGATTAGCCCGAAAGTCTGGCAACCAGTTTTACCAAGGGGTATCAAAATAGACAGGAGCCAGTATGTGAGCTGTGGAGGTCAAATAGTCGCTCTATATAAAATACTGGTATTCAGCTATCCGGTTAGACTGGAAGCCAACCCCAACATAGTTTGGAAAAGCAGATGATGACTTACCTGAATGTTAAACTTACACATCTATACAAATAAATAAAATTGGAGTGTCTGTTTGTAATATTAAGATAACCATTTTTTACTAAGTGTATATGGATGTATCATCATCATCATTTCAGCCGAAAGACGCCCACTGCTGGACATAAGCCTCCCCCATATAGGGGGATTTGCCATAATCGCCACGCTTGGCAAGCGGGTTGGCGATCGCAGTATCGTGGTAAAATGCATAGAGAACGCTGCTGCCCATCCTCTAGTAAATCCCTTAGTCGCCTTTTACGACACCCACGGGAAGAAATGGGGTGATACTATTCTTTATGTCCGGCACCATACGGGACATATGGATGTATACACGGTACATATACCAAAACATTTTTTACCATTTTTGTCTGTCTGTCTGTCTGTTTGTTCCGGTTAATCTCTGAAATGGCTGGACCGCTTTTGACGGGACTTTCACTGGCAGATAGCTGATGTAACAAGGAGTAACTTAGGCTACTTTTATTTTAGAAAAATACCTGCGCTAATTTCCGTCATACACGCGGGCGAAGCCGCGGGCAAAAGCTAGTCACAAATAAATCTCAGTGCTGAAAACCACCCGAAGCGGTTGCTGGTATAAAAATAAGAAATAAATTTATAATTTAAAAAATACTAAAAACACACGCTTTTATAAATGCACGTAAAAACCAAAAACTTAATCGTGGTCAAAGTTCATTACAAAACCTTTCTAACAAGTCCAAACATGGCTATGATGTGATATTCCATCATGGAGTGCCAGTGCCTATCTTCCAGCTTCATCGTCAGACCTTAAAACCTAATCGTGGTCAAAGTCCATTACAAGATTTTTCTAACAAGTCCAAACACAGCTAAGATACGATGTTCCATCATGAAGTTCCCGTTCATATCTTCCGACTCCATCATCAGATCAGTTTAACAGTACCATATTATTATATTGTCATTAGAACTACATACAGCTGCCAATTTTCATGACGCTACGATCCTTGGAAGATGGTTAAATTAGTTACCTTAGATTCCATTACATAGTTAGTTACATACAGGTCGTCCTAATAAAAGCGTGTAAAAACATGACTGATTACTTCGATCAAAAATGTACTAGATTCCCGATGAGCGCTTCAAAAACGGCCCGAAAAATAAGAGCACAAATATTTTTGTGCTCTTATTTGAAATTAGTTTGGTCCAATGATAGCCAACGATAAGACGTCCTAAATGCCGTAGCACGCGTTCAAAAATTGTGTAAATAACCACTGTAGCACCAAGTTTTTGGAAGGAATATCTTTTTTGCCATAAGTTTAAATTTTTAAGTGTTTTTCATAAAATAAAAACAATCAAATAGTAAATATAAATCATTTAGCAAATACATATTATGATTGTTTGACCAATGTTTGCGACAACGCACCAACTATTGTAACAAACATTGTCTGTTCTGGAACAGAGAATGCATGAAGTAGTATTTTTATATTTTATTTCTGTTTGTAGATTTCCTAGCGAGCCATTTCGCTGTGCAGAATGGGTATTTATTGTAGCGAAAGAAAGAGGAGAAGAAATATACAAACCTTATAAAAAATCATATTTGAACTTTAATTTAAATGAAAAAATAATTTGATTTAATACAAATTTAACTTCTAAATACTGATACATAAAAGTAGACGCACCCATTTTTTATACGGGTGGATCACATTGATTTAACCCGCACTTAATTAAATAATATAACTATTATACTATTTTAGTCCTACTAGTTTTTTAAATCGATTAAAAATGTTTGCCACCATCAAAACGTACCTTTTCACCTAAAAAATTATATTCTGCAACTCTACGTCTTTCCATACGTACTGTGTTCTGTCTGAGCATTGAAATGTAATACCAAGAACTACGTCTAGTTCCAAAATAGAGTAAGCACGAAATTGTCAACACATTGTTTTTAACCATATTGCTTAGACTTTAAGTTTCAGTTTAGAATAAATAATTTTGTACTTATATCAAAATGACTTGATTTTTAAGGGACATTTTAAATTTATTGCTCTTTACCTTTCTCCGATGACAAAAGAACTTAAATATGAATATTTTGCAATCGTAATTATGCTTTATGTTTGAGTGTTAAGGATTATAATAAACTGAACTTGTTATTATAATGAAACGTTTTTCTATATTTCGTAGTAAGAAATATAAATGTGTAAGTGTGTGCAAACGTGGCCACTTGAGCGCCTTATTTTTGTTCCTGATCCTTTATCTAGTGCTATTATTGATCGAAGACTGATTATGATTTAGTTAGCAGTACACAAATGGCGTTGTGTTTGTTGGTTATATATGGCCATACTTATAAGTATAGACATACATACGGACAGTGGCTGTTATTAGTAACAATTATATGAGTAACGTGGCCTTGATAAAACCTTGAATGGACTAATCCGGAAAATAGTAACATCATATTCCTCATACATGTTAGTAATCATCTCAATTAACAGCAGTTTATGTTATTGTAAGCTTGGTATGTCTTTCTTGCTTTAGCGAGTTTTAAACTAATCATCTGTAGGGCTATATTTATACTAATAATATTAAAAAAAACTCGAAAACCCGACCACTGAAAAATCACGCTCGAAAAAGTATGAAACTAGAAAATACTCTCATCTGAAAGTCGAGGTCGTATGTGATCTCATATATTCGTATAACCAGCGGACAATCAAGACGCTTCAAACGATACCTCATTTGTCAAATTATGATACCGGTCAAAATCATAAGCCTTTTTCCGTCACCGTAGTCGGGTCAAAGACCCACTTTATATGCTAGTGCAACAAATTACAGTCATAATATTATCTCGTGTACATAAGTATGCAGGTAGGTAGATGGGAGTAATGTCATTTGTCTATCAACACAAATGGATTGGATAGATGAATGGATTTTGACGATTCGGTAAAATGCATTGCGTTATTTACGTGTTTGAGCAGAAGAAATTAAAAAAAGAAATGAAATATTGTCTGAGATAATTGCATCATCACTGCTCTCGAAAACGGTGAAGATAAACATCGTGACGAAAGCGGCATGTCCTAGAACCAACAATTCGAAGACATGTCACATCTACCAACCCGTACGGGCCTGCGCGTAGATTACAGCACTCTTGATCGAGAGGAGGCCGGTATCCCAGCTGTGGGAACATTATAGGCCGATTACGCAGCCATTTTGGAGGCAGTTTGCATCTCCTTTATATATCTGTTAGCTATTTCAACCAAGTTTTTTATCGCTTAGACTCTATAAAACCGAACCGACTACGCGATACGCCCGTATTAAGATACCCTGACTAATAACTATTTATGAAGTGCAAACAAGGTAAATCTAGTTATACTTTAGCCTTTTGTTGATCAGAATTTGCTATAAATAAAAACTTCAATGGAAACAGTCGATGGTCATTGCTGTATCATCAATTGATCATAATGCAGTCGCTTCTTCTTTATTATGAAGAGGTATTTGTGAGTTTCTATGTACAGATAATAGTCGGAAACTCGGAACTAGTGATCCAAATTCCAAAATTTTATATATTGACTAGCTTTTGCCAGCGGCTTCGCCCGCGTGGAGGTCGGAAATTATCCCGCGGGAA
The DNA here is from genome assembly GCA_932294355.1 of Aporophyla lueneburgensis. Lineage (NCBI taxonomy): Eukaryota > Metazoa > Arthropoda > Insecta > Lepidoptera > Noctuidae > Aporophyla > Aporophyla lueneburgensis. Next base: position 24,069,591 of record OW028749.1, read on the forward strand.
CATACTACCGGGATAAAAAGTAGCCTATGTCCTTTCTCAGGTTCTAAACTATCTGTGTACCAAATTTCATTTAAATCGGTTCAGTAGTTTTAGCAGGAAAGCGAGACAGACAGACAGACAGACAGAGTTACTTTTGCATTTATAATATTAGTTTAGATTTAGATTAGATTGTTTGTTTTGATTTTGCGGTATTGAGATTTTATTTTACCCTATATCCTAATATAGGGTATTAGAAATATCTTTAGTGCTTGCTAATTCAGTGGATGATTACGCCAATTTGTTTTTTGGGTGGTAAACCATCATATGACGTCTCCCGCTCTTGGGCGGAGCGGGAGGGCGTGTTAGACTTTTACTGACTAAAAACCACCGTGTTCCTTCAGTTGCCCATATGCCAGGGCCACGGTAACTCTTTCAAACGAATCTCGCGACCCTGGCAGGGACGCCACAACTCCTTAATGTTGTCGGGAATTATTGCATTGTCTGCTGGAAATCAGGGTTTATCGTCAGTATTAGTAGTGAAATAATCGAGGTAATTAGGCTTGATTGAGGTTGTCTCAAACAATTCACCAAACCATTCGATTGAGGAGGTGTAGTTAGGAATTTCCGGCATTTCACAAAATTCGAAACTTCTTGAACGGTCGATTCCCAGGTATGTGCACGGAGTGAGTGCCCCTGTGTCTGCGCACACAGTCACACACTTGTGCGCACTATAATACCTCCGGCGCCGATGGCTTTTCTATTTGGGTGGGTACTCATCAAATCACTTCTCCTGCTCGTTGTGTCAGACTTTCACTGACTAAAACCCTTCCGTGTTCCTTCAGTTGCCTGTGTCAGGGCTACGGTAACTCTTTCGAATAAATCCGCGAACCTGGCCGGCCGATGGCTAGTCTCCGTTTAGATGGGCCGCCATGGCCGAAATACGGTTTGAAGGACAATATGTGCACCTAAACATATTGTTATATATTAGACTAGCTTTTGCCAGCGGCTTCGCCCGCGTGGAGGTCGGAAATTATCCCGCGGGAACATACTACCGGGATAAAAAGTAGCCTATGTCCTTTCTCAGGCTCTAAACTATCTGTGTACCAAATTTCATTTAAATCGGTTCTGTAGTTTTAGCAGGAAAGCGAGACAGACAGACAGAGTTACTTTTGCATTTATAATATTATTAAGTATATTAAGTATATTATAAGTGTGGATAAGTGTGGATTTTCTTCGAAAGTGTCCTTATCGCCTCACGTTTCCTTCACTCAACATATTTTCTCTGCCCATGACCTATATGTCCTGGCAGAAATAGCAGCGTTAAAAAAATGACAGATAACTGTTTTTTGAATGAACACGTACGCACTCAAGATCACCTCCACAATGTCATGTCTGCGGAAATAATGTGCCAAAAAGCGTGTAATATATGTGTTTCTGGCAGCTCGGCTAGATTGTGGAGAATTTTCTTCTAATTGCGCGTATAAATACACTAGCTGTACAACGTGATGTAATGTCGAATTTAGAATACGGGAGAAAAATAATGCTGAACAATGCGCTCCGTGTGGTGCCGAACATAAAAGAAAAGTACTGTAGTGGACGAATGGGATGTGATCAGCACCCTTACTCGCCCTGGGACTTCTCCCACGTTTTTGACGTGCTTCCCTACTTACCTACTGCGCTGGTAAAACACGTCACCACGCACCCCTGAATGCGTAATAACAATACGGTCGACCAAGACCTCGGGAGACTGAACGTGAGACTGAATTCTGAGAGAAACGGACGAAATAAAACACTTTTCTTCTAGTATTTTTGGTCCATGGACTCCGGCTTGTTCTTCGTTGTGCCTCTTCAACGGCTGAGCTGCGACTAGGACTTGCAATCCGGATATCCGGATATCCGTAATATCCGGATATCCGCCGATTTTAAAATCCAAAAATAAATACATAAATCTTGCATCACTATCCGGAGTTTTCGGATGTTACGGATAGTCGTTTTTATTTTTTAAATATTAAATAAAAAGCTTCCAACTGTGGAGTACATTATTACGTTATTTATTAGAGATGGGCCAACCTATGATTTTGGCCACCAAACCGACTAGTCAGCCAAGCCTTGATTTCGGTTGAGTAAGTAAGTAAGTAAGTAAGTAAGTAAGTAAATTTTATTTGTTTAAACATGGTGTACATACATTGCATGCAAGATAATATGGAAATACATAAAGGATCAGACATGTTCAGCCGCATATCGTGGCGTACAAATTGGTAGGAAGAGATGGTGCATAAACCGTTATAATATTCATCAAAATTACATTTCTAAATTATTCATTAAATATACCTAATATTTATATTACAATTCAATGTCAAAGTAGTGATTAAATTAGTTGGTCAATAAATATGAAATAAAATAAAATGTCACTAAAATTACAAATATACCAAAAAAATACATTGGTTAAAAAAAATAATAATAAATTCCAAAAATACAACATTGTCATCTCAAAAACGGAGAAAATTGTCCTCTTTCATAAATTCCGATACACTATAATACGCTCTTTCAGTTAGTATTTTCTTTAATTTACTTTTTAGAGCAGAAATATTTAACGTTTTCCACGATTTGGGCATTTTATTAAAAATGTTCGGAGCCATGCAAAATATACTCTTATGCATAAGAGTTGTTTTAGCGCCGTGAACACAGAGTTTGAAATTATCACGTCTATTCCTAGGAGCAACATCAGACAAACGCTGGAATAAATGAGAATTGGATTTTATAAACATTATTGTTTCCAGGATATATAATGAAGGTAATGTCAATATCTTACGCTCTATAAAATAAGGTTTACAGCTGTCCATTGTTTGCAGTGTTGAGTTCGGTTGACATCAGCTATGTTCAAAATGGCAAACCTACTTCTTGCCAGTTGTTTGCTATAGACTTTCTTCCTTTTGAAAATCCTTTAAAACGAATCTGTGAGACTGACGATTGTTAAAATTATTTCTACATTTTTTGATGCACAACAACCAGATCAAAAACTCGTAACTTCAGCGGACAATACACAAGATACAGAAGGTTATTCTTCTTCAACTGTAAACGTATCAATTAAAACGCAAATACGAGAAGAAATAATCCAGTAAATGAGTCAGCCATCTTCTGCACAGCGACCGACTTCCTCAACAAATGGTTTAGACACCACAATTCGAGTAGAGATGGCGCTATTTGATGAGAATGGTCAGAGAAGCAGGAATTTAGAAAGGGTTCACAATCTACTATTATCAATACCACCGACCAGCGTTGAAGCAGAAAGAGTGTTCTCTACTACAGGATATTTATGTAACCATATAAGAACATTTAAGCTTTTTAAGATCGTATTACCAGAATTTGTACAAAAAATAATTTAAGAATTACGTAATATTATATTATAAAGGGTTATTTGATTATTTTGAAATATTTTGTTCATTTTTTATTATATTTGATTTATACTAATGTTTAACAATTGAGCTGATTTTGAAAGTGATATTTTATTTATGTTTTAAATAGGTTGATTATTAGGTACCGTGTGGTGCCGGACGCAAAGAATAATACCACCCCATTTCTTCCCGTGGGTGTCGTAAAAGGCGACTTAGAGAGTTACTAGAGAATGGGCAGCAGCGTTCTCTATGCATTTTACCACCATACTGCGATCGCTAACCCGCCTGCCAAGCGTGGCGATTATGGCAAAGCCCCCCAAATTGGGGGAGGCCTAAGTCCAGCAGTGGACGTCTTACCGATGAAATGATGAAATTGATTTGACAGAGATGTTGTGATTTGTGATAAATGTAAGATCTCATTTTTAATTAGAATTGTTTTTAGTATGAGAAGAACAGATACAATTTATTTGTGCGGTATCGGTGTTTTATTGTATAATTCTAGAAAGTGAACTAGTTTTTTTATATGTGATTGTTACTTGAAATATTGGTATAGTTTATTATTTCTTTGTCATTTTGCTTGAGAGACTGATTAAACGTGTTACAAAACCTAATTAGTTTTATTTATATAAAAATAAAAAATAACCGTATTATCCGCATTATCCGGATACTCCGGATAGTAAAATATTAATATTCGTATTATCCGGATAGTAAAAATTAACGGATATTGCAAGCCCTAGCTGCGACTAAATGGGCCCGGCCGATCGTGCGTATTTTATAGTCGACGGGGCCGCTTCCCATTACCTTATAGACGACAGTGATTTTCAAGCCCATTTCACTGTTAGTTTTCATCAAGCCGAAGTCTTTGAACCCCTTTATTTTTAATTAATTATCACATAACCCTTACATTTTATATATTTTTACATTTGTTATGTGGTCCCTTCTTATATAAAAACACAATATTGCATGTACATAGTCACAATAAAAACTTTCTAGAACAAAAACTTACAAAGTTTGACTTAGGACAATTGCCACTATCTTTAATCTATAATATCTCTGAATCCTGTGGTCCGATTTTGATAATTTAAACGTTAAAAGTGGTTTTACATCTAATTCTATCGTTAACAACAAAAATAGCAACAATCGGACCATAAACAAAAAACCTCATTTTCAAGTTACGTAATTATAGAACATTCCTTTCGAAATTTTGTACATTTCCTTACAAGATTCACTCAAATTGAAGTTAATTCGATTCTAATAAGAAAACTAAGCATGAAATCTATAAACTAAAACTAATTAGAATCTAATACATAAACTTATAAACAAGACTTTTCAAAATTATTAAATTCCTTACTGGCTACAAAATTATTCCTTATATTTACATTTATTATCAAGGCGCTCTCTGCGCTACTTGCACCCACTTACCCAGAGGGGGTCTAAATTTTGACATTTTTACAAACTTTTGAGACCTTTACTAATTTAAAAATGCTTTCTAACTTACAAAATCATTGTCAGGGTGCACTCCGATACTACTTGCGCCTAGATGCTTAGATTTCGTCGCCGACAAGTACCATTCCATTTCTTCCTGTGGTTGTCGTAAAAGGCGACTAAGGGACTTACTAGAGAATGGGCAGCAGCATTCTCTTAGCATTTTTCCACGAAACTGCGATCGCTAAGCCACCTGCAAAGCGTGGCGATTTTGTCAAACCCCCTCTTTTGGGGAAGGCCTATATCCATCAGTGGGAATCTTTCGGCTCAAATGATGGTGATAAGAAAATAAGTTTTGTTTATTGTTTCTCAATGTCTGAAACATTTCTTACTTACACCCTGCATTCCGCAGTATGACACTATTAGAATGCAGCTGTTTGTTTTTTGGCAAAGAATGAACTACACCCTCTCTTCCTGTAAGATTTTAAAAATATTTTATCAATACAAAGAACGGTAGCCAATATTTAAGTGTTACATTACCTAAATATCACAGGTAGATTTTTGAGGAACGAATTATTTATTGTTAAGATCACATGTAAAATGTACCAAAAATCACTCTAATAAATGAATTTGAATCACTCTAGGTATGGCATATTCAGCATACAATGTTCCCACTGCTGGGACACAGGCCTCATCTATTCGAGAGGACTGTAATCTTCATCTAACACGAAGGCTTAGTGCGGGTTGGTAGTTGTCACATGTCTTCGAATTTTGTGTTCTAGGACCTGCCGGTTTCCTCACTATGTTTTCCTTCACCGTTTTGAGAGCAGTGGTGATGCAATTATTTACACTAAGTGAAGCACCTGTCTGGGTTCGATCTCACGACCTTACAAGTCGGGGTCGATACCACTGGGCCACCACTGCTCTAGGTAAAGTTAATCATTTAGTCAAGCCCACTTAACAGTCTCCCGAAAAATCTTTGAGTACCTCTTTGGAACCTTGTTCAGTAATTATTTTTTTTATTTTTTTTTTATTTTGCAAAACAACAGTACAGACAGACAGTATTGTCCCACTGCTGGGCAAAGGCCTTCCCCAATTTCTTCCAGGAACTCTTGTCCCGCGCCACCTCAAACCAGTCGTCGCGGTACGCATCTAAATCATCTCGCCACCGCTTTCTGGGCCGACCGCGGTGGCGTCGTCCATCTTCAGGCACCCATTGTGTGCAAACCTTTGCCCAGCGGTCATCCGGCATACGGCTAATGTGGCCCGCCCAATCCCATTTGAGCCTGGCAGCCTTTTTGCCTACGTCGGTTATACCCGTTCTGTTCACTAATAGTTTTTCGAAATTTAATTGGACCAATATCTCCAAAACCGTCGCAGAAATGTTACGACCTTGACATCAAAACCCATTGTGAAAACTCACATATAAAAATGGCGCCGCCATAAATGTCCGCATTGTATTCATAAAAGGTTATGGACCAATACTACATTAGTTGTCTATTGTTGAAAATAATTTGTATGCTTTTGTTGTCTTATTGTTTTCATCTTGATCGACTGGCTATAATACTGTACTAAAACAGAATTTGCATACAACTTCGTACTTTATGACTACCTGCGTTGTAAAATCCTTACGTCATTCATCGTCAGTGAATGACGTAAGGATAGAAATTTCTAATTTCTGTTTACCACAATGAATGAAACTGAAAAAAGCGAACTCCCACTCGTTCTTCCAGCCTTTGTTTCAGAATGGGCTAATTAGCAAAAAAACATAAATGTGTAGTATGTCGCAAATAAAAATATTTATGGCATGTTTTTAACGTCATACGACTTGCGCGCGAATAAACGAAGCGTCACGGAAATTGCCGAATACCACCGAAACCGTGATTGGCTTGACCGATTAGTCGGCCCCTTTTTTCAACCGATTAGTCAATCGGCTAGTCGGTAAAAGTCATACCCAGCAGCACATCTCTAGTTCTAACACTTCGAAAATTCCACCACACACTCGAAAAGCCCATTAATTTTTAATGTATTCGTGACAGTTGACAGTCGTTACGGCTGATCGACAGCCTAAAAACCAAACCTACCTGACCTTCAAATACCAACGACCTACAAACAAAGGTGAAAGAGCCATCCCTTCGTATAAAATACAACGTGTATCTATTTTTTATGCATGGATTGTGGTCAACTGTATATTTATATCCGCAGGGTGGCAACAACGCCGGACACACGGTGGTCGTCGATGGCAAGGAGTTCGACTTCCATTTACTACCGAGCGGTATAATAAACCAGAAATGCATCTCTGTTATTGGTAAGTAATCCTTATTGTTACTGCAGTACAGTTTTGGCAAATTTTTCAGCTTGTTAGAGTACACCCAAAATATGTTGGAAAAAACAGTTGTCCAGTTCTCTTCATCGTGAGCATAACTCAAAAATGGCTGCGCTATACCCTAAGAGTACGGAGATGCCTCAGCGACCGCTGCTAAAGACGAACTGTCAAAAGCTTTCATACAAACCAAGCGAGTTAGTGAACATCACCGTTTACTAATAGGTACTGACGGCCCGTGACAATTCTATCCATCCTTGTGACAACTTGCTTGCGCAACAGTTGTTCCGAATCTGGAAACGAATATCATGCATCTTTAGTCGCTGTCAATTTCGTGGTTTCGTGTTTTCGTGGTGGTGCTCTGGTGATAAATGGATGGATTATTGGTAAATCAATCCAGGGCTTTCAACGTATTAAGTCTTGGTGGAGGGATGGGCTCGGAATGTTGGCTCGAAATCCGACAGGTACTAGGTGGTTCAGTCATTCAGTTTATCCTAGCGACCCGCCTCGGCGTTTCAAGTACATACAGTGTATGTGACGGAGGTCGTATACCTATAGAAAATCTCCCCGCGGCGTGGACTGCAACGCGGCATACCGGCCAACCGCCCGTTTTGGTGCGAGCGATTAATAATTTTGAATCTTTGATATCGTCTACGGCCTAATGTAAAGGGGCAATTTGATCTACATTCAGTGCACAACGTATCAGTCGTATTTAATTGGCAAAGGATTAATACTGTATTGTTTAAAATAGTATCGTATTTAACTCATTATTTTTCAGTAATATTTAAAATATAAAAAAGGGTTTATTTGGAAAAAGTAAGCGTAAGTAAGCCAGACGAAAGCGGTGACTTTATACTTTTTCGAGATAATGTATTGCCAATGTATGCCTCTGACAATTCGACACTGCCTATCGCGCACACTAAAATTCTTATGTGATTACAAACAAGTCAATAGGGGTTATAAAACCCTGAAAATTAGTCATTCAAAATTCTAAAGAATTGTGAAAATACGACTATTTTGATGATAAAAACAAGTTACTTAACACAGAACAATATCTTATCGAAGCCAAAAGCCAGTTTGTTTGATAATAGCATTTGAAATAATGGAGTATTTCCTTTTTGAAAAAACAATACCAATATTTTCCAGCGCGGTGACCTAGAATAGTTCGATTAAGAAATTACAATAAAGAAGCAATAGTGGTTAAAATACCATGATGTTTCGTGGCACAGAACTTTTCACTTGGAAATGCCAAGATCACGGATTCACAGTACGATACATTTTTTTATTGTTGAATGGCCTTGCCTCTGACCTTGATCACGCCTGATGGAAAGCCATGGATGAGGTCTATGATGGAACAAGCGTGCCCAGAAAATAACTGACTAACTCTTTGACTTGACAGCAGACGGGTTAAAAAAGGGCGGGAACATTTATGCGCTGGCAGATAGTTCCACACTTTGGCTGTGCGCAAAATAAATGTGAAGGAGAAGGGTTGAGTACGACTGGTCGGGATATCCACCAAGTACGAATTGTATTATGCAGTACGGTTGGAAGTCTGGTAGTAGAAGGTCGATGATGGGATCAGGTCGTGGAGCTCCTGCGCATACTCTCTGACATATTATAGTCTGCAATAATAGGATTAGTATTACCACTAGAGAATGCAAATCTCGCAAGATTGGGGCTCAAGCGAAATCCCGCGAGTTTATGAATAACAATACTGCGAGGTCTCGCCAATTTCGAGATCTCGCGAGATTGGCGATTTGTGTTTTTTTTTGCAAATAATCACAATATTAGAATAAATTAGGAAAAAAAAATTATAAGTATTATAAGATAAACATTTATTTTCACGAATTTTTTCATTAGACTTTTATGCATCAAACATTGTTTGAAAGAAACAACCAGTCTTCTCTTCTAATATCAAACAAAAATCTTTTTAGTAATAAAACAGTTCTTTTATTATAACAAACAAAACAACGAGAATAAAAAAAAAAATGAAGCTTATTATCTAAGTAAGTTGAGTTGACTATTAAACTGAGATATTATTATCAATTAAATAAACCTATATCTACTCAGTAGATCTATTAGATATAACAGATTAATTAACAAAATATACCAATCAAATGAAAGATTTGTTCAGTTCAAATCACAAGCCATTATTACGAATTATTTTGAAAGTAGCTCCTTAAGAAGCACAAAATGTCCAAATAACCGTCTGCTAACCGGCTTCTTATTTTGCAGGCCAGATAACCAGCCGCTGAGAAGGCCCTTTATTTTTTTAATTTTTACTCGAGTGCAATCTCGTTAAACTCGCGAGATCTCGGCCTTTTTTCGTCCGAGATCCAAATCGCTAAAAAAAGGCCGAGATCTCGCGAGAACGAGATTGCATTCCCTAATTACCACATATACAGTGGCGGATTAAAGGTCCAGAGTGCCCTAGGCAATCACTTTATCGGCGCCCCTGTACCGGCCATAAATGACCATCATAATAATATAAATACTAGTTGTTTTTGCAATTACGATGACGTTGTATCATCAAACCTTAGACTTTAGTAGACTAGGACCCTTGTACTTGGGCGTTTTTCAAAAAAGATGTACATTTGCTAATTTGAGGTGTCCCTATACTTTAGCTATTTTTTATAATTTTTGTATGCACCGCACTGAAATAAACTGCATATTTATTAAATAGTATCATATTTAAGTTTTAAAATTGACTATAATATGCAACCCAAATATCAGGGATATTAAAATATCATAAAACTAACGACAAAAAAAGTGTAAAATATTCATGTCCCACATGTATGTTTGGAACTTTCAAGTCTCAGGTAAGAATATATAAATTAAATGGCGTCACTGTTTTAGGGTATATATACGTAACTTGAACTCATAAATACAATTTAGAGCCCTTTCTTTCGAATATGGGCTTAAAATAGCTCATAATACAATTTTATTGTTGTCCCAAGAATACGACAGAACCGGAATTCCGGCAATAGTCACGGTAAATTTTTCATACTCCCCCCTAATATTACCCTTAAATATGGTTGTTTTTCATTTCTGGTAACATTTATCTTGTCTGTGGTATAACCGCCATTTTGATGCAAACATCAGTATCCACAAAATCTGTGACGAAAGTGGGCGCGCTACGGTGGTGCTGAATTGGAGTTCCAGATAGTAACAGGATTTTATGAGATATGTAGCAGTTTATCAGGTTATTTGCCGTAACACAATTACATTTTGGTTTATAAATTTTTGTAAAACAACCCGAAAATAGTTATAAAATGGACACAACAGGTTGTATGATTTTTTAAAGTTTTGTTGTTATGAATTCGTCACATCCGGTTCGTAACGTATTGTATAACCGGATTCATTTTGTGACGAACTGGAACGATTAGGCTGGGGATACACTTGGATGAATGGTATTAAAATAATCCTTCTAACATTATAAATATTTAATCTGAATCTTATAATAATATACTTAACTGAATTATTTTCTTTGCATCAATTTAATTTTGATTGGTTAGTCGTGAGAGCAATTGTTATTTGGAATGGATATAAGTAATATTTAAAAATAAGTAAAAAAAATGTAAAAGTTGTGTTTAAAATATGTAACTCTGTACCTCAAGATAAAGTTAAAACTGGTTTTGGTAATAACCTGTTTTTACTTTATATTATTAAAAAAAAAACTATTACAATTAAAATGTTCAACCAAATATTACTGTGTAAACTTAGCTTATTTTTTTCCTTTTAGTCACTTAGAATTCCAGATAGTCACTGTCCCATATTTTTACCGAGACAAAAATGAATCCTACTTAAGAAGTAATTAGTTATTTGATAATATTTAAGTAATTGTAGTTAACCCTGAGTTTGCTTTTTAAATTATTTGTAATCTCATTCAATTTCATTTTAGGTAAATGGTAGAAATGTAATGTTTTAGTGGTCAAAAATTCCAACTGTGACGATCTCGAAAGAAAAATGATTGCTAAGCGATGATTATAGTGATTTATTTATGTTAAGATATTTTTATTTAAAGTTATGAAGGTAATTTAATACATAATAAAAGCAAATTGACAGAACAACTCATATTTTTTCATTTTATTTACATTTTTCCTTTGTGACGAACCGGAGTACGTTCTTGTGAACTGTTCCATAAAAATTAAGATTATCGCGTTGTTTTTCATAATACTAATGTATTTTTTATTTGTAACATATTTATGAATATATTTTATCAAATGAGATAAAAATTAACTGTAAAACTTCTAAAACACAAAAACCTGTTCCGGTTCGTCACGTGTACATCTGTTTTGAAAAACGCCCACTTACGCTAATGCGCGAATGAAATATGACGTTATAACTGTGAAGAAATCAAGAGGGACGACAGAACGAACTCTATTATAGATTTAGATTATAGATCAGCATTTAGTTCTTAATCGTCGATATGTTATTTTCTTTATTTGTTTAAAAATTCTGAGCTCGCGCGCCCCTAGTAACTACACGCCCCTAGGCACGTGCCTAGTTTGCCTTACGGATAATCCGCCTCTGCACATATACTATTTGATAAAAAAATGGATATTGATTATAGCCCAGTTCAGTAGTGACGACCTCTCAAGGTCAACTACGAGATGCCGTACAAATAAAAAACAACTTTCCTCGCGATATTTTCCTCACTCACACCATGACAACCGATTTCCACTGAATTTTTCCTCGTACATACCAACTCATTACTTATACTTTCCGTATTTTACTCAAAAAGAGTAAGAGTATAAATATTTTAAATGTCAATTCTATAAAAAATTTGGCTGTGACGTCAAACAGAACTGTACAATGATAATTGACCGATAACACTATACCTACTATCTATCCTTGAACGGTTGCCAAAAGCTTGCATCATTATAGTACATCTCTACGTATCGTAGTATCTGCCTCTTTAGTATGGAACAGTGAAAAAAAAAATAAAGATACATACATATGTACATAAACTCACGATCCTAATATACTTCTTTTGCCTCGTTTAGGTTCAAAATTAAACACATGTCTTTAACTAGCTTCTGCCCGCGACTTCGTCCGCGTCAAATTTTTGCTCCCCTCCTGACCCTTTCCGTCGCATCGAATTGCCTGCCAGTTTTCGTCCATTTTTCATTCCTTTTGATCGTAGCGTGATGTTATATAGCCTATAGCCTCCCTCAATAAATAGGCTACCCAACACAAATTTAATTCGAACCAGTAGTTCCCGAGATTACCGCGTTCAACCAAACAAACAAACTCTTCAGCTTTATAATATTAGCATAGATTTTAGGTTCAAAATTAAAGATATATCTTTAAATTTACTTAATACTAAGTATAGGGATATAAGAGTAGAGCGAGACCAAAGAAATGATGGATGGACGAAAAAGTGTGTAAGAAAAAGACGTGTTGAGCCGACGCCAAATAGGGATAAGGGGAGGAGAATTACTTAATTCTAAGTATAATCTGTAAATACGTGGATGGGTGACCCATTTGGTTTACAAAAACCCTTTCGTGCCACGGAATGCACGTTGGTTCTGACTATGATTCGTGGATAAAGATCCACGAATCATAGCCAGAACCAACGTGATAGTGATAACGGGTCGTGAGAAGCCCGAAAGTCTGAAAACCAGTCTTACCAAGGGGAATCGTATTACTCATTTTACTGGGTTGTGGAGGTTCTATAGGCAGTCAGTTCAGCTACATCAGGTTATATTGGAAGCTGATGATAGGAAAAAGGCTAGGTACACAATGAGTAAGAATGCATGTTTTATGTGGAAAGATAAACAATAGGTGCCTGACTGGCACGTGTCGGTAATACCATCACAATTATTCTAAATGGTCATAACAAATTGATGGATTGACGGTAGATTATACACGTTTGATCCGCTTGGTCGATTAAGCAGCTGAAATTGTTCCGGGCGATAGCGCGGTAATGGACACGATGACTTTGGAACTTTATTGAAGGTTAAATACGTAGTGGAGACAATTCGATAGAGATTTGATAGCTAAAATTTCTTTAGGTCATCCGAGATGCAGGTGAGGGGTTCACTTAGATCTTAGAGCACTCCAGCAAATGGAGCATGGGCTGGGGGCTTATTCTTCAACCTAATTTGAATTCCAATCTAAATAAAACCAATACGATTCCAATGTTAATTTTGCATACACGTGATTCGGTACTCTTGAAAACAATAGTGTCAACTTTGGAACAACAACAACGCCCAGTCTCGATTCCACTTAGTTCTCCAAAATGGACACCCAATTTAAACACATTTTGGCGCTAGCGACGAACTCAAGAATACGAATCGTCAAAATTCCAATGTCAATCGTTCGGAATTAAAATCAAGAGTAAGCACCCTGATCAGAGTTCCGCACTCGCACTTGTGGTTGGATGGATCATCATAATTTCGCTGAGACCTCCCTAGAAGGGAGGGGGTTTGTCATAATCACCATGCTTCGCAGGCGGGGTTTGCGATCGCTGTATGGTAGTAAAAATGCATAGAGAACGCTGCTGCCCATTCTCTAGTATGTCCCTTAGTCGCCTTTTACGACACCCACGGGAAGTTGGATACATTAGTAATCCCTAACTTCGATCACTTGTGTCTTCAGAAGCCTACTTGGGTAAATAACTAATGCCATGTACAGACGCCAGCACTTGAAGCTGCTACAATCTGTCAAATTTCTTTAATGGGTTTTCAACTTGAACGCTAAAGCATTACGTTCAAGTTTGATTGGGAAATTTTGACAGTTTCGGGGAGCTTGATGTGCTGGCGTCTGCACATTTTTTGTAGTCTTATCCATTTCTAGCTGTGATTTCTTAATTTCTTTTTATGAGTAAGAATGTCGATGGCTAGTGGGAGACGAAACGATGGATGGACTGTGTAAATGATGATATGGATAGAAGGCTGGTGAGTACCGAGAAGACGACTAATAGAGAAGTGTGGATGAAAAAGACATTATGTGCTGACCCCAAATAAATTTGGATTAGGACAGGAGAATGATGATGATTCGTGAATAATAAGAACTCAAAATAATAATAATAATAAATCATTTATTTCCAAAAGTAAATAACAAAATAGTTATGCGCAGCATTTGCAGCTTAGGACTTACAAGTGCACAGAAATTTGATCAATGACCCCCATGCTAGGTAGAACCTGTCAGGGGTCATCCATCCGTCCATTATACGAAATTACAGGTAAGTAAGTAGTATTTATTTTTAAGTGTTACATGCAAATTTTTTATTCTAGTGTGAAAAAGAAAACGATGTGGTAAGTGCGCGTGGGTTGTGTGTGTGCGTGCGTGTGTGTGTGTTTGTTTTAAGTACCATCCGAGGACGTGCGTATGAATACACAAGGCACAACCGAGGACCTTTTCAAAGCGAGGACCTTTTCGAGGGTCCTCGGTTTGATTTGACCAAAGATTCGTATTCTGCAAGCGATTTTGAGTCTTTCTGTATACTTAATAGGAAAAAGTTGTCTGAACCTCGGTTTGATCAAAATTTTTCATAATCTTACACACGCATTGTGTATCCACCAGGTGGCGCCTGTGTCACCTCATACACAGCCTCTTTACACTCATTTCACGTTGGTTGTATTATTCGAGGACTTCTGTGTTAACTTTAACACAAAGGACCTCGGTTAGGTAGCTTTTCCAAACAATGTGTATTTGAGACCTCGGTTTGCTAGATTTTCCGAACAATGTGTATTCTAGTCCTCGTTTAGACAGTTTTCCTCGTGTGCTGTTTGTGCTGACTGCCTAGGCCTTCTAGATTACACAACATTATGATTTCAACCATAAAATATTTTACGGTCATGGGACACAAACAACAAGTTGAAGTAAACAAGTACAACGAAATAAAGAAAGTTTTATTTTAAAATTAAACAAACTATTCGACTCAAACAAAACGACTTACAGAGAAAATAATTCGATCGACATAATTTGGGCTAAAAACTTAACATAACATTAAGTTACACAATGTTTATTTAGAAAACAATAAAGAAATATTATCAAGTGAGATCAAAATAATTTGGGAAGCATGAAAACTTAATAGCTAGCTATAAAACTATTAAAAATAAATCACACATTATATGCCAGTCAAATTCAAAATTTTTTGCCTTTTTCGCTAATTAAAGCGATAAAAAGGATTAATTGTTGTATCATCAGTTTTCATCAATACTTTTATTAGTTACTAGCTGACCCGTGCCCACTTCGTTGGGCGGTAAACATTTTAACTTGTGATGTAATTATGAGTGTGGTTTGGTTAGTACTGAGTGCTGTGATTTATTTCATGACTGCCAAAAGGAGGGTTTTGTTTTTATTGCATATGAGACATGTTGCCTTAAATCAGAAAGACGCTGCACACGTTCAGCGCTAGATTCCCGAGCACGGGCCTGCAATGTTCTGGCGCTTTGGCTAGCGAGCCTCTGCGAGTGCTCAGCGCTAGTCTCCCTATCCCTTGTTGCTGAGACATGCTGGCTTTTTTTTTGGATGGGAAATCATCAAATGACTTCTCCCGCTCTAGCCGGAGCGGGAGGGCATGTCAGACTTTTACTGACTAAAACCCACCCGTGTTCCTTCAGTTGCCCATGTGCCAGGTGTACGGTATCTCTTTCGAACAATCTCGCGACCCTGGCAGGTATCGATCCTAGTAGACCCCTTTAGTGTTGCTAACATCTCTTTGAGGCCGCGCGTGGAACACTACGCACCATCGACCCGAGCTTGGCCCTTACCGGGCGGCGAGCTACCCATTGCTCGCCGCCCGCAAGCTCGCGCCTACGGTAGCCGGGAGTCAGCTATCGACTCCCGACGCCCGGGGCGTCTCCTCCTGCGGCGGCTTGGGACGTAAGGGCGCAGAGACTGCCACTCCCTCACGCGCCCCGCTTCCTCCTTCGCGAGCATTACTGCTTCGCTAGAAGGAGGTGACGGCTTCCCATTCCCTCTCGCTCCGTACCATGGCTCGCACCAGGGCCGGACGCGAGAGGTCGCCGCCGCCGGTCACCTCCACGAGGACACGGTGGTGCTCCGCACAGGCAAGACACACTTCCACCATATGCGCCACCGTGTCCTCTAGACGATCCTCACAATAGAAACACCCGGGCGTTTCCTCCCGCTTTATCCTGAACAGGAACCCACCGAAGCACCCATGCCCAGTGAGAACCTGCATCAGGCGGAAGGTGAGGACGCCGTGGCGCCTCTCTATCCACTCCTCAAAGAGGGGACTTACCGCCGCAATTGTGGCTTGCCCAACACAGGCTGCCTTAAATCAGAAAAACGCTGCGCACGTTCAGCGCTAGATTCCCGAGCACGGGCCTGCGATGTTCTCACAGTTTGGCTAGCGAGCCGCTGCAAGTGCTCAGCGCTAGACTCCCTATCCCTTGTTGCAGAGACATGCTGCCTTAAATCACTGAGACGCTGCGCACGTTCAGTGCTAGATTCCCGAGCACGGACCTGTGATGTTCTCCAGCTTTGGTTAGCAAGCCGCTGTGAACGCTCGGAGCTAGATTTCCCAGCGCGTGCTTGCGAAATATTTTCTCTATTCCTCAAAAGCCGCTGATGATTTTCAAGAGTAGACTCTTCCGAACGGCGTATTCGAGCTTCTCTTCTCTCTTCTCAAAACAATTTTAAAGACCAACAACAAAAACACTTTTAAAGACTAACAACATCCAACCAACTACGTACAACTCACCTACCTAACGACGAAAGTGAAATAATAACCGGAGAGGGTTATTAATCCGCGGAAAATCTTAACACCGCGATTCAGAAAAATGACGCAATGCACAATGCAATCGGGTAAATGGATAAAACGTCCGTACAAAGCATGTTCTAAGGGTCTCAGCACACATATGGGATCGGAAAGGGATCGTCACCGTATCGCCTCGAGCCGTTCAGAATGGTTTGTATTAAACTCCCTACTGCAACGCACACTAATCGGAATAATAACGTAATCGCCTCGCCTCGGAACAGGCTCCGAACTTGAATTCCCGCGCTTACGGCTCATCGTCCCCGCGCTTACGTTTCTCCGTCCCCGCGCTTACGTCTCTCCGTACCCGAGCTCACATCTCTTCGTCCACCCTTTCCCCATTCCCCTCCCGCGACTTGCCTGAGACCAACCAGGTCAGCCAGGGGGCGGCGAGGCGTAAGCGCGGTGTCGCCTAGCCGTAGCCGAGTTGACGTACAGGCGCTGCTGATACGCTTTCGTTACGTGCATACGGTAGGTTGACGCCTGGTTGACAGCGAGGCGAAAGGCGTTACGGTTACGATCCCTTTCCGATCCCATATGTGTGCTGAGACCTTTATGCGGTTCATGAATGGACGGCGGCATTTTGCGATTTAGTAATTTTATATTATCTTCGAAACAATTTAACCAATTGACATACTGTTTCAGGCAAATCGTATCTCTATGATGTTCTTGTGATCATAATAATATTTTTTCGATAAGGTTTAATATTTTGTTGTTTAAAAAATCGTCCAAAGGTAAGTACGTCGAAAAATACTTTTTTTAACACATAAAAGCTACTATATCTGCTAAAATATAAAAGATAGAAATATGGTATCGCGGACTCTTTTGTAGAACTATTCAAAGCAGACCAGAGGGGTAATTGCGGAACTTTTTATCGGTAGGAATTGGTTTAATATTCATAGTTAAACAACATTCATTGCGTTATTTACATTGCTGAGTCACAATTTATTCGAACAAATGACGCAATGGTTTAGAAATAATCTTCAATCCCATTCAGATTCTGATAAATTGTGCGTTTCGCAATTAGGGTGCAGGTTGCCATACATTATTTTGAATTATATACAACTGTTAAGGCAGCGCATGCAAATAACTCTGTTGTAAGAGCTATTTTTTTCCGCCTGGCTAGACAAAAATTGAGATAGTTCGGCTAATATGCATGATATCTTTATAATTTATAGCCTATAGCACTCACGTATAATGTAGCTTTCTACCAGTGAAACAATTTTTATAATTGGTTCATTACTTCCGGAGATTACCCCCTACATACAAACTTACAAACAAATGTTACCTCTTTATAATATTAGTATAGAAGTATAGATAATGTTAGAGAAAAGAGACTTTCCGTGAAAATATTGTGTAAATAAACATTGAATCGTAACATAACATCACGCCTTATTTCCCCGAAGGGTTGGGTAGAGGTATACCAAAAGTACACCTACGTTTCGCCAGTTATGTTGGTATAACATAATGCTTTGAAAAGCGCCTACAAACGTAAAGATAATCGACTCGTCCTCGCTTGGTACTTCATTTTTAGAAAATGTGTGTCCGGAATAATTCGGAACATTCTACTTACATTAATAAATTATCTAATGGTATTTAGGTAGGAAGTTTTTTCATGTCCTCGCTGTGTTCAAGTTCTACTCGGAAAACTGTCCTCAGTTTAGTGATATAAAGTGTAACACAGCGTCCGCAGTTAGTACAAGATATAAGAAATATTGTGTAAAAATACGTCCTCGGAAGGGTGTCGCAGGGCTGACTTAAGGGGTCCTCGGTTGGCATACACAAAGTCCTCGTATGTGCATCACTGGTCACATTTGGCTGTGTATTTCAGGTCCTCGGTATGATAGTCGCAATTCATACAGAAAAATGTTGAGATAGCATTATGCCAATAAGCTTATCACTATATATTTAGTCATCTGTCTCTTTCTATCTTATTCAAAAAGGCCAACGAAGTATTAAATCCAGTTTTTTGGAGGGTCCTCGGTACGGTCAAGAACTACCAAGGTCCTCGTAAGGGTGTCTGTACAAACAGGGGTGTGTGTGTGTGTGTGAGGGTGTGTACACACACGCACACACCTGTGTGTTTGTGTAAGTGAGAGTGAATGTGTGTGTGAGTGAGGGTGAATGCGTGTGTGTGTGAGTGAGGGTGAAAGTGTGTGTCTGAGTGGGAGTGAGTGTGTGTGTGTGTATAGAGTTGTTGCTCATGTATATTGCGATTTCAATAGTTCTTCTGTTTTACTGTAGTCAAGAGAAAAAGGCATTCTTTAATTTTAGATTTACAATGAAATGTGTTAAGGGAATGTATATTCAAACTCTGGTTCAATTTATTATAAATGAGGGCGCTTTGCGAATAACTTTATCATGATAAAGTTGTAAAACCACACTTTCGTAGTTCGTACGTAGTTTGTAATCAAAATACATATGTATGCATGAACAAGTTTCTTCCCCTCCTTTATGGTTGGATAAGCAACGATAAAAAAAACCCTGATTTGAACAAACAAGACATTATAAAGAAACATAAAAATAAAACCGTTAGCATGTCAAATGAACAATAAATTCAATGTAACAAACAGAGCACGCTAATCTAACATGCAAAAAATAAACTAAAATTCGTGACATTGGTAATCGAGCTCTGTACCAGGTACGGTTAGCAAAATCACTGTAGTATTAATAGGTTTACATAACGAGGAATTTATTGCCAAGGTTAAGGTATGCACGAAGATGTTTAAGGTTTATTTTGCTGACGTTACTACCTTAATGTAGGGTACTTGTCATGTCATAACATGGATGTCGTTATTGAGGACTTGTTTACGAATTTATTGATGGAGAAATGGTTTGACAAGTTGTTATAACATAAAGAGGATGTTAGAACATAAAGTGGAAAAGCATTGCTGTTGTCCGGTTTAACCCTTAATTTGACACCGTGCAGTATACTTCCTGTTGAATGAAAAAAAATATACATGAAAACTTAAAAAAAAAAATTAACCCACGAAAAAACTGAAAAGCAAAAAATAATAAACCTTATAATTATGAGTCGGCGCTTTGAGTGACCTTTGTTCATTGATTTCTCAGCGCCGACTCAAAATTTTTAAGATTTATTATTTTTTGGTTTTCAGTTTTTTCGGCGGTTAATTTTTTGTTAAAAAGTTTTTTTTTATATAAATTTGTGGCTTGAATGTACTAATAATACTTGGCAAGGTATACCCCATCCAATGAAAAAATAATTATCAAAATCGGACTACTCTGTATAAAGTTATGCGTGTTTATACATTACAATCAGTGAGTGAACAATCAATCATCCCCTGTTTTCCGACCCTTAGGGTTCGATTTTGTTTTCCAAATTATATGGGACCACCTTGGGAGTATACCCTTTCCAATAAAAAAAGAATTATCACAATCGGACGACTATGTAAAAAGTTATGCGTGGTCATACATAAAAAAAACATTAAAAAAAAATATACGCGTCGAATTGAGAACCTCCTCCGTTTTTTTTCGTCGGTTGAAAAGAATGATCAAATAATAAATGATAATGATAAATGACTTTATTTTTGCAAGTAGGTTTGTACAAACACTTTTACACGTCAATCATATTTTTTTTTAACTATCTAGATGAAGTCGGCATTTCCTATCTGACTACTCTGAGAAGAAACGCCGAAACAAACTCAGAGGTCTCTTTTAAAGTCCAGACATAATCTTGATAAGATCATGTGAAGACCATGTGGATTGGTGTCTGAAGTGGTCTTTTAAGGAAAGAACACACAGCTTGAGTGGACCTGTCCAATCAGTGCACGCATTTGTCAGTAATCATGCAGTTCCACTCAGAACTTAAGGAGGTCAATGATTCGACGAACAATAGGTACCAAAGAAAGGACATTTGTGTAGGTCGTACAAATTACTCAAACTGTCAGACATGGTAAAAAATTAAATGAAAAGAAAAGGAAACCAAAAAAAGAACACCCACTTAGTCTTCACATTTACAATAATTAAAACAATATAAAAGTACATATTCATTGATGAATTTTACGTATACAATGTACACATGTGTAATGTACAGTGTATATAAAATCAGGAAATAGTCCCGGTCCTTCGATCAAAAATGTACTAGATTCCCGATGAGCGCTTCAAAAACGGCCCGAAAAATAAGAGCACAAATATTTTTGTGCTCTTATTTGAAATTAGTTTGGTCCAATGATAGCCAACGATAAGACGTCCTAAATGCCGCAGCACGCGTTCAAAAATTGTGTAAATAACCACTGTAGCACCAAGTTTTTGGAAGGAATATCTTTATTTTCATGAGTTTAAATCTTTAAGTATTTTTCATAAAATAAAAACAATCAAATAGTAAATATAAATCATTTAGCAAATACATATTATGGTTGTTTGACCAATGTTTGCGACAACCCACCAACTATTGTAACAAACATTGTCTGTTCTGGAACAGAGAATGCATGAAGTAGTATTAAAATTTTATTTTTGTTTGTAGATTTCCTAGCGAGCCATTTCGCTGTGCAGAATGGGTATCTATTGTAGCGAAAGAAAGAGGAGAAGAATTATACAAACCTTATAAAAATTCATATTTGAACTTTAACACTAGAAGCGCGGAACGTAACGACTGAGGTAAATTATAAAAAAATATGTATATTGCAATTACGTGGTTGAAGTCTCGTATAAATAATAATAATCATCATATTTCATGAAAAGTCATAAAAAGTTACGATTATATGCATAATAAAATATTAATTAGAGCAGGAAGAATATCGAAGTGGGTCAAATTTGGGACGCCCGCACTTCTAGTGTTAATTTAAATGAAAAAATAATTTGATTTAATACAAATTTAACTTCTAAATACTGGTACATAAAAGTAGACGCACTCATTTTTATACGGGTGGATCACATTGATTTAACCCGCACTTAATTAAATAAAATAACTATTATACTATTTTAGTCCTACTACTTTTTTAAATCGATTAAAAATGTTTGCCAACATCAAAACGTACCTTTTCACCTAAAAAAAAATATTCTGCAACTCTACGTCTTTCAATAAGTACTGTGTTCTGAGCATTGAAATGTAATACCAAGAAATACGTCTAGTTCCAAAATAGAGTAAGCACGAAATTGTCAACACATTGTTTTTAACCTTATTGCTTAGACCTTAAGTTTCAGTTTAGAATAAATAATTTTGTACTTATATAAAAATGACTTGCGATTTTTAAGGGACATTTTAAATTTATTGCTCTTTACCTTTCTCCGATGACAAAAGGACTTAAATATGAATATTTTGCAATCGTAATTATGCTTTATGTTTGAGTGTTAAGGATTATAATAAACTGAAGTTGTTGTTATTATGAAACGTTTTTCTATATTTCGTAGTAAGAAATATAAATGTGTAAGTGTGTGCAAACGTGGCCACTTGAGCGCCTTATTTTTGTTCCTGATCCTATATCTAGTGCTATTATTGATCGAAGTCCCGGTCTGATCATTTGAGGACCATGTACATGGGGGTGTCTGAAATGGTCTTTGGAGTATAGATCCATACAGATTGAGTGGACCTGTCCAGTCCTAAAGGAGAGTATTCTATCTATTTATCTATCTATCTAAGGAGAATCGGTTTCATTTCGAGATCTTAACAACCATTCGATACGCTTCCGTGCCGAATCGACCATCAATCGAAAGTTATCAATAGAGTCCGTCCGTAAAAGCTGTTAACAAATGAAAAAACCCGAAAATGTTTTCAATTAGGATCAAATAGACGACCCCCCCATTCTTCCGACAACTATTTGCTGTCGAGTGGCAAGGCAAAATGTTATTGAAAACGACATTTTCAATTCGAAAACCTGTCGTAGGGTTAGAATAGGTATACATAATGATCTGCACAAGTTTCCGTGGTCCCCGGTTCAAGTGTGGGAAGAAGAACACTGGGGTGGTTTTTGGTCCGTAAGATTCTGACAGACTCCTCTAGTCATCCCAGGGCGGAGGACATCCATGAGAATTATCCACCCCAGAACAATAAAGCGATGTTAATTTGGCTTACACTCACAATAACGTTATTATACACATTGAACCATTGAGGGGCGTGTGGGTAGTAACAAGCCGCACGGATCGATCGATGAGGTAAAGCTACGCTTGCCGCGGTTGGTTCGTGGATGGGTGACCGTGTTTACATACCATGACCCTTCTGTGCCTCGGAAAGCACGTTAAGCCGTTGGTCCCGGCTGTCATTTGTGGATCTTTGACAGTCGTTACGGGTCGTCAGAAGCCCGAAAGTCTGATAACCAGTCTGCCCCCGTTATTGTAATTACAGTAAGTCAAAAAATTTCAATATTTTCAAATTGGTGTATCTTAATGATTATAGCAGATAACTCAGATATTAAAACGGACAACAAAAGGTAAATTTGCGTAGATTAAAAAGAAAAAAAAATACATATAGGACTTGATTTAAGAATCACAGTACTGTAAAAAAAGTCGTAACACCAGTAACACGACTTACTGTAATTATAACAACGAGGGCAGCAGTCCTATCAAGGGGTATCGTATTATCCAGTTACTGGGCAATCGGTCCATGTAAAATACTAGATATTCAGCTGCATCTAGTTAATACTGGAAGCCAACCTCAATATGGTTGGGAAAACGCTAAGCAGCAAGCATCATCATGGCACATTTAACCACTACGATATCCCGTCATATTAACATATCGTCCCACGCACAAATTACCTAGTATATTCAGTAGTGACGCCTCAAATCTAGTCTAACCTACTCTTTATTGTTGTCCAGGAAACGGCGTGGTGATCCACCTTCCTGGCCTGTTCGAGGAGCTGAAGAAGAACGAGCTGAAAGGCATGAAGGGCTGGCAGGACAGACTCATCATATCAGACAGAGCTCATCTTGTCTTCGATATGCATCAACAGGTATGTTATGTATGACTATTGCTAGTCATGTTATAAATACCAGCCTCCACGCGGGAAAGCCGTGGGAAAAAGCTGTTTTACATAATTTTAAATTTGATAGTCAGAATGGAATTCAGCTATCTTACTCAACATACGTACTTAAAGATTCTTCTAAGAAATGTTTTTACAAATTACCTAGAAGACTAGTATAAGGTTGATTTTCCCAATTCTGTTTTCATTGCTCACTGATACAAAAAATTTAGAATTCCAATATATTAATTCCTAAAATCGGGTATCACACATAGAATGACAATTGATCGCATTTTCTTTCATTTTGACAGTACAATCACGTCATTTATGTTGTTGAGTCGACTATTTTTCTAAATCTACTAGCTGACCGTACAGACGTTCTCCTGTTTCCTAGAACTCGATAGCAGCGCCACCTACCGGGTCCAATAGTGAATCTAAACCATCCAGGGTGCCACACAAACGCATACAAAAAAATTCATTCAAATCGGTCCTGCCGTTTAGGAGGAGTTCAGTTACAACGAAAAGTGGCATCGATTTTTATATTTATATAGATGAGGCGATGTATTAGGAATATCCTTCAAAAATCTCGGTTAGTGTTTGAAATTGTGTCAGGCAATTAGGGTGGTTACAGGTAATCCTTACTCGTTGTAACTTGTAATAGACTACGACAACGTTCGACGACTGTTCAGACCTTACACGGAGCATATCAAACAATGGTTTAAGATTAGGTAGCTAGACTAAATAGAATCATGATATTTAAGTCTTTATTGGTAGCTAGAATAAATGGAATCGTTATATTTAATAGCTTCAAGTTCAAATCAAGGCTGCAAAGCCACGGCTCAAAAGCCTGGTATTGTATTTCACAGAGCAAACAGTCATTCATTGTACCGTTTCTCATAATCAAGCTTCACAAAGATTTATTATACGCCGCAGGATATGTACTGTACACTCTACGTCACGCAATTCTGGGTTATTCAAGCCCTTACCTAGCATACATTAATAACGATATAAAGCGGGGAAGTCCATACAATACAAGTAAACTCTATGATTAGAACAATGGCGTTCCTGTATGTCGTGTACTGTGTTAGTCGCGCCATCATTCTGCATATATACGATACAAAACTACATAGAATGATTCATGGTTATGTCAATATTAGTTCGATTTTTTTAAATTTTATCTTGATTCTCTTAGCCTTGAGTTAACGCTTTCTGTTGGAAATAATTGTTTTTTTTTTAATGCGACTAGTATTTAGTAGTGATGGGTCGAATATGGATTTGACTGAATACGAATAATCGATCGAATATTCGGTGAAAGTTTACCAAACCGAACGGTATTCGATAGTACTTGTTGCGGTTTATTATTATCATCATCATCATCATTTTAGCCAAAAGACGTCCACTGCTGGACACAGGCCTCCCCCAATTTGCGGGGCTTTGCCGTAATCGCTACGCTTTTTTTTCTTTTTTTTTTTTCAGGATGGGAAATCATCAAATGACTTCTCCCGCTCTTCGTGTCAGACTTTTACTGACTAAAACCCACCCGTGTTCCATCAGTTGCCCATGTGCCAGGGTCACGGTATCTCTTTCGAACAATCACGCGACCCCGGCAGGCATCGGTCCTAGTAGACCCCTACACTGCTGCTGACATCTCTTTGAGGCGCGCGTGGAACACTGCGCGCCGTCGATCCGAGCCTGGTCCTTACCGGGCGGCGAGCTACCCATTGCTCGCCACCCGCAAGCTCGCGCCTACGGTGGCCGGGAGTCCGCAATCGACTCCCGACGCCCGGGGCGTCTCCTCCTGCGGCGGCTAGGGGCGTGAGGGCGCAGAGACTGCCACTCCCTCACGCGCCCCGCCTCCTCCTTCGCGAGCATTACTGCTTCTAATCGCTACGCTTGGCAGGCGGGTTGGCGATCTCAGTTTGGTGGTAAAATATACAGAGAACACTGCTGCCCATTCTCTTGTAAGTCCCTTAGTTGCATCTTACGACAACCACGGGAAGAAATAGGATGGTGCCATTCTTTACGTCCGGCACGTTGCGTTGGTAGTTGGGCGCCAAATCGAGTGTCTATTGTAAGACTCCTGTTTTGTGCTTCTACAATGCGCTTGCAATTTCTCTTCGCTCTTGTTGAAGTGCTATGCCAGCGGGGCGACCACGGCCTCTTGAGTCACGTATTTTATCACGGTTTTTATTCCCAAACTGTGATAAAAATGTGTGACTCAAGTCTATCACAGTAGGCTGCGCTCGCCCCGCAGCTGTGGAATATAGTGCGCTGATCGAGGTCAGTTTGTGGCAGCCTGTAATTGTTCGGTACGTTTCATTCAGAGGAGCTTGTTAGTATGGTTAATAATTGCAATGAGGGCGAGGCTTTCTTTAAGGAAAATACTAACATAAATCTATAAAAGGCCTGTAATCCCTGATAAGTTAGGCAGTGGTAAAGGTAGGATTATAGTAGCTTTATTGAGCCAGTTATTTTTAAGTTATGTTAAAGTACGAAATATAAAAAATTCTTACGTATTTTTGCAATTGGCAGGTCAAATATGATTCGCTACCATAACAAATCTGGCCTAGCAGAATTATTATCATCTAAATCATCTATACAACCCTCGAAATTAATTTAAACCCATTGAATAACTTACAATTAGCAAAAAACGTTAGAAAATTTGAAATTGGCAGGTTAGTCGAGAGAGGGCGAGTCTATTGCCATTAAAAAAGGTTCTATGATGCTTGAACATAAACCTCAACCGTCTTAATGCTGGGCTATCATTTACCCTTTTTCCAACCACCCTAGTCTTAGTAGGACAAGCCTCAAAAAAATCCCAACACTTTTGACGACAATTTTGATAAAAAAAATAACAAAAGAAGTAGCAGCCCCATTACACCAGTATGAGGCATTGAGAGGCCTTAATCACTGAAAATTCAAACGCGTGACGAGTGACGCATGCGCATATACATAATTGCGCGAGAACGTTGTGACGTCACCAGCGGTCAAGGAGGCGCGAAACGGTGCATATCGCGACGTTTATGATATTATAGTAAACTAGCTTCTGCCCGCGACTTCGTCCGCGTCAAATTTTTGTTCCCTGCTTCCCGTCGCGTCGAAATGCCTACCAGTTTTCGTCCATTTTTCGTTGCTGCTCCGCTCCTTTTGATCGTAGCGTGATGTTATATACCCTATAGTCTTCCACAAAAAATGAGCTACCCAACACAAAAAGATTATTTCAATTCGGACCAGTACCGCGTTCAACCAAACCAAACAAACTCTTCAGCTTTATAATATTAGTATAGAGAGTAAATATCAGCCTATAGTTGACCCATTGCAGGGCAAATGCATCATCGCATAACAGGGAAGGAATGAGTATATGTTACTACGCTGTCTCATACAGTTTTCTCGCGGTGTTTTCCTTTATCTTAAAAACGTTCTTCATGCGCAGGCTGGCAACGTCGCATTTTCATTTCATCTTATTAGGTTTTTTTTCATCCAAGCTCTACATTTTTGTTATTTATAAGTTTGAATGTTATTTTTTTTTACAGTTATTTCGGTATTTACCTATAAAAATGAGTGCATCCCATCCGTTAAACGACAGGGTCGGCATTACCGGGGTCGATGCAACATTTTTTTCCAACTGCCCCGTTAACAGAGCGGGACGACCGGGGTGGATGGGATACACTCATAAAAATCTACATAAATGGATGGGAAGGGATGCAAGCTAGTTGCAATTTTTAATATAGTAAAATAATGTATTTAATTCTGAAAACGTTGCGCAGCGCAAGTGTTTTTGATTTGACAACCAATGTGAGTAACTAAACCAGTACTGCAATAATGTAGACGAAAGAAAGAGATGAAAGAAAATAACGTTTTTTAACGGTACTTTTGTATGCATTTGGTAACGTTATCAAACCCTAGGCGATAGTAACACAAGTTTTTACCGATAAAATCTTCAATAACGTTAAGTCAATTTACCGGTAAAACCTATGCCAAGTATCGTTACCAAGCATAACGCTACCTCTACTAATAACGTTATCTTCGTCCGATGAAAGTAACGATACCAAATTTTTTACGTTATTCAAAGCCCTGCTTTCCGAGGCACGGAGGGGTCACATGTAAAGATCGTCACTCATCCACAGACCCACCGTGGCAAGTATAGCTTAACACGTTAATTACCATGTCGGACTATGTGTCTGACACTTTTTAATCAATAATCAACTTAAAGTAAAAAATGACACTAAGTACATTTTTGACTTTTCCTGATTTTACCCATGGCAGTTAACGTGTTAACCTGATCTATCGCCTTCCCCGGACATAGGCCACTCTTTTATTGTGGCAATCCTTACGCTCCACAGTGTTTTATGAAGACCATTTTTCGGACATTGCTTTTTTATATAAAAAAACTGATAGTTTAAGTTATTTAAATGCAATATTTCGTATCCCCATTTCACTAGCATGTTTAGTTTTTGAGATGGAATTTTTTGAAAATCGTCTTTTTTTCAACCGGGTATTTAGAAAAAAAATCATATCTCTGAAACTAAATATGACACGCAATTGTGACCTTAGAAACATCGACGGCGTTTTTTATCCTGCATGTTTTATAGTAAAAATAAATCTCAGAACTTCATTAGATTCAGACTTAAGTATACGAGGTTTTTTGTTTTTCGTTTTTATTTTTTTTTCTCGGTAATTCCATCGTATTTGGAAAAGTTATTTATACTAAAATTATGCCCTTTATCTTCCCTACATACCATAAAAATAACACATCCTAATTGCGTGGAATCTAGAAAACAACATTTTTAAGTTTGATCCGTATTCTACGTCGTTAGGGTTGTCACGCGATCATATTATATTAGTTCATATCCGGATCTAATAACACATCCTAATTGCGTGGAATCTAGAAGTTATTCCAAATTAACTGTTTTTGCTAGGGTTGTCACTTTCGAATCTGAATTTTGATGACTCAATTTTTATTTAATGGGACGTATTGGTTATTAAAATTTCGACTATTAAACCTAGGAACTTTGTTATATCCAGACTTATAAAAGGTTTTTAGTTTTTATTAATTTTGTTCTCGATAATTCCGTATTATTGGGAGAAGTTATTTATACTGAAACTAGCACTTTGCCAGCAACTTCATTCGCGCTTGTTTTTATAAAAACTTTAACACCCTTTAAATCTGTATTTTGACGGTAGTTTTGAAAAACGAATAACGGGCCGATTCTGTTGTCACAAAATTCTCTAAACTAAACTAAAAATCTCTTAAATTTGGTTTATCCCTGTCAACCGACGATTTCCTATTCTGAAATAAACTAAAGTGACACAACTTAACTATATTTTAGTTTGACAGCACTAAGATTGCACTGAATTATTAGTTTAGTGAAAATGTAAATTTTGCTATTCTGAGTTTGCTGGTTTTCACCAAAAATTTTTACTATAATAATTTATTTTAACTAAATCTGACTATTTTTAATCGCGATTAAAAAGGTGTGCAATAAAACTAGTGATCATGAACTAAAATTCACACTAACGCCTCGCCTTCACGTGCAAAGACAGTACTGTATTTTTTGTTTTCCTTTTCTTTTGCTTATGTCTCGAAAATGGCGTGTCCTATCGCAAAAATAATGACATTTTCGACCCCCTATGACTACCCCTGCACATATAAATCTCAACATGGGGGTAATATATTTTTATATTTTTAAAACAAAAAGTGAAAAATACCATATAGAACACGTCCAGGTTGCCCTCTTGCGCGCGCCTTCGTCTCTCAAAAAATTCATTGCGTAGCGCACACAACTAACACGTTGCAAAGCCAAAAGAAAAAAAAAATACCACGTTAAGTCACGATTGTCAACTTCGATTTTCATCATCATCATCATCATTTCAGCCGTAAGACGTCCACTGCTGGACTTAGGCCTCCCCAAATTTGGGGGGCTTTGCCATAATCGCCATGCTTGGCAGGCGGGTTGGCGATCGCAGTAGGGTGGTAAAATGCAACTTTGATTTTAGTTGTGTCAAAATAATTTTTAAATTTAGAGACTTTTTTCTTCCAGAATAGCGTTACAATTCTCATAGCCAAAAGTAAGGAATTTTAGAGATAGTTTAGTTAGTTTAGTTCGGTGTACAACAGAATCGGCACCAATGACAATCTTTATTTTGATAAGAATTTGTGCTAACAATAAGTTTTAAGTTTTTTAACCTAAGAAATAAGATTCCTCCATACAATCTTTAAAAACCCCTAAATTGTTCTATCGGAGGTAGTTCTGAAAATCAAAAATGACATTAAACTGTAAATGTGCCCTGCCCACTGCCTGTTACGTTTGGCGATTCTTCTGATAGTGTGGATAACTTTGGTTTAAATATAGAGATAACTTCAGATCCGGATATGAACTAATATAATATGATCGCGTGACAACCCTAACGACGTAGAATACGGATCAAACTTAAAAATGTTGTGTTTTCTAGATTCCACGCAATTAGGATGTGTTATTTTTATGGTATGTAGGGAAGATAAAGGGCATAATTTAAGTATAAATAACTTTTCCAAATACGACGGAATTACCGAGAAAAAAAATAAAAACGAAAAACCTCGTATAAGTCTGAATCTAACGAAGGTCCGAGATTTATTTGTACTCTGAAATATGCAGCATAAAAAACGCCGTCGATGATTCTAAGGTCACGATTGCGTATCATATTTACTTTCAGAGATATGATTTTTTTTCTAAATGGTTGGTTGAAAAAAAGACGATTTTCAAAAAATTATATCTCTAAAACTAAACATACTAGTGAAACGGGGATACGAAATATTGCATTGAAATGACTTAAACTACCAGTTTTTAATATAAAAAAGCAATGTCCGAAAAATCGTCTTCATAAAACACTGTGCGCTCTTGTGCCATCTTCATCCAGGTTTTGCCCACGATGGCAACAATGTCCTCCCGCCATCTCACTGCCGATCGTCCGACATCTCGTCTTCCAATCCTTGAACACCACTCTGTCACAGCCTTTTTTTTGGATAGGAAATCATCAAATGACTTCTCCCGCTCTGGGCGGAGCGGGAGGGCGTGTCAGACTTTTACTGACTAAAACCCACCCGTGTTCCTTCAGTTGCCCATGTGCCAGGGTCACGGTATCTCTTTCGAACAATCTCGCGACCTTGGCAGGGTCACACCCTTACTCCACGATCATCACTGAGCATTGCCAGTTGCCCTGCCCAACTCCATCTGAGTCCCTTAATACGCTTTCCGATATCGACGACCTTTGATATCGGAGCCTATAAAATAGATATAACCTACTTCAGCACGCGTAGCATGACCGCCATTGAAACGAATTTTGTCGATGGAAGAGAAGACAAAATGATAGATTGAATCGTAGAAACTTTGTTGAAATTGTGTAGAACTGAAAAGAAGAGATGTCTATTCTTCAGTCGACAAGAGTACGATGTCAAGTATGATGACTTATTTTTCTGATGAGATAGAAACGTTTTTACAGTAAAATACATAAGGAACTTTTTTTGTTTTTGGTAGAATAGAGATAGAATTGGTCATGCTACGCCGGCAGATATAGTCATAAAAATCGAAAAGTTACTTTTCCATTAAAAACCACTCCTATATAGATTACCTAATCATAACGTGATCTAACCATCACCTATACCTACAGGCTACAATGTAAGTCACGCCCGACATTATGACGTAGGCACACACTCATCTGTAGAACATTAAAGTACAATTTATTATCTAAACACGTGCTTAAACGGTCGTTTTATACGCCTATTTCCCATATGATACGGTCTGATGAAGATAACTAATTGACACGCTAATTTGAACTTTATTAACATGGGTTAAACCGAAGTAATCTGTGGTGGATGCTTTAAAAACATTAGATCACAAGACTAAGACATAAGACCTCGGCCCACGTTAGTTGGAACGTGGGACGTAACAAAGTCGTGGCGGAATTGCAAATCAAACAGTTAAACACCATGTTCGATTTTTCATGCGCTCACATGCAGTCTGTTGGATTCTTAATGCTCGGTCAATCAATCAATCAATCAAATCATTTATTTGCAACGAATGTAGGTTACATAAAATACAGGTGGAGTAGATAAAAGTGAGCCATGTACAGTCAGTCTGGAAATAGGCACGCAAAAATTATAAACTTATATCAAATAATTAAATTACAAATTAAATTACAAACACCGAAAGTTGAAAATCAAGTGCACGAAATTATTCTGGCTCGATTTGACTACGTTCGTCTTTTTGTCGAGTCTTGCTGTCAAATGTATGGAATGCACTACTACTACGTATTGGATTTGTAAGATTATTATTGTCCTCAACTCCACATCAAAACGTGTATTTTGCGTATGGAGGGCAAAATTTATTGTAGATCCGACCCCGCTTCTCAAGGATGGCCAGCAACTCCTTGGAGTTACTGACAATCTCGCACAGTTCACCTGCACCCTAATTGAGTTACATTATGATCAAATGAAGCCACAATCTAAGTCATTTTGAAGAATATTGCTTATCCAATTGCTCAAATGTTCGTAAAAATTGTATGCTCAACAATTTTTATAATGTGATGAATGTCGTGGAACTGTCAAAATGAAATCCATTCCTAATGTTAGTGTGTTATGCATTTACCCCGCTCGGTTTTCGAAGTGTTTGTCCCTATATGTGACCACCACCAGGCAGTACTAGGTAGAAGAAAAACAATAGTGTTTGGAGTAAACAAACACAGAAAAATTCGAGCGATTTATCGCGGTATAGGCAACGTTAATTTGTTCCTATTATGAGGATCTCAGTCTGTCTAGATGAGGTTCTCAGCCGGCTGAGTATCAGAAATCAATCATGTCATCTAACCGCTGCAACCCAATTAGCGTAGAAAACTGATATCCTCATATTGGCTCGCCAGAATAACGGACGAAGAATAATTGCTACAATTTATATTGTTAGCTGATCTATGGCACATAATTTGATTTCAATATTTTTTGTTTCGTAACATTAATTAACTCATCGAATGCCGTAATTAGAGACACAATAGAAAGACAATTGCTTATGTCGAACTGTGTAACTTAAGACATTCAAAAGGTTTAGCACTACTACTATTATATAGAATCAAGGTCTTCTAACCGAACAGACATCTGTGCTGCTGGGGAGTTTGTTGCGTCACTTCTTCGTCTTCTTCCCAGCTATGTACTAGGAAGTGGTGAAGGGCGGGTGTTTTGGGGACTGTCATATGTAATTTTGACGTTCAAAAAGTGCTGACTCACAGCCAAGTTTCAATAAACGACTTTTGATATCTTTATTGGTAAAATGAGTATCTAATATCGGGCTGCCTTACTTTCTAGCTTCTGGAATACCTATTATAGGTCATATGACTGTTATATGTTACTGTGATATGTTAGTACCTACTAAGTTAGATACGTGTGTCGTCGTATGCTATCAAAGTCCACAGTTTGTCTATACAAGTGTAGGTGATAGGGAATGATAAAGCAAGTATTATGACTAGTGTGCTAATAAGGATATAAGTACTATTTATTTATGTAAGTCTAAAAGTGGGCAATGATAAAACGGTATACATACATAACGCTCAAAGAGTCATCACTGGGCACATATCCAGATTCCAGGCTTCTAATAAGAGATGGAGAAGTCCAATTTTTTATTATTATTATGATTATTTGCTCGATCCGGGGTTTCGAACCCAGAACCTTATTTATACTCAGCAGTCGCGCTTAGAACACTATTTAGAGCATGTGCAATTTAATTTTCAATTAGTTACTACGCATGTGCTCTTGAAAAAATTGCTTTAAAATTTACACATTAAGTTCAGTTTGCGCTACAACTGAACATTTAGATGACTCTTTCAAAATTACTAGTCACTGTCAAAATCAACTGAATTTACACAAGTGTAAGTTCATAATCTGTTTAAGTGGAGATAACATTAATTGGGGACAAAAAAAATAATAGAGGTGAGACAAACGAGGCATTTGCACGGTAATAATTTACTTTAATATCTTTCCAGGTGGATGGTCTTCAAGAGGCGGAGAAGGGCAAAAACTCACTGGGCACCACAAAGAAGGGTATCGGTCCGACGTACTCCTCCAAGGCAACTCGCAACAGTCTTCGGATAGGAGACCTCCTCGGCGACTTTGCTATGTTTGAAGAGAAGTAAGTTTATATTCCTGATACATTTATGAGTTTTGATGGACGTACTACAACCTACGACCTACGAGTAAGTCCGGCCTTTTTCAATGGTCTACCACTGCTTATCAATGGGAGACAACGAGCGTCAGAAGGCTGAAATGTTCAAAAGGCAACGGGCTAAACTTGGAGTTTCCCTGCGTGATCAAATCAGAAATGAATATATCTGCAGGAGAACCAAGGTAAAGAAATGCCAATCTAAAGTGGCCGTGGGCAGGGCACATTTCTCGCAGAACAGATAGCCGATAGGTTCTGAAGTGGCGACCGCATATCGGAAGATATAATGTTGGAAGGCCACAAACGAAAATAAAATTCAATTCGTTCAGAATCGTGTATTGAATGACACAGGTTGCCCATTGATGTCGCAGCCACCTTGTATAACAGATAGGTTTTTTTTTGTGGGTGGGAAATCATCAAATCGTCTCCCGCTCTGGGCGCAGCGGGAGGGCGTGTCAGGCTTTTACTGACTAAAACCCACCCGTGTTCCTTCAGTTGCCCATATGCCATATGCCAAGGTATCTCTTTCCAACAAATCTCACGACCCTGGCAGGAGATTGGTTTTATTTGTATTTCAAACTGATTGAAATGTTTTCGCGCTAGCATTACCAGTATTGGCTAAAGAGTATGCTTATGTGTAAACAACGTTGTTTGTGCATACCGTGAATGATTGTAACAGTATGTATGCCCAGACCACTGATATACAGCGTGACTGAGTAGTTTACACCTGTAATGCAACGTATCTTATGTGACGTTTTTTAGAGTGAGTTTACAATGTGACAATGAGAGTCGAACCCAACCCGTTGAACTGACAGAAATATATACTCACTACCTAAGCCAGTGACTTCGTCCGCGTCAAAATTTTGCTCCCCTGACCCTTCCCGTCGCATCGGATTGCCTGCCAGTTTTCTTCCATTTTTCTTTGCTGCTCCGCTCATTTTGATTGTAGCATGATGTTATATAGCCTATAACCTTCTTCAATAATTAGGCTACCCAACACAAAAAGGTTTTTCAATTCGGACCAGTAGTTCCTGAGATTAGCGCGTTCAATCAAACAAACAAACAATCAAACTCTTCAGCTTTATAATATTAAGTATAGATATTATAAAGCTGAAGAGTTTGTTTGTTTGGTTGAACGCGGTAATCTCAGGAACTACTGCTCCGAATTGAAAAAATCTTTTTGTGTTGGGTAGCCCATTTATTGAGGAAGGCTATAGGCTATATAACATCACGCTACGATCAAAAGGAGTGGATATATAGATATAGAATTGGTCATGCTACGCCGGCAGGATTTTAAATCAATCAAAACTGTCTTTGAGATTTGTACGAAGCAACAATTCCCTACGCGTCATGCCCTTTGTAATGGGCTTACTACTCCAATTAGGTAAGTATCAATAGCGAAGTTGAGTGAAGCCTATGTCTCTTGTCAGAGTCGTGGATTTGTTTGAAAGAGTTACCGTGGCACAAGCACCTGAAGGAACACGGGTGTGTTTTAGTCAGTAAAAGTCTGACACGCCCTCCGCTTCACTCAGAGCGGGAGAAGTCATTTGGAGATTTCCCACCTCAAAAAAAGTCTAGCTGCGGACTGCGATAGGCTGAGTTGATTGACTGATGGCACCTAGCAGCTACGAACTCTTCAAAAATCTATTTCATTCTCTTTTGATAGTATTTTCTGTTCTCTTTAGATAGTTATCACGGGTAACAAGACTGTTTTTGGTCCTGGAAAGTAAAGCTTAAGACGTCAAATTATAAATACACTGTCACAAACAATTTATAATACAAACATTACGCCTGTGTTTCCTAAAGTATAAGGCAGGTTTACCTATAGGACATTTCGCCAGTTAGAAACAATTTATGGCCTACAATTTCATTCCCACACAATACCTTCACAATTCACAAACATCATTATATGTCTAGCCTCTTCCCAAAGATGTTGGGGTTGGCTTCTAGTTAAAACTGAATGCATTGACTACCAGTACTTTACATGTAAAGACTGCCTATATGACCTCCTACTTACTGGGCACACGATACCTACCTCTTAGTAAGACTGTCAGACTTTCGGGCTTTTGACAACCCGTAACGATCGTAAAAGATTGAGTGACTGTCAATGTGCTTTCTGAAACACGGAACTTGGTATAAAAAGACGGTCACCCAGCCACATACCAACCGAGGCAACCGTAGCTTAACTTGATCTATCGACCATTGCGGCGGTTGGTTGTAACTTAGCAACAAGCTCTCTCTTCAAAATTCATGAACCATCCTCATAAAACCTCATCTTTTCCAGGTTCCGCACCCTAGCAGCGAACTACAAGCGTATGTTCCCCTCCCTGGAGGTAGACATTGATGAAGAACTGGGTCGCTACCAAGAGTACGCCACAAAGATCAGGCCCATGGTACGAGACACCGTGTCCTACCTGCACAAGGCTATAGGAGAGGGGAAGAAGGTGCTGGTGGAAGGAGCCAATGCCGCCATGTTGGATATTGATTTTGGTAAGTAAACAATTAAAAAACTAATCTAAAAAGTTAAAAATAATGGAAAATATCGTGGGGTGCTTTTTGAGGATTATTTAATTGATATCAAGCACTCCATGCCTTTTTCCATTATTTTCTATTTTTTAGTTTGGTTTTCCATGGAAACGAGATTTTTTTAAACTATTTTTTAAGTTCGGCTAGCTACAAAAGCGAGTTTTTCGTTGTTTTTTTTTTTGCTATCTTGGTGATTCTGGTCAGGATAATGGCACAAATTTTATATTTCAATTAATCCGACGTTTTAATCCTTTAAAGGACGGATCATACAAAGTGGCCAGTAAACTGGACAGTCATTTCAAGATACCTAGGACCTTGAAGTGGATGGTCACTTCTTCACTATTCACGGTTCAGTTTACTGGTCAACTTTATATGAGCCGTCAGGACCACAAACAGTGAAGAGTGAAGAAGTGACCGTCCACTTCAAGGTCTTAGGTACCTTGAAATGACTGTTCAGTTTAATGGCCACTGTATATGAGCCGTCTTATATAGGGTTAAAGGGGGTGAAAATCACTCTCAGACATTCTGTTACATACATTTATAGCAAGCTAATAAAAGCGTGTTAAAAACCTGTTAGCGTATCGATGATAAATGCTAGGCGTAGGTGGGAATATTACTCTTCATTGTAGATACACATCTACCTACCTACGTTACCGGGCAAACAGTCGTGATATCTGTCTGGCATTAATGCTGGAAGAACCTTTTTGGCGCAGCCGTGAAGCACACGCTTGATGTTCTTTTATTTGTATTTACATGTTACTAGCTTTTGCCAGCGGCTTCGCCCGCGTGGAGGTCGGAAAATACCCCGCGGGAACGTACTACCGGGATAAAAAGTAGCCTATGTCCTTTCTCAGGCTCTAAACTATCTGTGTACCAAATTTCATTTAAATCGGTTCAGTAGTTTTAGCAGGAAAGCGAGACAGACAGACAGACAGACAGACAGACAGACCGACAGACAGACAGAGTTACTTTTACATTTATAATATTAAGTATGGATTATATTTTGTATTAACCAAATATATGGTATTCTTTTTTTCTGCCTTGCCTTTGATGATACAACAGAGAAGAGACACAACAGAATCGCATTAACGACCAGTGTTATCTAAATCGGCATTATTAATCGCTTTATCCACGTGCCTCGTTTAAAACCGTTAACACAAAGTTCGTCACATGATAACAGTTATCATGCCACTGATAAGTGCAGGCGTCCGGAGTACTCGTATCTGGGAGTGCATGAGTTGATGACACACTGTATGCGATTTTCGTTTTTTTTCTAAGCTTTGCTATTAATTTGAGACTTGGAAAATGTATGCTGATTTTTATGCGGTAACATTTCGACGGTGGAAATTTCAAATGTCGTAAGAGATAGGGATTTAATGCACCTTACAACATTTAAAATGTCCACTGTACTGATTTGTAAGCGTTCGATAAACAGCCTTATTCTTATATGTTACTTAACATAACATCACGCCTTATTTCCCCGAAGGGTTAGGCAGAGGTATACCTACAGTACACCCACATTTCACCATTTCTTATATTTTCAACTACACAAAGTTGAATGTTGCTAACGGTTCTCAATACGAGCATCCTAATGGAAGAGAGGAGTATAGGCAGGACGAATTCATAATCAGACCTCCTTTGAGTTGGAGCGGGCCGTGATCTACCACAAGGGTCCAGTGCGAATTGTTGGTACTGTGTCTATATCTGCGAATAGGACATGTCGGTTTCCTCATGTTGTTTTCCAACACTGTTTTGAGAGTAGTGTTGATAAATAATTTACACAAAGTAAAGCGCGCGTCAGGGTTCGAAGTTCGTGTGAACGTTATCTCAAAGAGTTAGATACTTATCTAGACACGGGTTATAACACGGATAAGCACTACTTGAACCTGTGTATCTTAATCCGTCACGGTAAAAAAGATATCCAATACGACACACAATGTTCTTCTAAATCAGAGAATAAACTAATCGTCGTCATTTTTAACGCATTAATCGATTTACTTTCGGTACTTAATTAACCAATTTAATGCACTCATTGTGATTATAAAAGCGCTTACGTACGATACGTTTGCGTTTAAATAAGTAGGTTTAAGTACTTACCTAGATATTTACTTGGAGTACATACATAATTTTCTTACGAAATTTCAATTATATCCGAAGACCTTGGTGACTATCGCTTTAGGTGACTCTTTTCGTACGATAAAGCATAATTCTTTATTTATCTATTACGTTTCAGGTACGTACCCCTACGTGACGTCATCAAACTGCAGCATCGGCGGCGTATGCACGGGCCTGGGCCTCCCTCCGCTGGTGATCGGCGAAGTGCTCGGCGTCGTGAAAGCGTACACGACGCGCGTCGGTGACGGACCCTTCCCTACCGAGTTGCATGATGTAAGTATGCACGTTCTTTTAAGTAATCTGAGTCATTAGGAATATGTAATTTAGATCTTCAAAGGATGAGCAATAAACTCCCATGTCTTGTATATGTCATTGATTAGTGCGTGTTAAGGGGGGACGCCCAGATTTAATCCCGCTTTCTCTCTTTTTGTAAATGGTTGTGTAAATTATTTTATTACCACTGCTCTCAAAAACGGTGAAGGAAAACATCGTGAGGAAACCGGCATGTCCAAGAACCAAAACATTTGAAAACGGCAAGCGCAGGCGGCGTGATCAACGCGACATTGATCCGGCTCGAAGGACCAATGTTAGCGCGGGGAGCAGTCACAAAGTGTACTTTGTAGAAATAAGCAAAGGATTAATGCAGACGGTCTTTTAAATATAAACCTTCTGAGACAAACAGTGAATAATTAAATTAGAGAGGAGAATCGTTCGTCGTGAAAGTCCGTGGAGTCCGTGGAAGCGAGTGCTTGGCGAGCCGATCATGACGCGATGATCACGCAGCCTGCTCTTTCAGACCGCATGCAAGGGGTTGCGTTGGGTCTCATTCGCAACAAGCTAGAGATGATCTAAGAAATACTTTATTTAGACGTTCCTATAAACCCCTGTTTCGTTCGTTTCTTTCGTTCTTGGCTGTCCATTTGCTTGCAGCCCAAATGGGCTGTCAGTAGAACAAATATATGTACGATATATATAAATATTTCCTTTGTTCACAGGAGACAGGCACGTTGCTACAGGAGCGCGGCCACGAGGTGGGCGTGACCACGAAGCGAGTGCGGCGCTGCGGCTGGCTCGACCTCATCGTGGTGCGCTACACCGCCATGGTCAACGGATACACCTCGTGAGTTATCTATACTTCTATACTATAATATTATAAAGCTGAAGAGTTTGTTTGTTTGTTTGATTGAACGCGCTAATCTCAGGAACTACTGGTCCGAATTGATTTTTTTTTTTGTGTTGAGTAGCCTATTTATCGAGGAAGGCTATAGGCTATATAACATCACGCTACAACTAAGAGGAGCGGAGCAGTAATGAAAAATGTTGTAAAAACGGGGAAAATCGCACGGGTAGGCGATTTGACGCGACAGGAAGGGTGGGTGGAACAAGAAATTTAACGCGGACGAAGTTGCGGGCAGAAGCTAGTTATCGCGTGTTATCTTTCACTTCGCCCGCGACTTCGTCCGCGTAACTCACAGGAACTGTGCATTTTTTCGGGATAAAATATAGCCTATGTTACTTGGTGATAATGTAGCTATCTATAGGTGAAATAATTTTTAAAATCGGTTCTGTACTTTTCGAGTTTATCCATTACAAACATACATACAAAAAAAAAAAAGTTTAGATGTAACATAATTTACCTAACACCTCATACAGCCCAATTAGAGTATTGAGGTAAAAGTATTGTAATGCAGTTTTAAAACTTACTATAATTTTTATGAAAATCGTGTTGAGTATTACTTTATGCATTTAAAATTTAGTGTTATCGCTTTGAAATAAGACTTAATTTTCTCTGGCTGAATAAGCGGTAAGTTTGGCAATAGATAATTTAAAAAAAAAACCGTATCAAAACGGACTGTCTTATGTAATTTTGATGTTCAAAAGTTGCTGACCGGGTTATATTGAATAAACGACTTGATTTTGAACCAAAGGTGGATTAATATTAGCTTTCTGCACTCCTCCATGTAAATTTTTAACTGTGGCAAACATACTCCTCCGTCCGCGAAATTTTCGTACAAAATGGGTACAGAGGGTTTTGCTTCACGTATTAATATATAAGGTGTATCTATTCATACACGAAATATTTTAAGAGGTACACCTGTAGGTGGTAAAGAAGCTATAGCAACGAAAAAAAAAGTTTTCTAAGCGTTTTTTTTTTTAATTTAATATTTATTAATTTTTTGACGCACATAAGAAATACTGGCCTTCTTATTTTTTACGGCCCGAGACACCGCGGCCATGCTCGTGCCGTCCGGTCGTCGCCCTCGCAGTATCAGGCGGGCCATTCATAGAATTTGGAGTAAAGGTTTTATGCAAAACGTCTCAAGTAGTTTTAAAATTATAATAATTACGAAAATTCAAAAACGCTTAGATAAAAATGTTCTTTTTGCTTCTATAGCTTCTTTACTACCTACAGGTGTACCCTTTAAAATATTTCGTGTATGAATAGATACACCTTATATAGATGAATGTTTCAGGTTATGTCTCACAAAGATGGACATCCTAGACACGTTGGACGAGATCAAGGTCGGCATAGCGTATAAGTTGAACGGCAAGAAGATCGAGTACTTCCCCTCGTCGATGACCGAGCTTAGCAGTGTGGAGGTGAGTACTTATTTTATACTGTTACTAACTTCTGCCCGTACGAATCGATCGACCAAGTTAAGCTACTCTTGCTGCGGTTGATTGGTGGATGGGTGACCGTGTTTACATACCAAGACCCCTCCGTGCCTCGGAAAGCACGTTAAGCCGTTGGTCTGGGCTGTCATTTGTGGATCTTTGACAGTCGTTACGGGTCGTCAGAAGCCAGAAAGTCTGACAACTAGTCTTATCAAGGTGTATCGAATTACCCAGTAACTGGGATGTGGAGGTCAGATAGGCAGTCACTCCATGTAAAATAAAGGTATTCAGCTGCATCCGGTTAGACTGGAAGCTGACCCCAATATAGTTGGGAAAAGGCTAGGCAGATGATGAGGCTAGCTTCTGCCCGCGGCTTCGGCCGCGTGGATGTCGGAACTTCTCCCAAAGGGGACGTGCTACCGGGATCAAAAGCAGCATATATTACTCCTTAATATAACATCACCTATCTGCCAGTAAAAGTCCCGTCAGGATCAGTCCAGCCGTTGCCGAGGTTAGACGGAAAACGTATAAACCCCCTCAGTTCCTGTTGTAAAACCATTTATATTGTACATATTTTTATTTCTTCATTATTTGCAAAATAGTTAGGCAAACGTTATCTAGAACTATTCCAAATTTCAAGTTTCTTGAGATATCTAGCTGTGACAGTCTCACCATAAGGGATTTTACCATTTTGGTACGGAACCCTAATAAAATAATTGTTTAAATGGTACAACCCGTATTTCGCGTAACCGAAAATTTCTTTATGCAACCATTCTGCGATCGCCAACTCGCCTGCCAAGCGTGGCTATTATGCCAAACCCCCTCTTTCGGGGAGGCTACCAGCAGTGGAAGTCTTTCGGCGGAAATGATGATGATGACCTGCAATTCTTACAAGTGTAATTCTATCCTCAGGTGGAATACATGACACTGCCCGGCTGGGCGTGTAATATAGAGGACGTGCGGCAGTTGGACAAGCTGCCCGTGCAGGCGCGGAACTACGTGAAGGCCATCGAGGACTTCTTACAAATACCTGGTGAGTTTATGTTCAATTCAAACGTTTTTTGATGTAACTGCATTTTTTCTAAAACACTATATCGTTGAGTGTTAGTATAAACATCATATTAAGTCTGTATAGTCTCGCTGCTTATTAGTTGTCGCGGAAGTTAAATTTATCTATACTAATATTATAAAGCTGAAGAGTTTGTTTGTTTAGTTGAACGCGGTAATCTCAGGAACTGCTGGTCCGATTTGAAAAATTATTTTTGTATTAGGTAGCTTATCTATACTAATATTATAAAGCTGAAGAGTTTGTTTGTTTGATTGAACGCGCTAATCTCAGGAACTACTGGTCCGAATTGAAAAAATATTTTTGTGTTGGGTAGCCTAACATCACGCTATAACTAAGAGGAACGGAGCAGTAATGAAAAATGTTGCAAAAACGGGGAAAATCGCACGGGTAGGCGATTCGATGCGACGGGACGGGTCGGGGAACAAGAAATTTAACGCGGATGAAGTTGCGGGCAGAAGCTAGTTTATCTATATAATATGACGCTACGATAGATGCAAGCAACGATAGATGCAAGCCACGATAGATGCAAGCAACGATAGATGCAAGCAACGATAGATGCAAGCAACGATAGATGCAAGCAACGATAGATGCAAGCAACGATAGATGCAAGCAACGATAGATGCAAGTAACGAAAAATGTACGAAAACTGGCAGCAATTCGATGTGAGGGGAAGGGAGCAAATATTTGACGCAGACGAAGTCGCGGCAGAATAATAATATGGATCACTCCTATAGCGTAATCAGACTATAACGCTCTCACTGCTGAGACAGAGGCCTCCTGTCTTCGAGAGGTATTTACCACACTGGCCCAGTGCCAACTGGTAGATGGGACATGCCTTCGAATTTTTAGTTCCAGGACATGCCGGTGTTCTCACGATGTATTCCTTCACTATTTTGAGAGCAGTGGAAATTATTTACATAATGTAAAGCGCCTACTTGGGTCCGAACCTAAACCGTAGTGTTTCAATCGCGCCTCAATGAGATGTCAGCAAAACTTATTCTATTCTATCAGTAAAAGTTTGACACGCCCAGGACACGGGACACGTAATTTAACGATTTCCCAAACCCGAAAAAAAATGGGTCCGAACCTATAAGTAGGGACCGCTATTTCTAGGCCACTACTGCTATTACGAGCATTTTAATTATGACCATGCCATGTGAATGGCATTTGTAACTAATTATGATCCGGGTGTGGCGTATAAATATAATTGCATTACGGTTTAAATAGGTAGGTGACAAAAGTACGTTGTATTCTTAATTCTGGCAAAGTTTCAATCATAACAATTGTAACGTCGGTCTAATTGTGCTAATAGTTGGTCGGAGTTACGTGTTTTGGGTATAATAAACACAAGAACAACACATCCATTATTATAGAAAATGTATGATGATGAAATTCTATAAATAACCAAATTTTCTTTGTTTATTAGCACAATCCTCAATACCTTTGTGCGAGAGT
Organism: Aporophyla lueneburgensis; assembly: GCA_932294355.1. Lineage (NCBI taxonomy): Eukaryota > Metazoa > Arthropoda > Insecta > Lepidoptera > Noctuidae > Aporophyla > Aporophyla lueneburgensis. The sequence continues at coordinate 24,113,322 of OW028749.1, forward strand.
ATTAGTGGGCTGATGGTAAACTGGTGGGAATCCAGGCAGGTGATTTTTCAGTAAATAATTTCATCACCACTGCTCTCCAAAGTGGTGATGAAATTACTAGAGAATGGGCAGCAGCGTTCTCTATGTATTTTACCACCATACTGCGATCGGCAACCCGCCTGCCAAGCGTGGCGATTATGGCAAAGCCCCCAAATTGAGGAAACCGGCATGTCATAGTACCAAAAATTTGAAAACATGTCACATCTACCAACACGCATTTGGCCAGCGTGGTAGGTTATAGCCCATTTTCTCTCGAAGAGAGGAGGCCTGTGGCCCAGAAGTGGGGACAATATGGGCTGATTATGAAGTAACTTGTACCGTGTGGTGCCGGACGTAAAGAATAACACCACCCCATTTCTTCCCGTGGGTGTCGTAAAAGGCGACTAAAGGACTTACTAGAGAATGGACTGCGATCGCCAAACCGTCTGCCAAGCGTGGCGATTATTGCAAAGCCCCCCAAATTGGGGGAGGTCTAAGTCCAGCAGTGGACGTCTTACGGCTGAAATGATGATGATGATGAAGTTACTAGCTTCTGCCCGCGATTTCGTCCGAGTCAAATTTTTCGTCGCATAAAATTGCTTGCCAGTTTTCGTTTATTTTTCGTTGCTGCTGCGTTCCTTTTGACTGTAGCGTGATGTTATATAGCCTTCGTCAATAAATAGGCTACCCAACACAAAAAACATTTTTCAATTCCGACCAGTAGTTCCTGAGATTACCGCGTTCAAAACCAAACAAACAAACAAACTCTTCAGCTTTATAATATTAGTGTAGATGAAAATCATCAATACAATTTTGGTATATATATTAAATCGTATTAAATGATTTTTTTCATGAAATACTCCACTTACCTACAAAATGTAAAAAAAGAAACGAATTTTATCGTACCGCTTTTCCCTTAAGTAGGAAATACTTACAACAATGGTTTAAAATAATTCTTATTTAACTCTTTTCTCTTACAGTAAAGTATATCGGCGTCGGACAAGGTCGGGAGTCCATCATCAGCACGGAAGCTTAACGACGGAGCGGACTCGCCACCTAGTGTCACTTTCTTATGTAATGTTGTTATCTTATAAGTGAAGGTACCGCTGCGGTGTGCCTGCGTCGCTTTTGTGCTCATTATACTAGCTAAAGATAGCATGAAAAGGTTTCTAAACGCCTTTTGAAGATGTTGGGACATTCAACGTTGATTGATAAATGTTTTCTTGGTTCTCCAATCATAGTGAGGTATAATGCCATCCAGCGGCAGCCTACGGTATACGGCAGCTGAAATATGAAAAATGTTCTTGATAGTTGAAGGGGCACATGAGGAAAAAGAAATTTAATTGACATTAGAATTCTAATATGGTAGGGAGCTCTGCGAATTTACCACCCGAAACTAATATAGATAAGAGTGTTTTTGTGCCCGGACGGTCATTGACTAAAATAATATAATTTTATTACTTTTTTCATTGATCATCGGCAAAAAAGAACTTTGACTACGTAGAACAAGGAGTCTTATCGCTTAGGTGAAACGGACGGAACGGTCTATTTCTCAAATGGTAGTAAAAAAACAAACATACATCACAGACAATATTTGAAGGAGATCCTAACAGTATGTGAAAAGTCTATTGTTAGTAATGAGCGCAAAAGAGACACTGGCCTCTATAGCAGCTTTCCGCTGGCTTATTTACCTAACAGTTGTTTTAAAAAGGCAATACATTATTAAATAGTCGGGCCATAGTTATTACACGTTCTTTATAAGTTTAGGGCTTATGTATATCAGTTCCCTATCACAGCTGGAATTGATTGTATGTATGTAATATTTTAACAACAATTTTTTATGACAATATACACCATATATAAACTGTTAAAAAACATAGTGAGCCTTATGCCTTTAAATTAATGGGTTTTCTTTTAACACGTTAACTGCTATGGTTAAAATCAGAAAAAGTCAAAAAATGTACTTAGTGTTTTCACTTTAAATAGATTATTTATTTCATAAATACATTATTTATTCCAAAAACATGGCCGTTAGGCAGCAAAGAGACATGTTCAGATTTGGTATGTGTTGTCGGTAAAATAGTCCGACAAGGGCTGAATGGAACAAAAGTGTCGGACACATAGTCCGACACGGCAGTTAACGTGTTAAATATGTCAGCTAGTGCCCTTCGTTGCTATGACGATATATTTAAGTCAACATCCACAAACGTAATAAAATCGCGGTACGGGCATTGGATTTTCGACTCTCGAGGTTGACCCGAGCATTGAAAATCCTACAGACCCAGTGAAGCAAGGGAGTCTCAGCGAGTCGAAAAAACTGTGTTTGATTTTCGACTCTATGCGCTAAGCAGTCGAGTTAAAGTTCCAGTGCACGAAAATCTGCCGTGATTTCATTATGTCTAAGGGATCCTGGGCTAAGACAGATAATGCAGTGAATATCGTCAGATAATTTTATAGCTTAATTTTGATTACAGTATGCCTCTGTGTACTTATAGTTTCAACTACATTAGTTCAGGTTCGTTTTTTAAACCCAAATACTAATTTGACAGGTGTAATGTCAAAAAGTATTTCATCACCACTGCTCTCAAAACGGTGAAGGAAAACATCGTGAGGAAACTGGCATGTTCTAGAACAAAAAATTCGAAGACATGTGATATCTACCAACCCGCGTGGTGGATTACAGCCCACTCCCTCTCACCGAGAGGAGGCCTGTGTCCCAACAGTGGGAACATTATAGGCTATTTTGTATGTATGTAATATCAAACTCCATATTAGTAAAAATGTCAGATTAGTATCCGGGATTAAAAAATACGAACTATAGGGTGCAGGCGCGGTCCGAGAGGGGGGTCCTTAGGGGTCATGATCCCCCCCAAAGTCAACCATGATGTCGAGACTACGAACGATTTGCCTGAAAAACCCAATAATACTCCCGACCTGAGAATCGAAACCGGGACCTCAAGCTCATCACTAGCGCTTTCGATTACTAGACCAATGAGTAGATGTCCCTTCCTAAAAATATTCTTCAGTACTCATGGTGACCCCCCCCTAAAATCATAAGCTGCGACCGCGCCTGATAGGGTGCTGTTATTTTATGTATGTACTTACTTCAATGTACTTATTAACTCGAAATGTCGCGTTTAATCAACGCGTACAATAATTCCGACAGCACCCTTAAATATTGAGATGTCTTACTTATCTCGAATACAACAATCTCTGCAACACATTTCCTAATAATTAAGTAGTTGGAACGCAAAATATTTAATAAACAAGCTTACATCACTAGTCAATAATTGAAACTGAAGGTGCCGGTTTTGTAAAAGAAATATAATTCAGTATTGTTCTTTGAAACTATGGTGTCCGATGACCGTAAATATGGCATATCGAGTTTGTGAGAAGTTGGATGGGAGATCATCTTTATACCAAGACTCCTCCGTGCCTCGGAAAGCACGTTAAACCGTTAGTCTCGTCTTTCAATTGTGGATTTTTGACAGTCTTTTCGGGTCATCAGAAACCCGAAAGTCTGACAACCAGTCTTATCAAGGGGTATTGTATTACCCAGTAACTGGGTTGTGGAGGTCTGGTAAGTGGCGTGCATTGCCTATAGGCATATAAGCAGTGCCTGCCTCGAAAAATCACCATAAGTCTGTCAATTACATTTTAATGTCCGTCCCGAAATTATTAAGAAATTAACAAAATTATCATACCTAAAAAAAAACCCTCGTGAGTCTGCCTAGACAAGATCAGGCGGCCTTGTGCCTATCTATAAAGTAAAGAAATCGTTCCATGTAAAATAATTGTTTTAAGCTGCATTCGTTTAGTATTGAAGCCGATGGGAAAAAGATAGGAAAGTACGGCCTGGTATAGCGTCGTCCCTGTCACTATCCGTGTGACGGTCTCCTTCTAAACCTCGATGTGTCATATTTACGCCCGGATACCGTATATAGCGTAACAACTAAGTGTTAATAGATAATCTTGCCTCTGTAATTCTATAGACAATGTGTACGTGAATTTTATTACATCGGTATTGTATCGGAATTGTCGAACTTTTGTGGAAGTATTTAGAATTATTATAAATGTCTTTTTCGGGAGGATAGCTTGAGGTGTACTTGGTAGTTTCGTGTTTGCGATGTAATGTTTAGTCGAAAATCGATTTTGTTCGAAGACTCATTCGCGTCGCACCGCGGAATGTACAGACGGCAGCACATCAAGCTACCCGAAACTGTCAATTTTTCCCAATCAAACTTGAACCTAATACTTTAGCAATAAAGTTGAAAGTCTATTAAAGAAATTTGACAGATTGTAGTAGCTCGATGTGCTTATGTCTGTACTCCCAATAGTAAAATAATTTAGCTAATTTTTAAATAACGTATCAAAAAAACTTTCTGTAATCTTAAAAGTTTATATAATATATTTCACATTTAGTACAAAATAACTGTTGGCGGTATTTATTGGCTGCGCGTTGCCAACTTTCCTTTCACAGCAATAATATAGTAATTAATGTACGAACAATCTGTTAAGGTGCAGGACACACAGGCGGAGTATATACTTGTAAAGTATTATTATAAAGACACCCAAGGCTTAATTATTCCTAAAGTTTATATTTAGTTCTCTCGTTCTAAGGTGTCAATTGTTCCAGGATGGCAAATATATTAGCATTTGCTAAATTTTAAACTATTTAGAAAAGCACGCAATCACAAGAGTATCCTGGAATGATTTCGTTTTTTTTTTCATAAATTGACTGTGTCGGTTTTTTGCACAAACGAAATAGCAGTATAATGAAATAAAGACCTTTTTAGTGTTAATATTATTAACTTTTTGTTTGAAATCAATTCTTTTCTACTAACTTTTTTCATTTAGGGCTTCTTTACAGCTTTCAGTAATCATGAAAAGCGTTGATAGATATAAATTTACCAATTTAATACAATTTTACAAAGGCCCATTCCAAAGATCTTTTCAAATGAAATATTTTATGTACTTATTAATAACGAATCATCGTTTTGCTTCTACATTCTGTGAGTCGTGTTTTATGTGATATAATTGTGTATAATTAATAAAAATGTTTACATTAATGTAATACGTGCAAATATTATATCAATGTAAGTATTTAATTACAGTTAATATGCCAATAAAACGGTTTATTCTTTTATGTGTGTGTTTTATTTAAAGTTGAATTCCAATTTGTTTTAAGAACGACAAAACTTTAAAAAAACCCCGATCAAAACAAAATCCTCTAAAAAGTAAAGAAAATATACGTATTGGCCCTTTAAGTTTAATAAGAAGTAGTGGGTAATATTTTGATCAAAGGATCGTTGTGTCGAAACGGCTGAACCAATTTTCATTAAACATGTCTTGGGACAGAAGTAAAATCACAATTAAAAAAAATAAAGGTTTATTAACCTAAAAACGAATCACATGAGTTTACTAAAAATAATTAACACATTTGGCAATATTACAATCAAAGGAACAATGTCATCACTACATCAACAATAAAATCAACGAGATTACCAAGATAGCAGATTACACCGAACAGCAGACGGGTAGCGCTTCCGCACGCAACCGGGTCCAAATGAGAAAGAGGGCGCGTCCTATCGCCTGCGGCAGTTTTATAAAGTTTACCCCCTCCATGTTTCTGGGCCGGGTAGTAGTATCCAACACGACCATCCTGATCATGCGTCGTCCTCGACGGCATCAGAAAGGTCCGGCAAGCTCTGCATTGCTGCTCCATGGGTTTCATTAGCTGTACGGGAAGGCCCAGCGACTGGCTCCGTACCGTGTTGGGCAGGAGTGGTGTCTTCAGTCAGGTCGTCTGCTGTGAAACCAACAAGAAAGATTAACGTCTCTCGAAGATCACACACATTTGCCTATTCTTCAGCTTACACTCAATCCATCTTTCGTGGCCTTTTCTTTCATTCATCAGACACATAAATTAACTAGCTAAGTAGTCTATGAGGTACCAAGACGTTATCTTAGTCCTCCATAGAGTTTCATTCGTCACACCAAAATATCAAAACTCCTGTCGCCGACAGTCATACATCACACAAGTCGCTGTCATGTAGGGCATTTATCGCCAAGAGGAGCGTCTCGCAGTCCGTCCTCTACATGACCCATCGTGTAGGGCGATTACCAAATCACCGAAAGGAACGTCTCGCAGTCCGTCCTCTACACGACAAAACACACGTTATACGGGAACGACACCCGTTACACGTGGGTGGCAAGGCCACACTTTATGAGACCGGTCAGGTACCTCGCAGTTTACCTGACGTAGACGTCTCGCAGTCCGTCTACTGTCTCAGCCTAAGATCTGCATCACACTCTATGGCAATGTAGATTCGCCATAGTACACAAACATACTCACGCTCAAAGAATGCAGCGCAAGTCTCAGGACACCACTCCCCTTTCCAGGGCACCATGTACTGAGCAGCAGCTTGTGTCGTCTTGCCATAGGAGCCGGTCAATAAGCGAAGCTCATATCGTCCACTTGGCAGTGCGCGTATGACCCTGTACGGCCCTCGCATCCCATGGTCCATCTTTCCAGTTGCCTGTGAAAACTTAATTACGAAAACCAAATCATTTACTTTAAAATATTTTGGTGTATGTCGGTTTCGATTTACATAATGGTCCTGTCGAGACTGGTTTCGTTTCAGTAAGTCAGTTGCACGGGCTCGGCGTAACTCTCTTTGTGCTTCACGGTTCGGCTGTGCACCTTCCAAAGCGACATCACGGACCAGTGACCTGATGACGGGGGTCGCTGCATCGGTGCCCACCAGTAGATTTAAAGGCGATGCTTGAGTCGTCCTCTGCTTGGTCACGTTGAGGGTCAGCTGGAGTCTCCACAGCGTTTCAGACCAGGCTGTCCCTTTGTGATTGGTCTCGATTCGAAGAAGGTTCAGAACGGTTCGAGCGTACCTCTCGACCTGGCCGTTTGATTGGTGCATCTCTGGAGTAACCAAATGTATCACCGATCCCATATCTTTAACAAAATCTAAGAACCTAGTGGACTGATACATTCTGCCTCTATCTGTCACAATCATTTTTGGCACACCAAAAAGTGATACTGCGTTTGTGAACACTCTTAAGAGTTCTTCTACGTCCTGCCTATAAATGGGGTAAAGGAGCGTGTACTTAGTAAACGCATCCACGATGAGAAGAACAAACTTGAAGCCATTTGACTCGGGAAGTGGACCTAGGACATCCGAGTGTACTACAGAAAAAGGTTGATCGGGTTTTTCCCATGAAGTTATAATTTGTTGTGGAGCCCTAGGCACACGTTTCTTAGAAATACAGATCAAACAATGATCGAGGTATTTTTTAGCGAATTGCCTGAGGCCTGGAAACCAAAAATGCTTTAGGATTAGATCCAAGGTCTTGTCATAGCCAATGTGATTGTGTTCGTCATGGAATACTCGCAGCAGACTAAGTCTGAAACCTCGGGGGACAAAGCAAAGAAACCGTGGTTGCTCGCCTATTGGGGTGTACTTATAGTACAGCAGGTCATTTTTCTCAACATAGCGATTAGGATCTAGATTGCCTTCTCTAAGTTTTTGGAGAAGTTCCCGTGTCTCCGCGTCCGCAGCTTGTGCTATCTGAGCCCAATTGCGAGGTTGAGTGATATGAAGTACTTTACGAGGGGGATTTCTGCTCAAATAATCAGCGTGTGACATCATTGCCCCTTTTCGGTACTCCATATCAAAGGTAAAATCTTGTAGGTACATCCACCAGCGGGCAACTCTCGGCAGTAGATCCTTTTTACTCTCGGTGGACTTGAGAGCATTGCAGTCTGTAATTAGTTTGAACTGTATTCCAATTAGATAGTGTCAGAAATTCTGCAATGCTCTCACGACCGCCAGCGTCTCTAACTCATAAGAGTGGTATCTACTCTCTGCACCTTGAGTAGTCCGGCTGAAGTAAGCCACAACTCTTTTGCTACCTTGCGGGTGCGTTTGCAAAAGAATCGCGCCATATCCGATGCTGCTCGCATCAGTATGAACCTCTGTGGGTAGGCTCGGGTCAAAAATAGCTAACACCGGCTCATTGGTCAAAATTGAAATAATTTCCTGACGCACTTTTTCCTGTTCAGAACCCCACTTGAACTGAACACCTTTTTTGGTTAATTGTGAGATTGGGAACGTTTTCGTTGCATAGCCCTCAATGTACTTCCGAAAGTACCCGGCCTGTCCTAGGAACTGCCTAACTTGTTTGACGTTTTCCGGGGCAGGTGAGTCTACTAATGCCTGGATCTTGTGAGGGCTCGGCCTAACCTGACCTTGACTGATTATTCGGCCAAGGTATTCAACCTCGGGTGTGAGGAACACGCATTTACGTACGTTTATCGAGAATCCTGCCTTGGTCAAAGTCGTAAGCACTTGTCGCAAGAGGTCGACACCTTCGTCCACTGTGGCGCTCATCAACAGTACATCATCGATATATACCAGGACTTGTCCCGCGTCGATGAATTTGCGCAGCGTTTTGTTGATGATACGTTGATACACAATGGGCGAGTTTGTCAGACCGTATGGCATTTTTAGGTACTCATAATGCCCCTCCGGTGTGACAAATGCGGTGCGATGGACTGACTCATCACTAATTTTTATCTGGTGAAAGCCAGAGGCCATATCAAGTGATGTGTATCTCGTTATGTTCTTATCACCTAAACGATCGATATGATCATCATCAGGAAGCGGGTATCGCTCTTTAACAGACCCTGTTCAAAGCGCGGAAATCAACACAAAGCCGGTCCGATCCGTCCTTTTTCTTCACTAAAATTATAGGACTAGAATATTCGGATTCGGATTCTCGAATAATGCCTTTTTGAAGAAGATCATTGATGATTTCGCGGACTCTAATTTTCTCAGCAATCGAAAGTTTATAAGGGCGGTACGTAATGGGCACGTCGCTGGTTACGTGGATATGCATTTCGCCCGTAGTAACAGTAGTCGTCGCCGTGCCAGTTATAAAAAAATCGGCAAAATCATCAATTACCCTCCCCAAGGATTCTCGCTCTGCACCCTGTAGAGGTGTGACTATAGGCATGCTAGTTTCTTTAGAGACCGTATACACGTGAGAGGTTTTTTGACTGTCAGGCGCGCGTGTCAGATACTGATGGTCTTTGGTTCTAGTGTACATTATGCCATCTCTATTTAATATGTCAGTTCCAATTATCAGGGGTGTGCTCATAAATGAGGCTGGGACTACAACGAAATCGGCCTCTAGCGTAATATTAGCGAACTCAACCGTAAGGGTTACGTAGGATGTGGACACAATTTCGTGGTTACTTATACCCTTCAACACACACTTAGTAGGTTGTATAGTGCAGGCCAAATGTTTTATAACGTCTGACGATATGAGGGAGACATTGAGCGCGCCACTGTCTATTAAGACATCGACCGGTATACCCTGTACTACGGCGGTGGTTATGTCGCTGTTTTTTCCGCAGGATCCTGACAAAAATTTACGTTACGCTTGTTCTGCTGACCCTGTGGTCCAGACGATCTTTCTTTAGCAAAACAAACGTCCTCCGTGTGCCTTATCTTTTTACAGAACGTGCAGGTCGGAGCATTGGGTCGTGCTTTGGACACTGGCTCGGAAGCCTTAGACTTTTTTGGGCAGTTGTGAGATAAGTGACCTTGGCTCTTACAGTTAAAACATGTCTTACGTTTATTCGAGTCTGCATGTCCTGCGTCGCGTTTTCGTGATGGAGGGTAGGCAGTAGATTTAGTTGAGCCACCCTTTATTTGATCTGGTTTCGCATAAATGGACAGAAAAGACACCAGATTTTCTGGAGAGAGTTCTGCATTTGCCGCCGCTGCCCGCACTTGTACATCGTCTATGCCGCGGATCACTATTTGTGTCATTAATTCCTCACTAACGCCTTTGACAATGCGCAAGCGAAGCAGCGTACGCCTCGCGTACTCGGCGTATGACGTGAAACCGTTAGATGTCGTATTCATTGTCTCAAAAAGTATCGTCGCATAATCTAATTTTCGAGGGCAAAGTGGTTTAAATTCGCGTTTAAAACTACTCCACGATCTATCAGAGGTTACCCATTCATTCAACCCCCAAGTAGCACAGAACTGCATTATAAATGGTCACTTAAGGCCCACAGCGGTAATCTAAGCATTTAGAAAGACTTATTAGTATTCACCTGTGCTGCAACAGCTGTTTCGAAAAAAACGTGGCCAACTATAATGCTTTTTTCTGTACAGTAATTCTATTAAGCACCACAAACACGCCACAAAGTCACTGTTATTGAGCGCTTAGTACTGCAGTACCCTATTAGCTGTAAGTTTTCTGAATAATAGCCCACACGTGTACTATACAACCGTTGCATTTTAAGAGAGAACATATCACCCACTATAACATAATCAGTTACTTTGTGAAGTTATTTAATGCTTTATGCTGCATACAGATTCACTTTTCCCCTATTAGTCAGGTGTTTACCATACACTCGAATAACAGCATGTATCCAAGTGTCGGCATGCGCGAATGGAATATTGGACGCGACGGGTTCCGTATGTTATATTTATTAATAAATAAATAAATAAAATGAAATTAATTTATTTCACACATAACCCATATTACAAAAATTAAGATAAAAGTAACAATGCTGCAGCAGAAAAGAATAAAATGTCACTAACAAAATAAAAATATACGTCACATAGTTGAAATAAAATAAAATTTCAAATTTACGTCGGATTTAAATTAAAGCACATATGAACAAAACAATACAAAAAAGCCTTTATAAATAGAGGTCAGTGTGTTTGATGACATTAGGCTGAGTAGGTACAAAAATGCCATGCTACAAAAATCTTCTTATAACCTACCCATTTTCGGGACTAATATGGTTGCGACAAAATTAATATTGTTGTTTTATATGTTTCTGGTACTTACCTAAAAATGAAGAAAATGTATTAAGAGAAATCCAAGATTTTTTTAAAGTAATAAATTAATACCTTTCGAGACTTTTTAAGATTCCAGATTTCGACAATTTTTCTCAGAGGTAGTCAGTTAGGAAATACCGGTACAACTAGCATCTAAAAAAAAACAACGTAATTTTCTTTATGTTTATTTAATGTTCCCTTTTTAAAGTACAATTTAGGGTGTACCACCCTGGTCCAGGCCTTGAATTTTCATCTTTTTATAATTTCAAGGAGTACAAAAGTACTTCTCGGTGGCCACCATAGAATTTCCTTAGTTTTCCACTGTGCAGGAACGAATGTTAGATCGACAACACCTCTCTCTATAGTCTGAACTATTTTGAATGTCTCGTTCTGTAAAAACAAGAAAAATATACTTATTATAATAGAAGTATCAGTTTCTTAATGACAACATTATCTATACAGTTTTTGAGGAAAAAAAACAAAAGATACAATAACACATTAAATACCTAAACTTAACGTAACATAATGCTATTTCATGTGGAAGTAATTAAATTATTAGGCCAGAAAAATACATTATCTTTAGATAGGCACCGACTAATTTATAGGTATTTTGTCGCATATTGAATAAATCAATAACTTATGTATTATACATATAATTAAATTATAATCTCAGCTACTTAAATTACAATTTTAATTAAGTACTTATCGTCGAATAACAACTAAAAAAGGGAACAAAATGGCTTTAAAAGAACCACGGCGGAACCCTAAAAGCTTGGATCCATAAAGGTACTTATCTAGGTAACTGACGCAAATGTGACCTACTACTACTCTCCTAACCGATCCATGTCTGATTTGTATTTCACAAGTGCTAAACTATTTTACTCTTGGCTGAATTACAGGCCACATGTGAACACCCGTACAGACCTTAGCATTACATTAACATTAAAACTGTTCACCTGCCATCCGCCATATTCTCTGCACTACTGTGTATTATTGTAATATTTTATCTTTTCATTTTGGTTTATTTTATATGATATCAATTGTAATTCATTTGGATTACAAATTATTTAGATTTTTTTTTAGAAAACAGTTTTATATCCTTTTTTTTGTACTAAAACAAAAATATTTATTTTATCATCAGCCCATTTTTGTTAGTTTAACTTTAGTATTTAGTGGTATTTCGAGGGCGCGTGAAAATTTTGAACTAAATATATATGGTATTTGACAGTAAAGTTACTTCCCCAATAAGATTTCAAATATAGGAAGAAATTAAAGTTTTACTTACCTTAAATTTGATATACTTAATTCTCCAAATGGCACGAGATCTTGCACACAACGCTACACTTCATGTTTTACAAACTGACAGTACATAATAATGGAAAAAAAAATAATATTAAGTTATTACATTCCACAATTTCCGTCAGTGTGTTGTTTCAACAGTATAAATGTTCACATTTGTCCTTCTTGCTGTATTATAGGTAACACGTGCCTCGTTAATCAGGCAATATTCAACTCTTGAGGTGACTGTTACACTCATAAATGCTGATATAATGTTGTTATAATGCAATTATTTGTCAATTGGATTTCTTATACAGCGATGTGCTGAATAATTTGTGCCCAAATTAGAGTTATATCCTCTGAGGATGCGCTGTCTACGCTATTATTCAGCAACTAATGCATTCACTGTGCACTGTTAAAATGCTGTTATTCAGCACTTTTGTGCTACTTGGGCCACGTTTTCGCGTCGCCCTTTAGACATCCGGCTACGCGTGACAGGCATTCTTGGTCCCCCCAGCGATTGGCTATTAGTGCGCGATCCACTTCATCGCACCAAGAGTCCACGTCATGGATAGACGGGTCAAAGTTTGAAATAAAATAATGCGAACGTCCTGGGTTTATGGAGTGAATCGCATCTACTATAACTTGAGCCGCGGACGGTGCCGTTGATTCCGGTTGCGGAGTGGAGGTAGACGTGATTTTATTTTCGATCGTTTCTAGTCGGGATAAGATTGTATCTAGCGTTCGCGATTCAGTAGGAGTAGACCGCGGTGTATGGCTAATATACGACGTAAGCGGTGGAATCCCGTTCGATCGTACACTGGAGGGAGTCCGTTCGCGACGGTTACGTGACTTATTTCGTGGTTTTCGTGAGCTATCTCGCGACCGATCGTGCCTACGATGCCGTCGGTACGATCTGCTACGTGATCTACTCCGTGAACTATGCGTGTTAGGCATATTCACACGTCAAAACAAGTTATATGTTCACAAAACACAAAAAATAAAATAAAGCAAAAACAATAGTCACACACGTGGGTAGGTCACGACAAAGTTCCTCTGTTATGAAATTCAAGCTAGTCAGTGGGCCCAAATTGGGGTTGGATTGCGAATCCCACTTCTGATCTTGGGACAGAAGTAAAATCACAATTAAAAAAAATAAAGGTTTATTAACCTAAAAACTTATCACATGAGTTTACTAAAAATAATTAACACATTTGGCAATATTACAATCAAAGGAACAATGTCATCACTACATCAACAATAAAATCAACGAGATTACCAAGATAGCAGATTACACCGAACAGCAGACGGGTAGCGCTTCCGCACGCAACCGGGTCCAAATGAGAAAGAGGGCGCGTCCTATCGCCTGCGGTAGTTTTATAAAGTTTACCCCCTCCATGTTTCTGGGCCGGGTAGTAGTATCCAACACATGTTTAAGAACCATCGCTAGAAAACCCACTTTAAAATAAAAAACACCGTACCAAAATCGGTTCACCCGTTTAAGAGCTACGGTGACACAGATAGACATACATAGCTGTCAAACTCATAACACTTTTGCATCGGCGGTTAAAAATCAGCATGATCATCTTCCTGCTCTTGTTTCACAACCCATCGCATCTTTTCTTAGGCCTTCCTCTCCCTCTCTATCCATCAACATTAAATTCATTCACATGCGTTTCGTCCTTTCTCACCACTTTCCCATCCGAAACGATTGCCTATCAACTTTTCTGTCGTTGGGGCCACTTTCAAACTCATTAGAGGCCCCCAGTGTGTTTCTTTTAACCATCACCACTTTACACATCGACCGCGTACGACGCTCCGATTGGCCCTGGATTGGTGAAAGTCCAATCAGAAACTCACACTAGGGCCACATTTTCAAATTAACGGTAATTTCTACTCTACGTTACACGGCGTACGACGTATTATGATAATCCTACCAGAATGCTAGACACTATTATCTTGCTTATACATAACACCTAGTCCACAGCAAAACTAGTTATAAACAGGTTGACTGCTACACTACGAACACATAAGTCTTGTGACGAATTGTGCCATTATGCAGTTCATATCGCTTTATATGTAAGTGTAACACAGCTGTTGGGGAATCTTAGTTTGGAATCTATTGCTCGTTTGTTGTGTACCTACTACGGGACTAACGTATACAACACACAGAATAATAATAGAACCAAACTGGTTCCAAGTTACTAATATAGGTACCCAGAACATCATTTATAATACTGATAATGGGTCTAATCCACTGCAGATAAATATTATTAACTAGGATGTCGGAAATTATCACAAGGGAAGCTGCTACCGGGACAAAAGTATCTGCCACTGAAACTCTTCAAAATCGATTCAGCCGTTTCGGAGATTAGCCGGACAAACAGACGTGTAAAAAAAATGATTTTTGTTGTAAATAAGTACACTACCGTATATTCCTACTTGATTAATTTATACTTATAGATCTAAAAGTAGCTCTGTCCGTTAACTTGTCACGCCTTTATAACTGAACGGATTTCGATAAAGACCACACGGATAGACCAGAGCACGACATATGACACTTTATCCCGGCAGTACACTCCCGTGGCATAATATCTGATACACATGCAGGAATAAGCTAGTTTACTTTAAGCATATTATATACTTTAACCTGTTTGTTACACGTAAAAGCTTCACACGTCAAGGTCAATTTTGTCATCAACTAATCTTCAGACAAAATCCCAGGGTGTGTAACGCAAACGGAAAGTGAATATTTCATTATTTTTGACCTAGAACGTCTTGTTTTTGAGATATTAGCGAAAAATTCAAGAAGGAGATTCCAAGTTACAATAGTTTGACAAAGGACACGAACAAAGTTATCTCATCTCCAGACAAATTACCAGGGGGCTTAATGCAGGAGGGAACTGACATATTCATTATTTTTGAACTAGAATGAGACATCGCTCAGATTTTCGGGCTTCTGACTCGTAACGACTATCAAAGATCTGCGGATGACAGCCACGACCGACGGTTTAGCGTGCTTTCCGAGGCACGGAGGGGTTCTGATATGTTGAGATGGTCACTCCTCCGCGGACCTACCGTGCCAAGCGAAGCTTAACATGATCGAATGACATACGCATCTGTTATTACCAGAGGTCGGAGTAGGTAGATTGAAATGGGATCAATGAACTGGCACGTATATATTAGTATGGATATGTCTCCGGGATTCCGGGATTTTGAAATTAATTTCAAATGTTGTAATGTGTAGAATAAAGAATACATCAATATGAATAAGAAACGGTTCACTCTTTTGCTGTCTTTTTAATAGTATATAGGTGATCGGCCTTCTACAGTAAGAAAAAAACAATTTTAAATGTTTATCTATCGCATTCTATAAATTTCTAAAATAGTACCTAGTTTAAAAATTACCTTACTTTCACAATATTTGATTCAATCCCGTAAGTACCAAAATGAAGTCCCGGAAAAAAGGTTTATCCATATTGTGATATCTATGACTATTCATGATGCGAGTACGTAAAATCAATCTACCTACTCCGACCACTGGTTATTACTTAGCCCTAGCCGATCCCAGCATAAAGTTGGAAAAGGGCTAGGCAAATTGATTGTGTGTGTTTATCATATTACACTCTAACAGAAAATAAAGGAAAAGGTTTTAAATAAAAAAACAACCCAATGCATCGCAATTCATGTCTTTATTTCATATTATTTAATAACTACTTCAGTCAAATAGGTAATACAATAATAGTTACATTTAACTCATGAATATATACATGAAGATCCTATACAGTAGGTTCACATAGGATGAATCTAATATATGAATACATAGTTATCTCAATAACATGTTTATAATTATTTATTCAACATCAAATTTAGATGAGACATTTATTAATGTTTATAATCTAATTATGTTTTAAGGTGACACTATACACATATTTTATGTAGCTTCTAACCTTTACAAGCAACAAACCCCTAATCATTAAGAGATTCTGATGTAGTTCTCATTTTGAATTTTTTGTGGAGCTATGTTATGACGTATGTACATATTTCTATGAATTATATTTTTACCTACAAACTTATCAAGAATCTTTTATATTAGGGATTTATTGTTGGCTTGCTAATTTCTAGTGCTAAATAATTATCCATCGCTTAAATTACTATCACTCACATTAATTTATCATCACTATAAGCAAAAGCCGGCGACAGCATCAAGTATTTACAGTTTTGGAGTCCAAGAAGACAACCGTCGTTCTTGCAATCTTTCATTGCATAGTTCACCTCAGAAATATCTTATATCATCAAACAGGGTCAATAGGGATGTACCTAAGGGTGAATCGGGAAAAAATTTTAAAAGGGAAAACTACATTATGTTATATAGTATTATATGCCAGATTTATACGGCGGACTGCGACTATCATCGCTTGAACGAGCCGATGTACTGGCAAAAAAAAAATATCTACGAAGCAACAAGCACATCAACGCCTGGTGTGACAAAGACACTGGCGCCATCTACAATCGCTATATGAACAAGCCCTTAATCTGCAAGGTTTCCCTCAGGACGAGTTCAATTGATTACAGATTAGTTTCACAAGAATAACAGTTGTCTTTTCGGTATGTAAACCAGAAAAGGACACGTTTAGGGGCCCGCTAGAGGGCGATAACGCATGATGGGCCATAACTAATGGCTTTAGATAGGTAGAAGTTACGGTGTAGCACCTACTGTGCGAAGGAATAAGAGCCAATTTCAAATATTTTTTACTTATCCTAAATTTTATAATTTTTAAAACTATCTAGAATTAAGCCCAAAGACTGGCTCTATATTTTTAATGGATAATCTTATCGCTTAAGAATATAGACAAACTTCAAGCAAAGAAATTCAGTATTATCATCAATCAACAATTTTGAGTAAATTTGTAGGTTTCAAATGGAGTTAAAATCGCTTTTTATGGATCTGTACAGATTGGAGAACCGCGGTTTCCAAGCCTATAATAAATATAAGAATATTTTAATTTTATAAATAAACCTCCACTGTTCAGCGAGATTACGGCGGCTCGTTTATTTTAGATTTTATTTTGAGTGATTCAACATTGATTTTTGTTTGATGACAACTGTGTTGCCTTCCACAGGCCTATACATCAAATACGTGGGTCATATTAAAAGTCGTTTTCTACAGTGTCCATACAATTGAATACGTATACACTTTTGGTGTAACGAATCTATTATTTATTAATGAAATATTATACAAGCCTAACTAATTTAATTGAAGCTAATCACTATTTTAAATAATGTAGGACGCACTTAGCTCCACATAAAAAAGCAATGAGTTTTTGGCAAATGCAATTTTTTTTTTACTCTTTTAACGAAGTTATCTAGTATAGCAGTGCTGAATTTGCACTACATTATGCACTGTCTAAAAACGTGAAAATTGTCAAGCTAGGAATTAGCCTTTTTCCTAAACTACTATTCAAATGTGAAAAGACCACCAAACACAAGAAAAATAATTGAAATAGGTCCTAGAAATATTAACTTCATTGATTGTTATCATACCTAAATCGAATAGTAAAAAAATAAAACAAAATCTACTGTAGATAAAACAGTACTTTGAGAAACTTATAACTTACGTTATCCATTCAAATCATTACTTAAAGTCAACTTAGTTTCAAGATAACTTGTGAAAAAAGAAAGTTAATAAATAAATATTTTAAAATTTGCGTGCACACGCCGTACGTACAGTCAACCGCTCGTCATTATTGAAAATGATATCCTATTTATCAAAATAAAGAACTAAGCTCAAATCCTATTTCCCAAATAAAGAACTAAGCTCTACGTCATGTCGCGTGATTGTTTGAAAGAGATACCGTGACCCTGGCACATGGTCAACTGATGGAACACGGGTGGGTTTTAGTCAGTAAAAGTCTGACACGCCCTCCCGCTCCGCCCAGAGCGAGAGAAAAATATTCATAAAAATAGTCATATTTACCAAATGAAGTACTAAGCTTATATTTACTAACACTTCTTGTTGCGACATAAAGGCGAAATGTCAAATTGTTACCATGTACAAACGGCTGACTGTACCAGTTACCACCTCCAATAGTTGCCAAGCTGAACCAAATTAGTTCCTACAATGTTCATCTCACACAAAATCAGACCTTAATCCCTTATATTAGGGGATATATTCCGCTCTCTCTTGTTTTTTGACTTGGGTGGGGCTCGGTGGCGGTCTCGTTTGCGGCTGGATGAGGAGCATGAAGATGAGGGGCTGGAGTCAGGGGGGGAACCAGCTTCTTCGGCTGTGAGGCCCATGATCTGGGACTCTGGAGTCGAAGGCTCTAGAACACTGTTGCGGAGAGAGCGGCGTTGTTCTTCAGTGTGTTGGGGACAGCGAGTGGATCTGTAAATTGTAATCCAAAGAATAAAAAAGAAATACCTAATCTCTTGCTTCGTAGGTTTACAAAAATCGTCTGCGCAGTTACGTAAATAAAGCAATGAATATTGTTGAACTGTTAAAAGACAATGCCATTGTAAATGTGTTACACAATTATTCAGCTTTATCCTTGGAGGCAAGTAGGCAAGTCAATAACAGGGTGTTTTTCCTTAAGGAAAATACCGAGAGAATATCAAACGTCACGACTCACGTTGCTTGAAACCCTATTAGTACATGGCTCTTTCCGTTTCGCCACCCTAGGGTGGATAATCTGAATTATTTTTCTTTTTATTTTCTTTCCACGGCTGTGTACATTTAGAAAACATGTTAGCAAGTGGCTCAGGATACCTATTAAATAAACTACCTACACACAGCCGGTACCCATGTTCCATATTTCATTCCAATCCGTTCAGTCATTTTAGCGTCAAAGTGTAACAAATAAACATACAAAATATCCTTTTTATAATGTTAGTTTATAAATAGGCCCTGCTGGGAATTATAAAGGTGTCCAAAAGTCCAAACAAATTTTTTATTTCGGCCAAAAGACGACCACTAGTCATAGGTCTCCATCAATTTACGGGGGTTTGTCAACATCGCCACGCTTGGTAAACGGGTCGGCGATCTCAGTACGGTGGTAAAATGCATGGAGAACTATTACTACTATATTCTATAACTAGCTGACCCAGCGAACTTCGTACCGCTTCAGAATGAATAAATGTTGTGTTAACTTATCAGATCCCACCAACACAAAGCAAAGAGCACCAAGTACCATATACCCATGTTAGACCAAGTTATGACAAACTGGTACTTTGAAGGCATAAAGCGTTTTCTAGCTACCACACACCCATGTTAGGTGAGCTCCTACCAAGTTATGCCAACTTGGTACTTCGAAGACATAAAGCGTATTCTAGCTACCACACACCCATGTTAGGTGAGCTCCTACCAAGTTATGCCAACTTAGTACTCCGAAGACATAAAGCGTTTTCTAGCTACCACACACCCATGTTAGGTGAGCTCCTACCAAGTTATGCCATCCTGGTACTTCGAAGACATAAAGCGTTTTCTAGCTATCACACACCCATGTTAGGTGAGCTCCTACCAAGTTATGACAACCTGGTACTTCGAACTTTTTTGGATGATTTTTTACACCTTGGGTCCGAAAAACCCAAATATTTTACGGATCCCTATTTTTTCTAAAATAAAATATAGCGTATGTTACTCGCAGATAATGTAGCTTTCTAATGGTGAAAGAATTTTTAAAATCGATCTAGTAGTTTTTGAGTTTATCCATTACAAACAAACAAACAAAAATACAAATTTTTCCTCTTTATAATATTAGTGTAGACAAATTCTTACCTAGTGCATAATTTCTTAGTGTGCTCTGACACGACACCGCAGATCTGCTGCAGCAAGTTCTTCTTCTCGTTAGCAGTCATCGTTTCGTAGGTGGCGCCACCGTCGTTCGCGTCCGAGTTCGCCGTGCCGTTGTTGTGCCTGTTGGTAACTTGCATTGTAGACTTACTTTAAAAGAAGACATACTGTGCTTGTGCATTGTGGCTTTTTCTTCTTCTTCTTGGCGTGTCGATAGCAATCTAAATAGAGTTAGCCCAGAATTTGGCTACGAACTTAGCATTTTCAGTAGCGTTCATCAAATATTGTAGCGTGCCAACCGCTTTTTAAAACGGTGAAGCCACCAGTAGCAATGACGTATCGATTTGTATAGGGGACGAGTGAACTTGCCTTTAGAGGACATACAATAGGGAAAATAATCAATTCTGATGTAGGAAGGGCGGCGTTAGACTTTTTGCCCCTCCCTTCATCCGTCACTGCACAGAATTGCAATTAATTTAAAAAAAAGCCAAATGCACAAACTTGTTTCAGATTATTTTATATTATAAACACAAAAATATGACACATAGGTATATATATATTTTTAAATGCATGCAAGTGCTAGCTAAGTTGTATAAAAAAATTGCGTAATCTATGTTTTTGTTTTCAAACTAAAAGCTGACTCTTGGAACATATGAACGTACCATTAATACTGTAGCCAGCCAGGGCATTAGATGTTTGAAACAAAGAACAATTCAGTCTTTATTATATTCTATTGTTTACGATTACACATAGTATTTTCTTTTTAGGAATTCGATGATAAGTAATGTATGACTAAATCAATCAACCCATTTTGAATGAAAACTACATGGATTGGAATTTGCCACTACTGCTCTTGTTATTTGTCTCTCACTCACGTACATACGAGCAAGATCGATGAGAGCGAGTTATATATGGACGACGTGCCACGCCTAATTATACCCTTTTAACTTATGATTTGACTTTGAGACACGATTCATGTAAAAAGACGCATCAAAAATCCAGTCATCTCAGAGTTCTGTACATACATCAAAATTTAAGATTGTACAAAAAAAATTGTTGGGAAAAAGACTTATTTTTGGTATGAAAATCTGTTTCGTACGCAAAACATTGTTATTATGGGCGTAAGCAACGGTAATATCTACGGTTATGCGATATTTAGAGTAAAATTTTATTAAATAAAATTATTTTCGTGAAAAAAGAAAACGTCAGAACTTCAATATCTCCGTTACCTACCAGAAGGTTCCCAGGTACTGAAAGCCCATAAAAATAAGTAAAAATACAAGCGATTCTCGGCTTTGTTAAGGTGGAAGCGGTAGCCCGCGAAATTAAAATAATATTTAATTCAACTCAAAACCAGAAACTGACCTATAAATTGCTAAAAAAAAATAAGAAAATTTGAAATTTGCAGCCTAGCCTGACGCGTCTTTTTACATCCGCTATGTATCATTTGTGGTTCTCTTAGAAATCGGAAGCTCGTGAAGGTTCCAAGTAAACAGAGGACAATAACTAAGGTAGTCTTTAAAAAAATCGAAAGGTTCAAGTATGAAGGCCTATATAACTATGTTAGTCTAAAAAAGTACTAAATATACAGTAAACATACTTATGCATTTTGTTCGGTTTCCTATTATTGTTGTTCTTGATCCTGCGCTTCCTCCGCTCGCTCTGCATGGAGCCCCCGGACCAGTCGACGTCATCTTCGTCATCGCTGAGTAGTCCTGCGTAGGAGGTCGGCTCGCGGCTGTTCGACGCGATACGTCGCGATGCTATGCGCGAGCTGTTGCGACCCATGCCTAGAAGGAAGTATATAATAAACCACGCGTGATAAACACGCCTCTAAAGAGATAACATTGACATGATAATACAACTGATGTTATATTGTCGTGTAGGAAAGAGCGGACAGAGGTGTACCTATAGTAAACGTATCTATGTTGCCAATTACAAATGTTTTTAAACATTTTTTGGACCAGCCAGTGCCAATATGTGCAACTCCGCCCTTAAGATGACCCACTGACCGGTGGAAATTCTAAAAATCCTTTCTTGGGGGCACCTACACTATACAACTTCATCCTCATCAACATCATTTCAGCTCAACCCAAACAAGTCCACTGCTGGACATAGGCCTCCTCCAAGCACCGCCACTTCGACCGGTTCTGTGCTTCTCGCATCCAGCGAATTCCTAGGAGAATCAAGGTAACCAACATAGCTCGAAGAATTGCCAAACTTAAGTGGCAGTGGGAAGGGCACATTGCTCGCAGAACAGATGGCCGATGGGACCGGAAGGTTCTGGAGTGGCGATCGCGTACTGGAAGACGTAATGTTGGAAGGCCTCCCACAAGATGGACCGATGACCTGGTGAAGGCCGCAGGAATTCACTGATCAACAAAATTTAAGTTTGGTTTAATTATTCTTGAAATTCTGTGATTAGTCATTCCGACAGGGAGTGACTGCTATTTAGTTTTTTAAATACTTAGATTAAAACAATAATTAACTATCAGCTCATTCTTAATATTTTTTTATCAGACCTCAACTATGTTTTAATTTAAACAAAAATTTACAAGTAAAAGAGTTATTATAAACCTTAAAACTAAATAAATATCGTTATCATTTACTGCTTACGTTGAAGTTTGCTTGATTGGTTATTTAAGGCCGTTATCTTGTAATGTTCAGAAAGTGATTTTATTCACCCCATTAGTAAGAAAATAATATCTTATACCTTTAAACAAGCAATTCTATTTTATATTTTATATTCTATTTTATATTCTGGATCTCGGAAACGGCTCCAACGATTTTCATGAAATTTAGTATACAAGGGGTTTCGGGGGCGATAAATCGATCAAGCTAGGATTCATTCAACTTGAACATAAACTTATTATTTTAAACACAATTTACCAAAAAATACCGAGCAAAGCTCGGTCAACCAGATATTGGTAAATAATACAGGATAAAAACAATCACAATTGATGCTTGTACTCAAAAGGGTATGGTAAAGTAATATTGAAAACAGTGTTATTACTTTTATTTTCCTGTTATGTAAAACTCCAATTATTATTACAATCGCAGCATCTTTATTTTATCTGATTTAGTAGTAAAATAGCTTCAATACAAAATCATGATGCCAGTAGAAATTATTTTGGAATTAAACCTTTATGTATTAATATCTGGATAACAGAGCTTTGCTCAGTATTTTTTGGTACATTGTGTTTAAAATAATAAGTTTATGTTCAAGTTGATTATCGATAAAGTTGGTCATTGAAAACACGAATAAAACGACATTTTATAAAAATGAATCCTAGCTAGATCGATTTATCGCCCCCGAAACACCCTGTACATACTAAATTTCATGAAAATCGTTGGAGATGTTTCCGAGATTCAGATTATATATCTATATATATAAAAGAAAGTTGTGTTAGTTACACTATTTATAACTCAAGAACGGCTGAACCGATTTGGCTGAAAATTGATGGGGCTAGCTGGGTTGGGCTGGGTAGCTTAGAACCTGGAGACGGACATAGGATACTTTTTTTTATCCCGTTTGACTATAAAGAGGAAAGATTTGATTTTTGTTTGTATTGAATAGACTCCGAAACTACTGGTCCGAATTGAAAAAATCTTTTGTGTTGGGTAGCCTATTTATTGAGGAAGGCTATATTGTATATAACATCACGCTACGATTAAAAGGGGAGGAGCAGCAACAAAAAGTGGACGAAAATTGGCAGGCAATTCGATGCGACAGGAAGGCTCCGGGAAGCAAAACTTTGACGCGGACGAAGTCCCGGGCAGAAGCTAGTATATATATATACAAGAATTGCTCGTTTAAAGATATAAGATTCATCTAAGCCAATGCGAATACCAGTAATTTACATGGAGTGACTACCTTATTGACTTCCCCAGTTATAGGGTAATACGATACCCACGGGTAAGACTGATTGTCAGACTTTCGGGTTTCTGGTGACCCATAAAAACTGTCAGAGATCCACAAATGACAGCCGGGACCAGAGGTGTCTTGGTATGTAAAGATGATCGATCCATGTGTTGGTTATAACTTGGAAGGCTGGCAGCATTATCACATTGTATGGAAATGCTGATTCTTTGACCATTAGATAGGCCAGCCATCTGTTAATGTGAAGAGTAGATCATCTGCCCTAGTGCACTCCATAGCGCTAGTGTTACAACCCTAAACAGCTCAAATATTTAATTCCCAAGAAGATTGGAGTATTTCCCCTTTTGATATTTTCCACACCTGCAGCAGCTACCCCAGAACTGTCCGCCGTGCTAGGAAGATGAGACATTACAAGGGAAGGATTTGTTACCACATATAATCAAAAGAAATACATACCCTCCATGGCATTAAAGTCATACCATCTGTTAGCTTTTTAATTTATGTAAATATGTTCTAGGTAGTTGAAATGTCAAAGATAATATAGTCATCTAGAAAAATATGGTTGTTCTATTACTCACCAGTTCTGTTACTCATTTCACTGTCATGTTAATTATATTTCATTTGGGTGAGAGCCTGGTGATCCATCACACAGGGTATCTTAGCATGGACACTAGTCTCTCACAAAGGATCATATTTTTGCATTTTTGTAAAACATTATAATCTTCTGTCTATGTTAATAACTATGTGAGCCTTTGTGATAAGAGAAATAAAGGTCTATTACTATTCCTATTCGTTATAATTTACAATTAATGAGTTTACACTTTACTGGTCAAAAGCAATAGGCAAATCGAAATAGAATCTCGAACAAACTTCTTTGTGTGTTTCATTGAGTGATTGATAAGTCTTTAAATACTTAACTAGTTTACAGCAATAGGATACCTACTGGGAATACAATTATACAATTTTTGGCTGTTTAAGACTGGTAAATATATTCCCTTGGCACTAAGGTTGCGAACAGATCACAATACAATAGAATTCAATAAGCAGAATACATTTCAAACATATCATTCAGATCTTTTGAGACATAATGCCTCAGTTTTGCATCTTTATCAGATTACATAACCTTGTGGACAATTTAAAATTGTTAGTACTAAATAATGTTTTGTGTTACTAAGTACCTAGATGTACAAAGAAAGGTAAGTTAAAGGTTGTATAGAGGTTAAGTTTAAACAAGCAATATGATAATGTTATTTTAAATAGCAATGCCCATACAACCTAATGAAATCTAATATGACTTAATTTTCTACATTCATTTTTAGACAAAGGTTCCATGAAAGCTTTCAAATGTCTATAGTACGTTGCTACCTATGCTATTTATATCATGATTCTTTCATATTTTTTGTACCCAGCACTTGTATGGTTATGCTATGAACTTGTGACTAATGTTTAGTTTAAAGAGTGGTTTATGGTGTAATCGCAGAGAATTCGTTAATATTTTTTGCGTGTTGCGAAATTATTTTCCACCCTGACTGAATGCAAGTTACAAGGAAAAATAATACAGGATACAGGCATTATTGTGTGCAATATAATGCAAGGCTACTGTTGGAGTTTCCGGAGTACTTACCCATGCATTTTTCTAGATGAGGAGCGAACCTCGTCGCAGAAACTGGCCGCTCACAATTCGGACAGGAACAATTTGAATCAGGGGTCTTTTTCATCATAGAGAAGCCAAATACGTCGCATTCTGGCGTGCTCACGATCTTGTAAGGTTCTTCATCTTCTTTTTCACCTTCTATTAAATCCGTCAAACCGGTCTTCAGGCCGTGGTGGAACTCGAAGGCAAATCCTAGGGCCACATCTTCGCAAACAGCTTCATAGATATAAATTGCAGCAGCTTCGGCAATACTTTCATTTTGCATTATTTCAAAAAACCTCACGTTCAAATCGTGCATACTCAACTCGCTTGTTATGGTATTCATTTTCTTGGATTCTTTTTTCTTTTTGACGAAAAACAACGCACTTCACAATAGATTATAATTCAGAAAATTGGTGTTGTGATTGATTACCTTTCATTCATGTTCAAGAGGTAAGTACTATCTCTCTTTTTCACCTTAATAAATCAATCTATCTCTTTCCACAAGATGTGATAATAATATATTTTTTTAAATGCTTTCAAGAGTCAAACACTCATTAATTTAATTCAAAACTGTAATTAATCAAAACTGGACGGTTATGTCTTTAAACAAGATATTTTTCATCCAAATTAGAGATTTATTTACTAACATTGTGTGACTTCATTTTCGCATTTGTAAATCCATATCTTAGTAGAAATAGGAAGCTCAAGCTCACAAGATTGACAAAGGAAGAACGAACGAACGAACGAAAATTGGTCGCGTTCCATTTACCTTTTAATTGTATTTAAAGCTTTAAAAATGACAGCTGCGTGGCTCGATTCGTTTCGTACCCTAGCAAAAGAGATAGCTGTACACCATCTGACACTGACATTACAAAAGCAAAACAAAACATTTAAATTTCAAATGTGGAACGCCGAACGGTTGATAAGGTAGAAGAGGTGATAGGAAAGTTGTAAACAATCCACTGAGCTGATATTGATAAGAAGTAAATATTACAAATGACATGAGATAAACTATTTTAAAGTCTCTCATTGCTCATCTGTCGTGCTAACAGTGCGGAGTGGAATAAAGTAGAATAAAGAAATAAAAACCATATAAAATGGTGAGTTAGTTTTGTTTTAAAATATTTTTGTAGTCTGTTTACTTACTATTATTCATTTTGAATGCCTATGGATCATACATTAGTTTATTTGCTTCAAATATACATACTTTTTTAATTCACCATACATGTAGGTATTATATTTTTGATCAAACTACATTATCTTTACCTGTAAAAACCATTTAGTAGCATAATGAATGGTTGTAACATAATAGATTTAAATTCTCAATTGATACAAATTAGCTAGAGGGTCATCTTAGGGGACTTGTTCACTAATTTATATTAAATTAAATTGCTGCTGCCTGCTGCCCGCATGGATATCGGGTATTATCCCACACAGACATGCTACTGGGACAAACAGCCTATGTTACTCTTTATAAAGCAGTTATCTGCCAGTCAAAGTCCTGTAACCATCGGTCCAGCCGTTTCGTAGATTAGCCAGAACAAACAGACACAGAGAAGTTTTTTTTATAAGTACCCGCATTTACTTTCATATGTATTTAGCAAAAAGCTGTTATTTGGATATCACAAACAGACACTACAGTTTTATTTACTTGTATAGTTTTCAGCATCCAAAAATAATACAGAATGTAATTTGTTTTTTTATTTAGGTGTCCTTTACTGCCCGTGGCTTGATGCCACCAGTCTTCACCCCCCTCAATGATGACCTTACCATCAACTATGGAGCCATCCCTGCTTATGCCAAGTTCCTGGCTGATTCAGGAATCAAATCAGTTCTGGGTATGTTGTTCTTTTCTAAGTATAGCTACAACCCTTACTTAACCCATTGAATGCCGTAATTACATACACAATTTACAAACCATTGTGTCTTGCGTGGATCCACGTTTATGGCATACAAAGAGTTCAACTCCTGAATAATAATATTTGGATGAAAGATGAAGTTTGTTTAGGAGTTTTTTCTCAGTGATCAGTGAAAAAAAAAAATGTTTAAAAGTGTCTTCAGAGAACTACTTACAGAAAATAAGATAATTTATTTATTTATTGAACACTAACACCTATAGCATAAGTTTCACGATGGACGCCACATCTATTTATATTTATGGCACAATGAAGCTGTGGCAGATTTTTTTAGTGGGGAAGTCTAATAATGTGTCAGTGATCAACCCAGGACCTCACCCTCATTAATTGTACTTACTTGTACCTCGGACGATTTGAATAATATTCATTCATTTTATTATTTGAAACTTCACATTATTAGCGATGTTCCATAAAAGTCTGGTGCATAGTAATTGCAACCGGCGTCCAGATACGATCAGATATATGAACATAAACAAGGCAAAATGAGTACATAAAGATTATAGCATTCTGTAGTTTCTACGTCCCCATGGAAGAAGGCGTGGCTGAATGTATGTATGTGTGTAATTTTATTACCAAAACCACAGCAAACCAAAAATTAAAAGCCTGTGATATTACTCTGACACTAAGCCCGAAAAATTGGTTACGGCCATTGGGCCAGGGAGTGCTCTATCACAGAGAAGTAGGCCTCAATCCCAGCAGTGATCATGTTGTTACCTAGGTATGTACTAACTAAAATGAGTTATTCTATATGCCTTTTGCAGTTGGAGGCACGACAGGTGAGCACATGTCTCTGGCAGTGGCAGACAGGAAGAAGGTGGTAGATACGTGGGTCGCCGCCGGCAAGACCACTGGTCTTCACATTCAAGTGCAAGTTGGTGGAGCTCCCCTGGCTGATGTCACTGAATTAGTGAGTTTGATAAGCAATTTCTACGATTTTCAATATCTATTGAAAGCCAGATACTTATTCTGTCATAATTTTCAATAACTAATGCCAGAAAAAATACATAATTTTCAAAAATGAAAAACGGTAATTCCAGTTTTCACCCATAAATGCATTTTTCTTTTTTTTTTCATAGTTTTAAATATCTTTCTAGGTTTCATAAATGTAGAAAGATTTTTTGATTGTTGAATTTTCAGATTGTTTTTTTTTTAAATCATTTTCACTAGACATTTCCGACCTAAACGCGAGGGAAACCGCGGGCAAAAGTTAGTACGTAGTCTCATAAATGCTACGACTTGTAAGGGTTTTGTCATTCATTTCGTGACAGTACATAATTAGTTAGTTGGTACCTACTATTGTACCAACTAAGGGTCGGTTCACATCTGACGGAAGATGCGTCGAGCGTATCATCGGTCGCGTCTATTCGGTCAAATAGTGTGTGTTCATATCTGACGGAAGATGCGTCAGGCGTAATTTTGCATTTCCGTGATAAATCGTTCTGTATCAAACATTTTCAGTGCAAGAAAACTTCGAACGGTCAGTACACAAACGATCTCCGCTGATGTTACGCCTAGTCTTAATGTATCAGTCAATATACGCGTGGCGCGACGGAGCCGCTCTTTACGTCGGCCGACAATGCGTTGACGGAAACGGAACAGACGCTGTACGCTCGACGCACTAACGCATCATCGGTTAAGTGTGAAAGGTTGAATCTTTTCTCATATAATTGTCTGTTCTGGCGTTACGCGACTGATAATACGCGACGTATCTTCCGTCAGATGTGAACCGTCCCTAACTATCACACCTCCGAAAGCTGTTAGTCCCAGCGGTCCCAGCTGTTATTTATAGATCTTTAACAGTCGTTACGGGTAGTCAGAACCCCAAAAGTCTGACAATCAGTCATACCAGAGAGTATCGTGTGTTACCCAGTTTCTGGGTTATGGAGGCAGCCCACCACCGGTAGTCGCGCTTATATTCAGACGGAAAGCTGACCCCAACGTACCTAGTTAGAAATAGGCTCGGCAGATAATGATTGTACAAAACAATTATCAAAATTATAAATGCCTACCCCATATAACTTCTTGTTATGTACCTAATGTGAAGCGATAAATATTGTTTTTGTAAATAACATTTATCTACTTGCACTCAAGATAAAATACAATGCTACTTTTATTACCTATTTAAATACCTACTCATATTATCGTTATGACAACAGAATGTCATAAATAAATGAAGTGAATTTTTCCATCATGGAGGTTCCATGTCAGCTGATTAGATATAGGTATCAAATGTAAGTATACTGTATGATACTGAATCATTGGAAAGTACACGATATGTCTTACTGTCTTATCAATCAAACATAACATAAAGCCTATTTCCCCGAAGGGTTGGGCAGAGATCTCCTTAATAGTACACCCACATTTGGCCAGCCCACCCGTTATAATTCTCATACAAACCCTTTGTTCAGATACTTTGAACACAATGGGCAGCAGCGTTCTCTATGCATTTTTAACCGACTTCAAAAAGGAGGAGGTTATCAATTCGTCTGTATTTTTTTTTTATGTTTGTTACCTCATAACTTTTGACTAGGTGAACCGATTTTGATGATTCTTTTTTTATTTGAAAGCTGGTGCTTCCCGAATGGTCCCACTTTAATTTGGTTTCATTCGGATAATGGGGTCCATGTGAAAACCATATAAGTCTTAAATTTGCATTAAGTATTTGCGCGACAAATTAACGAATACCGTATGTTTGTTACCTCATAACTTTTGACTGGGTGAACCGATTTTGATGATTCATTTTTTATTTGGAAGTTGGTGCTTTCCAAATGGTCCCATTTTAATTTGGTTCTATTTGGACAATGGGGTCCATGTGAAAACCATATGTCTTAAATTTTCATTACTTATTTGCGCGACAAATGTACGCATAACGCGATTAGATTAGTGCGGAGTATCTACCACAACTAAAAAGTTAAAAAATAAAAACTTTTTACAAAAAAAAAACAACCGACTTCCTTAAAAAAACATTACAAAGTCAAAAATAACTTTAATTTCGGAAGTCGGTGGCAAAAACCTTAAATACAGAGCCTAAGACACCGACTTGCGAAATTAAAGTTATTTTTGACTTTGTAGTGTTTTTTTTAAGGAAGTCGGTTGTTTTTTTTTTGTAAAAAGTTTTTTACCATCACACTACGATCGCCAACCCTGCTTGCCAAGCGTGGCGACTATGGCTAACCCCTCCCATATTGGAGGAGCCCTATGTGGACGTCTTTCTGCTGAAATGATTATGATAACTGGTATCTTGTGGTTTATATTTAGGTTTTTCTGCACTCATTAAAAAAAAAAAACCATTTTGGAAAAAATAAACATCTTCAAAGACATTCAACACATGTAATGGAGATTCTAAATTTTTTTTTTTTCAATAACTTGTAAGACGGCTTCAGGGTACAAACTCTACAGATAGTGTTATAACCCGTAATAGGACAACAGTTCTTTATAATATACTAGCTTTTGCCAGTGGCTTCGCCCGCGAATTGAACATATAACCTACATGTGGCAAAAGTATTGATTGTATTACTTTAACAGTGACGACTGTTTTGAATGATTTCACTCTGCCGCCCCTTAATCTAGTGGTTAGTGACCGTGACTGCTAAGACTGAGGTCGTGGGTACAATTCCCACCCAGGAAAAATGTTTGTGTGATGAGCTCAATCATTTGTTCTATGTCTATGTCAGTTCGGCCGCCTACGCCGCGCCGTAAGGAAAGTTAGACAGTACACGGACGTTGATACAGCTCGATTAGTCTATTTTAGTTATTTTCATAGCATAATGTCCTACGGCATTCTGCTGTGGGGCAAAGCCGCGGACATTCAAAATATTTTTGTTCTTCAAAAAACGAGCTGTTCGAGCGATTTACTAATTAGGTGCTAGAGTTTCTCTGAGAGATTTGTTTAAAGATATTGGTATTCTTACGGTGGCATCACAATTCATCTTCGCCAACATCTTATATATTAGGCAAAATATACACTTGTACACTAAAAACAGTGATTTTCATAATATTAATACTAGAAATAAGGACAAACTACGAGCTCCCTTTCACCGGCTTCATAAGGTTCATAAGTCTTTTGTTGGTCTTGGTATTACCTTTTATAACAAGCTTCCCTCTGCTTTGCTAGATTTGCAGTTTAATGCGTTTAAAGCTAAAGTAAAATCCAACCTTTGTTCAAAGGCATACTATTTTATCAACGACTACTTAAACGATAAGAATAGTTGGTCGCTGTGATTAACTCAAGACAATGTTTATGTTCTTTCAATCCAGAATTAGCTTTCCTACCGATAGTTTATATGGGTAGTTCATATAATTGTTTTTATTTTTAATTTAACTTATTTTGCTTTACTTTTAACTTATTTTGCTTTAACTTATTTTATTTGTTAATTTATTTTCTTTTAATTTCATTTATTGTGGACAAAATCTACTCATTACAATGATTTTAAATGAGTTGTATTGCA
Source organism: Aporophyla lueneburgensis (assembly GCA_932294355.1). Lineage (NCBI taxonomy): Eukaryota > Metazoa > Arthropoda > Insecta > Lepidoptera > Noctuidae > Aporophyla > Aporophyla lueneburgensis. The sequence continues at coordinate 24,145,167 of OW028749.1, forward strand.
ACATGTAGTTAGCTAGCGACCTCGTCAGCTGTTCATAATATTCTGTCTGACCAACCGGCAGCAAGTTCGTCATGCTCCCTTAGATGTCACTGCTTGCGGTAGCGTCGGGGGTCGGGTTACCACCTTCCCTCAAATAGGCGAGGGGGGTAATGGCTGACCTTTGCGTTATGCTCGTGAACGGGTGCTGCTTGTGGTGACTGGTCGTCTTGCTGACCATGGTTTTTGTTATTGTTACTTGTATTAACTGTTATTTTATTTTGGTCCGGAGGTCCTAGTTTAAATATTGTAACTTCAACTTAGCTGTATGCATCAATTTGCATCGTTGAATATGTAAGCGGGCACGCCCTTTATGCCTGGAGGCTTTATTTACGTTTTAAATTCTGTTTACGATTTATTATTTATTTCAGCTTGAGTTTAGTTTTTAATGTTCTGTTGGTGGTATATTGGCGTGTGCTAGCTGACATATGGTGAATAATGTATGTTTTGTTTTATAATATTAATTACTTACACAATATTGTATAGAATCAAGTTCTTCTAACTTAACAGACAGCTGTGCTGCTGGGGAGTTTGTTCCGCCACTTCTTCTTCCCAGCTAACGCACTAGGAAGTGTCGAAGGGCGGGCGTTTTGGGGGGACTGTCGTGTGTAACTTTGACGTTCAAAAAGTGCTGACTCTCAGCCTAGTTTGAATAAATGACTTTTGATTTTGATTTTGGTGTAATTTATCTATAACTAGCTGACCCAGCGAACTTTGTACCGCCTCAGAATCAATAAATGTTGTGTTAACTTATCAGATCCCACCAACACAAAGCAAAGAGCACCAAGTACCATAAACCCATGTTAGACCAAGTTATGACAAACTGGTACTTTGAAGGCATAAAGCGTTTTCTAGCTACCACACACCCATGTTAGTTGAGCTCCTACCAAGTTATGCCAATAAAGCGTTTTCTAAGTATCAAACACCCATGTTAGGTCACTTTTGTATTCTTAAATAAGTGTTCTTAAATTTTCTAATTTTCCGCGAAATTTTTTAAATTTTTTCTTTCATAAGAATCTTCTCCTGACAATAACAAACACAACAAAAAAAAAATGGAATTGGTCCAACCATTCACGCGTGATGGCGTGACCAAGGGAAATAGGGATTAAAAACATAGTATGTATTTAAAAACATATAAGTATGTTTATCAGTTGTCTGAGTAAAGGCTCTGCCTAGTTTGGGATCAGATAACACGTTGTGTTGGTTGTCCTATGTAAGGAAGATACTTTTATGATTTATCAAGATTTATATTTTTTTTCCTCGTTCAGGCCCGTTACTGCCAACAAGCTGGAGCTGACTCTCTGCTGACCCTCCCCGAGCTATACTTCAAGCCAGCGTCAGTTCAGGACCTGGTGTTCTACGTGTCTCAGGTAGCTAAGGCTGCTCCCAAGTTGCCTGTGTTATACTACCATATTCCTGCCATGAGTAAAGTTGAGAGTGAGTATAATATGTTTATTTGATTTCGTTTTGTGATATTATTTTGACCCAATTCCTGTTTTGGGTCAGAAAAACAGGATAAGGGCGTTTTACAAACATCTATAGAACTGTGCAACATACAAATATAACATAAATTCGCTTTAATATAAAGAGTCTAATTAATTTGGTAGCAAAACTTCGCTCATGTTATGGGTATTTTTATGTAACAAGGATGAAAAAAATCGTGACGTCTTCTGACTGCAGTACTTAACACTGTATACATATTTTATATTATTTTAGTGTGGATCATCTATAAAAGTACACTCAATCAATAAAACAATAATTAGAAAAAAAAAACTAGGAGGGTACTATGAGGGTAGAAATAAAATAAAGTAAGTAACATCAGTATATATGTCTACGGTTCCAAAAACTAACCATAAGTACTTAGAATATAATGGCGCGTAGCCAAAATCTGATCTAAGCCCGCCATAATGTTCTGTCTATATATTATCTGGTATTTTTTTTATATCAAATGACATTGTCACAAATAAAATCCCATTTTTTTGCCAATAGCGCCCCCTGTCAATCTCATCGAAGTGGCAAAAGATACTTGTAACCCTGTAAGAAACAAGTGACTGTGTTTAAAAATATCTAGACACGCGGTAGCGTGTCAAGCCAAGTTCAAGTAACAGAACTGACGAGCAGCACCGTGTGTATATTACACGAACCATTTGGAGCCACTTTTGACCACCTCATAACTCAAAAACTGTTTCATATAAACGTGTCAAATTTGGCTCATATAGTGAGACTTGCGAGATACATATGTGCTCCAAATTCCATAAACACATCTCAAACGGTTATTTAGATATTAACGTCCAAAAATCGTCATTTTTATCACTGACTGACCTATAGATCAAAACTCTAACCCAGTTCCAGAAGATCTAGAAAGTTCAAATTTAGCATATAGATAGGTAATTAGGTCCAACCAAGGAATAAATCAGAAACTGGTAAATTTTTATAATTTTATTATAATTTTTCACTTAATTGATTCTATTAGGAACACTTATTACAAAAACCATTTGGTATTAATTTTGTTATAAAGCTATAAATAAGTACCTACTAATAATTTATGTACAAAAAGTAATGATATCCCATCAAAAACATAAATGTGAAATGAGAGCTAAGTTCAATATATGCCTTGGTTGTTGACTTCAACGACAAAAGAAGTGAGATCTAAATGGGTGCCAAGTGCAATGGTCAGTCCTGAAATTTATTTGTAACTACATAAAATATCATTTCTTCTTATAACTTAGGATAATATATTGTAGCCTAAGGTCTGACTTGGCTAGTTTTCATATACGAATTATATTATAGCCTTGTACCTGTTCTACCTGTTACTTGTCGGTTCTTATTTTATTATTTCGAAAATTGGGCGTGCTGGTAGAAACTAGCAAGCCAACAGCATGAGAACTAGCCAAGTCAGACCTTAGGCTACAATATATTATCCTAAGTTATAAGAAGAAATGATATTTTATGTAGTTACAAATAAATTTCAGGACTGACCATTGCACTTGGCACCCATTTAGATCTCACTTCTTTTGTCGTTGAAGTCAACAACCAAGGCATATATTGAACTTGTCTCTCATTTCACATTTATGTTTTTGATGGGATTTTGTTAAGGTGAAGGGTACCTACTGAATTTCTGCAGGTTCCGGAAACAATACACATATTTCATCTCATCAGGCCTTCTAATAACTGTATCATTTAATGTATCCAATTGTATTTAATTTCTCCTCAGTCCATATGCCTTCGTTCGTTGCGGCAGCTACTGTCACCATACCAAACTTCAAGGGGATCAAATTCACGTCCAACGACCTCAGTGAAGGCGCTCAAGTCCTGAGGACATTGAAGGAAGGTCAGGAGATGTTCCTCGGAGCTGATACTGTGAGTATTCTGACTTCGACTCAGCGTCTCGGATACTAACAGTCCTTTGAACAACAAACTCAATTTCATACAAGATAAAGTTCAAATTCTATATGAAACAAAACTTAATAACAAATGGTAATTCAAAAATCAACTTTGAACACACTATGCTAAAGTACATAGTTAATAGGTAAGGGCAATAGATAGTTAAACAGTTATGGTCATTTATATCTTTAAACGAGCAATTCTTGTATATATATATATAATCTGAATCTCGGAAACGGCTTCAACGATTTTCATGAAATTTAATATACTGGGGGTTTTGGGGGCGATAAATCGATCTAGCTAGGATTCATTTTTATAAAATGTCGTTTTATTCGTGTTTTCAATGATCAACTTTATCGATAATCAACTTGAACATAAACTTATTATTTTAAACACAATTTACCAAAAAATACCGAGCAAAGCTCGGTCATCCAGATATTGGTCATTTAAATGTGCATTATCTAAGATTCTGAATTCAAAATAATAAGGTCCGGGAAAATATTTTTCTTAATTTATAAACTTTTAGTAAAATCTCTTTGACTGCATTGGTTGTAACTGGCTGGTATTGATAGCATTAAATAGATGACATAAAAAGTAAATACAGTATTTCCCGCTATTTTTCGAATGTTTTTTTTTGTCCGCCAAAATGAGCAAATTTAACGAAAAACTTCGATACATTTTGTTGAAGTTTAATTACAACAAAGGCAAAAATCTAACGAATCGATCATACGATAAACAGATGGTGTACGACACAAAAACATCACTCAATTATATCTTCTATCTATATCTATCTATACTAATATTATAAAGAGGTAACATTTGTTTGTAAGTTTGTAAGTTTGTATGTAGGGGGTAATCTCCGGAAGTAATGAACCAATTTTAAAAATTGTTTTACTGGTAGAAAGCTACATTATTCGTGAGTGCTATAGGCTATAAATTATAAAGATATCGTGCATATTAGCTGAACTATCTCAATTTTTGTCTAGCCAGGCGGAATAAAATTGCTCTTACAACAAAGTTATTTGCATGCGCTGCCTTAACAGTTGTATATAATTCAAAACAATGTATGGCAACCTGGTCCGCTTTAAATAGTTCTATAAAAGAGTCCGCGACACCTTCTTTCTATCTTTTATACTTTAGCAGATATAGTAGCTTTTATGTGTTGAAAAAAGTATTTTTCGACGTACTTACCTTTGGACGTTTTTTTAAAACAACAAAATATTAAACCTTATCGAAAAAAATATTATTATGATCACAAGAACATCATAGAGATACGATTTTCCCAAAGCAGTATGTCAATTGGTTAAATAATTTCGAAGATAATATAAAATTACTAAATCGCAAAATGCCGCCGTCCATTCACGAACCGCATTAGAACATGCTTTGTACGGACGTTTTATCCATTTACCCATAGATTGCATTGTGGAATTGCGTCATTTTTCTGAATCACGGTGTTAAGATTTTTCGCGGATTAATGATCCTCTCCGGTTATTATTTAACTTTCGTCGTTAGGTAGGTGAGTTGTACGCAGTTGGTTGGATGTTGTTGGTCTTGGTTGTTGTCTTTAAAATTGTTTTGGTTGCTCGGTTTCTAAAAACAAAAATACTACTTCGTTCTCATTCTTCGAGTTCGAAGCTGTGGTATTTCTGTTTTTGGGATATCGGACAGTTTCAGTGATTGTCTATCATGTTTAAAAGGAAATCACAACTTTCCCGTCAGACATCCCAGACAAGAGAAGCTCAAGCACGCCGTACGGAAGAGTCTGCTCTTGAAAATCATCAGCGCCTTTCGAGGAATAGAGTGAATATTTCGCAAGCACGCGCTGTAGAATCTAGCTCCGAGCGTTCACAGCGGCTTGCTAACCAAAGCTGGAGAACATCGCAGGTCCGTGCTCGGAAATCTAGCGCTGAACGTGCGCAGCGTCTCAGTGATTTAAGGCAGCATGTCTCTGCAAAAAAGGATAGGGAGACTAGCGCTGAGCGCTCGCAGAGGCTCGTTAGCCAAAGCGCGAGAACATCGCAGGCCCGTGCTCGGAAATCTAGCGCTGAACTTGCGCAGCGTCTCAGTGATTTAAGGCAGCATGTCTCTGCAAAAAGGGATAGGGAGACTAGCGCTGAGCGCTCGCAGTGGCTCGCTAGCAAAAGCGCGAGAACATCGCAGGCCAGTGCTCGGGAATCTAGCGCTGAACGTGCGCAGCGTCTTTCTGATTTAAGGCAACATGTCTTGAGCACGCCACAATTGCGGTGGTATGTCCCCTCTTTGAGGAGTGGATAGAGAGGCGCCACGGCATCCTCACCTTCCGCCTGATGCAGGTTCTCACCGGGTGCTTCGGTGGGTTCCTGTTCATATAGGATAAAGCGGGAGGAAACGCCTGGGTGTTTCCATTGTGAGGATCGTCTAGAGGACACGGTGGAGCATACGGTGAAAGTGTGTCCTGCCTGGGCGGAGCACCACCGTGTCCTCGTGGAGGCGATCGGTGGCGGCAACCTCTCGCGTCCGGCCTTGGTGCGAGCCATGGTACGGAGCGAGAGCGAATGGGAAGCCGTCACCTCCTTTTAGGGAAGCAGTAATGCTCGCAACGGAGGAGGTGGGGTGCGTGACGGAGTGGCAGTCTCTACGCCCTCACGTCCCAAGCCGCCGCAGGAGGAGACGCCCTGGGCGTTGGGAGTCGATAGCTGACTCCCGGCCACCGTAGGTAGGCACGAGCTTGCGGGCGGCGAGCAATGGGTAGCTCGCCGCCCGGTAAGGATCAAGCTCGGGTCGACGGCGCGTAGTGTTCCACGCGTACCTCAAAGAGATGTCAGCAAGACTGAAGGGGTCTGCTAGGACCGATGCCTGCTAGGGTCGCGAGATTGTACGAAAGAGATACCGTGACCCTGGCACATGGGCAATTGAAGGAGCACGGGTGGGTTTTAGTCAGTAAAAGTCTGACAAAGTCCTTCCGCTCCGCCCAGAGCGGGAGAAGTCATTTGATGATTTCCCATCCAAAAAAAAAGGTAAGTAACATGTCTCAGCAACAAAGGATAGGAAGACTAGCGCTGAGCGCTCGCAGAGGCTCGCTAGCCAAAGCGCGAGAACATCGCAGGCGCGTGCTCGAGAATCTAGCGCTGAACGTGCGCAGCGTCTTTCTGATATAAGGCAGCATGTCTCATATGCAATAAAAATAAAACCCTCCTTTTGACAGTCAGGAAATAACTCATAGCACTCAGTACTAACCGAACCACACTCATAATTTCATCACAAGTTAAAATGTTTACCGCCCAACGAAGTGGGCACGGGTAGCGAATTTACAAAGGCTATACTATTTTAGTCACGAGTCAGACTCTAATCAGTGAGCTTTTGTTTCTGAATATTACTCGACAATACCTAGTCTATCTCAGTAAAAAAATTGACTCAAATAGACTAGCTTTTTGTTTTGATATTTTCAAAGAAAATGCACGGACAAAATCTAGTACCATTTCAGTCACGCGTGGACGAAATCCCATCCATGGTTAATACCCCGATTCAGAGTACCCCGACTCGGATAGGTTAGGTTAGAAGGCTAAGGCGGGAGCGAAGCGGAGCGGAGCTCCCGCCTTAGCCTTCGTGGTTATTTTTTTTTAAACCACCCAGAAATAGGAGCCCCGCGAAGCGGGGCTCCGTCAACCTATCTTAGCGCAGGTGACAATCAGTTACAAACATATTAATTTTGAATACATATTAATCAAATAGATAAGCTTCAATTATAGGTTGATAGTTACATGGCAACTGTTATCATTTTAATTGCTCGTTTCTATTATGTATTTGATAAACAAAAATAAAACGAATTAACAATCGAGATGTACTTTTATTAGGTAAAGAACACTACCCACTTGTTGCGAGTATAAATTTAAAAATATCTCGCCAAAAGCTTAGCTATTCGAGTGATATGTATTATATAGAACTAGATTTTGTCCGTGCTTTTTGTTTGAAAATATTAAAACAAAAAGCTAGTCTATTTGAGTCAGTTTTTTTACTGAGATAGACTAGGTATTGTTGAGTAATATGCATAAACAAAAGCTCATTGATTAGAGTCTGGCTCGTGACTAAAATAGTATAGCCTTTGTAAATACGCGCACGGGTCAGCTAGTACTTATAATAAAACTGTAGAGAGGTCAATTCTGTACATTGAATATGTATTCAAAATTGATATTGGAGGATGAATGGTGATCGATACTGATGCCAAAAATGCAATCAGTAAATTTTTTGTCTGTCTGTCTGTCTGTATGTCTGTATGTGCACGCATGGGTTAAAAACTACTGAAGGGATTTTAACCAAACTTGGTACGATTATAGTCCATACTCCTGGGCAGGTTATAGGCTATATAACATAACGCTAAAACACATAGAACCCGAGCAGTGACGATACGATAAATCCGACCTCCACCCGGGCGAAGCCGCTGGCAAAAGCTAGTTAAAATAATAAAACTTGGACACCTAATAACTCAAATAAATTTTGATTCCAGCTTCTCGCGCCAGCTGCTCTCCTGGGCATCAAATCCAGTATCGGAACCAGTTTCAACCTGTTCCCGAGACTAGCACAAGAGATCTTGGATGCTGTCGAAAAGAACGACGTAGCCAGGGCCAGGGCTCTGCAGGAGAAACTCAGCTTAGCTGTTGAGGCTCATACTTGCGAAGGTAAGAGAAGTTATTTTTGCCAGTGAACAGCTGGATATATATTTTTTCAGTATTCATTTCATTAGGTATCTGAATATCGGATACTATATTTTTTTATCCCGATCAAATATAAGAATTACACTGTTAATTTAATGGGAACTTGTACACACGTCTACATATTATCAAGCTATATATTTCCAGTTTTTGCTGAGCTCGCACTGTACAGATTTTTCATACAGTGAGAGGTCAGTTTATACTGGAAAGTTATAGCTTGATTTGTCCCCGTGCGTCCAACAGTATAAATATGGACAGTATAGAAACTAGGCCTATTTGTTGATATAATTACCTACGGTCCGCTGCGTTAGAGTTCGTTAAATTGAAAAGTGTTTTATTGAAACAAAATTCTTTAACACGGTTTGCGGTAGGAGGTGACTGGTAGAAATCGATACGCGAAAAAGAGTTCATACATTTTATGACTTTCTCCAAGCGAATTTTCTTTTTGGTCAAAATGATGGTTGCGAAAATTTTCTTTTTGTTTTAAATGATACGTGAGAAGAAACGTTGTTCCTGACGGGGATCTCCCGACCGACCATGCACACGTAATTTAAACAGAAATGAATCTAACATTTATAATTACTTAATAATAAGAATGACTATCGACATGTTGGATAGGTTATAAGAAGGCCTATGACTCCGTGACACATACATGGCTCATGAGGGTGCTGGAATTGTACAAAATAGATGCAGCTCTACGCACCTTCTTGATGTCGTGTATGAGGCAGTGGAGGACGGTTCTTCTCTATCCAGGATGTCCACAAATCCAGCAGATCAATGAACCGATCAGGATTGAGCGAGGAATATTTCAGGGCGACAGTTTGAGTCCGCTTTGGTTTTGCTTAGCCTTGAATCCTCTAAGCACACTGCTGGAGGATTCAGGATTAGGCTATCGATTGAGAAGAGGTGGTCAGGTGATATCACACCTCCTTTACATGGATGATCTGATTTTTAATTTTTTTTTTTTTAGTTTTTTCTTAAAATATTTAAAAATATAATTAATATGTTTGAAAATGAATAAATGAATAAGAATGACTATAATATTAATAAGTACATAATAAAAAACCAGGTTAAATTATCCGGTCGTTTTGTGCGTCGTCCGTAGCACGATAGACTCCGCGCTTGAGGAAATTCGGCTATAAAGACCTATGTCCAAATTTTACTTAGTTTAATGTACATATTTACTTATATGTATGGTATGTTATTAAGAAATACGCATTATGCTCGTGGCATTTTTTAAAAAGATCGCGGGTGGTCCGTGTTGGAAGACGTAAACGTAGAATGCGCCTATTCGTGTCGTCACGGCAGCCGAAACTAAGAGCACCGCGACCTTCACTTAGATAATCAATTCAATTCAATTTATTCATTAACAATTTTTTTTTGTCTCGTAAATGCGCGCGTCTGTGTAAGTGTGTCGTTTCGACCGTTTGTTCGTAGTTTCGATACTGTCCATATTTATACTGAGCTTATACGGTGGTGCTCTGCCGGGGTCGCGAGATTGTTCAAGCGAGATACCGTGGCCCCGGCACTTGGGCAACTGAAGGAACACGGGTGGGTTTTAGTCAGTAAAAGTCTGACACGCCCTTCCGCTCCGCCCAGAGCGGGAGAAGTCATTAGATGATTTCCCATCCAGAAAAAAAAAATACGGTGGTGCTCTATTTGGACATTAAAAATTGAATTGGCATCTTACTTAGTTCTAAATTTTATAAACATAAAAAAAAGAAAAATCGTGCGACCTTCATGAGTGGTTTTGATCAGTCACAAACTATATGATAATACCTTATAAAAAATTTACTCGGATTATTTTTACACCTAAAGTGAATATATTTTTTTTCCAGGTCCCTGGGTACCAATAATGAAGGCTGGTATGGAAATAGTCACCGGCATCAAGGTCGGTCCCCCCTCCCTCCCTCAAAGGCCCCTCTCCGCTGAGGCCAAACAGAGGATCCAGTCCAAACTGAGGACTTTAGGCCTTAGCAAGTAAACAAACGAAAATGTGCCTTATGTCGACCAAACAGGTTTTATTCTCGAAAATCATGCATTTGTGTAATTATTGTAAGTTTACTATTGTTGTTATATTTTATAAAAAGAGTTTATTTTTGTGAATAAAAGTTTTATTTTTATTTAGAGAAGTTTCTACTTTGTGTACTACATAATCCTTTTTGTGTATACTGGAGGGACAGACGCCAGCAATTCAAGCTACTACAATCTGTCAAAATTCTGTAATAGGTTTTCAACTTTAACGCTAAAGTATTAGGTTCTAGATTGCTTGGGAAAATTTGACAGTTTCGGGTATCTTGCGCCTGTATGTCATAAGAAGTACATATGTCATAAGCATGTACGTATGTCATCAGAGTAAAGTTTAAAGGTTTACAGAATCTGTACTTAAACATCTGTTACAAAAATAACGACTTTCGGAGCGGACTGGTCCGCTCCGAAAGTCGTTATTTTTATTTCAGGCTTCTGAAGGAGTCACAAAACTTCCAGTCGTGAATTTAGAAAATTATAGATAAGCACAGTTTCAAATTTTTTTTTGTTACTAGTCTCCAGTGTCTCACTTCTGGGCAAAGGCCTTCCTCCTTCCTTCCATATTTCGCGAGGCCGCGCGTTCAATTCATATGGTCCAAAAATCTTATACATAGAAAATCTTCACAAAAGATTCAGTATAAAGTCTGTCCAAATATATTATTAGGGCAGATTTTTACTGTTTCAGTTTAGAAGATTTTTCGGTGTACGTTACCCCAGCAAGAAAGTGTCTCCTAGAGTTATATGAGTAGAACGTATAATGTGTGCCTTATCTGCTGTAAATGTGCCCCCACATAAAAAATGTGTGCCCCCTGTCGTTTTGGTAAAAAACGGAAAAAACGATTCTTGCTGTGGTAACGTTTTTCTAGCAGGAAAATTCTAAACGAATGATCGGAGAGATAAAAATTGTGCATGGCCAGAGACCTTATATGTGTGCCAAAATGTGCCCCCAAAAATAAAATCTGTGCCCCTTCAGGTTTTCGAGATATTGCATTTCCTGCTGGAGTAACGTTTTGATGAATCGTATATCTCTAAAACCATTGCATGTGCCCTTGTAGAATAAACATACACGAGTAGCTCTTAATATGTGCCCCTTTGTGCCCCAATTAGATTTAAGAAAATATTTATAGTTTTCAAGTTATCGCGGTTTTATGAAAACTCGAAAAAACATCACAGCGCCTAAATGAGACAAGGCACAAGTTCGCTGAAAACTGTATTCGGTCCTTCTTGACGCTAATATTAACCATACAAAGTTTCAAGACTGTTCATGCATGCATTTTTGAATAATGTTGCTAAAAGTCAAAACGATGGTGTCATAACTTTGAGGGCAAAATACAAGGAACCGGCTCAATCCCAGATGTGTAGGTGTAAACCAAAATCATGTGCCTTTAGTCAAAAATATATGGTGAAAATATTCAGCTTGGAATATTTCGCATTAAGTAAATATTAACAAAAAACCAAAATATGCAAACAACGGCTGGTTATCCGACCAAATTCCAATGACTACTAAAAATCGACGGATTCATACATATCGATGACCATCTTTATTGGACGTATTATACCTAAGCTGTTGTCCGTACAGTCGCGTTCAAAAGTTTTGGGGGCTAATTAAAAAATATATTAAATGCACCTTGTGACTATATTAAATGAAACAGCTTGTTGATGAGGAAATTATTATTTTTATTCTCTTAATTTTAATTCTTAAAGTAATTATTGCATCAAATCACACATTAAATTTCCTACCTATAAGTATTAGAAACTATTTGCACGTTGTGTAATCATTATTATTTAAATCACAGATCAGTTTTTCATCTAAGTCTAACATATAATTAGTAAATTCGCATCACAAAAATCACAGATCAGTATTATGTATGAGTATAATATTGTGTAAAAAAAATATTAAATTTTAAATCACAGATAAATAATTTTCTTACGAGTAATTTGCTTATACATAGATTCAGATAACGTGTGTTATTTCGTTATAACGGATTCATCCGTATAGTAAACCGCATAAAGATATAACTGTAAACATCGAATGTGCACAAATTATCTGATGGAATTTGGCTATAAATAAACATATTTATCCCATATACGTAACAACATTATCACCTGACTGTGGAATGACACTTATATATCTAAAAAACGCCATCAAATCAAAATTAAGTGACACTACATAGTCAGCTTTAATATAATCGTTGGTTAATCATTATAAATCCCTCATAGGTACGTAATACGAGATAAAAAATGTAAACACGTTGTTGCAACACATATCATTGTGCGGTTGACTATAGGTATACACTAAATACAACTCTCAAAACTGTAGGTACCAAAATTTATTTGGTTAAGGTGAATGCTCCAACCAACCCGCGAAATTCAAATTTTCTTACGTTTTTTGCAATTTGCACGCCAGTGCTAGGTTGTATGTTGATTAAAATATTATTAAGAAGTATAATCATAAAAATCATCAATACAAGTTCTTAAAGGTGTAGAAGTGACTTTTCCTGTTTTGTTTTTTTTGGTTGCTACACCTTTATGAACTTGGAAGGTTGTATTGATGATTTTGATGATTATAATTCTGTAACTACATACGTCTTACAGCCGCGAATAATATTTTAATCATCATACAACCTAGCACTGACTTGCAAATTGCAAAAAACGTAAGAAAATGTGTATCTCGCGTGCTACCCTGGAGCATTCATCTTAACCCTGTACAATTTTGTCTATTCTACTATGTAGACTATTACATGTGGCATAATATTATATTTCTCACGTCGTTGGATTTTACCATATAAGTCATCATAACATTCAAATAAATTACTATTTTTTCTGTAGCAGTGAGCCCTGTAATGTCCAACACTTTTGGGTTTCGATGCGGGTTCATATTCTATTACAGAAAGAATTGTGTACTCCTTATTATTTACTTCAATGTTACGAGGCAGATCATCCAACTTGGCGCACACGTCATGAAGTTCATAAATGATAATATCTTTAACATTGTATGTGAATGATATATTTCCAGCGCAACAAATATGACACTCTGGAGTAAATTCTGTTCTTAAACATGATTCGCAAGCTTCTTGTAGGTGGTTGATACCTTTAGTATTTATTACATCCATGTTTAACGGCAAATACTTGCAATTGTACAATTTGTTTTCATCTGCATGACTTGTGCACATACTATTAGAGCAAACTCTTTGTCGTATAGCAGAAACGAATAAGCTACTTGTACATATTTCATCTAATATTTTGGTCGTATTACATGAACAGTCAACTACGTATTGGGTTTTTGATTGTTTAAAAAGTTGAAGGAGCAATTTCGCTCTCAGGTCATATAATTTTTTACCACAATTCTTGGCATTCGATAATTCTGTAATTAATGATAAGAAATCATGAAATTCTCCTTTATTAATCTGTGCATCTACAGAGTCTCTAAATTTTTGTCTATCTTTGTAAGCTATTGCAAACGTTTGTGAAACAGAATCGAAAGCACATGTGTTTGTTATTATAGTCCTGTTCTCAGCGGTTTTAGAATTTGCCACGTTGCCGTTTTGTAAAATATAAATTGGTTTGGGTTTTAAACTTCTGGGTGTGGATGTGGATACGGCTAGCCCTCTCCAATTCTCAATTTTTATCGGGTAATCTTGAAAAACTGACTGTGCCTCAAAATCGTTATTTTCGCACTTCAAGGGGTTAGGTTTTGGCCTTTTATTTTCTGTCCTTTGTGTTCGCATACTTTGTTGAGCTCGTTTGCTTGGATCTATTCTGTGCAAAACGTCACTGGAACTAAGTTTTACAGCTGTTTGGCATTTTTGAAATGTTTGTTCATAACGCAACCCCACAGAGGATTTTTTTTCAGAAGTCGTTTTAATGTACTGTTCAATTCCGGTAAGAAATATTCATTTTTGTTATCTGATGGTTCAACTAACTGCAGATACAATTTTTCGGTTTGTATTAAGTCCTCATAAAAGTTCATTAAAGGTAAATGAACATCTTTGTCATTTTCGTTGTGAAGTAGTTCGATTTTTGGTTGAGAGATGTCATTTTCAGTATGAATATCATCTAAATTTTCGTGATTCGTGTGATTTACAATTTGGACCTTTAAGTTTTCAAAAGCTTTATTGCATTTGGGCTGCAAATCATTTAAGTCCGCACTCCTGAACTCATGGAGCGATAACGTGATTATGTCTCTTAAAACTGTTTTAAGTTCTTCATAGCAACGGAGCTGCTGAATATGTTTCAAGCAGCGAATGTAAAAGAACTTTACTTTTTCGGATGTTTTATCAAAACAGGATTGTTTATAAAGGTTTTTAATAAAATGGGATTTGTCCATGCGAACATAACAGAGAGGTATTGCTGCGGTATTTCCTTCAAGCACATCAAAACACTGTTTTAAATAATCATTGAATTCGATTTTTAAAAATACTTTAGTTATTGCTCCTAACAAGGCAGAACTGTCGTCACTAATTATTTCATCTGGCAAAACTTTTCCGATTTGCCACGTATTTAACCATGTGGTTATCGTCTCCATTGTATGGGATTCGGAGGCCATGTAGCACATTGGTACACTGGTATCCAGAGTGTAGGCAACCACTGCATACAAAAATAAATGTTTAGGAGTGCGATATTTTAATAAATCATTAGAAGGTGGTGGCTCAATTGGCTGAAATAAGGAGCCAGTAGCATCAACAGAAAGTACTTTCGGTCTATTTTTTAAAGTTTCATTGTAATATTGGTTTTGTTCATTCGTCCAAAAATATGTGAAGAAGGGAACAAGACTGATTTTACGGATAAAATTATCGTAAGGAATGCAGTGCGCCATAGCATACAAAGATAGTATTGTATTTTTGTCAAACTGTAGCGCACTTCTGGCTTCATGACGCAATTTTCTTAAATTGGGTAATTTAGGGAAAGTTGTTGGCTTTTTTGGATTATCTATAGTCATTACCTCGTTTGCCATCGTGTGTTGAACTTTTAAAGCTTTTTCGTATTTTAACTTTTCTTTGATTCGGTTTACCCTATCACGAGTAAGTCTGTTTTTAATTAGTGGGTCATGAGAATCATTTTTGTTGTAATTATTTAATTCACAAGTAACCTTTACGCAATTTTTAGATGGAGGGGAGATATTCAATGACAATAGCGCGTCACATTGGGTACACCTGCCAGTACATTTGATTTCATTAAAGTTAAGATCAGCAGGTACATAACTATTACTGAAAGCAAATGTACATTCTATATTACTTTTAAAAAATATTTGGTCTTGAATTTCGTTAGTCCACTTTTTTGGTAGGAGACGGTAAATTGAATTTTGGGGTACGATGTTCGAATATTCTGCAAGGCTCATTTGAAATGTTATAATGTAGGGATCAGTATCTTCTTTTTCTTCAAATAGGTTTATACGATCATCGGAATCAAAAAAATATGTTTTATTTCTTCTAATACATATTTGTATGGTTTTAATGGCCATATTGTGATTAAATTTTTCACGCAATTCCTGCTGTATGTAAATATAAACATTATTGCTTTTAGGAGGAATTGCTGCTTGGAATTTGTCTTTATATTTACTAATCACTCTCTTTAAATATTCTTTAGAAAAATTTCCTTTTTGAGTTGACATTATTGTATAGTAAAATTGACAAAATTGTACGTGTGTGTCTAAAAGAACGGGTGTGTTAAAAAAAGAAGAAAAAAAGTAACTTAAAAATAACTCTTGAGAGACTTGTGAAGCGGCTTACATTTCTCTACCGTAACATTCTTAGGGTAGTCTGCCCGCCCGTTGGTGAGACGACATTGTGAAGGAGGGCCTGTATCGTATTGGGTGAGGTTGGTGCAGGACCGTGGTGTGCTGAGAAGAGGCATATACCATATGAAAATATTTCTTTCATATTTCATAAAAAATCATGAAAATATTTCTATTAGACTTTTTTATCTTCAGACAATTTAATTCGGCAGTATATATTTCTTGAAGGAACCACGGGCAAAAAAATACTCGTGGTCCCGTCCAGGGACCAAGGGACCGGGACCACGGGCAATAAACGAGAAACTTAATTTATGTACGTTCAGCCTTCAGCGTTAAAATGACGAGATAGGTTTTGTACTTGGCCCAAACCAAGGGAAGTTATTGTAAGTGGCCCAAAACTCGAAATTGAAATTTAGATAATATCTTTTCGTTTCAAAGTTTCCTGAATCTATTTATACTATTTTTATAGGATGTAAGTTTGTGTATATCCGTGGGTAAGTATAAAATTTTGTGCTCAATTTTTTCCAGAAGTACTCTAGCAATTAAGTTGGAAATATAGTTGTGATAAAACTTAGCCCTGAATAAATAGATATATTCAGCCTGATCGGTCCGCCAGAAGTTTTTTAGATACATATATTCTATAGATCAACAAAATTGTTACTTACATCATCTAGATAAACAATGGGAAGCTTATGCAACTTGCCAATAGGCAAAATGCCACCCCTCCCTGCTTGGTTTATATTATTGTTGTTATAGCAGCTGCCATAGAACATTCTGTAAAAATCAAATCACGTATTTAGCTATTTCAGCTAAAAAGATACAGCCCTGTGACTGTGACATGTTGAGTGTTGACGGATTGTGGTCGAGTCTTAGTTTTGGAGACATGAATTCTTGTCACGAATTATTTTTTTACTTTGTAACTAGAAGTTATTAAGGGATTATATGTCATCAACCTAACACAAGAAGAGAATTAAATACGTATCAAATAAAAAAGAAAACAAATTACTGAATCGATTTTAATGAAATTTCTATTGGAACGATCGGAAAGAATGTATATCCTTTCAGATGAAAACAAAACAAACATGATTTAGAACATTTTTTGTTAAAAATAAATAAATATCTAAAGTAATGAAAAAAAAGAAAAAAATCCAAGTACTTGATAAGTGTACAAGTATTTTTAAATAAGTCAAAACAATGCCATTAAATACTTACCACCGCAGATCGTGCCATAAAATTCACCACCTCTACAACCACATAATTGTTATAAAATGCTTAATACGCCA
Source organism: Aporophyla lueneburgensis (assembly GCA_932294355.1). Lineage (NCBI taxonomy): Eukaryota > Metazoa > Arthropoda > Insecta > Lepidoptera > Noctuidae > Aporophyla > Aporophyla lueneburgensis. The sequence continues at coordinate 24,162,320 of OW028749.1, forward strand.
CTTTCAACCAACTTAAAAAAAAAAGTAAACAAACAGTATCAGTACAACTGCGTGACTCAACGTAACAGTGTCCTTGGCGTCATAACATAACTGCAACTATTTACCAATACCAAGTAATAATCCAAACGCACTTCAGTCAGTAAACACTTCGTCCTTATTATTCATAATAGAGCGACTTTACACGTAACTGTCTCTATCACACTAACACCGTACGCGTACTAGCTGTCTCACTTTCTCCAAGTTAGACAAAGCGACTCCTTGCGACACGATGTCAGTGGATGCCGCGGGGCCAGAGATATATGCAGCGGTGTGGGGAGGCGAAAAAAGGGAATCTTCTATTAAGGAGAATGCTCCAACCGCAAAAAACTCAAGAAATGTTGAATTTCGCGGGCTGGTTGGAGCATTCCCCTTAATGATGAAAGACTTACTATTAATTTATCTAACCTACGGCTTATCAATAAATATATATATATATAAAGACAAATACGGGCTTTTTATTTATATACAAAAAAGAGCTACCTCTTTTTAGTAGTATGTATTCATCTCACATTTCATGAACTAAATTTTGCAAATAAAAATCAAATTTTGGATCAAAGACCTGGCAAATATCTGGATATTTACCATTTGCCATATCTTTCGTTCACATATACATACATATACATACTGGATGTATTTTAATGAAATTTAGAACGGAGAAGATAGCTTACCTTGGAATAGCACTTAGGCTACTATTTATAATGTACTTAATCATGTGTAAGGTCATAGAAATAGCTAGTCGAAAATAATCCAATAACAACTTTATTTTATTACTTATTACTTTTCTACTTCAGTGTACTCAGGTACAACACGTGTGAACCGGTTAGTGAGTAGAGTAAAGAAGGTCATCGATATGTATGAATCCGTCGCTTTTTAGTAGTCATTGGAATTTGGTCGGATAACCAGCCGTTGTTTACATATTTTGGTTTTTTGTTAATATTTACCTAATGAGAAATATTCCAAGCTGAATATTTTCACCATATATTTTTGACTAAAGGCACATGATTTTGGTTTACACCTACACATCTGGGATTGAGCCGGTTCCTTGTATTTTGCCCTCAAAGTTATGACACCATCGTTTTGACTTTTAGCAACATTATTCAAAAATGCATGCATGAACAGTCTTGAAACTTTGTATGGTTAATATTAGCGTCAAGAAGGACCGAATATAGTTTTCAGCGAACTTGTGCCTTGTCTCATTTAGGCGCTGTGATGTTTTTTCGAGTTTTCATAAAACCGCGATAACTTGAAAACTATAAATATTTTCTTAAATCTAATTGGGGCACAAAGGGGCACACATTAAGAGCTACTCGTGTATGTTTATTCTACAGGGGCACATGCAATGGTTTTAGAGATATACGATTCATCAAAACGTTACTCCAGCAGGAAATGCAATATCTCGAAAACCTGAAGGGGCACAGATTTTATTTTTGGGGGCACATTTTGGCACACATATAAGGTCTCTGGCCATGCACAATTTTTATCTCTCCGATCATTCGTTTAGAATTTTCCTGCTAGAAAAACGTTACCACAGCAAGAATCGTTTTTTCCGTTTTTTACCAAAACGACAGGGGGCACACATTTTTTATGTGGGGGCACATTTACAGCAGATAAGGCACACATTATACGTTCTACTCATATAACTCTAGGAGACACTTTCTTGCTGGGGTAACGTACACGATTTTTCGTACTTTAATCATTTGAAAGTTTGTCTTGGGAAACTATTATTCGCTTAGATGTTGACTGTCAAAACGCACAACATTCATGGCATTATTTACGTTGCTAACCAGACAATGTATTCAAACATATGAAAGAATGGATTAACAATAAACATCAAAATGATTCAAATTTTGATTATTGTATGTTACGCAATTAAGTTGCAGGAACTAAAAGAAGAAAATGACAAATAAAAATTTATTATGTAAAATCACGCCACAAAATAATACATATCTAAAGTAAGATAGATAAAATATAGGTACTTATAAATATCAATTTATTATATTAACTTTTTATTTAATTCAAGATAAAATTTAATTTTCAAAAAGTAATTAATGCACAGATAAACCCATAATCCCAAAACCTTATAGAAGTGAAAGAAAATGATCCGATCAATCATTAAAGGCACAGTCAGCGAGCTGAATGTAGTTATCTTGGAGAATTTGTGGAAGGGCATCTCTCTCTTCAGTAGTTAGTGGTATTAAAGGAGGTCTGACTCCGCCCACCGGAATGCCGGATATTAGTCTGAAGCATTCCTTTTCGGCTGCAATCTCTTTACCTGGAGAATGAACACAAATATTAAAAAGTGAAGTGAGACAAGAACATCATCACTAAACTCGGCCCATCGCAGTCCACAGGTAGTGAGAACATATACATACATTATTACATTAAAAAAAATGAAATGATGATTTTATGCTATACTAGCTTTTTGCCAGCGGCTTCGCCCGCGTGGAGGTCGGAAAATATCCCGCGGGAACATACTGCCGGGATAAAAAGTAGCCTATGTCCTTTCTCAGGCTCTAAACTATCTTTGTACCAAATTTCATTTCAATCGGTTCAATAGTTTTAGCAGGAAAGCGAGACAGACAGACAGACAGAGTTACTTTTGCATTTATAATATTATATTAATATTATATATTATTATATTATAATATATAATATAATATAATATTATATATTATAATATTATATTATATTATATATTATAATATTATATTAGTGTTAGTGTGGATGTGGATTTTAATTTACCCCATTAAGTTCGATTTTCAAGTTGGGCAAAGTGTTATTGGGATTTTCCATTAAGAATTTCTGGGCTGTTGCCCGCCGTTTCGAAGTAGGCGGTGTGACAACCCTGTGTCTCGGTACGCACGTTAAGCCGTTGTTCCTGCGCCTGATCTGTCTCCGGTCGTGTCGGATTACCGTCCTATCGGACTATGAGAGTGAGGGAAGAGCTAGAGCCCCTGAGGCTGCGCACGCACTTGTGCACTATATTATCTCCCGCGTCGAAGGCTAGTCTCCGTTGAGATTGGCCGCCATGGTCGAATTACAGTCTGGAGGATATATATGTTCTAATTTGTAATTTGATTTGATATGTGTACGCCGTTGTGGCGAAACATGCCATATTTAATTTGATGGGTCCACCCTTCATGGCAGATTTTTTTTAGTCATAATATTATTTTGCATAACAGCGGATAGCATAAACTTCATTTCGCAGAAAATCGTTTGGCATACACTCATTTATCATACATTCACAACGCATAATTTTATAAGTCAGAATCATCTTTATGCATAAATTTTATTTCCATAATAATGAAAAAGGAGAACCATCATATCGCAGAAAGTTCGCAGTCAGAATCGTCTCTTAGCATTATTTCATATCGATAGTCATTAAAAGGCAGAACTATCATATCTCAGAAATTTTACAGTTAGAATCATCTTTTGGCATACATTTCATATCCATAATAAATGAAACACTCATCTATTACATTACAGAAAAATCATAGTTAGCACGCTGCATGCAGACAAGCATACACCATGCATGCAGCATGAAAGTAAGGATGCAGCATGCAAGCAAGCATGCAGAATGCAAGCAAGCATGCAACATGCAAGCAAGCATGTAGCATGCAAGCAAACATGCAGCATGCAAGCAAGCTCACAGCATGCAGGCGAGCATGCAACATGCAGCATGCATGAGCTGCGGCGGCGCGCGTCAATATCACCTGCTCCTCAGCTCGCGGGCCGCCTCGCCCCTCCGTGCCTACGCGGGCTTAAATTACACTCTAGGGGTAGGGCAGAGAAGACTACGTGGAGTCGGTTCTGCAACGATTCGTTTCTGTCAATAACTTTTGTAGCACAACATATATTGACTTTTTGTGACACTATTTTAAATTAAGGTTAAAATTCACTTTTATAGAAATGACAATATGCCTAACAAATTATTCGAAATGAAATTCTGCCATCTTCATAGTATGCCAAGTGAAATTCTACCAAATAATCGTCACTCTAAATAAATGTTATGCTAAACGAAATTATGCGAAATTTTAAGTCTGCCAAAGGTAATTATGCTTAATAAAAATCTGCCATCTTAAAAGTATGCCAACATAAAGTCGGACATATAAACATTCGGCCAAACAATGATTATGCTAAACTTTATTTATGCCTTACAAATATTCGTTTAAAGAAGTTTATGCCAAGTGTGTTATGCCAAATAAAATTCGGAGCATCAAGTTTCTGCCAGATAGAGGGAACCCAATTTGATGCATGTCATGTATGTATACTCATATATTGGATCTCATAGTTTGATAAGATATCAGATAATACGCGTACACGGTGGCGGTGGATAAACCATCTCAAGATGCGCCACTGATCCCTGATCTCCGCATTATGCATCCAGTTTACACCAGCTTTTTAAGGCATCATAAAACTATGATGTTGAGTGGCATACAAGCCGGCGGGACATTTAATGATGAGCGGTCTTCTGCTGCCTTAGACGTCTGTAATGGTGTCTCTGCTGGCACCGTAGATAGTGGTACCATTCCAGAGAAAAATCTAAAATGTCTTATGAGCGTGTATTTAATCCCCCAAAACAAAACAGTGTCGTTTCATAGTGGCAGTAGGAACAAGGTGCAGTGGTAGTACTCCTCCGTACCTACTTTCTACACTCTTTTTGCCTTGAATAGAATAATAGCAATAGAATAGCAATATAAATAGTTTTCCTCACCACTAATAGTGATGTACTCGACAAGATTGAGCAGTCGTTGGTAGAGGACTGTGCTCCGCGTCGTGTTTCCTCTCTCGCGATAGCGTATGATATCGAGGATCAGTTTCGGGAACAAGTTGAACTCGCTTATTACAAAGTTTTTGAATCCAAGGCAAACCTCTGGCGCCAGGTAGAACTGAAATATCAAGTTAATAGTTACCTTAGACAAAACCAGTTAACCCTTAATAGGGCAGAAATTAATGTTGTCCGTGTAGTGCCGCACGTAAAGAATAACACCATCCCATTTCTTCCCGTGGGTGTCGTAAAAGGCGATTAAGGGACTAATTAGAGAATGGGCAGCAGCGTTCTCTATGCATTGTACCACCGTACTGCGATCGCCAACCCGCCTGACAAACGTAACGAAGATGGCAAACCGCCATTTTCGGGGGATGCCCATGTCCGGCAGTGTACGTCTTACAGCTGTAATGATGATGAGGTTAGAAACGAAGTTTGTAGTTGAGGAGTCGTAACTTTAAGGGTTGATTTTTTCAAGAGAAAATCGATTTTTAAGTTAGACTAATCGCATGGTTAGAGGAGCTATACAAAATTCGTTTCTGCACTATACATGGTTAAATATATAGATACGATGACTAAATGAAAAATGACGCTACAGTTTTATTAGGAAAACTAGGTTTTTTTAACGTGTTCTTGTTGATACCCCATAACTCTAGGGTATTAATTCACGTAAGGGTTTTATACATAAAAAATTGTGCAGTCGAATTATTGTAGTTTGTATGAAAGATTAAAACGAAACAAGAATTCACATGCCAATTGCTTCCTTGACATGATCTCACTAATATCATAGAGCTATGGGATTTCAAAAAGAACACCTTGTATAGTTGGATTCTGATAAAATCCAAAATTAATAACGCTAGACAGAATAAAGATTTTCTTGCCCGCCTTAGTCACGGATCAACGAGGAAGAAGTAAACCAGCCGTTCCTTATCTTGGTGATTTAGCAACACAGCAAGAAATCCTTGATTCAATGGCTCCAGCAGATCTGCCAGGGTCGCGAGATTTGTTCGAAAGAGTTACCGTGGCCCTGGCGTATGGGCAACTGAAGGAACACGGGTGGGTTTTAGTCAGTAAAAGTCTGACGCCCTTCTACTCCACCCACAGCAGGAGACGTCACTTGGTGATTTCCCACCCAAAAAAAAAATGGCTCCAGATCGTTATAATGTGGTTTGAAGCTCGTTTCTCTGCTTTCTATGAAAGGAGACTAGTGGCCGATGGGGTGCCATGACTGGCTGCTGTTAATACAATTAAATATAAGCTTACATAGTTCGCGGCGTACAGTTGCTGTAGGCCGGTTGGTTCAGGTCTAAGTGACACCAAGTTACTGAAACAATTCGATTTCACTCCTATGAAAGTGGGTATCCTTCTTGTTGCCAGTCTGAAAAAGGCAACTATGTCCACTGCAAAAACACAAAGTAATTAAGTACCTATATAAATAATAAAACTTTTTTACAAAAAAAAAAACCGACTTCCTTAAAAACACTACAAAGTGAAAAATAACTTTAATTTCGGAAGTCGGTGGCCTCCTCCTTTTTTTAAGTCGGTTAAAAAGGAGGTTTAAAGATAAATCAATTTATTTCTGTGAGTAGGTTAACAACACACGACACGTTAATAAAATTATTTTAAAACTAGATGAGGTTGGCGTTTTCTACCTGACTACTCAGCGAAGAAATGATGAAACTAACTTGAAGTCACAGTTTCTTTTAAAATCGAGAAATAATCATGCTCAGATTATATGACATTGTGTCTAAATGATCTTTTGAGGAAATAACCACTCAGTGCACCGTGCCAGTCAGTTTACGAAACTCTACGTAAGCAATTTAATAGAGCCAAAAACATTAGGCTCTCGGACGTCTGGGAGCAATACAAAGAAACCCAATACGTATACAAATAGCAGAACTGCCGGAACCGCAGTATGGCGGAAATTCTGTGAAACCTTTGATACCAATCATGAAGCGGCAAGGGTAAAAAAAATCCTATCGAACCCTTGATGCGCTGAAAAAACCCGACAACTCATACACATTAGGGAGCGTACCCATACTACGTAACCCGTTTAGGGGGGGGGGGAGGTCATTAAAATACTACGCTCAGTCACAGGAGCAGGGGGTTGGCTTAGTCTTTTAGATTTTTAGATTTTTGTCACGTAGTCGATTTCGCCGAGAGAAATTTCGCGCTTTTTCGAACTGTATTTGAATATGTCGCGGAGTGTTTACAGCTTGGCAAAAAAGAGTCTGACGCGGTGACAGTTGAAAGTAAAATACATTATTTTTGGCAACACTGCTTTATTCGTCAACTGCGGGGAGCTTCTCTGTCATTGTGTTAAGTTCCCAGCTGTATTTCACTTATTTCCAAATGTCTATCAATTTTATTATTGCTTTTGTACAGATGCCAGCTGCGCCAGCTACTACAATCTGTCAAATTTCTTTAATACATTTTCAACTTTATCGCTAAAGCATTAGGTTCAAGGTTGATTGGGAGAATTTGACAGTTTCGGGTACATTGAAGCGGCGTCTGTACATGTACATATATATTTTTATTTGTTTCACTTTCTGCCTGCGAAATAATTAAAAATCATATTTGTCAATACTACGTAACAGCTTCCCGAGGAGAGGGGGAAAGGTCTTGGTATATGTATACTACGAGTGGTCACCGAGGAGCCGAAAAATCTTAAAAAATAGGTCACATAGTATGGGTACGTTCCCTTAACTGACCATGAAACCCAGTAAGCCTTCTTAAGACTCACTTCCCAGACTGTAACCTCCTAGAGGACAGGACGGGTGAGGCTGAACCAGAATGGACTCCAACAGATAAAGACTGGTTCAGAGCCCAACGCATATAACAGAACATAGGATAAAGTGATCAACACCTTTGGGCCCTTTGTGTGTGTAGGGTTAGATGGTATATATTCAAACCTTCCTAAAATGATGGGTTTACCACCTCTCACCACGCCTGGAGACCTTCAGCGTGGCGCGAAGCTAAAGTCATTTTCTTACCCAAACTAGGTAAAGGCCTTCACATCCCAAGGCCTATAGGCCTAACAACTTATCTACTGAAAACCCTCGAGAGATTCTATGATAGACATATCCGTGAGGGACCTTTCCGGGTAAAACAACTTCACAAACAACAGCACGCGTATTCCATAGGCAGATCAAAACAATCCGCACTACACAGCGTGGTATCCAAAATTGAATGCGCAGTGGACCACAAATGCTTAGCACTGGCAATCGATGAATGCGCGATATCGAGGGCAGACAAAACTATGTTCGATAGTATCAACATGGCTCTCGACAGACAATATAGACCCGACTCTGGAGCGTATGGATCACCAATATGCTTAAGTTGAAAGCTCTACAAGTTACAGCCAACGATACCACAAAGGCAGTAGTGGCGAAGACTTCCCGCAGGGCGGCGTTCTTTGGCTGCTTCTATGGAACCTGGTCGTAGACAGGCGTCATCAAAACACTCAATGATAAAGGTTACTTCATCCGATAATATAACCATAATAAAAAATGGCACCCATGAAAACTGTGGCATACATCCTTATGCGCCAAGCCTGAAAATAGTAGAGTACTGGTGCAATAAACGCCAACTATCACTAAATCCAACAAAAATTTAACTGATATTCTTCACAAAAAGAGGAAACTCACTACACTGCAACTCTCACAATTGTTTGGCACTAGCCTAAGCCTATCAACTGAAGTTCCTGGGCATTTTTTTGGACAAACAACTGAATTGGGCAACAAAAGGACATCACAAACACAAACAAAAGGACGACAGGCCTGTTGGTCTTCAGGGGTTCGATTCCCACCCAGGACAAATCTTTGTGTGATGAGCACGATCATTTGTTCTGTGTCTGGGTGTAATTTATCTATAATATGTATGTATTTAGAAATATACTATAAGTATGTTTATCAGTTGTCTAGTACCCATAACACAAGCTCTGCTTAGCTTGGGACTAGATGGCGTTGTGTGATAGTTGTGGAATATTATATTATTATTATTATTATCACCACAAAAGCGAACATGACGCTGTGGCAGTGCAAGTGATTTGGCAGGGACTGGGGTGTTTTCCCAAACTTACCTACTGGCTATAATTATATACACCACAGTTCTTCGACCAACTGTCACAGAGTCTACACTGTAGACTCTTATGTAGACTCTACAACAATGATGGTTCAAAGACCGACTCTGGAACCAGAATCAGAGTATTTTTTAACGACCCAAAAATAAACATATACATCCCGCTGGGAATGCTCAACAACGTCTATCAGGTGGAATATGTGGGCATTTTACAAGCGGTGTACGTCATAGAAACCAGTAGAGTTACAAACACCGATGGCACTTCAGTCCTCAAAGCCTTAGGGAAAAATTACATTACCTCGAGTTTATCAATAGAATATCACAATGAACTAGAAAGGGCGCTTTCTAGTGCATTGTGATATTCTATTGTGTATTAAGTTTTTAATAGCAACAAAGTCACACTGGATAAAAGGACACAGCGGACCGCTAAACAATGATGCTGCTGATGAAATGGCGAGAAGTATCCAGCGTGTCAGTTAGCAGACCCGACCCCTTCGTACCCATCCCCTTCAACCAGCTATGCAGGTGGTTACAGGAGTTCACCCACACACAAGCAGAGAGATGGTGGATGTCGACACCAGGCTGAAGCCAGTCCAGGGAATCTATGCCTTCTTTGGATGGCAGGCTGGCCAGACGTTTGTTACGGTCTGCGACTGTTGACAGTGACGATCACAAGTCACTGCTCGCTAAAAAAACACTTTAACATAATAGGCATAACGGACAGTTCCTTACGCATGGCTTCCAAGGAAGTTGAAGAAACCGTTGCGTGTGTACTTTTCGAACGCACAGGCGTTGCCTAATCTGGGCACAGCGACCCTCGGGGCACCCAGATCCTACACGGACGTTCTCAACAGACCAGGAATTATAGTCAACTTCTGGAGGGAGGTGGGCTGGTTGGAATAATAACTAAAGGCCGCCATGGCCCACTGTTGATATTTTAGGATCAATAAATGATAGAACTCGGAAAATATGCAGGAACGTATTTTTATTCACCACTTTGACACATGAAGATGGCGCGAGAGAGAAAAAGTGTTGCCTCTCATCTTTATATATATAATTCTACTGTACGTGTGTATGTCACTGAACTCCTCCTAAACGGCTGGACGGATTTGAATGATTTTTTTTTGTATGCGTTTGGGTGGCACCCTGGATGGTTTAGATTCACAAATCAGCCTGACAGATGGCGCTGCTATCGAGTTCTAGGAAACAGGACAACGTCTGTACGGTCAGGTAGTTTTATATATATTAGTCTATGGTGTTGCCAACCAAATACAAGTAAATTATGCAGTTATGCTAACAAGAAAATATAAATGGTTGCGTTCTCATTTACTAACACCCACTCACAATGGTCCACTTGAAGGACTAACACGTAACCCTTCCCAACTGTCCCCCACCGATCAGAATGAAACTTTGCACATCAATATAACACTAAAAAATATTAAACCCGTGTTTTTTTATTTTTCCGGAATCCACTTTTTAGGGGTAGAAACCATCCCTTAGGTTTATAAAGGTTGTAACGGTTTGTGGGGATAAGTTATATTAGGGTTAAGGTAGGTTAGCCTATCTGTGGTCAAGATCGTAATGTTCTGATTGAAAAGCAGTCGAATAAACTCACTCTACCCAGAGTTACGTGGGTTTGTCTACTTAGGGGTTATTAGGGGTGGTTTCTACCACTAAAGAGTGGATTCCGGAAAAATAAAAAAACACGGTTTCAATATTTTGTAGTGTTATATCGATGTGCAAAGTTTCATTCTGATCGGTGGGTGTCAGTTGGGTAGGGTTACTTGTAAGTGCAGAAACCAAAGCCACTAACATAGAGCATACTAAGGTACATTTCCTTTTACCTTCTACGTAGGTATACTGAGGGTAGTCATCTAATATCAGGGGTATGTTGGGTGCAGCCTGATATATCAGCTGGAAGTAGTATTCCAGTTCTATGTAATCCTTAGGCTTGTAGAAGGGCTCGGGCAAAATGATGAGAGCAGCAACACCAAGTTCTTCTGAATACCTCGACTGTAAAACATCAAATCATTTCTTTAAACATCTTAGAATACCTTTTAAAAGAAACATCTTCCGTAGTTTCGAGTGAGTTATGTTGGTTAGCCACAAGCCAACAGCTTTAGGGAGCATCATAAGCGAATCGTTTTGATAGGCAGAAACCTGTTAGTAGTTTTATTGTAGTTTTAACCGAAACACGGTTAGCTATGAGGTGTAAGGGGGACTATACACGTTACACTCTGCCACTGACAAACGAGGCGCTTGTGACCAACCAATGGCGGTATAATCATCCAAGAAGCCATCCTAAATCCTCCTGAGCAATGACGGGCAACAGCGTATCTCTGCGAAAGGATTGGCTCTGCGGTCATCAACCCGTATGTCTAGCGTGGTGACGCAAGCGTAGAAATGGGAAGTAATCGGGAAGTTTTACTGGGATCAAAGTATCCTATGACCTAACCACAGGTCACGGTGCCAAACATCGAATACCATCAGCCTTTAAAGCGTGAAAATATAACAGACGAATAGTTGTGTGCGTTACGCCAGCGGAATGTTGTCGCTTTTCGTGTAAATGTGCCCGAAATTTAGAATTTGTGCGTCCAGCCGATCCAAAAATATTCACGAACAACAGATTCCACTGGAGTAACATTACCCCAGCGGCATGTTTTTTAACCGGTGGTCGTAGCTGAGTACAAACTAGCTACTTATATAGATCAAATTTGTGCCTAATTGTGCCCAAAAAATGAAATTTTGTGCGTCTTGAGGTTTCAGAGTTATTCAAGATGCCGCTGGGGTAACGTTTAGCGAATTGCTGTACCTCTCAAATGGCGTAACATAGAACTACGATTTTTTTTACTACGGTGGGTCTTAATTTGTGCTTTAGCTGTGCAATTTTATTTTTTCTATGATTGACACCGTTGGAAAATAAGAAATTGATTTTCAAAAACCCTTAAATCGATCTTTGCGCTTCAATGAGAAACTCTAAAAACGTACCAAGTATGGTGGTTTGTACCTTTTATGAACTCAAAGTATCATGCGAAATTAGATGTTTCTATTCCAACTCCTTAGAGAGCTATTCCATTTCAATTAAAATCTGGCTACGCTAAAATTTAACACTCCAATACATGAGTTATTATTAAATGACGGTAATTATGATTCGACAAATAATTAGTACCTTTATTCAATTGCTTATCCTTAAAGTTTCAGCTGAAAAATCCTTGTAACTACGCAGATATAAGAAGAAAATCATAGGAAAAGAAATTTCATGATTAACCGAACAAATTCGAATGACTGCATAAAAGCGACCGTGCAGTACATTGTGCCAACCTTCTTAAATTTGTAGTTTTATAATAAAATTTTATGATAAATATGAAAACATTTACCACTTACCATTGTTTTTAATTTAGTTTAGTTTTTAGTTATGTTCTAACATTTGACTGAAAGCTAAAGCTCAATAGAATATGGCTTACAAATTGTGCGTGTGTACGTACGTGTTTTACAAACCAATAAATAATTTTATGTAACACTTGTGTGAGACTGTTTCAAAGGTTACCCCAACGGCATCTTGAATAACTCTGAAACCTCAAGACGCACAAATTTCATTTTTTGGCCACAATTAGGCACAAATTTCATCTATCTAAGTAGCTAGTTTGTACTCAGCTACGACCACCGGTTAAAAAACATGCCGCCGGGATAACGTTACTCCAGCGGAATCGGTTTTTCGTGAATATCTTTGGATCGGCTGGACGCACAAATTCTAAATTTCGGGCACATTTACACGAGATGGGGTACTAATTATCTGTCAAGCCGAAATCGACAATATAAAGCGACAAGATTCCGCTGGCGTAACGCACACGAATAGTTAACTCCGCATTATTATACAGAATTAGGTAAAGATGTGGGATGAAAGGCTGTTGATTTTAGTTTCCTAGAAGCTTTTACAACTAGTCACTAACTTATTAACTTAAATATGTTATAGTTACGTGTTACGAAACTGTAATATATGTATTTTTTAATGGCCAATCTTTCTTTTCAAAATTGTGACTGAGAAAATACTTATTTCCTAATAATATGGTTCCGATAATACCATGTTCGGGACACCATAAAACATATCTATAAATAACTGAGAGAAAACTGCTTTTGAATCTCACGTTAATGTAAGGTATTTATGCTCATGAATGTACGTACCATTTCTATTGTATCAGGGAATGTCACGCCGCCGACACTCGAGAAAACAATAAGGTCCAGCAGTTCCGCAGCCTTCACCCAGGCGTACAGCAGCCTCTTGTTGTCAGTCACGTTCAGGGTTGGTCCTTCTCCACTCGTAGAGCCCACTGAAAAAAAAAACACGAGGATCGAGAAGCTTATAACCGGAAAACGTTCACATCTGCTGATATGCCTCTTTCAACTATCAAGAATACGACTGGTTTAATGTAGGTATTCGATGCTTCACGGGGTCGTCGGTCTAAAGTCGTCGGTTTTAAGCGTCTTACCTTCTCAGCTACCAGTACTTACACAGTCGCTAATCGCTATGTGACTTAAGGTAGTAAAAAGTAATTTTAAAATAGGTATGCACCTATAACGCCGTCGGCTCCTGCCTCTTTCAAGTATTGTGCGTATGCGTCAACGACACTGGTGTCCACGGCGCCATACTCATCCACCGGAGTAAATGTTGGTACGATATTTCCTTTTCCCATGAAACACTGGAACAGAGAACAAATTACTTGGTCAATTAACCCTTCAATTCCCAAGTTAATAACATTTTTGCCTTTCTTTTTAACTAAAATAGCTTATCTACATTTGTTTAGGATAGAAAAAAATAAAAATAAAAAATATCCCCTCCCTTAATTTTTTTATGGGGGTGTCACCTACAAGTGACACTGGGAATTAAGTAAAGCAGTGTAACAAGTAAGACTAAAGGACACACACGATTATTCTAATAATTTCGGTAGAAATAAAACTTTAGTTTTTATATTAGTATTTATTTATGTGAAAAAACATAATAAAATAAATAAAATAAAAATAAAAAAGCCTTTTATTTCCAGTAACAACATTAACATGCAAATATTGTCTCCTACCTATAGTACTTAATTAACAAAAGGATAAAAAAATTGAGAAACTAGTATCTATACACTTAAATACAATTATCTTAATAACTATTTAAATTTTACTAATATTATAATAATAGGCAGTACCAGTTTTTGTTTTACTGTACTGGAACCCCTCTCAGGTAAAGGCCTCCTCCAAAGCTTTCCATTTCTCCCGGTCTTGGGCTATTCGTTGCCATTCTGGACCAGCAATTTTTTTAATATCGTCGTCCCATCTAGTGAACGGTCTTCCTCTATGCCGTTTGCCCGGTGGGCCTTTCCATGACGTAACCGTTTTGGTCCATCTACGATCTTTAAGACGTGCTATGTGACCGGCCCATTTCCACTTTAGCTTTTGGCTGTATTTGAGAGCATCTATTGCTTTTGATTTTGACCGTATTTTGTTGTGGTTTATTTTTTGTATTTTCTTGATATTTAACATGCTGCGTTCCATTCCTCGCTGACATGTAATTATTTTGTTCTTCACTTTGTTGGTATATTTCCATGTTTGGCATGCATACGTAAGACAAGGAATGAGACACGAGTCCATGACTTTTTTCTTCAGTTTGATAGGCATTTCGCTTTTAAATATTTCCTTACAACTCCAAAACTTTTTCCAAGTCTGTTTTACCCTTCTCTCTACTTCCAGTTCATTGCTATCTCTGCAGAATCCAATTTGTTTTCCTAAATATATATACTGATCCACATAGTCTAATGGTTCATTTTCAATTGTTTTTTTGATTTTTTGAAGTTGGTCATTAATTTGGTCTTTGTGATATTCATTTCTAATCCCACTTGTCTGCTTGCTGCATGTAGAGTGTCTATCATATATTGCAACTGTAGGATCGATTCTGATAGTAAAACTAAGTCGTCTGCAAATCGTAAGTGGTTTAAGTATTTACCCTGGATATATAAACCACAATTACTCCAGTCAAGTTTACTTATGATAGATTCTAATATCGCAATGAAGATTTTTGGGGATAAGGGGTCTCCTTGCCTGACTCCTCTCTTGACTGGAAAAATTGGGCCTATGGTTTCTAGTTTAACTCTACTTGAGCAATTACTATATAGGTGTTTCAGTATTTTTATGTATACATTTTGGGCTTTTAGCGTGTTCCATATACTTTCGTGTGAGATTGTGTCAAAAGCTTTTTGGTAATCAATGAATATGACATACAGCGGTCTCTGTTGCTCTTGATATTTTTCCATTACCAGTTCTAGTGTGTGTATGTGGTCTATAGTAGAAAAAATTCTCCTAAATCCTGCTTGTTCAATAGGTTGACTTTCCTCTAGTGTTGTACTAATTCTTTGATTTATTATTGTAGAGAAAAGTTTGTAAATACTTGGTAGAAGGCTTATCGGCTGGTAGTTGCTGATGTCTTTTGGGTCTCCTTTCTTGTATAGCAAGATAATATTCGATTCAGACCATTGATAAGGTGTAACTCCTGTTTCAAAAATCAAATTAAATAATTTTGTAAGTGGAGCAGCTAGTATGAAGCAGGCGGTTTTTATGGCGTCGTTGGTGACATTATCTGATCCTGGACTTTTGTCTGGTTTTAGTCTATTTATTGTTTCAATTATTTCCTTACATTCTATTGAATCTATGTGGGATTGTGGTTTTTCTTTATCAATGTGATCCTTTTCAAAGTAGTTCATGTCTCTTGCTATCTCAAGAGCACTATAAAGTTTTTTATAAAAGTTTGTAGCAACGTTAATGATGTCTTTTCGGCTATAAGCAGTGTCCCCCGACTCCTTCAAATAATCAATCCATGCTTTTCCTGTCCGCAGCTCTTTATACCCCTTTTTTAAACTTCCACTTTTTTCTAAATGTTTTTGGAGGATATTAATTCTATGGTTTTTGTAATCTTTTTTTATATATTTGCTTAACAACTTATAAAGAGCTTTGAGTTCTAATTCTATGGTTTTTGTAATCTTTTTTTATATATTTGCTTAACAACTTATAAAGAGCTTTGAGTTCATTTTTCATTATTCGCGTTTTATTTTTAGTTCTTTGTAGCTCTTGTCTTCGTTTTAAGAGTCTTTCTGTATTTTCTGTGAGAGCGCTTGCGCACTTTTGTTGAATGTGACGTTCGTGCTCCTTGTAAACTGTCTGTTATATTTTTTATTATTATATCGTAGTAGTCCTGTACTGTCACATTAGTTTCGGTGTGGAGTAGAGATATTAATTTGTTTTGTAAGTTTTCCTTATATATTTGTATTTCTTATTCGTTTTTGAGTGTACTGTTTTGTTTATTTACAAACCTGGTTCGTGTTTTCACATGCTTAGTGAGTGATATTTTAGCTCTAAGTGGTCGGTGGTCTGATGTAAAGTTTATACTTAATGTTTCGATGTTTTGAAATGAGTGAGGATGGTTTGACAATATGAAATCTATTTCGTTTTTATGACCATTCGGAGACTGCCATGTCCATTTTCTTTTATCATTTTTCTTATAAAAGGTGTTGATGATAGCTAGCTTGTTTTCCATCGCAAAGTCTATCAGTTTTTGACCTCGTGCGTTTCTTGTTCCATACCCATACTGTTTCATTACTAAGTATTCATCTTGTTGTGGTCTACCAATTTTGGCATTAAAATCCCCCATCAGAATAAAATCTTCGTATGCTTTATCCATTGCCTCGTAGACGGAGTCCTAGAAAATATTTACTTGTCCTTCATCTGCTGCTTCTGTAGGAGCGTATACTTGTATGACGGTGAATTTCTTTCCTGGTATGTTCAGATTTAATAGGGCTACGCGTTCCGAGACTCCGATGTAACTTTCTACGTATTGTTTCAGATATTTTTTAATTATGAAACCGACTCCATATTTACCCTGCGTTTGTCCTGTACTACAGAGAATAAATTCATCGTACTCTTTTATGTTATTTCCGACGCGCCGAACTTCTGATATACCTATTATATCATATTTTATATTTGTTAATGCTTTTTCCATTTCTATTATTCGTTCGTGTGATTCTAGAGTTCTAACATTGTAGGTGATTATGTAGAGTTCATTTTTATTTCTTTTTGATTTTTCTTCGTGCTCATTTTGCTTCTTTTGCTCTGTTTGTGATCTCTTTGGAGGGTTGTGGTCATATTCTTCCACGGTGACTAGCCGGCTTGGAAGATTTTTCGTTTTTGGCCTATTTTCAATGTAGTTTTGCGCGTGAGAGGGGGTCTTTAGTTGTTTTATGTTATTAGTTTTGTTTTCTTGATTTACCGATGTGTTAGTCGGGTGCTTATGGAAGAAGTTCAATATGCCCGGTCTTATTGGCCCCTCCAATAGACTGGATGATCTTTGTATGGAAGTCCCTGTTTTATTTTTCTTATTGGCCTGCGTTTTGTGTTCATCGCTAGGGTTTGTGCATGTGGTAATACTTTCAGGGGAGTTAGAAAGCATTCTTTTATTATGACTATTTGATGTATTTGAGTTTTTATTCGTAATTACTAATGTATCATATTTGATTCTAACTGAATTTCCTTTCTCTTTTTCAATTCGCACTTGTTCTTGTAGCTCCTTCCTTTTATTTAGGACGTGAAAAAACATACACTTATTTATTATGAAAGCTGTACCAATACTTTCGATGTATCTAATGTGCTGACATTACTATACCATTTTTTATAATAATTTCTTTTTTTCTTCGGCGCAGATACGTCGATATGTTCTACTTCTTCTAACCGGCGTAGCATGACCAATTCTATGTCTATTCTACCAAGAACAAAAGTTCCTTATGTGTTTTAATTCTGTAAAAATGTTTCTATCTCATCAGAAAAATAGTCATCATACTTGACATCGTTCTCTTGTCGACTGAAGAATAGAAACATCTCTTCTTTTCAGTTTCACACAATTTCTTTACGATACAATCTATCATTTTGTCTTCTCTTCCGTCGACAAATTCCGTTTCTATGGCGGTCATGGTACGCGTGCAGGTCGTGTATACGATTTTCTCCAGAGACGGATAGCTTATTTTATAGTTTTACTTGAGATCGAAGCATGCGACTAGGCAGATGATGAATATTAGCTTCGTTTTCATCCCCACTGCATTCGTCAGTCACGACACCACCATCAGGAGGAAATAAAATAATATCACCTGGGTCATCCCCGGCCAGCAACTCCTCGGCAATCTCATCTAGCGTAAACCTATAATTAATTCATAAACAAGCTCTAAAACACCATCAGTGGTGATAGCAATAAGACCAAAAGTGAACCACTATCTTCTAATGAATTCAGAACCATAGAGTATTATTGCCCAGTGTCACCCACAGGTGACACGGTATATTTCTAGCGTTTGTAGCGATAACACTATAAGTTATTATTATCACAAAATACTTTTGTATTATAGCTCATTTATTCATTTATTATATGTAATAAGAAAAAAATATATACTTACTGTCTGGGCATTTTTATTTCACTTTATATCGCAAGAAATGACACAAACTCAGAATGCTACAATTACGCGCGAAACAACTGAATGAATTTGAAAAATGACGTATGGTGGGTATAACCAGAAAAAACAATGAAAAGTGCAACTAATTGCCTTGGCTACAATAGTCGCAGAATCAAAAAATAAAATATCTGTACAGTAGAAAAAAAAAATAAACTTCTGTCACCTACAGGTGACACTAGGAATTGAAGAGTTAAGAATTTGTTGATAAAACCTGTCGGTTTATTTTGTGTTAGCTTCTTTCATCCGCTTCGCACACACGGAGGTCGCATACATATAACACGGAAACGTACAACAGACAGGGATAAAAGTATCCTGACTTGTAACTTGTAAAAATATTAGGAAATTCGTATTCTATTTGCAATGTTTTTGTAAATATGTGAGCACCATGTATCTAGCATATAATTAATTTATCTCTCATTGCTTCATTTTCAGTTCTTTTACCTGTTGTGGTATTATAATTTTTATTGTAGGTGCATAGTTGCTGCTGTTATTAAAAATATGAGTAGTGGCAAGTCTCCCGGACATGACGGGCTCAGTATTGAGCATTTCAAATTTACTGGGGTTCATCTGCCAAGGGTTCTGTCATTGTTTTATACCATGTGCCTAAGTCACTCTTACTTGCCGGCAGAACTAATGAGAACACTTGTGGTACCTATAATTAAGAATAGGACGGGTGACATATCAGACAAGTCAAACTATCGACCAATATCTCTCGCAACCACAATGGCAAAAGTACTGGACGGTATGATTGATTCTAGCTTGAAGGAATTTCTATCCGTGCATGACTCACAGTTTGGGTTTCAACCTGGACTGTCAACGGAAACCGCCATAGTTAGTCTCAAGCATACGGTCCGGTATTACACTGATCGTAAAACTCCGGTATACGCCTGTTTTCTGGACCTCTCCAGAGCTTTCGATCTGGTAAATTATGATGTGCTCTGGAGGGAGCTTGAGGGTAGGGGTGTACCGACAGGAGTCCTCCGGATCCTTCAGTATTGGTATGGGAACCAAGAAAATGTTGTTAAGTGGTCCCATGCACAGTCGGATACATATAGATTAGAATGCGGTGTGAGACAGGGTGGTCTGACATCTCCTAGGCTATTTAGCACATATATAGATGGCCTAATCGTGGGCCTCAGCCATATGCGGGTCGGATGCAGCGTACATGGTGTAAAGATAAATAGCATCAGCTACGCTGACGACATGGCGCTGCTGGCGCCGACGGCAGGAGCCGTGAATGAAATGCTAAAGGTCTGTCAGACGTATGCTGCCTCGCACGGGCTTGTTTATAATGTTAAGAAGTGTGAATACATTGTCTTTAGGGCCGGCAGTGAATGCCCGGATAATATACCTGATATTACCCTAAACGGCTTGAACGTCAAAAGAGTGACAAAATTTAAATATCTAGGGCATTTTCTCGCTGACGACCTTAAGGACAATGATGATATTGAAAGGGAGCGTAGGGCATTGGCGGTCCGAGGTAACATGTTGGCCCGAAGATTCGCTCGGTGTAGCAAGTTAGTTAAGATAACACTTTTTAAGGCATATTGCCAGTGCTTTTACACGGGGAGTCTTTGGGTCAACTATACCAAAAGGACGTTGGATGACCTACGCGTCCAGTATAATAATATTTTTAGGATGCTGTTGGGACTGCCACGGTGGTGCAGCGCCTCCACGATGTTTGCGCAAAACCGAACTGACGGCTTCCACGCCGTCATTCGCAAGAAAACCGCGTCGCTGTTGTCAAGGTTGCGGGCAAGTGGCAACAGCGTTCTAAAAACTATAGCAGAGAGTATTGACTCACCAATTATTATAAGTTTTGTGAGAAGGACAATCACTAAACATTAACTTGGGGATGTCCTTTTCACAATACTATTTATTTATTCTATGTCATTTTCTTTTTTATTTTACTTACTAACACTAGTATTAAGTTGTTTCAATGTTTTACTAACACTCTGGATCATTGTTGTCCGATAATAAAGAATATAATAATAATAATAGTCTTCACATATAATTGTAGGTACTAGCTTTTGCTCGTGACTTCGTCCGCGTGGAGTTCGATTATATCGTAGCGTAACGTAGTGTAGGCGAGCGCTAAGAAAGGAAGTGGAATTGCACGGACGAAGTCGTTAATTTTTTGAATGAATCTTCGTGTCTATTTTGTTTTATGTTTTTGTGCAATTTTTGTGCAATAGTAGTCGTTTTCGTAATCAGCGACCCCATAAACCATAAAAATGACACCCATGTTGATTTTCAGAATTTGTCACCCCTTGTCCACCTTTTAGGGGTTGAATTCTGAAAGAGCCTGAAACACTTGTTTACTCATTTATTGATAGTAGGACTCCTGTGAAGTTCCGAATAAAATAGTTTAATTAATCTTGTTTCCCCATACAAACTTTCAAGCCTTTTTTCACCCCCTTAGGGGTTGAATTTAAAAAAAAACTCTAGGATATGTTTATTTCTAATCATTAACCCAAAAACAAAGTTTCGAATTCTAGTACTAAAAATGACGGACTTCCATACAAAATTTTAACCTCTTTTTCACACCCATAGGGGGCAAATTTTCAAAAATACTTTCTAAGCGGATGCCTACGCCATTACAATTATCTGTATGCCAAATTTCAGCGAAATCCGTTCAGTAGTTTCGGCTGTGCGTTGATAGATGAGTCAGTCAGGTTTGCCTTTTATATATTTAGATATACTAGTGATCGCCCATTGGTCAAAATTCGACCGTACTTCATTTGAATAGAAATACATTATTAAATGAAAAAATATTTATAATAATAAATATAAAAAAAATATGGTTATATTTGACATTCAATAACACTATAGACAAATATTCTCGATATGATCATAGATTTTATAAATGAAATTAGGTTATATATCTATAAAATTAATTTATTACCGTTGATAGAGTATAGTACTAGATAAGCTACTAAAATAACAATAATAACTAAAGAGAGAAAGCATTAACGTGAAATACTTCAGTGCGAGCGAAACAGAGTATCAGTTTTTTGTCTCTATTTGCGTATCGGTTTTATTTGTATGCCACCGAGCCCTCTTGGTGGCAAACAAGTTTCAACGCTTACGGAATATTTGTTGATATATCTGTGAAACCAAGGTGAAACCCATATTTTAATACTTAAATGTTAGTGTTAACGTTTGAGAGTTGTATCTAAAGCGTCAGTCATGGTGAATTGTTGCATAATTGGCTGTAAAAGCTGTAGTGAACGTAAAGTACCCAACATAACCTCTTATCGGTAAGTAGCTTATTTTGTATCGACTCCGTAAGTTTGTTCAAGAATTATTCATTTGAATGTGTATTTTGATCAATAATAAGCAATCTTGAATGAATTAAAACTGTAAAAGATATGCATTATGAAGTTATGTCAATCATTCGCTATCTCAGACTGTGTACGCTGATGTTTTGTCTGTACCATAGACTGTCTACGTTTATTACCTATGGTTATACTTGAAATTCAGTAAGACTAAAGACACAAAATATTAAAGACAGATATTCTTGACTGGACCACAAATTTGGACCATAAACAAAAGAATATCTATGCATGTGTGTATTAAATACACGGTAATGAATAGTAGTGTGTGTAACGTGTGCTTTATTGAAAATAATGTATTTTTACGCATAATTTAAAAAAAAATATTAGCGTTCGTCACTTCTTCTCTGTATAAACTACATAATATCTGGATGACCGAGCTTTGCTCGGTATTTTTTGGTAAATTATATTTAAAATAATGAGTTTATGTTCAAGTTGATTATCGATAAAGTTGGTCATTGAAAACACAAATAAAACGACATTTTATAAAAAATAATCCTAGTTAGAACGATTTATCGCCCCCGAAACCTCCTGTATGCCAAATTTCATGAAAATCGTTGGAGCCGTTTCCGAGATTCATATTATATATATATACAAGAATTGCTCGTTTAAAGATATAAGATAAGTGTGTCCGCCCAATTTTCGTAAAAAGGGATCCAAATTGTATACAAATACTGAAAACTATTTTAAAAGAGTAACGGTGGAGTTTCTTGCCCATTCTTCTCCATACGAATCTACCTTTTGGAAGGGGCAACTAGAATCAATTCTATTTTCATGTAACAGTTGACGTTCAAAAGTGCCTTTTTTGGGCCTAATTGAAATAAATGCTTTGACTTTGTGTTGATGACGGTTATAATCTATCTGTGTGACAAATTTCATCCAAATCCGTGCCGGCTGCACGGATTTGGATGAAAATGAAACACACAATTTATCAGAATCTGATTGAAGATTATTTCTAAAACATTGCGTCATTTGTTCGAATAAATTGTCGGCTCAGCAACGTAAATAACGCAATGAATGTTGTTTAACTATGAATATTAAACCAATTCCTACCGATAAAAAGTTCCGCAACTACCCCTCTGAATTGCAAAATTCTTTTTGTGTAAAAGGGTAACGTAAAGTTTTGTATTTTCGTTTTTTCCCACCGACTTCGGAAATTACAGTATTATTTTCACATTGAGTTTTTTATTTTATTTTTGGGAAGTTGGTTGTTACCGATTTGAAAAGTCTTCTTTGGTTTGAAATTGTATTATTTTGTAATAAAGTTTTATTTTTTAATAATTCTATAAGTCAGTTCTATCATTAAAAAAAGAAACATTCACTCTAACTACTTACATCATTGATGGCTTCCAATGTAGGCAAAAGAGCCACACTTGAAATAAAAAGAAATCCGATCTTAATGATCAACATTTTCAGGCTTCGATCACAACTAAGACTGATTTAGAAAAATCAATTTTACCACTTTTATACCCTAAAGTGTAATGAAAAAATTCGTCGTGATATATTAAAGTTATTAATTTATTGCCTTTCTTTTCACGTTCAACGTGATAATATACGTTCATTATTTAATAACCCAACATAAAATAACCATATTAAAACGTGACCACTGGATTTATAATCTTTTTATTATCTTCAAACAGTGGCGCAATAAAAGGCCTTTAAATAATAATAAAAAGTGTATAAAAGGTAAACTTGCAAAGAACTCGAGTCTTCGAGTCTTAATTTTAAAGAAACGATTCAATTAAACAATTCGAGTCCTTTTTAAAACTCGAGTCCCTTTTTTAGACTCGATAATGACTCGGGCTCGGTTTGCCTCTAGACTCCGTGCCTTTTGAGCACACTGAGTCTTGCATAATTGAGTCGAGTCTTTAAAATTACGATTTGAGGACTCGAGTCCTTTGCAACACTAATAAAAGGGCGAATCTCTCTTTTTACCCGACTACGGCAAAGTCAAAAGGAAGGGTTATAATATTAGCTGTCCATGTAAGATTTATTTACATATACTAGCTTTTGCCCGCGGCTTCACCCGCGTGTATGTCGGAAATTAACACATATAAAATAAAAGATTTTTTCTAAAATAAAAGTAGCCTAAGTTACTCCTTGTTACATCAGCTAGCCAGCCAAAAGCCAGTGCCAAGCCAGCCAGCTGCCAGCCAGGCGCTGCCAGTGAAAGTCCCGTCAAAATCGGTCCAGCCATTTCAGCGATTAGCCGGAACAAACAGACAGACAAACAGACAAAAATTGTAAAAAATGTTGTTTTGGTATAATGTACCGTGTATATATCTATATAGACTTAGTAAAAAGTGGTTATCTTAATATTACAAACAGACACTCCAATTTTATTTATTTGTGGTATAGATGTATAGATTTACATGTGTACCACCGTAGCGACTAAAGTATTGAACGATTTTGACGAATGAGTTTGCTGCTGGGGAGTTTGTTCCGCCACTTCTTCTTTCCAGCTACAGCACTAGGAAGTGTCGAAGGGCGGGCGTTTTGGAGGGACGGTCTTGTGTAACTTTGATGTTCAAAAAGTGCTGACTCTCAGCCTAGTTTGAATAAATGACTTTTGATTTTGATTCTGCGTTATGAATGATTTCAATAAATTTATGATAATGGTCCTGGTAACATTTTCTTCACATAGTTTATAACAAAGTCGCTTCTCGCTTCTTACCTTCACGAACTTATTTATACCTATCCAAATATGTTTCAGATGTTACGAAATTGCCAAAGTAAGACGAACACCAAATACAAATTAGAAGACTTCATTGTACGTATTTATGAGAGAGTAGACCGGGGAGCGATCAATGAGGTGTTATCAGGTGTTTGCATTCTATAATTTCTTTCACTTAGGATTGATCTGTAGTCGGGCCTGCTTTTAATATTTTTGTACGTTTTAATGCAGGCAGAAAGAATGAAAAGCTGGCGAACTCTGAGAACTCTCGTTTCGCGATAGACTAAATCGGTAGAAAACCGGTTGGGCTTCCTGAAAGTTACTTTTAGAAGCGCTCTCTGTGCTCTTTCAGCTTCAATCTAGTAGGTATTTTCAGTACTACCCCGCACGCCGATGCAATACTGAATTATTCATTGAAAGAGCGCTAGGTAAACTTGTTGTAGTGTGTCTATCGGTAGACAGTCTTGCAGCTTTCACATGGTGTGAATATGTTTTCTTATCCTGCCAGAAATTTTGGAAATATGTTGCTTAAATGTTAGGTGGTTGTAGATTAGAATTCCGAGGTATCTAATAGCAGAAGTACGTTCAAGAGGAGGACAGTTGCAAGGGAGAGTAGAAATGTTAGAAGAGCATTGATGTAGTTGGTGTACTGTAAGTTTTAGGCGTACTGCTGGGTTAGAAGCGGTAGTCTTGGAGAAAACAATATATTTAGTTTTGCTGCCATTTAGCGTGAGGAGGTTTCTGTCCAAGTTATGCGCGATTAGTGACAATCTCTCTTCTGCTACACGGTGTACATGTTCCCACGATTTTCCGTGAAATAATACATCCTTACCAGCATGGCGAAACTCTGTATAAACGCGTATAATACAACCAGGGAAATTAATTACTATCCAAATTGAAACCCTTCGTAATTTTCCGTGTTAGACACAACTATCAGAAAATGACAGCTGTGATATAAATTTATTCGGACCTTCGATCAAAAATGTACTAGATTCCCGATGAGCGCTTCAAAAACGGCCCGAAAAATAAGAGCACAAATATTTTTGTGCTCTTATTTGAAATTAGTTTGGTCCAATGATAGCCAACGATAAGACGTCCTAAATGCTGTAGCACGCGTTCAAAAATTGTGTAAATAACCACTGTAGCACCAAGTTTTTGAAGGAATATCTTTTTTTCCATAAGTTTAAATTTTTAAGTGTTTTTCATAAAATAAAAACAATCAAATAGTAAATATAAATCATTTAGCAAATACATATTATGATTGTTTGACCAATGTTTGCGACAACGCACCAACTATTGTAACAAACATTGTCTGTTCTGGAACAGAGAATGCATGAAGTAGTATTTTTATATTTTATTTCTGTTTGTAGATTTCCTAGCGAGCCATTTCGCTGTGCAGAATGGGTATTTATTGTAGCGAAAGAAAGAGGAGAAGAAATATACAAACCTTATAAAAAATCATATTTGAACTTTAATTTAAATGAAAAAATAATTTGATTAAATACAAATTTAACTTCTAAATACTGGTACATAAAAGTAGACGCACCCATTTTTTATACGGGTGGATCACATTGATTTAACCCGCACTTAATTAAATAATATAACTATTATACTATTTTAGTCCTACTAGTTTTTTAAATCGATTAAAAATGTTTGCCACTAGGGGTGGGTAACTCCGGAGGTACTGATACAAAGGTGCCGGTTCCGAACGCGGATACGTAAACCTTATTTATTCCTCACAATCCTTACTAGCACCGCGGTTCCAAATGATTCCGAGTTCCGAGAATGCGCCGCCGCCGTGCCAAATATTAGAAAATGACAGCTGTGATATAAATTTATTCGGACCTTCGATCAAAAATGTGCTATTATTGATCGAAGATTCGGACACTTTAATTTGTTACCTACTAAAACCGCTTATCAATCAGTTTCCCTAGCTTCACATTGGCTAGTTACAAGAATAAGAAATAACACTCTACTCTAAGCTACTTACACTTCTGATGGCTTCCAGTGTAGGCAAAAGAGCCACACTTGAAATGATAATAAAAAGATATCCAACGACAACAATCCCCATTTTCGGACTTAGATCACAACCACGACTGATGTAGAATGAGCAACGTTATAATTTTATATACCCTCAAGTGTAATTAAAACAATCGTCGTTATGTATGAAAGTTATCAATTTATTACCTTTCTTTTCACGTTCCTCGTGATTTAATACCTGGTAGGTACATTATTTTATTACGGAAGTACCTTAAAATTGTAGAACTGGAAGTAACATAATGCTTAGGGTATCGTGGAATGAGTTTCGTATCAACATGTCGATACGCGAGCTCAATATCAAAAAGCGTCTATCTGATCTGGTCCAAACGCACATACTAAAATAATTCGGACATGTCTCGAGGCGTGATGGTGACTCTTTAGAGTGCCTTGTCGTGCAGGGTAGAGTGGAGGGCACTAGACCACGTGGACGGTCACCCTTGAGATGAACTGACCAAATAAAATTCGCAGTTGGCGATCCATTGTATAAGTGCACCGGCAATTTCAAAAATCAGATTGGATGGCGAGAAACGTCAGCCCGTCGTCAACGACAAGAAATTTCATGAGGATCACGACCGCTCTGACAAGAGTGTTACTAAGAAGAGGGAGATCTTAAAATTACCATTGTATAACATGAGTTAGTACATATTTTGTTTTTGCTATTTTCAAACTTCATTCATACAATCTGGAAGTTAACATTTTCGCGTGCGGAACGTATGGATACGTAAAAAAATCGAGATACGATGTTGCACAACGTATCAATACGTCAAATTTTATATTTCTCTATCAGTCAGTACGTAAGGAAACGTCCGTTTCTCATATAATGCTCCTATAATGACGTCACAGTGCCACAACATATCAAAATTTTGATTTCGTAGTGTCACACAGCATCGACATTTTAAGGGTTTTGTGGTTGCTTTTCACACAAAAAAAGACATCTACTCACAAACGCAGAACGTGCATAGTCGTCAACTGGAGTATGCGCCGCCGCCATACTGTCAGTTGGGTGGGCTGTGCACCGTTACGCGACGCACGTGTATAGTGAAGTGAGCTCCCGAGTTACAAAACTTTTAAATCAAAAGTTATTACATATTTTTACTGGATTTAAATAATAGAGTGTGTATTATATAGAATACAATAATTATTTTTATATTTGAGCAACAAGAGTAGTTCTATTTTAGTTCTAATTATAGAAATTCTATTGTTTTAGACGAACAAAACAAAGCAAGCGAGAAGAAAGAAAAGTAATAAAAAGGGTGTCAATACAAGCAAGGATCCATCACAACCATGTTCTTCGGGAATAACAGTAATTACTAAATGTTGTTTATATAAGATCGAATCGAAGAAATATGTATCGAGACGTTGTGTTTAATTAAAAAAAGAAAAAAGAAAAATGATTACATGTTGCGGAACGTCACCATACGTCGACGTATAATGTCGTTCTAATCATAGTTTATTACTCAAATAAATAGAGGTATCAATGGACGTTTATAAACGTCAAAAAAAATTATGGGGGAAAACAATGCTCCATCACAAGTTTCGAAAAAGTGAGCACTGCGCGCGAATGTGTTAATTATAAACAAGTTGTCAAACAATGACAAGTGTAACTTGAATAGGTGGCAGACAATTTAAGTTGTTATTAAAATCGCTTAACAAATAGTTTCCTTGGATGGTATAGTGTTCAAGCTATACTTACACTTTAATTCATGATTCCTAATACCTATTTAACATCCTTTTTACTTGTCTCAGTTTACACTATTCATGCTTTACTTATTTTTATTTGTTTATATGTCTACACTCAGCAAATCGATCTAAATACGATTTATTAACTTAAAAATAGCTGAAATAAAATATTAACTCAAATTTTCATGTTGTGACAAGCCAAATTTTTCTGCTTAGTCTATGAATGGCTACTTTTTGGTTTATATAATTTAAATTATTTTTATCAATATGTCTAGCTATTTGATTTTATTAATTATTACGATTGTTTACTAAATAACTTAACTTAAAATTATATTTATAAAATTCTTTACGCACTCATGTGGCCAGCTACACGCACTCATGGATATGTCCTGGCCGACTACACTTGTCAGATGAGATGATGGCTACAAGAAAACTAATATTTTGAAAAATGTTTGGAAAGGGAAGACGACTTTGATATAAAAACGGGCGTTCGAACCGCTGACGTGGGACTACTCTTGAAGCCACTACTCTGGAAGCCAGACTACTCTTGAAGACTCTACTCTGGAAGCCAGACTACTCTTGAAGACTCTACTCTGGAAGCCAGACTACTCTTGATGACACTACTCTGGAAGCCAGACTACTCTTGAAGACACTACCCTGGAAGCCAGTCTACTCTTGAAGCGACTACTCTCTGAAACCAGTCTACTCTTGAAATCATTCCTCTGAAGCCAGTGCACTCTTGA
This sequence comes from Aporophyla lueneburgensis, assembly GCA_932294355.1. Classification (NCBI taxonomy): domain Eukaryota; kingdom Metazoa; phylum Arthropoda; class Insecta; order Lepidoptera; family Noctuidae; genus Aporophyla; species Aporophyla lueneburgensis. The sequence continues at coordinate 24,191,203 of OW028749.1, forward strand.
AGCTACTCCACTCTGAAGTCAGTCCACTCTGGAAACCAGTCTACTCTTGAAGCGTCACACTCTGGAAACCAGTCTACTCTTGAAGCGTCACACTCTGGAAACCAGTCTACTCTTGAAGCGTCACACTCTCACACTCTGGAAACCAGTCTACTCTTGAAGCGTTCTACTCTGGAAGCCAGTCTACTCTAATTTTCATTTAATAAATTGTAATATATCTGTCTTTATCCATTTCATTCATTAAGCAGATATGTAACAATGGAGAGGGTACAATAGTTTTGCATGTCTTCAAACTATAGCATAACATAACGGATCTAATGTTTGCGTGTTATATATTCGGCGAAATTAACTGTTAAGAAAATTGACACCCTATGTCGTTTGCCGTGTTATAACATTTCATACAACTGTAAAAGAATGACACCTGAGATTTGAATGTACGGACAGTTTAAGTTGATAGTTAAGTCACGTAACAAATAGTTCTAGCTATACACCGCCTGCCAAGGTCGTGGATTTGTTCAAAAGAGTTACCGTGCCTGGCATACGCAACTGCAGGAACACGGGTGGGTTTTAGTCAGTAAAAGTTTGACACGCCCTTCTCCTCCACTCAGAGTGAGAGAGGGATCCTCCATTTTTCAAAGACCAAACACAAGTGTCAAAATCAAACTGACAAGTGACAGCTGTCACTCCGTTTGGTAATGATGCGTAGGCGCACAGAGTAAACAAATCAAACGGTCTGTCTGTTGCCACGGGACGAAACATCTACCCCCCTGGACGGGCCTTCCCCTCCGCTAATCAATTGGCAATCTTGACAAGGTTGCGACCGCTCTCTTCACGACCGATCCGTCCACCAAAACCTCTGCAAAACGAGGAACTCCGTCGGTCCCAGCCACCAAATTGAGAATGCGCCCCCGGCGCCAATACAAAGGTTTAAGGTTGGCATCCTTAATCAGGACGAGGTCTCCAATTTTGGGCGGATGCGTTTTATCAGTCCACTTGACGCGCTGCTGGAGGATGTGCAAATACTCCAAGCTCCAACGCTTCCAAAAACTCTGAGCGAGCTGCTGCACCAACTGAAACCGCGATAGCCGATTTTGGCACACATCGACAAAGGGGTACTCCGGCAGGGCGACAAGTGGCTGTCCAATCAAAAAATGTCCCGGGGTTAGGGCTTCCAAGTCGTTCGGGTCCGAAGACAGCGGGCACAATGGACGCGAGTTCAATACAGCTTCAATGGGGCAAAATACTGTAGCTAACTCCTCAAAGGTGAGAATGGTGTCTCCCAACAATCTGCGCCAGAGTCTCTTTGCCGCTTTCACCGTGGCCTCAAAAATACCCCCCCAATGGGGGCAGGCTGGCGGGTTAAACAACCAAGTGACCCCTCGGCGAGCTAATTTGTTACCAATGTCAGCCTGGTTCTCAGCAAGTAAGGCGTATACCTCTTTCAAATAGTTACTTGTACCCTTGTAGTTAGTACCGCAATCAGACCTGATCAAAGTAGGTAACCCACGGCGAGACACAAATCTATCCAAGGTCGCCACAAAGGCCTCCGTCGAGAGGGAGGTTACCAACTCCAAGTGCACTGCCTTAGTTGACAGGCAGACAAACACAGACAAATAAGCCTTAACAATTTTACTATTGCGAAGAGTAGACGTCTTCACCGAAAAGGGACCAGCAAAGTCTGTTCCGACGCCTGCAAAGGGTCTCGCCTCATTGACACGATCAGCCGGCAAGTCTCCCATCATTGGTTGCATAGTAGAGGCCTTCGTCCGGTAGCACGGCAAACAACGGAAGACGATGCTACGAATAGTACGACGGGCCGACAATATCCAAAACTCTCGCTGCAGAATGGCCAACAGCGCATTGCAACCGGCATGCGAGTTCTTAATGTGACGATCAGTCACCAACAATTTAACCAAATGGCCCTCCTTAGGCAACAAAAGGGGGTGACGGGCTCCATATGGAAGGCTAGAGTGCCTCAACCGTCCCCCAACGTGCAAAAGACCCGTATCGTCCAAAAAGGGGTTCAACTTACTAACGGCTCCCGACAATTTAGTCTTACCTGACTTCAAAGTTTCAATCTCCTTCTCAAAGTGTGCAGCCTGCACGGAGCGGACCCAAAGGAGGTGTGATTCCTGTCGCTCTTGAGGAGAGAGAACCGATGACAGGCGTTTGTTCCCGGGATTCCTAGAATTATGACCAAAACGCCTGATCCACGAGGTAACGTTCAACAATTTGTCGAGGGAGCTGTATCGATTCAACAAAAAATCAGGGTCAAACGGAGAGTCCTTCGTTCCAACAGCGAGCACCTTGAGCCCGGGGGCAAAGGAACCAACATCAAGACTGGCGTTCGAGGCCAATCATCCTCGGGGTGAGTCAGCCAGTCTGGTCCCCACCATAGGGGGTGAGCAATCAGGCGGGGTGCCATGCACCCACGTGAGGCCACGTCACCTGGGTTCAGATCTCCAGGCACGTGCCTCCAAATCAAAGGCGTTTCAGAATTTTGAATCTGGGACACTCGGTTCGCAAGAAAGACCTCCAAAGAGTGGACGGATGTCTTCAACCAACACAAAACAATTTGACTGTCCATCTAGGCGTAAGAAGCCCGAATGTCCACAGTTCCACCCAAAGTGTGAGCAACGTGGTTCAATAGACGCACAAGAAGCGCCGCCCCTGACAACTCTAACTTAGGGATGGTCAGTGCCGTCCGGAGGGGGGTCACCTTGCTCTTGGCCATGACCAGTGACAACTTCACCTGGCCTGTCGCGCTGACGGTGCGCAGATAAACAACAGCTGCATAACCGTGCGAAGACGCATCACAAAACCCATGAAGGGTAACAGTGTAGCTCCCAGGGGGGAGGATAGCGCGGGGTAACACGACCTCGTTGACTGCAGGGAGTGCGGATACAAATTGGAGCCAATCTTCCAACAGGGTTTCCCGAAGTGGCTCGTCCCAACCAAGTTCCGCAGTCCAAAGGCGCTGAAGAAAACATTTCGCCCAAAACAATACCGGGCATATCCAACCACTCGGGTCAAAGGTCCTCGCGACAGTAGACAACACCAGTCGTTCAGTCCATGTGTGAGGTGACTCCAAGTCGACATCGTATGTAAACATGTCTTGGACTGGTCGGTACTGAACGCCGAGAACGGCCATCATAGCAGGGTTGTCAACATTTTCAAACAAAAGCGGGTCCTGCCTATGATCCTCCGGCAAACCTTCCAATAGCGCTGGCGGGTTGGACACCCATTTACGCAACTCATAGCCAGCGGAAGCTAAAATTCCAATCAATTCGTCACGCAACAAGACGGCTTCACCAACTGTGGTAGCTCCAGTACAAACGTCGTCAACATACAAGTCCGTTTTCAAGATGGCAGACGCACGAGGGAACTGCAAACGCTCTCGGTCCGCGAGCTCCCAAAGTGAAAGAATAGCACTAAAAGGCTCGATCAGAGGCCGTACGTATTCGTATTGAGCTCGTATACTATCATGGGGTCCTGGGGATTCTCTCGCCACAGGATCAACTGATAACGTCTGTCATCCTTGTGAATAACCGTTTGGCGGAACATCATTTTGATGTCGGCCACAAAAACTACCTGATGACGACGGAAAGACGTAATGACGTCACAAAGATCCCTCAATAATTTGGGGCCTGGATGCAAGCAATCATCCAAGGAGACACCAGACGAAGTCCGCGCAGACCCATCAAACACCGTGCGCAGCTTACCGGTGGATGGCTTGAGGACCGCGTGATGCGGCAGAAAATAATGCTCACCTGAGCGCCAATCCAAATTTGACACTGACATGTGTCCCAAATCTGCGTATTCCCGCATGAAATCCAAATATTTCTGCCGCAGCACCGGGTCCCTGCCCATGCGGCGCTCCATTGCCAACAATCTCTTCTCGGCCGTAGGTCTGGATTCGCCGAGAGGTGGTCGCACCGCAACAAAAAGCAACCTAGTCACAAGCCGGCCGGAACGGAGTCGACCTGTGTTGTTCTGGTAGAACAACTCGCACTCCTCATGTTCCGGGTTCAAACGGGCTACCTGAGGGGGCTCTTCAACCTCCCAAAACCTCTGAACGGCGTCAGAGAGGGCGGAGCCGGACGCCAACACAAGATCAGGTTCAGGTGTAGGGGGAACCCTCAACACTGGTCCCATCAACGCAAAGCCAAAGATGATCGAGACAGCTACCAAACCGTCTGGCTGCAGAACCTTTATATCACCCAAAAATATTCTCCCTAGTCGGAACCCAACAACAAATGCGGTGTACTAGGGGAATCAAACCAGGGGTCAGCCAATTCCAGGCCTGACGTCAATCGGACAATTTCTGAAGACAGCTGACATTGAGGATGACTACCCAAAATATTCGTCAGAACAATGGCCGAAGCAATAATTTTAGGCTCCAAACAATTCAGAGGAGTGAGCCCAAACCAAGCCAGTCCCTGCACAGTGGTGACAGCTGCTTCGCCCACTCCCTTAATTGTGCGTGAAAAGTCACGCACATCAAGGCCCACCTGTCCCGCTAAAGAAGACGACAAAAGGGAACCCTGGGCCCCCTGGGCACGCGCCATCGCTGGAAGGGCATATCCCACCGGATGCCTGAATGGCGGGGGGCGTGACTCCAACCGGGGACGTTCCGCCAATGGAGGGGAGGGAAGGCGGAGCTGGTCTGGCCAGCGCTGCCTAGCAACAGCTTCGTAATTGCCTATACGGGGGGAGACCAAATGGCGGTCGCGCGGCTCCCGATCAACTTGCGCGGGAGGTGGAGTGCGGCGCTCAAAATTGCGGGCCTCTCCCCGGTTCTGAACCGGCGAGCCGGAAGCCTGGTGACCAATTCCATGGTAGCCCCCCGTGCGCGAACCTCCATCAGAGGCTGGTCTGCCAGCGTGGTTCGCATTTGCGCACAAAATGTCCAAATGGGACCCCCTGCAAATTCTACAAGGGCGGGGGTTGGGGCAGTCCCGATGGAAGTGAGCCCCCAAACATGAGAAGCACAGACGGCGTGCATTGGCAATTCGGCGACGGGCACTCACGTGCTATTTCAAAATGGCCGCGCAATTTGCCATGCCATACCCCGTGTCCCTACAAAATTCACAAACAGGACGACTCTGGGTGCCAGCAAAACGGGTGGTGGGGCGACCATCAACAGGCCTGCGAGCCCTAGTCCATCCCTGGTCTCGTGGCCGGGAAGATGGTTGGCGTGACTCGGTGGCAACGCTAGAGTTATCCACAAACCGACACTCATCCTCCAAAAATTTGACGAGGCCACCAAATGGGGGGAGATGTGTGACACTATCCCCACCATACTTTTGCTCGAAACGAGCCCTCAAATCGGCAGGAAGCCGTTGCAGCACAATATGCACCAAAAGGTAAGACCAATGGTCCACCGGCAACTCCAATCGCTTTAAAGCGTTGGTCGCTGCCACCAACGGGTTCAACAGGTCAGTACGCAATGCTGACAATCTAGTAATGACCGGTAACCCCAAAATCAATTTAATATGAACGTCAGCCAAACAAAATTTGTTTTGATACCGCCGGATGAGTAGTTCCAAAGCGGTAGGGTAGGCTGAGTCAGTCACCGACAAATGCTGTACCAAGGCTCGGGCCTCACCTTCCAGGACAGACAACAAATAGGCCAACTTTTGGGCGGGTCTGAGGTCCGAGCGTGCATCAACCAAACTTTCAAAAAGGTTTTGGAAACCCAACCAATGGTCCAAGCGACCGTCAAAGTGTGGCAGTTCCAACGTAGGCAGTCTACTCAATAGTCCGGGACCTGAAACAACCGAGGTCTCCGGGTTGACCTTGACTGGTGTCCGGCTCTCCAATATTTCCCGAGCACGTTGACCAATGACATCCCCCAGGTCCAAGATCTGGCCGTAGTCAGCAAGGACCTTATCGCGTGCTGCCTGGTCCAGCTCTTCCAGATCCACTTCACAAATGAACTCGTTGAAGCGGGTGAGTAGAGTATCAACGTTGCCGAGTCTCAGGTTCAACTGCTCGAACCGAGCAAGCGTGACTCATTCAAGATCCGGGCGCTCAGCGGTCGCTGCAGCTGAAGTGAACCACCGTAGCTGTGTGGTCAATCCACTGATTGCCTCTCTCACCGCTTTGTATGCCATTGCACAAACAAAACAATTGAAACAAACAAAGCAAAAAAAAAAAAAAAATTAATAACAAAGTTCAACAATAAATAACAAAGGAAATCCAAAGCAAACAATTAAACTGCTAAACTGTTAGTCAACAACTCAAGAAATAACAAAGGAAATACAAAGCAAACAATTGGTTCCAATCCAATGAACAATAATAAACCTTTATTCCAATTTAAAACAATGTTAATGTTCAAAAATGTTAATTTCAAATGTCAATTTTCACAAACAACCAAGTCAATGGTACAAAAGCTCCCATATTTTAATGTCTTCCAGACAACAGAAACTGAAACAACAGGTCAGATAGTACCTACAACAAGGGGCTGTAACATAACCTAATCCAATCAACTTTATTAGTATATGTAACCCGGCTGACTTTGGTAACATCAGTTTACTTGTCTCAACAATTTAAACAAATTAATACAAATAAACAAACAATCATAGTTAACAAATATTTACAGTGACAACTATTTCCCCAAAGAGACTGCCAGCAATCAGCCCACTGTAAATTACCAATTTTGTTGGTTGTAAATCTTACAACCACGCTCTGCTACCAAAAGCATATTCGACGCCAGGCCAAGACCCTGGCCATAGGATTTTATTAGCACAGTGGAAGCATGATGGTGGGCCTTGGCTACAAGAGTGGAGCGAACTGTCCGCCGTGCGCGGAGCTGATTAATACAAATATTCAAAAGACTTACCTGGTTGAGGAAAACTAGTTCTGGAGCCTACCTGGATTTATGTATGTAAATGAGTGTATATTGTATTGCGTAGTGACGCTGTAAGTATTCCAGGATACAAGGCCACTCAAGACGCTGTAGATTTTCTCAGCATGCGGTTCACAAAGAATCACTATCACCTCAAACTAGTTCAATCAAAGTCCAAACTAAAACCCGTTCTATTTCGTCAAAAGGGGTTATTTACACACAAAACAACTGGATCACGACAAATTGTCCACAAACGATCGATTCAAGAAGATTAATTTCAACAAGGGTCGCAAGGCAAATACAACGACCGTCCATCTTTCAAAGACCAAAAACAAGTGTCAAAATCAAACTGACAAGTGACAGATGTCACTCCGTTTCACGTCATGATGCGTAGGCGCACAGAGTAAACAAGTCAAACGGTCCGTCTGTTGTCACGGGACGAAACACTTAGTTCTAAATTTTATAAACACAAAAAAAAATCGTGCGGTCTTCATGAGTGGTTTTGATCAGTCACAAACTATATGAAAATCCCTTAAGTATAAAAAATTTACTCGGATTATTTTTACACCTAAAGTGAATATATTTTTTTTCCAGGTCCCTGGGTACCAATAATGAAGGCTGGTATGGAAATAGCCACCGGCATCAAGGTTGGTAACCCCCTCCCTCCCTCAAAGGCCCCTCTCCGCTGAGGCCAAACAGAGGATCCAGTCCAAACTGAGGACTTTAGGCCTTAGCAAGTAAACAAACGAAAATGTGCCTTAAGTCGACCAAACAGGTTTTATTCTCGAAAATAATGCATTTGTGTAATTATTTGTAAGATTACTATTGTTGTTATATTTTACTAGCTTCTGCCCGCGGCTTCGCCCGCGTAGATGTCGAAATATATCCCACAGGAACGTACTACCGGGATTAAAAGTAGGTATCCTATGTGTTAATCCAGGTAAACAATGGGTTATTGCACTACTTGCTTTGTGTTATCCAAGGAGCAGCGCTCGAATTGATAAATGATTGTTGTAGGATAAATAATTCTAAAACCTAACAATAGTGATGGATATATAACGGAACGACAAATTATCTTTTTTTTTGGGTGGAAAACCATCAAATGGTGTTCTGGACGGAGCGGGACGGCGTGTCAGACTTTTATTGACTAAAACCCACCCATATTCCTTCAGTTGCCTATATGCCAGGCCACGGTAACTCTTACAACAAATCTCGCGACCCTGGCAGACGGCAAATTATCTACTTGCATCCCAAATTTAAACGCAACTTTAAAGCGAAAATATAAATTCTCTTTATTCCCTGGAAACTCTGAAAAAAATAAAATGTTAACTAAATTATTCAAATGGCTATTTTACTTACATTGCTGGTCACAGGATTTAAAAACTATTTATTTTTTATAACCCGGCTGCTAGATGAGCTCACTCTCGAGCAAGTCACGTAAAACTGGCCGTGCGAGAAGCAGTCCCCTCTAAGATCATATCCCGCTGTTTTCAGTGACTGTCCCCTAAACTTATTAATCGTCATTGCGAAACATACCATAAGGGGACTGCAGCCTTTTGAACACGAATGGGTACTCCGACGGGTATAAGTGGTATCTGCGGTATATAGTACACGAAATACTATGCCTACCGCAGTATTTCTTTCTAAACATATTTTTCAGGTGCTAGAATCACCAGGCTGCTCCATGAGCTTACTCTTGAGTAGGCCACATATAACTGACCGATGTGAAAACACTTTTTACAAAAAAAGAACAACCGACTTCCTTAAAAAAAAAAACACTACAAAGTCAAAAATAACTTTAATTTCGAAAGTCGTTGTCTTAGGATCTGTATTTAAGGTTTTTTGCCACCGACTTCCGAAATTAAAGTTATTTTTGACTTTATAGTGTTTTTTTTAGGAAGGCAGTTGTTTTTTTTTTTGTAAGAAGATTTTATTTTCTTCTTTTTAGTTATGGTAGATACTCCGCACTAATCTAATGGCGTTATTCGTTCATTTGTCGCACAAATACTTAATGCAAATTTAAGACTTACATATATGGTTTTCACATGGACCCCATTGTCCGAATGGATTTGGATGGGTGGTAGCAAGCGCTACTGCTGAGCATGAGGTCCTGGGTTCGATTCCCAGGTCGGGCAAAGTGTTTTCGCCCCCTATTACATGGGACTTAAACATAACAGGCGAAATGTGGGTGAACTGTAGGTACACCTCTGCCTAACCCTTCGGGGAAACAAGGCGTGATGTTATGTATGTTATGTAAAATGGTACCATTCAAGAAGTACCAGCTTTAGAATAAAAAAAAATCATCAAAATCGGTTAACCTAGTCAAAAGTTATGAGGTAACAAACATTAAAAAAATACAGTCGAATTTATAACCTCCTCCTTTTTTGAAGTCGGTTAAAAAGCAGTTCTCCCTTAAGTCTACCCCTGTTAAATTAAGTGTTTGGTCTTGAGATTTACTAATGGTCATGTCAAAGCAGACTTTGAGGTGAAACTGCACTCTTTTGAACTCGAAGGGGTAGTTCGATGGCGTTAGAGAAATCCTCGCAATAAACACACACTCCTCTTAGGAACAACCTGTAAGTATAGTTGCCTCAATAACATTTCGTTGCAATATTTTCACTCGCAACCTGGTGTCATTGCATAATTTTGGCGGGCTTAAATTACGCAGCAACATAACTGGGGCGCCAACTCTATATTTTAATAAGTGAGTTGGGAGGCCGCCGGGACGCTTCAATGTGTTAAGAAACTCAACCGGGTAATGTATGGCGTCATCGTTGTTTATCACTCGAGTCCACTGATTTATAATGACTTTCAACTCCATCAAACGGTCTCAAAAGAATTTCATTGATGACTGTGGCTTGGTCGTTTTGTTTATGTATAAAGTCGCACTATTCCGCTGAGGTACAGATTTAAATGTTAGTGCGTAAAGTATTATAAAAGTAGTTATTTCATTAAAATAGATTCAAACGCGTTTTTTACATAACATCACGCCTTGTTTCCCCGAAGGGTCAGGCAGAGGTGTACCTACTTAAAGTACACCCAAATTTCGCCTGTTATGTTTAAGTCCCATGTAATAGGGGGCGAGCCTATTGCCATCAACCGGGCACAAATCCAGACTCCGGGCTGCTACTGAGAAATTCCAGATGGAAACACCCAATAAACTTTGCCCGACCTGGGAATCGAACCCAGGACCTCATGCTCAGCAGTAGCGCTTGCTACCACTAGACCAACCAGGTAGTCTGCTTTGAGGCGTTTTTTACATGTACTTACTTATAACTTGCGCATATTCGTTCATATTAATATCAGTTACATATTTATTACTGCTTGATACCTTGGTTGAGATTGAACACCGGTGACGACAATACGCTCTCGGGGCTTCCCCGTACGCCATGCGCACGTCTACAATGACACGTAGGATTTTCGAAGCCCTATTTGACTCAGTAAAGGGATGATTTTTGGAAAAACTGTGATACACGTGTCTCGTAATTATACTTGAATAGTATGTGTACCAATTTTTGTGTCAATCGACCCAGAGAATAAAAAGTTTCACAGAAAATTCAACCCCCCATTTCACCCTCTTAGGGGTGGAATTTAAAAAAACCTTTTCTTAGTGGATACCTACTCTTCACAAAGAACACACCCTCCAAATTTCAAGTCTCTAGGACCAGCGGTTTAGGTTGTGCGTTGATATATCAGTCAGTCAGTCAGTCAGTCACTCAGGACATTGAATTTTATATATATAGATACATAAAAAAAACTTTAAAAAAAATCAGTATAAATCTGTCCGAATATAATATTAGGGCAGATTTTTACTGTTTCGGTTATGAAGATTTTTCGTACTTTAATCATTTAAAAGTTTGTCTTGGGAAGCTATTATTCGCTTAGATTTTAACTGTCAAAACGCACAACATTCATGGCATTATTTACGTTGCTAACCAGACAATGTATTCAAACATATGAAAGAATGGATTAACTATAAACATCAAAATGATTCAAATTTTGATTATTTATGTTACGCAATTATGTTGCAGAAATTAAAAGAAGAAAATGACAAATAAAAGTTTATTATGTAAAATCACTCCAGTAAATAATACATATCTAAAGTAAGATAGATAAAATATAGGTATTTATAAATATCAATTTATTATATTAACTTTTTATTTAATTCAAGATAAAATTTAATTTTCAAAAAGTAATTAATGCACAGATAAACCCATAAACCCAAAACCTTAAAGAAGTGAAAGAAAATGATCCGATCAATCATTAAAGGCACAGTCAGCGAGCTGAATGTAGTTATCTTGGAGAATTTGTGGAAGGGCATCTCTCTCTTCAGTAGTTAGTGGTATTAAAGGAGGTCTGACTCCGCCCACCGGAATACCGGATATTAGTCTGAAGCATTCCTTTTCGGCTGCAATCTCTTTACCTGGAGAAAGAACACAAATATTAAAAAGTGAAGTGAGACAACAATATCATCACAAAACTAATACATTATTACATAAAAAAAAATGAAATGATGATTTTATGCTATACTAGCTTTTTGCCAGCGGCTTCGCCCGCGTGGAGGTCGGAAAATATCCCGCGGGAACATACTACCGGGATAAAAAGTAGCCTATGTCCTTTCTCAGGCTCTAAACTATCTTTGTACCAAATTTCATTTCAATCGGTTCAGTAGTTTTAGCAGCACTCATTTATCATACATTCACAACGCATAATTTTATAAGTCAGAATCATCTTTATGCATAAATTTTATTTCCATAATAATGAAAAAGGAGAACCATCATATCGCAGAAAGTTCGCAGTCAGAATCGTCTCTTAGCATTATTTCATATCGATAGTCATTAAAAGGCAGAACTATCATATCTCAGAAATTTTACAGTTAGAATCATCTTTTGGCATACATTTCATATCCATAATAAATGAAACACTCATCTATTACATTACAGAAAAATCATAGTTAGCACGCTGCATGCAGACAAGCATACACCATGCATGCAGCATGAAAGTAAGGATGCAGCATGCAAGCAAGCATGCAGAATGCAAGCAAGCATGCAACATGCAAGCAAGCATGTAGCATGCAAGCAAACATGCAGCATGCAAGCAAGCTCACAGCATGCAGGCGAGCATGCAACATGCAGCATGCATGCTTTCTGTCACGGCTCCGGCGGTCCCACGCGAGCTCACCGTCGCAGATGGTTTCACGCTCACCACCGCAGCTTCGGCTTGCTGGCCGGCGTAGCCGGCCAGCCTCAGCTGCGGCGGCGCGCGTCAATATCACCTGCTCCTCAGCTCGCGGGCCGCCTCGCCCCTCCGTGCCTACGCGGGCTTAAATTACACTCTAGGGGTAGGGCAGAGAAGACTACGTGGAGTCGGTTCTGCAGCGATTCGTTTCTGTCAATAACTTTTGTAGCACAACATATATTGACTTTTTGTGACACTATTTTAAATTAAGGTTAAAATTCACTTTTATAGAAATGACAATATGCCTAACAAATTATTCTAAATGAAATTCTGCCATCTTCATAGTATGCCAAGTGAAATTCTACCAAATAATCGTCACTCTAAATAAATGTTATGCTAAACGAAATTATGCGAAATTTTAAGTCTGCCAAAGGTAATTATGCTTAATAAAAATCTGCCATCTTAAAAGTATGCCAACATAAAGTCGGACATATAAACATTCGGCCAAACAATGATTATGCTAAAGTTTATTTATACCTTACAAATATTCGTTTAAAGAAGTTTATGCCAAGTGTGTTATGCCAAATAAAATTCGGAGCATCAAGTTTCTGCCAGATAGAGGGAACCCAATTTGATGCATGTCATGTATGTATACTCATATATTGGATCTCATAGTTTGATAAGATATCAGATAATACGCGTACACGGTGGCGGTGGATAAACCATCTCAAGATGCGCCACTGATCCCTGATCTCCGCATTATGCATCCAGTGTACACCAGCTTTTTAAGGCATCATAAAACTATGATGTTGAGTGGCATACAAGCCGGCGGGACATTTAATGATGAGCGGTCTTCTGCTGCCTTAGACGTCTGTAATGGTGTCTCTGCTGGCACCGCAGATAGTGGTACCATTCCAGAGAAAAATCTAAAATGTCTTATGAGCGTGTATTTAATCCCCCAAAACAAAACAGTGTCGTTTCATAGTGGCAGTAGGAACGAGGTGCAGTGGTAGTACTCCTCCGTACTTTCTACACTCTTTTTGCCTTGAATAGAACAGCGATAGAAATAGTTTTCCTCACCACTAATAGTGATGTACTCGACAAGATTGAGCAGTCGTTGGTAGAGGACTGTGCTCCGCGTCGTGTTTCCTCTCTCGCGATAGCGTATGATATCGAGGATCAGTTTCGGGAACAAGTTGAACTCGCTTATTACAAAGTTTTTGAATCCAAGGCAAACCTCTGGCGCCAGGTAGAACTGAAATATCAAGTTAATAGTTAGCTTAGACAAAACCAGTTAGCCCTTAATAGGGCAGAAATGAATGTTGTCCGTGTAGTGCCGCACGTAAAGAATAGCACTATCCCATTTCTTCCCGTGGGTGTCGTAAAAGGCGATTAAGGGACTAATTAGAGAATGGGCAGCAGCGTTCTCTATGCATTTAACCACCATACTGCGATCGCCAACCCGCCTGACAAGCATGACGAAGATGGCAAACCGCCCTTTTCGGGGGAGGCCCATGTCCAGCAGTGGACGTCTTACAGCTGTAATGATGATGAGGTTAGAAACGAAGTTTGTAGTTGAGGAGTCGTTACTTTAAGGGTTGATTTTTTCAAGAGAAAATCGATTTTTAAGTTAGACTAATCGCATGGTTAGAGGAGCTATACAAAATTCGTTTCTGCACTATACATGGTTAAATATATAGATACGATGACTAAATGAAAAATGACGCTACAGTTTTATTAGGAAAACTAGTTTTTTTTAACGTGTTCTTGTTGATACCCCATAACTCTAGGGTATTAATGCACGTAAGGGTGTTTTACATAAAAAATCGTGCAGTCGAATTTTTGTAGTTTGTATGAAAGATTAAAACGAAACAAGAATTCACATGCCAATTGCTTCCTTGACATGATCTCACTAATATCATAGAGCTATGGGATTTTCCTTGTATAGTTGGATTCTGATAAAATCCAAAATTAATAACGCTAGACAGAATAAAGATTTTCTTGCCCGCCTTAGTCACGGATCAACGAGGAAGAAGTAAACCAGCCGTTCCTTATCTTGGTGATTTAGCAACACAGCAAGAAATCCTTGATTCATTGGCTCCAGATAGTGTCTCCATGTACACGGTAATTACCGTAGATGCACCGTAATCTGGTATTAATCTACCGTCAAGGTAATAATGTATTACCGTTGTTGTAAATATTTCATCATGTACTGCTTAAAACGAATCTCAGTCAGTCAACAATTTTTTTAATGGCTACACTGCTCCTTCGTTGTCGAGAATTTCAGGGAAATCCCCAATATCTAAAAGTTTATCTCCACGCAATCTATTCTCGTCCTTATTTAAATATGGGAAAGGGTGTAATTTGTAAGTGTGATGGGTGAAGACGCAAAATTTACTACGTTGTCTTTTATTCGAGTTACGACGCTTTACAAATATACGTAGTAAACAGTTTCAATTTCAAACTTTTACCTTCTTAGTTAATATTTAAAAAAGCCTTTTTTCCTTTGAAAAATTACAGGGTAAAATACACGGTATGATTTTAGTAGATTCACCGTAATTTTGTCTAGAAACACCGTATTTTTACCCTTGCAACACGGTAACTGTCGATTTACATATGGAGACACTGGCTCCAGATCTGCCAGGGTCGCGAGATTTGTTCGAAAGAGTTACCGTGGCCCTGGCGTATGGGCAACTGAAGGAACACGGGTGGGTTTTAGTCAGTAAAAGTCTGACGCCCTTCTACTCCACCCACAGCAGGAGACGTCACTTGGTGATTTCCCACCCAAAAAAAAAATGGCTCCAGATCGTTATAATGTGTTTTGAAGCTCGTTTTTCTGCTTTCTATGAAAGGAGACTAGTGGCCGATGGGGTGCCATGACTGGCTGCTGTTAATACAATTAAATATAAGCTTACATAGTTCGCGGCGTACAGTTGCTGTAGGCCGGTTGGTTCAGGTCTAAGTGACACCAAGTTACTGAAACAATTCGATTTCACTCCTATGAAAGTGGGTATCCTTCTTGTTGCCAGTCTGAAAAAGGCAACTATGTCCACTGCAAAAACACAAAGTAATTAAGTACCTATATAAATAATAAAACTTTTTTACAAAAAAAAAAAACCGACTTCCTTAAAAACACTACAAAGTGAAAAATAACTTTAATTTCGGAAGTCGGTGGCCTCCTCCTTTTTTTAAGTCGGTTAAAAAGGAGGTTTAAAGATAAATCAATTTATTTCTGTGAGTAGGTTAACAACACACGACACGTTAATAAAATTATTTTAAAACTAGATGAGGTTGGCGTTTTCTACCTGACTACTCAGCGAAGAAATGATGAAACTAACTTGAAGTCACAGTTTCTTTTAAAATCGAGAAATAATCATGCTCAGATTATATGACATTGTGTCTTAATGATCTTTTGAGGAAATAACCACTCAGTGCACCGTGCCAGTCAGTTTACGAAACTCTACGTAAGCAATTTAATAGAGCCAAAAACATTAGGCTCTCGGACGTCTGGGAGCAATACAAAGAAACCCAATACGTATACAAATAGCAGAACTGCCGGAACCGCAGTATGGCGGAAATTCTGTGAAACCTTTGATACCAATCATGAAGCGGCAAGGGTAAAAAAAATCCTATCGAACCCTTGATGCGCTGAAAAAACCCGACAACTCATACACATTAGGGAGCGTACCCATACTACGTAACCCGTTTAGGGGGGAGGGAGGTCATTAAAATACTACGCTCAGTCACAGGAGCAGGGGGTTGGCTTAGTCTTTTAGATTTTTAGATTTTTGTCACGTAGTCGATTTCGCCGAGAGAAATTTCGCGCTTTTTCGAACTGTATTTGAATATGTCGCGGAGTGTTTACAGCTTGGCAAAAAAGAGTCTGACGCGGTGACAGTTGAAAGTAAAATACATTATTTTTGGCAACACTGCTTTATTCGTCAACTGCGGGGAGCTTCTCTGTCATTGTGTTAAGTTCCCAGCTGTATTTCACTTATTTCCAAATGTCTATCAATTTTATTATTGCTTTTGTACAGACGCCAGCTACGCCAGCTACTACAATCTGTCAAATTTCTTTAATAAATTTTCAACTTTATCGCTAAAGCATTAGGTTCAAGGTTGATTGGGAGAATTTGACAGTTTCGGGTACATTGAAGCGGCGTCTGTACATGTACATATATATTTTTATTTGTTTCACTTTCTGCCTGCGAAATAATTAAAAATCATATTTGTCAATACTACGTAACAGCTTCCCGAGGAGAGGGGGAAAGGTCTTGGTATATGTATACTACGAGTGGTCACCGAGGAGCCGAAAAATCTTAAAAAATAGGTCACATAGTATGGGTACGTTCCCTTAACTGACCATGAAACCCAGTAAGCCTTCTTAAGACTCACTTCCCAGACTGTAACCTCCTAGAGGACAGGACGGGTGAGGCTGAACCAGAATGGACTCCAACAGATAAAGACTGGTTCAGAGCCCAACGCATGTAACAAAACATAGGATAAAGTGATCAACACCTTTGGGCCCTTTGTGTGTGTAGGGTTAGATGGTATATATTCAAACCTTCCTAAAATGATGGGTTTACCACCTCTCACCACGCCTGGAGACCTTCAGCGTGGCGCGAAGCTAAAGTCATTTTCTTACCCAAACTAGGTAAAGGCCTTCACATCCCAAGGCCTATAGGCCTAACAACTTATCTACTGAAAACCCTCGAGAGATTCTATGATAGACATATCCGTGAGGGACCTTTCCGGGTAAAACAACTTCACAAACAACAGCACGCGTATTCCATAGGCAGATCAAAACAATCCGCACTACACAGCGTGGTATCCAAAATTGAATGCGCAGTGGACCACAAATGCTTAGCACTGGCAATCGATGAATGCGCGATATCGAGGGCAGACAAAACTATGTTCGATAGTATCAACATGGCTCTCGACAGACAATATAGACCCGACTCTGGAGCGTATGGATCACCAATATGCTTAAGTTGAAAGCTGTACAAGTTACAGCCAACGATACCACAAAGGCAGTAGTGGCGAAGACTTCCCGCA
Source organism: Aporophyla lueneburgensis (assembly GCA_932294355.1). Taxonomy (NCBI): domain Eukaryota; kingdom Metazoa; phylum Arthropoda; class Insecta; order Lepidoptera; family Noctuidae; genus Aporophyla; species Aporophyla lueneburgensis. The sequence continues at coordinate 24,208,283 of OW028749.1, forward strand.
GGGCGGCGTTCTTTGGCTGCTTCTATGGAACCTGGTCGTAGACAGGCGTCATCAAAACACTCAATGATAAAGGTTACTTCATCCGATAATATAACCATAATAAAAAATGGCACCCATGAAAACTGTGGCATACATCCTTATGCGCCAAGCCTGAAAATAGTAGAGTACTGGTGCAATAAACGCCAACTGTCACTAAATCCAACAAAAATTTAACTGATATTCTTCAACAAAATAGGATACTCACTACACTGCAACTCTCACGATTGTTTGGCACTAGCCTAAGCCTATCAACTGAAGTTCCTGGGCATTTTTTTGGAAAAACAACTGAATTGGGCAACAAAAGGACATCACAAACACAAACAAAAGGACGACAGGCCTGTTGGTCTTCAGGGGTTCGATTCCCACCCAGGACAAATCTTTGTGTGATGAGCACGATCATTTGTTCTGTGTCTGGGTGTAATTTATCTATAATATGTATGTATTTAGAAATATACTATAAGTATGTTTAACAGTTGTCTAGTACCCATAACACAAGCTCTGCTTAGCTTGGGACTAGATGGCGTTGTGTGATAGTTGTGGAATATTATATTATTATTATTGATAACATTTCTCGGGACCCTCTGAGATCCCGGTCCTTTGGAAGGCGTACGAGGGGCCGAAGCCAACTCGCAGAGGCCCCTTAGACAATTTTAAATGATGAGGGGACACCAACCGACGATTATCCTATGCAAGTGCACCCAAGGACAATCCCCGGTTTGAGCAGGGCTATTACAGAATATGGGAATAAAACAAATTAGGCTATGGGTTTGGATGGCTACAGTGGATTGGTAACCGCAACTATGGAAGAACTATGGCCCCTGCCTGATCAATGTTTTGTTTACATGGATAAAATGGCAGGGGGTGACTTGCACACTTAATAATGGGCCCGCGGGAAACGTCGCTGGCACATAGTGACGCAGCGACAAGGGGGCAACACTTCCTGAGGTGCTTGAGAAGTGGAGAGGTATTCCACGGCTTTCAGAACAATCCCAGAGCCCGGAAGATGGTCAAGTCCCTACGAGCACTTACTGGAATACTTCCTTTCCCCGAGCACGTTTGCTCTTGCGAATCTCCACTCAAGCCAGCCCATCACCACAAAAGCGAACATGATGCTGTGGCAGTGCAAGTGATTTGGCAGGGACTGGGGTGTTATCCCAAACTTACCTATTGGCTATAATTATATACACCACAGTTCTTCGACCAACTGTCACAGAGTCTACACTGTAGACTCTTATGTAGACTCTACAACAATGATGGTTCAAAGACCGACTCTGGAACCAGAATCAGAGTATTTTTTAACGACCCAAAAATAAACATATACATCCCGCTGGGAATGCTCAACAACGTCTATCAGGTGGAATATGTGGGCATTTTACAAGCGGTGTACGTCATAGAAACCAGTAGAGTTACAAACACCGATGGGACTTCAGTCCTCAAAGCCTTAGGGAAAAATTACATACCTCGAGTTTATCAATAGAATATCACAATGAACTAGAAAGGGCGCTTTCTAGTGCATTGTGATATTCTATTGTGTATTAAGTTTTTAATAGCAAAAAAGTGACACTGGATAAAAGGACACAGCGGACCGCTAAACAACGATGCTGCTGATGAAATGGCGAGAAGTATCCAGCGTGTCAGTTAGCAGACCCGCATCCCCTTCAACCAGCTATGCAGGTGGTTACAGGAGTTCACCCACACACAAGCAGAGAGATGGTGTATCTCGACACCAGGCTGAAGCCAGTCCAGGGAATCTGTGCCTTCTTTGGATGGCAGGCTGGCCAGACGTTTGTTACGGTCTGCGACTGTTGACAGTGACGATCACAAGTCACTGCTCGCTAAAAAAACACTTTAACATAATAGGCATAACGGACAGTTCCTTACGCAGGGCTTCCAAGGAAGTTGAAGAAACCGTTGCGTGTTTACTTTTCGAACGCACAGGCGTTGCCTAATCTGGGCACAGCGACCCTCGGGGCACCCAGATCCTACACGGACGTTCTCAACAGACCAGGAATTATAGTCAACTTCTGGAGGGAGGTGGGCTGGTTGGAATAATAACTAAAGGCCGCCATGGCCCACTGTTGATATTTTAGGATCAATAAATGATAGAACTCGGAAAATATGCAGGAACGTATTTTTATTCACTACTTTGACACATGAAGATGGCGCGAGAGAGAAAAAGTGTTGCCTCTCATCCTTATATATATAATTCTACTGTACGTGTGTATGTCACTGAACTCCTCCTAAACGGCTGGACCGATTTGAATGATTTTTTTTGTATGCGTTTGGGTGGCGCCCTGGATGGTTTAGATTCACAAATCAGCCTGACAGATGGCGCTGCTATCGAGTTCTAGGAAACAGGACAACGTCTGTACGGTCAGGTAGTTTTATATATATTAGTCTATGGTGTTGCCAACCAAATACAAGTAAATTATGCAGTTATGCTAACAAGAAAATATAAATGGTTGCGTTCTCATTTACTAACACCCACTCACAATGGTCCACTTGAAGGACTAACACGTAACCCTTCCCAACTGTCCCTCACCGATCAGAATGAAACTTTGTACATCGATATAATACTAAAAAATATTAAACCCGTGTTTTTATATTTTTCCGGAATCCACTTTTTAGGAGTAGAAACCACCCTCTAGGTTTATAAGGGTTGTAACGGTTTGTGGGGATAAGTTATATTAGGGTTAAGGTAGGTTAACCTATCTGTGGTCAAGATCGTAATGTTCTGATTGAAAAGCAGTCGAATAAACTCACTCTACCCAGAGTTACGTGGGTTTGCCTACTTAGGGGTTATTAGGGGTGGTTTCTACCACTAAAGAGTGGATTCCGGAAAAATAAAAAAACACGGTTTCAATATTTTGTAGTGTTATATCGATGTGCAAAGTTTCATTCTGATCGGTGGGTGTCAGTTGGGTAGGGTTACTTGTAAGTGCAGAAACCAAAGCCACTAACAGAGAGCATACTAAGGTACATTTCCTTTTACCTTCTACGTAGGTATACTGAGGGTAGTCATCTAATATCAGGGGTATGTTGGGTGCAGCCTGATATATCAGCTGGAAGTAGTATTCCAGTTCTATGTAATCCTTAGGCTTGTAGAAGGGCTCGGGCAAAATGATGAGAGCAGCAACACCAAGTTCTTCTGAATACCTCGACTGTAAAACATCAAATCATTTCTTTAAACATCTTAGAATACCTTTTAAAAGAAACATCTTCCGTAGTTTCGAGTGAGTTATGTTGGTTAGCCACAAGCCAACAGCTTTAGGGAGTATCATAAGCGAATCGTTTTGATAGGCAGAAACCTGTTAGTAGTTTTATTGTAGTTTTAACCGAAACACGGTTAGCTATGAGGTGTAAGGGGGACTATACACGTTACACTCTGCCACTGACAAACGAGGCGCTGGTGACCAACCAATGGCGGTATAATCATCCAAGAAGCCATCCTAAATCCTCCTGAGCAATGACGGGCAACAGCGTCATCGCTACGAAAGGATTGGCTCTGCGGTCATCAACCCGTATGTCTAGCGTGGTGACGCAAGCGTAGAAATGGGAAGTAATCGGGAACGTTTTACTGGGATCAAAGTATCCTATGACCTAACCACAGGTCACGGTGCCAAACATCGAATACCATCAGCCTTTAAAGCGTGAAAATATAACAGACGAATAGTTGTGTGCGTTACGCCAGCGGAATGTTGTCGCTCTTCGTGTAAATGTGCCCGAAATTTAGAATTTGTGCGTCCAGCCGATCCAAAAATATTCACGAGAAACAGATTCCACTGGAGTAACATTACCCCAGCGGCATGTTTTTTAACCGGTGGTCGTAGCTGAGTACAAACTAGCTACTTATATTACAAATTTGTGCCTAATTGTGCCCAAAAAATGAAATTTTGTGCGTCTTGAGGTTTCATAGTTATTCAAGATGCCGCTGGGGTAACGTTTAGCGAATTGCTGTACCTCTCAAATGGCGTAACATAGAACTACGATTTTTTTTTTACTACGGTGGGTCTTAATTTGTGCTTTAGCTGTGCAATTTTATTTTTTCTATGATTGACACCGTTGGAAAATAAGAAATTGATTTTCAAAAACCCTTAAATCGATCTTTGCGCTTCAATGAGAAACTCTAAAAACGTACCAGGTATGGTGGTTTGTACCTTTTATGAACTCAAAGTATCATGCGAAATTAGATGTTTCTATTCCAACTCCTTAGAGAGCTATTCCATTTCAATTAAAATCTGGCTACGCTAAAATTTAACACTCCAATACATGAGTTATTATTAAATGACGGTAATTATGATTCGACAAATAATTAGTACCTTTATTCAATTGCTTATCCTTAAAGTTTCAGCTGAAAAATCCTTGTAACTACGCAGATATAAGAAGAAAATCATAGGAAAAGAAATTTCATGATTAACCGAACAAATTCGAATGACTGTATAAAAGCGACCGTGCAGTACATTGTGCCAACCTTCTTAAAGGGTTTAGCCGGATAAGTATGACGAGTCTGCCCCCAAATAGAAACCTGTATCAAAACTTATGTTTTATAATTAACTTGATGAGTAAACACAATTTATGTACGTTTTGCGATCGCCTTTCGCTTTGACCTTGAGATACGAGTAAAAATAATCGTACGCATGACTATTTTTCAATATAGTATATCTCAAAAACTAATTGAGGTAGAGGAATGAAACCAATGCGAGGCTTTAGGTTACATTACAGAGTATATCATATATATATTTTTTAATTTTTAGAATATATTTTTGTATAAAAAATAAATAAATAAGGAAATCATAATTTCTTTTTTTGTGTTCTCTAAAACGGAATCACGAAAATAATATATGTTATGCTCCTTTATATGTACTATTACTCATAAAAATTGCGTAAGAAAAAAATTGGTGCAACACTTCGAAAAAAAATAAAATTTGGTTCGCGCCTTATAGTACCCTTGTACTATAAGGCCCACATCACAATTTTTTTTCGAAGTATTGCACTAACTTGTTTCAGAATATAGATAATTATGTTCAAGAGATGGAATAAAAGGTTAAAAAAGAAAGGAAAAAACATACAGTGCTCAATATTTATAATTATCGTCACTTTTATTACTTTTAGTGTTAATCAAAATACCAGAAATCTATATCAATACTTATAATAAAACTGTAGAGAGGTCAATTCTGCACATTGAATATACATTCAAAATGAATATTGGAGGATGAATGGTGATCGATACTGATGCCAAAAATGCAATCAGTAAATTTTTTGTCTGTCTGTCTGTATGTGCACGCATGGGTCAAAAACTACTGAAGGGATTTTAATCAAACTTGGTACGATTGTAGTCCATACTCCTGGGCAGGTTATAGGCTATATAACATAACGCTAAGACACATAGGAGCTGAGCAGTGACGATACCAGCGGGATATTTTCCGACCTCCACGCGGGCGAAGCCGCTGGCAAAAGCTAGTAAAAAATATTAATCATCATCACCGTTGTGATTAATTACTACTGGAACATTTTGAGTCGCAAATAATTTAGTTAGAATGTCAGCAGGACGCACAATTATGGACAAATATCGTCCATACGACAGATAATAAATAATAGCTGCTGTATGTGAACAGCATTCCACTGTATGATTGCCGTTGGGGCAATCACAGCAATAACGGAGAACACTGTATAAATCATTACCGTCGGAAATACAATGAAAGTAAATACGATAGACTTTGCTTTTTGTCTTGATTTTACTTCTGCTTTAATAATATTAGGTGCTGATTTCACATATTGTAGGTACTGAAAGATTATTTAGATCGTCTATTACAGGGTTTCTCAAACTTCTGGCTCCACGTACCCCCATTCAAGTTTCCGGATGACATCGAACCCCCTCCCCCCCCCAACAAGAAAAGAATAACTAATTTTGATTAACACTAAAAGTAATAAAAGTGGCGATGATTATAAATATTGAGCACTGTATGTTTTTCTGTTTTTTAACCTTTTATTCTACCTCTTGAACATAATCCACATTATCCACACTAATATTATAAATGCAAAAGTAACTCTGTCTGTCTGTCTCGCTTTCCTGCTAAAACTACTGAACTGATTTAAATGAAATTTAGTACACAGATAGTTTAGAGCCTGAGAAAGGACATAGGCTACTTTTTATTCTGTGACTAGCTTCTGCCCACGACTTCATCCGCGTTAAATTTATTGTACCCCCGACCCTTCCCGTCGCGTCGAATCGCCTACCCGTGCGATTTTCTCCGTTTTTGCAACATTTTTCATTACTGCTCCGCTCCTTTTGGTTATAGCGTGATGTTACATAGTCTAAAGCCTTTCTAGATAAATAGGCTACCCAAAACAAAATCATTTTTCAATTCGGATCAGTAGTTCTTGAGATTAGCGCGTTCAATCAAACAAACAAACAAACTCTTCAGCTTTATAATATTAAGTATAGATAACCGACATTTACGCGGACTAAATCGCGGGCAAAAGCTAGTTATCTATATTTTGAAACAAGTTAGTGCAATACTTCGAAAAAAATTGTGATGTGGGCCTTATAGTAAAGGGTACTACTATAAGGCGCGAATCACATTTTATTTTTTTTCGAAGTGTTGAACCAATTTTTTTTTAACGCAATTTTTATGAGTAATAGTACATATGAAGGAGCATAACATATATTATTTTCGTGATTGTAAGTTTTAGAGAACACAAAAAAAGAAATTATTATTTACTTATTTATTATTTTTTTTTATTTAAAAAGTTATTCTAAAAATTTTAAAAAATAATATATGATATACTCTGTAATGTAACCTAAAGCCTGGCAATAGTTTCATTCCTTTAGCTCAATCAGTTTTTGAGATATATTATTTTGAAAAATAGTCATGCGCACGATTATTTTTTCTCGTATCTCAAGGTCAAAGCGAAAGCCGATCACAAAACTTACATAAATTGTGTTTACTCATCAATTCGATATTAAAACATAAGTTTCGATACGGGTTTCTATTTGGGGGCAGACTCGTCATACTTATCCGGCTAAACCCTTTGTAGTTTTATAATAAAATTTTATGATAAATATGAAAACATTTACCACTTACCATTGTTTTTAATGTAGTTTAGTTTTTAGTTATGTTCTAACATTTGACTGAAAGCTAAAGCTCAATATAATATGGCTTACAAATTGTGCGTGTGTACGTACGTGTTTTACAAACCAATAAATAATTTTATGTCACACTTGTGTGAGACTGTTTCAAAGGTTACCCCAACGGCATCTTGAATAACTCTGAAACCTCAAGATGCACAAATTTCATTTTTTGGCCACAATTAGGCACAAATTTCATCTATCTAAGTAGCTAGTTTGTACTCAGCTACGACCACACCGGTTAAAAAACATGCCGCCGGGATAACGTTACTCCAGCGGAATCGGTTTTTCGTGAATATCTTTGGATCGGCTGGACGCACAAATTCTAAATTTCGGGCACATTTACACGAGATGGGGTACTAATTATCTGTCAAGCCAAAATCCTGTAAAGCGACAAGATTCCGCTGGCGTAACGCACACGAATAGTTAACTCCGCATTATTATACAGAATTAGGTATAGATGTGGGATGAAAGGCTGTTGATTTTAGTTTCCTAGAAGCTTTTACAACTAGTCACTAACTTATTAACTTAAATATGTTATAGTTACGTGTTACGAAACTGTAACATATGTATTTTTTAATGGCCAATCTTTCTTTTTAAAATTGTGACTGAGAAAATACTTATTTCCTAATAATATGGTTCCGATAATACCATGTTCGGGACACCATAAAACATATCTATTAATAACTGAGAGAAAACTGCTTTTGAATCTCACGTTAATGTAAGGTATTTATGCTCGTGAATGTACGTACCATTTCTATTGTATCAGGGAATGTCACGCCGCCGACACTCGAGAAAACAATAAGGTCCAGCAGTTCCGCAGCCTTCACCCAGGCGTACAGCAGCCTCTTGTTGTCAGTCACGTTCAGGGTTGGTCCTTCTCCACTCGTAGAGCCCACTGAAAAAAAAAAAACACGAGGATCGAGAAGCTTATAACCGGAAAACGTTCACATCTGCTGATATGCCTCTTTCAACTATCAAGAATACGACTGGTTTAATGTAGGTATTCGATGCTTCACGGGGTCGTCGGTCTAAAGTCGTCGGTTTTAAGCGTCTTACCTTCTCAGCTACCAGTACTTACACAGTTGCTAATCGCTATGTGACTTAAGGTAGTAAAAAGTAATTTTAAAATAGGTATTCACCTATAACGCCGTCGGCTCCTGCCTCTTTCAAGTATTGTGCGTATGCGTCAACGACACTGGTGTCCACGGCGCCATACTCATCCACCGGAGTAAATGTTGGTACGATATTTCCTTTTCCCATGAAACACTGGAACAGAGAACAAATTACTTGGTCAATTAACCCTTCAATTCCCAAGTTAATAACATTTTTGCCTTTCTTTTTAACTAAAATAGCTTATCTACATTTGTTTAGGATAGAAGAAAATAAAAATAAAAATATCCCTTCCCTTAATTTTTTTATGGGGGTCAAGTAGCAATTAAGTAAAGCAGTGTAACAAGTAAGACTAAAGGACACACACGATTATTCTAATAATTTCGGTAGAAATAAAACTTTAGTTTTTATATTAGTGTTTATTTATGTGAAAAAACATACACTTATTTATTATGAAAGCTGTACCAATACTTTCGATGTATCTAATGTGCTGACATTACTATACCATTTTTTATAATAATTTCTTTTTTTTCTTCGGCGCAGATACGTCGATATGTTCTACTTCTGCCAGCCGGCGTAGCATGACCAATTCTATGTCTATTCTACCAAGAACAAAAGTTCCTTATGTGTTTTAATTCTGTAAAAATGTTTCTATCTCATCAGAAAAATAGTCATCATACTTGACATCGTTCTCTTGTCGACTGAAGAATAGAAACATCTCTTCTTTTCAGTTTCACACAATTTCTTTACGATACAATCTATCATTTTGTCTTCTCTTCCGTCGACAAATTCCGTTTCTATGGCGGTCATGGTACGCGTGCAGGTCGTGTATACGATTTTCTCCAGAGACGGATAGCTTATTTTATATTTTTACTTGAGATCGAAGCATGCGACTAGGCAGATGATGAATATTAGCTTCGTTTTCATCCCCACTGCATTCGTCAGTCACGACACCACCATCAGGAGGAAATAAAATAATATCACCTGGGTCATCCCCGGCCAGCAACTCCTCGGCAATCTCATCTAGCGTAAACCTATAATTAATTCGTAAACAAGCTCTAAAACACCATCAGTGGTGATAGCAATAAGACCAAAAGTGAACCACTATCTTCTAATGAATTCAGAACCATAGAGTATTATTGCCCAGTGTCACCCACAGGTGACACTGTATATTTCTAGCGTTTGTAGCGATAACACTATAAGTTATTAGTATCACAAAATACTTTTGTATTATAGCTCATTTATTCATTTATTATATGTAATAAGAAAAAAATATATACTTACTGTCTGGGCATTTTTATTTCACTTTATATCGCAAGAAATGACACAAACTCAGAATGCTACAATTACGCGCGAAACAACTGAATGAATTTGAAAAATGACGTATGGTGGGTATAACCAGAAAAAACAATGAAAAGTGCAACTAATTGCCTTGGCTACAATAGTCGCAGAATCAAAAAATAAAATATCTGTACAGTAGAAAAAAAAATTAAACTTCTGTCACCTACAGGTGACACTAGGAATTGAAGAGTTAAGAATTTGTTGATAAAACCTGTCGGTTTATTTTGTGTTAGCTTCTTTCATCCGCTTCGCACACACGGAGGTCGCATACATATAACACGGAAACGTACAACAGACAGGGATAAAAGTATCCTGACTTGTAACTTGTAAAAATATTAGGAAATTCGTATTCTATTTGCAATGTTTTTGTAAATATGTGAGCACCATGTATCTATCATATAATTTATCTCTCATTGCTTCATTTTCAGTTCTTTTACCTGTTGTGGTATTATAATTTTTATTGTAGGTGCATAGTCTTCACATATAATTGTACTAACTTTTGCTCGTGACTTCGTCCGCGTGGAGTTCGATTATATCGTAGCGTAACGTAGTGTAGGCGAGCGCTAAGAAAGGAAGTGGAATTGCACGGACGAAGTCGTTAATTGTTTGAATGAATCTTCGTGTCTATTTTGTTTTATGTTTTTGTGCAATTTTTGTGCAATAGTAGTCGTTTTCGTAATCAGCGACCAGATAAACCATAAAAATGACACCCATGTTGATTTTCAGAATTTGTCACCCCTTGTCCACCTTTTAGGGGTTGAATTCTGAAAGAGCCTGAAACACTTGTTTACTCATTTATTGATAGTAGTACTCCTGTGAAGTTCCGAATAAAATAGTTTAATTAATCTTGTTTCCCCATACAAACTTTCAAGCCTTTTTTCACCCCCTTAGGGGTTGAATTTTATAAAACTCTAGGATATGTTTATTTCTAATCATTAACCCAAAAACAAAGTTTCGAATTCTAGTACTAAAAATGACGGACTTCCATACAAAATTTTAACCCCTTTTTCACCCCCATAGGGGGCGAATTTTCAAAAATACTTTCTAAGCGGATGCCTATGTCATTACAACTATCTGTATGCCAAATTTCAGCGAAATCCGTTCAGTAGTTTCGGCTGTGCGTTGATAGATGAGTCAGTCAGGTTTGCCTTTTATATATTTAGATATACTAGTGATCGCCATTGGTCAAAATTCGACCGTACTTCATTTGAATAGAAATACATTATGAAATGAAAAAATATTTATAATAATAAATATAAAAAAAAAATGTTTATATTTGACATTCAATAACACTATAGACAAATATTCTCGATATGATCATAGATTTTATAAATGAAATTAGGTTATATATCTACAAAATTAATTTATTACCGTTGATAGAGTATAGTACTAGATGAGCTACTAAAATAACAATAATAACTAAAGAGAGAAAGTATTAACGTGAAATACTTCAGTGCGAGCGAAACAGAGTATCAGTTTTTTGTCTCTATTTGCGTATCGCTTTTATTTGTATGCCACCGAGCCCTCTTGGTGGCAAACAAGTTTCAACGCTTACGGAATATTTGTTGATATATCTGTGAAACCAAGGTGAAACCCATATTTCAATACTTAAATGTTAGTGTTAACGTTTGAGAGTTGTATCTAAAGCGTCAGTCATGATGAATTGTTGCATAATTGGCAGTAAAAGCTGTAGTGAACGTAAAGTACTAAACATAACCTTTTATCGGTAAGTAGCTTATTTTGTATCGACTCCGTAAGTTTGTACAAGAATTATTCATTTGAATGTGTATTTTGATCAATAATAAGCAATCTTGAATGAATTAAAACTGTAAAAGATATACATTATGAAGTTATGTCGATCATTCGCTATCTCAGACTGTGTACGCTGATGTTTTGTCTGTACCATAGCCTGTCTACGTTTATTACCTATGGTTATACTTGAAATTCAGTAACACTAAAGACACAAAATATTAAAGACAGATATTCTTGACTGGACCACAAATTTGGACCATAAACAAAAGAATATACGTGTATATATGTGTATTAAATACACGGTAATGAATAGTAGTGGGTGTAACGTGTGATTTATTGAAAATAATGTATTTTTACGCATAATTTTAAAAAAAATATTAGCGTTCGTCACTTCTTCACTGTATAAACTACATAATATCTGGATGACCGAGCTTTGCTCGGTATTTTTTGGTAAATTATATTTAAAATAATAAGTTTATGTTCAAGTTGATTATCGATAAAGTTGGTCATTGAAAACACGAATAAAACGACATTTTATAAAAATGAATCCTAGTTAGAACGATTTATCGCCCCCGAAACCTCCTGTATGCCAAATTTCATGAAAATCGTTGGAGCCGTTTCCGAGATTCATATTATATATATTGTTGTACAAACCTACACCCCTATTTCACAATTAAATTAAACATTGCATCATCCAATTCTAAGAAGGATTGAACAAAACAAACAACATGTTCTAGATAATTTCACAATAATTAAAAAACATTGTGTAACATAAACAACTTGTTTACACCATACTATATAAGGCGGCCTGCGAGCCCCAGCCAGTCAGTCAGTATCCGGACAGTTAGCCAGTAGCTATCTGCTAAGCCTTAGAGTAATAGTGTTAAGTAGTAGCGTAAAGTGTTTTCCACAAATAAATTAAATAATTAAATCTTCAAGTTTTAATCAAACCTCAAGAGGGTATTGGGGCAGTGGAACCCTAAGGCCAAGGAGCCTCTGACCTTGAAACTACTACCGAAGGCACACTCCAACCGACGAGCCAACACTATTAAGACTCCCAATCAAGGTGTCCAGATTCATCTGACTCGGTTTCGGACCAAACCTTAAAGGTGCCCTGGTGACAGCAGCCCACGTCCAGGTATCCCCTTGGCTCCGACCGGGCTAGTTCGTTAGATCGAACTTGGGGATACGACAAAATTGGTGACAGCGGTGGGATACCAAAAGAAAGGATACCCCGTGGGACATCGCAAGAGGATACCCAGGTGGGATACCAAAAGAAAGGATACCCCGTGGGACACCACAAGAGGATACCCGGTGGGACACCTCAAAAATTAAACCCAGCGTTACGGTGGGACGCCACACGTCGACGCCTGGAAAAATCTAGAAGACTTCCTGCTCACCGAGACACATCGGGCAGAACTGTAGTCAAGAGGACGCATCAGCACGAGCCTCAAGACTCTTCGATTGCACCAAGTCAAGAAGACGCACCAGCACGAGCTTCAAGACTCACTGCGTGTAACGAGCAGAATTAGTTAAAGAAGACGCACCAGCACGAGCTTCGAAACTATTCTGTCAGACTGCAGCAAGAACCTTCTAGAAATCAACGGTCCTCCTCCTTCCGCTACGTGCAACGGGCAGTCGAGATACTGCGAGGAAGACTTCAGTACCCTTAAGCCTAAGGTTAGAATCTTTCATAGTATAATTACTAGAACTTAATTTTATTTTAAGATGGATAAAAAATCCACGACAGCTAAAATGGCTGAATCCACTGAAAAACATTTAAATAACAAATCAACTAATGAAATTAATTCTGCAGACAGCTCTGCACTAGAATTTTCTGATGATGAGGAAAATCTTACACTAGACTTAAACGTCTTATTTAAATTCATTAAACCTTTCGATGGAGACAGAAAAAACCTGTCCCAATTTATAATAAATGCTAACAGTGCATTTCAACTAGCCCTACCAAAACAAAAAGGGCCACTACTTTGTTATACTGTATCACAAATCTCAAGTAATGTTATTAACGAAATTAATATAGAAGAAATCACTTCATGGGAACTTCTACGTTCCACTCTTAAAAAATATTACAGTACTATTAAAAATGTAACACAGTTACACGAAGAATTAGAAACTATACGTCAAAACCATAATGAGTCCATTACTGATTATTATAAGAGACTAGATTATCTTAAAAATGAAGTAATTTCAGCAGAAGAAAATCAAACCGAATATAAAGATGAACTCCCTGCTTTAAAAAGGGCAATACAAAGGACCGCATTACGTAGGTTCATATTACATTGCGACCCAAAAATTTCTCAAATGCTAAGAGCTAGGGATGTAAAAACACTGAACGAAGCTTTTTCAATTGCTTTGCAAGAAGAAAAAATATTAAACTATAAAAAACCATCCACTTCTACTAATAAAAAGTTTTGCTCTTTCTGCAAAAAGAATAATCACTCATATCAAGAATGTAAAAAAAGAAATTCCAATAAAAAACCTGAAGGCTCATTCAGACACGAACATTCTTCATACGATTCTAATAAATTTTGTAATTATTGTAAATTTAAAGGTCACGAAATATCAGAGTGTAGGAAAAGACAATATAATGAAAAACGAAACTACGATGGCAAACAACCTACAAAAAAAATTAATCACGTCGAAAATAACGACGAAGATATAGCTGAACAATTTCAACAAATTTCTTTCTGCACTCAAACGGATCCTAAAATTATTACCTTTGAATCTCATAATTCTCTTAAACCTTTAAATTTGTTAATAGATTCTGGAGCATCAATCTCTTTAATTAAACATGATGTTCTAAACAAAACAAAAACATGGTTAAATCAAAAAGAAAAAGAAAATATTAAAGGCATTAGTTCCTCTATTTTAATCTCTACATTAGGGACTGCCGAAATAAATCTAAAAAAAAATAATTTAAACATAAATCCTAAATTTCAAATCATCAATGCTACTAAAATATCATTTCCTTACGATGGTTTAATAGGCGGAGATTTACTCAAGGCCTTTAAATCCAAAATTGATTATGAAGATAATTCCTTAAAAATAAACGATACTATTTTATTTTTCAATGATAGTAATAAAATAAATTATATTAAAATACTCCCTAGGCAGGAACAATTTATTAGTTTCGAAATAACTAATGATTCACCCCAAGAAGGATACATTCCTAAACAAGAGTTGGAAAAAGACGTATTCATCCCAGATCTAATTATAAATAAAATTCAAAACACTAAATTACCAGTAATCAATATCTCCAACGAAACCAAAGAAATTCCTATACCAAAAATAAAATTAGAGGAATTCGAAATACCCAATAATCAAATAAATAATATTGAAAACGATCCTAAAATCTCTCAAAATAGAGAAAAAATTTTATTAAAAGAAAATATTAGAGTTCAACACCTAAACAACGAAGAAAAAGAAACTCTAATTGAAATTTGTAAAGATTACAGTGATATTTTCTTTCTACCAGGAGATAAATTAACTCACACGAACACCATGCAACATCAAATCCCAACTACAACAAACAAACCAATTTTTACTAAAAGTTATCGATATCCCAAAATACACGAAGAAGAAGTAAAAAATCAGACAAATAAAATGTTAGAACAAAATATTATCCAACCATCAACCTCACCATGGAGTAGTCCAGTATGGATAGTACCTAAAAAATTAGATGCAACGGGAAAACAAAAATGGAGACTAGTAATAGACTATCGAAAACTTAATGAAATAACCGTAAGCGATAGCTATCCACTTCCTAATATTGAAGAAATCCTTGATCAATTAGGAAGATCTGTTTACTTCACAACATTAGATCTAGCCTCAGGGTATCATCAAATTAAAATGAACTCTGAAGACCAATCTAAAACAGCTTTTACCATACCGCATGGGCATTATGAATTCACACGTATGCTTTTTGGTCTTAAAAATGCACCATCAACATTCCAAAGATTAATGAACGTAGTTCTATCAGGACTAACAGGAATAAAATCATTTGTATATCTAGATGATATTGTAATTTACGGAGACTCGTTAGAATCCCATAATAATAATTTAAAAGAAATTTTCCAAAGACTCAGGGAACATAATTTGAAACTACAACCTGATAAATGCGAATTCCTAAAAAAAGAAGTGACTTATTTAGGACACGTTATCACAGAAAAAGGGATTCAACCCAATCCCATTACTATAAAAGCAATCAAAGAAATCCAAACTCCTAAAAATGTTAAACACATTAAATCATTCCTAGGTCTAGTAGGCTATTATAGACGATTTATAAAAGGATTTTCACAAATCGCTAAACCCTTAACAAAACTACTTAAAGAAGGAGTACCATTCAATTGGGATGATAAATGCAATGATGCTTTTAATAAACTAAAAAATTATTTAATAAGTGAAACGATATTACAATATCCAGATTTCACAAAAACATTTATTTTAACAACGGACGCATCCAATGAAGCAATTGGTGCAGTCCTTTCACAAGGAGAAATTGGAAAAGACTTACCTGTTTCATACTATTCTAAAACATTAAATTCAGCCGAGCAAAACTATAGCACCACTGAAAAAGAACTGTTAGCTATAGTAAGCGCTGTTAAACATTATCGACCATATCTTTTTGGTAGAAAATTTATAATCGTAACAGATCATAAACCATTAACTTGGTTGATGAACTGCAAGGACCCTTCTAGCAGACTAGTTAGATGGCGTCTTAAACTGATGGAGTATGATTATGAAATTAAATATAAAGCGGGAAAATCGAATTCTAATGCTGACGCATTAAGTCGTCCTATCCAAGTAATTACAAACGTAACTTATGAAGAATTAATAACGGAAATAAAAGAACCAGAATATACTAACTCTTCAGAAACTAAAATTCCTAATTTAATTATTCCACTATCCTGCAGTGTCTCACCAGAAGACATAGGGATAAAGTACATAAAAACACAATTTCCAAATGAAAACTTAAATAATCATGATGTCGGAGATATAATAACTTTAACTCTTCCACGACAAAAGCTATATCTCTTATTTACTAGAAGAATGATAACAGATATTTTAAAGCCTAAAGATCTATTTACTTATTTAATAAAACTTAAAAACTTACTTGATATAAACCATGTAAAAAAATTCGTTATAGTCGATCTAACTATCAGACATACCAATATAGAATGGGAAACATTTTGTTCTATATTACAATTTATTTTCACGGATTTTCAATACGAATTACTAAATAATGAACGAGTTATATTAAAATCTAAAACAGAAATAACTAATTGTTTAAAAGATCATCATGATCATCCAATTGCAGGACATCCTGGATTTTACAAAACTTATAATAAAATTAAACGATATTTCTATTGAAAAAATATTAAAAAAGACATTGAGGAGTATATAAAAAATTGTCCAATTTGCCAAAAGTCTAAAACAGACTTTAAGCCAAACAAATCTGAAATGGAAATAACAACTACGTCTTCTAGGTATTGTGAAAGAATAGCCTTAGATATAATGGGACCTTTGCCAGAAACAAATAAAGGAAAAAGATTCATATTGACTCTTCAAGACGATCTAACTAAATACATTCAAGCGTATCCTTTGTTCAATCATGACGCAAAAGAAGTAGCTAAAAATTTTCTAAAATTTTGTACTTCCTTTGGTTTCCCGGAAGGAATATTATCCGACCAAGGAAGAGAGTTCATTTCTACTACCTTCAAAGAATTTACTAAACTTTTAAATGTAAAACATACCACAACAAGTCCTTATCACCCTCAAACGAATGGATCATTAGAAAGGACACATTTAACATTAAACAATTATTTTAGATGTTATGTAAATCAAAATACTAATGATTGGGATGAATATTTAAATCAAGCTGTATACGCATATAATTCACATATACAGAAAAGTACAAATTTTACACCATATGAATTAGTATTTGGGAAAGACCCTAAAATCCCAAAAGGATTATCTCATCGTAGTTATGATGATTTCGTTCAAGATATTTCAACCAAATTAAATAAAATAAGAGAAATTGCTCGTCTAAATCAATTACAAGCCAAAACCACATCTAAACAAAATTATGATAAAACTCATCATAGAGAAACCAAATTTAGAGAGGGACAATTAGTCTTACTCTACGATTCATTGTCTAAAGCGCAAAATAAGAAATTAAAACCAAATTATAAAGGTCCTTACACATTAATTCAGTTACACAATAATAAAACTGCCACATTACAAATATCCCCAAATAAAACTAAAACTTATCATCTAAATTTATTAAAGCCTTATCATATTTCAGGATCACCAGAACCTGAATCTGAAGTAGAAATAAGCGAAGATGAATAACATAAGTAAGATAATCTTAGTATTAACTCTAATAAGTATTGTAAACTGTTATAAGATAACCTTACTAAATAAATCCAGTGGGATATTCTTTAATCATTTAGGAGCAGCAAAACTAAGTAATCAAAAATTTACATTATTAACTTATAATAACATTTCATTAATTAACGAACAAATAAAAACGATACACAAATTTTATCAGAAGTCAACAATGTTATGCACTAAGTTGAGCCGCGAACATTTGCAAACTAATTGCCAAAACTCAATGCGATACATACAGAATTCTATTAAGAATATTTTGCAAGATTATAGTATTATAGCACATCAATATAATCCTTCAGTCAAAAGAACAAAACGAGGACTAATAGATGGGATAGGAAAAGGTCTCAAATGGCTTTTTGGTACACCAGATGCCGATGACGCAAAATTTTATTCTGATTCTATTAATGCCCTAATAAAAGATGAAAGAGAAACACAAATATTAATGAAACAACAAATTAATGTCATTTCATCTACTATAAATAATTTTAATTATTCTATATCTAACCTTCAGAAAAACGTCGATATAATGAACCATAATCTAGAAAACTTTGATCAGTTTGCAATGGAAACTGTAACAAATGAAGAAAGATTGAATTTTGAGTTCGATATTAACGAACACATCCTTTTATTAATTGAAATGACTTCAGAGATACGAAATGTTTTAAATAAATACTTAAACACATTATCTTTAGTGACATATGGAATAATTAATTTTGAAATATTGCCACCTTCTGATTTACAGTATGAACTCAAACAAATATCTATGAGATATACCCTACCAATAGAACCAACATTAGAAAATACCTATGATTATTATCGATTGCTTAAAACAAAAGCATTTCTAAAAGATAATTTATTAATAATCTCTTTTGATATTCCAATTGTAAACATGTATAATTACGATTTATATGAAATGTATCCATTACCAACTCCACATAATGGAAGTTCTAATCTTTACTCATATATCGAACCAAATAAACCTTATATATTAATTTCTAATACAAGAACAATTTATTCCTTACTTAATGATTTAAACGCGTGTATTGAATACAAAGATAAAAAATATGTTTGTAAAGAGGTTACCATATCCAGAAGAGCAGAATCAGCTCAATGTGAAATACAATTATTTTCTCTAGTAACTACAAATATTCCTAAAACATGTCAAGTTAAAAATATAATCGCTGAAACGGAGATATGGCACCCTCTATACAAGATTATTTTTAGTATATGCGAAACCTGAATATAGTTTGTTCAGAATCAGTAACTGAATCGATTCCAATAATTTTTACACCATGTTATATTTTGTACCAAAAATATTTAATTACGCTTCCAAGCCCAAGCCCGCGGGCCTTAGTGTTTTGTTTCGATTTTAAAATTATCATGTCTTTCTCGTATTCAAACGTCCATTACACGGAGATGGTACGTACACTAGCTGTTTGTGGTGATCTGCATATGTTTTTGCGTGGACAACCAGGTAACTTATCAAGCTTATAACTTTGTGATTATTAATGATACAGTTTTGAAATTTTTTTCATAGATTCTTTACATAAAAATACTAGACCCGTGTTTCGGGTTTCGCATAAACAAAAATTAATGTTGTATAATAATCAATGGTTACTTATATTAAGTAAACCTGTAAGCATTAATGTTCTTTGTAAAGATAAGGATGAAACTAAAGAAGAAATTTTAAATTCCATAGGAATCTTAGAATTAGAATCAAATTGTAAAGCTTACACGGATCACGCCATACTAGAGGCCCAAACATTGTTATCTACTATTAAATTAACAAATAGGATTCCTTTAACTGATATAACACAAGACGAATGTTGTATAAAACTAAGAGATAACATTACAGAAGAATTAAAATTTTTACCCATTAAGCTTACTAATTTAGATTTAAATGAGCTCAAATATGCTCAGGGTAAATTACAACAATTTGATGAAATACTACAGCAACATTTAAATAAGCCATTCATTATAAAACATTCAAATTGGTTAATAACTATTGTAACTATAGCTCTAAGTATAGGAGCACTAGTATTATTATATAATGTTGTAAAATGGTTTGGAATTATCAAAATTTTAAGAAAAATATGCTGTTTCACAAAAGAACCACAAGATCCAGAACAAAGGATCCGAAACACTTGTAACCCCTGTGTACAAGTATTCAATCAATGCTTACAACCTCGAGATAATTCCACGCCATGTTATATTGTTAGGTATACTCCTAATACACGTGAAATTGAAAATGTAACATTTGACACTCCGGGCATTACCCCCAGGAGAACATTATCTCTAGAAAATCAAAGACTAAAACCTCTCTTAAAATTTGAAAAATAAAATTTTTGTTTATAATTAAAAAACAAAAACAAAAATTTAATTAAAGGGGGAGGTGTTGTACAAACCTACACCCCTATTTCACAATTAAATTAAACATTGCATCATCCAATTCTAAGAAGGATTGAACAAAACAAACAACATGTTCTAGATAATTTCACAATAATTAAAAAACATTGTGTAACATAAACAACTTGTTTACACCATACTATATAAGGCGGCCTGCGACTGCGAGCCCCAGCCAGTCAGTCAGTATCCGGACAGTTAGGCAGTAGCTATCTGCTAAGCCTTAGAGTAATAGTGTTAAGTAGTAGCGTAAAGTGTTTTCCACAAATAAATTAAATAATTAAATCTTCAAGTTTTAATCAAACCTCAAGAGGGTATTGGGGCAGTGGAACCCTAAGGCCAAGGAGCCTCTGACCTTGAAACTACTACCGAAGGCACACTCCAACCGACGAGCCAACACTATTAAGACTCCCAATAAAGGTGTCCAGATTCATCTGACTCGGTTTCGGACCAAACCTTAAAGGTGCCCTGGTGACAACAGCCCACGTCCAGGTATCCCCTTGGCTCCGACCGGGCTAGTTCGTTAGATCGAACTTGGGGATACGACAATATATACAAGAATTGCTCGTTTAAAGATATAAGATAAGATAAGTGTGTCCGCCCAATTTTCGTAAAAAGGGATCCAAATTGTATACAAATACTGAAAACTATTTTAAAAGAGTAACGGTGGAGTTTCTAGCCCATTCTTCTCCGTACGAATCTACCTTTTGGAAGGGGCAACTAGAATCAATTCTATTTTCATGTAACAGTTGACGTTCAAAAGTGCCTTTTTTGGGCCTAATTGAAATAAATGCTTTGACTTTGACTATGTGTTGATGAAGGTTATAATCTATCTGTGTGACAAATTTCATCCAAATCCGTGCAGCCGTTTTCGCGTGATTAAATTGTTACATTCAAACACAAAAACTTTCACATTAACTTAAATGTACGCTGTGCCCGCAGCTTCGCTCGCGTGGATTTTGGAAATTATTCCAAGGGAACGTGTTACACAGACAAAAAGTAGCCTGTGTTACTCTTTATAACATCAGTTATCTGCCAGTTAAAGACCCGTTAAAATCAGTCTAGCCGATTTAGTGATTAGTCAGAACAAACAGACAGAAAGACCGATGAAAATTTTGAAAACTGTTTTTTTTTTTTTATTTAGTTCCTGATTGAGTGTTTTTTTTAGGGTTCCGTTGCAAAATGGCAAAAAACGGAACCCTTATAGATTCGTCATGTCTGTCTGTCTGTCTGTCTGTCTGTCCGTCCGTAAGTCACAGCCATTTTATTCCGAAACTATAAGAACTATGCTGTTGAAACTTGGTAAGTAGGTGTGTTCTGTGAACCGTATTAAGATTTTCACACTAAAATAGAAAAAAAACAATAAATTTTGGGGTTCCCCATACATAGAACTGAAACTCAAAAATGCTTTTTTTCATCAAACCCTTACGTGTGGGGTATCTATGAATAGGTCTTCAAAAATGGTAATGAGGTTTCTATTATCATTTTTTTCTAAACTGAATAGTTTGCGCGAGAGACACTTCCAAAGTGGTAAAATGTGTGTCCCCCCCCCCCCCCGTAACTTCTAAAATAAGAGAATGACAAAACTAAAAAAAATATATGATGTACATTACCATGTAAACTACCAACGAAAATTGGTTTGAACGAGATCGAGTGAGTAGTTTTTTTTTAAAACGTCATAAATCGTAAACCGCAATTTACCTTACATTCAATCAACTGAAATATAAAAATTAAAAAATATTTATATTTTTAAACCGAAAATACCTACAGGTTTCTACGGAACCCTCGGTGCGCGAGTCCGACTCGCACTTGGCCGGTTTTTTTTTTATACATCCCTTTCATCCCGAATTTTCTTCATTTACAAAACTGCACCCTAATTGCGAAACACACAATTTATCAGAATCTGATTGAAGATTATTTCTAAAACATTGCGTCATTTGTTCGAATAAATTGTCGGCTCAGCAACGTAAATAACGCAATGAATGTTGTTTAACTATGAATATTAAACCAATTCCTACCGATAAAAAGTTCCGCAACTACCCCTCTGAATTGCAAAATTATTTTTGTTTAAAAGGGTAACGTAAAGTTTTGTATTTTCGTTTTTTCCCACCGACTTCGGAAATTACAGTATTATTTTCACATTGAGTTTTTTATTTTATTTTTGGGAAGTTGGTTGTTACCGATTTGAAAAGTCTTCTTTGGTTTGAAATTGTATTATTTTGTAATAAAGTTTTATTTTTTAATAATTCTATAAGTCAGTTCTATCATTAAAAAAAGAAACACTCACTCTAACTACTTACATCATTGATGGCTTCCAATGTAGGCAAAAGAGCCACACTAGAAATAAAAAGAAATCCGATCTTAATGATCAACATTTTCAGGCTTCGATCACAACTAAGACTGATTTAGAAAAATCAATTTTACCACTTTTATACCCTAAAGTGTAATTAAAAAAATCGTCGTGATATATTAAAGTTATTAATTTATTGCCTTTCTTTTCACGTTCAACGTGATAATATACGTTCATTATTTAATAACCCAACATAAAATAACCATATTAAAACGTGACCACTGGATTTATAATCTTTTTATTATCTTCAAACAGTGGCGCAATAAAAGGCCTTTAAATAATAATAAAAAGTTTATAAAAGGTAAACTTGCAAAGAACTCGAGTCTTCGAGTCTTAATTTTAAAGACTCGACTCAATTAAACAATTCGAGTCCTTTTTAAAACTCGAGTCTCTTTTTTAGACTCGATAATGACTCGGGCTCGGTTTGCCTCTAGACTCCGTGCCTTTTGAGCACACTGAGTCTTGCATAATTGAGTCGAGTCTTTAAAATTACGATTTGAGGACTCGAGTCCTTTGCAACACTAATAAAAGGGCGAATCTCTCTTTTTACCCGACTACGGCAAAGTCAAAAGGAAGGGTTATAATATTAGCTGTCCATGTAAGATTTATTTACATATACTAGCTTTTGCCCGCGGCTTCACCCGCGTGTATGTCGGAAATTAACACAGGTATTTATATAAAATAAAAGATTTTTTCTAAAATAAAAGTAGCCTAAGTTACTCCTTGTTACAACAGCTAGCCAGCCAAAAGCCAGTGCCAAGCCAGCCAGCTGCCAGCCAGGCGCTGCCAGTGAAAGTCCCGTCAAAATCGGTCCAGCCATTTCAGCGAATAGCCGGAACAAACAGACAGACAGACAGACAAAAATTGTAAAAAATGTTGTTTTGGTATAATGTACCGTGTATATATCTATATAGACTTAGTAAAAAGTGGTTATCTTAATATTACAAACAGACACTCCAATTTTATTTATTTGTGGTATAGATGTATAGATTTACATGTGTACCACCGTAGCGACTAAAGTATTGAACGATTTTGACGAATGAGTTTGCTGCTGGGGAGTTTGTTCCGCCACTTCTTCTTTCCAGCTACAGCACTAGGAAGTGTCGAAGGGCGGGCGTTTTGGGGGGACGGTCTTGTGTAACTTTGATGTTCAAAAAGTGCTGACTCTCAGCCTAGTTTGAATAAATGACTTTTGATTTTGATTCTGCGTTATGAATGATTTCAATAAATTTATGATAATGGTCCTGGGCCTGCAGTCTCGACATAGAAAGCGACACTATCGCAAACTACCGATCGTTAAATAAAACCGAAAAAATTCGCTTGCCGTAACGATGCTAGCGACAAAATGGAAGTCTCGACATCTGAGATACGGACCAAACTCATACATTATACTTGAAAAAAACGATGACAGTAAGCGCAAAACGCATTCATAGTTCGGTTTAGTAGCAATGGTACGATATTTGGTAGTCTCGACACTCAAAGTTATTGATTGACATTCGACATTTCGATGAACTTTACCGTATTTTGTTAATGTTTACGAGTATGTGTTGCGTCCATTTTTGAAAGCCCGCAAAGTGATTCGTTAGCAACGCAAACTATATGTTTTGGTGTTTTGCAAGTGTTTATTAACAAAAATGGCGTACTCGAAGGTGTGACTGTACTAATGAGGCTTTAAGGCCATCTATTTATGGGTTCCGGCAAAACTAGTTACGAACGAGCGTCGCCAACAACCATCGTATTAGAGGGAGCCAAATACATTTAGTATCTTTTTGAAGAGAGCCGATCGTCGTTTTTATATTTAATAAATAACACACAACCGCAAATCATGTTTCCAACTTTATTAAATCTCCATTAAGTATCATCACAGACAATCATCTCCTAATTAGACACGTTCGTTTAAGCTAGAATTTCTACGAGACGTTGCATTCTTATCCACAGGACATTTCCACCGCATTCTGCAGTTTAATAAAATAGCTCGACGTTATTAATCTAAACATATAATATTTAATGATTGATGATGATAATGATGATGATATAAATAATACACAACGGAAAATAATGTTTTCAACTTTATTAAATCTCTATTAAGTTTCAACAGTTCATCACACACAATCATCTAACTACACACATTATTTTAATCTAAACACTTTACATGGCACATATTGCATTCCTATCAGCATAACATTACCATACTTTAATAAAGTAGCTTGACAAAAATAATTTAAATATACATACATATCCAAAAAACTGATATCATGCACTATTACTAAAGGATAGCCGTGGGAGACATGACATAAATTACAGTAGTCAAACCGCAGGAAAACTGAATTAATAAACAGTATTTATCACTTTGTATACAAAAAACATACAACAGCAAATATGTTTCCAATTTTATTAAATCTCCACTAATTATCAACAGTTATGCTCTCTCTATTCAATTATGTTTCAATAATTCGTCACACACTGAAACTTAATAGAGTTGTTCGACTTCATCAAACACAATAATATAATAACACACATTCTTTATACACTTTACATGGCACATGTTGCATTCATAACTGCATAACATTTCCACAATTTAATAAAGTAGCTTGACAATAATAATTTAACTAAAAACATCCAAAAAACTGAAATTATTTTATTAATACACTGTTATTTTATAATTTAAGCATTGCAATCTTAAGTCTAAGCTCCTTACTACTTACAAAAGAGCAACATATGCACTACATTATGCGCAGACTATAAAGTAGTTAATACATAAAAATAAAAATCTGGTGACAATATGGGTGGCTTTTCATGTTTTGGTACTTCTTTGTCTCCCTAGAAGTAGCCATACTTGTAGCTAACCAACAATATTTTCTACCTCAAATGTAACCCATGTAGTTAACGTTGGATCTCAAACTAATTGTGAATAAACATCGGTGCCCAAGAAACATTTTCTTTGTTTGTTTTGCACCTGTTGTTCTAAACTTCTAAATAAAATACCTAAGAAAATTGAAAGACATACCATTAAAAACAACAGCTAAAATAATTAAAGAGAACTTGTTAGTATTTTGCACAAGATTTCTTAACCGACAAGAATTATTAAAATTTTGTTTTTGTAATTTAAATGTACTAAATTTGCTTACTTAAATAGGTAGAAAGTACATAGATTCCTCACAACTGTTACAACTGATTGCAAGTTGTACATTCTTTGCAATAAAATATATCTATTCTATTGAAAGATACATAAATAACACATAACCGCATATCATGTTTTCAACTTTATTATATGTCCATTAGCAGAATCATCTAAGTTTACACATTCTTATAATTTAGATACTGTTTACATGAGGCATGGTGCACACCTATTGAAAAATCTTTATCAATTGTTTACAGACTTTACAGCAGACAATGACTCAGTTACCACAAATGATGCATCTCCAAGCATAATTCAAACTGTGGACCCGTAGTTTCACGCTGCCTTAGCCCTCCGACAGCCTTGATATGGCTATGAGACGGCAAATCTCACGCAAATGAAAATCCTTTGGACTTGTTCATATCTGTACATTTACAGAATTACAGTAGAGGTGTTAACCGAGCTCTTAAGTAAACATTAACCATTTCTTCGAATACAACAACCCACGAATCTCTGCAGTGTCCCAAGTGTCTGTACGCAGCTTAATATGATTTAATAAGAAACTACATGAAGTGGAGTCGGCGCTTGACTCAAAATGAGTTAGCTGAGTAATAATATGCTGTAACCTTGGCTATTAATGAAAAATTATCATGTTAGATACCACATAATTTGCTATATCAACAAAAAAGACATTTTCCATAATGATCTGACACTTGACAACTTTGGCATTATGTTGTTTAACTGTTATTTTTTTTTATTGACATAAATACGGGGCTTTTGGATACGTTGCATATTGTTACATTTTTATCTTGTAATGTGCGTTTTGTTTGTGCAGAATAAACAATTTTTCTTTCTTTCTTTTTTTTTTACAATGTTGTAAGGAGGCAGATTATATTTTAATAAATTGCTAGCTGACCCGGTAGTATTAATAGATTCTACAAATTTTTCACTCATTCTTTTGATACAATCAAATTCATTGACTTAAAATCATATCATGGAAAAAAAATCCGCAAAAATTCAAAGTGATAAGTAGGTAAAGTATCGGAATGTTGAAATATAGCACACACAGACATACTCTTTTTGAATTAACATTTTATTTATCTCATCTTAGTTTGTAATCAAATAAAAATATTTTTAATTTACATAAACCTACATGGGCACTTATGAAACGTCAGAAGCTAGGTGCATGTTTCCAAATTTCTATGAAGAAGAACCGGCAAGAAACTCCACGGTTACTCTTTTAAAAATAATTGGTGTTTACAATGGTTTCAAATTAGAGTTCTAGGGCAGCACTGCGCCCCACAGTGCGTCGCTTGACTCCTGATATTGGCGCTAAGTTTGGTCGCCCGAAACGGTGGCGCCAACACAGTGTTAATATCGAAGGATGTCATTACCTTGATTAAGTCTAATCATGTTTTTAAACTATTCACCATCATCATTTCTGCCGAAAGACGTCCAGTGCTAGGTTCTGTGCATGTACAGGAGGTGTTGTCATTATCACCATGCTTGGCAGGCGGGTTGGCTATCGCAGTATGGTGGTAAGATTCATAGAGAACGCTGTGGTCACTTTCTAGCAAGTCCCATAGTCGCCTTTTACGACACCCACGGAAAGAAATAGGATGATGTTATTCTTTACGTCCGGCCGGTTTAGTTCATCTAGCTACAAAAGTTCTTTTTATCTATCCTGTTGATCCTGGCACAAATTTATGAAATTAATAAAAAAAAAAACACGAATTATTGAAATAGTACGGTTATGTCGTGAAAATTACTTACACCACCATCTTTTAGGAATTCCTAGAACTAAACCATAAATACAAACTATTTTCGTATAATAAAGATGTTTTCTCCAAATATAAAGAACAGTAATAATTGAGATAAAAACTATCCTATCTTTTAAGTTGGACCAAATTATAAATAATTAGAAGTTTGTTAGGAATCTGTTCAGTAGTTTCGGATTTTACCCGTAACAAACATGATGGCCCGAGATTTTTTAAATTTAATCAGTCCTTCTAAATTTCTTTAATAAACAGTTTCCAAGATAGGGTTTAAAAAGTCACTATACAATTTGTAGTAAAAAAAATATTTTTTTACCAATCAGTGGTCTCCATTTTTTCCAGAATTCAAGGATTTGTACTTAACGGCTAATAATTGAAGTCGAACTATAAATAGTAGTCTTCGGTAGTGTCTCGGCATCGTTTTGTACGATGTTGCGCGGTATCTCCGATGTAGAGACTTGCTTTTGTCGTATGCATCGGTACGGCAAGCGAGTGTTTTCGGTATTATCTAGTGATCCGAATTTTCGATGACATAGTGGCGGCCGTAAGAATTTCTCCTTGAATTCAGGGAAAATTGAAGAACATTTATTAATAAAGAATCTAGAAAATTGTGCAGTGAAATTGGAAATTATATCTTGCAAATACTCGTTTTTTTATGGAATCTACTAAGTAGCAATAACTGTTTTACAAGATTAAAATAACTTGTTATAAATCTAAGGTCATTACAATCTGCATCCTTGCAACACTATAAAACTAATGCCAAACTTCACAAACTTGTGAAGTCATGTCTATTTGTTTTCATTGATTTTTTTCTCAAGTGTATTTTACACATATTTTCATAGATAGCCAAGGTTACAGCATATTATCACATATTATTACTCGGCTAACCCATTTTGAGTCAAGCGGCGACTTCACTTCATATAGTTTCTTATTTAATCATATTATAGCTGTGTACAGACACTTGGGACACTGCAGAGATTCGTGTGGTTGTTGTATTCGAAGAAAAGGTTAATGTTTACTTAAGAGCTCGGTTAACACCTCTACTGTTAATTTGTAAATGTACAGATATGAACAAGTAATTTTTAGTATTTGTACTTGTTTTTACTCATTGTTTGCTTTAATACTGTGTTTTTATTATTTAAATTTTAATATTTGTACTTCTTCTACTCATGATTTGCTGCACCGTTCGACGTCACACGTCGGCGCCGGCTGTCGCTGAAAACCAGCGCTGGGGCTCTGTCACGCATAGAGTCGTAGTATTATGCTGAGCGATGGCCGTTTTGCGTGGATGTGACGCATATTTTCCCCAGCTTTTTTTATATTTTTGTAGTGTCTCAATTTTTTTTTTTGGCGTCATATTTACCGCAAATAAACGTATTTTCTTTCTTCTTCTTTCTAAGTCCAAAGGATTTTCATTTGCGTGAGATTTGCCGTCTCATAGCCATATCAAGGTTGTCGGAGGGCTAAGGCAGCGTGAAACTACGGGTCCACAGCTTGAATTATGTTTGGAGATGCATCATTTGTGGTACCTGAGTCATTGTCTGCTGTAAGGAGGGCACAACATGGAAGAAAACAGTTTGAACTAAGTGAATAGTGAAAGTGTAAACAATTGATAAAGATTTTTCAATAGGTGTGCACCATGCCAAATGTAAACAGTATCTAAATTATAAGAATGTGTAAACTTAGATGATTCTGCTAATGGACATTTAATAAAGTTGAAAACATGATATGCGGTTATGTGTTATTTATGTATCTTTCAATAGAATAGATATATTTTATTGCAAAGAATGTACAACTTGCAATCAGTTGTAACAGTTGTGAGGAATCTATGTACTTTCTACCTATTTAAGTAAGCAAATTTAGTACATTTAAATTACAAAAACAAAATTTTAATAATTCTTGTCGGTTAAGAAATCTTGTGCAAAATACTAACAAGTTCTGTTTAATTATTTTAGCTGTTGTTTTTAATGGTATGTCTTTCAATTTTCTTAGGTATTTTATTTAGAAATTTAGAACAACAGGTGCAAAACAAACAAAGAAAATGTTTCTTGGGCACCAATGTTTATTCACAATTAGTTTGAGATCCAACGTTAACTACATGGGTTACATTTGAGGTAGAAAATATTGTTGGTTAGCTACAAGTATGGCTACTTCTAAGGAGACAAAGAAGTATCAAAACATGAAAAGCCACCCATATTGTCACCAGATTTTTATTTTTATGTATTAACTACTTTATAGTCTGCGCATAATGTAGTGCATATGTTGCTCTTTTGTAAGTAGTAAGGAGCTTAGACTTAAGATTGCAATGCTTAAATTATAAAATAACAGTGTATTAATAAAATAATTTCAGTTTTTTGGATGTTTTTAGTTAAATTATTATTGTCAAGCTACTTTATTAAATTGTGGAAATGTTATGCAGTTATGAATGCAACATGTGCCATGTAAAGTGTTTAGATTAAAATTATGTGTGTAATCAGATGATTGTGTGTGATGAACTGTTGATAATTAATGAAGATTTAATAAAGTTGAAAACATGATTTGTCGTTGTATGTTATTTATATACGAAGTGATGGATACTTTTTATTTATTCAGTTTTCGTACAGTTTGACTGTTGTAATGAACTACAGAATGCATTAGTAATGTCAAGTGAATAGGAATGTAACATATGTAAGCAGCATCTAGATTATAAGAATGTGTGTAATTAGGAGATCATTGTGTGAGATGATGATGATACATGGAGATTTAATAAATTTGATTTGAAACATGATTCGTGGTTGTTTGTTATTTATTTATAAACAGCGATCGTACGATTCGATCCCTTTAAAAGATATAAGGCTCCTTCTAATGCGGTGTTTGTTGGCAAAGCTCGTTCGCACGTAGATTGTCCGGAACCCATAAATAGGTAGACTTAAAAGCCTCATCAGTACAGACACTCAGACACACTTTTGAGAACCCCCATTCCTCATAATTTTTGTTTATAATTACTTTCAAACACCTAAAAAACATAGTTTATGAAAACAAAAATGGCTGCAAAATGACTCGTAAACATCAACAGAGCTCAGTTGCGACAGACCAACGACAGTTGATAACTTTGAGTGTCGAGACTACCAAATATCGTTCCATTCCGATCTTCGGAACTTTGTAACTTTTTCGTTTGTTAAAATGGTCGCTATCTATGTCGAGACTGCAGGCCCTGGTAACATTTTCTTCACATAGTTTATAACAAAGTCGGTTCTCGCTTCTTACCTTCACGAACTTATTTATACCTATCCAAATATGTTTCATATGTTACGAAATTGCCAAAGTAAGACGAACACCAAATACAAATTAGAAGACTTCATTGTACGTATTTATGAGAGAGTAGACCGGGGAGCGATCAATGAGGTGTTATCAGGTGTTGGCATTCTATAATTTCTTTCACTTAGGATTGATCTGTAGTCGGGCCGGCTTTTAATATTTTTGTGCGTTTTAATGCAGGCAGAAAGAATGAAAAGCTGGCGAACTCTGAGAACTCTCGTTTCGCGATAGACTAAATCGGTACAAAACCGGTTGGGCTTCCTGAAAGTTACTTTTAGAAGCGCTCTCTGTGCTCTTTCAGCTTCAATCAAGTAGGTATTTTCAGTACTACCCCGCACGCTGATGCAATACTGAATTATTCATTGAAAGAGCGCTAGGTAAACTTGTTGTAGTGTGTCTATCGGTAGACAGTCTTGCAGCTTTCACATGGTGTGAATATGTTTTCTTATCCTGCCAGAAATTTTGGAAATATGTTGCTTAAATGTTAGGTGGTTGTAGATTAGAATTCCGAGGTATCTAATAGCAGAAGTACGTTCAAGAGGAGGACAGTTGCAAGGGAGAGTAGAAATGTTAGAAGAGCATTGATGTAGTTGGTGTACTGTAAGTTTTAGGCGTACTGCTGGGTTAGAAGCGGTAGTCTTGGAGAAAACAATATTTATTTAGTTTTGCTGCCATTTAGCGTGAGGAGGTTTCTGTCCAAGTTATGCGCGATTAGTGACAATCTCTCTTCTGCTACACGGTGTACATGTTCCCACGATTTTCCGTAAAATAATACATCCTTACCAGCATGGCGAAACTCTGTATAAACGCGTATAATACAGCCAGGGAAATTAATTATTATCCAAATTTAAACCCTTCGTAATTTTCCGTGTTAGACACAACTATCAGAAAATGACAGCTGTTAATAAATTTATTCGGACATTGATCGAAGATTCGGACACTTTAATTTTTTACCTACTAAAACTGCTTATCAATCAGTTTCCCTAGCTTCACATTGACTAGTTACAAGAATAAGAAATAACACTCTACTCTAAGCTACTTACACTTCTGATGGCTTCCAGTGTAGGCAAAATAGCCACACTTGAAATGATAATAAAAAGATATCCAACGACAACAATCCCCATTTTCAGACTTAGATCACAACCACGACTGATGTAGAAAGAGCAACGTTATAATTTTATATACCTTCAAGTGTAATTAAAACAATCGTCGTTATGTATGAAAGTTATCAATTTATTACCTTTCTTTTCACGTTCCTCGTGATTTAATACCTGGTAGGTACATTATTTTATTACGGAAGTACCTTAAAATTGTAGTACTGGAAGTAACATAATGCTTAGGGTATCGTAGAACGAGTTTCGTACCAACATGTCGATACGCCAAGAGCTCAATATCAAAAAGCGTCTATCTGATCTGGTCCAAACGCACATACTAAAATAATTCGGACATGTCTCGAGGCGTTATGGTGACTCTTTAGAGTGCCTTGTCGTGCAGGGTAGAGTGGAGGGCACTAGACCACGTGGACGGTCACCCTTGAGATGAACTGACCAAATAAAATTCGCAGTTGGCGATCCATTGTATAAGTGCACCGGCAATTTCAAAAATCAGATTGGATGGCGAGAAACGTCAGCCCCTAGACAAGAAATTTCATGAGGATCACGACCGCTCTGACAAGAGTGTTACTAAGAAGAGGGAGATCTTAAAATTACCATTGTATAACATGAGTTAGTACATATTTTGTTTTTGCTATTTTCAAACTTCATTCATACAATCTGGAAGTTAACATTTTCGCGTGCGGAACGTATGGATACGTAAAAAAATCGAGATACGATGTCGCACAACGTATCAATACGTCAAATTTTATATTTCTCTATCAGTCAGTACGTAAGGAAACGTCCGTTTCTCATATAATGCTCCTATAATGACGTCACAGTGCCACAACATATCAAAATTTTGATTTCGTAGTGTCACACAGCATCGACATTTTAAGGGTTTTGTGGTTGCTTTTCACACATAAAAAGACATCTACTCACAAACGCAGAACGTGCATAGTCGTCAACTGGAGTATGCGCCGCCGCCATACTGTCAGTTGGGTGGGCTGTGCACCGTTACGCGACGCACGTGTATAGTGAAGTGAGCTCCCGAGTTACAAAACTTTTAAATCAAAAGTTATTACATATTTTTACTGGCTTTAAATAATAGAGTGTGTATTATATAGAATACAATAATTATTTTTATATTTGAGCAACAAGAGTAGTTCTATTTTAGTTCTAATTATAGAAATTCTATTATATAAGATCGAATCGAACAAATATGTATCGAGACGTTGTGTTTAATTAAAAAAAGAAAAATGATTACATGTTGCGGAACGTCACCATACGTCGACGTATAATGTCGTTCTAATCATAGTTTATTAATCAAATAAATAGAGGTACCAATGGACGTTTATAAACGTCAAAAAAAAATATGGGGGAAAACAATGCTCCATCACAAGTTTCGAAAAAGTGAGCACTGCGCGCAAATGTGTTAATTATAAACAAGTTGTCAAACAATGACAAGTGTAACTTGAATAGGTGGCAGACAATTTAAGTTATTATTAAAATCGCTTAACAAATAGTTTCCTTGGATGGTATAGTGTTCAAGCTATACTTACACTTTAATTCATGATTCCTAATACCTATTTAACATCCTTTTTATTTGTCTCAGTTTACACTATTCATGCTTTACTTATTTTTAATTGTTTATATGTCTACACTCAGCAAATCGATCTAAATACGATTTATTAACTTAAAAATAGCTGAAATTAAATATTAACTCAAATTTTCATGTTGTGACAAGCCAAATTTTTCTGCTTAGTCTATGAATGGCTACTTTTTGGTTTATATAATTTAAATTATTTTTATCAATATGTCTATTTGATTTTATTAATTATTACGATTGTTTACTAAATAACTTAACTTAAAATTATATTTACTAGTGATCGCCCATTGGTCGAAATTCGACCGTACTTGATTTGAACAGAAATACATTATTAAATGAAAAAATATAGATAATAATAAATATAAAAAAATAATATGGTTATATTTGACATTCTGTAACACTATAGACAAATTGTTGACGCTGTACTACTGTGGAGAGGGTTCGCTGGCGGGATGGTGATGGCCAGGACCAGGGCGTAGGTGTAATGAGTAAAGAATACTTCTTCAGGACTCTCTTTTTTATTTTCTTAATACTTCTTAACTGCTG
Organism: Aporophyla lueneburgensis; assembly: GCA_932294355.1. NCBI lineage: Eukaryota > Metazoa > Arthropoda > Insecta > Lepidoptera > Noctuidae > Aporophyla > Aporophyla lueneburgensis. The sequence continues at coordinate 24,242,257 of OW028749.1, forward strand.
GATATGGAACAATATGGAATGAATTATCACAGAAAGCTCTGTTTTTATAGAATTTTCCCTATTATTTTTAATAGCTTCTGCCCGCGACTTCGTCCGCGTCAAATTTTCGCTCCCCTTCCCGTCGCGTCGAATTGCCTGCCAGTTTTCGTCCATTTTTCGTTTGCTGCTCAACTGCTTTTGACCGTAGCGTGATATTATATAGCTTATAGCCTTCCTCAATAAATGGGCTACCCAACACAAAAAGAATTTTTCAATTCCGATCAGCAGTTCCTGAGATTAGCGCGTTCAATTAAACAAACATACAAACAAACTCTTCAGCTTTATAATATTATATATAAAGTATAGATTAATTATGACGGTTCCAAATGTCAGCCTGTACAATCGTGAGGCAAACAACCTCTACAGTTTGCACACGACACTAAGTTTTGTATGGGAAACTTACTAATGCCATACTTGACACTCTCCATAAAACCACAAAAAATATTTCATAAAAATCTAATTTATTACCTATGGTTATTCTTGACATTCAGTAAGACTAAAGACACAAAATCAGGCTTACCAACTTAGGGGTTTTTCCAAATTTAGGGGGTAAATAAGAGGATTGAGATTTTTTAGGGGCGTTCCATTTTTAGGGGTATTCTTAGGGATTTTTTGCCATCTTACATTTCTCATTGTGTTTTTGATTACAATAAAAGTATTAGCGACTTCTAGTACGGTTCCTCGATACTAAGAATGCAGAGTGAATGATTAACAAATGTCGCGTAATAAATATAGACAAATATTACTACTGTGTGCCGGTCTATGATTACTGAACATTCGTTGGTTATTTTCATTATAATTTTTTAGCGGATTTTTTTAGTAATTGTGGCATGTTTAGGGATTTTTAACTGAAGCTTTAGGGGTAAATATTTCTGGGTGTTGGTAACACTGCACAAAATAATAAAGACAGATTTGGACCATAAACAAAAGAATTTCTATGCATGTGTGTATTAGATACACGGTAATGAACAGTAGTGTGTGTAACGTGTTATTTATTGAAAATAATGTATTTTAACTCATAATTTAAAAAAATATTAGCATTCGTCACTTCTTCTCTGTATAAACTATAAGTGTGCGAAATTTCATACTCCTCCGTCCGCCCAATTTTCGTAAAAAGGGATCCAAAGTTATCGCTTCACGTATTAATATATAGAAGAAGATAAAATTCTTTACGCACTCATGTGGCCAGCTACACGCACTCATGGATATGTCCTGGCTGACTACACTTGTCAGATGAGATGATGGCTACAAGAAAACTAATATTTTGAAAAATGTTTGGAAAGGGAAGACGACTTTGATATAAAAACGGGCGTTCGAACCGCTGACGTGGGACTACTCTTGAAGCCACTACTCTGGAAGCCAGACTACTCTTGAAGACTCTACTCTGGAAGCCAGACTACTCTTGAAGACTCTACTCTGGAAGCCAGACTACTCTTGAAGACTCTACTCTGGAAGCCAGACTACTCTTGAAGACACTACCCTGGAAGCCAGTCTACTCTTGAAGCGACTACTCTCTGAAACCAGTCTACTCTTGAAATCATTCCTCTGAAGCCAGTGCACTCTTGAAGCTACTCCACTCTGAAGTCAGTCCACTCTGGAAACCAGTCTACTCTTGAAGCGTCACACTCTGGAAACCAGTCTACTCTTGAAGCGTCACACTCTCACACTCTGGAAACCAGTCTACTCTTGAAGCGTTCTACTCTGGAAGCCAGTCTACTCTAATTTTCATTTAATAAATTGTAATATTCATTTAATAATTGTCTTTATCCATTTCATTCATTAAGCAGATATGTAACAATGGAGAGGGTACAATAGTTTTGCATGTCTTCAAACTATAGCATAACATAGCGGATCTAATGTTTGCGTGTTATATATTCGGGGAAATTAACTGTTAAGAAAATTGACACCCTATGTCGTTTGCCGTGTTATAACATTTCATACAACTGTAAAAGAATGACACCTGAGATTTGAATGTACGGACAGTTTAAGTTGATAGTTAAGTCACGTAACAAATAGTTCTGGCTATACACCGCCTGCCAAGATCGTGGATTTGTTCAAAAGAGTTACCGTGCCTGGCATACGCAACTGCAGGAACACGGGTGGGTTTTAGTCAGTAAAAGTTTGACACGCCCTTCTCCTCCACCCAGAGTGAGAGAGGGATCCTCCATTTTTCAAAGACCAAACACAAGTGTCAAAATCAAACTGACAAGTGACAGCTGTCACTCCATTTGGTAATGATGCGTAGGCGCACAGAGTAAACAAATCAAACGGTCTGTCTGTTGCCACGGGACGAAACATCTACCCCCCGGACGGGCCTTCCCCTCCGCTAATCAATTGGCAATCTTGACAAGGTTGCGACCGCTCTCTTCACGACCGATCCGTCCAACAAAACCTCTGCAAAACGAGGAACCCCGTCGGTGCCAGCCACCAAATTGAGAATGCGCCCCCGGCGCCAATACAAAGGTTTAAGGTTGGCATCCTTAATCAGGACGAGGTCTCCAATTTTGGGCGGATGCGTTTTATCAGTCCACTTGACGCGCTGCTGGAGGATGTACAAATACTCCAAGCTCCAACGCTTCCAAAAACTCTGAGCGAGCTGCTGCACCAACTGAAACCGCGATAGCTGATTTTGGCTCACATCGACAAAGGGGTACTCCGGCAGGGCGACAAGTGGCTGTCCAATCAAAAAATGTCCCGGGGTTAGGGCTTCCAAGTCGTTCGGGTCCGAAGACAGCGGGCACAATGGACGCGAGTTCAATACAGCTTCAATGGGGCAAAATACTGTAGCTAACTCCTCAAAGGTGAGAATGGTGTCTCCCAACAATCTGCGCCAGAGTCTCTTTGCCGCTTTCACCGCGGCCTCAAAAATACCCCCCCCCAATGGGGGCAGGCTGGCGGGTCAAATAACCAAGTGACCCCTCGGCGAGCTAATTTGTTACCAATGTCAGCCTGGTTCTCAGCAAGGAAGGCGTATACCTCTTTCAAATAGTTACTTGTACCCTTGTAGTTAGTACCGCAATCAGACCTGATCAAAGTAGGTAACCCACGGCGAGACACAAATCTATCCAAGGTCGCCACAAAGGCCTCCGTCGAGAGGGAGGTTACCAACTCCAAGTGCACTGCCTTAGTTGACAGGCAGACAAACACACACAAATAAGCCTTAACAATTTTACTATTGCGAAGAGTAGAGGTCTTCACCGAAAAGGGACCAGCAAAGTCTGTTCCGACGCCTGCAAAGGGTCTCGCCTCATTGACACGATCAGCCAGCAAGTCTCCCATCATTGGCTGCATAGTAGAGGCCTTCGTCCGGTAGCACGGCAAACAACGGAAGACGATGCTACGAATAGTACGACGGGCCGACAATATCCAAAACTCTCGCTGCAGAATGGCCAACAGCGCATTGCAACCGGCATGCGAGTTCTTAATGTGACGATCAGTCACCAACAATTTAACCAAATGGCCCTCCCTAGGCAACAAAAGGGGGTGACGGGCTCCATAAGGAAGGCTAGAGTGCCTCAACCGTCCCCCAACGCGCAAAAGACCCGTATCGTCCAAAAAGGGGTTCAACTTACTAACGGCTCCCGACAATTTAGCCTTACCAGACTTCAAAGTTTCAATCTCCTTCTCAAAGTGTGCAGCCTGCACGGAGCGGACCCAAAGGAGGTGTGATTCCTGTCGCTCTTGAGGAGAGAGAACCGATGACAGGCGTTTGTTCCCGGGATTCCTAGAATTATGACCAAAACGCCTGATCCACGAGGTAACGTTCAACAATTTGTCGAGAGAGCTGTATCGATTCAACAAAAAATCAGGGTCAAACGGAGAGTCCTTCGTTCCAACAGCGAGCACCTTGAGCCCGGGGCAAAGGAACCGACATCAAGACTGGCGTTCGAGGCCAATCATCCTCGGGGTGAGTCAGCCAGTCTGGTCCCCACCATAGGGGGTGAGCAATCAGGCGGGGTGCCATGCACCCACGTGAGGCCACGTCGCCTGGGTTCAGATCTCCAGGCACGTGCCTCCAAATCAAAGGCGTTTCAGAATTTTGTATCTGGGACACTCGGTTCGCAAGAAAGACCTCCAAAGAGTGGACGGATGTCTTCAACCAACACAAAACAATTTGACTGTCCGTCCAGGCGTAAGAAACCCGAATGTCCACAGTTCCACCCAAAGTGTGAGCAACGTGGTTCAATAGACGCACAAGAAGCGCTGCCCCTGACAATTCAACTTAGGGATGGTCAGTGCCGTCCGGAGGGGGGTCACCTTGCTCTTGGCCATGACCAGTGACAACTTCACCTGGCCTGTCGCGCTGACGGTGCGCAGATAAACAACAGCTGCATACCCGTGCGAAGACGCATCACAAAACCCATGAAGGGTAACAGTGTAGCTCCCAGGGGGGAGGATAGCGCGGGGTAACACGACCTCGTTGACTGCAGGGAGTGCGGATACAAATTGGAGCCAATCTTCCAACAGGGTTTCCCGAAGTGGCTCGTCCCAACCAAGTTCCGCAGTCCAAAGGCGCTGAAGAAAACATTTCGCCCAAAACAATACCGGGCATATCCAACCACTCGGGTCAAAGGTCCTCGCGACAGTAGACAACACCAGTCGTTTAGTCCATGTGTGAGGTGACTCCAAGTCGACATCGTATGTAAAGATGTCTTGGACTGGTCGGTACTGAACGCCGAGAATGGCCATCATAGCAGGGTTGTCAACATTTTCAAACAAAAGCGGGTCCTGCCTATGATCCTCCGGCAAACCTTCCAATAGCGCTGGCGAGTTGGACACCCATTTACGCAACTCATAGCCAGCGGAAGCTAAAATTCAAATCAATTCGTCACGTAACAGGACGGCTTCACCAACTGTGGTAGCTCCAGTACAAACGTCGTCAACATACAAGTCCGTTTTCAAGATGGCGGACGCACGAGGGAACTTCAAACGCTCTCGGTCCGCGAGCTCCCAAAGTGAAAGAATAGCAACAAAAGGGCTCGATCGGCGGCCGTACGTATTCGTATTGAGCTCGTATACTATCATGGGGTCCTGGGGATTCTCTCGCCACAGGATCAACTGATAACGTCTGTCATCCTTGTGAATAACCGTTTGGCGGAACATCATTTTGATGTCGGCCACAAAAACTACCTGATGACGACGGAAAGACGTAATGACGTCACAAAGATCCCTCAACAATTTGGGGCCTGGATGCAAGCAATCATCCAAGGAGACACCAGACGAAGTCCGCGCAGACCCATCAAACACCGTGCGCAGCTTACCGGTGGATGGCTTGAGGACCGCGTGATGCGGCAGGAAATAATGCTCACCTGAGCGCCAATCCAAATTTGACACTGACATGTGTCCCAAATCTGCGTATTCCCGCATGAAATCCAAATATTTCTGCCGTAGCACCGGGTCCCTGCCCATGCGGCGCTCCATTGCCAACAACCTCTTCTCGGCCGTAGGTCTGGATTCGCCGAGAGGTGGTCGCACCGCAACAAAAAGCAACCTAGTCACAAGCCGGCCGGAACGGAGTCGACCTGTGTTGTTCTGGAAGAACAACTCGCACTCCTATGTTCCGGGTTCAAACGGGCTACCTGAGGGGGCTCTTCAACCTCCCAAAACCTCTGAAAGGCGTCAGAGAGGGCGGAGCCGGACGCCAACACAAGATCAGGTTCAGGTGTAGGGGGAACCCTCAACACTGGTCCCATCAACGCAAAGCCAAAGATGGTCGAGACAGCTACCAAACCGTCTGGCTGCAGAACCTTTATATCACTCAAAAATATTCTCCCTAGTCGGAACCCAACAACAAATGTGGTGTACTAGGGGAATCAAATCGGGGGTCAGCCAATTCCAGGCCTGACGTCAATCGGACAATTTCTGAAGACAGCTGACATTGAGGATGACTACCCAAAATATTCGTCAGAGCAATGGCCGAAGCAATAATTTTAGGATCCAAACAATTCAGAGGAGTGAGCCCAAACCAAGCCAGTCCCTGCACAGTGGTGACAGCTGCTTCGCCCACTCCCTTAATTGTGCGTGAAAAGTCACGCACATCAAGGCCCACCTGTCCCGCTAAAGAAGACGACAAAAGGGAACCCTGGGCTCCCGTGTCCAAAATGGCATGGATCACAACAGAGTCCCCCGTGGGCCCCCAGACCCTGACCGATGCCGTTGGCAACAAAACCATGTCGATCTGAGGGGGTACCTTAGCGGGGCAGGCGCCAATGTCCTACCAATGCCTGGGCGGCGACCGATCGCCGCCCCCAGGCTCAAGTCTTTCGCGACGAGGATGGAGGTCAAATTCCTCGTCCGCGCGGTGTCCCGAGCCACGCGCCATCGCTGGAAGGGCATAGCCCACCGGATGCCTGAATGGCGGGGGGCGTGACTCCAACCGGGGACGTTCCGCCAATGGAGGGGAGGGAAGGCGGAGCTGGTCTGGCCAGCGCTGCCTAGCAACAGCTTCGTAATTGCCTATACGGGGGGAGACCAAATGGCGGTCGCGCGGCTCCCGATCAACTTGCGCGGGGGGTGGAGTCCGGCGCTCAAATTTGCGGGCCTCTCCCCGGTTCTGAACCGGCGAGCCGGAAGCCTGGTGACCAACTCCATGGTAACCCCCCGTGCGCGAACCTCCATCAGAGGCTGGTCTGCCAGCGTGGTTTGCGTTTGCGCACAAAATGTCCAAATGGGACCCCCTGCAAATTCTACAAGGGCGGGGGTTGGGGCAGTCCCGATGGAAGTGAGCCCCCAAACATGAGAAGCACAGACGGCGTGCATTGGCAATTCGGCGACGGGCACTCACGTGCAATTTCAAAAAGGCCGCGCAAGTTGCCATGCCATACCCCGTGTCCCTACAAAATTCACAAACAGGACGACTCTGGGTGCCAGCAAAACGGGTGGTGGGGCGACCATCAACAGGCCTGCGAGCCCTAGTCCATCCCTGGTCTCGTGGCCGGGAAGACGGTTGGCGTGACTCGGTGGCAGGACAGACAACAAATAGGCCAACTTTTGGGCGGGTCTGAGGTCCGAGCGTGCATCAACCAAACTTTCAAAAAGGTTTTGGAAACCGAACCAATGGTCCAAGCGACCGTCAAAGTGTGGCAGTTCCAACGTAGGCAGTCTACTCAATAGTCCGGAAACAACCGAGGTCTCCGGGTTGACCTTGACTGGTGTCCGGCTCTCCAATATTTCCCGAGCACGTTGACCAATGACATCCCCCAGGTACAAGATCTGGTCGTAGTCAGCAAGGACCTTATCGCGTGCTGCCTGGTCCAGCTCTTCCAGATCCACTTCACAAATGAACTCGTTGAAGCGGGTGAGTAGAGTATCAACGTTGCCGAGTCTCAGGTTCAACTGCTCGAACCGAGCAAGCGTGACCCTTTCAAGATCCGGGCGCTCAGCGTTCGCTGCAGCTGAAGTGAACCACCGTAGCTGTGTGGTCAATCCACTGATTGCCTCTCTCACCGCTTTGTATGCCATTGCACAAACAAAACAATTGAAATAAACAAAGCAAAAAAAAAAAAAATTAAATAACAAAGTTCAACAATAAATAACAAAGGAAATCCAAAGCAAACAATTAAACTGCTAAACTGTTAGTCAACAACTCAAGAAATAACAAAGGAAATACAAAGCAAACAATTGGTTCCAATCCAATGAACAACAATAAACCTTTATTCCAATTTAAAACAATGTTAATGTTCAAAAATGTTAATTTCAAATGTCAATTTTCACAAACAACCATGTCAATGGTACAAAAACTCCCATATTTTAATGTCTTCCAGACAACAGAAACTGAAACAACAGGTCAGATAGTACCTACAACAAGGGGCTGTAACATAACCTAATCCAATCAACTTTATTAGTATATGTAACCCGGCTGACTTTGGTAACATCAGTTTACTTGTCTCAACAATTTAAACAAATTAATACAAATAAACAAACAATCATAGTTAACAAATATTTACAGTGACAACTATTTCCCCAAAGAGACTGCCAAGCAATCAGCCCACTGTAAATTACCAATTTTGTTGGTTGTAAATCTTACAACCACGCTCTGCTACCAAAAGCATATTCGACGCCAGGCCAAGACCCTGGCCATAGGATTTTATTAGCGCAGTGGAAGCATGATGGTGGGCCTTGGATACAAGAGTGGAGCGAACTGTCCACCGTGCGCGGAGCTGATTAATACAAATATTCAAAAGACTTACCTGGTTGAGGAAAACTGGTTCTGGAGCCTACCTGGATTTATGTATGTAAATGAGTGTATATTGTATTGCGTAGTGACGCTGTAAGTATTCCAGGATACAAGGCCACTCAAGACGCTGTAGATTTTCTCAGCATGCGGTTCACAAAGAATCACTATCATCTCAAACTAGTTCAATCAAAGTCCAAACTAAAACCAGTTCTATTTCGTCAAAAGGGGTTATTTACACAGAAAACAACTGGATCACGACAAATTGTCCACAAACGATCGATTCAAGAAGATTAATTTCAACAAGGGTCGCAAGGCAAATACAACGACCGTCCATCTTTCAAAGACCAAAAACAAGTGTCAAAATCAAACTGACAAGTGACAGATGTCACTCCGTTTCACGTCATGATGCGTAGGCGCACAGAGTAAACAAGTCAAACGGTACGGACCGTTTGAACTGTTGTCACGGGACGAAACACTTAGTTCTAAATTTTATAAACACAAAAAAAAAATCGTGCGGTCTTCATGAGTGGTTTTGATCAGTCACAAACTATATGAAAATCCCTTATTAAAAATTTACTCGGATTATTTTTACACCTAAAGTAATGCATTTGTGTAATTATTTGTAAGATTACTATTGTTGTTATAGTTTACTAGCTTCTGCCAGCGGCTTCGCCCGCGTAGATGTCGAAATATATCCCACAGGAACGTACTACCGGGATTAAAAGTAGGTATCCTATGTAAACAATGGGTTATTGCACTACTTGCTTTGTGTTATCCAAGGAGCAGCGCTCGGATTGATAAATGATTGTTGTAGGATAAATAATTCTAAAACCTAACAATAGTGACAGATATATAACGGAACGACAAATTATCTTTTTTTGGGTGGAAAACCATCAAATGGTGTTCTGGACGGAGCGGGACGGCGGGCGTGTCAGACTTTTATTGACTAAACCCACCCGTATTCCTTCAGTTGCCTATATGCCAGGCCACGGTAACTCTTACAACAAATCTCGCGACCCTGGCAGACGGCAAATTATCTACTTGCATCCCAAATTTGAACGCAACTTTAAAGCGAAAATATAAATTCTCTTTATTCCCTGGAAACTCTGAAAAAAAAAATGTTAACTAAGTTATTCAAATGGCTATTTTACTTACATTGCTGGTCACAGGATTTAAAAACTATTTATTTTTTATAACCCGGCTGCTAGATGAGCTCACTCTCGAGCAAGCCACGTAAAACTGGCCGTGCGAGAAGCAGTCCCCTCTAAGATCATATCCCGCTGTTTTCAGTGACTGTCCCCTATACTTATTAATCGTCAATGCGAAACATACTATAAGGGGACTGCAGCCTTTTGAACACGAATGAGTACTCTGACGGGTATAAGTGGTATCTGCGGTGTTGCGTCCTGTTCGATTAGTTACTCTATGCGCCTTCGGAACGCGCCCGAACGGAATGACATCTGACTTGTCAGTTTGACTTTGACACTTGACACTTCTTGGATTTGGCGCTTGAAAAGGTCCGCCGCCGTATTGGGACCCCGCGACGCGTTTGTTGAAATTAATCCTTTTAAATCGATCCGTTTGTGACAATTAGTCGTGATCCAATTGCTTTGATTGTAAATAACCCCAATTTGGTGTAATAACACGGGTTGAGTTTTGGATATATCTTGTTGAAATAGTTTGAAGGTTAAGCAAAGTGACGCTATTGGAACCGCATGCTGTGATTGCCTCCAGCCTTATTGCAGCGGATGGTAACCTGGAAAACCCATTTACAATGTCACTACACGATACATATACACTCACTTACATACATAACTCCAGGTAGACACCAGAGCAGGTGTTCTTCTACCACAGGTAAGTCCTTTTGTTCGTATATTGTACCTATTGCTTTGAATTGTACCTGTATTGTCTGCTCCGCGTACGGCGGACTAGTTTCGCTAGCCACTTCTTGTCTCCTGGACCCCACCATCATAACTTCCACTGCGCTATTGAAATGCTATTGTAGGGGGTCTAGCCTGGCAGTGAACATGCGGTATATAGTACACGAAATACTATGCCTACCGCAGTATTTCTTTCTAAACATATTTTTCAGGTGCTAGAATCACCAGGCTGCTCCATGAGCTTACTCTTGAGTAGGCCACATATAACTGACCGATGTGAAAACACTTTTTACAAAAAAAGAACAACCGACTTCCTTAAAAAAAAAAACACTACAAAGTCAAAAATAACTTTAATTTCGAAAGTCGTTGTCTTAGGATCTGTATTTAAGGTTTTTTGCCACCGACTTCCGAAATTAAAGTTATTTTTGACTTTATAGTGTTTTTTTTAGGAAGTCAGTTGTTTTTTTTTTTTGTAAAAAGATTTTATTTTCTTCTTTTTAGTTATGGTAGATACTCCGCACTATTCTAATGGCGTTATTCGTTCATTTGTCGCACAAATACTTAATGCAAATTTAAGACTTATATATATGGTTTTCACATGGACCCCATTGCCCGAATGGATTTGGATGGGTGGTAGCAAGCGCTACTGCTGAGCATGAGGTCCTGGGTTCGATTCCCAGGTCGGGAAAAGTGTTTTCGACCCCTATTACATGGGACTTAAACATAACAGGCGAAATGTGGGTGAACTGTAGGTACACCTCTGCCTAATCCTTCGGGGAAACAAGGCGTGATGTTATGTATGTTATGTAAAATGGTACCATTCAAGAAGTACCAGCTTTAAAATAAAAATAAAAATCATCAAAATCGGTTAACCTAGTCAAAAGTTATGAGGTAACAAACATTAAAAAAATACAGTCGAATTGATAACCTCCTCCTTTTTTGAAGTCGGTTAAAAAGCAGTTCTCCCTTAAGTCTACCCCTGTTAAATTAAGTGTTTGGTCTTGAGATTTACTAATGGTCATGTCAAAGCAGACTTTGAGGTGAATCTGCACTCTTTTGAACTCGAAGGGGTAGTTCGATGGCGTTAGAGAAATCCTCGCAATAAACACACACTCCTCTTAGGAACAACCTGTAAGTATAGTTGCCTCAATAACATTTCGTTGCAATATTTTCACTCGCAACCTGGTGTCATTGCATAATTTTGGCGGGTTTAAATTACGCAGCAACATAACTGGGGCGCCAACTCTATATTTTAATAAGTGAGTTGGGAGGCCGCCGGGACGCTTCAATGTGTTAAGAAACTCAACCGGGTAATGTATGGCGTCATCGTTGTTTATCACTCGAATCCACTGATTTATAATGACTTTCAACTCCATCAAACGGTCTCAAAAGAATTTCATTGATGATTGTGGCTTGGTCGTTTTGTTTATGTATAAAGTCGCACTATTCCGCTGAGGTACAGATTTAAATGTTAGTGCGTAAAGTATTATAAAAGTAGTTATTTCATTAAAATAGATTCAAACGCGTTTTTTACATAACATACATAACATAACATCACGCCTTGTTTCCCCGAAGGGTCAGGCAGAGGTGTACCTACTTAAAGTACACCAAAATTTCGCCTGTTATGTTTAAGTCCCATGTAATAGGGGGCGAGCCTATTGCCATCAACCGGGCACAAATCCAGACTCCGGGCTGCTACCGAGAAATTCCAGATGGAAACACCCAATAAACTTTGCCCGGCCTGGGAATCGAACCCAGGACCTCATGCTCAGCAGTAGCGCTTGCTACCACTAGACCAACCAGGCAGTCTGCTTTGAGGCGTTTTTTACATGTACTTACTTATAACTTGCGCATATTCGTTCATATTAATATCAGTTACATATTTGATACTGCTTGATACCTTGGTTGAGATTGAACACCGGTGACGACAATACGCTCTCGGGGCTTCCCCGCACGCCATGCGCACGTCTACAATGACACGTAGGATTTTCGAAGCCCTATTTGACTCAGTAAAGGGATGATTTTTGGAAAAACTGTGATACACGTGTCTCATAATTATACTTGAATAGTATGTGTTCCAATTTTTGTGTCAATCGACCCAGAGAATAAAAAGTTTCACAGAAAATTCAAACCCCCATTCACCCTCTTAGGGGTGGAATTTAAAAAAACCCTTTCTTAGTGGATACCTACTCTTCACAAAGAACACACCCTCCAAATTTGATGTCTCTAGGACCAGCGGTTTAGGCTGTGCGTTGATATATCAGTCAGTCAGTCAGTCAGTCACTCAGGACATTGAATTTTATATATATAGATACATAAAAAAACTTTAAAAAAAATTCAGTATAAATCTGTCCGAATATAATATTAGGGTAGATTTTGACTGTTTCAGTTTAGAAGATTTTTCGTACTTTAATCATTTAAAAGTTTGTCTTGGGAAACTATTATTCGCTTAGATGTTGACTGTCAAAACGCACAACATTCATGGCATTATTTACGTTGCTAACCAGACAATGTATTCAAACATATGAAAGAATGGATTAACAATAAACATCAAAATGATTCAAATTTTGATTATTATATGTTACGCAATTAAGTTGCAGGAATTAAAAGAAGGAAATGACAAATAAAAATTTATTATGTAAAATCACTCCACTAAATAATACATATGTAAAGTAAGATAGATAAAATATAGGTGGTACTTATAATTATCAATTTATTATATTAACTTTTATTTAATTGAAGATAAAATTTAATTTTCAAAAACTCACGAATGCACAGATAAACCCATAAACCCAAAACCTTAAAGAAGTGAAAGAAAATGATCCGATCAATCATTAAAGGCACAGTCAGCGAGCTGAATGTAGTTATCTTGGAGAATTTGTGGAAGGGCATCTCTCTCTTCAGTAGTTAGTGGTATTAAAGGAGGTCTGACTCCGCCCACCGGAATACCGGATATTAGTCTGAAGCATTCCTTTTCGGCTGCAATCTCTTTACCTGGAGAAAGAACACAAATATTAAAAAGTGAAGTGAGACAACAATATCATCACTAAACTCGGCCCATCGCAGTCCACAGCCAGTGAGAACATACACATACATTATTAAGTACATAAAAAAAAATGAAATGATGATTTTATGCTATATTTTAATTTACCCCAATGGTCTCGAGGTCGCAAGCGACTGCTTAGGGTGGGGTCCTAAGTTCGATTTTCAAGTCGGGCAAAGTGTTATTGGGATTTTCAATTAAGAATTTCTCAGTAACAGCCCGCCGTTTCGAAGTTGGCGGTGTGACAACCCCGTGTCTCGGTGCGCACGTTAAGCCGTTGTTCCTGCGCCTGATCTCTCTCCGGTCGTGTCGGATTACCGTCCTATCGGACTATGAGAGTGGAAGAGCTAGAGCCCCTGAGGCTGCGCACGCACTTGTGCACTAACTATATTATCTCCCGCGTCGAAGGCTAGTCGCCGTTGAGATTGGCCGCCATGGTCGAATTACAGTCTGGAGGATATATAAGATGTATCTATTTATACACGAAATATTTTAAGAGGTACACCTGTAGGTGGTAAGGAAGCTATAGAAGCAAAAAGTTTTTTTTTTTATCTAAGCGTTTTTGAATTTTCGTAATTATTATAATTTTAAAACTGCTTGAGACGTTATGCATAAATACTTTACTCCAAATTCTATGAATGGCCCACCTGATGTTGCGAGGGCGGTGACCGGACGGCACGAGCATGGCCGCGGTGTCTCGGGCCGTAAAAAATAAGGAGGAGCCAGTATTTCTTATGTGCGTCAAATAATTAATAAATATTAAATATTGAAAAAAAAAAAACATCAGAATTTTTTTTTCCGTTGCTATAGCTTCTTTACCACCTACAGGTTTACCTCTTAAAATATTTCGTGTATGAATAGATACACCTTATATATGTTCTAATTTGTAATTTAATTTGATATATGTACGCCGTTGGGGCGAAACATGCCGTATTTAATTTGATGCATGTCATGTATGTATACTCATATATTGGACATATAAGAGTTTGATAAGATATCAGATAATACGCGTACACGGTGGCGGTGGAGAAGCCTATCTCAAGTTGCGCCACAGCACCCTGATCTCCGCATTAAGCATCCAGTGTACCCCACCTTTTTAAGGTCGTTAGGCATCATAAAACTATGATGTTGAGTTGCATACAAGCCGGCGGGACATTTAATGATGAGCGGTCTTCTGCTGCCTTAGACGTCTGTAATGGTGTCTCTGCTGGCACCGTAGGTAGTGGTACCATTCCAGAGAAAAATCTAAAATTTCTTATGAGCCTGTATTTAATCCCCCAAAACAAAACAGTGTCGTTTCATAGTGGCAGTAGGAACGAGGTGCAGTGGTAGTACTCCTCCGTACTTTCTACACTCTTTTTGCCTTGAATAGAACAGCGATAGAAATAGTTTTCCTCACCACTAATAGTGATGTACTCGACAAGATTGAGCAGTCGTTGGTAGAGGACTGTGCTCCGCGTCGTGTTTCCTCTCTCGCGATACCGTATGATATCGAGGATCAGTTTCGGGAACAAGTTGAACTCGCTTATTACAAAGTTTTTGAATCCAAGGCAAACCTCTGGCGCCAGGTAGAACTGAAATATCAAGTTAATAGTTAGCTTAGACAAAACCAGTTAACCCTTAATAGGGCAGAAATTAATGTTGTCCGTGTAGTGCCGCACGTAAAGAATAACACCATCACATTTCTTCCCGTGGGTGTCGCAAAAGGCGATTAAGGGACTAATTAGAGAATGGGCAGCAGCGTTCTCTATGCATTGTACCACCATACTGCGATCGCCAACCCGCCTGACAAACGTAACGAAGATGGCAAACCGCCATTTTCGGGGGATGCCCATGTCCGGCAGTGTACGTCTTACAGCTGAAATGATGATGAGGTTAGAAACGAAGTTTGTAGTTGAGGAGTCGTAACTTTAAGGGTTGATTTTTTCAAGAGAAAATCGATTTTTAAGTTAGACTAATCGCATGGTTAGAGGAGCTATACAAAATTCGTTTCTGCACTATACATGGTTAAATATATAGATACGATGACTAAATGAAAAATGACGCTACAGTTTTATTAGGAAAACTAGGTTTTTTTAACGTGTTCTTGTTGATACCCCATAACTCTAGGGTATTAATTCACGTAAGGGTGTTTTACATAAATAATCGTGCAGTCGAATTATTGTAGTTTGTATGAAAGATTAAAACGAAACAAGAATTCACATGCCAATTGCTTCCTTGACATGATCTCACCAATATCATAGAGCTATGGGATTTCAAAGATTTTTCCAACTATACACCTAATATAGTTGGATTCTGATAAAATCCAAAATTAATAACGCTAGACAGAATAAAGATTTTCTTGCCCGCCTTAGTCACGGATCAACGAGGAAGAAGTAAACCAGCCGTTCCTTATCTTGGTGATTTAGCAACACAGCAAGAAATCCTTGATTCAATGGCTCCAGACAGTGTCTCCATGTATGTACACGGTAATTACCGTAGATGCACCGTAATCTGGTATTAATCTACCGTCAAGGTAATAATGTATTACCGTTGTTGTAAATATTTCACCATGTACTGCTTAAAACGAATCTCAGTCAGTCAACAATTTTTTTAATGGCTACACTGCTCCTTCGTTGTCGAGAATTTCAGGGAAATCCCCAATATCTAAAAGTTTATCTCCACGCAATCTATTCTCGTCCTTATTTAAATATGGGAAAGAGTGTAATTTTAATTTTATTTAAACAGTTTCAATTTCAAACTTTTACCTTCTTGGTCAATATTTAAAAAAGCCTTTTTTCCTTTGAAAAATTACACGGTATAATTTTAGCAGATTCACCGTAATTTTGTCTAGAAACACCGTATTTTTACCCTTGCAACACGGTAACTGTCGATTTACATATGGAGACACTGGCTCCAGATCTGCCAGGGTCGCGAGATTTGTTCGAAAGAGTTACCGTGGCCCTGGCGTATGGGCAACTGAAGGAACACGGGTGGGTTTTAGTCAGTAAAAGTCTGACGCCCTTCTACTCCACCCACAGCAGGAGACGTCACTTGGTGATTTCCCACCCAAAAAAAAAATGGCTCCAGATCGTTATAATGTGGTTTGAAGCTCGTTTCTCTGCTTTCTATGAAAGGAGACTAGTGGCCGATGGGGTGCCATGACTGGCTGCTGTTAATACAATTAAATATAAGCTTACATAGTTCGCGGCGTACAGTTGCTGTAGGCCGGTTGGTTCAGGTCTAAGTGACACCAAGTTACTGAAACAATTCGATTTCACTCCTATGAAAGTGGGTATCCTTCTTGTTGCCAGTCTGAAAAAGGCAACTATGTCCACTGCAAAAACACAAAGTAATTAAGTACCTATATAAATAATAAAACTTTTTTACAAAAAAAAAAACCGACTTCCTTAAAAACACTACAAAGTGAAAAATAACTTTAATTTCGGAAGTCGGTGGCCTCCTCCTTTTTTTAAGTCGGTTAAAAAGGAAGTTTAAAGATAAATCAATTTATTTCTGTGAGTAGGTTAACAACACACGACACGTTAATAAAATTATTTTAAAACTAGATGAGGTTGGCGTTTTCTACCTGACTACTCAGCGAAGAAATGATGAAACTAACTTGAAGTCACAGTTTCTTTTAAAATCGAGAAATAATCATGCTCAGATTATATGACATTGTGTCTAAATGATCTTTTGAGGAAATAACCACTCAGTGCACCGTGCCAGTCAGTTTACGAAACTCTACGTAAGCAATTTAATAGAGCCAAAAACATTAGGCTCTCGGACGTCTGGGAGCAATACAAAGAAACCCAATACGTATACAAATAGCAGAACTGCCGGAACCGCAGTATGGCGGAAATTCTGTGAAACCTTTGATAACAATCATGAAGCGGCAAGGGTAAAAAAAAATCCTATCGAACCCTTGATGCGCTGAAAAAACCCGACAACTCATACACATTAGGGAGCGTACCCATACTACGTAACCCGTTTAGGGGGGAGGGAGGTCATTAAAATACTACGCTCAGTCACAGGAGCAGGGGGTTGGCTTAGTCTTTTAGATTTTTAGATTTTTGTCACGTAGTCGATTTCGCCGAGAGAAATTTCGCGCTTTTTCGAACTGTATTTGAATATGTCGCGGAGTGTTTACAGCTTGGCAAAAAAGAGTCTGACGCGGTGACAGTTGAAAGTAAAATACATTATTTTTGGCAACACTGCTTTATTCGTCAACTGCGGGGAGCTTCTCTGTCATTGTGTTAAGTTCCCAGCTGTATTTCACTTATTTCCAAATGTCTATCAATTTTATTATTGCTTTTGTACAGACGCCAGCTACGCCAGCTACTACAATCTGTCAAATTTCTTTAATAAATTTTCAACTTTATCGCTAAAGCATTAGGTTCAAGGTTGATTGGGAGAATTTGACAGTTTCGGGTACATTGAAGCGGCGTCTGTACATGTACATATATATTTTTATTTGTTTCACTTTCTGCCTGCGAAATAATTAAAAATCATATTTGTCAATACTACGTAACAGCTTCCCGAGGAGAGGGGGAAAGGTCTTGGTATATGTATACTACGAGTGGTCACCGAGGAGCCGAAAAATCTTAAAAAATAGGTCACATAGTATGGGTACGTTCCCTTAACTGACCATGAAACCCAGTAAGCCTTCTTAAGACTCACTTCCCAGACTGTAACCTCCTAGAGGACAGGACGGGTGAGGCTGAACCAGAATGGACTCCAACAGATAAAGACTGGTTCAGAGCCCAACGCATATAACAGAACATAGGATAAAGTGATCAACACCTTTGGGCCCTTTGTGTGTGTAGGGTTAGATGGTATATATTCAAACCTTCCTAAAATGATGGGTTTACCACCTCTCACCACGCCTGGAGACCTTCAGCGTGGCGCGAAGCTAAAGTCATTTTCTTACCCAAACTAGGTAAAGGCCTTCACATCCCAAGGCCTATAGGCCTAACAACTTATCTACTGAAAACCCTCGAGAGATTCTATGATAGACATATCCGTGAGGGACCTTTCCGGGTAAAACAACTTCACAAACAACAGCACGCGTATTCCATAGGCAGATCAAAACAATCCGCACTACACAGCGTGGTATCCAAAATTGAATGCGCAGTGGACCACAAATGCTTAGCACTGGCAATCGATGAATGCGCGATATCGAGGGCAGACAAAACTATGTTCGATAGTATCAACATGGCTCTCGACAGACAATATAGACCCGACTCTGGAGCGTATGGATCACCAATATGCTTAAGTTGAAAGCTCTACAAGTTACAGCCAACGATACCACAAAGGCAGTAGTGGCGAAGACTTCCCGCAGGGCGGCGTTCTTTGGCTGCTTCTATGGAACCTGGTCGTAGACAGGCGTCATCAAAACACTCAATGATAAAGGTTACTTCATCCGATAATATAACCATAATAAAAAATGGCACCCATGAAAACTGTGGCATACATCCTTATGCGCCAAGCCTGAAAATAGTAGAGTACTGGTGCAATAAACGCCAACTATCACTAAATCCAACAAAAATTTAACTGATATTCTTCACAAAAAGAGGAAACTCACTACACTGCAACTCTCACAATTGTTTGGCACTAGCCTAAGCCTATCAACTGAAGTTCCTGGGCATTTTTTTGGACAAACAACTGAATTGGGCAACAAAAGGACATCACAAACACAAACAAAAGGACGACAGGCCTGTTGGTCTTCAGGGGTTCGATTCCCACCCAGGACAAATCTTTGTGTGATGAGCACGATCATTTGTTCTGTGTCTGGGTGTAATTTATCTATAATATGTATGTATTTAGAAATATACTATAAGTATGTTTATCAGTTGTCTAGTACCCATAACACAAGCTCTGCTTAGCTTGGGACTAGATGGCGTTGTGTGATAGTTGTGGAATATTATATTATTATTATTATTATCACCACAAAAGCGAACATGACGCTGTGGCAGTGCAAGTGATTTGGCAGGGACTGGGGTGTTTTCCCAAACTTACCTACTGGCTATAATTATATACACCACAGTTCTTCGACCAACTGTCACAGAGTCTACACTGTAGACTCTTATGTAGACTCTACAACAATGATGGTTCAAAGACCGACTCTGGAACCAGAATCAGAGTATTTTTTAACGACCCAAAAATAAACATATACATCCCGCTGGGAATGCTCAACAACGTCTATCAGGTGGAATATGTGGGCATTTTACAAGCGGTGTACGTCATAGAAACCAGTAGAGTTACAAACACCGATGGCACTTCAGTCCTCAAAGCCTTAGGGAAAAATTACATTACCTCGAGTTTATCAATAGAATATCACAATGAACTAGAAAGGGCGCTTTCTAGTGCATTGTGATATTCTATTGTGTATTAAGTTTTTAATAGCAACAAAGTGACACTGGATAAAAGGACACAGCGGACCGCTAAACAACGATGCTGCTGATGAAATGGCGAGAAGTATCCAGCGTGTCAGTTAGCAGACCCGCATCCCCTTCAACCAGCTATGCAGGTGGTTACAGGAGTTCACCCACACACAAGCAGAGAGATGGTGTATCTCGACACCAGGCTGAAGCCAGTCCAGGGAATCTATGCCTTCTTTGGATGGCAGGCTGGCCAGACGTTTGTTACGGTCTGCGACTGTTGACAGTGACGATCACAAGTCACTGCTCGCTAAAAAAACACTTTAACATAATAGGCATAACGGACGGTTCCTTACGCAGGGCTTCCAAGGAAGTTGAAGAAACCGTTGCGTGTGTACTTTTCGAACGCACAGGCGTTGCCTAATCTGGGCACAGCGACCCTCGGGGCACCCAGATCCTACACGCACGTTCTCAACAGACCAGGAATTATAGTCAACTTCTGGAGGGAGGTGGGCTGGTTGGAATAATAACTAAAGGCCGCCATGGCCCACTGTTGATATTTTAGGATCAATAAATGATAGAACTCGGAAAATATGCAGGAACGTATTTTTATTCACCACTTTGACACATGAAGATGACGCGAGAGAGAAAAAGTGTTGCCTCTCATCTTTATATATATAATTCTACTGTACGAGTGTATGTCACTGAACTCCTCCTAAACGGCTGGACCGATTTGAATGATTTTTTTTGTATGCGTTTGGGTGGCACCCTGGATGGTTTAGATTCACAAATCAGCCTGACAGATGGCGCTGCTATCGAGTTCTAGGAAACAGGACAACGTCTGTACGGTCAGGTAGTTTTATATATATTAGTCTATGGTGTTGCCAACCAAATACAAGTAAATTATGCAGTTATGCTAACAAGAAAATATAAATGGTTGCGTTCTCATTTACTAACACCCACTCACAATGGTCCACTTGAAGGACTAACACGTAACCCTTCCCAACTGTCCCCCACCGATCAGAATGAAATTTTGCACATCAATATAACACTAAAAAATATTAAACCCGTATTTTTTTATTTTTCCGGAATCCACTTTTTAGGGGTAGAAACCATCCCTTAGGTTTATAAGGGTTGTAACGGTTTGTGGGGATAAGTTATATTAGGGTTAAGGTAGGTTAGCCTATCTGTGGTCAAGATCGTAATGTTCTGATTGAAAAGCAGTCGAATAAACTCACTCTACCCAGAGTTACGTGGGTTTGCCTACTTAGGGGTTATTAGGGGTGGTTTCTACCACTAAAGAGTGGATTCCGGAAATATAAAAAACACGGTTTCAATATTTTGTAGTGTTATATCGATGTGCAAAGTTTCATTCTGATCGGTGGGTGTCAGTTGGGTAGGGTTACTTGTAAGTGCAGAAACCAAAGCCACTAACAGAGAGCATACTAAGGTACATTTCCTTTTACCTTCTACGTAGGTATACTGAGGGTAGTCATCTAATATCAGGGGTATGTTGGGTGCGGCCTGATATATCAGCTGGAAGTAGTATTCCAGTTCTATGTAATCCTTAGGCTTGTAGAAGGGCTCGGGCAAAATGATGAGAGCAGCAACACCAAGTTCTTCTGAATACCTCGACTGTAAAACATCAAATCATTTCTTTAAACATCTTAGAATACCTTTTAAAAGAAACATCTTCCGTAGTTTTGCGTGAGTTATGTTGGTTAGCCACAAGCCAACAGCTTTAGGAAGCATCATAAGCGAATCGTTTTGATAGGCAGAAACCTGTTAGTAGTTTTATTGTAGTTTTAACCGAAACACGGTTAGCTATGAGGTGTAAGGGGGACTATACACGTTACACTCTGCCACTGACAAACGAGGCGCTGGTGACCAACCAATGGCGGCATAATCATCCAAGAAGCCATCCTAAATCCTCCTGAGCAATGACGGGCAACAGCGTCATCGCTACGAAAGGATTGGCTCTGCGGTCATCAACCCGTATGTCTAGCGTGGTGACGCAAGCGTAGAAATGGGAAGTAATCGGGAACGTTTTACTGGGATCAAAGTATCCTATGACCTAACCACAGGTAACGGTGCCAAACATCGAATACCATCAGCCTTTAAAGCGTGAAAATATAACAGACGAATAGTTGTGTGCGTTACGCCAGCGGAATGTTGTCGCTTTTCGTGTAAATGTGCCCGAAATTTAGAATTTGTGCGTCCAGCCGATCCAAAAATATTCACGAGAAACAGATTCCACTGGAGTAACATTACCCCAGCGGCATGTTTTTTAACCGGTGGTCGTAGCTGAGTACAAACTAGCTACTTATATTACAAATTTGTGCCTAATTGTGCCCAAAAAATGAAATTTTGTGCGTCTTGAGGTTTCATAGTTATTCAAGATGCCGCTGGGGTAACGTTTAGCGAATTGCTGTACCTCTCAAATGGCGTAACATAGAACTACGATTTTTTTTTACTACGGTGGGTCTTAATTTGTGCTTTAGCTGTGCAATTTTATTTTTTCTATGATTGACACCGTTGGAAAATAAGAAATTGATTTTCAAAAACCCTTAAATCGATCTTTGCGCTTCAATGAGAAACTCTAAAAACGTACCAAGTATGGTGGTTTGTACCTTTTATGAACTCAAAGTATCATGCGAAATTAGATGTTTCTATTCCAACTCCTTAGAGAGCTATTCCATTTCAATTAAAATCTGGCTACGCTAAAATTTAACACTCCAATACATGAGTTATTATTAAATGACGGTAATTATGATTCGACAAATAATTAGTACCTTTATTCAATTGCTTATCCTTAAAGTTTCAGCTGAAAAATCCTTGTAACTACGCAGATATAAGAAGAAAATCATAGGAAAAGAAATTTCATGATTAACCGAACAAATTCGAATGACTGTATAAAAGCGACCGTGCAGTACATTGTGCCAACCTTCTTAAAGGGTTTAGCCGGATAAGTATGACAAGTCTGCCCCCAAATAGAAACCTGTATCGAAACTTATGTTTTATAATTGACTTGATGAGTAAACACAATTTATGTTCGTTTTGCGATCGCCTTTCGCTTTGACCTTGAGATACGAGTAAAAATAATCGTACGCATGACTATTTTTCAATATAGTATATCTCAAAAACTAATTGAGGTAGAGGAATGAAACCAATGCGAGGCTTTAGGTTACATTACAGAGTATATCATATATATTTTTTTTAATTTTTAGAATATATTTTTGTATAAAAAATAAATAAATAAGGAAATCATAATTTCTTTTTTTGTGTTCTCTAAAACGAAATCACGAAAATAATATATGTTATGCTCCTTTATATGTACTATTACTCATAAAAATTGCGTAAGAAAAAAATTGGTGCAACACTTCGAAAAAAAATAAAATGTGATTCGCGCCTTATAGTAGTACCCTTTACTATAAGGCCCACATCACAATTTTTTTCGAAGTATTGCACTAACTTGTTTCAGAATATAGATAATTATGTTCATGAGATGGAATAAAAGGTTAAAAAAGAAAGGAAAAAAACATACAGTGCTCAATATTTATAATTATCGTCACTTTTATTACTTTTAGTGTTAATCAAAATACCAAAAATCTATATCTATACTTATAATAAAACTGTAGAGAGGTCAATTCTGCACATTGAATATACATTCAAAATGAATATTGGAGGATGAATGGTGATCGATACTGATGCCAAAAATGCAATCAGTAAATTTTTTGTCTGTCTGTCTGTATGTGCACGCATGGGTCAAAAACTACTGAAGGGATTTTAATCAAACTTGGTACGATTGTAGTCCATACTCCTGGGCAGGTTATAGGCTATATAACATAACGCTAAGACACATAGGAGCTGAGCAGTGACAATACCCGTGGGATATTTTCCGACCTTCACGCGGGCGAAGCCGCTGGCAAAAGCTAGTAAAAAATATTAATCATCATCACTGTTGTGATTAATTACTACTGGAACATTTTGAGTCGCAAATAATTTAGTTAGAATGTCAGCAGGACGCACAATTTTGGACAAATATCGTCCATACGACAGATAATAAATAATAGCTGCTGTATGTGAACAGCATTCCACTGTATGGTTGCCGTTGGGGCAATCACAGCAATAACGGAGAACACTGTATAAATCATTACCGTCGGAAATACAATGAAAGTAAATACGATAGACTTTGCTTTTTGTCTTGATTTTACTTCTGCTTTAATAATATTAGGTGCTGATTTCACATATTGTAGGTACTGAAAGATTATTTAGATCGTCTATTACAGGGTTTCTCAAACTTCTGGCTCCACGTACCCCCATTCAAGTTTCCGGATGACATCGAACCCCCTCCCCCCCCAACAAGAAAAGAATAACTAATTTTGATTAACACTAAAAGTAATAAAAGTGGCGATAATTATAAATATTGAGCACTGTATGTTTTTCTGTTTTTTAACCTTTTATTCTACCTCTTGAACATAATCCACATTATCCACACTAATATTATAAATGCAAAAGTAACTCTGTCTGTCTGTCTCGCTTTCCTGCTAAAACTACTGAACTGATTTAAATGAAATTTAGTACACAGATAGTTTAGAGCCTGAGAAAGGACATAGGCTACTTTTTATTCTGTGACTAGCTTCTGCCCACGACTTCATCCGCGTTAAATTTATTGTTCCCCCGACCCTTCCCGTCGCGTCGAATCGCCTACCCGTGCGATTTTCTCAGTTTTTGCAACATTTTTCATTACTGCTCCGCTCCTTTTGGTTATAGCGTGATGTTACATAGTCTAAAGCCTTTCTAGATAAATAGGCTACCCAACACAAAATCATTTTTCAATTCGGATCAGTAGTTCTTGAGATTAGCGCGTTCAATCAAACAAACAAACAAACTCTTCAGCTTTATAATATTAAGTATAGATAACCGACATTTACGCGGACGAAATCGCGGGCAAAAGCTAGTTATCTATATTTTGAAACAAGTTAGTGCAATACTTCGAAAAAAATTGTGATGTGGGCCTTATAGTAAAGGGTACTACTATAAGGCGCGAATCACATTTTATTTTTTTTCGAAGTGTTGAACCAATTTTTTTTTAACGCAATTTTTATGAGTAATAGTACATATGAAGGAGCATAACATATATTATTTTCGTGATTGTAAGTTTTAGAGAAATTATTATTTACTTAATTATTATTTTTTTTTATTTAAAAAGTTATTCTAAAAATTTAAAAAAAATATATGATATACTCTGTAATGTAACCTAAAGCCTGGCAATAGTTTCATTCTTTTAGCTCAATCAGTTTTTGAGATATATTATTTTGAAAAATAGTCATGCGCACGATTATTTTTTCTCGTATCTCAAGGTCAAAGCGAGAGCCGATCACAAAACTTACATAAATTGTGTTTACTCATCAAGTCGATATTAAAACATAAGTTTCGATACAGGTTTCTATTTGGGGGCAGACTCGTCATACTTATCCGGCTAAACCCTTTGTAGTTTTATAATAAAATTTTATGATAAATATGAAAACATTTACCACTTACCATTGTTTTTAATTTAGTTTAGTTTTTAGTTATGTTCTAACATTTGACTGAAAGCTAAAGCTCAATATAATATGGCTTACAAATTGTGCGTGTGTACGTACGTGTTTTACAAACCAATAAATAATTTTATGTAACACTTGTGTGAGACTATTTCAAAGGTTACCCCAACGGCATCTTGAATAACTCTGAAACCTCAAGACGCACAAAATTTCATTTTCTGGCCACAATTCGGCACAAATTTCATCTATCTAAGTAGCTAGTTTGTACTCAGCTACGACCACCGGTTAAAAAACATGCCGCCGGGATAACGTTACTCCAGCGGAATCGGGTTTTCGTGAATATCTTTGGATCGGCTGGACGCACAAATTCTAAATTTCGGGCACATTTACACGAGATGGGGTACTAATTATCTGTCAAGCCGAAATCCTGTAAAGCGACAAGATTCCGCTGGCGTAACGCACACGAATAGTTAACTCCGCATTATTATACAGAATTAGGTATAGATGTGGGATGAAAGGCTGTTGATTTTAGTTTCCTAGAAGCTTTTACAACTAGTCACTAACTTATTAACTTAAATATGTTATAGTTACGTGTTACGAAACTGTAACATATGTATTTTTTAATGGCCAATCTTTCTTTTTAAAATTGTGACTGAGAAAATACTTATTTCCTAATAATATGGTTCCGATAATACCAAGTTCGGGACACCATAAAACATATCTATAAATAACTGAGAGAAAACTGCTTTTGAATCTCACGTTAATGTAAGGTATTTATGCTCGTGAATGTACGTACCATTTCTATTGTATCAGGGAATGTCACGCCGCCGACACTCGAGAAAACAATAAGGTCCAGCAGTTCCGCAGCCTTCACCCAGGCGTACAGCAGCCTCTTGTTGTCAGTCACGTTCAGGGTTGGTCCTTCTCCACTCGTAGAGCCCACTGAAAAAAAAAACACGAGGATCGAGAAGCTTATAACCGGAAAACATTCACATCTGCTGATATGCCTCTTTCAACTATCAAGAATACGACTGGTTTAATGTAGGTATTCGATGCTTCACGGGGTCGTCGGTCTAAAGTCGTCGGTTTTAAGCGTCTTACCTTCTCAGCTACCAGTACTTACACAGTCGCTAATCGCTATGTGACTTAAGGTAAAAAGCATAGAAAAAGTAATTTTAAAATAGGTATGCACCTATAACGCCGTCGGCTCCTGCCTCTTTCAAGTATTGTGCGTATGCGTCAACGACACTGGTGTCCACGGCGCCATACTCATCCACCGGAGTAAATGTTGGTACGATATTTCCTTTTCCCATGAAACACTGGAACAGAGAACAAATTACTTGGTCAATTAACCCTTCAATTCCCAAGTTAATAACATTTTTGCCTTTCTTTTTAACTAAAATAGCTTATCTACATTTGTTTAGGATAGAAAAAAAAAATATCCCCTCCCTTAATTTTTTTATGGGGGTGGCACCTACAGGTGACACTGGGAATTAAGTAAAGCAGTGTAACAAGTAAGACATAAAATATCTAGTAAAAATAAAATGTAGAAAAAACAAATTAAACTTCTGTCACCTGACACTGGGGATTGAAGAGTTAAGAATGTGTTGATAAAACCTGTCGGTTTATTTTGTGTTAGCTTCTTTCATCCGCTTCGCACACACGGAGGTCGCATAAATATAACACGGAAACATACAACAGACAGGGATAAAAGTATCCTGACTTGTAACTTGCAAAAATATTAGGAAACTAGCTTCTGCCCGCGACTTCGTCCGCGTTAAATTTCTTGCTCCCCCGACCCTTCCCGTCGCGTCGAATCACCTACCCGTGCGATTTTCCCCGTTTTTGCAACATTTTTCATTACTGCTCCGCTCCTCTTGATAGTAGCGTAATGTTATATAGCTTATAGCCTTCCTCGATAAATAGGCTACCCAACATAAAAATAATTTTTCAATTCGGACCAGTAGTTTCTGAGATTAGCGCGTTCAATAAAACAAACAAACAAACTCTTCAGCTTTATAATATTAGGATAGATTCGTATTCTTGCCTTTTAGTTAGGGAGCTGGCGAGCGAAATTTCGATATGATCAGCACACAAGGCAGACGTTATTAATAGTGATAATTATACCCTAAGGAACATCAAGGACCTCGTCTGCCACCATGGTGGCGCTGCGTTGTAAATTTACAGCGTTTCAAAAATGTTTGAAAAAAGGGGTGCTATATTATGCGCACACGCCTGCCGCTGAGGCTGATGATCACAGTCATCCTGGAAACACAAAGAATCGAAAAGGCAGACATCCAGGGCTCTGACTTTTGTAGTTTTCAAGTTTTTAATTTATTTTTATGATTTAAAAAACTGTGTATGAAGTGCACTCTTGGCAGATTTGAATTGTTCGATTAAAAACAATGAGAAGAACCACGGAAAAATAGTCTGCCAATATGTTGCCTCTAAAAAAAAGGTGTGCTATATTATGCGCACACATCTGCCTCTTGGACTGATGTTTGAATTCCTTATGAAAACCAAGAAAATCGATGAGGCAGACGTTCAGGCCTCTGACATTCCAAAGGCAGACCATTTGATTTATTTTTTTCAACCCGAAGCTCGCGCCAATCCAAGCAGGTATAAAATATCCCCATAGTTCCTTTCGTGGTGTCTCTCTTTTATTTGGGAATATGAGTGAGAACGGTATAACTCAGTTCCGACCTTTTCCGTATTGTGAAAGTAAATGTATAGAGCGTATATACAGCCTATATCTATATACGTACACTGCCGACGGAAAGTTTCCGGACAAGCTTCTTGTTTACCTTTTAACTGAATTATGATACAGAAACACATTAGTTTGATCTATAACAAAAATGCTATGTTAGTTTACAAAGTGTGTACGATCATGTCTTTGACTTTCCTCCCTGTCCCCGTGCACTGTTTGTGAAAAACAAAATAAGATCGTAAGCCGTAACATTTAGTACGTATCTGGCATGCAACGAAGTGAACATATTTAAATTA
The DNA here is from genome assembly GCA_932294355.1 of Aporophyla lueneburgensis. Classification (NCBI taxonomy): domain Eukaryota; kingdom Metazoa; phylum Arthropoda; class Insecta; order Lepidoptera; family Noctuidae; genus Aporophyla; species Aporophyla lueneburgensis. The sequence continues at coordinate 24,270,300 of OW028749.1, forward strand.
TTTTTTTTCCATTTCATATAAAAAATTGATTGTTTTTTGCAATTTTTCGATTTCTAGCAGTGATTTTATTATTTCCACATAATTATATTGCTTTGAAGGTAAGTAAATTTTCATGTTTTATGGCATTACTTCCAGCAATCTTTTACTCAAAATTTATTTTTATTTTTTATTAATTTATTTAAGAAAATGGGAAGGCATCCTAATACAAGTAGGTATATAACATCGTGCATCTATTGTTGTTCTTCACAATGAAGGCTTTATTATACGTTATATTGCGAAAAAAATAAATATACCACGTTCTACTGTCGTAGATGCCATCACTCGTTTCGAAATAACTGGTTCAAATTAAGGCAGAAAACGCAGTGGGAGGCCCCGTGTCGCTTCTAAAGCAGATAAGTCTCTAATCATTATGTCCAAAATGATTAAGAAGCTTACAGCACCAGAAGTTCAAATGTGGTTCAATGAAAGTCACGATAAACAGATATCAGTAAGTGTAGAAAAGGAACGCTTACAAAAAACTGCTCTAAATGGCAGAATTTCTACAAAGAAACCACTCTTGTGACGCGGAAACAGGAAAAAAGACTAGAATTAGCCCTTGGACATAAAGATTGGACAGTAGAAAACTGAAAACAAATCCTGTGGACTGATGAGTCCAAATTCGAAATGTTTGGGCAAAAGCGAAAAATTGATGTTCGTCTCGGGCCGTCAGAAAAAATGCACCCTGATGCTATAACTCCAACTGTTAAACATGGAGGTGGCTCTGTGATGGTATGGCGGTGTTTTTCATATAGAGTAGGGGATCTCTACAGAATTAAAGGAACTCTCTATAGAATTAAAGGAACTCTCGTCAGAGATGGTTACCATTACATATTAAAAACGCATGCTAACTCTTCTGAGATGCGACTAATTGGCCGTGGGTATATGTTTCAGCGAGATAATGACCCAAAGCACACATCTAAGTTTTGTCTCAACTATGTATTTAAAAAATAAAGAAGATAGTGGTGAGTTAGAAATAATGAAATGGGCCCCACAATCTCCCGATCTAAATCCAATAAAATTATTGGGGGATGAACTGGATCGGCAAGTTAGAACACTTCTTCGGATGATCTTTGGAAGGCTTTTCAAACGTCTTGGAATAATATACCAAAAAGTGTGTTACAAAAACTTATAGAAAGAATGCCATGTGTAGTTAAAAAATTGGTGGCGATCAGAGGTGGTTTTTTTGATGAAAAGAAACTGTAGCAGTATAAAATGAAAGAGATAAAAAAATGTGGATGGTTTTAATCGTTGAAAGTTATCTTTTAATATTTTTAAAATAAAACTTATTTTAAATTGATTTATATTACTTTTAATAATTGTTTTAATAAATTTTCATCTTGTCCGGAAATTTTCCGTCGGCAGTGTATATCTATAATAATATCTTATAATAACATCTTAGGACAACCAACACACCGTTATCTGATCCCAAACTAGGCAGAGCCTGTACTATGGTAACCAGACATTTGTCCTAGGTGGGAATCGAACCCACGACCTCAGTCTTAGCAGTCAGGGTCACTAACCATTAGACTAACAGGCCAGTCGAATAAACAGTTTTGTGATTTAAAAAGTTAAAGACTGTTCCTATCCAGATCCCAATCCTAATTCAGATTACATTCAAGCATGCAATTAAAAAAAAAAATACTTTTTAATTAAAGTTCCAAGCGCATTTCATTTCTGGTTAGCATTGAGAAAAAATATGATTGCACAGATTTCAGCTCCAGAAGTTTAATCGTTACCGTGAGTTTAAAGGATAATATTAAACAAACTTATAAGAATAAAACTATAAAGAATAACAATAATCCCATGCAATACCCGCTGTCCCTTGATTCCGTGAATTTCAAACAGTTATACACAGTGCCGGATAAAGCCAGCGCGGGGCCCGTAGCAAAATTGTGATGGGGGCCTTTTTTTGTGGGTGGGAAATCATCAAATGGCGTCTCCCGCTCTAGGGTGGAGCGGAAGGGCGTGTCAGACTTTTTCAGACTAAAACCCACCCGTGTTCCTTCAGTTGCCTATATGCCAGGGCCACGGTAACTCTTTCGAACTGATCTCGCGACCCTGGCAGGATGGGGGCCCCTTGAGTTGCATTACCTATTAAAAAGGATATAAATAAAACAAAATATTTAGAAAAACGCTTTTCGTGAACTTTAGAAATAACACTCGTCAAATCAATATTTCTGGTTGAATCATTTTCTATGCTCTCTATAGGGAGGTCATTCAAACGTTCTTGTCCCATTGTGTTGCTTAACACATTTTTAATTCGTTTTAATGTGGATAAAGAACGTTCTCCGCTGCAGTTTGTGACCATCAAACTCAAGTAAATGCGTAACAATTTTTGGACATTTGGAAAACACGATTCTTTTATTGACTAAATAAAACCCACCCGTGTTCCTTCAGTTGCCAGGGCCATGGTACCTCTTTCGAACTAATCTCGCGACCTTGGCAGGCATCGGTCCTAGCAGACCCCTTCAGTTTGCTGACTTCTCATTGAGGCGCGCGTGGAACACTACGCGCCGTCAGCACGGGCCTGATCCTTTCTGCAAGCCCGCGCCTGCGGTGGCCGGGAGTCTGCAATCGTCTCCCGACGCCCGGGGCTTCTCCTCCTGCGGCGGCTAGGGGCGTGAGGGCGCATAGCTTGCCTACACCGTATGGTGTGCCCTGCTTGGGCGGAGCACCGCCGTGTCCTCGTGGAGGCGATCGGCGACAGCGAACTCTTGCGTCCGGCCCTGGTGCGAGCCATGGTACGGAGCGAGAGGGCATGGGAAGCTGTCACCTCCTATTGCGAAGCAGTAATGCTCGCGAAGGAGGACGCGGGGCGCGTGAGGGAGTGGCAGTCTCTGCACCCTCACGTCCCTAACCGCCGCAGGAGTAGACGCCACGGGCGCGGGGCGTCGGGAGTCGATCGCGGACTCCCAGCCATAGTAGGCGCGGGCTTGCAGGCGGCGAGCAATGGGTAGCTCGCTGCCTGGTAAGGACCAGGCCCGTGTCGACGGCGCATAGTATTCCATGCGCGCCTAAAGAGATACCCAAGTAGCACAAAAGTGCTGTATAACAGCATTTTAACAGTGCACAGTGGATGCATTAGTTGCTGAATAATGGCGTAGACAGCGCATCCTCAGATGATATAACTCTAATTTGGGCACAAATTATTCAGCACATAGCTGTATAAGAAATCCAATTGCTAAATAATTGCATTATAACAACATTATAGTAGCATTTATGTGTGTAACAGTCACCTAAAGAGCTGAATATTGCCTGATTAATGAGGCACGTGTTACTTATTATACAGCAAGAAAGACGAATGTGTACATTTTGAATACAGTTTATACAGTTGAAATAACACACTGAGCGAAATTGTGGGATGCAATAACTTAATATTATTTATTTTTCTTTGATATGAACTGTCAAATTGTAAAACATGAAGTGTATCGTTGTGTGCAAGATCTCAGGTGCCATTTGTGAGAATATACATACATAAAATTTAAGGTAAGTAAAACTTCGATTTCCTCCTATTATATTTGAAATCTTATTGGGAAGGTAATTTTACTGTCAAATACCATACATATTTAGTTCAAAATTTTCACGCGCCCTCGGAATACCACTAAATACTAAAAGAAAAGCAACAAAATTAGAATGAAAATAAAATAAATATGTTCGTTTTTGTACAAAGATACCAAAAAAAACTGTTTTCGTGTAAATAATTTTTAATCCAAATTAATTACAATTGATATCCTCTAAAATAAACAAAAATTAAAACATAAAATTGTATAATAATACAAAGTAACGCAGTGAATATGGCGGATGGCAAGTGAACAGTTTTAATCTCAATGTAATGCTAAGGTCTGTACGGGTATTCACATGTGGCCTGTAATTCAGCCAAGAGTAAAATTGTTTAGCGTTTGTGAAATACAAATCAGACATAGATCGATGAGGAGAGCCGTATTGGTTCACATTTGCGTCAGTTACCTTTATGGATCCAAGCCATTTTGTTCCCTTTTTTTAGTTATTATTTGACGATAAGTACTTAATTAAAATTGTAATTTAAGTAGCTGAGATAATATTTTAATTATATGTATAATACATAAGTTATTGATTTATTCAATTTTCGATGAAATATCTATGAATTAGTAGGTACCGTAAGTTGGGGTGACTTTGCGCCTGCCAGTAATACTTTGCTCCAAATCCGTATGACTTTAAAAATAAAATTAAAAAAAAAGTTTACAACTCTATGGTTTTATTGATGTCTGAACGCAATCATAAGATGTCAATGTTCTGTCATGGAAGTTGACAGGTCGCCATTGTTGCTATTACCTGTGCAAAGAGTGACAACGAGAAAGTAGAAAGTTTTTCAAAAAAAAAAGTTTGGTAAAATCCGTGTGTACCCGTGCAATCACTGTACTTATGCAGGTAAGCCTAATAATATTACATCCGTTATTTGTTCTTTTTGTCTAATAAGAAAGTATTTCATTCCATAATTCAATGAATTTAATTTTAGGTAATTTTTTTTAACGCAAGGTCGAAATGCCACTAAAATGGGGATACTTTGCACCTGGCGCAAAGTATACCCATTTTGGCGCAAAGTATACTCGTTTCAAGTAATATTCAACTTCTTTTGCTTTTTATAGATATTGCAACATGCCGAGGGTCTACAAAAGAAAACTAGGCGCTCGAAAATATGCTGACTACTCCAAGGAACAGTTGGAATTGTGTCTGGCGGCTATTAAGTCTGGGCAAATGTCGCAGAGGGAAGCTAGCATACATTTCAACATTCCGCGGAGAACTCTGGTTTATAAAATAAAAAAAGCCCATATGAATCGACCTGGTCAGCCTCAAATATTTACAGATGAGGAAGAGGAAGCCATAGCGTCACATATTGAGATAATGGGCACCTATGGGTTTCCATTAACTGAGCATGACCTCAAAATTGTTGTCAAAATTTATCTCGAAAAATCTGGACGCATTGTTCGAAAATTTAAGAATAATACGCCCGGAAATGACTGGGTTAAACAATTTTTGAAACGCCATCCTACCCTCTCAGTGCGTTTTGCAACAAATATCAAGAAGATCAGGGCAGCGTTATCAAAAGAAATTTTACAAGAGTACATTGAAAATTTAACACCACAAATTAGAGACATCCCTCCTACACATATATTTAACTATGATGAAACAAACTTAACAGACGATCCCGGCCAAAAACGAGTTATTGTTCGAAGGGGATGCAAATATCCTGAAAAAATTTGCAACGCGTCAAAATCGAGTACTTCGATCATGTTTTGTGGTAGCGCTTCAGGTGAGCTGATGCCCCCATACGTAGTGTACAAATCCCAGAAATTATGGGATACATGGACCGAGAATGGTCCCAAAGGATGCCACTACAGCAACTCTCCTTCAGGTTGGTTTGATCACCAGCTATTTTCAGATTGGCTAAAAAATCTTATGATTCCAAGACTTAAGAAAATGGAAGGCACAAAGATGTTGATTGGGGATAACTTGGCTTCCCATTTATCGGTTGAGACATTGAGACTCTGTCGAGATAACGACATTGCTTTTGTGTGCCTGCCGCCAAATAGCACTCACATAACTCAGCCGCTCGATGTCGCGTTCTTTCGTCCTTTGAAAGCTGAGTGGCGGAAAATTATAACGGAATGGAAGGAAAGTTCTGAAGGAACCAGAAACCCAACGATACCGAAACAAACTTTTCCTAGTTTGCTAAAGAAACTCTTAGAAAACATCGAGCCAAATGTGAGAAGCAACTTGAAAAACGGTTTCCGCAAATGCGGTATCTACCCCTGTAACGTGAATGAATTGCTTGCGAGAATACCAGGGGCAATCGATGTAGACAACACAATAGTATCGGCATCTTTCATAGATCACCTGGAATCAAAGCGGAAGACAATCACAGAGTCTGGGCCAAAGAGACGTAAGAAGAAATTTGAAATTGCTGCTGGTAAAAGCATTGCTCATGAAGTATCGTTATTAGAAGAAGAGACTGAGAACGAAGAAGTTTTTGACGGCAAAGATGACAACATTGCCTCATGCTCAAGGCCACGCACTGGTTACGATTCGGACGCTTACTCATTACATGATGATTCAGACGATCCTGATGGTTGCTTTTTAGAGCCCAACAGCCCAGATTCAATCCAGAGATTCAAAGATGTGAGACGTGAGAAAGAGTCATTTGTGGTGGTAAAATATGATGAGAAACTGTACCCTGGTCTCATTATCGACTTCGATGAGAAAGGAGCAACTGTCGATGCAATGGCTAAGTCCTTAAAATCCTGGAAATGGCCACAGAAAAAAGACATTAACTTCTATGAGTGGGAAAATGTCCTTGGGAGCATTGACCCTCCAAAACTTATCTCTCGGCGAGGTTTTTTCAGCGTCAAAGAGCTTGACGGTGTTGAGTAAAGATTTGCGCCAAAAACGATGCGGGGTATGATTGCGCCAGTATTATTTTCTATGAGTTAAGGCTGATTTTATAAAACGGCGCAAAATATCCCCCCCGAAGGGAATACTTTGCGCCAAATTTTTTTTTTTTTAAATTGTGTACCTGATTATGTGCCATTGTTAATTAGACAATAAAAACAATTTTGAATACCTAGTCTTTCTATAACTAAAAGTCCTTTAGTTTAAATGAACATACAGCACTTTCCATTTGAAATTTACTAATCACATAATGAAATTCGGTGCAAAATCACCCCAACTTACGGTACCTATCTAAAAATAATGTATTTTTCTGGCCTAATAATTTAATTACTTCCACATGAAATAGCAATATGTTACGTTAAGTTTAGGTATTTAATATGTTATTGTATCTTGTGGTTTTTTTTCCCTCAAAAACTATATAGGTAGTGTTTTCATTTTGAGAAACTGATACTTGTATTATAATAAGTATATTTTTCTTGTTTTTTACAGAACAAGCCTTTCAAAATAATTCAGACTATAGAGAGAGGTGTTGTCGATCTAACAGTCGTTCCTGCATAGTGGAAAACTAAGGAAATTCTATGGTGGCCACCGAGAAGTACTTTTATACTCCTTGAAATTATAAAAGGATGAAAATTCAAGGCCTGGAACAGGGTGGCAGTGGCGCAGGTAACTAATAAGCCCATTCCTGTCGGCTTCCCTTACGAAATTATGACAGTCAGGAGTTCTCAGCAATGTTTAATAATCACACTGAATGTATTTAATCTTACACCATAAAATTAAAGGATTACAAAACCCCAACCTACATAAAAAATATTTGTCTTTATATTCCAACGAAAACAAAACATTTAAAGTGCGCGCGGCACCGCGCGTCAAGATGCTTCTGCAGTGTAACTCGCTTTCAACGCCGGGTCACAGTAAAGATAATTTATACAGTATTTTGACTCGGCCCTATCCTAGAAATAATTACCTACAGCACGCGCGGTACGTAAACATGCGGTAGACGCGGTAGGGCTGCCCGCAAAAAGTATTTTGAGTTCATCTACCTACTTGAGTTTCTATGATTTTAAATATTATATTTTTATTAAAAAAAAACATTGTTTGGACCGTTTTTTATTAAAAGTGATAAGGATACATCTTCCACGTAAATGATATCAAATTTTATTTATTTTTAATTACGATACGATCTTTGCTGGACCGATTCAAATCCTGCGATCAAGATAGTTTATAGATTCAATGATTTACGATCGAAATAATCTATTCAAATCAATAGATCGGGCACCCCAGGCTAGGAAACTACCTGCTACTACTACGAGCGTAGTTAGGACTCTCGTTTGTCACTATTTTCCCCTAGCCACTTACTTATTTAATAATCCTGGTATTTTACTTGGAGTAAAAAGCAAAATACCTACCTATTAAAAAAGAAACAAATTTCTTACTAGTAGGTATATAAAAAAATCTTTTCTTTCCTTTTGAAGTTTCCAGGGTAATTTAAAAAATGTATCTCTGTGTGCATTATACAAGAATTCAAGCAACCAGAAACAGCAAAATATAGTTTATAAGCTCTATTTGCCATATTAAGTAATCATCTTGCACTGATTATTATTAAATATCCACAAATCGCACGCTAACTGCTTACAAACAAAACCATTAATAACACCACCCGCCATCCGTTTATCAAAGCGGTGCGTACGCGACTGCGTATGTACTCGGAGTGTACCAGACTCGAGGCGCGTAGGTATGACTTGCGTTCCGAGCGTTTGTATGAAGATAGACTACTGTATCGATATCTTTACTGTGACCGGGTTATGAAGTACATCAATTTCTATACAAAATCATAGCGTCATGACGTCACTGCAGGTCACGTGCTACGCATTTTTTAGAGGCTTTGTCAAGCCGCTAGACCTCGGGTTATTCGAACGAACTGAGTAGCAATATCGTCCTTTCTTTGAATTTCGTAAGTGTTCGGGCCCTTCCCCCGCCCCCTTGAGCCCCGCCCGCTCGACGCGACAGTACTTTTGTCATTTTAAATGTTTGTTTGACCAATAGAATTATAACCTTAAAACAAACCTTTTATTTTGTTGATATTTGTGGTAAATTAGCATTTATTTCGTTGTATTCATATAAGTTACTAGCTTCTGCCCGCGACTTCGTCCGCGTCAAATTTTTGCTCCCCTGACCCTTCTCGTCGCATCGATTTGCCTGCTAGTTTTCGCCCATTTTTCGTTGCTGCTCGCTCCTTTTAAGTTATAGTGAGTCAACCTTAAAAGATAGACATATGCTCCCGCGGATTTTTTTTTAGAACTTTTTAAAAGAAACAATTCCGTCATACATGATTTTTGCGTTACTTTAACCGTTTACGCAGCGCACGCAACGGAAACTCTCAAAAGGAATAAAATTTCCCCGTTTTTGCAACATTTTTCATTACTGCTCCGCTCCTCTTAGTTGTAGCGTGATGTTATATAGCCTATAGCCTTTCTCGATGAATAGGCTACCCAACACAAAAATAATTTTTCAATTCGGACCAGTAGTTCCTGAGATCAGCGCGTTCAATCAAACAAACAAACAAACTCTTTAGCTTTATAATATTATTATTAGTATATTATTAGTATTACAATATTAGTATAGATTAGTGTAGTACTAATGTAACAATAAGAATTTGATAATTGTGAGTTTGTTGTGAAATTGTGCGTTCGCAATTAGGAATTTGTGGTAAGTCCTAAGTTTTGAAAATAAGAAACACGTAAGTAATTAGGTTAGGTCATAATTCATTATTATGTGACACTTTTCCACAAATTACAACATTATCTATACTTAATATTATAAAGCTGAAGACTTTGTTTGTTTGTTTGTTTATTTGATTGAACGCGCTAAACGGCTATATAACACCACGCTGCAACCAAGAGGAGCGGAACAGTAATGAAAAATGTTGCAAAAACGGGGAAAATCGCACGGGTAGGCGATTCGACGCGACGGGAAGGGTCGGGGGAACAAGAAATTTAACGCGGACGAGGTCGCGGGCAGAAGCTAGTGTACTATATTTTTGACACTTCCCGTTACAGTTGCATCCGCGGAGAGGTCGTTTTCGGCTTTGAAGCGAATTCATACGTACATGCGTAATTCTCAAAAACAAGAACGATTATCTGATCTAGCCATTTTTTCTATAGAAAAACATTTATTGTTAAAAATTAAGAATCATCTCGGCTTTTATGATAATGTCTTAGCGCACTTTGTACTAAAGAATAGACGAATAGCTTTAGAGTATAAGTAGTATTATAAGTAGAATAAGTCAGTAGTCTTGTAGTTAAATAGTTTTTTCTAGTAGACATCATACGTCAACGTCATCACACTGATCACACCACAAACGGCTTTTTCAAAGCCACTTTTATTATACTTGCAAGACACTGTTTCAATTACCAGTGCTTACACGTATAGTAAAGGTGGACTGAAGACATCTGCTTATAGAAGACTGAAGCCAGGAAGTCAGCCACAGATTTTAAGTAACTGGACTACGTGCGCCACGTCCGGCCTAGGTAAGCATTTTTTTTGCTCCGGCTTACCTCTCTAATAAAATCACCCTTCGCCACTGCAGGGTGGTACACCCTAAATTGTACTTTAAAAAGGGAAAATTAAATAAACATAAAGAAAATTACGTTGTTTTTTTAGATGCAGTACAGGTATTTCCTAACTGACTACCTCTGAGAAAAATTGTTGAAATCTGGAATCTTAAAGTCACGAAATTTATTAATTTATTATAATAAAAAAATCTTAGATTTCTCATAATAAATCGTCTTCATTTTTAGGTAAGTACCAGAAACATTTAAAACAACAATATTAATTTTGTGGCAACCATATTAGTCCCGAAAATATGTAGGTTATAAGAAGATTTTTGTAGCAGGGAGTACCTACTCAGCCTAATGTCACCAAACACACTGACCTCTATTTATAAAGGCTTTTTTGTATTGTTTTGTTATTATGTGCAATTATTATTTATTGTTACTTTAATATAAATTCAACGTAAATGAGACATTTTATTTTATTTCAACTATGTGACATATATTTTTATTTTGTTAATGACATTTTATTCTTTTCTGCTGCAGCATTGTTACTTTTATCTTAATTTTTGTAATATGGGTTATGTCTGAAATAAATTAATTTCATTTTATTTATTTATAAATAAATAAATACATGCTGTTATTCGAGTGTATGGTAACACCTGACTAATAAGGGAAAAGTGAATCTGTATGCAGCATAAAGCATTACATTTTTGTTAAATAACTTCACAAAGTAACTGATTATGTTATAGTGGGTGATATGTTCTCTCTTAAAATGCAACGGTTGTATAGTACACGTGTGGGCTATTATTCAGAAAACTTACAGCTGATAGGGTACTGCACTACTAAGCGCTCAATAACAGTGACTTTGTGGCATGTTTAGTCGGGTCGGCGGACTAAAGCACATAAGTCAAAAAAATGCTTTATTTTTTCTTTGTACCAAAATTATTCATTTACACCAATACATCGGCAGACTAAAGCACATAAGTCATATTCGCTTGTTCGGGCTTGAATCTAAGTAGTGTCCTTTTTCAACCTCTTGAATCGCATTAATCTTGCGGCGTTATAAAAAACATAAGTTGAGTTATGTTAAAAGGAACACTTGAAGCTCTCGGACTTCATGGACGCAGAAAGTGACTTATGTTATTAGGAACGTCAAGTGCGTCCTTTTATCTCGATTTTTAATTCGAGGGTAGGTACTCAAATTATTATTTATTGCTTACAAAAAACTGAAGTGGTAACTGTAGTGATTTGGGTCACACTAGTCGAGTTAGTTTTGCTCTGATTTGTTAACAGAACAGTTGTGGTGTGTGACATTTTACTTGAAAGTATTCCCAATTAATATGGATTGTCAGCGAGGAAAGAAATTAGTTGAGATGGTGATGAGGAGAAACACAAATGTTGAAGGTAAGTTTGCCATGTTTGATTTAAATCAGAAAGTAATATATTTATCTTTCATTGTAGTTTTAGCAGAAATCATCAGTGATTTGTTCATTTTAGCATCAATCATTAATAAATGATTAAAATAATTATTTTTTTAGCCTCTACAGTACGTTTTTTATTTTTAGATGAACGAAATGAACAGCAATCTACAGGCACAATAGCGGAAGAAGAACCAATGCCTTCCACATCATCAGGCCACACTGGCGTCATGTTTATTAATCGAGAAATGGATTTCTCAAGTGATGATTCTGTTCTGGATCCACATTTCGAACTCCCTGAAACAGCAGTAGATTCGTCGACATCCACCGATACTGACCGAAGAGCCGACACGCCACCTGCGGTCGAAACATCTCCAAAATAAAGTATTCGCATTACGAAAAAAGAAAAGAAAATAAAACGCAACACAAGTCAATCATATAAAACATTAAAAGGTAAAGTTGTTTCCAGCAGAACAATGAAAGAGCTAGGGACGTGTCGATTGAAATGCAAGGAGCGTATATCATTGAACGATAGACAAGCTATTTTCAACGAATATTGGCAAATGGGAACATATCTCAAGAGAACAACTTATATGGCATCTTTAATTGAAATACACGACAAGGCAACTCAAAGACAACGCACACTAGATCCTGACCAACAAAAGAATCGCATGAAAACATACAAATATTTTTTATTAATTCACGGGAAGCGTGAACCCATTTGTCGGGGATGCCTTTTAAAAACGTTAGGCGAAAGCGATAATTTTATAAAAACAGTTGCCACGAAAAAACGGTCTTCGATAGGTGGCACTCAAACAGATGATAACCGTGGGAAGAGTATACCCAAACATAAGATTTCTGATGAAAAAAGACAAGAAATTAAGGAACATATTTTATCATTTCCATCCTATGAGAGCCATTACACAAGAAAAACTACATCAAAAAAGTACTTGCCTTCTCATCTAACTATTACGAAAATGTATGATTTATTTTGTGAAAACCGCGACAATCCACCTTCAGTAAAAATTTATAGTCAAGAATTCCACAAATTAGGATTATCGTTCAAAAAGCCCCGTGCCGACACATGTTATACTTGTGACAAATTCAAGATGCAAATTCAACTATGTCAGGAAGATCAGGTGAAAACTGAACTAATTGCTCAACATGAACATCACAAGACTGCCGCAGATCAAGCATACGAAATGAAAAAATGTGATACTCAAGTAAATAAAAGTGATAGTACTGTGCAAGTTTACACATTTGACTTACAACAGTGTTTACCCACTCCAGCCCTCAGCTCTTCTGTAGCTTTCTACAAACGCCAGTTGTGGACGTTCAACCTGACTGTCCATGACAACAAAACTGGAAAAGCTGTGTGTTACATATGGTATGAAACCATAGCTGCTAGAGGAGCTAATCAAATAGCATCATGTCTTTTTAAACATCTTCAAACATACGTACCTGAGAATACAAAACATGTAATATTTTATTCTGATACTTGTGGCGGTCAGAACAGAAATTCTCATGTCAGTTCAATGTTGACTTGGGCTTTGCAGAAATTAGACATAGATGTCATAAACCACAAGTTCATGGTTCCGGGTCATAGCCACATGGAAGTGGACACGGATCATAGCATCATTGAAAAAAAGAAAAAGAAAACGGATTTGCAGATTTATCACCCGCATGATTGGATTCAACTCATCAGATCGAGCAGTAAAAAATTTGAAGTTGTCGAAATGCGTAGTTTCGACTTTTTGGATTTTTCGTCATTGTTAAAGGGTCCTTTAGTATTAAGAAACAAAGATGTAGAAGGGCGACAATTTAAATGGCTCGATAAAAAGTGGTTGCGCTATGATTCTGAATTTGGCGTAGTCTCCTACAAAGACACTTTGGACACGGAATGTAATTTTTACAAATTTAACTTGAAACGTCGAGTTTCTGCCATACCTGACACTATTCCTGTTATATCGGTACAGCCCTTACTGATATCAAAAGAAATGAAAGATGATCTGATTTCTTTACTCTCCTTAATACCCGACGTTTTTCATAGATTTTATTTAGATTTGCCTTCTGTGAACAATGTACGTAATACTGACCCTGATATTTTAGATAGTGAAGAAGATGAATAAATAGTTGAATATAAATTATAAATATAGGCTAGTATATAAATGATGCATGCTAAACTAATTTTATGTTCATAGAAGTAACTTTTGAATGTCAACTAAAACATAGTTTATAATTAAATTTACTGTTCTCATACACTTAAGTCACAAGTACCTACTAGGTACACAGTGTTCTTTCTAACATAAGTCACTAAAATCGCTTTTTATTATATTTTTTCAAATTATATTTACGTGCATGTTAGTATTAATTAAAAACATCCCAATATTCCAATAAAGTTGAATTTATAGTTAAACGCTATTTTTTTATACAGTTTTTAGTTGTTCCTGAAAAGTTTCACTTTTGGACTTATGTTTTTTAGTCTGCCAGCCCTAGGTTTGTGGTGCTTAATAGAATTACTGTACAGAAATAAGCGTTATAGTTGGCCACGTTTTTTTCGAAACAGCTGTTGCAGCCCAGGTGAATACTAATAAGTCTTTATAAATGCTTAGATTACCGCTGTGGGCCTTAAGTGACAATTTATACCTACTGCAGTTCTGTGCTACTTGGGTATCCGCAACAAATGAAGGGCTCTGCTAGGACCGATGCCTGCCAGGGTCTGGAGATTTGTTCGAAAGAGATACCGTGGCCCTGGCACATGGGCAACTGAAGGAACACGGGTGGGTTTTAGTCAGCAAAAGTCTGACACGCCCTCCCGCTGCGCCCAATAGCAGGGAGACTTCATATGATGATATCCCACCCCAAAAAAAAAAGCAGGGCACACCTCCACCGTATGCTCCACCGTGTCCTCCACACAATCCTCGCAGTGGAAACACCCGGGCGTTTCCTCCCGTTGAACAGGAACCCCCCATAGCCCCCATGCCCGGTGAAGACCTGCGTTAGTCGGAAAGTGAGGACGCCGTGGCGCCTCTTATCCACTCTCCAAAGAGGGGACTTTTGATTACTCACTTAGGTTACTTTTAAACTTTTGCAAAATGACATACCTATCGCTGGTTTGTGAAAATAACGACGTAATTCAAAATTCAGTCAAATTGAATACTGTATGCCAAACGATCATATATTTTATCATGAACAGAGATGTATCGAACGTAATATATATCTAGTACACTTTTACTGTTATGAAACAGTAATATTACAATGAGTTTGTATAAGTCCACGGAGATCGGCAAAACAGAAATAATACCTAACACAAAAGCAAGCACGTAAAAACTAAGAAACTTTAACACGATGTAAACAGTCCAGTAACAAAAACACTCTTAAAAGAAAATAAACTCTTGTTATTGTTGAATTAGGCTTATCAAATGAAGTATGCATTTTGCTATTTTCTTATTGGTTATCATTTATAAACTATTTTACGTGGTTGGGTTATACATACAGCTTGAATCAAATTCAATCATTATTAGGGGATTCCCCTGTAAGTATTTTGGAGTTGCCAACTTGCGGCATAATCATGTACTAATTTTTTATATATTTGTTTTAGGGCTCCAGCTACTGGGCTAATAAATAAATAAATAAAATATTTACAGGCATCTGGGACCATAGGGTATTAGAATTACATCTTGCTTAAAAACTATGTTAGTAACATGCAGGATAAAAAAAAAGAAAATCACAATCATAGGAAGGTTTAATAAGCTTTGTTGCCAACATGTAGCTTGGTAAACCTTCCCAATGTAGGCCCACCCAGCCTCTCTGCAAACACCCAGCCCGCCTGTCTGCAGAATGCTGTTGCTGCTTCCCCTCACTCGGCATATTACTGAGGCAACTTTCTTCCGCATTATAGCAAAGTAGTCGTCAGTGTGCGTATCAGCGAACATACCAGACGCACTACAGTAAGGTGGAAGTCTCAACAGCGCCATGAAGGCATTGTTGTACTGAATGCGCAGGGCATTTTCTGCTTTTAGGGTATGGTTGTCTACTACCTACTACTGTCTACTGGTGTAAAATTTTTGGCAGTAGGCCTTAAAAAGAGTTAATTTATGGGAATTGAGCAACCATGAAACCTTCTGCATATCATATTGCCCTTACAGCCAATGCCCTGCGCTCCCTTTCCATATCCAAATCATCTTTTAACTCTTCAGTTACAATATGGCACAAATATTTGAAGTGGGCAACTCTGCAAAACTATACCATTTCGTTTTACAGGAGGGACAGAAGTTGGATTTTTATTCCTACCATTCAAGGTAGGAATAAAAATCCAACTTAAAAAGTGAGCTCTTGGTGTTTCGACTCCAAGAGCTCACTTTTTGTAGGGTTATATTTAAGCTAACCTAATGTCCCTGTACAATAATTACAGCACGGCCAGCGCTCACTAAGAATTGCTACTGGGTGGCTTACAATTTCTTTGATTTGTAGTTTTTTTATTTGCACAGGCGCGGGTTCCCCAAGGCGCGGGGCCCGTAGCATTTGCTGCCTCCTGCTACATGGCTGATCCGGCGGCACTGGTTCTACAGCTGAAAATCAGTGACCAAAGTGTTTGCCACATATGTTTTTTGAATCCACAGAGTCATAGTGAATCGAATGGGCGCAATGAGAACTGCGTGCAAATGACTTAGTAGAGCTTTTTTTTTAACATTTTTTCAACGCCATCCCATGATAATGCAGAGCCCTGAATGTCTGCCTCTTCGATTTTCTTCGTTTCCGAGATGATTGTGACCATGAACTCCAGTGGCATACATGTGCAAAAGATTTAATACCCCGATTTTTTTAAGCAACTTCAATCCGCTGTAACGCGAAAACGCAGCGACATCGGACCTTAATTGATTGGACCAAATCAATTCGTAATGATTTAAACTGCAATCCACCTCGACGTGAAACGTGTGCAAATCATATACCGAAATGCTCGTCAGTAACCAATTCCGACCGAAAAAAGGTCCGCAATTACCCCTCTGAATTGCAAAATTCTTTTTGTTTAAAAGGGTAACGTAAAGTTTTGTTTTTTCGTTTTTTCCCACCGACTTCGGAAATTACAGTTTTATTTTCACACTAGCTTCTGCCCGCGACTTCGTCCGCGTCAAATTTTTGCTCCCCTGACCCTTCCCGTCGCATCGATTTGCCTGCTAGTTTTCGTCCATTTTTCGTTGCTGCTCGCACCTTTTGAGTTATAGTGAGTCAACCTTAAAAGATAGACATATGCTCTCGCGGACTTTTTTTTAGAACTTTTTAAAAGGAACAATTCCGTCATACATGATTTTTGCGTTACTTTAACCGTTTACGCAGCGCACGCAACGGAAACTCTCAAAAGGAATAAATTTTCCCCGTTTTTGCAACATTTTTCATTACTGCTCCGCTCCTCTTAGTTGTAGCGTGATGTTATATAGCCTATAGCCTCCCTCGATAAATAGGCTACCCAACACAAAAAGAATTTTTCAATTCGGAGCAGTAGTTCCTGAGATTAGCGCGTTCAATCAAACAAACAAACAAACAAACAAACAAACAAACAAACAAACAAACTCTTCAGCTTTATAATATTAGTATAGATTGAGTTTTTTATTATATGTTTGGGAAGTTGGTTGTTACCGATTTGAAAAATTCTTCTTTGGTTTGAAATTGTATTATTTTGTAATATAGTTTTATTTTTTAATTCCATAAGCTAGTTCCATCATTAAAAAAGAAACACTTTACTCTAACTACTTACATCATTAATGGCTTCCAATGTAGGCAAAAGAGCCATACTTGAAAAAAAAGAAATCCGATTTTAATTAACGACATTTTCAGGCTTCGATCACAACTAACACTGATTTAAAAAATCAATTTTACAACTTTTATACCCTAAAGTGTAATTAAAAAATTCGTCGTGATATATTAAAGTTATTAATTTATTGCCTTTCTTTTCACGTTCAACGTGATAATATACGTACATTATTTAATAACCCAACATAAAATAACCATATTAAAACGTGACCACAGGATTTATAATCTTTTTATTATCTTCAAACAGTGGCGCAATAAAAGGCCTTTAAATAATAATAAAAATTGTATAAAAGTCGAGCCTCGAGCCTTCGAGTCCTAATTTTAAAGACTCGACTCAATTAAACAATTCGAGTCCTTTTTAAAACTCGAGTCCCTTTTTTAGACTCGAGAATGACTCGGGCTCGGTTTGACTCTAGACTCCGTGCCTTTTGAGCACACTGAGTCTTGCATAATTAAGTCGAGTCTTTAAAATTACGACTCGAGGAC
Source organism: Aporophyla lueneburgensis (assembly GCA_932294355.1). Lineage (NCBI taxonomy): Eukaryota > Metazoa > Arthropoda > Insecta > Lepidoptera > Noctuidae > Aporophyla > Aporophyla lueneburgensis. The sequence continues at coordinate 24,288,034 of OW028749.1, forward strand.
TCGAGTCCTTTGCAATACTAATAAAAGGGCGAATCTCTCTTTCTACCCGACTACGGCAAAGCCAAAAGGAAGGGTTATAATATTAGCTGTCCATGTAAGATTTATTTACATACTAGCTTTTGCCCGCGGCTTCGCCCGCGTGTATGTCGGAAATTAACGCAGGTATTTTTATAAAATAAAAGATTTTTTCTAAAATAAAAGTAGCCTAAGTTACTCCTTGTTACATCAGCTATATGCCAGTGAAAGTCCCGTCAAAATCGGTTTCAGAGATTAGCCGGAACAAGCAGACAGACAAAAATTGTAAAAAATGTTGTTTTGGTATATGTACCTTGTATACATCTATATAGACTTAGTAAAAAGTGGTTTTCTTAATATTACAAACAGACGCTCCAATTTTATTTATTTGTATGAATAGATTTACATGTGTACCACCGTAGCGACTAAAGTATTGAACGATGAATGAATGATTTCAATAAATTTATGATAATGGTCCTGGTAACATTTCCTTCACATACACTGACCTCTATCTAATACGCTGGACTGGCTACCGCTATCAATTTATTGTGCCTATTTGAAAATCGCCATTTTGGCGCTGACGGCAGCAGTGAGGGGGAATGGAACTAATACTAGTGATGTACAACAAATGGTTTGTTATCGATAAAAACTTCTCTGATATCGACTACAATGATAGAAATATTACCAACGCTATTTTTGTTACTATTTTCTATAAATTAAATTGGTTTAGATAATTATTAACATGTAACATTCGTGTTGTCTTCTAAACGTAATGTTTTTAAAACGTGGAATACGTTTTATAACATAAAATACGTTAGGATTTACTAAAATCATAGATAATTAATTTAAAACAAGTAATATAGGCATATATTTTGTTACTAAAACACAAATAAAAAGACATGTCTGCACTAGTTGAGTACCTAACTAAACCAATGAACTATAGATAGTCGTAATAAACAGATATTTTACATATAAAACATAACTTGAAATAGCAGTATATAGTACTGTTTATGGACTGTAATTCATAATAAGTTGACCCCTTCCTTGTTCTCCTTAGGGCAGATTTTAGCAACGTCAGATATCTTTTATCCTGGGAATTAAATCGACGTTTGACAGTTTCAGTACGAATGAACTGTCAAAAATTCAAAATGTATTCTCTGGATATGACTTATTCTAGGTATAAAAGTTTGGTGAAATTCGCCCTTTAACGGATAAAAGTTAACTATCGGATCAATAAATAATAAAATTCTGTATAATAGTAAATTAAGTACCTCTAATTGTCTTATCGTGCACTCTTTAAAGGAAGGGATTATCTTTTACTAGTCAGATACCGTATGTCGCCATGTGGTACGAGACACAATAAATTTTTATTAGGTCTGTAATTACGGTAATTAACTTGTAACAACTTAATTACCGCAGGGGAGGGGGACAGGGAAATAAAAAAGCATTCTGAAATCACATATTTTATTAAATTAAAACTTACTGTCGAGCCCATATTATTTGCCGAGTCAAAAAATGTCTAACCTTCTCTCCAGTTATTAATAAAGAATATTTTTTTGACACTAATAAGATTGCAAATGGCCGTTGTTTGTTGTATTTGAGCTAAGCGTCTCTGCGAAATAAAAAGTTTTCCAATGCATTGTTTGGAAGTCTCATCAATATTAGAGTCGGGTATTGCCCAAAATATATGTAAAAATTCACCTAACTCGGTTTGTAACGAGGATGGATCATCGTCGTCAAGGCGGTATTTCTTCGTAGTACGCATATTTTCAGCATTCGTAAAATCATCAACATTAAATTTATTTATTTTAGCACGCTTTGCACTAGAATTAGTTAATATGGATACATTATTGTCCTGAACGTTGCCGGTAGAAGTTTTTATTTCGTGATGGATTAATAACTGTTTATATGCATTGACAAATTGTGCAGCTGTTGGGTTTGGGCACCAACCCCCACGGCTACGAATGGCACAAAAAAACAATTCTAGATGATCCTGGCTCATCTTATATGTCAGAAGATAATTTTACACTAGAACAGATTTCCGCTAAAGTTCTAGATATCTTTGGTGTACTACAGTTGCTTGTGTTGTAACTTGTGCTTGGAACTGTAACAAGAAATTATATTTCATTACTTATATTATTCAAAGAAGGATGATTAGATAGTGAAAATATCATTGAAAATAATTTGGAAAGGTATGTCATCATCATCATTTCAGCCGAAAGACGTCCACTGTTTGACATAGGCCTCCCCCAAGCGTCGCCACATCGGATTCTAGTGACTCTCATCAGGTCATCGGTCCACCTTTACGTTTTCCGATACGCAAAGAACATGCGATATGAACGCGTATATTTAAAAAAAAATTACACAAGGGCACAAAATTAAACATTGTTTAGTATTAGTATTTAACCACTGTTAGTCGCCAACTTAGTACATCAGTAAACCATGTTCAGTATTTTAGATAATTTTTTTTTACATAACTACCTGCATGGGCTTCACATGGCAATATTTCTTTTGGATTAACTTCAATATATTTGCAATCATAATTTGTTAACCCGACTTGCACAGGTACTAAAGGTAAATTAAATTTATCCAAGTTCATTTCAATATCACTCTGGCATTGGTATCTCGTTGGTTGGTCAGCGTCTTTAAGCATCTCAGTTTGTACCAAGGACAAATTAGTTTCTGAGAAAAACAAAAGTTTTATTTTATTAAGATAATCAATAATATTTCTTGGATACCGACAAAGTATTTACTTAGGTACTATGAATGTACACTCACCAAGAAATATTGTGGGGATACTGCATTTTTTCAATGTAGTCCGTGACTGATGTTTTATGAAACATCCATCCGTGAAGTGTTTAGAACAAAGATAATGATACATGGTTGGAGTCCAATTGACAACCTTCATATTTTTTAACCAAAGTTTGAGAGTGTAATCGGAGGGGAACCTGTAATTAAAAGAAACATTATAGTAGGTATGGGTAAAAAATTAAAATAATATAGTATATCTATAATTATATAGAACACTTAATGAGAATTATGAATCATAGGTGTTAAATTATTTGTTATTGACTCTAATAATAATAAACCTTAAAGTGTTTTGCTATTATTACAGATCATAATAATGTGCGTATTATTATTTTAACAAAGATGATAAACATTATTGTTAAGCATGTTTTTTTTTTACATCTTAATATAATATTACGAAAGTATCGATATGAATTTTGACATCCCTAACAAAAGTTATTGGTTAAGTAAAAATGTTCGTAAAATCCCGTAAACTCGAACAGAAGCAGTGTATTTTTACAATAATAAACGTAAACGTTTATTATTGTAAAAATACACTGCTTTAAGCGGTTTTCTAATAAGTATTTATGATTTAGATACACTTACTTGTGAAAAGTGACACCACTGCCTTTTTCGTATCGTGTTTTACAATATACGCACGATTTCATGTTGGACGAACAATACAAGCTATGTTATAATCACTGTCATTATTATAACACTTTAATCTAAATCACAATCACAGTAAATACTTTAGCAGAGACGCTTAGCTCAAATACAACAAACAACGGCCATTTGCAATCTTATTAGTTCTTAGAACTCTCACTGGGGGCGCTTTGAATCGGCACAGCAAATAGTTGTCATTTTGTATGGGATAGCCAGTCCAGCGTATTTTATAGAGGTCAGTGTTCACATAGTATATTACAAGTCGCTTCTCGCTACTCGCTTCTTACCTTCACGAACTTATTTATACCTATTCAAATATGTTTCAGATGTTACGAAATTGCCAAAGTAAGACGGACACCAAATAAAAAAACCGGCCAAGTGCGAGTCGGACTCGCGCACCGAGGGTTCCGTACAAACCTGTAGGTATTTTCGGTTTAAAAATATATATATTTTTTAATTTTTATATTTCAGTTGATTGAATGTAAGGTAAATTGCGGTTTGCGAATTATGACATTTAAAAAAAAAACTACTCACTCGATCTCGTTCAAACCAATTTTCGTTGGTAGTTTACATGGTAATGTATATCATATATTTTTTTTAGTTTTGTCATTCTCTTATTTTAGAAGTTACGGGGGGGGGGGGGGACACACATTTTACCACTTTGGAAGTGTCTCTCGCGCAAACTATTCAGTTTAGAAAAAAATGATATTAGAAACCTCATTACCATTTTTGAAGACCTATTCATAGATATCCCACACGTATGGGTTTGATGAAAAAAAACATTTTTGTGTTTCAGTTCTATGTATGGGGAACCCCAAAATTTATTGTTTTTTTTCTATTTTAGTGTGAAAATCTTAATGCGGTTCACAGAATACACCTACTTACCAAGTTTCAACAGTATAGCTCTTATAGTTTCGGAATAAAATGGCTGTGACATACGGACGGACAGACAGACAGACAGACAGACAGACAGACAGACAGACAGACAGACATGACGAATCTATAAGGGTTCCGTTTTTTGCCATTTGGCAACGGAACCCTAATAGAAGACTTAATTGTACGTATTTATGAGAGAGTAGGCCAGGGAGCGTGTAGCTGGCAATGAGGTGTTATCAGGTGTTGGGATTCTATAATTTCTTTTACTTAAGATTGATCTGTAGTCGAGCCTGCTTTTAATATTTTTGTGCGTTTTAATGCAGGCAGAAAGAATGAAAAGCTTGCGGACTCGTTTCGCGATAGACTCAATCGGTAGAAAACCGGTACGGCTTCTTGAAAGTTACTTTTAGAAGCGCTCTCTGTGCTCTTTCAACTTCAATCAAGTAGGTATTTCCAGAACTACCCCGCACGCTGATGCAATACTGAATTATTGATTGACAGAGCGCTAGGTAAACTTGTTGTACGTAGTGTGTCTATCGGTAAACAGTCTCGCAGCTTTCGCATGGTTGAATAAGTTTTCTTATTCTGCCAGAAATTTTGGATATACTCGTATGTTGCTTAAATGTCCGATATGTGTCGATTAATTCTTCTGATGGCTTCCAGTGGGTTCTCTATTGTGTGACCTAACTTTTTTATCCATAATCTAAAGAGCCATAATTTTTTTTGCCCTAATTATCATTTGTCCGAATGATAACTTGCCCGAACTAAATGTCACATAATATCACATGCCATAAAATTGAAATCCCTAAAAACAACATGCACTAACTCCGTTTGTCATAAATATTACTATCAATAATATACAAAAGACTTAAAACTGTTTTCCATAAAAGGTATAAGTTCTAAATTCAAATTATTTTATGTTTATTTATCGTAATTATATTTTTAAAACAAATGTGTATTACGGAGTTCATTAAGAATTTCATTATTTTATCAAATCCAACTGATACAATGCATATTTACTAATTAGTAAATATGCAAAAGCATTATGGCATTTATCAAGGCCTGGCATGGCGCTGCATGTATTATCACTCAATAAATATATCACTCAATAAAACAGGTGATTGTGAACATGTGGTTTTATTTCCCTCTAAGAAACATGCAAACAAGCATACACCATGCATGCAGCATGCATGCAAGCAAGCAACATGCAATCGAGCATGCAAGCAAGCATGCATCATGTAGCATGCAAGCAAGCATGCAGCATGCAAACGAGCATGCATGCAAGCAGGCAAGCAGCATGCAATCGAGCATGCTAGCAAGCATGCAGTATGCAAGGGAGCATGCATCATGCAGCAGGCATGGTTTCTGTCACGGCTCCGGCACTGCGGGGCTTAGGCGGTCCCACGCGAGCTTATCGTCGCAGACGGTTTAACGATCACCACCGCAGCTTCGTCAGCAGCGTCCTCAGCAGCGGCGGCGAGCGTTACAACCACCTGCTCTTCAGTTCGTTTTGAGAGTTTCCGTTGCGTGCGCTGCGTAAACGGTTAAAGTAACGTAAAAGTCATGTATGACGGAATTGTTTCTTTTAAAAAGTTCTAAAAAAAAGTCCGCGAGAGCATATGTCTATCTTATAAGGTTGACTCACTGTAACTCAAAAGGAGCGAGCAGGCAAATCGATGCGACGGGAAGGGTCAGGGGAGCAAAAATTTGACGCGGACGAAGTCGCGGGCAGAAGCTAGTACTAAAATACTTCGGACACGTCTCGAGGCGTGATGGTGACTCTTTAGAGCGCCTTGTCATGCAGGGTAGACTGGAGGGCACTAGACCACGTGGACGGTCACCCATGAAATGGACTGACAAAATAAAATCCACAGTGGGCGATCCATTGTATAAGTGCACCCACATTTTCAAAAATCAGATAGGATGGCGAGAAATCGTGAGGCGAATCACATCAGCCCCTAGACAAGAAATTTCATGAGGACCACGACCGCTCTGACAAGAGTGTTACTAAGATGAAGAAGACCTTAAAATTACCATTTTATAACGTGAGTAAGTACATATTTTGTTTTTGCTATGTTCAAACTGTACCCTAATATGGCATAATGAGGATCAATTCGACAAAAGGATATCGCAATTTTGAATACTACATCGAATACAATATAAATATCTGAGTTCATTTCTTTTTTAACCGACGAAAAAAAAGGAGGAGGTTATCAATTCGACGCGTATATTTTATGTATGATCACGCATAACTTTGTACATGGTAGTCCGATTGTGACAATTCTTTTTTTATTGGAAAGGGTATACTCCCAAGGTGGTCCCATATAAATTAAATCGAACCCTAAGGGTCGGAAAACAGGGGATGATTGATTGTTCACTCACTGATTGTAATGTATAACCACGCATAACTTTATACAGAGTAGTCCGATTTTGATAATTCTTTTTTTGTTGGATAGGGTATACCTTGCCCAGTATTATTAGTACATTAACCCGTTGAATGCCGCTAATTACAGACACAATTAAAAACCATTTTGTCTCGTGTATATCTACGTTCACGGCATACGAAAGGTTAAAGTCACAAAAAATTATAAAATAAAAACTTTTTAACAAAAAATTAAACCGCCGAAAAAACTGAAAAGCATAAAATATTAAACCTTAAAATTTTGAGTCGGCGCTGAAAAATCAATGAACAAAGATCACTCAAAGCGTCGACTCATAATTTTAAGGTTTATTATTTTATGCTTTTCAGTTTTTTCGGCGGTTTAATTTTTTGTTAAAAAGTTTTTGAATCACTCAAATCCATCGAGAAATTACGAAGTTATTAAGCTTAGGGAGTTTTAAAACGCACGCCGCGCGCGCGAAACTGCTGATGACGTCACGAGGCTCGATCGCCCGCCACGCGCCGCACTGCTTTGTTATGATTTGCGGAGTTTAATCGTTGTTTTTTGTTTATTTATGTTTTATAAATATTGGTAGATAGGAAACATTGAAGTCGGATTTACCCAAGGCCCAGTCGGACAATCTCGCGAAGATTGATTCGTTTATGGATGAAAAGTAAAAAAAAAAACAATTTATTCCAGTGCACAGGCATGTTACCTACTACATTTTAGAATGGTTTGATTTGGCAGGTAGGTACCTTTTTCGTGTTTCTACAATGTGTAGGCACCTCTCTACCTATTTTAAATAATATTTCTTACTAGCTTCTGCCCGCGACTTTGTTCGCGTAAAACTTCCTGCTCCCCCAACCCATCCTGTCGCATCGAATCGCCTGCCCGTGCGAGGTCTTTGTTTGCGTGACGTTTTTCTTTGTGCTCGGCTCCTAAGGGTCTTTGCGTGACCTTATATAATATATAGTCAATAGCCTTCCTCGATAAATGGGCTATGCAACACTAAACGTACTAAACTCTTCAGCTTTTACTTGGGTGTGCCACGCAATGAATTTTTTGAGAGACCAAGGCGCGCGCTATCGACGTGTTTTATATGGAAATTTTCACTTTTTCTTCGAAAAATATTACTTACGTGTTGAGATTTATATGTGAGAGGGTTGCAAAGGGGGTCGAAAATTTCATTATTTTTGCGATAGGAAACGCCATTTTCGAGATATAAGCAAAAGAAAAGGAAAACAAAAATACAGTACTGTTTTTGCACATGAAGGCGAGGTGCGAGGCGCGCGCAATGGACGTGTTTTATATGGATTTTTTCAATTTTTCTTCGAAAAATAAAAAAAAAATATTACCCACGTGTTGAGATTTATATGTAAGGCAATCGCAGAAATAATGAAATTTTCGACCCCTTTTACAACCGTAAAGGGGGTCGAAAATTTCATTATTTTTGCGATAGGAAACGCCATTTTCGAGATATGAGCAAAAGAAAAGGAAAACAAAAATACAGTAGTGTTTTTGCACGTGAAGGCGAGGCGTTCGTTGGTGTGAATTTTAGTTCATAACTACTAGTTTTAATCCACACCTTTTTAATCACGATTAAAAATAGATTTAGTTAAAATAAATTATTACAGTCAAAATTTTTGAAATGCAGTATAAAGTACTTTTAGTTAAGGGGACACGGGGCGTCGTCGCTCCTCATGAAAGTACACCACATCTTTCTATTTTTTGGGTATTTTGGGACACAAAATAACAATTTGTCCAGTGTAGCAACACTTGTATTTTCGCATCGTGGCACGATACAATATTTTAAGAATACATTATTCGTTTAAATGTTCTGCGAGTCACGTAACTAAAGGCAGAAAGAACGTGCGCGGCGGTGCCGCGGACGCGAACGTGGAAAATGACGTCATCAACGAATTGTGCGTATTGGCGAGCGTTTTTGAAAATGCAAAATTAAAACCGCTCTAACTTCGTCATTTTTGGTCCAATTTTAACCATTATTTCACTGAAATAATTGGTTTAGGTATGACTGTAATTCTACATATTTAACTAAAATCGTCGCTGATCCTCATTCTCTTTAAACGGCTATCATACAATATGGAAGTTAATTGTAAACAAATTGTCAAAGAATGACAAGTGTAACTGGAATAGGTGGCAGACAATTTAATAATGTTTGCGTGTTACATATTCAGGGAAATTAACTGTTAAGAAAATTGACACCTTATGTAGTTTGCCGTGTTATAACAGAACTTGGCTTGACACGCTACCGCGTGTCTAGATTTCATACAACTGTAAAAATGACACCTGAGATTTGAATGTACGGACAATTTAAGTTGATAGTTAAATCACGTAACAAATAGTTCTGGCTATACAGCCACCGCCTGCCAAGGTCGTGGATTTACTCAAAAGAGTTACCGTGCCTGGCATAGGCAACTGCAGGAACACAGGTGGGTTTTAGTCAGTAAAAGTCTGATACGCCCTTCCGCTCCGCTCAGAGCGAGAGACGTCATTTGATGATTTCCTACCCACAAAAAGAAGATACCTATCAACATGTAACAAAACCTACGTCATTTTCCGTGTTAGAGCCATTTCATACAACTGTCAGAAAATGACAGCTGTGATATAATTTTATTCGGACACTTTGATACTCAAATCGCTTATGAAGGAGTTTCCTTGGCTTTGCATCAACTAGTTTCAAGAATAAGAAATAACACTCTACTCTTAGCTACTTACATTTTGGATGGCTTGCAGTGTAGGCAAAAGAGCCACACTTGAAATGATGATAAACAGAAATCCCATGCTAATTACCCCCATTTTCTGACTTAGATCACAACTATGACTGACGTAGAAAAAGCAATTTTACAACTTTATATACCCTAAAGTGTACCAATTTAAAACAATCGTCGTGATATTACTATAATTATTAATTTATTGCCACTGATCGTGAAACACGATCTTCGTTATCGCCAGCAATAACGACATCATCTGTCGGGCTCTTGTCACGGGCGGGGTCCAGCGGAATTACCATAATGGCTTGGAAGTTGGATAGGCCTTTGGTGTCGGATGCTCGCCATCTCATCTTCCTAGCACGGCGTGGGCTGTGCTGTGGCAACTGCCGCAAAAAACCTGAAATGGCGCAAATCTACTGAACACTTTTTATGTTGTTATTTAATTTCTACAGCTCATAACGGGATCGTGACCAATAAATGCCACAAAAACCTGTTTAATATAATGACGATATAATAATCACGTTATCACTTCACGTGTTCCGTGTCATAGCGATAAAAAGCGTTTGAGTGTACCTCTTGTCAGTCAACCAAGGGTGGTGACGAGATTTTCTAGATATTTTCAAGTTTTCATGTCGGAGTTTATGGTTCTAAAACATACAGATTTCATCGCGATGTTTTCTTTCACCGTTTTGAGAGTAGTGATGATGTAATAATAATTACACACCGTTATCTAACCGAATAATGGCGAATGCATTTTTCTGGACCCTCGTTATGCTAACTGAACATTCTTTAAGTACCGAGTACTTAGAATATGTTTCTAACTTACCTATAAGAAAAAAAGAAAATAAAAATAGAGCACCTCAATGTAACTGTGTACTTTGGGTGCGCCAATGTTCACCTAAATTTTCAACTCCGATAATTGGAAATCCGAAAATGTTCTTCCTAACAATCACAATTCCTAACTACTCTGTCTCTAATGTTCATAATTCCGAAGCATTCAACTTCATAATGTCAGTAGCAATAAACATCTATTATACTTTTATTTGTTTTCCTATATTTTCTCAACATAACCATCTTTTACACTATTATTCAAAGTCATATTTTGTTTGTTTAGATTTCTTTTTATTTACAAACAAACAACCTCTTCAGCTTTATAATATTAATTATAGATTTAATCGAAAATAATTAGGTCTAACGTTTAATATATATAAAAAACGGATAGGTTAGGTTAGAACTCGGATAGGTTAGGTTAGAACGTGGTTATTTTTAACCGACTTCAAAAAGGAGGAGGTTATCAATTCGGATGTTTATTTATTTTATTTTTTTATGTATGTTCGGCCATAACTCCGTCATTTATAAACGAATTTGCAAAATTCTTTTTTTGTTCGAAAGGAGTTTATTCAGATCTGATGATGAGTTCCGGAGACAGACACCGGAACTCTTTAAAAAATGACAGCAAATCAACCGCGATTTCTGCTATCGCATAAATATGCATTGTTTGTTTGGAATTAGTGCGAGGTAGATACCATAACTAAAAAAATAAAAATAAAAACTTTTTTACAAAAATAACAAACGACTTCCTTAAAAACACTACAAAGTGAAATTAACTTTAACGGGAAGTCGGTGGCAAAAATCTTAAATACAAATCCTAAGACACCGACTTCCGAAATTAAAGTTAATTTCACTTTGTAGTGTTTTTAAGGAAGTCGGTTGTTTTTTTTGTAAAAAAGTTTTTATTGTTTTAAACCACCCAGAAATAGGAGCCCCACGAAGCGGGGCTTCGTCGACCACTTATGTCAGCGCAGGTGGTAGACCAAATAAGTTTTATATCTTTGAGTGGTATGTCAAACGATTTTAAATTAAAACTATAAATATCATCTTCTACCCACATATATTTTTTATTACACTTGGTAAATGTTTCTATCTGAGTATGAGTGAAAATATTATGGTAATCATGTTTAGGGATAAAAGCGTTATGATAAAAAACAGTAGGAGTTTAAATATATTTACATTAATGATATTATTAATTACAATTTTCGGAAACATGAGTGTTATGAACATTGCCGGATGAAAAATTTTAGGAAGAGTGATCATTCGGATTACAAATCGTTAGGAACAACAATTTCAGATAAAGAACTTTAGGTGAGCCAATATGGACCCGTGTGCTTTCCTACTGGCTTTTGATTTCGGCTTCGCCCGCGTGCAGGTTGGAAATGATCTCACGAGAACGTATTACTGTGATCAAAAGTATCCTATGTCCTTCTAACCACGGCATTTGGCACATAGGTCGACCTATGTGCCAAATGTCATTAAAATCTTATGAAAAGGTTTTATAACATTACAACACAATGCATGTGATACATATATACCGCCACTGTATGTATTCCATACCTTGTTCTCACATTGCACAGCCCACAGAATTCATCAGGGTATCCCACTAAAATCGTGAGGCAATTTTTAGATTTATTCCACGGTGCTGGATTGGCCGTGGGACACTTAGTATACCTCAGTTCTATAAGTCATAAGTCATTTATTCATTTGTTTAACATAGTGCAGCGTAAATTCGCTGCGGACGAAACTTTTTGGTTTCTAAATCAACCTTTTTTTGAAACACTGGCCTTTATATTTTTTTGTTCTATTTCAAATTTCGATCCTGTAAAATCTTACGCCAAAAAATTTTTGCTTGTTAACTGGCAGACTGCAGATGGGAGCTGAGCGTTTCACATCAATATTCTTATTTTCGGAACTCCCAAGTTTAAATTATCAATTTTAGCCCTAAAATTTTATTACTAAACCTACGTGTGTCCCATCTGGTGCTACTTTTAAAATTGCTCATATCGATAAAGTTCTGTGTGCAACTCTTCCATTTAACTGGTACGTATTACGTCTTTTCTTTTCCTTTTACTATTCTAATCTGTTCTACCGGCGATTCTCGCTAGCTATATCGAAGATTCCGCTTGTAACCTTGGTCTGACCGTTCTGTTTATTTGTCTTTAGACGACGACCATACACGCCGAATTTCGGTTTTTCCCCCCGACGGGCTATCAGCCGTCGGATTAAACTGAGGTCAGCGGCGTGTTGCGGACGTTTGCCACCGACGCAGAGCCTGACGCCCTCATAGACGGTTGCTTGCTGCCGTCGCTGCACGCAGCACTGACAGTGTCCTTCTGGATAGTTTCGCCCGGCTGGTTATAAGGAACCTTTTAACTTACCTATTTTTTCTACTTTTCTGTATTAGATTATCTAGATAATTTTCTATTTTACGCATCCTGATGTAACGTGTATTTCACGATTCAACTAGGTGTTCGTTATAAAAAAGGAACCTATAAATCGACGTGCATAGGCCTATTTTTTAATCGATTGCAATCGTATTGGGGATAGGTCATGCGCGAAGATAATTTCCGTTATATCTGATTAACCACTAAGTTTGATTCGTCCCTCTTTTTAAACAAAACCAAATATTTGATATCCTCATCTGCAGTTAACCATATACTTGTTTTTTATATATTTTTTTATATTACTGCTGTATTTTTATTACTTGTTTTGTCGAAATTATAAAAGTGGTGTGAATTTGGTGTTTTACTTTAACCGTCTCGCTACAAAATGGCGCCTGAACTAAAGGTAAGTTCATTACCAATAATTTAATTTTTTGTTATCTCGTGTGTGGTTGCTCCATATGAGCAAATTTTAATTTCATTGTGAGTTTCAGATTTTAGTATCAGACAGAATCCGGTGTGGAACTAGAAAGGAGTTTGTGTCTCGGATGCTTCGTTGAATATACCTCATACGCGATTGGACTACGGAACTGCTTACTGAAGTTTGTGTTCCTTGTTTTAATGTGATGTTTTTGAATATAATTTCAAAGAATAACTTTGTAACCATACCCAATATCTATCTCTTTTATTTCTCCCCCAATGAAATACATATTCATCCCGTGTTTTATTCTATTCCTGTAGGTAGCTGTAGTTAGCTTCCCGTAGTGTGTTTGATGTGTGGATGTTTAGGCGTCGCGATAATAAGGTAAGCTTTTGAATGTTGGTTTGCTAGTGTCTATTTTCTTTTTTTGATTCTTAGCCCAACTGTTTCCTTTGTCGTGTCCTATTTCTCTATCGATCTTTCCACTCGGTATCTAACGCATTCCAGCTAGGTTCAGCAGATTTATCATTTATCCCTGATTTTTCTTTTGAGTTATAAAACATGGCAGAAGAAGCTTCTATTAGTGAGACACCCCTTCGCGAAAGTCCGATTATTTCTAGACCGCCACCGATTCCACCTAGGGCAACTCCAGGTTCTAGTCTTCCATCTCCTATGAAATCTGAAGATTGTCCGCCTTTTCCACAAAAGAGATTCTCGCTTATGAAATGGCACATTAGTTTCTCTGGCGATACGTCTGTTAGGGAGTTCTTCACGTCTATTGAGGAACGAAAAGAGGGAGACGACATATCTGACGGTTATCTCCTTAAACGCTTTTATGAACTCTTGACCGGCGATGCTTTGGAGTATTACAGGTCAATTCGCCGACCTGATATGTCTTATTTCGAATTAAAACAAAACTTTCTAAAATCATTTGGACCTATAGATTTCGAGTTCAAAACTGAGCAACAGGTTAGAACTCTTGAACAAACGCCTGATCAGTCTGTTAGAGATTTTACTAGGAAAATCTCTCGATTGAACGATTCCTTGCGCAAACCGATCAGTAAAGATGATTTATTAGAAATAATTATTCATAATATGCACAATAAGTATTTTCCATGTCTATCGATTCACAAGTTTAAAAACTTGGATGAACTTGTCGATACAGTTTCTCATTTCGAAAGTTTTTTGACAAAATCAACCAAACCTACTAAATCCGTTTCAAGCGTTACCAGCACACAACAATGCCCAAAATGCAATAAAATCGGGCACCCCTATCGTACTTGTCCAAATTTTCCTGGTATGCTATGCTTTAAGTGTCGTACCCCTGGTGTTATAACTCGTGATTTCCCAAAATGCAATCCAAAAAATGTTTAAACCACCGGCGACACGCATTGCTCCGTACAGTGTCACCGGTGATAGCGTCCGATTCGTCTGATAACCGCCCTTTTATCGAGATTTTATTGTGTAACCAGGTTGTTAAAGCTCTCCTTGACTCTGGTGCACAAATGTCCCTTATTAGTGATCGTTTAACTCGGCAACTAGGTATCTCACTGAACACAAATGATTCATGTCCTCGAGTTATTTCTGCTAATAATTCGCCTATCGATATTTTGGGAACTATTTATCTTCCAGTTAGGTTTAATGGTACAACCTTTGTACACGAGTTTTTAGTAGCACGTTCTATGTCTTCTTCTGTAATCTTAGGTATTGAATTCTGGAATAAGTTTGGTTTAACTTCCGTTTTTAGCCGAGCATTTAATAAAAACATCAAAGGTAATATGTTCCTTCCTTCCGATACTCATTCTCCTCCTCCTCAGGTTTCTTCCGTTGAAGAGATTCGTTACATTCATCCTCGTAACATTCTTTCACCTGATCAAGAACTAAGCCTACAAAAGGTCATTGATGAGTTTGAAGATATTTCGTCTGATAAAATTGGCCTTGGTAAGACTACTTGGCTATCACACAAAATAAACACAACAGGACCACCTATTAGACAACGATTTTACCCTCTTTCTCCAGTTAAACTAAAAATTCTCAATGAGGAAATCGATAAGATGTTGGAGATGGGTGTCATTCGTCCCTCTCGTTCTCCTTGGGCCAGTCCAGTGGTAATGGTTACTAAGAAGGATGGTTCTGTTCGTTTCTGCGTTGACAGTAGGAAGTTGAATAGCGTTACTATCAGGGATTCTTATCCTCTTCCCCGTATTCACGATATCCTTGATAACCTTCGCGGTGCAAGATATATGAGCTCGCTTGATTTTAGAAGCGCATTTTGGCAGATCCCCCTTGCCGATAAGGAGAGTTGTGAGAAAACCGCCTTTATAGTACCTCAACGTGGTTTATTTGAATTCGTCAGAATGCCATTTGGTCTCACAAATGCAGCTTCTGAAATGCAGCGTCTTACGGATATGATTGTCAATTTTGAATTTACTTCAAATAGTGATAACTTTGTTTTCGGTTATGTTGATGACCTAATTTTGATTTCCAAAGATTTCAACAGTCACCTCGCACTCCTTAGAAAAGTACTAAAACGCCTTAAGGAAGCCGGTTTATCTATTAACCTAAAAAAATGTGAATTCTGTAAAAGTGAATTAAAATATTTGGGTTATATTGTAAATGAAAAGGGTTTACAAACTGATCCCAGCAAACTTGATGCTATTAGGGACTATCCAACTCCTACTACCGCCAAATCGCTGCGCGGTTTCATTGGATTGTGTTCCTATTATAGACGTTTTGTTGATGGTTTTTCATCCATAATAGCTCCACTCACTGCCCTCATAGAAAAAAGGAAGGGTCGTGACCCTATAAGTTGGGATAATGCCGCCGATAATGCATTTACCAAATTAAAGGAGGCGCTAATTAAGACTCCTGTTATGGCTTGTCCAGATTTTTCGAAGCCTTTCATTTTACAATGCGATGCATCATCTGTTGGTCTTGATTCAGTTCTTTCACAAAAAATTGATAACGTTGAACATCCTATTGCTTATTATTCACGCTTATTCTCCAAAGCTGAACGTAATTATAGTACCACTGAACGTGAACTTTTGTCTGTTCTTGATTCTATTAAACATTTTCGCTGCTATTTAGATGGGATGAAGTTCTCTGTTATTACGGATCATATGGCCTTAAAATGGCTCCTTACGCTGAATAACCCTTCCGGACGTTTAGCTCGATGGGCTACTATTATTTCTCAATATACTTTTGATATCGTTCATCGCAAGGGTGCACAACACGTCGTTCCAGACGCTCTATCTAGAATGTATGCTTGTCCAGTTACTTTCGATCAAGGTCCAGACCATACTAATGACAGATGGTATAAAAAGGTTTATTTAGGTGCTCGCGATACTCCACAAATGTTTCCAGCGTACATCATTCGGAACGGTGTTCTTCTAAGACGCATGCCGATCGTTAGTCCTTTGTGTTCTGATCCTTGGCGCGTGGTGTTACCCGCTGAAAAGGTGCCATCCGCAATTTGGGAGGTCCATAACAATCCTCACTCCATAAATCCTGGAGTCACAAAGACTTATTTTAAGCTCAAGGATGTCTTCTATTGGCCGAACATGTATCGGGATGTTACGGAAACAATAAGGCAATGTGAGACATGTAAAGCCTATAAGATCGCGAATACTCAACCACGCGGTCAAATGTGTTATCCCAAGGAGGTTTCCTTGCCGTTACAAATGATTTCTATCGACATCATAGGACCTTTACCTATCGCTTATTATGGGTATAAATATATTCTATCTATGGTCGACGTTTTCTCTAAATATGTCTGGCTTGTTCCTCTTAAAAAGGTTGACGCAAGTTCAGTTATTAAATCCTTGGAATCTGAAGTATTTTTTAATTTCGGAGTTCCGCGGTCTATACTCTGTGACAATGCTACAGTTTTTCGTAGTAATCAGTTTATAAATTTTCTTAGGTCATTTCACATTGATTCCCCAACATATACCCCCTCCGCAAGCCAACACGGTAGAACGCTATAACCAAAGTGTCGTGACGTGTTTGAGCATATTGGTTGGTGAAAACCAAAGAAACTGGGCAAAATTGTTACCCAAAGTCAAACTTTATCTTAATTCCTGTATTAATTTAGCGACAGGTTTTACACCAAACTTCCTCATATTCGGTAGAGAAGTCTGCATGGATTCAGTTCGCGCTGGTAGCCAGACTCTAAGCACTAATTTAGCTGAAAGTCGGGAACAACACGCAAAGAATCTGACTTCTCTGGCTGAGGTTTATGCGAAAGTGGCAGACAACCTTTCTTCTGCTTTCCTTCGAAATTCTCGAATTTATAATACAAACCGGACAGCAATTACACTTAACACTGGCGACATTGTATGGAGGCGTAATTTTTCAAAGTCTTCAGCTAGTGAATATTTTTCAGGAAAGCTTGCTCCTCGCTTTATTAAATGCCAAGTGATCAGGGTCGTCTCTAGGACCACATATGTCCTACAAGACTGTGATTCCTCTCATACCGGCAAATATCATATAAAAGATATTCTTAAATAATTAACTTCGTTAATTTAACCTTTCTTATTTGTATTAATTTTCTTTGTCTGACTGAAGTCGTTTATTATTCTTTGTTCTTGTATATATTAAGGGGATCCCCAGGATTTAATTAGGTCGTTTATTTTTCATTAATTAATTCCTAGATTTCTTGACTTTTGTTATTGTTAGGTTTAGTGGACACATCTGGAGCTCGCACTGATAACGTTTAAGTGAAGGTCGACTTTCAATTTTTATTCTGTATCAGCTGCACTGCGATGTTGTTGATTAGATTTAATTAGTCTTTAATTCGTTTGCTTAGTCATAATATTTATAGGTTGATTAAGTTAGTTTATTTAGGTTAGCTTATTTAATTTTAGCAGGGTTGTCTTCCTCTCTAGGGTTGCCTCCTCCTTATACATTTTACTCTGTTATAGATTTGGTACTCATATGTGGTTACTCACTTAGGGTTGTCATTTCCCTTTAGGGTTACCACACTTCTTTTTTTTTGCTGGAAAAGGGGTGCTGCAGCGTAAATTCGCTGCGGACGAAACTTTTTGGTTTCTAAATCAACCTTTTTTTGAAACACTGGCCTTTATATTTTTTTGTTCTATTTCAAATTTCGATCCTGTAAAATCTTACGCCAAAAAATTTTTGCTTGTTAACTGGCAGACTGCAGATGGGAGCTGAGTTTCACATCAATATTCTTATTTTCGGAACTCCCAAGTTTAAATTATCAATTTTAGCCCTAAAATTTTATTACTAAACCTACGTGTGTCCCATCTGGTGCTACTTTTAAAATTGCTCATATCGATAAAGTTCTGTGTGCAACTCTTCCATTTAACTGGTACGTATTACGTCTTTTCTTTTCCTTTTACTATTCTAATCTGTTCTACCGGCGATTCTCGCTAGCTATATCGAAGATTCCGCTTGTAACCTTGGTCTGACCGTTCTGTTTATTTGTCTTTAGACGACGACCATACAAGCCGAATTTCGGTTTTTCCCCCCGACGGGCTATCAGCCGTCGGATTAAACTGAGGTCAGCGGCGTGTTGCGGACGTTTGCCACCGACGCAGAGCCTGACGCCCTCATAGACGGTTGCTTGCTGCCGTCGCTGCACGCAGCACTGACAGTGTCCTTCTGGATAGTTTCGCCCGGCTGGTTATAAGGAACCTTTTAACTTACCTATTTTTTCTACTTTTCTGTATTAGATTATCTAGATAATTTTCTATTTTACGCATCCTGATGTAACGTGTATTTCACGATTCAACTAGGTGTTCGTTATAAAAAAGGAACCTATAAATCGACGTGCATAGGCCTATTTTTTAATCGATTGCAATCGTATTGGGGATAGGTCGTGCGCGAAGATAATTTCCGTTATATCTGATTAACCACTAAGTTTGATTCGTCCCTCTTTTTAAA
Source organism: Aporophyla lueneburgensis (assembly GCA_932294355.1). NCBI lineage: Eukaryota > Metazoa > Arthropoda > Insecta > Lepidoptera > Noctuidae > Aporophyla > Aporophyla lueneburgensis. The sequence continues at coordinate 24,307,028 of OW028749.1, forward strand.
CAAAACCAAATATTTGATATCCTCATCTGCAGTTAACCATATACTTGTTTTTTATATTTTTTTTTTTATATTACTGCTGTATTTTTATTACTTGTTTTGTCGAAATTATAAAAGTGGTGTGAATTTGGTGTTTTACTTTAACCGTCTCGCTACAATAGGTACAATAATGATGATATTTAAATAAAAAATAAAAAGTGCGCTATGTCATGCCATTGGGCGTACAAATGTTTTTGATGATGTATCAAGCCATCCAAATCTCAATGATAAAATAACTACAATAAGCTTGAACAATAAAACAATAATAAAGAATTACATTAAACACAATACAAAATAATTAATAATAAATAGCAATTGAAATTATAGTTAATACATTGCATGTCAACACACAGATTAAGTCCAAACACAATACTAATGTCAATATAAAATACCTACGTCAATATGAAATACTAATGTCAATATACACAAAACATATCAAGGAAAACAGTAAATTTATTTTATTGATATGTCAAAGTTCTATTATAAAATTTTTGTCCGTTAAAAAATCCGAAATACTGTAATATGCTTTGTTTACCAGTAAGTATTTTAGCAGTTTCTTAAATAATCTCACATTTAACTCTTTGAGTGACCGTGGTAAATGGTTAAATATGACTGGCGCCATGCAAAATACACTTTTATACAAAGTTGTGTGGGACCTTCTTACGCATAAGCTATTGATATCCCGTCGACTTCGCTTATTAATGTCAGTCATTTTTTTAAACAATTTCGGGTTGGTCTTGACAAATACAGCAACTTCAAAAATATATAAGGAGGGAAGAGTCAATATTCTGTATTTGATAAACAATGGTTTCCATGTATCTATGACCTGTAATCTAAACATTCTCCTGATACACTTTTTCTGTGATTTAAAGATTATTTCCCTATTAGTTCAATTCCCCCAAAATATAACACCATATCTCAATAGTGAGCCTACTAAGCCATGATATTGCAGTGACTAAAGCGTCCACACTCATCACTGCGGTAAGTTTATATAGGGCATAGGCAGACTTGCTTATTCGTTTGGCTAGCTCCTCCGTGTGTTTTCCAATCTAATTTAGCAAATATATGCCAACTTATTTGCGGACCCTAGACAAAAAGTAGACTTTATGGGTCAGTTATAAGTCAGTAAGGACGGTTAGCGGGCTTTCTCACGGTAGCAGCACTGTCTTGTCCATGCTACAGTACAATATTGGAGAAAAATACAAGTATAAAACATCCATGTGATCTTAAAATTATACAGAAAAATCACTGCGTAGTCAATCGCCGTGTGAATGTGTGTTTAGTACCTACTACGCTTCCACGCTACGCTACGGCGTAGCGCTACAGCCCGCTGCGTAGCTTTACGCTAATACATAGCGTAGACTGCATTCGGTAGCGGTGGTTCTGACTAGCATGGACAAGACAGTGCTGCTAAGCACTGTCTTGTCCATGCTACAGTACAATATTGGAGAAAAATACAAGTATAAAACATCCATGTGATCTTAAAATTATACAGAAAAATCACTGCGTAGTCAATCGCCGTGTGAATGTGTGTTTAGTACCTACTACGCTTCCACGCTACGCTACGGCGTAGCGCTACAGCCCGCTGCGTAGCTTTACGCTAATACGTAGCGTAGACTGCATTCGGTAGCGGTGGTTCTGAACATTACTATAGGAGAAAGGAACGAAAAATTAAGGTGGGTGACAACTGGCAGAATTAAATTGCCCTTAGCAGGAATCGTCAGGGTAGCCTGCGAAATTTTTATTTTCATACACCAATTAATCAATCAATCATCAATCAAATAAATTTATTAATAAATTGATTTGATTTTTTGATTACAATAAAGTTCTTAGGTATACATTTTATGTCGAGCTCTATGTCCTACCAATGAAATTGGTGTAGAAATCAATTAGGTTTTCTTAATAATCATGCTTTATACAAGAAATCACGTTCGTGTAGAAAAATGTAATTTATATGTTTTAAGAATAAATAATGTATAATTTATTTTTACATGCATGTCCATAATAAAAGTTAGTAATGTCATATTATAAGAAATGTCAATTAAATGTATTATTAGTCAATAATGAATAAATAAATAAATATCTTAGGACAACCAACACACCGTTATCTGATCCCAAACTAGGCACTAGGCTAGGAACTTATTTTTTACATGAATGTCAATGGTAAATTACATTAAATAAAGGACTGGTAATGTCATATTTTATCATTTAAAAATTCATCGATAGAGTAATATGTCTTATCCATTAGGAATAAATACAGTTTACTTTTAAATTTACGAACACTGTCTCACTTCTTATACATTTTGGTAATTTGTTATAGACCTTTGGAGCCATCACAAAAATACTGTTTTTGTACAGCGCAGTACTAGATCCAACTGTTTGTAACAGATCACAACGGCGCGCGGCGCTGACTAGTTACTCTAGCAAATTTATGTAAATTATTTTTGACGAACATACACGTTTCGTAGATATACAACGACGGCATAGTCAATATTTTCGTGTTTTTAAAAAAGGTTTTGCAGCTGTCTGTTTTCTTTAAATTATATATAGCTCTTATGCACCTTTTTTGGCACTTAAATACCATATCTTTACCCGTGGCATTGCCCCAAAATATAATTCCGTATCTCAATGTTGAGGGTACTAAACCATGATACGCCGTTAAGACTGTTGCTCGATTGGCCGTTTTACTTAACACATTTGTTGCAATTTGCAGGTCAGTGTCAGGTTGTAGGTTTATTAAAACTAGTGATCGCCATTGGTCGAAATTCGACCGTACTTGATTCGAATAGAAATAAATATATATGAAAATTAAATGAAAAAAAAAAATATAACAAAATAATATGGTTATATTTGACATTCAGTAACACTATAGAAAAATAATAATAAAGACAAATATTCTCGATATGATCATATATTTAAAAAAAAATATTACCTATGGTTGGTTATAGGTACTTGACATTCAGTAAGACTATAGACACAAAATATTAAAGACAGGTATTCTCGATTGGACCACAGATTTGGACCATAAACAAAAGAATATCTATGCATGTATGTATTAAATACACGGTAATGAATAGTAGTGTGTGTAACGTGTTATTTATTGAAAATAATGTATTTTTACGCATAATACAAAAAAAAATATTAGCATTCGTTACTTCTTCTCTGTATAAACTATAAGTGTGCGAAATTTCATACTCCTCCGTCCGCCCAATTTTCGTAAAAAGGGATCCAAAGTTTCCGCTTCACGTATTAATATGTCGCATCCGGCAATTGAAGTTGGCAACAAAACAAGGCACGCCACCTAGCGGCAACTGTCAGAACTAGAGTTGGCGCGCTTTGACAGAGTCGGTCGGTTACGAGGTTAAGGAGAACGCGCCAAGTCGGGGCATTCTTAACCTGGTGATCGAGCAGTGAACACGCTTCGGAACTGTCCTACGTTTTGTTGAACCATTTTATTTGAATAGTAGTTGAAGTAGTTGATTGTAGAAGTAATTAAAGTGTGAAGTGATTATTGGCCTAAGTAATTGTTATTTATTTGCACGATACCCACATAAACCCACCTAATGGCTGATCGTAGTTCAAACCATCCTGATGATTCCACAAATATATAAAAAATATAGGTTCACTACCGTAACAATTATGACTTTACAGAATAATAATCACTAAAATCATTAGTACAATCCTCTTAATTCATATTATAATCCCATTGAATGTTTATTTTGTGTCAATTCATTTAAAATTTTCCATTTGTTTTAGTCTTCAGAATGTTTTCTTAGGTATGTGTGTAGTTCTTATGTACTGCCCCGCTGCTGTCGTGGGCGCAAGAGAAAGTGCTGAGGGTGGGGTCCTGGGGTCGATTACCAGGACGGGCAAAGTGTTATTGGGTTTTTTTATAAGGAATTTCCTAGTAATAGCCCAGAGTTAGGAAGTTGACGGTGTGACACCCCCGTGCCTCGGTGCAAACGTTAAGCCGTTGGTCCTGCACCTGATTTCTCTCCGGTCGTGTCGGATTGTCATCCCATCGGACTATGATAGTGAAGGAAGAGTGAGTGCCTCTGTGACTGCGCTCACAACTGTGCACTATAATAAATAATAAATAAAATATCTTATCTTAGGACAACCAACACACCGTTATCTGATCCCAAACTAGGCAGAGCCTGTACTATGGCAACCAGACAACTGATAAACATACTTATATATTTCTAAATAGATACATATTATGGATAAATTACACCCAGACACAGAACAAATGATCGTGCTCATCACACAAAGATTTGTCCTGGGTGGGAATCGAACCCACGACCTCAGTCTTAGCAGTCAGGGTCACTAACCACTAGACAAACAGGCCAGTCATCTATACTAATATTATAAAGCTGAAGAGTTTGTTTGATTGAACGCGCTAATCTCAGGAACTACTGATCCGAACTGAAAAAATCTTTTTGTGTTGGGTAGCCTATTTATGGAGGAAGGCTATAGGCTATATAACATCACGCTACAATAAAGAGGAGCGGAGCAGTAATGAAAAATGTACGGGGAACATCGTACGGGTAGGCGATTCGACGCGACGGGAAGGGTCAGGGGAACAAGAAATTTAACGCGCACGAAGTCGCGGGCAGAAGCTAGTATATAATATGTCAAGCGCCGATGGCTAGTCTCCGTTGAGATCGGCCGCCATGGTGAAATATTGTCTGTAGTTCTATAAGTATAATGTTAAGACAACTAAAAGTAGATATAATATTTAATATTTACTGTCTAACAGTGAAGTAAACTTCGTACGACGTTTGTTTAAAAGACTAGCGTTACGTTAGATATCTTAAATTGTTGACATAGCATCATCGCTTTCACAGAACATGGATTATTTTAGCTCCGATTAATACATTGTGAGTGTGTAACTTTTACAGGTAGGTTATAATTAAGTTCAGTATCTCATTAAAAAAAGTAATAAGACGAAGTTAGAAAAACAAATTGCACTAAAAACAAAATAAGCTTAATGGTTAAAGTGTGGAATGGGCACAACGAAGGTACGAAATAGATTATAATATTTACTGTGCAATTAAACCTTAATGGTGAATAAGTAAATAAATATCTTAGGACAACCAATACACTGTTATCTGATCCTAAACTAGGCAGAGCCTGTACTTTGATAACCAGACAACTGATAAACATATTCATATATTTCTAAATATAAACATAATTATTATACATAAATTATACCCAGACACAGAGCAAATGATTGTGTTCATCACACAAAGATTTGTCCTGGGTGGGAATCGAACCCACGAACTCAGTCTTTGCAGTCAGGATTACTAACCACGAGACTAACAGGCCAGTTATTGTGTCCAAATGTGGAAAACTGAAAATCAATCTTTAAAAAGAGAAATCTGGGGGTCTTTATGAACTGTTCCAGGGAACCGTCCCTCCACAGCAATGAAACGATTGGTTCTTTCTAGCTGCTTTTTTCCAATATTTACTACATTTTAGTTTGGTTTTCTATGAAAGCGAATTTTTATACTATTATTAATTGTGAAAAACTTAGTTGCCAAAGCGTATGGGAAAGATCTCTTTATTTCTCATCCGAAGAACAGTCTGAAAAAAGCGGTACTATTTTTTTATCATCTAATGCAGAGTTTATGATTTCGATCTTTGCTTTTGAGAGCCTTTCTTCTAGCCGGATGACCTCGTCAAACGTAAGGCCTATTTCAGGAGCCCTTATGGGGCCCACGTTAAGGCCGGTCACAGGTGGCATGGCCTCTTTTAGGGCTGCAAGTTCTTTATCTGTGAAAAGAAAAGATAATGCATGTACCTTTTTAATTAAAACTCAAAGGATTCGCATTTTAATTTAAAATATAATACGGCAAGTCGCAAAAATAATACCTATGTGACGTCACCACCACCACCACCTCACTGCCATCATTTTAATGATGGCCGTTATGTGGCGGTCATCACTGTCATAGGAAACTCAAACTTTATAGAGCGGCTAAGGCATAGCCAATCAGCAGTCTAATTGTTTTGGCCTGCCAATCATAAGCCTTTGCGATGTGCCGGTAAAGCAGACAAGGACACCATTGGGCCAATCTTTACTCGGTTCAATGACACAATTTTTTAGAACCTGTACAATATTCTGCTATTTTTACCAGTATTGTCCTAACTTCGAAAGTTGCAAATTAACCAACTTCGTTTAGTTTAAAATATGATTAATTCTTTCGACGTATAAAAGTGTTTTTACATCCAATTTAAAAATAAATTGTCATTTCCATAGAACTTTAATCTGCAGGTTTGTTACCTTCGTTGTCTTCTGTGATAATGTCCCTCAGACTCCTCAATCTTCTGTATAGAAGCCTCGCCTTCCCATATTTTCCTCTTTTGCCGTAATACACAATATGCTCAATGAGTTTTGGGAATAAGTTGATTTCAGTCATTATAAAGTTTTCGAAGCCCATGAACACGGCTGGTGCTAAGTATAACTGGAAATAGAAAAGAAGTAATTAATTTATCATCATGATTTCAGCTGCAAGACATTCACCAATTTGGGTGGTTTGCCATAATCGCCACGCTTGGCAGGCCGGTTGGCGATCGCAGTATGGTAGTCAAATGCATAGAGAACGCTGATGCCCATTCTCTGGTAAGTCACAGTCACACACTTTAGTTACCACTCACGACACCCATGGGAAGAAATATGAATGGGAGTGGAAAACATCGTAATGAACTAATATGATTTCTTTTGGTACTTGTTCGTGATTTCCGGGCTTAAAGGTACTGTTAGGTCTTATGAATGTCAGTGAACAACAAATGTATATGACGGAGAAAGGACCTCCGTAGTATTTTTAAAAAGTGTCATATTATTAGCGAGGTCATATTATTTTCCTGGTGATCACTCATCTTCGAACTTTAAAGGAAACTTCACGACTTGTTCCAATGGTTCATTTATTTGACAGCGTAACGACTTCCCAGAGAGGTCCGCACTGTCGAACAAGAATGACACGAGCGCCTTTTTTTTTTTTTTTTTTTTTTGTGGGGCATCTCGTAGTTAATACTGAAAAGATTGTTACTACTTAAACGGATTGGGGCCCGGCGAGTTCTAAAAAGTTACCTTTTTAGGCCTCCAGCCGGGGCTTATTATACTTAAAAACTAAAGCGAAAGCTCTAAGGGTTACCCCGAGGGGGGTACGAACCTCGGCTTAGGCAATCGCTGATAGGGGGGCAGCAAGGGACTGGCTGGATCTGAGTTAAATTATTTTGGGACTAATTTAAAGCTAACGGCGCAGCATCGCGGGCTGGCTCTTGCAAGGGTCGGGAGGGACTGTTAAGTCGGGGTCGCGACGACGGACCTCGGCGGCGAGGTCGGTACGGTTTGTGTCTGTGTGCTGGTCTAGCTGTACTGGTCTCTTTTCGACTCTCCTGGAGGAGAGTAGTGGGATCATCAGGATCGGTAAGAACGTGCCGCGAGCGGCGGACTTTGCTAATACGGGAGGGGGTGTAAGTAGCTGCCGCCACAACCAGAGGGTTGCGGTGGGCTACAGCCCTATCGAAGAAACGCTTCGAAGCGCGTTTTATGAATTGATGGATAGTCGGGAGTTTCATATCTAAATGAAGATTGATATTCCGAACAAACCAAGGCGAGCCTGTGGCTTGACGGAGAAAACGGTTCTGGAGAGTCTGCATCCTATGGATGAATCGGGGCTTAGCATGTGCCCAGATTGGGCTTGCGTATGTCATAATCGGCCTGATACAAGCGGTGTAAAGCCGCTTCTTACACAGAAGAGACAATTTACTCCGCTTGTTCAGGACGCAATGGAGCCTACCCAGAGCGAAAGCGGCCCGCGAGCGAGCCTGCTTTATGTGCTCAGAAAAGGTGAGGTGTTCGTCGAGGATGACACCTAGATATTTGGCTTGCTTCGCCCAAGGGATCTGCTTGCCGAACATTGAGATGGGTTGGGGAGGGGGGTGATTACGTCGAGGTCGGGTGTAAAAGACTGCCTGACTTTTATCGGGATTGACTTCGATTCGCCACTTCCTGAACCATTCGCCGAGCTCGTCGACTGCGGTTTGGAGGTAGCGAACCAGCGCTGTGTCACTAAATCCCGAGAAAAAGATGGCAGTGTCGTCTGCGAACAGAGCTAACCTTGCCTTCTTGCTTCTGGGGATATCGCTAGTGAACAGCGTGAAAATGAGGGGGGCTAGTACAGAGCCTTGAGGGACTCCTGCACGGATCGGGTGAGGGGAGGAAAGTGCCCCTTCGATGCGATAGCGAAAGGTACGGTTCGCAAGAAAGTCTCGTAAGATGAGCACGAGACGGTCTGGCACTCCGAGTTGGTACAGCTTATATAATAAGCCGTTGTGCCAGACTTTGTCGAACGCTTTCGCTATATCGAAGTATACAGCGCCCGTGAACATACCACGCTGAAAACCAGCATTGATATGTTCGACGATACGGTGTACCTGATGGACACACGAGTGTTGGGTTCGAAAACCAAACTGCTCGTTGGGAATGAGGCCCTTGGTTTCGGCATAATCTCTGAGTCGCTTATAAATAAGTCTCTCATAGATTTTGCCGAGAACTTTGAGCAAACTAATGAGGCGATAGCTCGTGGGCTCGGTTTTGGGCTTACCGGGCTTAGGGATGCCAATGACGGTGGCTTCCTTCCACGCTTGGGGGAAAATATTATTACTCAAGGCACCATTGAAGATGGTACACATGAGCATAATCAGGTGAGCGGGGAACAGCTTGATCACTCTGTTGGTGATGCCGTCTGATCCGGGGGCTTTACGAGATTTCAGACCCTTGATGATCTCGTGCACCTCGTCAGGTGTGACAGGGGGCAGGGGATCATCAGGGTCTTCAACGGGCGGGAGTGAGGCTTTGCGTTCGACTTCCGCGTTTACCTTATCGACAAACGCTTGGTCTACTGGCTGCGAACTGGGTGTGCATTGGGCTTCGAGGCTATCGGCTAGGCATTCAGCCCTGTCGATATCCTCGAATGCAATGGTCGCATCGGGGCGGGTCAGGGGGGGCATAGTGGAAAACTCAGAGGATTTCAGTTTCCTCTGAAGTTCCCAGAAAGCGAGATGAGTCGGCTCTAGTTCGCTCACCATCTTGTCCCAGTTAGCGTCACGCAGCTCAGTCACACGTGTCCTTACAGCACGCTGTAAGTAACGCATGTGAGCTTTGTTAGCATCACAGGGAAAGATGCTGTAGGCACGAACGGCCGCGTTCTTCTCTGTCAGCAGATCACGTACATCGTCGGGGAGTTTCCATTTACGGTCACCCGTATCTGGTACCTCCCGTGAACTTTCGTTCACGATCGATTGTACGTGTTCCGTGAGAGAGTCGATCGCGGCCGTTGTGTCGGCGACAGAGTCGAACTGATCTGGGATAGAGTCTAAGTGATGTGACGTGTTAGATTGTAAGCGTTCGCTTACTTTCTTCCAGTCAGTGATCACTTTAGTGGCGGGGGGTTGAGAGCGGTCGCGAATACCTAATCGGGGGGCCAGGTTAATGACTACTGGTCGATGATCAGAGTCGAGTTCGTGAATAGCCTCTATAGAATCCAAGTTAAGTTGATATTCTTAAGGAGTGCTATGTCAAGAACGTCGGGTAGCTGATCGGTATCGAAGGGGAAGTGAGTGGGAGTCATCGGGGCGATGACATCAAAGTTCATGGTAGAACAGAGGTTGAAAAGTTGCCTACCTCTAGTCGAGGTCCTGGTGCTATTCCAGGCGGGATGTTTGGCGTTGAGATCGCCCGCTATCAATCAATCAATCAATCAATCCTTTATTTCAGGCTACTAAGGCCCATAAAAACAATACATAAATAATATAAAATCAATAACTATAAACTAATACATATTACGGAGCCACTCATGCCGAAGAGTTCGGAAAGGTCGTTAGCGAGGAGTTGAGGGTCCTCTGACTCATGTTGGGGAGGAAGGTAAGCCGACACAATAGTGATCGGCTGGTGACCTGTCAGTGCTAACCGACAGGCCGAAACTTCTAATCGGGAGAGTTGGGGGGGATCCATAGGTATGCAGTACAGGGACTTCCTATAGTATATGAGGGTGCCGCCTCTATGACAACGTGACCTGTCGTTGTGAACTAAACGTTAGTTTGCAATTTTCGGGTCACGATGGTGAGGTTTTAGGAACGACTCTTGAATGAGTAAAATGTCTACGTGATGGTCGCGGAGAAACGTGGCGATCTCATCACGTTGGCCGTGGATGCCGTTGGCATTAAAGAAGCCTAGCTTTAGGGAACGGGGTTTTTGTCTAGTTAATATTCCGCGACTATCCATAATGGGGGCGTTGGGAGTTCATGACGTGGATTGCTTGCGTGATCTCGGGATACGCAGCATAAATTGACTGGATTCGGAACAAGTTACCACCGGCGGCAACTAGTTCCTGGGCCATCTGTTGGGCACGCGGGGAGAGGAACGTGCTGTAGGTATTAAAGGTCCCAGTGATGACGTTAAACGCATCAAGGGGAGCCTGACCTTTCCTCTGTACGGGTACTGGTCATGCCATAGGGGCAGTGGAGGGGGCCGCGGCGCGGGCGGGAGGTGCGGTCGCGGGAAAACCGGGGGGCGTAAGGGGCGCGGGGGCACGGGTACGCGGGTCCACTAATGGAGGGATGGGAGCGGGCTTAGGCCTTGAGGCCAGTGGGGGGAATTCCTTCTGGGAACTCATTAGAGGCCATTGGGAGGGACGCTGTGGGGCCAGTCTCACGGGGAGTTTGGCCGAGGGGGATTCCCTAGTCTGACGAGCGTCGAAACGCTGCGCCAATTTAGGGGAAGATGACTTGGGGGCTTTCGGGCAGCCCCGGTAGTTTGCCGGATGACCGGACTCTTTGCAGAGCACACAACTAGGTGGCTCGGTGCAAAGAGTGCGGTCTTTAGGCCGGGTACAATCTGCTGTACCGTGGTCTCCCAGGCACTTGACGCACCTGGGAGTGGCGAAGCAATTATACGCTGAGTGCCCGTACAGTTGGCATCTATGGCACTGGCCAATGATGCCCGACTTACGGGGCTTTTCGATGATAAGGCCGGACAGATTGCAGACTGCCTTGACCTTGAAAATGGGGTGGTGACCCTCCGTGGGAGGGCACACCACCAGGACCATATCAAAGGCAATGCCTTGCCTGGATCTGTGCATCCTGTGGACCTCTAGGACAGGCACGTTCTGCCTTTCGAGGTCTGCCTTAATATCGCTGGTGGCGATTTCGCAGGGGATCCTGCGAATCACCACCCTGGTCAGTCGCTCCTCGGGCAAGGAATACGTGAGGAAGGACACGTTCCTTGCAGAGAGGAGCCTGGTCAGATCACGATAGTCACCGGACGTGGGGACCGATACTTTGATGCCGTGCTGGGTGGCACGGGCACTAGTATAGTTGACCCTCTGGTCAACACACCATTTGGACACCTCCGTCCACTTGGCCTTGTCCTGTATAAATACAGGGGGCGGTGGAGGGAGTTTCCTGGCGGTGGTTGAGCCAGAGGGCACGGACGGGGCGCTGTTTTTAGCGCGGGGCGCGGCAACCTTCGAGGAGGTTGAAGGCGAGGGGCGGAGGGGGACGCGTTGGCGGCGGTCGCCGGCGGCGTGGAGGGGATGGACGCGGTCGCGGTGGCGGGGGTCGCCTGCGTATCAGGGTGGGGGGGGGGGGGGGGTTCGCGGTGGCGGAGGTCGCCTGCGGAGTGGGGGCGCGAGACGGAGGAGCGGAGTCCTCAGCCGCTATGATTTTAGCGGCCGGGGCTGAGCTGCTCGCCTTATTCTTTTTGCGCTTGCTCCCTTTGCCCTTTGTATGGGAGACGAGCTCGTACGTCTCTGCGTCCGAGGACGAAGAGGAGTGCGAGTCCGTCTGGGGAGTGAGCGCGGCAGTATCGGAAGGAACCCGAGCGCCTACAGTGCGGCCGTTTATATAGGGATCGTCGCACGTGCGCATTTTTAGGTTAAGTATTTAAACAAATCAAATAATAATGAATGTTGCTAATAGAAGAGGTAGTAAACATGTTTAACATAATTTTTCAGCGTAATAATCAATCAACAGTTTGTAAACTAATTTTAAACAATCAAATTATTAAACTTAATTATCTTCATCCGAAATAACGACGAACTATTGTTGTTGCGCCGATAAACATAATTTTTTAGCGTAATAATCAATCAACAGTTTGTAAACTAATTTTAAACAATCAAATTATTAAACTTAATTATCGTCATCCGAAATAACGACGAACTATTGTTGTTGCGCCGATACGGCCATACTGACAGGCGGTGCGCGCTCTGCACCAGCCTCGTTGATTCACGTTGTGATATTTGCGACTACCTGTAAGTATAGAAGGATTTTCTCTGAGTAGGGTATCTGTTAAGCAACTCGTGTTGCTTTGTGTTGTTGTTTCATAGTGCTATAAAACAACTGCCTTTTATGTTTGAAAATATTAAGGTTTGTAGGTTCTCGAAGGGTTCTCGGAGGTTCTCGAAGGGTTCTCGGAGGTTCTCGAAGGGTTCTCGGAGTCTCTCGGAGATTCTCGGAGGTTCTCGGTGGTTCTCGGAGTGTCGTAGATGTGTTGTGGCTCTCGTAGAGTTATTTGGAATTATTACTATGAATTGAGCTTCTTACCATTCATTCTGATGCGTTTGGAATTGGCTGTTCTTGTAGGGTTTCTTGTGAGGTCGATGGAATGGGCTGAGTTGATGCTGCAGAGTCTCGGTGAGTAGGCGATTCGTTTCCCGCCGATACGGTCAACTGTTCACGAGGTTGTGGAGCACGGCGTAGCTGATCATGGGCCACCTTGCGGGGTCGTCCTCTGCCAACAACTTTCTTCACCAAATATCGGTCATTTTCCAATATTCTGCAGACTTCATATGGCTCGCTGAATTTAAGGTCTAGCGATGTTTGGTTGCGAGGATTATTTTTAATCAATACGTAGTCTCCTCTTTGAAAATGATGGATTTTGGCTTTGTGTAAGTTGAAGCGTTGTCTGTCTTGTTCGCTTGCTCGTAACGTTTTCTGTTGTACTTGTTGAGTAAGTGCTTCGATATCAATGGTTCCATTGTCAATATCTACCAAGTTAAGTAGCTCTGGAGGTACGCAGTGCTTCCGTTGTGTAATGAGCGTAAGTGGAGCCACGCCGGTGACACGATGAGTTGTACAGTTGATTGCTAGTTGGAGTTCTTCTAGTGTAGTATGCCACTGCTCGGTTTCATAATTTTTGATCATCACTAATGCATTCTTGATGGTTGCAATGACCCTTTCAACTTGGCCATTCGCTCGGCTGGCTCCTGGAGCTATGGCATGGATATTTATTCCAATCTGGTCACAGTAGTCTTTGAACTCGCCAAGGAATTCTCTTCCACCATCGACTATGATTTGGACCGGTGTGCCAAATAGGTACACAGTACGTTTCAAAGCAGCCAATGTACTATGTGGATTTTTGTTGCTGGCGAAGTAGAGTAAAACATACTTCGAGAAGGCATCAATGGAGACTATGACGTACTGCTGATCATCTGGAGTGCCCAGTTTCCCTGTTATGTCCATATGAATAACTTGAAAGGCAGCCGTTGGTTTTTGTATTGGATGTAGTTGGGCTTGAATGGCACCGGATCGTCCTTTGGATGTTCGGCATATTACGCAATTATCGACAAATCTTCGGACAGTAGAACTCATGTTCTTGAACCAATAATTTTCTCTGATCTTCTGTAATGTCTTTTCCCAGCCGGGATGTTTAAGTGCAGTGTGAAAAGAATTGATGATACTCCATTGGAAAGACTTCGGGACCACTGTACTAAGCTGCTGGCCGAAGACAGGATCATTAATGTTCTTCTTTAAGACGTTGTCCTCCAAGACATAGTCTTCTACAGGGTTATTGTCACTAATGCTGTCCATTATTGGTCGTAGTTCCTCGTCTCGTCGCTGTTCTATTTTGAGCCAGTTTAAGTCTCTTGTCATAACATTGACTGCAAACTCAGTTGGGTTTCTGCTGAAGAAATCAGCATGCTGAAGCCGTTCGCCTTTGCGGTACTCAACTTCGAAGTCGTAGTTTTGTAGGAACGCCCACCAACGATGAATTCGTGGTAACAGATCCTTTTTGTGTTTCGACGCTTTGAGCGCATTACAGTCTGTTATTACTGTGAATTTTCGCCCATATAGGTACTGGCGAAAGTGTTTTATAGCACGCACCACTGCCAGTGTTTCCAACTCGTAGGAATGGTAGCGACTTTCAGCCTCCGTGGTTCTCATACTCATAAACGCAACTGCATGTTGACGTCTCTCAATCACCTGTACCAAGACTGCGCCAAATCCGAGGCTACTTGCATCCATATATAATTGTATGGGTGCTTCTTCCTGAAATAATGTGAGTACTGGAGCAGACGTTAGGCATTCAATGATTGTGTTACGGACTTTCTCGTGTTTGTCTGTCCATATCCATTTGGCACCTTGTTTCGTCAACTCGTAGAGGGGTACCATAACACGAGAAAAGTCCGGGATGTACTTTCTGAAGTATCCTGCCAGACCATTGAACTGCCTGACCTGTTTGACAGTCTTAGGCACTGGAGCTTTGACGAGAGCTTCCACTTTTCGCGGGCTTGGTCGCACTTGTCCATCAGAAACTACGTTTCCAAGATATTCGATGGATCGTTTGAAGAAGCTGCACTTGTCAGCATTGATCGAAAAGCCAGCCTCTTGTAGTGCTATGAGGATTTGCTCCAGGTGTGATATTCCCTCAGGGAAATCTGTGCATTTGCTTAGCACGTCATCCACGTAAACCTGTGCAGCTGTTCCCAGCAAAGATGTTAGAGCTCTGTTGATACATCGCTGGTACACTGAACAAGCATTGCTCAAACCGAACGGCATGGTGAGGTATTCATATAAACCATCTGGTGTGACGAAAGCGGTCTTCTCAATGGATGTTTTACCAATTGGAATTTGGTGAAAGCCTGCTGCCATATCAAGGCTTGTGTAGAAATGACCATTTGCCAACTGGTCAATCTGATCAGAAATCAGGGGAAGCGGGTAGTGGTCACGTAGTGTATTCGAGTTAAGTTCTCGAAAGTCTACGCAAAGTCGATCGTCACCATTCTTCTTCTTGACTAAAATGATGGGGCTTGAGTAGGGAGATTTGCTTTCTCGGATGATGTTGTGTTCCAGAAGTTCTTGAACTATGCTGCGAACCTTCTCTCTTTCCACTGGACTGAGGCGATATGGTCTTCTTTCCACAAATTTGTCAGGGTTTTTCAGTCTGATTTCCAGTTCACCAGTGTTTACTCGAGTCTTGGGATATCCACGAATAAACAGGTGTTCGTATTTATTCAGAAGTCGATGTAGTTGCAAGACTTCATCTTCGTTGGTTAGGTCACAGTCCAGGTTGTTGAAGAGAGGAGAGTTCGTACTCACATGATTGACGAGTATTTTATGAATTAGCTTCGTCCCGTTGGATGTGATTATCATGCTCAAATTAGTGCCATGAATCAGATTCATTCCCACTAAAATGTCTGTTGACATTTCATAGTCGGGCAATACGTAAAACTCCAGCTCAATACTGATGGTGTCTATAACACACACCGTTATAAGTTTGGTCAACGATAGTGCGGGGAATTGACCAATTCCTTTCAAATAGTTGACTACTGGTCTCCTCTGACCCGGTAGTACCGCAGCGAGAGATTCTCGTATGATTGAGCATTCCGCCCCGCTATCGAAGATAGCCTGCAATATCCTGTCACCTATTTTGATAGCGGTTGGAGCCAGCTTATTGCTTGCTACGCAGTTCATGTTTGAAGTCAATGAACGTTCACGTTTAAAGCAAGTTTCGTAAGTGTGACCTGGTTTCTTGCAGTAGGTGCAGGCAGGCGGGGTTGTTCTTTTTGAATCCGCTTTGTCAGCTTCAGGTTTGTTTTCCAAGGGTTTGAATCTGCAATCGTTGGTAGAGTGGTTCGTCTTTTTACATATGCGGCAGCTTGATGTTGATGGTGTAGTGTCCGACAATCGTGGCCGCTTGATTTGCATTGTGGAACTTGAACTTGGGTGAGAACGCTTCTTCCGAATAGATGTTGCAACCGAGATGAGTTCAGGTACAGTGGTTGCTCTGGTATTCAATAATTCGATACGCAAACGCTCGTCGTTAACGCATCCAATTACTGCTTCCACAGCGTGTTCGTCTCCCAGTTCGTCCTTGGTGACCCTTCTCCATAGGATCCATGCGCGTGACAAAAATTCCGCAATGTCTTTTGTTGAGTCGTAAACATGTTCTCTGAACATGATGATATCTCGAGAGTATCTATTTTCAGGTTCAAACGTGGTGATGAGGTTCTTCCGCAACTCTTCCCACGTATTAGTAGTCACCATCCAATCATCGATCCACATTTTTGCACGCCCCTTCAGCAGGCTGCAGACTTTCATGCGGACATCGAAATCATTCAGCTTATAGGCTTCAATTGCTTGATCTATATGCTGGCACCATTCTCGCACACCGACGTGGGTGTCTGGGTCGAACGATGGTAAGTAAACGTCCTTGATCCTTATTTTTGATTCGGTGGGTGGAGCACATAAACGCTCCGACATTTTCTGCATCGTTTCCATCATTTGCATCAGGAACTGTGGTGGTATCCCACCCATCTGCATTCCATGGTGATTGTATGTTTGCGGTCTCGATTGTGTTGCAGCTTCCACTGGTGTGCTTATGTCAAACACAGGTCCATGGTGCTGCTCGTTAGTTGGGTCCGGTTGCTCAGGTGGTGAACGAGCTGATGAGGAAGCGGCTTGGGTAGGAGCTTCTTGCAATCCCACTTTTGATGACGGAGAAAGGACCTCCGTAGTATTTTTAAAAAGTGTGACGTCAGCATAGCTGACGTCACTGATATTATTTTCCTGGTGATCACTCATCTTCGAACTTTAAAGGAAACTTCACGACTTGTTCCAATGGTTCATTTATTTGACAGCGTAACAACTTCCCAGAGAGGTCCGCACTGTCCGGCGGCTCGAACAAGAATGACCCGAGCGCCTACAGTGCGGCCGTTTACATAGGGATCGTCGCACGTGCGCATTTTTAGGTTAAGTATTTAAACAAATCAAATAATAATGAATGTTGCTAATAGAAGAGGTAGTAAACATGTTTAACATAATTTTTCAGCGTAATAATCAATCAAAGTTTGTAAACTAATTTTAAACAATCAAATTATTAAACTTAATTATCTTCATCCGAAATAACGACGAACTATTGTTGTTGCGCCGATAAACATAATTTTTTAGCGTAATAATCAATCAACAGTTTGTAAACTAATTTTAAACAATCAAATTATTAAACTTAATTATCGTCATCCGAAATAACGACGAACTATTGTTGTTGCGCCGATATATATGATTCGTTTTGGATATAAAAAAATAAATAAATAAAAATTAAAAAAAAAAAGTCATCGTAGTTTCTATGTACAGTATTTCTTTTTTAATTTGGAAAGGTTTTGCTTACGGAGTCTGCAACAAAAATCCTCTGATTCTTAGTTAGTTTATCTTGAAGTATTAGAGAAGTTCCAAAATCTTCCGACTTCAATCCTCTGAAGTTGGGAATCCTCTGTGTTGCTAGTCGCAAGAACTCCACCATATCCACTGAAAGACAAAGTTATGCTTTTTAATGGCAAAGTAAAAACAAGAAGTTCCTTTGTTACTTTTTCTTTGCTCAAAAAAATCAATTTAAGTAAAATAATATGAGTCAGATGGCAGTTTGAGACATGCCTCTTACACTATTCGAAACCACTTTGGGTGCTGTAAGTCAGAATAAAATGATAGCCAATCACACGAGTACCGAAACTCTCACAGAGTAATATTTGTGTGTATGTGTGTATTTTTTAGTAATGATCCGGAGTTTTGAAGTTGGCGGTATGATACCGTTGGCGGTGTGCCTTTGAAACCATGTTAAGCAGTTGGTCCTGCGCCTGATCTCTTTCCAGTTGTGTCGGATTGCCATCTCATCGGACTACTAGTCCCCTTTGAGATTGGCCATAACATAATCAGCCTATACCATTCCCACTGTTGGGAGACAGGCCTCCTCTCGGTGATAGAGAATGGGCCGTAATCTACCACACGGGCCCAGTGCGGGTTTGTGCCAGTGCCAGTTGAGGTTGGCAGTTGAGATTGGCCGCCATGGCTGAAATACGGTTTGGTGGACTACATTTGTAACATGAAGGACGCAATTTCCAGCAGTGGAAAATTGTAAGTTGTTTATGCAAAAAAGCTCGACGAATCCCTGAGAGATCCATAAAATAAGCTGTCCCACTTTTTAAGATTACCATCAACACCAGTGTATTCTGGAATATGGTAGTACAGCACGGGAGTGTCAGGTGCAGCTTGTGCGACCTCCTGCACGAAGAACAAAAGCTCTATAGCAGTTCTTGGCCTGTAGTACAATTCCGGTAACGTCAAGATGGCGTCCGCATCAGCTTCTTGAGCATAGGCTGCCTGGAAGAGTTAGTTAATTTAAAAAAGGCTTAAAATATTTTGCTGTGTTCTCTCCAATTAGGGAGCACCCAAAACTTATACACATTTAGGTACATCATAGGACAATGAAGTGCATATGCAAAGAAGTTAAATACTGATTTTAGTTTTAGTAGAACTTGATAGAACTTGATTTACCCATGGTCCGATTGACAGAACCACCGAAAAGAAAAATACCCGTGGCCCTACTAGTAGAACTACGCAGTCAAACCACGGGCAATAAACGGATTTACCCATGGTCCGATTAATAGAACCACCGAAAACAAAAATACCCGTGGTCCTACTAGTAGAACTACGCAGTCGAACCACGGGCAATAAACGGAAGAAATCTTTCTTAGCTACATTTTGAAATTTTTGCATTGATATTCCAAATTAAAAGTTTTAGGATGGTTGGATTATGTAGTAACAGATTTGAAAAAGACCTATCACTTTCTAAGAAAAACAAAAGAAAAAAGGCAGGTATTATATACACCGTGGCATTTTAATCGTCTTACAACGGCAGCCTATATGTAACCAATGACTACACATCCATAAGAAAAAAATTAACATTTTTCATAACAAAAAATAAAAATATTACTCTTTATGATGACGCAAGACGTAGTTTGAAATTTGATATTTTGTCTCTTGGAAAATGGAGATGGAATGATCTAGCCGACTCGTGCACTGGGTAGGTATGTTCTCTACCGTATGATACGTTAACAGGATGTTTCATAATTCTAATGCATTATTTATTTTTCTCAGTACCTATTATCTTAATTAATGGTAATATTTTTTATTACGCCTTGAGGTATATTATGTCGGATGCATTGACTGGACAACCTTTGTAAGACGATTAAAATGTCACGGTTTATAATGTAACAATGAAACTCTAACTTGTCCTGAGATAGTTTAATTCTACTCACCAACACTTGCGCATCTGGCAGGGGTATGCCGCCGACTTGTATGGTGACAGAAAGCTTGAGCGGCTTAGCGGCCTTTACCCAGGCGTCTATCAGGTTCTTCTTATCAGTCACATTCAGGGTTGATCCTTCTCCAGCAGTTCCCGCCACTGGAAGCCAAAAATGTTAATTCTGTAAGTGAATATTAAAAAAAAAACATCAGCACAAATACGTTTAAAAGCTGTCAATGTCAATATTTTCTGTAGAATATTGATACTAACAGCTCTTTAACGCATTTTAGATGCTAAAAGCGTTCAGTTTCATTGGTGAAATTATCACTAAGTGTTAACTGCCGGAATTGATATTTTTTCACAGATGAAACTGAACGCAATGAGCACAAAAACTACCTACATTTAAAAGTTGTCAATGTCATTATATGCTGTGAAATATTGAGACTCTGAGAGGCTCTAGAACGCAGTTTAGACGTGCTGAACGCGTTCAGTTCCATTGGTGAAATTGTCACTAATTGTTCATTTACTTACTGAATTGATATTTTTTCACCGAAAGAATTGAACGTTATCAGCATAAAAGCTACGTTTAAAAGTTGTCAATGTCATTAATTTTTGAAAATTAATTTGTGAAATTGGTACTTAGTGCAAAATTTAAACTCAATAGTTGATAGCGATGATGCATGATGACAATAAGAACTTTCTTAAACGCGGTTTAGGTAGATGTTTCGATCGCATTCAGTTTCATTGGAGAAATCAGCCCTTAGAGCACGTGACAATAAGGTCAGATATGGATATAGACTAGAGCGAAAACTTAGGTAACAGGTTAAAAGAGGCGTGTTCTAAAGTAAGATGGACAGTGTACTCCAAAAATGAACTGTCATTTATGCGCTTCAGCGGCATGGTATAGCCATGCCACATACCATGTCATGCCATATTATGATTTAAAATAAAAATTATAATTCTATATTTAGTCAATGAAAATATTTTGTTTACAGTTCAAACTTTTGAAACTTAAAGCATTAATGTCATCACAGCTGAAGTGGAATAATGTCAACAAACTTTTGGAGGGCACTGTGTCCTCGCTGGCATATTGGTCGTGCCTTTAACACTCCAGCTGTAGAAGCAGAACCCGGGCGTATATATGGCACTAATACACAGCTTCTTGATTGCAAATTTGAAGTTGAAAAGAGTTGATGGAGGTTTCGAAAAGCTGAGGCCACCAAAATGGATCTTTTTTAGGGTTCCGTTGCCAAATGGAAAAAAACGGAACCCTTATAAATTCGTCATGTCTGTCTGTCTGTCTGTCTGTCTGTCTGTCCGTCCGTATGTCACAGCCACTTTTTTCCGAAACTATAAGAGCTAGGCTGTTGAAACTTGGTAAGTAGATGTATTCTGTGAACCACATTAAGATTTTCACACTAAAATAGAAAAAAACCAATAAATTTTGGGGTTCCCCATACATAGAACTGAAACTCAATTTGTTTTTTCATCAAACCCATATGTGTGGGGTATCTATGAATAGGTCTTCAAAAATGGTATTGAGGTTTCTAATATCATTTTTTTCCAAACTGAATAGTTTGTGCGAGAGACACTTCCAAAGTGGTAAAATGTGTGTGCCCCCCCGTAACTTCTAAACTAAGAGAATGATAAAACTAAAAAAAATATATGATCTACATTTCCATGTAAACTACCACCGAAAATTGGTTTGAACGAGATCGAGTACGTAGTTTTTTTTAAAACGTCATTAATCGTAAACCGCAATTTACCTTTCATTCAATCAACTGAAATATAAAAATAAAAAAAAACATTTATTTTCATAAACATAAACCTTATGCATAAACCGAGAATACCTACAGGTTTGAACGGAACCCTCGGTGCGCGAGTCCGACTCGCACTTGGCCGGTTTTTTAATACTTAACAAATGGAACTCTGCTTAAGAGCCCACCGACGCTGAAGCGTGGCGGTTCTGGCTAGATTAGACGGCTCATCATCATCAGCAATGCAGCCGAAAGACATCCACTGCTAGTCGTGGGCCTCCCCCAAGGTGAAGTTTCCCAGAATCGCTACGCTTGGCAGGCAGGTTGGCGATCGCAGTATGGTCATACAATGCATAAATAACGCTGCTGTCCATTCTCTAGTAAGTCCCTTAGTCGCCTTTTACTACACCCACGGGAAGAAATGGGACGGCTATTCTTTACGTCCGGCACCAGTCGGAATAATGGGTGGTTCACGCGATGATTTATGTATTTCTTTCGTATCATTAAAACAAATACACATTTACCAAATGTAAAGGAATATGTTGTAGAAAACATGTCATTGTTATTATCGACTTATGATTGAACCTTCCGTGGAAAATTTACACCCTACCTTAGTACAGAAACCACTAAGTCCTTAGGCTTATTTGTTTCTTTTTTTCAGGCATTACATACTTTGGATTTTTTTCTATAGAGGAAACTACATGTTATTGTATTTCTTAAGTGTACGATAAATAAGGAATCCTTTAATATCTTACATATTAAAGATTACATCTAAAGGTTAAGGAATAAGGATACAGCAAAGGATCAAACGAAAACAATTATTTCTCATATCCATCGGAGCACTAATAGTGTTATTAGTGCTCCGATGGATATGAGAAATAATTGCTTGTGTATATATAGGTATAATGCCTCGTCAGTCACATATGGCTGACATTTTCCAAACCAATTGAGCCGTGTCAGCCATATTTGGCTGACAACATAAGCATGTTACCAAATTGCGATTTTTCGCTTTCAGCCACGTTTTACATGTTAAATTGTATGTAGTATGGCTGACAAAGCCTGGTAAATTATAATTACTGAATTTATTTATTTCAGTAGTCTATTATGTAAAATGTAACGAAAATGGTGTAATGAGATATTCCTCACATTACATGGAGGAGTTAAAAAAATACAGTGAATTAATTTTTTAGCACGGCATTATCCCCTTTGACGGAAACAAACACTTTTCTAAAACAACACAACATACTCGTATGATAAGATATCCACTTTGTAACGCAACAATGATTCGTTGTCGGGTTCGGCGTATTTCTTGTCTTATCGTTTCCTCTTTGGGACACTCGTCCTATTGTAGCCAGATTAGTTAATGATTCATTAGGTTTGTTACCTAAGTTCATCGTCGGTTTGCTCTCGGTTGATCGCGTAGCCTAAAGTGAATTGAAGGAATCTTTTGTAGGTATCAAGATTGGGACTGGGATTTATCCAACTTGGCTTATCGAGTCGAGAAGTTAATCTTAATGTGTTAAGGTTTACTAGTTTAGACATACGAACCAAGTACGCCATCCACTTTTTGATCTACTAAGAACTGTGCGTATGGAAACACGATGTCCAGGTCCAGTCTGCCTTTATCGTCCACCGAAGTAAACACTGGAGAAATTATGCCTTTTACTTCAAAACACTGAAATTAAAGAGTTGTGTCAAAACACGTAGGTATTAATGAGGTTGGTCAAGAAATAGCATTTGTTCAACAGTCTCTTGAAGAGACCCCTAGCTGATGATTAATTGGCCGAGGGTTCAAACCCAGGCTTTTCTAAGAGTGATTTATTTAATCAACACTGCTCTTAAAACGGTGTAGGAAAATACCGTGATGAAACCGGCATGTCCTAGAACCAAAAATTGAAGTCGTGATATCTACTAACCCGCACTGGGCTCGCAAGTTGGTGGATTTCAGGCCACTTGGCCTTTGTCCCAGTACTAGGACCGTTATAGGCATTATGCAACAGTCTGTGATCTTTTTAACTTTGATCAAGATAGCTAAATCCGTTGCGAAATAATCTTTCGTGGTGATGAAATAATTAACACAAAGTAAAGCGCCTGTTAGTCGAGCTCGCGAGTCTGTTTACCTCCGTCATTCTAGAGGGTACAACACCTGAAGCGTGGAGCAGGGGGTGGTGGTTCTGTTCTTCAAAGAAGGTGATAAAACCTTGCTGAAGAATTATCGACCCATCTCACTTCTGAGCCACGTGTACAAGCTGTTTTCGAGGGTCGTCACGAACCGTCTCGTCAGGAGAGTTGACGAGTTCCAGCCACCAGAACAAGCCGGTTTTCGAAAAGGCTTCAGCACCGTAGTCCACATCTATACTGTTCGGAAAATTGTACAGAATACCGAAGAGTATAATTAGCCGCTGTGTATGGCATTTGTGGACTACGAGAAGGCTTTCGATTCCGTCGAAATTTGGGCAGTTCTGGCTTCTCTGCAACGATGCCGAATTGACTGGAGATACATCGAGGTGATGAGGTGTTTGTATGACGCTGCGACGATTACTGCCCAGATCCAGAATACGAAAACTAGCCCCATCCAACTGATCAGGGGGATGAGACAGGGGGATATGATATCCCCGAAACTGTTCACCAATGCGCTGGAGGACGTTTTTATGACGCTGAACTGGTCTGGACAGAGAATTAATGTGAACGGCGAGTACATTTCACACCTTCGTTTTCTGCCAGGTTCGCGAGATTGGTTCGAAGGAGATACCGTGGCCCTGGCACATGGGCAACTGAAGGAACACGAGTGGGTTTTAGTCAGTAAAATTCTGACATGCCCTTCCGCTTCACCCAGAGCGGGAGACGTAATTTGATGATTTCCCAAACTAAAAAAAAAACACCTTCGTTTTGCCGACGGCATCGTCATAATGGCAGAGACGCTGGAACAGTTAGACCAGATGCTGCATAGCCAAAATGGAGCCTCTCGGCGGGTAGGCCTCGGCATGAATTTGGACAAGACAAAAGTCATGTACAATTCGCAAGTCGTCTTGCCGAGGCCTATCCACATCGAAGGGTCGCTTCTCGAGGTTGTGAAGGAGTATGTCAACCTAGGGCAAGACATCCAGGTTGGTAAATACAACTACGAGAAAGAAGCTGACAGGAGGATCCAGTTGGGTTGGGTAGCGTTTAGAAAACTTCGTAAAGTCTTCTCGTCACCAATATTACAACCGTCAAAACATTGCAGATGTTTGAAGATTAAGGTCTTTAACCAGTGCATCCTGCCTGTTATGACATACGGTACCGACGCGTGGACACTGACAGTTTAGCTGATCCACAAATTGAAGGTCGCTCAGCGTGCTATGAGAGTTTCTTTGATGGATAAGATCAGAAACGAAGTTACCCGGACAAGAACTGGAGTTTCCGACATAGCTTGCATAGTAAGCAGGTTGAAGTGGCAGTGGGCTGGCCATGTTTGTCGAAGGACCGATGGCCAATGGAGCAGACGATTCCTGGAGTGGAGACCGCGTATCGGCAAACGTAGCGTGGGCCCCCCAGCTAGATGGACCGACGACCTCAAAAAGGTTGCTGGGACAGACTGGATGCGAAAGGCGAAGGACAGGGTGTTGTGGCGCAGCATGGGAGAGGCCCATGTCCAGCAGTGGACTGCGATAGGCTGAATTGATTGAAAGCACCTGTGTATTTTTGAACCTTAAGTCGCGGCGCTTACCACTTGGCGACCACTGCTCTCATATACTTACTTACCAATCTTCTGCTATTCAATAAAGGCAAGGTTGCCGCAATAATAAAAAGGAACCCCACACAAACCCCCATAGTGGTAGAAGAACAAAGTAAGTTTACAGAAATGAATAAGTGAATAATATAATATTTATATTAACCCGCTCATTTTATTAAAAAGTCGTGATATTGCAGTTTTTAATATCAAATAAAACGTAACAATTTTATAATATTTCTTTGTCCGTGCTGTAGATCGTGATATACTCTATTTCTAGGCCAACATTTAATAATGTTGGGCTAGTATTTACATTAATCATAAAAAATAGAATATATTAGTGTGGAAAATAACACGTATTTGTATAATATTCGTTTAATATTAACAAATTTAATAATTTTCCGTTTAGTTTGCATACTGACACAATCAAACTAAATTAGGAATTACAAAATAGTTAGAACTCTGCACACGTTGATATTTGTTATTCTTTGTCACAGACTGTAGGTGAATGATAGTGGCCAATGTGTAACGAGTAAACAGCGTTAGACAGCTGTTAACTCGTTGAGAACTGCGCAAAGACTGGCTCGTGAAACGCCTTTTTCTAAACTCTCGTTTGCAATGCAGCCCACAGTCGTCAAATGACGGATGACAAATAAATAATACGCGTCGATAACATTAGGTATATTCATTCATTAGGTCTTTATGTTTTCGTTGTAGAAACTACAACGACCCGTTTTCAGCTGATCAAGGTTTAATTTTTATTCAAAAATACGGAAATCCGCGTAAAGATTCGAGTCAGTCTTGAAAGCAACAAACGATTGCGTGATACTCCCTGGACGCGCCACAGGGGAAATTTAAAAAAAATATGAATTATGATAAATAATTGTACTATTTATGCGGTATATACCTACGGTACTCGTAATAAACAAAATGTACCTCGACGAATACAGCAATATATGTATAGAAGTTTTGGTGCCGCGGCTGGGGAGTAGACACACTGGCCGCGTCACCACGGTTTTCGGAAACTATTAGGCGTACCCGGACAGCGGTGAACGGGTTTACCTAGCTGTTTTATTTATTTTACGTCGATGGTCCTAGTTTATCATTTGTGGCCTCGAGCTGTAACTCGGGTCGTAATAGCTATGTGAATATAATTCAGCGTTGCATAAGCTGTCACGCCCTCTACGCCAGGAAGCTTTTCTTTATGCTGTGTTTACATTATTTTTTGCTTGAGTATAGTTTTCATTTTATTTGTTGGTATTTGGGTTGGGTGGCTGGCGTATGGCAAATTATTTATGTTAATGTTCTACCTACTGTATACTGCATATAGAATCAAATTTAGCTAAACAGACAGTTAGAAGTGGTGCAACAAACTCCTCAGCAGCCTGCTGGGGAATTTATTGCGGCACTTCTTCTTCCCAGCTTAAGCTCTAGGAAATGGTGAGGGGTGGGCGTTTTGGGGGACTCTCTTAAGTAATTTTGAAATACATTTTTTGGAATAGTTCTGAACCTCAGCCTAATTTGTAAAGTCCAAAATTTTGACGCATTTGCCCAATAAAATGTCCCAACCATTTTTCTTAAAAACTACGTCCGTTAGATTTTTACGACAATTAATACTAAACGAAAGGGTTATTTGCCCAGCGCGCCAGATATTCCAAGTTATACAATCATACTCGATAGCAGAGTAAACTAAATAATTTCTCTATAAACGGGAGCAAATTGTGTAAAAAATGGCATAATAATTTTGGAGCGTGAACTTTGAGCATATTTCTGAATAAGTTTTATGTCACATATAAGCTAAATATCGAAATCTACAGCAAAAACATATAATTGGCAAACTTTTTCTAATAGATGATGTGTGAAAAAAACGGCTATAATATGCTTATTTTCAGGTTTTTTTCATGATGTGTGATACTAAACAATTGTGCTACTTTTTTTGTGCAACTGTTTTCATTGGCAGTTTCCTTAGACTTGACACAAGGTAGGATTTCGGTTTGGAGAACACTCAATACTGCGCATAATTGTCTATGGCAGCTAGAGATAAGTGGCCGTCTTGAATCATCTGCGATGTCAAAATCAAAGTAATTCACCATGGTCAGAAATTTTTCGGTAGGTTTTTCGTTGATTTTTACGGCAATTGTTGTGTTTTAACTATGATTTATAGTGCTGTAGGTACAAAAAAGCATGGACTTTTTTATAATGTTTATTTCAATACTATTTACATCGTAGTTTCGGACTAATCAGTATTAACTCACTGTGCTACCATACAATTGTGATACGTTTGTGTTTCTTTTGTATCACTGGTTGGACAAGTTCTGTTTCACCACAATTGTGCTACCATTTTAAGATTGGGATACACTTAGTTCTATAGTTGTTTAGCATTTGAGAAAGCAAACAATAATTGACTATTAGGAATGTTTTTATTAAGGAATTTGCTAGTTAAGCTTGTACCAGAAAAGATGGGTCAGTGACGTTGATACAGATGCAGAGGGTGGATTCACCTGTGTAATAACACAGAGGAATATTGAAAACAGGTACGCCTTAGGTCTCTTGTTAACTGACAAAGGGCAGTCTCTTGCTTGTCCTGTGTTCTTTAAATTTAATCTTTTGTAACGAAGTATGAGCCCACGGCGCATATTAAGCGGACGCAGTGCGTGAACAAATGATCACACTCATTTAAAGAACACTGCACAACCTGACAACGATCCGTTGTGAAAATTCAAACCCAAGTAGAAGACTTAATAAAACTTGCTCAAGATTATAATTTTGTTTTAATTTCGTCTGACGGCAATATAATTTTTATAAACTATACGTTTATAAAACTCCTAATGTACCCTCAACTTTATAGATTTTTGCTACCATTTTGTGCCACTATTGTGTCACCGTAGTGTAAATTTCTGTGCGACTTTTGTGTAACCGTCGCACAACATTTTGTGTCACTATTGTGTCATTTGCGTCAATATTTTGGACTTCACCCATTAAAGAATTGTAGGTACTGAAATTGATCTTTGTCGTACGCTATCAAGAGATTCTTGAATTTAATTATAGGTCTGTGTTGATCTGTGATATTATTACGTTTTTGGGTAGTACATAATGCCTTAAACTTTTTAGTGTATACTTCATCCGAGTACGCCTTATAAAAGTTGGTGGCGCGATCAGGGAGCCCACTCAATATTCGATGTTCGTTTATCGAGTTATATTTAAATATTCGTTTGGAAAAGGGCAGGAAAATGATGATTCGTTGAGGTACATTTTTTTATTATACGTACCATGTAGTACATAAATGGTATGTACAGTCAGTACCGTGCATTACCTGACCCCTTCTGCACAGAAGAAATGAGGAAGAGGGGTCAGGTAATGCAGGTAACCGACTGTACAATTTATCTAAATACATGTTTTCTACTGTGGCGCGGTCAGGGAGTATCACACTAAACTATCGACTTATTAAAAATCTTATTGATCGTTAATAAGGTTTATCAGAAATCAAACAGAATAATAACATCGATAAAAATGGTGTTGAGATAAGTATATTTGTATTAAATGACACACAACATCAATGTTTTATTAACTTTCCAACAATACAACATAATATTTATGAGTAGATACCTACTATAAAACAATTTACGATCATAACATTCTTAAATTATGATCTAACATTATGGCAAACATAAAATATAGTTGTGGTAATTTTGACTCAACATACAGAACATCAGAACCATGAAGCCCACCTTATACTCACTCACCAAACGCTTGATTTACATAGTCAAAAGAGACTGAGTCTTCACAAAATCTCATGAAGTACAAAATCTAAGGTTCTAATCAAGAAACGATTTTTTCGAAAATGTTCTGCTGATGAATTTTGAAGGTACTTGGAAAGTGTTAACTTACTAAAGATTACATTTTAAAGTTCACTGTAATAATTATCATATTTTCTTTCTTTCAATTAATTCGTGACAATGTTTTACAAGGCAGGTTTATATGGATATGCCGAAAGGGGACGTCCTACGAGAATATTAGTGACCTTATTGGTGATGTTTTTCAGAAAGGACGTGGGTCACACTCAGAAAAAGTGTACATTTGGTATCTTTTCTTGTCCCGCTACTTCATAATTATGTAAATATCTTATATTGTGATATTTTCTCTTTTTTCCCGCGTTTTTGCTATATTCGTTTATTAATACGAAGAGTTTTCTAGTATTTGAGCTTTAGTTTTCATTAAAAGAGTACATTTTTTGAATGTCAAAGCATTGTTAAATATCTCCCCATACATTTTTGTAGTGTCCCAATGACCATTTCACATTTTCAGAGATAAATTGTTACGAATATACATTGCTTTAATCATTGATTGTGGTTATATTATTCTTGATGAATCAATTAACTAAGTAGGACCAATTTTATTCGTAAATCATTCACAGATTTTTTATTTAATTATACGCAATAAAATTATAAATGCAATTATTTAAAGTGGTAGAAACTATTTTTTCCTATTCTGGCATCATCTGGTGATTTTAACGTAAGTTATATTTACTTACGTTAAAATCATGCGACAGCCACTATGTTTTCGCCGTAGTCGTGAAGTCAAGACATGTATCAAGTGAATATTTACAAAAAAAAACCTCGAGTGATAAACGACTAGTATTGTGGTAAGTTAATATATTTTTTGTTTACCTACTGTTTTCTTTTCTTATTTTTTGTATTATTTGATCGAATACGCTCAATGCTTGCATTTTAAACACGTGGTTTACTTAAAAATATTTTTAGACTAAAGTCTAAAAATATTAAAAAAAAAAAAAAAAAAAATGTGAGAAATTATAAATAATTTCTCATATTTCATTCTCATTTTCGTTACATTGCGTTACGCTACGAAACTGAGAAATTGTTAAGCTTAGTACACATCATCAAAAAGTACGTAATTATAGTCACGGGTACGTAAGTTGGCGAATGATTTTGTAGTGAGGGTGGAAATATACCTACATATGTACCTACATACTTATTCATAGGTATATCAGTGTAGTGATCACAAACACTTAAGTTTTCTGTCTTTACCTTTACTTTAAAAACAAAATAACAAATACAATAATAAATGGTTTGTAACACAAGTCAAAAAACTTAAATGCGTTTCAGTAAAATACCATGGCTTTTTTTTTTTTTTTCAGGATGGGAAATCATCAAATGACTTCTCCCGCTCTGGGCGGAGCGGGAGGGCGTTTCAGACTTTTACTGACTAAAACCCATCCGTGTTCCATCAGTTGCCCATGTGCCAGGGTCACGGTATCTCTTTCGATCAATCACGCGACCCCGGCAGGCATCGGTCCTAGTAGACCCCTACACTGCTGCTGACATCTCTTTGAGGCGCGCGTGGAACACTGCGCGCCGTCGACCCAAGCTTGGTCCTTACCGGGCGGCGAGCTACCCATTGGTCGCCACCCGCAAGCTCGCGCCTACGGTGGCCGGGAGTCCGCAATCGACTCCCGACGCCCGGGGCGTCTCCTCCTGCGGCGGCTAGGGACGTGAGGGCGCAGAGACTGCAACTCCCTCACGCGTCCCGCCTCCTCCTTCGCGAGCATTACTGCTTCGCAGAAGGAGGTGACGGCTTCCCATTCCCTCTCGCTCCGTACCATGGCTCGCACCAGGGCCGGACGCGAGAGGTCGCCGCCGCCGATCGCCTCCACGAGGACACGGCGGTGCTCCGCCCAGGCAGGGCACACCTCCACCGTATGCTCCACCGTGTCCTCCAGACGATCCTCGCAATGGAAACACCCGGACGTATCCTCCCGCTTTATCCTGAACAGGGACCCACCGAAGCACCCATGCCCGGTGAGAACCTGCGTCAGGCGGAAGGTGAGGACGCCGTGGCCCCTCTCTATCCACTCCTCAAAGAGGGGACTTACCGCCGCAATTGTGGCGTGCCCAAAATACCATGGCTCCTGTGTCAAATGCCGAAAGACAAAGAAGATAGCAGCCATCGACACCTTCTGAATTTGAAATTCTTTCCGAGTCTATCAGCTCAGTATACGGAGATTCGACACATAAGGAAAAAGCAGTTATAAAAAAAAAATGATTTGTTACAAAGTTTATTTTAACCATTCTAAATAAGTCTGAGAAGCCAAATATAATCACTTGTTTTATTTCTTTCAATCCATGTGTATCTACAATACCTTATTACATCAGTTTCGTGACGGAGACTTGCAGAATCGTTACCTATCAGTTTAGTTACAAAATTAAAATGTACACTTTTTCTGAGTATGACCCACGTGCGTAGTACTGGTGACCGGCGGCGTGCGTGTATAACCAGATGTATAAACTTAAATCAGCACAAGGAGTAGGTATGTAAGGATCGTAGCAGGTGGCGATCTGTAGTTTCTGCCTACCCCCATGGGCAAAAGCGTGAGTTTATGTATGTATGTATGTAAGGTATTGTATTGATGCAGAGTAGCTCTATACGTCCATTTGGAGTTGGACATCTAAACTAATCAAAGTATCTCTGAGGCGTTGTCTTTGCTCGCAGTTTAAAGGAAGGAGGGGCTGACGCGGCTCGCCCACCCTGATGCCAGTTACCAGTTCCATCGTCGTCTTCATGGCAGGGACGAAGTCACCTGAAAAATAATATATCGATTGGAACATAGTATATAGGCAACCGAAGGTGGTTAGACTTAGGTTGGCTGCAAAGGATTTATGTGGCAATAAGCAGATTAAGCTACTCATGCAAGTGGTAAAACCGGGTGTGAATAACATGTTCTTCTTATTGCTATTTGTCTTACAGGTATTAAAAACTACGGTTTTACGTAGGCACCCCACTAAGTTTTTGGAACGAAGTTCTTTAACGGATAACTATTTAAAGGGTAGGTTTATGTGACGACGCACTTTTTGCAAATGCTACGTGTCCTATTGTTAAAGTAGCCAGGAATAGACAAGTAGCAAAATTATCAAAATGGCAAATAACTTAGTTCTCAATGCCGAGAAAACGAAATGTGTAAAGTTCGCATTACCGAATGTTAGAAATCTAGATCCCAACATCGTCTTAGGAGGTGCTTGAAACTGTAGATAGTACAGTTTTTTGGGGAATAACAGTAGATATAGATGTCAAGTTGGCATCACAATTAATTTTCGCCAACATCTTATACAGGGTGATTGGAAGATGGGTGCAAAACTTTAAGGTGAATATAGTATAGACAATTTAGAACCATTTAAGCCATGGTTGTCTTAGACGAAGTCTTACCAAATTTTTTTACCCAAATTTTTAAGTTTTTTTTCGGAAATTCTCAAAATTTAATGTAAACTGCATAATTATGGCCAAATTGAATGATAAACGAATTCATTTTTTATTTATTTAATTAAAGTAATGTGTAAGCAACCAAGCAAAACATGTTTTAGGCTTCTGTGTCATTAGACATTTTTTTTACAGATATTTAAAGCTCAGAAAAAATAAAAAAAATGTACAATACGTCTTTTAAACCTTATTAAAAAAAAACGGAGGGTGCTTTTTTGTTCAAACCTTTTTGAAGACATGCTTGATAATCGCTCTTTCTTTTGAGGTATCATTTATGCGGATATCTTACAAATTATTGAAATTAGGACCTACAACCCAATTCGAGGGAGAAATTTTAAATTTTAGGCAGACTAATTAAAACAACATTTGAATTAAAATTATTTATTTTTCATGTTCAAAATGACGGCCGTGATTCCCTTACAGAAGCCTAAAACATGTTTTGCTTGGTTGCTTACACATTACTTTAATTAAATAAATAAAAAATGAATTCATTTATCATTCAATTTGGCCATAATTATGCAGTTTACATTAAATTTTGAGAATTTCCGAAAAAAAAAACTTAAAAATTTGGTTAAAAATATTTGGTAAGACTTTGTCTAAGACAACCATGGCTTAAATGGTTCTAAATTGTCTGTACTATCTTCGCCTTAAAGCTTTGCACCCATCTTCCAATCACCCTGTATATTAGGCAAAATTTACACTTAGAACAGTGATATTCATAATATCTTTTATCTTTAACCAGTCAATTACCGTAATTACAGACACAATTAAAAAACGATTGTGTCTATACCAAATGTGGTATCTCAGGGACTTAGAGGTTAAACGAGCAATTCTTGTATCCATACTAATATTATAAATGGGAAAGTGTGTGTGTCTGTTTGTCCGTCCTTCACGACAAACCAGAGTGACGAATTGACATGATTTTTTAAGTGGAGATTGTTGCAGGGATGGACAGTGACATAGGCTACTTTTTGTCTCTTTCTAACCCCCCACTTCCCTAAAATAGGGGATGGAACGCGGTATTCTCAGGAACTACTGGGTCGAATTGAAAAATTCTTTTTGAGTCGGGTAGCCTATTTATTGAGGAAGGCTATAGGCTATATAACATCACGCTATGATCAAAAGGAGCGAAGCAGCAACAAAAAAATGGACGAAAACTGGCAGACTTCGATGCGACGGGAAGGGTCAGGGGAGCAAATATTTGACGCGGACGAAGTCGCGGGTAGAAGCTAGTATATATATAATCTGAATCTCGGAAACGCCTCCAACGATTTTCATGAAATTTAGTATATAGGGGGTTTCGAGGGCGATAAATCGATCTAGCTAGGATTTATTTTTAGAAAATGTAATTTTATACGTTATTTCAATTATCAACATAATCGATAATCAATTTAAAAATAAACTTCATATTTCATCAGAATGTACTTTGTATTTAAATATAATTTCTAAAAAAAAAACCGAGCAAAGCTCGGTCATCACGGTACTTAATACTAGAAATAAGACAAACTACGTGCCTCCTTGAAGGTTCATTCATTTATTGGGCTTGGTATAACCTTTTATAACAAGCTCAACCTTTTCAAACTTTTTTTTTAGATTTCCAAGACTAGAACTTATTTTGATATCTATTGAGACATCATATTAAGTTCTTGTCTAACATTTACTTATTTAATTCTTATACTTTGTAATATGTTTTATTTTCTACCAGTAGTGCTAACTAAGCTGGTAAAATAAGGATTTGATCGATCACCTTGTGATGCTATAGCGTCAACAATTTTATTCAGTCTCTGCTGCAAAACCCTGGCTTTCACCACATCTCCATCCTTCACTGTCTCCACAATATTATGGACTAGGTCTGGAAACAGGTTGGCAACGGTCGCGATGCTGGAGTCGTGGCCCATCAGAACTGATGGGGCGATGTGCTGGAATTAAATGTGTAAAAACTAGAACGAAGCAGAAGTCGCCATTACAACAATTAACAAATGCTTCTTGGGTCGTAGTTAGAAATTAGGAAGTAATTCTTTTAAACGGCTGAAAAAGGTTTAGCATAATCATCAGCATTTCAGCCGAAGACGTCCACTGTTGGACATAGGCCTCCCCCAATTTGGGGGGTACGCCTTAATCGCCACGCGTGGCAGACGTGTTGGCGATCGCAGTATGGTTGTAATTTGTGTAGAGAACACTGCTGCCCATTCTCTAGTAAGTCCCTTAGTCGCTTAGTAGCCCTTAGGACACCCACGGTAATATCACACCTCTTTTGCCCGAAGTGGGGGGGCAGAGGTGTTTAATACCTACACCCAGATCTCGCATTCGTACTTTCAATAGTAAACTGTGGAAATAATAATTTTGCACGATTCCATAACAATATCTTTGAAGCTGTTTTAGGGTGTCTCCATCAATTAAGTACTAGCTTCTGCCTGCGACTTTATCCGCGTTAAATTCCTTGTTCCCCCGACCCTTCCCTTCGCGTCGAATCGCCTACCCGTGAGATGTTCCCCGTCTTTGCAACATTTTTCATTACTGCTCCGCCCCTCTTTGTTGTAGTGTGATGGCCTATAGCTTTTTTAGATAAATAGGCTACCTAACACAAAAAGAATTTTTCAATTCGGACCAGGAGTTCCTGAGATTAGCGCGTTCAATCAATCAAACAAACAAACAAATTCTTCAGCTTTATAATATAATATTAAATATTAATATTATATATAGTAATATAGTATAGTATATATAGTATAGATGTTCAGACACCAAAAGAGATAAGTAATCCGGGCTGTCGGATACAGGTGAAGTTTATTTAAAAACCGAGAGATATTTTCGAATGTAATTTAATTTGATAAATGAACTGTTTTGATGAATGAAATGACGGTTTTTGTAGCATGAATGCGAACGTGCCTTTAAGCGTAGCGACGTGGAGCGCACATCCCTGTCTAGTGCCTGCGCCCCCGCACTAACCGACAGTAGGCGAAGAATCACGAGTCCCTACTCCACGTTCGCGACCGCTCTTGATATTTATCTGCTTTTACTCGCTATACGTTTTTTTTTAAATACTAAAAATCCTATATTTTGTTTTCAATTTTTTTTTTTCATTCATCCGTTTCTAAACCGATGGATGTTTTCCACGGAGCAAATGTTTTCCATCAACCCTGCACCCTAATTGCGAAACACACTATTGAATTATTTTGAAGCTTATTTGTCATTCATTCTTTCATATTATGTTCGAAAAAATGGTTTGCTTAGCAACGTTAACAACGCCATGAACATTGCGGTACTGACAAAATGAAACTGATTTCTACTGATAGTGTAGTACGCAATTACCCCTCAGGTTAGTTATTTCTTTTGGTGACCTTACTTATTATCTACTTTTTCCATACCTACGGGCGTAAAAAATTATACAACGTTATACGAGCCCATCTTCAGATGTCTACAAGAAAATATGGGTCATGAAAAATTCAGTGTTAAACTTACATGGTTAGCAATGAATATCTTCTGGTCTTCAGCCAGCAAGTCAGCGACTTGATCAGCGATTCCAAGGTCAGCCTTGGCACCTTTGAAGTTAGGCAGCTTGGTTGAGGCTTCAGAGAATAACTGCCGTATGTTCACTGAAAAGCATTTTGTAAAGGCATTAAATAATAAACCTCTCCCGCCGCGGCCTCCAACCATTTTTTTTGGATGGGAAATCATCAAATGACTTCTCCCGCTCTGGGCGGAGCGGGAGAAGACTTTTACTGACTAAAACCCACCCGTGTTCTTTCAGTTGTGCCGGGGCCACGGTATCTCGCTTGAACAATCTCGCGACCCCGGCAGGCATCGGTCCTAGTAGACCCCTTCACTGCTGCTGACATCTCTTTGAGGCGCGCGTGGAACACTACGCGCCGTCGACCCGAACCTGGTCCTTACCGGGCGGCGAGCTACCCATTGCTCGCCACCCGCAAGCTCGCGCCTACGGTGGCCGGGAGTCCGCTATCGACTCCCGACGCCCGGGGCGTCTCCTTCTGCGGCGGCTAGGGACGTGAGGGCGTAGTGACTGCCACTCCCTCACGCGCCCCGCCTCCTCCTTCGCGAGCATTACTGCTTCGCAGAAGGAGGTGACGGCTTCCCATACCCTCTCGCTCCGTACCATGGCTCGCACCAGGGCCGGACGCGAGAGGTCGCCGCCGCCGATCGCCGTATGGAAACACCCGGGCGTTTCCTCCCACTTTATCCTGAACCCATCGAAACACCCATGCCCGGTGAGAACCTGCGTCAGGCGGAAGGTGAGGACGCCGTGGCGCCTCTCTATCCACTCCTCAAAGAGGGGACACCGCCGCAATTGTGGCGTGCCCAGCGCTAGGTTGCGATGCGACAATCGAACCCGCCATGTCACCATGAGATCCTGCCGGAGCTCTGTCCGCCGTGCCACGATTTGTCGCGGCAGCGGAGTTTCGCCCCGGCGGCGGCGTTTCGCCTCCTCGCGCCACTCCCACATGTGCGCGAGGACCTTTGCCTCCAGATCCCATGGTGGCATGGCCTCCAACCCTCAGCTGTAATTCGTCTCATACGACATCGTGGCCCGCCATAGTTGCGATCTCGCTCAAGCACCGCAACCTAGTTGTTGGCCGCTACATCGCGTCGTCGGCTTGTCTGCAAAAGCCCTGATGAGCGGCCCCTCCCGGGTTCCTCTTCGTTTCATCGTGGGTGTCCAAACTACGGGTATTGAGCCCCTCCGCTTCGATAATGCGGGAATCTACCGAGGGGCCATATATGTAGGAACACATTGCCCAACCCTTCGGGGAACAAGGCGTGATGTAATGTTTATGTTTCTGCATGTAAATACATTACCTATTACTTTTCTCACATCATGCGAGGCCCCAAATGACTTAGCCCGACCCAGGATTTAAACTTAGGACCTCACGTTTAACTGTGGCGCTAGCGACCTCGAGACTAGAAGCGCGGTCATATTTGCACGAATTTTGAGGCAGACTATAATTTGCCAATGACATCACAAGTTCACAACCCAAGCATGCATGCGATCCTCTATTTTAACCGATTATCAAGGGATGATTGAATTGAATAAAATGAAAGTGATCCACGTGAACCAGATTACCATCGACTCCGGTCATCATAGGGAAGTGATAGTAGATCAGGGGCAGGGTCGGTGCTGCCGCGGAAACTCTCTGCAGGTAGCACACTAGTTCGTCCACAGTCTTGGGCTTGTAGTACAGCTCCGGAAGAGTCATCATACCGTCAGCTCTTAATTTCTCTGCGTGTTCTGCCTGAAGAGAAAAAACATTCAAGAGAATTTTATATGTAACACAAATGTGAAACACTCGTTATACCTCATACAGATCAGACAAACAAATTTGGAAGATTAAAAATCTCTTATAAGTGCAACACCAAAAAACAATATATATTTGGAAAATGTGAATCCTATCATATACATATGTACATACATATGTATGTCAAAGCAATAGTAAAGGTAAATGGCTAAGCAGAAAAGGAGTGAAAGAAATATGAACAAGGCAACGGGACAGAAGTAGATTATGCTTAGATGGTTTGGCCATGTTGAGAAGATGAATGAAGGGCGACTAAGAAATGGTATTTACAAGGCAGATATGAGTGGAAATGCCAGCGGGGCGAGCACGGCCTCTGTGTCTGTGATAGGCTTGAGTCACGCATTATATCACGATTTATGATCCCAAACTGTGATATAAATTTGTGAATCAAGCGTGATAGTGATAACTTAACAGACAGCTGTGCTGTTGGGGAGTTTGTTCCGCCACTTCTGCCCAGCTAAAGCACTAGGAAGTGTCGAAGGGCGGGCGTTTTGGGGGGACTGTCTTGTGTAACTTTGACGTTCAATAAGTGCTGACTCTCAGCCTAGTTTGAATAAATGACTTTTGATTTTGATTTTGAGTGGGCTGTAATCGCCCCGCAGGAGGGGACGCCCTAGAACATATAGTGACCTTACTCGTGATGTTCTTCAGAAGGATCAGGTGCGTAGTACTTGCAATTGGCGTGCGTGTATGACTGGATTATGAACGTAATCGAGGCAAAAGGAGTAAGTAGGGATCCTAGCGTAAGGTGACGTTCTGTAGTTTCTGCTGGTTCCTCAGTGTTATTTCATGGGAAGATGGTGTGAGTTTATATGTGTTTGTAAATATTACCAATTCTAAAACATCCGGTAAGGGAGCACCTCCGACTTGAGCGATGACTTTAGTACCAAGAGGTCTCGCAGCTGTTGTCCAGGTTTCCAGGAGTGACTTCCTCTCTTTCACGCTCAAGGCCATGCCTTCTCCAGTAGTTCCACCAACTTTGAGAGAAAATAAGTAACTAAAAATATTATACACCACGACATTTTAATCGTCTAACAACGGCAGCCCACTTCATGTATCCAATTACTACTACACATCCATAAGAAAAAAAATAACATTTGAATAACTAAAAGGTAAAAATATAATTCATTAAGATGATGCATGACGTAGTTTGAAACTGATATTTTGTCTCATGGAAAATGGAGATGGAATGATCTAATCGACTCGTGCGCTTGGTAGGTATGTTCTGTATGTCTGATACGTAATCATTATTAACAGGATGTTTTATGATTCTGATGCATTATTTATTTTTCTTATTACCTATCATCTTAATTAATGGTAACAATTTTTTAATCACGCCTAGAGGTATATTATGTCGGATACATTGAGTGGACAGCCTTTGTAAGACGACTAAACTATCACGGTGTGTAAAAAGAAAAACATCATGCCTAAGTCTCCCGAGTGCTCCCCGATCAATATCATGAACCCAGGAAGATTCTTTTCTTGGGTTCACAATATCGGAAGGACGATTTCAATACGTCATCGAATGTCGCCACCTTATATTTGCCGTCGGCATCGAGAGAATTTGAGAGTTGTTCCTTAGTGTATACGCCCACATTTCTTCAGTTTTGTTTAAGTCCCATATAATAGAGGGCGACCTTATTGCCATCAGCCGGGCACAAATACAGACTTCAGTCAGTTAAAGAAAAAATCTCACATATAAACTCAATAGCATTTTTCCCCGACCTCAAAGGTCGGACCCAGTACCTCAAGCGCCAGCAGTAGTGCTTGCGCCCATTAGTATTAGTGCAATGCGGCAGCAATTATTGCTCACTATACTAAGTGCTTTCAACAGTGCTTTCCCAATGGTAACGGATGAGACTATGTAAATATAAAGACTCACGAGTTGTTTGTTAAAAGTTCGAATCCAGACAGACCCTTTTTTTAGTGTGAAACATTTTATCATCACTGCTTGCAAGATTGGGAAGGCAATATCGTGAGGAAACCGGCATGTCTTAGAACTAAAAATGTAAAGGCATGTGAAGTCTACCAACCCGCAGTGGGCTTGCGTGGTGGGCAAATTCGGCCCACTTGGCCTGTGTCTAGGACACAAGCCAAGTGGGCCGAAATTGCAGTGGGAACAGTATAGGCTGATCATGTTATATGGTGATAATTACCAAGAATGCCGTTGACTCGATGTTTGTCCAAATGTGCCATGTAGCTGGGTATGATGGAGTGGTTTACACATCCTGACTCCTTGAAGGGAGTGAACACTGGCGCCAAAATGCCAGTAACTTCAAAAACCTGTTGTCAAATATAACAAATGAAAGTTGGAGTGTCGGGTGCATCCAAAACAAGGAATAATAAAAACTGCGGGTTATTTGCGTAACATACTAACAGCTTTTTTTTTGGGTGGGAAATCATCAAATGACTTCTCCCGCTCTTCGTGTCAGACTTTTACTGACTAAAACCCACCCGTGTTCCTTCAGTTGCCTGTGTCAGGGCCACGGTAACTCTTTCGA
The DNA here is from genome assembly GCA_932294355.1 of Aporophyla lueneburgensis. Classification (NCBI taxonomy): domain Eukaryota; kingdom Metazoa; phylum Arthropoda; class Insecta; order Lepidoptera; family Noctuidae; genus Aporophyla; species Aporophyla lueneburgensis. The sequence goes on from OW028749.1 coordinate 24,346,969, forward strand.
ACACATCTCGTGACCTTCGCAGAACATACTAACAGTAGGACTGGCTTTGGCGTGTAGGTCGTCATGACTGGTGTGCTAAATCTACTTTATAAACATATATACCACTCTGTATATCAATATAAAATCGAATATATTTCTGGTCGGGGGATACCCTTCCAGACTAGATATTAGAGTTGCCATAAAGTACAAAATTCTAGGATGCGATTTACAAAAAAATAGATTCTATGTGATTTATCGTACCAGCACTAAAGCGTTGCAGGTTGATATAACAATACATTTCCTGTTTACATACACTGGGGCTACAAATGGGGCTTAAAGTCCGGACGCGAAGCAGGAAGAATTTCGTATTTTAACCTTTTATTACCTGTCTCTGTCACTCCCGCGTAAATATAATGAGTCTCGCTCGCACAGATGCAATGGCCGCCGTCCTCAGGGATAGTGAACCTTTTACCTGAGACAGTAAGGTTTGTTCTTGTTTGCATGTGGTTTTGGTTGGCCTTGAGTCAAAAATGGCAAAATTGCATCAGTCACGTAAAAGAAGAGGAATCGAAATTAGATAGACTAGATAATAATGTAGACAAAACTGTCGATTCTTTTGTAATAAATGTGACAGGCGAGACTTCTTCGGAAAGCAGTTACTCCGATACAGAGGAATCGGATTCTGATTTTTGCATTTTCTTTTTTTATTTCTGCCGAATTAGTACTTGTCTCGATTTTTATAACTTATAGGTAATATAGATAAATCTAAATAAATAATTTAAATAATAATACAAATTTATTTAATAAGTTGGTAAATTTTCTTTCTCCTTCAAATATTTCACGTAAACCGCACTAAAAACAAAAATGTTTGTGACCACTGTCAGTAGGTAAAGAGGTCATTGTACGAAATTCTTCCTGCTCCGCGACTGGACTTTAGTGACAGTTAAGCCTTATTTATTGGACGCAGGTTTCTTCCCTAAAGCACACAATAAAATTGAAGCAAGAAATGACTTGCTTCTTGTCATCGTCATCATCGTTTCAGTTGTCAGACATCCACTGCTGTCTGGAGGACACGGTGGAGCATACGGTGGAGGTGTGCCCAGCCTGGGCGGGGCACCGCCGTGTCCTCGTGGAGGCGATCGGCGGCGGCGACCTCTCGCGTCCGGCCCTGGTGCGAGCCATGGTACGGAGCGAGAGGGAATGGGAAGCCGTTACCTCCTTCTGCGAAGCAGTAATGCTCGCGAAGGAGGAGGCGGGGCGCGTGAGGGAGTGGCAGTCTCTGCGTCCTCACGTCCCTAGCCGCCGCAGGAGGAGACGCCCCGGGCGTCGGGAGTCGATTGCGGACTCCCGGCCACCGTAGGCGCGAGCTTGCGGGTGGCGAGCAATGGGTAGCTCGCCGCCCGGTAAGGACCAAGCTCGGGTCGACGGCGCGCAGTGTTCCACGCGCGCCTCAAAGAGATGTCAGCAGCAGTGTAGGGGTCTACTAGGACCGATGCCTGCCGGGGTCGCGTGATTGTTCGAAAGAGATACCGTGACCCTGGCACATGGGCAACTGATGGAACACGGGTGGGTTTTAGTCAGTAAAAGTCTGACACGCCCTCCCGCTCCGCCCAAAGCGGGAGAAGTCATTTGATGAATTCACATCCTGAAAAAAAAAAAAAAAAAAAAGACATCCACTGCTAGACATAGGCATCCCCCAATCTACAGATGTTTGCCATAATCGCCACACTTGGCAGGCGCCTTGGCGATCAAAGTATGTTGATAAAAGCATAGAAAACGCTGCTGCCCATTCTCTAGTAAGTCCCTTAGTCACCTTTTACGACACCCACGAAATGGTAAAGTGCTATGCTTTACGTCTAATACCACACGGAACATACAATATAATGAAAATAATGCAATTCGTAATAAGCAATAGTAAAATTCACTTACCATTGCGAATATTGAAGAAATCAAAAGATATACACAGAACAGTTACGGTGTAAGAACGCGAGATGACTGAACTGAATCCGATGTCTTGTAATGTAATACTCTAGGAAGCTAATGGAAAGTAGGTGAGCTAGATAGGATACCTAGAAGTTGTGGCTAAAGGGAAATCTTAGCTCATGCAGAGTGAAAGCACGTAGATATTGAGCTACTAGTTAGTGCCCGCGGCTCCACTCGCGTGGTACTGGAGTAAAATGAAGCCTATATCTTTGCCCCTAAATGCCATCTACCTCCTTGCTAAAATTTATAGAAATCGGTACAGTGGTTAAGGCGTGAACAGATAAAGGCTCCCAAAGGCGTTGCATCTTTAATAAAACGATTTCTGTGAAAACCGCGTGGAAGTTGATCTTACCGTTACCTATGTTTCAATTTATCTATACAAATATTATAAAGCTGCAGAGTTTGTTTGGTTGAACGCGGTAATCTCTGGAACTACTAGTCCGAATTGAAAAAAATCTTAATGTGTTGGGTAACCTATTTACTGAGGGAGGCTATATAACATCACGCCAAAATCAGAAGGAGCGGAGCAGCAACGAAAAATGGACGAAAACTGGCAGGCAATTCGATGCCACGGGAAGGGTCAGAGGAGCGAAAATTTGACGCGGACGAAGTCACGGGCAGAAGCTAGTAGGTAATATTAGTAGGTATGGATATCTATGTCATAATGCCCAGATAACTATTTCTCTGTTACGTTTATTCCCGGACGTAATTAATTAAATAATTAATTATCTTAGGACAACCAACACAACGTTATCTGATCCCAAACTAGGCAGAGCCTGTACTATGGTAACCAGACAACTGATAAACATACTTATATATTTCTAAATACATACATATTATAGATAAATTACACCCAGACACAGAACAAATGATCGTGCTCATCACACAAAGATTTGTCCTGGGTGGGAATCGAACCCACGACCTCAGTCTTAGCAGTCAGGGTCACTAACCACTAGACTAACAGGTCAGTCAAAGATCAAAGAATAGCACCATCCCATTTCTTCCTGCAGGTGACTAAGGGACTTACAAGAGAATGGGCTGCAGCGTTCTTTATGCATTTCATCACCAATTATGACAAACAACCTAATTTTTTGGGGCCTATGTCCCGCAGTGGATGTCTTTTGGCTGAAATGATTATGACGACTATACAGGATGATTGGAAGATGGGTGCAAAGCTTTAAGGTGAAGATAGTATAGACAATTTAGAACCATTTAAGCCATGGTTGTCTTAGACGAAGTCTTACCAAATATTTTTAACCAAATTTTTAAGTTTTTTTTCGGAAATTCTCAAAATTTAATGTAAACTGCATAATTATGGCCTAATTGAATGATAAATGAATTCATTTTTTATTTATTTAATTAAAGTAATGTGTAAGCAATCCAGCAAAACATGTTTTAGGGTTCTGTGTCATTAGACATTTTTTTACAGACATTTAAAGCTCAGAAAAAATAAAAAAAATTGTACAATACGTCTTTTAAACCTTATTAAAAAAAAACACGGAGGGTGCTTTTTTTGTTCAAACCTTTTGACATGCTTGATAATCGCTCTTTCTTTTGAGGTATCATTTATGCGGATATCTTACAAATTATTGAAATTAGGGCCTACAAACCAATTTGATAGAGAATTTTTTTATTTTAGGCAGACTAATTAAAACAACATTTGAATTAAAATTATTTATTTTTCATGTTCAAAATGACGGCCGTGATTCCTAATACAAACACGGCCCCGTCTTCTAACTTCTGTAGTCGTTATTTTCAACATCATCTCCTGCCTCATTGTCTCAAACGCTGAATTTATTCTTTGTATCAATTCTTCTCTAGTGTTTATTTCTATGTTGTTATACACCAGTTCCTTGGCCCGGCCCCACACGAAAAATTCCAACGGGGTCAGATCTGGGGAGTGAGCGGGCCAAGGGATGGGATGGATCCATCCCTGCCGATCCAGCTATCAGAAAAGCAATTTTTGAGGTGTTCCCTTACATTTAAAGTCCAATGCGCTGGACAGCCGTCTTGCTGAAAGATGACTGTTCGGTCTCTTTCGAAGATCGGGACACCTGATTCCTCTACCAGCAGTGGTAAATCAATTTGCAGAAATTGCAAATAATTTTCGCCATTAGATGGATCAGGCAAAAAGTGGGGCCCAATCAATGTTCTGCCAATTATTCCAGCCCATACATTCACAGAGAATTTCATCTGAAATGACACCTGCTTCTTAAAATGTGGATTGTTGTCTGCGTCGGCCCATTCATGGATGTTGTGAAAGTTTGTAATACCTTCCCTTGAAAATTTACTTTCATCCGTCCACAAGATTGATTTCAGAAACCACGCATCTTCGATGTCTCTGTTGAGGAGGAAACGGCAGAACTGAATTCTTCTTTGAAGATCTTGCTCTACTAGACCTTGCACACTCCTGCCATGGAACGGATACTTATCATTTTGGTGCATTGTATGCCACACCTTCCATTGAGAAATGTTTAAATTTCGAGCTACTGCTCTAGTACTGGTAGTAGGATCCGCTTGAAATGCTGCTAAAATGTCTTCGTCGACGGCAGTTTCGTGTCTGCCCGGTTTGACTCCAGGTTCCACGCGGTGAAACCCATCTTGGGCAAGACGACGAAACGTGTTGTAAAACACTCGGACATTCGGTATCCTGCGATTCGGATAGCGCTCTTGATACATCCGTCGCGCCAAAGATCCATTGCCGTCTGCTCTACCGTACATAAATACGATATCCGCACATTCTTGATTGGAAAAAGTAGCCATAGTCACTTAACAATTAAGAAAAACGGCGTAGGAGCGCACTAAATGTCAACTCAACACAATTAAGTCAAAAATCAACACGTGCAGGAGCGCAAAGCTACGACTGGACACGGTGAAACAAAAAAGTTCAAAACTAACGCAAACAACACGTGCAGGAACGCAAAGGGCTACAACTGAACACGGTAAATTGTGAATCAACACGACAACGTCCACTCACAAGGGCAGTAGTTTGACTAATAAGTAAAAGATGTAACGGCTTCATCACATACCGACTGACCCTGACTAAAGAAAAACCACTTTGTTGCCTCAGTAACTAAGACCATTTTGCTGTAAAAACCAACTCTTATCGCTTTTTGCTATTCATTGGGCGTTCTACCAGGAAATGGCGTCGCACCGCGCTCGGTGGCCATTGTTTAGAGAATCCCCTCAATGGGTTCCCCTCAATTGGTTCCTGCATGTGCCAAAAATTCTTAGAATTGAACAATGTTATCATTTCGAGCACATAAAGTATTCTTTTAAGCAAAAATTTTGTGTTTTGTTAGACTGCCTAAAATTTAATTTCTCCCTCGAATTGGTTTGTAGGTCCTAATTTCAATAATTTGTACGATATCCGCATAAATGATACCTCAAAAGAAAGAACGATTATCAGGCATGTCTTCAAAAAGGTTTGAACAAAAAAAGCACCCTCCGTTTTTTTTAAAATAAGGTTTAAAAGACGTATTGTACAAATTTTTTATTTTTTTGAGCTTTAAATATCTGTAAAAAAAATATCTAATGACACAGAAGTCTAAAACATGTTTTGCTTGGTTGCTTACACATTACTTTAATTAAATAAATAAAAAAAATATTCATTTATCATTCAATTTGGCCATAATTATGCAGTTTACATCAAATTTTAAGAATTTCCGAAAAAAATACTTAAAAATTTGGTTAAAAAAATTTGGTAAGACTTCGTCTAAGACAACCATGGCTTAAATGGTTCTAAATTGTCTATACTATCTTCACCTTAAAGCTTTGCACCCATCTTCCAATCACTCTGTATATCAATAATTTATTGAACTCCACAATGTGTAGGTACTGTGGTCGTAACTTACAATACAATAATATCGTTCTGGGCTCAATAGTAGGGGTGAGTAAGCTTCAAAACTATCAGTGTAATATTTATCTAATTTCAATTTTCTTATTTTTTACGTCCATATTTTCATAATATATTTCTCCTGTTTAAGAAAAGGTCATTTTAGAAGAAATAATAACAATTCAACGGTTCTACTGCTATAGGAAGAGTTGGAAGTCCCATCCAAGTTCCACGAAATATAAGTTCATTTCATGGGCAGAAATTATGCAGAAAGATATGTGAAAACGAAAGAGGTAATGATTTGTAGTTCGTACTCTGACCGAAGAAAAGACGCAGAGCTTTACCTAAAAAAAGTATATTAAAACGCAAAATTGTCAAAACAGGCACTTTGACATTCTACAAAAAATCAACAAAAAATTATAGCAGATTGTTCTGCGTGTCTCTTAAAAAAACCACTAAATGTAGAGTAGTGAAGTTTAAATTATTTCAAAATGCTGTCGTTGACTGGGCCGCCAGATGCATCATCAGCGGGATCTAATCTGGTTGGAATGTATGCACCCGGCGTTCAGTTTGTTCAAGTCGCCAGAACGAATACCAGGAAAACGGAGAAATATGTCCTTGTTATCTACACCGGCGGCACCATAGGCATGATACCAACTGATGATGGTAAGACGTTTACTTCCTTCCCTTGGAATTTTATTTACAACTACTGACACCTACGTAACCGACATAGCTCGAAGAATTGCCAAACTTAACACCGGCTCCCAACGTTGGCCCCAACGACACGCGCCTAACGTGTGGATCTAGAAAATGGGCACTCCAATGTTTGGGCCAATGTTATTTTTTTTGATCCACACGTTGAGCGTGTGGCGTTGGGGCCATCGTTGGGGCCAACGTGTGGAGCCGGCGTAAGTGGTAGTGGGCAGGAAACATACGCAGAACAGACGGCTGATGAGGGCGGAAGGTTCGGGAGTGGCGTCCGCGTACTGGAAGACGTAGGGTAGGAAGGCCTCCCACAATATGGATAGATGACCTGGTGAAGGCCGCAAGAATCCGCTGGAAACAAGCAGCATATAACCGATCATAGCGGTGCTTGGGGAAGACGTATGTCCAGCATTGGACGTCTTTGTTGCGGTTTTATCCGCGGAAGTCTCGATCCCGTAGGTTATCAGAGTAAAATCTTATGTCGTGATCTAGGTTATGGTCTACTCATGTTCAAAATTAAATGCAAATCCGCTCAGTCAATTTGGCTTGAAAGCGTAAGAAACAACGCAGTTTAGAAAACAACACGGTTTTTTTTTGTCGATGGGAAGTCATCAAATGTCGTCTCCCGCTCTAGGACGGAGCGGGAGGGCGTGTCAGACTTTTACTTACTAAACCCACCCTTCCTTCAGTTGCCTATATGCCAGGGCCACGGTAACTCTTTCACAACAGATCTCGCGACCCTGGCAGGCAAACATCACGGTTACGCAGACATACACTTTTTTTTGGATGGGTAATCATCTAATGACTTCTCCCGCTCCGTTTTAGACTTTTACTGACTACACACACAGTTGCCCATGTGCCAGGGTCACGGTAACTCTTTCACGACAAATCTCGCGACCCTGGCAGGACGCAGACAGGCACTTCAAACGCGACTTTTATTTAATTTTAATGTTTTAAATTGCTGATTGGGCCTGTTCTTGACCTTGTGACCCTTGATGCAGAGCGATGAATGATTATTATCATATGTATATTACATAGACATAGAAGCCGTATCAAGTAGAAATCCAGTTCCTGACAAATGTTGTAGAGCACAATTTTCGCTCTTAACATTTATGTGATTATGTCAAGGGGAGTTGCCTGGGCAGCAGTTTGGCCCAAGAGTGATCTATATATATGTTTATCCTGGAACATGGAAGTATCTACCTATAGCATTTACCGACTCAATCTATGTCATGCAAATAAAATTAATTGCTCCATAATAAACGTACTAAAATAAGATCCAGTCGGTGTGATTACAATCTAGTCGAATATCTATTGAGTCGAATGTATATTGAATATATGTCACTCTAAATTCCTCATCGAGTATGTTAATCCTTCGGTTGTCTGAATTTTCAGTCTGCCTTTATACGCGGGAAAATACCTGACGGTCAACTTGCATACTTATAGGTACTCAAGTAATAGAACAAACAACAGGCGTAGCATGACTCATTCTATCCCTATTCTACCGAGAATAGAGAAGGTTCTTTCTCTCACACACCATGTAACTACCTGTGTTTACAAATAAAAATTTCTTATTCTTATCCAATTTGATATCTCTTTTGTTTTTTCGTCGATCTGCAAAACGAAAGTGAATAGGCGTATTTTGGGCACGCTCGTTCCATCAGAATCATAGACCTCATCTATCACTTTCCATCCATCACATGTGATCGAGGTCAAGAGAAGGCCTGCACGGACTATTTAATAAAAAATCTAATATCTAAGCATCCTCATTAACTACAGCACTAGCTATCGAAAGTTAGCACTAGTAGCGAATCTAGATTCGCGGTTCTGTGAAAACAAAGTTAGTTATTCTTTCCATAGCAACGGTACAGAAGTACCTAGTGCTGTAGTTAATGGGGATGCTTAGATATTAGATTTTTTATTAAATAGTCCGTGCAGGCCTCTTGACCTCGATCACGCCTGATGGAAAGCGATAGATGAGGTCTATGATCAATGTGACCAACTTCAAAGATCTTGTCTGACTTAAAAGCAAGAAAACTGCCATATTCTGCTAAATCTGTAAGTTAAAAATGTCAACATAATGCCAAAATATTTCTAGCCTGCCTACTGCCAGATTAGAAAAACGTTAACTGATCCTGCCAGATGTTAAAGTAAAGTGCTAAACTTGCCAGAAAGGCAGGGTCCTGCCATAAATGGTCACACTGTCTATGATGTAACGAGCGTGCCCAAAATACGCCTATTCACTCTCGTTTTGAAGGTAGACAAGTTAAATCCGAACGGGAACACAGACGTAGCCATAGGGTTCTACCATTTGGCTGTGTACATAATAAAGGTGTCATTTTCTTTGACCAAAATTACGTAATTGACTTAAAAGTATCTATAGGAGTTCCAAAAAATATAATAGATAAATAATTTCACCTGCTATTTTAACATATTGCATAAAAGCTAAATTTTATCATGCATCTTTGTGCACCCCAGTATCCTACAGATATTTCGTTAATTCATTTTCTTAGACATTAAATAAATGACTTAAATATAAAAAAAAAACAGAACTATATTATCTACTTTATTTAATTACTAGCTGTTGCTTGCGGCTTCATTCGCGTGGAGGTCGGAAATTATCCTGCGGGAATGTATTACCGGAATAAAAGTACTCAATGTGTTAATCCAGGTTATAAACAATTTGTGTGCCAAATTTCATTCAAATCCATTTAGCAGTTTTTGAGTGAAAGATTAACAAACATCCATACATCCTTATAAACTTTAACAATTATAATATAACTAGCTTTTGCTCGCAGCTTCACTCGCGTTAAAAATAACAATAAATATAGTTTTTTTTTTATAAAAGTGTCCAATGTTACTTCTCATACTTCCAACTTTCCAAGAATATGTGTACAAAGTTTCATGATGATCGGTTAAGCAGTTTTCGCGTGAAAGCGTAACAAACGAACTTACATTCACATTTATAATATGAGTAAGGACAGTAGGATACCTACGTATAAATTTTATTTTTAAATATTATAATTTCATAGTACAAAACATTTTAAAATACAAAAATATATGTAAAACTGATTTTTATTAATACGGTAAAAGGGGAATTTATGGTATTCGGTAGGGTTTTCCTAGGTCATCGGTCCATGCGATAAAGATTATATTATCAATCTATACTACCGTTTCATAATTAATTATTATCAATGCACGTAATTTTATGCAGAACTTACTTCTGTATCGACTCGGTGAATGAGCGATGCGCTTTTGCACTTTAGGTCGTCGTTTGGTTCCCGCACGTAACAAAATATGTGTAGAGGCTGTAGCCCGGGCTATAATACGGAACTTATTGGTTTTTCTTACAAGATTTATTATTTAATTTGTAAAACAAACATCTTTGGATCTGTAAACACAAATAACAAGATGATGTAAAGTTAAAAACATCTGATTCTATATGTTAGATCAGACTAGCAGTGCTCGCGGCTTCTCCCGCGTGGATGTGAAAATGGACGTGGTACCGGGACAAAAAGTAGCCTATGTTACTATAACATTAGCTATCTGCGAGTTAAAGTCCCGTCAAAATCGGTCAAGCCGTTTCAGAGATTATCTGGAACAACCAGACACAAAGACGGACAAACGAAATTAAAAAAAAATATTTTAATGCAATTTCCGTATATTCTTTCATATGGATTTAGTGAAAAGCTGTTAATTTGAAATTACAAACAGACACTTCAATTTTATTTATTTGTAAATATGTATGTATTTATAGATAGGAATAGTAAGTATCTTAACCCTTATTTATTTTTTAGATACTTGTCCTCTACGTCATATTTATTTATCTGTATTTCGTTTATTTCTTATGCCTACTTATCTCGATTTAGGAATACACACAGATAAATTCCGTTATAGGTCAAGGACAGTTAATTCACACTATGATCTTAAAGAGGAAATTTCGCATCATTAGTGGACCTGTAAGGGCCGTCTCTCATTTATGTACATGTCGATAACACCGGCAGCTCACGCCGCGATTAATTTAAGTCTTACTATACTACTTCAGTCAGTCTGCGTTTCAGAGCCGCGTCGAACGCACCGTATCCGAAACGACTACGGATCATTGCGCGAAAAAAAATCGATTAAAAAGTTTGTTTTTCAAAAATGGAAGTTAACGGTGATGTTTTAAAAAAGTTAAACAATGGTGTTGATATGTCAAAATTGGGCGCGAATCTCGTCCCGGATTTTAAAACAGGGAGGAGACTTTCTAGGGCCCATGAGACCAGTGAAAGACGCGTTTTAGTTATTTACACCGGCGGAACCATTGGCATGGTGAAAACTGACGATGGTGAGAATATTTGGTCAACATAGTTTTGTACAGTTCCTCTAAAAATACGATCTTATTTTAGACAAATAGGTCGCTCTCATAATGGTAGTTCCGAGCTTAAAACGGTGCGACATAATTGATTTGGAATCTCGTCCTAAGGTGTTCTGCTGGAGTATTTATTTTTACAAACACGAGTTTGTTATGTAACGGAAAATTTGAACGTGATTTTCACGCCCTCCAAAATGAAGGATTAATTTGAAACGTTGCACACTTATCAAGGACGAATGACAATAATAATTTCATAAATTTTACCATTGTCCTGGCCAGGATCACTAGAATAGCAAAATCAAAAAAAAAAAAAAAACGAAAACGAAAACACTAAAAAATAGAAAATAATAGTTTAAAAAACACGCTTTTATAGAAAATGGGGTATTTGATATCAGTGAAAAATAAATCACAAAGCAAAAGTAGAAAATAATTTTAAAAAGCGTGGGGTGCTTTTTAAAATTATTTTCTACTTTTCAGTTTGGTTTTCTATGAAAGCGTATTTTTTAAATTATTAGATGTTTAGAGGTACTTCGGAATAGCATTGTTATCAAAGTTTAATAATTGCTACATGACACAACATTGCCAGTTTTCTTCAGTGATCTATTTGACAGTGCGACAAAGATTACATCAAATTTCATTGATCTTGAACATACGCTAAATGTCACAGTTTATCAAATTATCGTATCACTGATTACGTAGCTGTGAGAACTTATTTAAAATTAACATGCAAACAAACACATATCTTGATGAATAAATATTTAATCTGTGTGTTTGTCTTTTGCTCTTCCGACTGTCTTACGTTCTAAATAATGTCTTATGTCACTTGATAGTGTCAAAATCTAAGGACACAATTTTTTGCGTATATTATTGTACGTACCACTTAAATCACAAGAAAGTGGTGAAGGGCGAATTTTTTTTGGGACTGTTTCATGTATTTTGACGTTCAAAAAGTGCCCAGCCTGGTTTTAATGAATGAGATTTGATTTTGATTCATTTATATTTTGACCCTGACCTACTTTAGGAGAAATGCGAATATTAGTTAGTATATGTGGGGCAGTCGGACGGTTCTGCGAATGAGGATATCGTCAATTAGGTTGAGAAAGATCAGTGGTTACCATCAACAGTTAAATCTAGATATCTTATCAATTAACTTATGACGCTTTTTAATAATCTGTTATGTATCTTGTGCTTCATTATCATCTTTCTGCCCATGGTATTTTACAGGATTTAGGAATTGTGACAGATAATCTTAAGGGGATTACCTCGCTCAAATCCTGAAAATACCGTGTGTTTAAAGAAGTTTGTAGATGAATCCTTTTGTGCGTTTTTAATATAAAAATATATGTAAAACTAAAGGTCATCACAAATACATTGTATTGTTTAAAATTTTAATAAACTTACTCAAATTTTATCAACAAATAGGTCCTTTTTCAACCTAAATTGAAAAATTTCTCTATAACGGCTCAATAACTTGGCATGAATTTTATACCAAAAAATACGTAATGACGTATTTAACAATGTGTATTGATTTTTTTCTCTTATTTCTTTTAATATTTTAAAATGTTTTATAAAAATCCGAAATTTCGCGAAAAGCACTATGTCACTCCCGCACTCGTCCCTCTCTCTCTCGTCGTTTCGTCGTAAGTTAGTACGGGGCAGCATGCTCAAGGTCATTGGGCAATGTAATGCCCTTAAGATCTTAAATTATATTTTCCCAGACTGACATAGTACAGATTAGGATATAAACTCAGCCCTAATCCTCCGCGTCTGCAACTGACTATAGAATTAATTTGTAGACTGTTATTTAACGCTATTCCTAGGTAAAGACGTGTTGTTACTACATATTATTTATAGTAAGAAAGTAAATATTTGTATAAATAGTTATATTTAAGTTGTTGTTGTAATATTGTTATTACTAGTGTACATAATGTTGTAATAACACAGAGATCAGAGATTGGCGTAGATGTAATAAACATAGAGTAATCAGCTGTTTTATTATTTTTGTTTTATTTGTAAAGGGTATGCGAAGAACTGCGCGTTTGTCTTTTTATACGCCTTGTTTTGTGTTGCATTTTTGGTCTTAAGATATTGTTTCTTCGTGATATTTTCTTTGCACGTATAAAGTAAAGTGTGCGTTAAGCTGGGTAGCTTAACACTTTCAATATAATCTCATAAATATTGTGAAGCGTAATTTCTGTACAAGTGCGTTATGTAATTGAATTGATATGTAGCTACCAGCTTCTATAAGACGTAAACTAATCATAGTTTACGTCATTTTCATAATGTGCAGTAAGTCTCGATTGTTTGATAAGAAATCAAGACTGTTAGGTGACGACCGTTTTCTAGAAAGTGGTTATGAATTATTTATAGAGCTCCTAATCTTGAGTACACTATATTATGCTGACGGAAAATTAGAAATAAAATAACTAGTAAATTTTAAAATTTTCAACGACATGGCGATATTATAGCCTATTGACCTATTAGCTTTTAAAGAGAAATTAGTAGGTATTGGCTCCTATACAATTTTGCCTTGTGTCCTTTCTTTGTAGCTGAATTCATAAGACAAAATTGTTTTGTTAGTAAAAAAAACTTTTTAACAAAAAATTAAACCGCTGAAAAAACTGAAAAGTAAAATATAATAAACCTTAAAATTATAAGTCGGCGCTTTGAGTAATCTTTGTTCATTGATTTTTCAGCGCCGACTCAAAATTTTAGGGTTTATTATTTTTTGCTTTTCAGTTTTTTCGGCGGTTTAATTTTTTGTTAAAGAGTAATTTTTTTGTGTCTTTAATGTACTAATAATACTTGGCAAGGTATACCCTATCCAATAAAAAAAGAATTATCAAAATCGTACTACTCTGTTTAAAGTTATGCGTGGTTATACACTACAATCAGTGAGTGAACAATCAATCATCCCCTGTTTTCCGACTCTTAGGGGTTCGATTTTGTTTTTCAAATTTATATGAGACCACCTTCGGAGTATACCTTTTCCAATAAAAAAATATCACAATCGGACTACTATGTAAAAAGTTACGCCTGGTCATACATAAAAAAAGCAATAACAAAAAAAAAATAAATATACGCGTCGCATTGAGAACCTCCTCCGTTTTTTTCGTTGGTATAAAAAAATGTGCTTATCATTTTGTAATATACTTTATAGCACTGTGTGATCTAACTCCGCACACATGTCACGCTTTTCTATGTCTTAAGTAGTAAATTTTATCAAAAAACTACTGTAGACATCGAAAAGCGTGACTAAGTGTGGTATAACATAGTATTTATTTTCGAAAAAAGTAACCATATTGCATTGTATATGAGACTTACCCGAATTGCATAGTTCGTTAGAATCTTCGGTGTATCCTTTTTTTGTGGGTGGGAAATCATCAAATGACGTCTCCTGCTCTGGGTGGAGCGGAAGGGCGTGTAAGACTTGTACCCACCCGTTTTCCTTCAGTTGCCCATGTGCCACGGCCGCGGTATCTCTTTCGAACAAATCTCCTGACCTTGGCAGGCTAAGGGTCCTAGCGGACCCTTTCAGTATTGTTAACATCTCTTTGAGGCGCGTGTGTGCGAACACTATGCGCTGTCGACACGGGCCTGGTCCTTACCGGGCGGCGAGTTCCCCATTACTCGCCGCCCGTCGATGGACCCTTACAGTAGCTGTTTTATATTTATTGTATAGCGGATCCCATATCAAACAGGCATATAACAAACGAATAATTCAACGTTACAGATTTAAAAACATGTAAGGGCTCTTTAAGTTCGTAGCTGTTCTGATAACCAAGCTGTACATTTTAATTTCTCTGGTTATGATGCTTACTATTTGTAGATCCAAATGTAATTTAGGTTCGCTCCTCTGTTCAGTATAGTACCACATAAGATATCATCATCATCATTTCAGTCGAAAGACGTCCACTGCTGGACATAGGCCTCCCCCAAGCTCCGCCACTTCGACCGGTTTTGTGCTTCCCGCATTCAGCGGGTTCCTGCGACCTTCACAAGGTCATCGGTCCACCTTGTTGGAGGCCTTCCAACTCTACGTCTTCCGGTACGCGGTCGCCACTCCAGAACCTTTCGTCCCCATCGGCCATCTGTTCTGCGAGCAATGTGCCCTGCCCACTGCCACTTCAGTTTAGCAATTCTTTGGGCTATGTCGGCTACCTTGGTTCTCCTACGGATCTCTTCATTTCTGATTCTATCGCGTAGGGAAACTCCAAGCATAGCCCTCTCCATCGCCCTTTGGGTGACTTTCGGCCTTCAAATAAGGCACATTGTGAGCGTCCACGTTTCACTTCTATAGGTCATCACTGGCAATATACACTGGTCAAAGACTTTCGTCTTGAGACACTGCGGTATGTGGGACGAGAAGATATTGCGTAGCTTCCCGAACGCTGCCCAGCCGAGTCGGATTCAACGGTTGACCGATTGACATAAGTCGTATATTATTGTAATTTTGTTTTTAGTCAAATTGATGATGTGGCATTGCGGTATACTTAAATTTAACGTATTAATTGTACAGTATTCAAAGAGTCGGTTAAGAGCACTCTGAAGTTATGAGAACTGATTTACATTTTCAATGGTTTTATATAATTTTAAATCTTAAGCACATAAATGAAAATTTGTATATTTAAATCATGTGTGTGTATGTCGTTTATGAATATAACGAAAAGTAAAGGTCCTAGTGTAGAGCCTTGAGGAATACCGGACAATATTGGGATGTCATAATATTCCGTACCCATTAATCACGATTATCAGGCTATAGTTAGTAATATAAAAGCACAAACACCGCAAAAAATGTCCCTATTTCCATTGAACGCTATTTCATTGCGAAGAATTTCATGGTCCACTCTATGAAATGCCATCTTAAAATTTGTATATACAGCCTCCACCTGAATTCCCTTGTCGATCTATGGAAGAGGAAATTAAAATAAATTGTTAGGTACACAGGCGTACAGCTTAAACAATGTATATGTATTCTTATAAGTTAAGTATACTTATAAATCGTATACGGTTTAGATGACTAACACACTCCTTTTACCAATAATGACAGAGTAAGCATTTTTTTTTTGTTTTGGATGGGAAATCATCAAATGAATTCTCCCGCTCTGGGCGGAGCGGGAGGGCTTTTTCTGACTAAAACCCACCCGTGTTCCTTCAGTTGCCCATGTGCCAGGGTCACGGTATCTCTTTCGAACAATCACGCGACCCCGGCAGGCATCGGTCCTAGCAGACCCCTTCAGTTTTGCTGACATCTCTTTGACGCGCGCGTGGAACACTACGGGTCGTCGACCCGAGCTTGGTTCTTACCGGGCGGTAAGCTACCCATTGCTCGCCATCCGCAAGGTCGCGCCTACGGTGGCCGGGAGTCCGCTATGGACTCCCGATGTCTCCTCCTGCGGCGGCTAGGGACGTGAGGACGCAGAGACTGCCACTCCCTCACGCGCCCCGCCTCCTCCTTCGCGAGCATTACTGCTTCGCAGAAGGAGGTGACGGCTTCCCATTCCCTCTCGCTCCGCACCATGGCTCACACCAGGGCCGGACGCGAGAGGTCGCCGCCACCGATTGCCTCCACGAGGACACGGCGGTGCTCCGCCCAGGCAGGGCAAACTTCCACCGTATGCTCCACCGTGTCCTCTAGACGATCCTCACAATGGAAACACCCGGACGTATCCTCCTGCTTTATCCTGAACAGGAACCCACCGAAGCACCCATGCCCGGTGAGAACCTGTGTCAGGCGGAAGGTGAGGACGCCGTGACGCCTCTCTATCCACTTCTCAAAGAGGGGACTTATCGCCGCAATTGTGGCGTGTCCAGCACTGGGTTGCGACAATCGTACCCGCCATGTCGCCATGAGATCACACCGGAACTCTGTCCGCCGTGCCGCGATTTGTCGCGGCAGCGGAGTTTCACCTCGGCGTTTCGCCTCCTCGCGCCACTCCCACATGTGGGCGAGGACCTTTGCCTCCAGATCCCATGGCGAGAGAGTAAGCATTGTATAGTCATTATAAATTCGTTATTCGAAGTTCGATGAATGTTGCCTGCGACTTTTGTAGTCGCAGGCAACATTCTTCGGAAACGTTGTGAAACTAGATTACCAAATTGTAGAGACGTATAAAAACCTTCTTAACGGCATAACAAAGTTCATTTTTTAAAACAATACCTGACAACACTTAGATTTAAATGCAAACCTTCCTATAAGTAAGTAAAATTGATTGACGGCATAAATCTGATTTGTACGATTACACACTCACTAAACACGATTTCAGGATTATATAATACACTAGCTGACCGTACAGACGTTGTCCTGTTTCCTAGAACTCGATAGCAGCACCACCTACCGGGTCCAATAGTAAATCTAAACCATTCAGGGTACCACCCAAACGCATACAAAAAAATTCATTCAAATCAGTCAAGCCGTTTAGGAGGAGTTCAGTGACATACACACGTACAGTAGAATTATGTATATAAATATAGTTGCGTTATTTCTCATACAACATAAAATCCTACTCAAACAGATGTTTACAACTGAACTGTCAAATATATTTTATGGGTCAAATATGTCAATATGTCAAATATATATCTGGCAGAAACTTGATGATCCGAATTTTATTAGGCATAACACACTTGGCATAATCTTCTTTAAACGAATATTAAATATTTGTTTAAAGAAGAAAGAAAGAATGATTAAATGCTAAACATTTTTTATGCCTTACAAATTTTGTAAGGCATAAAAAATGTTTAGCATTTAATCATTATTTGGCCGAATGTTTATATTTCCGACTTTACGCTGGCATACTTTTAAGAAGGCAGAATTTTATTTCGCAATTACCTTTGGCAGACTTAAAATTTCGCATAATTTCGTTTAGCATAACATTTATTTAGAGCGACGATTATTTGGCATAATTTCACTTGGCATACTATGAAGATGGCAGAATTTCATTTTGAATAATTTTGTTAGGCATATTGTCATTTGTAATTAATTTGACCTTAAATTAAAATTAAAATAGTGTCTCAAAAATTCAATATATGTTGTGCTACAAAAGTTATTGTCAGAAACGAATCGCTGCAGAACCGACTCCACGTAGTCTTCTCTGCCCTACCCCTAGAGTGTAATTTAAACCCGCGTAGGCGCGGAGGGGCGAGGCGGCCCGCGAGCTGAGGAGCAGGTGATTTTGACGCGCGCCGCCGCAGCTGAGGCTGACCGGCGAAGCCGGCCAGCAAGCCGAAGCTGCGGTG
This sequence comes from Aporophyla lueneburgensis, assembly GCA_932294355.1. Classification (NCBI taxonomy): domain Eukaryota; kingdom Metazoa; phylum Arthropoda; class Insecta; order Lepidoptera; family Noctuidae; genus Aporophyla; species Aporophyla lueneburgensis. The sequence goes on from OW028749.1 coordinate 24,365,061, forward strand.
GTGAGCGTAACACCATCTGCGACGATGAGCTCGCGTGGGACCGCCGGAGCCTCGCAGCGCCGGAGCCGTGACAGAAAGCATGCATGCTGCATGTTGCATGCTCGCCTGCATGCTGTGAGCTTGCTTGCATACTGCATGTTGCATGCTCGCCTGCATGCTGTGAGCTTGCTTGCATGCTGCATGTTTCCTTGCATGCTGCATGCTTACTTGCATGCTGCATGCATGGTGTATGCTTGTTTGCATGTCTGAATGCAGCGTGCTAACTATGATTTTTCTGTAATGTAATATATGAGTGTTTCAATTATTATGGATATGAAATGTATGCCAAAAGATGATTCTAACTGTAAAATTTCTGAGATATGATAGTTCTGCCTTTTAATGAGTATCGATATGAAATTATGCCAAGAGACGATTCTGAATGCGAACTTTCTGCGATATGATGGTTCTCCCTTTTGATTATTATGGATATAAAATTTATGCCTAAAGATGATTCTGACTTATAAAATTATGCGTTGTGAATGTATGATAAATGAGTGTATGCCAAACGATTTTCTACGAAATGAAGTTTATGCTATCCGCTGTTATGCAAAATAATATTATGACGAAAAAAATTCTGCCATAAAGGGTGGACCCATATTTGATTGGTATAACATTATAACTCCGTCGTGTGATAATTACTTTTAGTAACGGTGATATATATTGATCGGCATTTAGCACCCTTGCTACGCTCGGGTGCTGATTGCACGCCATGCAATAATGAACTACCTAATTCACTCATATCGTAATGTACTATTGTTTTGAGATACCTACTATATCATCACGGCTAGGTTTTAAATAATTTGTTTGATGATAATTACTGTCATAATATAATTATATTTTAAGGTGACGTGTTGAGAAAAACGTGCTTTTTCTTTTTAGCGTACCTTTCTTACCGTATGACATCCGTACTTAATCTTTTAGTATATGTTTTTGACTATATGATCTAGTATCTTGTAAAAGGAATACACGATGCGATGAAATTTTCTCGATACAAAAAAGTCGCAAAGTTCTATCTATGATTATGATTTTTTTAGCCTCAAGGCGCGATGCGTATGTATTATTAAACATAGTTTACTTTAAAACGTTGATTATAATTGTATCTAAGTTTTTTTAAAACAGTTTTCGTTTTAATAATGCTTTTCATTCATAAAAAAACGGCGATTCGTTTTGGCACATACGTTATTTTATTCCAAGCGCACACACATTATCGCCATCTCTTCTTTTGCCTATCATAAGTAGTGTCATCACTCTCGTTCGTTCATAAATCAGTCGCCCAGTAGGGCTCATCGCCGACGAACCTATGTCACTTTTTTACAAATCGGTGCGATCAAAATTACGTTTTTTAAATATTTGTGTTCACAGAAAAAGGTAGTAGTTAAGCATTTTGCTGTAATTATTTCATATAAAAAGTGTTGGCTTTCCAAATAACTTTGAATTTCGACTGTATATTTGTCTATTTTTGTGACTGTGAACAATATAACATTCTTTTTCTATTACCATTTAGAGACGACCTAAATTATGTATGAAAATGGGAAGAACCATAAACCAAAACTGAACAGTACCTTCAAGGTTAGGAGTGCCTGCACAGGGCAATTAATTTATTCATTTTGCAAGAATGAAATACCAATAAGATGATGATAACAATAAATTGAATTCACCAACTTCACTAAAGCATTACAGCAACAATCTATTCTCACTTTGTAAAATAATATTGAGTAAACACCTTATTTTCTAGAGAAGAACGTCTGTTTTATCCCAAAAACTTATAATAATCATTCATTTAGAAATAAAATAAAATATATAATGTTTTTGTGTTTGAAGTATGTCAACAATATATCTTTACGTCAAGTACTGTCACTTCAAATGCAAGAGCACAACGAATGAATGGAGTAGCATTAGAATTGTGAAAAAGGTGAGGTTTTACTTGACAGCAGCCCAAAGAAGGGTAATGATTTAAACAGGCTGTGTAAAACGCTGAACTAGTTTAAAAAAATATCATTGGCATGTAAAAGTGTTTGTACAAACCTATTTACAGAAATAAAATAATTTATCATTTATAGCAGATGTGAAGTTTTATTGAAAATATAAATTTTAATTTCATATATCAATCAATCAATCAAATCAGTTTATTTCGGGCTACAAAGACCCAAATCATAATACCATACAGACCAGGGATGTTGCGAATATTCGCATCCGCATCCGCAAATGCTGAGCTTCCGCATTGATTTGGACATCCGCATCCGCATCCGCATCCGCATCCGCATCCGCATCCGTAATAATCATTGCGGATATTCATGCGGATGCAGATGTTGCACAGGTCGCGACAAGACAGAAAATTGACGTGCGCACGTGATCATTGGCCAATAGGAGCGAAGATTTCGCTCGGTGAAAAGATACGAAGGCTTTTTATTGTGTAATGTTTATCATTTGTTTTGGTAAGTAAATCAGTCGTAAGGTGTTGTTTACTTGCGCTTATCGTATAAACTTTTAAGTTTTCGAGTGTATTGTAAAATTGTGAATATACACAGCTTAGTGCTGTAATAATCGAGAAGAATTGAAACTATTATCACCAATAGCACGTAGATTTTTATCAACACCACCAGCCAATGATCCAAGCGAACAATTGTTTAGTAGTGCGGGAGCAATCAAAATCACTTAATGGAAAAACCTCCACATCGGACATACTACAAACAACTTCCTCAGATGTCGTATTCAAAACCCTAATGGGCATCATCCCATTCTCAGATCTAGCTACCCCATTGGCTAAGAATACCCCTTCACGCAATTCCTTCCTAAACACCACACAATCTTGCGCTCGGTTAGCGGGAATATATTTAATCATCTCACAACGCGGAGAAACAGTTAACAAGTAATCATAGGATTTCAGTGGCATTGAAACCATCCGCCGCTCATGATCTCTAAGAGACAACCTGTTCCGCGAAAAATCTACAATACCACTATACTTCTGCAAAAAGTCCTGGCCTAATATGCCTACCGAACTACATGGTAAATCGTCAAATACATAAAATCTATGCTCGAACAAACATTGCCCGCATTCTAACTTCAAATAAACATAACCTATAGCTCGTAAACTACCTCCTACACCATTAATCACTAATTCTGCCTTAACTACCTTACTGCACAAAACATTCCCCTTCAAGTAACTGCTTTTTATAGCTGATATTGACGCACCTGTATCTACCAACCATTCCGAATCTACATTATCCACTAGAAAATTAACCCAATTAACACTATTACATGCTAACACATGTTTAACCTCGAAAAAACTGCGTCTCATTCACTTCCCCGTCTTCATGCTTCCGCGACATTGACATTGTGCCTGAGTCAGCATCAGCCCGCACATGTTCTAAACATGCTACGCGCTGCCGACCTTGCTGAGTCTGCCGTCCACGATGCGCATTATTGCTACGTCCGCGCATCCCACCATTATGCCAGACACGCTCATTCTTATACGTACGCCCAACACTCCTTTGTTGCACGTGCCTATTCTCTATCACGTGCCGCCTATAGCCATTTCCACGGGCCCTATTTCCCGCAGAAAACCCACGCTGATACGCCATGACTTGCCCCGACGAAGCATAATTTTCGTCTTCCGCTACTCTAATAGCATCCTTCAAACAAGTCAAATGTCGTGCCGTAACAATCGTTCCAAGACGCCGATCACGAAGACCGTCAGCAAACTTTTTAATGGCATACTTTTTTTTTTTTTTTTTTTTTTTTTTTTTTCAGGATGGGAAATCATCAAATGACTTCTCCCGCTCTGGGCGGAGCGGGAGGGCGTGTCAGACTTTTACTGACTAAAACCCACCCGTGTTCCATCAGTTGCCCATGTGCCAGGGTCACGGTATCTCTTTCGAACAATCACGCGACCCCGGCAGGCATCGGTCCTATTAGACCCCTACGCTGCTGCTGACATCTCTTTGAGGCGCGCGTGGAACACTGCCCGCCGTCGACCCGAGCTTGGTCCTTACCGGGCGGCGAGCTACCCATTGCTCGCCACCCGCAAGCTCGCGCCTACGGTGGCCGGGAGTCCGCAATCGACTCCCGACGCCCGGAGCGTCTCCTCCTGCGGCGGCTAGGGACGTGAGGGCGCAGAGACTGCCACTCCCTCACGCGCCCCGCCTTTTAATGGCATACTTCTCGTTCAAAGGCCGCAAAATCGTATATGCTTCTGGATTCTCCCCGGCTTGCGAAATGGTAAGGCCCACCATTAACCTTTCTATCTCGGCTCCAAAATCCGAGACCGATTTCCCATTTTGCGCAGCGCGAGCAAGCTCGGCTTGCATTGCAACGTCTGACCTCACCGTCAACAAATGCTTCTTCATATCCGCTAACAGACCTTCCACCGTCGCGTAACTAGAAGACAACCGCATTTTAGCCCCCGGTGTCAGTCGCGTGCTCAGTACGAACTTAATCAAAAGCGTACTGTCCGGTTATGCTCATCCAAATTCCGCCCAAAAATAATTAAATCATCCAAATAAATTAGACATTTGTCATAATTCAATCCAGACATGGCTACAGTCATCAACCTGCTAAAAGAACTTGGACTTATCTTCAACCCCATCGGTAACCTACACATCTGATACTGTCCCTTATCTGTTGTGAAAGCAGTGTACCTCCTACTCCCTTCATCTAAAGCACACTGATAATATGATTGGGATAGATCGCAGTGGCTGAAGTAAACAGCACCCGATAATTATATTATAAACATTTATTTTCAGACAAAGTCCATAGTGTGTTAGTAACAATATTCTTAAAAACTAATGTTAGTATTGGGTAACAAAATTAAATGTCGACATGAAGTCGCACCCACCTTTGCAGCATGGGGGACTCCCACCGATCAGTAAAAACACCCAGTATAGTGTTGGTACTGCCACGAACGCGAGTGAGTAGGGAGGCGCATCTTTTTCTAATGATAGCCGCAAAGCCATCAACCCGCGCCTCAGCAAACATCCCTGACGCACTGCACCTCCATGGCAACCCCAACAGTACCCTGAGTGCATTATTATATTGGACACGCAGGTCGCTGTATGCCCGCTGCGAATAACTGACCCACAGGCTGCAGGTGTAAAATGATTGGCAATATGCTTTAAAAAGCGTGATTTTAACCGAATTTGTACACCGTGAAAACCTGCGGGCCAGCATATTACAACGGACAGCCAGCGACCTGCGTTCCCTTTCAATGTCTACATTATCACTCAACTCATCGGTGACCCAGTGACCCAAATATTTAAATTTAGATACCCTACACAGAGGAGTACCACACAGTGATACATGAGGAAATTTCGGGTAAGAAAAACCACGAGCTTTAAAGAGCATTAGTTCACTCTTCCCAACATTATATTTGAGCCCATGGGCCACCGCATATGATTCACATATCGACACTAACTTCCTCATAGCACTGATTGATGGACTCAGCAACACCATGTCATCTGCATAGCTAAGATTATTGGTACAAATTCCATCAATATGACATCCGACCTTGGTGCTGCTGAGCTCAACAATCAGCTGGTTAATGTACAGATTGAACAAGCGAGGCGAGCTTAATCCGCCCTGCCTCACTCCGCAATCCAACCGGTACATACTCGACATGGAACCGTTCCACCTTACACAGTTGCGCTGATTGCTATACCAAAACTTAAATATTGATATAACTTCAATTGGTACAGAAGTTTCAGATGCCAACTTGTTCCACATGACGTCATAATTGACGAGATCGAAAGCTTTCGATAGGTCTAAAAAACAGGCAAAGACAGGCGTCTTTCTATCCTTGTAGTACTGCACAGTCTGCTTGAGACACAATATAGCGGTTTCAGTGGACAGCCCCGGCCTGAAGCCAAACTGAGCGTCATGCAGTGTTAAGTGATTCGCTAATTGTTTGTCAAGCAGACTGTCCAGCACCTTGGCTGAAACAGTTGCCAAGGATATAGGCCTGTAATTTGAGGCATCAGAAGCATTCCCAGTTTTATTTTTAATAACAGGCACCACAACTGTAAACATGAAGCTATTAGGCAAATAACAGTGACTAATGCATAAATTAAAAAACATTGCAAGTACGCGGGGCAAGTGCACCCCGGCGTATTTCAGATGTTCGATAGTGAGGCCGTCGTGACCTGGTGACTTACCTCTTGTCATCGATTTTATCACCGATGCCACTTCCTTAGGAGTAAATCGAACGTTAATATCCCCAGAAACCGCGTCAGTATCGACCACCTGTGTTGGTCTAACAAGTGGTGACTCAACCTTAAAGTGCTGCTTAAATAAGTTTGCTATTTCTGTTGGCTCATGCACGCCCGCCACGCTCACCGGGTAGCTCGACCGCGGATTTAATTTATTTGTAGCCTTCCAAAAGGCACCAAATTGCTTGTCTGTCTGATTTTTTGCCAAAATGTCCATTTTTATTTGCTGTTCATTATCTTGGCAAAATTTTAGCTTTTCTTTAAAAATCTTCCTAGATTTACACATATTTGTATAGATGCACCCCGATGCGGGTTTGTTATGCAGCAACCATGTCAGATAATGCATGCGAGCCTCCCTGTGAGCGTCACGTACATGCACATTCCAACCAGTCACATATTTTTTTTTACAATGTAGGTTATCAGTGCCTATATATGAAACATCAGCGCCTTCTTTCAAAATACTTATAACTGAGTCGTACATTTCATCTAATAATCTGTGATGGCTAGTATCGGAGCACATTCCATGCGAACAATAACGAAATACTGTAGGAAAATCTAATAATCTTAATTTAGAATGACAAAACTTTGAATACTCATCAATTTGTTTAGAATTTCTTTCACCCCAAGTGACCTTGTTACAAGAGTAGGTTTTACTCACTAACTTGGGTATTATTAAATTTATGTTACATTCAATAATCAAAGGAATGTGGTCCGACGAGTAAACGTCATACAAAACAGCTGCTTTCATTACTAATTGTCTGGCTGCACTACTCACCACACAATGATCTAACCAGCGCAGCGCACCGTTAGCCGTACTTTTAAATGTATATGTATCATTCGGTAACAGCTCCATGTCCACACACGACCACGATTGTTCCGTACACACTGTTGATAGTTCACTTGCGAAGCGTTCACCCGGGTGAGCGTTAAAATCCCCTAATATGCACACCGTCTCCGTACCACTATTTTCAGTAATCGCAATAATCTCACTCAAACATGCTGTAAAATCTATTATATTATCACTCGAGTCTGTAGGCATATAAACCGAGAAAATTAACATAGAACGATCTGTGTGATCAATTCTAATAGCAACTAAACGATCACTATTACACGACAATACCGACACCTTTGAGAAAGCCGACTTCCTCCATAAAAGGGCGACTCCACCGTAGGGTCTACCTACGAGGACTCCGGCAGACGTATCGACAGCAGATTTTCCCGTATACGCAAAATCGTCGTGCAATGTGCCTAAGTAGGGTAAATCATGGGGTAACAGCCAGGTTTCCTGTAGCGCGATGACGTCAGCCACTCCGCATAATCTCCGCACACAATCAGCTGATCGAGTGACATTTTTGCAATTAAACGTCGCTAGGTAAGTGTTCTTTATTTCCGTACCCATTATTCTGAGATGTAATTCTATTCAAAATCCTGTTGTCTATTTTATGCTTGAATTCTATAAATCTTCTAAAATAATAATATATAATAGATAATGAATCTAAGATCTCATTGATATTCGGCAAAGGAAACTTATCGTCCTGAATCCTCTCATTCAACTGCCTATAGTCTATGACTACTCGCCATTTCTTCTCTCCACTTCGATCCGCCTTTTTAGGAACTACCAAAACAGGACTAGACCATTCACTAACCGCCTCCTCTATAATATTACTATCCAACATCTCCTGCACCTGCTTATCAACTTCCCTCTTTTGTACATACATGTACATCAGCACATATGTAGTTTAAGTTAAGATAGATATGTCATCGAATAAGTAGAAGGACATCACGTACATATTATGTATATAAACTGAACCGTTGAACATTAAAGTTAGTTCTTACAAGTTGATACACGGACCTCATAGTGTTTGACTAAACCCCCTCCACCTCCTCACATCGCATGGCGACTCTGCCAGTCGACTGGATGGCGTTCTAGTAGCTTGATCGAAGGCTCGGAGTGAGTTACTTCAGGCAGTTCGAGGCCAATAGTTCCAAGCCATGGGTACGACGTCATCGAAGGAAGAAGTGATAATCGCCCAGACGGCATCGGGTGGTGCAAATGCCGCGACGGTGACGCAGGAACGGCTGACAACGATGAGCGCTATACTGTTGTTCATCGCCGTGTGTTTGGCGGTAGTGATAGCTGGCGTAGCACTCCGGATGTACAAGAGGTGCCACCAAAGTTGGGTAGAAGAGAAGGTCCAGCAGCGAGAGGTGCAGAAGGCGGTACAGATGGCCTAACCAGGAGCGCGTGGAACAGCGGAAGTAAGTGTCTGCGATATTTTAACTCGAGTGTAGTGACGTGTGCCGGCAAGTGATCGTGATGATTTACCGGTTTAGAGACTATATTGTTTTTAAATGGAAGTAGAATTAGCGACGTTATTACTTCAACTTAAGTCGTTAAGGGAGTCTATCGTTAAATTAGGTCCTAGTAGACGGAAGGGTGAAAATTTTGAAAGGAAGATAAGCGAAGTAAAAACACTTCACGGTAAGTTTAAGAGTATAATTTCAAGTTGTAGTAAGTTTTCCGAGGAGATAGTGCAATTAGTAGGGAAGATAGAAAAATTGTATTTAGATACCATCAAGTTTGAAATTGAAAACAGAACCGAACTGAAGATGGGTTCCGAAAGGTTTTCGTTGAAAACGGCGGTCAGCTTGCTCCCTAAGATGACTGGGGTTGAGCAGGTGACCCAGGATTTGATTGATGCTGTTGAGTTATACAGTACTATGTTGGAGAAGGAAGACAGTACGCTTTTGATTAAGTTCGTACTGAGCACGCGACTGACACCGGGGGCTAAAATGCGGTTGTCTTCTAGTTACGCAACGGTGGAAGGTCTGTTAGCGGATATGAAGAAGCATTTGTTGACGGTGAGGTCAGACATTGCAATGCAAGCCGAGCTTGCTCACGCTACGCAAAATGGGAAATCGATCTCAGATTTTGGAGCCGAGATAGAAAGGTTAATGGTGGGCCTTACCATTTCGCAAGCCGGGGAGAATCCAGAAGCATATACGATTATGCGGCCTTTGAACGAGAAGTATGCCATTAAAAAGTTTGCAGACGGTCTTCGTGATCGGCGTCTTGGAACGATAGTTACGGCACGACATTTGACTTGTTTGAAGGATGCTATTAGAGTAGCGGAGGACGAAAATTGTGCTTCGTCGGGGCAAGTCATGGCGTATCAGCGTGGGTTTTCTGCGGGAAATAGGGCCCGTGGAAATGGCTATAGGCGGCGCGTGATAGAGAATAGGCACGTGCAACAAAGGAGTGTTGGGCGTACGTATAAAAATGAGCGTGTCTGGCATAATGGTGGGATGCGCGGACGTAGCAATAATGCGCATCGCGGACGGCAGACTCAGCAAGGTCGGCAGCGCGTAGCATGTTTAGAACATGTGCGGGCTGATGCTGACTCAGGCACAATGTCAATGTCGCGGAAGCATGAAGACGGGGAAGTGAATGAGACGCAGTTTTTTCGAGGTTAAACATGTGTTAGCATGTAATAGTGTTAATTGGGTTAATTTTCTAGTGGATAATGTAGATTCGGAATGGTTGGTAGATACAGGTGCGTCAATATCAGCTATAAAAAGCAGTTACTTGAAGGGGAATGTTTTGTGCAGTAAGGTAGTTAAGGCAGAATTAGTGATTAATGGTGTAGGAGGTAGTTTACGAGCTATAGGTTATGTTTATTTGAAGTTAGAATGCGGGCAATGTTTGTTCGAGCATAGATTTTATGTATTTGACGATTTACCATGTAGTTCGGTAGGCATATTAGGCCAGGACTTTTTGCAGAAGTATAGTGGTATTGTAGATTTTTCGGGGAACAGGTTGTCTCTTAGAGATCGTGAGCGGCGGATGGTTTCAATGCCACTGAAATCCTATGATTACTTGTTAACTATTTCTCCGCGTTGTGAGATGATTAAGTATATACCCGTTAACCGAGCGCAAGATTGTGTGGTGTTTAGGAAGGAATTGCGTGAAGGGGTATTCTTAGCCAATGGGGTAGCTAGATCTAAGAATGGGATGATGCCCATTAGGGTTTTGAATACGACATCTGAGGGAGTTGTTTGTAGTATGTCCGATGTGGAGGTTTTTCCATTGAGTGATTTTGATTGTTGTAGTTTTGCGGAGTCAGATGTGAACGTTAAGCGGGTTAAGGAAGTATTTTCTTTGCTTAAGCTAGACTATTTGAAAGCCGAAGAGCGGTTGTCGGTTGAGCAAATATGTGCTAAGTATCCAGATGTTTTTTGTCTTCCGGGTGATAAATTAGCTGTTACGAATGTGTATGAGCAGTCGATACGATTGAAAAAGAATGTTACTCCAGTTTACAGGAAACAGTATAGGATACCTTATGTACAAAAGAGGGAAGTTGATAAGCAGGTGCAGGAGATGTTGAATAGTAATATTACAGAGGAGGCGGTTAGTGAATGGTCTAGTCCTGTTTTGGTAGTTCCTAAAAAGGCGGATCGAAGTGGAGAGAAGAAATGGCGAGTAGTCATAGACTATAGGCAGTTGAATGAGAGGATTCAGGACGATAAGTTTCCTTTGCCGAATATCAATGAGATCTTAGATTCATTATCGGGTGCTGTTTACTTCAGCCACTGCGATCTATCCCAATCATATTATCAGTGTGCTTTAGATGAAGGGAGTAGGAGGTACACTGCTTTCACAACAGATAAGGGACAGTATCAGATGTGTAGGTTACCGATGGGGTTGAAGATAAGTCCAAGTTCTTTTAGCAGGTTGATGACTGTAGCCATGTCTGGATTGAATTATGACAAATGTCTAATTTATTTGGATGATTTAATTATTTTTGGGCGGAATTTGGATGAGCATAACCGGAACCTTACGTCAGTTTTTTCTCGTCTAAGGAAAATCAATCTTAAACTGAATCCGTCAAAGTGTGAATTTTTGAAGAAGCAAATACTTTATTTGGGGCACGTTATTTCAGCAGAGGGTATTTCACCGGATCCAGAAAAGGTAGAAGTCGTTAAAAAATACCCGCGTCCGGCGACCGTTGATGAGGTAAAACGGTTTGTGGCGTTTGCTAATTATTATAGGAAGTTCATACCGAATTTTGCTAATATAGTAGTGCCTATGAATAAATTGTGTAAAAGGGATGTTGAATTTAGTTGGTCTGATGAGTGTGAGAGATCGTTTTTGTTACTTAAGGAAGCGTTGGTGAATCCACCGGTATTGGATTATCCAGATTTTTCGGATAGTAACACTTTTATATTACAGACCGATAGTTCGGGGTATGCGGTAGGAAGTGTGTTGTGTAATGGGAATGGGAAACCCGTTGCATATGCTAGCAGGTCTCTGGGGAAAAGTGAGTTAAATTATCCTATAATAGAGAAGGAGTTATTGGCTATAGTTTGGTCAGTTAAGTATTTTAGACCGTATTTGTATGGACGGAGGTTCGTGGTAAAGACGGATCACCGGCCACTGTTGTATTTGTTTAATATGACGGATCCATCGAGTAGGTTAACTAAATTTCGTTTGTGTTTGGAGGAGTATGATTTTGAGGTCGAATATATTAAAGGGAAAGAAAATGTGCTAGCTGATGCACTTTCCAGGATAGTAATCTCTAGTGATGATTTGAAGGCGATGCGTGAAAAGGCGGTATCGGTAATGACGAGGGCGCAGCATAAACAATCGGGAGAACTGAATGATTGTGATAGGAGTTCTGTGGGGTCTAGGACTGATCACCCTAGAATCGTAGAAGTTCTTAGGAAACAAGGAAATGATATTGAAATATGTTTCGGTGAATGGAAGAAAATGTTACGTAACACTACTGGTAGGAAAATATTTTCAAAGTCGCGCAAAATAATGTATATGCCAGGAAGCTCGAGTATTTATATAGACTATGAATCTTTATCAGCATCATCGCGAGACGAGTTGCCGAAAGACATAGTAACTTTTTGCATAGGAAATGGCATAAAAGAGGTTGTTGTTTTGAAAAATCGTTAAAACGTTGAATTTATTACAGAAATGGCCAAGTGGTTGAAAGAGAATAGTAATTCGATATGTGGAGATTTTAAGATATGCATAGTGAAGAGTGTGCGGAGAATAGAAGACAAAGATGAGAAGAAAGTCATTTTGAATGATTTTCATATTTTACCTACGAGTGGTCATTCGGGGATACGCAGGATGGTAAATAATATAAAGAAATATTATTATTGGCCGTCTATTGAGAAAGACGTAGTGGAATACGTTGGTAAATGTGATAAGTGTAAGAAACAAAAGTATTCGAAACATGTTAGAGAACCAATGACAATTACAACAACTGCATCTTCATCTTTTGAGAAGATTTATTTGGATATAGTGGGTCCACTTGATAGGGATGAAAGAGGTAATGTTTACATATTGACTCTACAATGTGAGCTAACGAAATTTGTCGAGGCTTATCCGTTACAGAATAAGTCCGCAGATGAAGTAGCAAAAGCTTTAGCAGAGAATTTTGTTTTGAGATATGGAATACCAGGAACAATTGCTTCAGATAGGGGTTCTGAGTTCATTTCAAAAGTGATGGTAAAGCTATGTAATATTTTAAATATCAATAAAATCCTATCAACATCATATCATCATGAGAGTATAGGATCTTTGGAGAATGTTCATAAAACTTTAGGAGCATATTTAAGAATACAAACGGATAACAATCCATCGTCGTGGAGTTCGTGGATACCGTATTGGTGTTTTTCATATAACACAACAGTTAATACTGTGACAAAATATACTCCTTATGAGTTGGTTTATGGTAAAGTTTGTAGGTTACCAAGTAGTCTTAAAGGTGATAGTGTTGAACCTTTGTATAATTTTGATGATTATCCTTTAGAATTTAAGTACAGGTTACAAAGGGCTCAGAATGATGCGAAAGAAAATTTAATAGCAAGTAAATTAGTAAGGAAAGATTGTTATGATAAGAATCTCAATTCTGTAACTTATAAAGAAGGTGATTTGATATTAGTAAAAAACGAGATAGGCAATAAATTGGAACGTATTTATAATGGACCATTTGAGGTTGTTAAGGATGAGTCACCAAATGTTAAGATTAAATATAAGAATAAAGTAGACGTAGTTCATAAAAATAGAACGAAGTTGTATTGTAAAAGTTAGAATGTAAGTTTTCGTGTGATGAAAAAAAAAAACAATGTAACTTAGTTTTTTTTTTCCCTAAGAAGGGTGATGTGGTGTGGTGTCACGTACATCATACACGTGCATCACATACATGTACATCAGCACATATGTAGTTTAAGTTAAGATAGATATGTCATCGAATAAGTAGAAGGACATCACGTACATATTATGTATATAAACTGAACCGTTGAACATTAAAGTTAGTTCTTACAAGTTGATACACGGACCTCATAGTGTTTGACTAAACCCCCTCCACCTCCTCACATCGCAACAGACTAAACCCCGAAAAGGCGGTAGTTTTACTATTTATTAAATATAATGCTCTAATTTTCAACTTTAATTACTAAATATTTGATTGAAATATTAATATTTACTCTCTTATTATTTAATTTCTCAACTTACATAGTTTCTTATAATAAATCTTAAGATCTGCATCCGCATCCACGGATGTGGAAAAATCGGAATCCGCAACATCCCTGATACAGACTATCATACATACAAATAAAAACCACCAACATAACTATTGTACCCGAAGTGACGGCGACGTGTTGCGCTGCGTAGTATCGCGTAGCCTTCCGCGGAATCGCCGATACACGACACCCTTCGGCCAAAACTCTTCCTTGAGGAAGGTCTCGATTTGATGAGTTGGAACTCGCACCACGAATGACTTGAGGTTCGTGTTGTGGCACGGTTCCAACTTCTCAACCCTCAAGGTCCAGTTGGACTTAACACGTACAAACTCCACGATCTCCTCAACCTTCGTGGTGTAATGTAGACGGGACACATAGAGCTGCGTCGTTAGTGTAGCTGAACGCAGCAGCATATTGAGTCCTGCTAGCGCGGTCCCACACTGGTTCCGACTACGAAGCTTCTTCCTCTTCTTCCTCTCTACCTTCATGAAGTCATCCATGTCAGGCACGTGGCCTGAAGCCGGGCCTAGCTGTTTCGAACCCTATATGTACCGTGTTTGATACATAATCATTAGCAGCCTATAATGTTCCCACTTCTGGGACACAGGCCTCCTCTCGGTGAGAGAGAGTGGGACATAATCCACCACGAGGGCCCAGTGCGGGTTGGTAGATGTCACATGTCATGATTTTTTGGTTCTAAGACATGCCGGTTTACTCACGATGTTTTCCTTCACAGTATTGAAAGCAGTGGTGTTGAAATAATTTACACAGAGTAAAGCGCCTGCTCGGGTTCAAACTCGTAAGTAGTAGCTGTTGCCACTGAGCCACCACTGCTTCTCGATATCTAATTGATATCTTATCAAAGGTCTACAAGAGTGCTTTCTGAAAACATATTGACTATTTATAATTTTTCATTCCTACAAGATTTTATGGATGATCAAAACAATGGTGTTTTACTCTGTTTTGAATAACACTAAACATACTTCTCTAATCTTATGAAGACTGTTTAGCAAATTATTTGTGTACTCCATCTCTGAATTACCCCTAACCCCAAAATAACTGTAATGAAAAATAAAGTTAATAAAAGAACAAACATACATACGAGTTAATAAAAAGATATAATCTAGACATAGTTACAAATATCGGTTTTGGTTTTCAGGGTAAAAAAAAATACTCATAACTAGTATTACGTAATGGACGAAGTTTATGTAAAATATTGTAATTGTCGTTTACCAAATAAATGTATAGTAATCGGTGAAACGAAATTGAAGTTTATTAATCTCTTAAACACCATCATATATTTTATTTATAGACCTCTAGAAGATTAATTCGTTATTTTTAATTTCATGTTGTAAATCTATATATTAATACGTGAAGCGAAAACTTTGGATTCCTTTTTACGAAAATTGGGTGGACGGAGCAGTATGAAATTCGCACTTTCGAAATTCGAATATCGCACACGTATAGTTTATACAGAGAAGAAGTGACGAATGCTATTTTTTTTAATTATGCGTAAAAATACATTATTTTCAATAAATAACACGTTACACACACTACTATTCATTACCGTGTATTTAATCATACACACATGCATAGATATTCTTTTGTTTATATGTAGTCCAAATCTGTGGTCTATAGGCTTACTGAATGTCAAGTATAATCATAGGTAATAAATTAATTTTATAGATATATAACCTATTTCATTTTTTTAATCTATGATCATATCGAGAATATTTGTTTTTAATATTATCTGTCTATAGTGTTACTGAATGTCAAATTTAACCATATTATTTTTTTAATATTTATTATTATATATATTTTTTCACTTAATAATGTATTTCTATTCAAATGAAGCACGGTCGAATTTCGACCAATGGGCGATCACTAGTAATTAATAAATACTTACATTTTTTACTATATATTTTTAATTATGTTGAGTGAATCAATCTCGTATAACCCAACATCCGTACATAAATATTAGCTAGCTTTTTCCCGCGACTTCATCTGCGTAAACGTTACGTTACGCGGACGCAGGTGAAGTCGCGGAAAAAATAGGGTTAATGGGTAACGAATAAGGTTTAGTCGTGAAACGGTAACAGACAGACAGAGTTAGTTTCGCATTTATAATATTACGTATAGATAAAGAAGATAATTTCTTGCTGTAAGATAGTTTTATTGCTTATAATTAAATATTTGTATTATTTGTCTACTCCATCGCACGCTATGTGCAAAAATTTCATAGACCGACTAAATTAATGCTACTTTCACGTACTTTTTTCTAAGATGTTTCCGTCTCTACCTTGCTATTGTAGTTTGACAGATGTGCAACAGTGACAGGAATAGTGCTTACAGCAAGGCTATGCTAAGTTAGTAACGTTTTTTATTTCGAGACATTTTCTGTCATTAGTTCAACTTTTGGCCGCTGGTTTTCCTATTCTCTATAAACGGTTCAGATATAAGTTTGTGGCGGCCGGCCACTTTAGGTTGACCCGCCATAAACCACGCCCATCCTACTATCATTCACTTTCATGGTGGGCCCTTAAGGATAAATGTCTGTTACCTTTTGACGCCTAAATCACTGAACACGCCAACATTTTGACGGTTTTACAACATTCATTGCATTGTTTACGTTGCTAAGCGGACAATTTTTAGGAACATATTCTTCTTCTTCTTTCGTGTCGATGGTACACGTACACTTTTTACTATATTGTTTGAGCCCAGTAGGTGGCCACGCTTATTGCGGCATCAGTGGCATTTTTTAGATCATCTGAGGTGCAGGTGAACGGGCACTTGGGGCACTCTAGCAGGTGGGTCATGGTCTGAACATACGTACCACAATCGCACTGGGTGTCGGATGAGTCTAAGAACATATGAAACAGAACATATGAGTCTAGGAACATATGAAAGAATGGAATAGCAGTAATTTTCAAAATTATTGCAAAATTTGGCAGGTAGCCTTGGAGCTGGAGAAGGACAATAGGTACTTTTCTTCCTGGATATGTTTAAGAAAAATATGAAAAAATAAAACATACACGTAGATGAAATCGCGGTAACCGTCTAGTATAAACATAAGATACGAAATGAATAGGGTTTCAGAAACTGAAGACTGTTTTTCTTTTTCATAAAAAAATATTTAGATTATATAAGGTCATTCAGGATGGTCCACTTATGTCAAATCTATTGTCCATCGCCATGGACGTAGATAATCATACAATACGTGTAGGTACAGAGCTATAATATTAATACTTGTTACTGCCTGTAATATATAATACTTGATACATATAGCGTAAGTGATTGGTCACCAGCTGCGATCTATTAGATGCCTCAGCAAACAAACTGGCGTATAAAAAGCGGAGGTAGGTAGGTGCTGCTCCTTGTTGTTTGCAACATTCTGTATGTGCCTATAGTTGCACAGTTTTTTTTTTGGATGGGAAATCATTAAATGACGTCTCCCGCTCTAGGGTGGAGCGGAAGGGCGTGTCTACTTTTACTGACTAAAACCCACCCGTGTTCCTTCAGTTGCCCATATGCCAGGGCCATGGTAACTCTTTCGAACGAATCTCGCGACCCTGGCAGGAAACGGACTGTTTGAGGTGGAAGCTTGGTACCCCGCAAATTAAATTTTTAACACGCTTTTATTAGCTTGGTATGTATGTACTTATCTATGTATGTAACCGAATCTTTGAATGTGATTTTTGCCTCCTTTAAAACGTCGGATTAATTTGACACTTTACCCACTTATCAAGGACCGATGCCAATACAATAATTTCATAAATTTTTGCCAATATCCTGGCCAGGATCAGGATGATAGAAAAAAAACGAGAAACTCGCTTTTGTAGCTAGCCGAACTAAAAAATAGAAAATCACTACATATTATAAAAAAAGTCGCTTCCCTCTGTCTGTCCCTATGTATGCTTAGATCTTTAAAACTACGCAACGGATTTTGATGCGGTTTTCTTTAATAGATAGAGTGATTGAAGATGAAGTTTTATACGTATAATATGCGGGCGAAACCGCTGGCAAAAGCTAGTAAACAATATTACAAATAAATAAGTAAAAATACCTTAAAAAAACCCTACGCTTTTTTTCCATTATTTTCTAATTTTGAGTTTGGTTTTCTATGTAAGCGTGTTTTTTAGTCTTTATTTATTCTTGCGTTTATTACAATTTGCAGGTCAGTGTCAGGTTGTATGTTGATTAAAGTATGAATCACGAGCGAAACATTAAAAAATTAGAAACATTAAAATCATCAAGACAACCCTAAGTTCAGATAATTTCATTGAACTAGTGGTCGCCCAGTGGAAATTAATTTAAATTTTAGCCTACAATAATCTATAAGTAGTAACATTATAAAGCTGAAGAGTTTGTTTGTTTGTTTGATTGAACGCGCTAATCTCAGGAACTACTGGTCCGAATTGAAAAATTCTTTTTGTGTTGGGTATCCTATTTATCGAGAAAGGCTATAGGCTATATAACATCACGTTATAACCAAGAGGAGCGGAGCAGTAATGAAAAATGTTGCAAAAACGGGTAAATCACACAGGTAGGCGATTGGACGCGACGGGAAGGGTCGGGGGAACAAGAAATTTAACGCGGACGAAGTAGCGGGCAGAAGCTATCACAAATATTAGCTTTCTGCTTTCCTCTACTTAAAATTTAACTGTGCTAAATTTCTTACCCCTCCGTCCGCACAATTTTTATAAAATGGAATACATATCCATCTGCAAAACATTACATCCATTCGTAACAAAAAAAAAAAAAAAAAAAAATACTGCCATCGTAAAAGAGTAAGTAATAATATTTGCGAGCCTAATTTTTTTTTTTATAACCTTTTGATTCCAAGAAGTGGGTTCTTGGAATCAAAAGGTTATAAAAAAAATTAATGTATAATCAAAGTAATTCTGAGGGTCAATGTTACCGGTACAACCACGATGCAATACCACATTTAATATTGACTTTCTAAATGCATGATTGAAAAATAATGACTTAACGGTATATAAATAAATATAAGTGTGATCTTAATTATTATTACTGATCATCATTATTTCTATCACCACTAAATATATGGAATACGTAAAGTCAGGGAAATTTATTATTGAGCGAATAGACTACCATCTTAATTTGTACCGTATTCAAAATATAGTTGTTTAAAATTGCTATAATACAGAAATAGACGAAGACTGTCAATTTGCTTCACATTTAATTTTACTAATTGTATAAAAAAACAATAATATTTGTCACAGTTGTCACTTGCGTCGATAAAGGTCGTAAGCAAACATTGTGACAACATGTAGGGAAAGTTTCCTTACGCATTCTTGTCGTTTGTTTACAGAACCTTCAACTGTAGGTTATTGTTTACTTCGTTATATTTGTGGTCGAATTGATTTTTTTTTACCAATCTTTTATACGGTAATATAATGGTTCTCGTCGATAAAAAATAATAGGCATACGGGTGGATCGTGGACGGGTGATAGTAGTGTGCATTATTTTTCGGTAGAGGTAAGCATTAGGCCCTGTTCATGTGTAGGCAGGCAAACGCGGCTTTCTTTTAGGTATGATAATTTAGTTACTTTCTTAATAATTTCGGACAGACATTAAAATGTAATTGATACACTTATGGTAATTTTTCGAGGTAGGCACTGCTTGTGTACCTATATGCAATGAACACCACTGATGTGTGATCAATTGATCATGCACTACATATTGAGACCCCTCTTAGAAAAATACGTTAAACTGTTGATCTCGGCTGTCATACGTAGATCTATGACAGTCGCCAAGTCGTAGCGGGTACCCGGACGCGTAAAATTCTGACAACCAAGGTGTATCGGGTTACTCGGCAGTAATTGGGTTGTGGAGGACAGATAGACAGCTCCATGTAAAATACTGGTATTTAGCTGCATTTTGCTGCAGTTTTACTGGAGCCAGACCCCAAAATGGTCAGGCAGGTTCATTGACACCTATTGGTCCATTGATTATTTTTCTCTCTTAATTGGTGTTACGGAAAAATCGAGGGTTTTGCCCATGGTAATTTTCCACCCTTCACCGGACATCGGAAGGTTACTTCTTCCATTAATTTTCAATATCATCATTCCAGTTGATTACATCCACTGCTAGGCATAGGCGGGGGGTTTGCCGTAATCGCCACGCTTGGCAGGTGGGTTGGCGATCGCAGTATGGTGGTAAAAGGCGTAGAGAACGCTGCTGTTAATTCTGTGGGAGTAGTAAGTCCCTTAGTCACGTTTTACGACACCCACGGGAAGAAATAGGATGGTTTAATTCGTTACGTCCGGCTACCACACGGATTATAATAAACCAGAAATTTTACCTGTATATTATCTTAATTTCTCTGTTACCAGGACTATCTCCGGGGAAGAACATGTTCAAACCCTTGATCCGGAAGTACCCACAGCTGCATGACGAGAACTACTACCAGAGAATGACTAAGGCGTATTCTCCTGACAAATCACTGGAGTCTTTCTTTGTGTTGCCAAGTAAGTTTATTACATAATATACTTTTTTTTGTAGGTGGGAAGTCATCAAAAGACGTCTCCCGCTCTTGGGTGGAGCGGGAGGGCGTGTCAGACTTTTACTGACTAAAACCCACCCGTGTTCCTTCAGTTGCCCATGTGCCAGGGTCACGGTGTCACTTTCGAACAAATCTCGCGACTCTGGCAGGTTACATAATATACTTAGCTACTTATAATGTTTCCACTGCAGGAACGCAGGCCTTCATTCTGTGAGAGTTAGTGGACCGTAATCCACCCCGAAGGCTTAGTTTGGGTTAGCCGAAGATTACTAGAGTTCAGGCGGTCTGCAGAACACAGCCTTATTTTTTAATACGCTTCGCGGAATACAGATATCATGCTAGTGACTGTATTTCGCGAAGCGTTAGGCGAGGTGTAATTAAATTTCAAGTTCAACCAAATGGGGTGAGCTTATTGCTATCAACCGGGCACAAATCCAGACTCCAGGCTGCTTCCGTAACATTACATACAACAACAACAACATAACATCACGCTTTGTGTCCCCGAAGGGTTGGGTAGAGTTGTACCTATAGTAATACCCACATTTCGCCTGTGTTTCTGTTATCTGTGGTTTAAGTCCTATGTAATAGGGGGCGAGCCTATTGCCATCAACCGGGCACGAACCCAGGACCTCATGCACAACAGTAGCGCTTGCTACCACTGGACCAACGTGGCAGTCACTAGACCAACGAGGCAATCCGTAACATTCGTTAAAGTTAAAGTAAAAAATACTTAATGACGCTTAATTTGACCCCGAGGTCAAACTGAGGACCTTTTACTTAACAGTCGCGCTTGCAGCGCTTGCAATGACATAACAAGCTATAAGCTGCCGTGATATATCTATAATGCCGTTATCTACCAAAACCGTTATTTTGAATAACATGCAAAAACCGCGTTAAAAATTTAAACCGATGTCACTTTTCAATGACAACATCTATTTTTATTTCCAATACTATTCAAGGTATTGAAAATTCAGAAACACAGATCGATAGATTTTTTTTTCTCATTATAATTTAATTTTTCGCATTAAAAGTTAAAAATCGACCATATGTCGGATAACGGCATTTTAGTTATGCCACGGCAGTAAGTTTCTCAATCAGTTTTTACATATAAACATAATACATAAACTCAAGAATTCTTCCCATGAGGCAGAAACTACAGAATGCCACCTACTACGAACCTTACATCCGGTTTTTCGTGTACGGTTTGGAAATCAGATGTTATTACTTACACTTGAATTATTCTTATTCTATTAGAAACCGATGATATTCCCTGGAGAATTCTATACGAAGTCAAGGAGTATGACCCTCTGCTAGACTCATCGGATATGACTGAAGTGGAGTGGATCAAAATTGCTAATGATATTAAGGTAAGAAGCATATCATGCATTAATATTAAAGTTTTAAGCTGGTCTTGCTTTGCTTTATCGATTTGAGTAAAATTCTAAACACAAAAATGACAACTTAACACCGGACTAATTAGTCAGTTTTATAGAAAGAACTGCATTTCAATACTTCATCATCAGTCTATAGCAGTCCGCCGCTTGGCATAGGCCTCTCTAATTGCACGCCATTCAGCTCGATTCTCGGCAAATCTCATCCAGCTGCTAGTTGCTACCAAACTCTCTGCGAAGATCGTCGCTCCTTCTAGCCTGAGAGAGTTAGAGCTCAGCAGCACCAACATTTATATACTTATTGCGGTCTTAATTCAAAAACTGGCTCGATGGTTTACCCTTTACTTAAATAAAAACTTTGCTTTGTAATAAGACTCTATCAGGCTGACTATTCCAAGATCCAGACCATTTTTGGCGATACTGTTGTTTGATATGATTTTCTAATAAATATGAACCATTTTTCAGATGTTAATATCTATATTTAGATAATGTTATTAATGAAACTTTTTATTATAGAGTTACTATGAACAATACGACGGTTTCGTGATCCTCCATGGTACAGATACGCTCTGCTACACAGCGTCCGCTCTCTCCTTCATGTTTGAGAACCTCGGCAAAGCTGTGGTGCTTACCGGCTCGCAGGTACGTAAACACTAGTGCTACGAAGTCTGTCGTAGCGTAATATTGATTCTACAAAGTCTGACGGAGCGTCATATTGATGCTACGAAGTCTGTTGTAGGGTAACATACTTGCTACGAAGTTTGTCGTAGTCTGCACTAGTGCTACGAAAGCTGTCGTAGCACTACACGAGTGCTACTAAGTCTGTTGTAGTTGTGTTCCACGAGTACTACACTAGCTGTAGCTAGGGAGATGGTGAGCATTTCGGTATATGATTTGCACACGTTTCACGTCGTGGTGGATTGCAGTTTAAATCATTACGAATTGATTTGGTCTAATCAATTAAGGTCCTATATCGCTGCGTTTTCGCGTTACAGCGGATTGAAGTTGCTTAAAAAAATCGGGGTATTAAATCATTTGCACATGTATGCCTCTGGAGTTCATGGTCACAATCATCTTGGAAACGAAGAAAATCGATAAGGCAGACATTCAGGACTCTGCATTATCATGGGACGGAGTTGTAAAAATGTTAAAAAAAAAGCTCTACTAAGTCATTTGCACGCGGTTCTTATTGCGCCCATTCGATTCACTATGACTCTGTGGATTCGAAAAAACATGTGGCAGACACTATGCTCACTGATTTTCAACTGTATAACTGTTTGAAATTCACGGAATCAAGGGACAGCGGGTATTGCATGGGATTATTGTTATTCGTTATAGTTTTATTCTTATAAGTTTGTTTAAAATTATCCTCTAAACTCACGGTAACGATTAAACTTCTGGAGCTGAAATCTATGCAATCGTATTTTTTCTCAATGCCAAGCAGAAACGAAATCCGCGTGGAACTCTAATTAGAAAGTATTTTTTTTTAAATTGCGTGCTTGAATGTAATCTGAATAGGATTAGGATCTGGATAGGAACAGTCTTTAACTTTTTAAATCACGTTTTATTTGTGTAAAATACTTATATAGATATAGATATAGGCTGTATAATAGATATACGCTCTATACATTTAGTTTCACAATACGGAAAAGGTCGGAACTAAGTTATACCGTTCTCACTCATATTCCCAAAGAAAAGAGAGACACCACGAAAGGATCTATGGGGATATTTTATACCTTCTTGGTTTGGCGCGAGCGTCGGGTTGAAAAAAGTAAATCAAATGGTCTGCCTTTGGAATATCAGAGGCCTGAACGTCTGCCTCATCGATTTTCTTGATTTTCATAAGTAATTCAAACATCTGTCCAAGAGGCAGACGTGTGCGCATAATATAGCATACCTTCTTTTTTTGACATTTTTGGAGCACTGTCAATAGACAACGCAGAGGCAACATATTGGCAGACTATTTTTCCGTGGTTCTTCTCATTGTTTTTAATCGAACAATTCAAATCTGCCAAGTGTGCACTTCATATACAGTTTTTTAAATCATAAAAATAAATAAAACAATTGAATACTACAAAAGTCAGAGCCCTGTATGTCTGCCTTTTCGATTCTTTGTGTTTTCAGGATGACTGTGATCATCAGCCCCAGCGGCAGACGTGTGCGCATAATATAGCACACCTTTTTTTTAAACATTTTTGAAACGCTGTAAATTTACAACGCAGCGTCACTATGGTGGCAGACGAGGTCCTTGACGTTTCTTAGGGTATAATTATCTCTATTAATAACGTCTGCCTTGTGTGCTGATCATATCGAAATTTTGCTCGCCAGCTCCCTAACTACTGTAGTTGGTCTCCCTACACAAGTGTACCGAAGTCTGTTATACACTTAAGTGTATGTCGCTCACTGGACTGTTCTATTAAAAATTACCTCAGAAAAATCAACCTGTGCATGATTTATTTGATCAACATTGTTAGTAGAATAAATCTCCACGAACAAAATTCTACAAACATAATACTAATTATAAATACAGGAAAAAAAATTGTGTATTCATTTTACGTCTTAATAAACAGATGACACTCGTTTCTTCAATTGGCCCTAAATTAAATAAATTAACCAATTGAAGCCTATTAAAGCAGAAAAATAATTCAATCAACGCTGTTCTTTACGACTTAAAAAAATAGGAGGTAGTCAAAGATACGTATATTTTTGAAATGTTTGTTATTGTTGATTTGCTAACGTCCGCGTGTATATATTTGGATTGGTACATAAAGGTTTAGTTCTCATTTAGTTCACATTTTAAAGAATGTGTGGTAATTACATAATATTGCGAGCACAAGTTTTCTGAAGACACCGAGATTACGCCAAAAGAATGGTGCGCAACATCGTAGAGAGGTAATAATTACATGAATATTAGTAGCTAGCTTCTGCCCGCGATTTCATCCGCGTCAAATTTTTGCTCCCTTGACGCTTCCCGGCGCATCGAATTACCTGCCAGTTTTCGTCCATTTGTCGTTGCTGCTCCGCTCCTTTTGATTGTAGCGTGATATTATATAGCCTATAACGGTCAGTGGGTCGTCTTAGGGGCGGAGTTTAGGAGTTGGAGTATATCCTTAGGGGCACCATGAGAAGCAAAGAAAAGGAAAAAAAATTTTTTTTGGTTAAAAAAATTTTTGGGACAAAATTTTTCGAAAAAAATTTTTTTTTTCGAATTGGTACCATACGCTTATAGGCACCATGAGCAGTGCAGAAAACAAAAAAAAAATTGCCTAAGTCCTTTGCCCCTAAGAATACTCAAGCTGAAACGACGATCGACAGAAAAATTTTGATGTTTTTTTTTTCCAAGATTTTGCTACTTTTTTATATGATCTCATAGCTTTTGAGTAGAGCAACAATTTGTTTCCCGAAAACAATCTCATCCGAGCTACCATTTTGGAAATATAAATGGTTTTACATAAAATTAAAAAAAGTAAAAGGTCCGTAACTCGGAAACGGTGCGTCGTAAGGCCATGCTTCTCAGACCCTAAATGGTGGCTACACACAAGGTCAACCCAAAAAATACTGCAAAAAAATCGGAAAGTTTCCGAAAAAAAAAAATTGCGAAAAATTTTCTAAGTCCTTGCTCCATAGCGCCTCTAAGGCTACACTCCAACCCCTATAACCTTTCTCAATAAATAGGCTACTCAACACAAACATAATTTTTCAATTCGTACCAGTAGTTCCTGAGATTACCGCGTTCAACCAAACAAACAAACTCTTTAGCTTTATAATATAAGTTTAGATGAAGTGATCTATACATTGCTAATATACAAATTATGTTCACAACAGATTCCAATCTTCGAGGCTCGCAGTGACGGCGTTGACAACTTCGTGTCATCGCTCATCATCGCCGGGGGCTTCAACGTCCCAGAAGTCGCCATCTTCTTCTATGGCAAACTGTTTCGCGGTAACCGGTACGTCACTTGTAATAGTATTTTTGGATATTGTAACAGAAACGTGGCAACAGTGCGGTAGGTACGGTGACGGACTGTCAAGCGTAACATGGCGACCAACAATCTTAAAATTCTAAATCAAATTAGGTAATTCGCTCTCTTTTTAGGTTTCTTGAAAAGTTACAAATGTAACAATGTCAGAAACATGAAATTGTTTGAAATGCATTTTGACATTAACAGAGCATTCTCATGAGCTTACAACACCACTATCTTATACTGCCAAGCAAGTTGCGTTGAACCTTCAAAAACATTGACATCATATTATTTCAAAGACGTCAGATGAATTAGTAGCTTGATGTCACTATCAAACAAGAAGAAGCTGCTGCCAATCCTGCTCGTTTCGTTGTTATAGTGTTGCATTCACTGCTACAAGAACATCATCATCATCATATTTTCAGCCGAAAGACGTCCACTGCTGGACAAAGGGCTCCCCGAATTTGGGGAGGTTTACCTTAATCGCCACGCTTGGCAGGCGTGTTGGCGATCGCAGTAAGGTGGTAAAATGCATAAAGAACGCTGCTGCTCATTCTCTAGTAAGTCCTTTAGTCGCCTCTACGACACCCATGGGAAGAAAGAGGATGGTGTTATTCTTTACGTCCGGCACCATATGGAACAACGACATCACATGCTACAAGAACAATTCAACTTTATAGCACGCGCAAGATCTCCGTGAACAATCTCTTCGCCTTTGACTCTCCGAACGCCGTGCCTCTCGTCAAGGTGGGCTTGGACATGGAACTCAATAAGGCGGCCATCTTTAAACCCAGTGTCATCGAGAGGTTCAATGTTCACGCAAAGATGTCTAAGAACGTTGGTCTACTGAGGATGTTCCCCAGTATTAGCACGGCTGCTATAAAGTCTGCTTGTCAACCACCTATCCAAGGTATGTTGAAGGATTTTTGACATTGTTATTTCGGTATCACGTCGACATTTTCACTTTTTTCATCGACTTTACTTCATTTAACTTTAATAGAGGCACGTTCAGCATCAAAGTTGTCAATAAATACGGAATGAAATTGAATGCGTTTCAATCGTTTTATTTCACTATCGGTTTGCAGCTGATTTCAGTCTCTTTTCTTTGTAAAGCTAACTATCAACTCTCCTACTAAATGCTTTTTTTTTATTGAAAACTACATATTATATGCATCTATAACTATCTTTCTTTTGTTTTTTTTCCATCTGTGGTCAGCGGAAATACTTTTCAGTCTCCTATCGATTTCAACTCAATGTGTGGCAAAATGGTGGAAATACTCAGAATATACATAATACAATGCAATCTTCTTCTTCTTAATTTTGCCACTGTTTTCACTCCATTACACCACTACCTATTAACTTTGTGACGTCTCACTTCACCACTTTCCTCATAGGTCTGGTAATGGAGACTTATGGTGCTGGAAACATTCCGTCGAATAGATTGGACGTTCTACAGGTGATTGAAAAAGCTGTGAAGAGAGGAGTGATCATTGTGAATATCACTCAGTGCAATACTGGGTCTGTTGCTGCGCTTTATAAGACTGGGCAGGTAAGGCCACAGGATGTTCTTAAACTCGCAAGGTTTGAAAACTTGATCGACTACATCATTTGTTTTGAAATATTAGTAGTATGTTGTTATGACAGAATACCTTTATAATATAATTTTGGCGTGGGTTTCGTTTCCCATCCATATAGAATCATAAGTTCCCGAAACTGTTCAGATAGACATGTTGCTAGTTTTCTTCCTGGCTTAAACTTTAGGAAGTGGTGATAGACGGGCGTTTTTGGCCTACGTAGTGACTACCTAGTCACTCCATATAAAATACTGGTGTTCAGGCTTACATCCGGTTAGACTGGAAGCCAACCCCAACATGTTAGGAAAAGGCTAGGCAGATGATGATGTGCAAGTCAAGTATTGTAACTAAGAACAACTTATAACAAAACTGATTAAAATATGGGTTAGGTACATGATGAAATCGATGTCATAGCGTGACGGTAATATCCTGTGAAAACAGCAACATTGACCTTACCGTCTTGACTGCCGGACGATAACCTCTAATAAAATATTAAGATAATTCTGGGCTAGGCGCCAAACAAACTGGGTGTCAATGAAGTGTGCGTTACTCCAGCGGAATGTTGTCGCTTTTCAGGATTTCGGCTTGACAGATAATTAGTACCCAATCTCGTGTAAATGTGCCCGAAATTTAGAATTTGTGCGTCTATTTTAATTTAAGCATGAAAGGGCTAAATATAAATTTCAGAAACTTCTCTTCGATGTCAGCATATTAATTTTTTATTATTATATTATTTAATGCTAGGTAGCATTAGATTTTAGTAGATAGTTCGACAGTCCGTTATAATTTGGAAAAGTCTAGATCAAGTTACAAATACTGGACAGCAATCGCGTGTCAGCTAAAATTAATATAACATTGATTATTACTATTTGGTACCTACTGCAAAAATTGCATAGAAACACATTTGCAGTATTTGGCATCGGCTTCGCCCACGTGTTTGTCTTTAGCTGGATAAATAGTATTGAGTTATTCTATATGTTACTCTAAGTTATAATCTATCTGTGTGTCAAATTTCATTCAAATACTCGTCCAGTCAGCTGTTTTTGCGTGATTAAGTTATTTTTTGTACATACAAACTTTCTCATCTTAAATATAACTCGAATTTCTGCGTGTTTAATGCTATAAGTCCCAGGTAGCCCGTTTATGTAGCGTTACTTACTGGTGATTTATGTTTATTCTCTCGTTGGTCATAAAACTCGCGTGATTTTCATGTAATGAGGTATTGTACAACGTTATCGATCTGCCATAAATGCGTCGCTCTAGTCCACAAGTTTCCGTGACAATGCACGTGAGTATAGCCTAATTCAGAAGTATGAAATGAAACTGTAAACAAAAACTGTTCAGGTAAAATTCTTATATAATCACTCAGCACTCAGTAAACGGACTTAGTTATACATTCATCTGTATTTAGAAGGTTTCCACATTATTAATCTCATCACTTTTTCAAAATTTATTTTGTGTAATATTGGTGCCTATTCTCTTGTACACGACCTAAACTAACTAAACTATCTCTAAAATTCCTTACTTTTGGCTATGAGAATTGTAACGCTATTTTGCAAGGAAAAATCTCTAAATTTCAAAATTATTTTGACACGACTAAAATCGATTTTGACAATCGCGAATCAACGTGGTATTTTTTTTTTCTTATGGCTTCGCTACGTAGTACTTGTGTGCGCTACGCAATGATTTTTTTAAGAGACGAAGGCGCGCGCAAGGCGGCAGCCTGGACGTGTTTTATATGTAATTTTTCACTTTTTGTTTGAAAAATATAAAAA
This sequence comes from Aporophyla lueneburgensis, assembly GCA_932294355.1. Taxonomy (NCBI): domain Eukaryota; kingdom Metazoa; phylum Arthropoda; class Insecta; order Lepidoptera; family Noctuidae; genus Aporophyla; species Aporophyla lueneburgensis. Next base: position 24,394,064 of record OW028749.1, read on the forward strand.
AATATTACCCACGTGTTGTGATTTATATGTATAGGGGTTTGATAAAGGGGGTCGGAAATTTCATTATTTTTGCGATAGGACACGCCATTGTCGAGATATAAGCAAAAGAAAAGGAAAAAAATACAGTGCTGTTTTTGCACGGGAAGGTGAGGTGTTGGTGTAAATTTTAGTTCATGGCCACTAGTGTTATTCCACACCTTTTTAATCGATCGATTAAAAATAGTCAGATTTAGTTAAAATAAATAGAATAGCAAAATTGACATTTTCACTAAACTAATAACTCAGTGCAATCATAGTGCTGTCAAACTAAAATATGTATAAGTAAGTTGTGTCACTTTAGTCTATTTCAGAATAGGAAATCGTCGTTTGATAAGAATAAACCAAATTTGAGTGATTTTTAGTTTAGAGAATTTTGTAACAACAGAATCGGCACCATTATCGTATTATATTATTAAAAAATATCGCTGAAAATTCTGATACTAAAATTAACGTCAATTGTCAAATGAAAAAAAGAAATCTTGATCATCATATATTTAAAATTATAAGTTAAGGAATAAGTACAAGCACTCAAACTGTAAGAGACGCCACAAACAGATACGTTTGATTTATATTTTGTTTAGATTTTCATCAGAGTTTTTGGAATAGATTATACGTAGGACTTATATTATTAAAATGAACAACAGTAGCAGTGATTAATGAGGAAATAAAGAGGTTATCTGCCTTCAAATATTTGAGTATGTAAAAACTATAATCACGACAATGCATGTTCAGGCACATCTTGGGTTTCTGCGTCATTGTGAATATGAGGAACACATTGGACTGCGTGACAATTTTGTTTTTGTGATAATATTTGGAAACCATTTTTGGTTTAACCGTAGACCTGTCTATTGTTACTTCTTTGAAGGTGATGATATTACTTAATGCTCAATACAGGCACTCGCGAAGGCAGGCGTCGTTTCTGGCTATGACATGACCCCAGAAGCTGCTCTCACCAAACTGTCGTATGTTTTGACAAAGAATGAGCTGACCTTCCAGCAGAAAATTGACGTAAGTACTCTTTGCTGGAAACGGTCTAGCGATGATATTATTTCCTTAATCCCTTTGTCCTCAATTCTCCATTCAGTTGTATTCTTTTAAAATGTTTGTTACCTCAGAACTTCGTCATTTAAGAACCGATTTAATAAAACTTATTTTGTTTAAGAGGTCTCCTTAGTTTTAGAGTGATTAGTGGTTATTATCCTTTAAAAAAATTCCGAGCATAGCTCGCTCCATAGCCCGTTGAGCGACCTTCAATTTGTAGACCAGCCCAACTGTCAGTGTCCACGTTTCGGCACCGTATGTCATAACGTAGTGTGGGACGCCCCCAGCTACATGGACACATGTTCCAAAAAGGTGGTTGGGACTGACTGAATGCGGAAGGCGGAGGATAGGGTGTTGTGGCGCAACATGGGAGAGGCCTATTTCCAGAGTGGACTGCGATAGGCTGAGTTAATAATGTTTTTATTTACAGACGATGGGCCTGAACATCAGAGGAGAACTGACTAACCTGTCCTCTATGTCCATCCAAGTAAGTTTACCATTATTGTACGTATTATATCATACATAGTAGCCACGTGTGATTTATGTAGCTAAGTTAGGCGCGTACTTTTTTACCTTGATCAACCGGTTTTATTGCACTTTCTCGATGGAAAACGTTTATAGTCTCACAATGTGATAAGGGAAGTGTTATATGAATTAGAAAAGAGGCAGGGCTACCAAAGATAAAAGGAAACCTGATAACTATGTCTAGTATGAAAGTGAACAGTGAGCGAGGCGACTACTGCACGCAACGCCTTCTTTTTTTAACCAACTGCTACCATTCAAGGACCAAACACTCAAAGAGGCGTTGGGCATGAGCCTCAACATCCAGTCACCGAAGAAGCTGACCGAAGTGGCGGAGAGCGTCTTCTCTTCTCTGCTGCTGTATGGCATCAAGCAAGGAGATGAAAGCATCGTCAAGAAGCTTCTAGGTTAGAACATTATTTTATTTATTTCCTTGTTCTTGTAGGTGGTGACGCTAGGTTACAAGGATGTCTTTGCCTTAATGACCAGCAGGGCTAAGATTACAAGCACGAGATCGCTCTTTTTGTCGCTTTGACGAAATTTGTCTATGATTCTGACGTCATTCTAATGCCTAACATGGCCGATAAGCTCGAGTTAACTCGAAAACAGCACGGAGAGACCAAAATAGCAAATTGGTATCATAATTTTGTGTACTCTTCGCGTCGTCAAAATCGAGGACGACTAAATGGCTGACAAATCGGGAATTATCTTGTTTTGAATTATAAAAATTAGTGATAACTTAGGGTTTGTCAAGAAAACACTGAAGTTTGCCAGAACAAGTCGACTATTTTGTATGGCAGCGCTGTTAGAAAACGAGAAAAGAGACAGAAATTGACGCGAGGAGAGGACGTGAGAACTGAGAGTAAGAAGTTAATTTTTGTGTGTGTCATGGTGGTGTCATGTTAGCCAAGAAGGTGACAAACTGATGATCATTTACGCGAAGTTGATTGCTTGGTTCCCGCCGCAAAGCTTATAAAACTTGTACATATCCTCAGTCAGTTGTAATCATGATCTGGCAGTTTTAGTAATTTATGCAGCGTCCCCAAATGTCCTTTCTGGTATTGTTCGTCGAATCGTTGAGCTCCTTAAATTCTCGCTTGAGCTGCACGATTAGTGTCAAATGCGTGCACTGATTGCGCAGAGCCACTCAATCTATGTGGGTCTTTCCTAAAAAGGCCATTTCAGTCGCCAATCTACATGGTCTTCGCATGATGTGACCAAGATTATGTCTGAACTTTAAAATAGACTGTGACCTCTGAGTTTGTTGCTGCTTTTCTTTTCAGAGTAGTCAGTTAAGAAACGCCAACCTCATCTAGTTTAAAAAAATATGATTGACTAATAAAAGTGTTTGTACAAACCTACTGACAGAATTAAAATCATTTATAATTTATCAGAAGACACTTCATAATGTAATAGATTTCGGTTACAAAATAAACAATTTCCACAATTGCCACAGAAGTATCGCCCGGTTTTGCATTGTTGTTTACAACTTTGAAGCATGCATCTTTGACACTGTGCCACGCTGTAATGTTGCAAGTACTGGAACCAAACTGTTCTAAAACCGTATCGGTATTGACCTAAACAATGCTAAATTAAACTTTTCATTTCTCCTGACTTTTCGGTGAAGGTAAAAACCTTACTCTAAAAGCCTAATTCTCTGAATGACCAATACTCTAAAAGATTAATTCTCTGAATGGCCAATACTATAAAAGCTTAGTTCTCTAAATGGCCAATTCTCGAAATGGCTAATTATCAAAATCGCACATTTTTTTACCATTGAGTTGAAATTGTACGATTTTATAATGCATAAAAATAAAGAGTTAGTCTTTATTTTTATGCATTATACAATCGTACAATTTAACACGGTTAAATTTTACATTAAATTTTACACGGTTTGATGGTGGAGTCCCACCATCAAACCGTGTAAAATTTATACCAAAAGATAGGGTTTAATGTTTTTAAGGGATTGTTGAGAGCACATTTTATAATTTCTTTATTTTTTTTTTCTTCGAAACAAATTTACACAAAATCTAGCAGTGCAAGCGCTCGTAACAAATCAAATCAAATCAATTTATTTCGGGCTACAAAGACCCACAACATAAATACCTTACAGACTAACATACATACAAATAAAAAACAATTTAAAACTATAACGACCGGCCAGTGCACGCCGAGACGTCTTCGAGGTTGGACGCACGCCATTTGTTGCACAGACTTCCCCCCTCGCTTGCGCTTTGTAATAGATAAACAATTTAATTAAAACTTGTGTTGGTTGGTAACAAAAATCGGTAATAAAAATAATAAAAGGATATGCAGAAAGTTGAAAACTAAGGCATTATCGAAAATTCGTACTTGAAAAATGGAAATTACCTACATAATTTCTAATAATTTACTGTAAATAAATAATTATTTAGATAATCTACTTATTTACGGTAAATAATTTCATTTGATAACGTTAACTTCCAAACATATTATTTACCTACAATCATTGCTTAGACGCGCCACAATATAAAAAAGTACAGTAGGTAAAGATTTACTGAACAGATTGAATTTGTTCAAACTATTTTTATGGTTGCTCAATAACTTTAAATATCGTATAGTATAATACACGATATTGTATAAAAAAACGTCGTTTCACGTCATTAAAATTATTTAACGACGTAAAATGTATCAGATTACATGAAGTTTATTTTGCAGCGCTTCAATGAGAACAAAAAAGCCATGGGTAGTTGTCACTCCCTAGATAAATTTGAATGCAATATGCGAAAGTCCCACATCAATACTTTAACTTTATTACTAGTGGTTCGCTTAGAACTGAGACCTCACAATGCATGTTCCGATTTTTCCATCTTTGCATAGTTACTAAAAGTCTATGACGTCAAAAAACAAAACATAATTTACACATTTACAAAAACATTACAACAGTTACAGTTTCAATTAATCTTCGTTTTGTTTGAAGAGTGGTTGAGTCAAATACAATTTTTAAGTTTGAATCTGAGCAGAATCGGTCGCAGGGGTAACGATCTAAGAGGGGATCGAAAAAATGAATATAAGAAAATATTATGTTCGAGTGAGTCAAAAGAAAGGCCTTCATTTGTAATAAGTTAACGAAGTGATCAACGAAATACATTTGCAACTTCCAGCGCCATCTAGTCACATGGTCTCTGTTTAGAACGAACTACTAGTCACAGTGAGTTCACCATAATTTAAAACTACTGAACCGATTTAAATGAAATTTGGTACACTTATAGTTCAAAATCAAAATCAAAATCAAAAGTCATTTATTCAAACTAGGCTGAGAGTCAGCACTTTTTGAACGTCAAAGTTACAAAAGACAGTCCCCCCAAAACGCCCGCCCTTCGACACTTCCTAGTGCTTTAGCTGGGAAGAAGAAGTGGCGGAACAAACTCCCCAGCAGCACAGCTGTCTGTTAAGTTAGAAGAACTTGATTCTATACTGCTTTTGCTGCTTTAGAGAATTGGCCATTCAGAGAATTAGGCTTTTAGAGAATTAGGCTTTAAGAGCATTTGCGACTTTTGGAAATAGTCCTTTTGCGAATCTGTTGCTATTTTGAGACTTGGCTTTCTGCGCTTAACCCGGCGATACTAATATTCATAACTATAGGCTCTTTGGGTATAAAATGTGTACGAATGAGCATTTTAATTGTAATTTATACATATAATAAATGTATTTTGTTCTTTAGGGTTCATGCAAAATTTAGAATCGGCGAGTAATAATAATTCAGCCTCCAATTGAGAAGAAAGGTTTCATATGCCGAGCTGGTGCCGTGGACTTAAGTCATAAGACATATTTTTGTATACTTAAGCAACTGATTTAAACATATGCTGTTAATTTTCATTAACAGCATATGTTCGATTTTATACAGACGGGTTGCTAACTTATATGCTTTAAAAAAAATTGTTAGTCTGAAAATTGCTCTCCTAAGAGCTTATTTATGTTTCCTAGTTTGTGATAATTTATTGAGGCTTAATAATTAAACTGTGTAAATACTTGGCTTTAAAATTAGACGGATTTATTATAAGATTGGCATTTTAGTTTTAGTAAGTAACAGCGTATAATCAATATTTTATATAATGTGATATGTAGACTAAGAAGTAAAGCACAATATATTTTTTGTATACATTTTATAGTTATTATGTAAAGTATTTTTTTTTAGTAGAGCCTAAATGTAAAACTTAAATAATTAAGTGTAGGTACGTAAAGTGATTGTAACAGAAACTGCATAATATAATGTGCCAGGATATAAAAATTAAATAAGAATTTCGACAATGCAGAGAAGAAGAGCAATTAACAATACAAGTCTATACTTTTCCTCGCAAGTATGTTAAAAACATCGTTATTGTGTGCTCAACAACGTAAATGACGCAATTAATTTTGTAATTATTATATTTATTATATTCTTTATTATCGGACAACAATGATCCAGCGTATTAGTAAACATTAAAACAACTTAATACTAGTGTTAGTAGGTAAAATAAAATAGAAAATGACATAGAATAAATAAATAGTATTGTGAAAAGGACATCTCCAAATTAATGTTTAGTGATTGTCCTTCTAATGTTGAACTGCCGAAATTAAAGCCTTTGCAACTGTTTGTATGTTACGCTATTTTCGCGCAGATTGGGAGAAGTAAGTAGGTGTGGTATACTTTTCTATTGCTTTATCATTTTGTATAACAATTCCCATTAAATTTAAACTTCCATATGGTTAAAACTATCGTAAGTTGCACTGAGGGCTGATTTTTCAATAGTCAGATAACTTTTATCGGAATAATAAATCTGACAGTTTGTCATATTTTCTTTACTAGAGCTGTCAAACCGCAATATTTATTCATCAGATAAACGTTACCTGACTATTTAAAAATCAGCCCTTAGACAAATAGGTAGACTTAGTTATTTTATGAGATGCTACACATGCCTTCAACCTTTAGCCTTAGGGTGGTAAAGCTCATTACGAGGTACGACTAAAACCTAGTTTCCTTATATTCTATAAGATATGTATATTTATGATAATTATGTATTTTTCTATGAAGTCACTGTGGTAAGGGTGATAAAGCTCATTACGAGGTCGAACAAAGGTACCTAGCTTCCTTATATTCTATAGGAAGTACCTATTAATATAATAATGATGTATTTTTCTATGAAGTCACTGTGGTAAGGGTGATAAAGCTCATTACGAGGTCGAACAAAGGTACCTAGCTTCCTTATATTCTATAGGAAGTACCTATTAATATAATAATGATGTATTTTTCTATGAAGTCACTGTGGTAAGGGTGATAAAGCTCATTACGAGGTCGAACAAAGGTACCTAGCTTCCTTATATTCTATAGGAAGTACCTATTAATATAATAATGATGTATTTTTCTATGAAGTCACTGTGGTATTATTATTGACGCTAACGGCCAATGCGCAATGCAATAAGTAATAATATTTTTGTTTAACTAGAATTTTAATCTCAATGGAAGATTAAGCTACGGTTGTTTCAGTTGTGACCTCCTCTAACGTCGTTAATTTACGACGTTGAACACCATTACTGAAATGTTATTTGTGAATATTAGTTGGTGTTTCCATAGAGAGAAAAGAAAGAAAGAAAAATGGTTTATTCTGCACAAACAAAACGCACAATATAAAATAGTAACAAAAAAATAAAAAATACACACGTGCAAAGTAGCCAAAAGCCCCGTATTCAAGTTTAAAAAGGCGACAGCGCTTTTTGACACCATAAAGTCAAACTCAGGTATCATCATTTTCATTATTTCTGTCACCACGGCCTTTATGTGGCGGTCACCGTTATTTTAGGAAATCACGGTAGCTTAAACTGACGTTCACGCAGACGTAAAATATCGTGAGCGGATTTTATCGTGCAATGGATTTTCAATTATCTGTCTCGAACCGAGCATTGATAATCCAACAGAGGGCGTCTTATCGTGTCAAAAAAAACAAACCCTGTTCGATTTTTAAATCTCGGCGCAAAATCAAAATCAAATCAAATTATTTCGGGCTACGAAGACCCATATCATAAATACCTTACAGACTAACGTACATACAAATAAAACACAATGTAAACATAAAACTAGTGTACACGAAGTGACGGTGTCGTGTTGCACTGCGTGGTGCCGCGTAACCTTCCGCGGAAACGCCGATACACGACACCCTTCGGCCAAAACTCTTCCTTGAGGAAGGTCTCGGCCGGGCTAAGCATTGCGTTGAAGACCGTAATGGGCAGATAAATTCCATGGCGTTTTATTACAACTATGGCTTAATTACATCTCGAAGAATGTTACGCACCTACTTGCTATAACTATACAGTATAATTTGACCTTATATTTCAAATCAAATCATTTATTCGCATAGAATGCAGGTATTTTACAATATAGCTGTTATAGAAATATAATGAACCGAGTACATTCTGCCTAAGTTTCGGCATGCAAAAATTTTACAAAATAATAATAAAACAAATCTTGAACAAAATAATAAAAAAGTTAATCAATTAATAAATTATTATTACAAGTCTAGGTCATGCACAAAGGAGTATTAAATAATGCCAATAAAATTGTATTAATGTAAATCAAATTAAACTAGTGATCGCCCATTGGTCGAAATTCGACCGTACTTCATTTGAATAGAAATACAGTATTAAACGAAAAAATATAGATAATAATAAATATAAAAAAATAATATGGTTATATTTGACATTCAGTAACACTATAGGCAAATTGTTGACGCTGTACTACTGTGGAGAGGATTCGCTGGCGGGATGGTGATTGTCAGGACCAGGATGTAGGTGTCAAGAGTAAAGAACTTCTTCAGGACTCTCTTTTTTATTTTCTTAATACTTCTTAACTGCTGGATATGGAACAATATGGAATGAATTATCACAGAAATTTGTTCTTTTTTTATAGAATTTTCCCTATTATTTTTAATTAATTATGACGGTTCCAAATGTCATAATTATAACCAGCCTGCACAATCTATGACCAGCCTGTACAATCGTGAGGCATACAACCTCTACAGTTTGCACACGACACTAAGTTTTGTATGGGAAACTTACTAATGCCATACTTGACACTCCCCATAAAACCCCAAAAAATATTTCTTAAAAATCTAAACTAAATTCCTATCGTCGCTAATACAAATAATATTAAAGACAAATATTCTCGATATGATCATAGATTAAAAAAAAAAAATTAACAAAAAATTAAACCGCCGAAAAAACTGAAAAGCATAAAATAATAAACCTTAAAATTATGAGTCGACGCTTTGAGTGATCTTTGTTCATTGATTTTTCAGCGCCGACTCAAATTTTTTTAATTTTTTGTTAAAAAGTTTTTATTTTATAATATTTTGTGACTTTAATGTACTAATAATACTTGGCAAGGTATACCCTATCCAACAAAAAAAGAATTATCAAAATCGGGCTACTCTGTATAAAGTTATGCGTGGTTATACATTACAATCAGTGAGTGAACAATCAATCATCCCCTGTTTTCCGACCCTTAGGGTTCGATTTTGTTTTCCAAATTTATATGGGACCACCTTGGGAGTATACCCTTTCCAATAAAAAAAGAATTGTCACAATCGGACTACCATGTAAAAAGTTATGCGTGATCATACATAAAAAAAAAAAAAAAAAAATATACGCATCGAATTGATAACCTCTTCCTTTTTTTTCGTCGGTTAAAAATGAAATAGGTTATATATCTATAAAATTATTTTATTACCTATGGTTATACTTGACATTCAGTAAGACTATACACACAAAATCAGGCTTACCAACTTAGGGGTTTTCCTAAATTTAAGGGGTAAATAAGAGGATTAAGATTTTTTAGGGGCGTTCCATTTTTAGGGGTATTCTTAGGGATTTTTTGCTATCTTACATTTCTCATTGTGTTTTTGATTACAATAAAAGTATTAGCGACTTCTAGTACGGTTCCTCGGTACTAAGAATGCAGAGTGAATGATTAAGAAATGTCGCGTAATAAATATAGACAAATATTACTGCTGTGTCTATGATTACTGAACATTCGTTGGTTATTTTCATTATAATTTTTTTCGGATTTTTTTAGTAATTGTAGCAATTTTAGGGGTTTTTAACTTAAGCTTTAGGGGTAAATTTTTCTGGGTGTTGGTAACACTGCACAAAACAATAAAGACAGATTTGGACCATAAACAAAAGAATATTTATGCATGTGTGTATTAGATACACGGTAATGAACAGTAGTGTGTGTAACGTGTTATTTATTGAAAATAATGTATTTTAAACCATAATTTAAAAAAAATATTAGCATTCGTCACTTCTTCTCTGTATAAACTATAAGTGTGCGAAATTTCATACTCCTCCGTCCGCCCAATTTTCGTAAAATGGGATCCAAAGTTTTCGCTTCACGTATTAATATACAAGATTATTTTTAGTATATGCGAAACCTGAATATAGTTTGTTCAGAATCAGTAACTGAATCGATTCCAATCATTTTTACACCATGTTATATTTTGTACCAAAAATATTTAATTACGCTTCCAAGTAGAACACCGTACGTACAATACGTATATTTTAAAATTATCATGTCTTTCTCGTACTCAAACGTCCATTACACGGAGATGGTACGTACACTAGCTGTTTGTGGTGATCTGCATAAGTTTTTGCGTGGACAAGCAGGTAACTTATCAAGCTTATAACTTTGTGATTATTAATGATACAGTTTTGAAATTTTTTTCATAGATTCTTTACATAAAAATACTAGACCCGTGTTTCGGGTTTCGCATAAACAAAAATTAATGTTGTATAGATATTAAATAGTGTCAATAAAATTAAATCATGTCAATAGAATTAAGTAATGTTAATAAAATTATACAGTTGATATGTCACACATAGTGTCATTAAAAAAGTCACTTAACGAGTAATAACACCTCTGTACCAAGAAAGCCTTAAGTTTACTTTTAAAATGTTGCAGTGTGTCATTTTTTATGCTATCTGGGAGTTTAGAGCCATGCAAAAAACACTTTTTTGGAGAAGTGCTGTTTTATAGCTACCGACATTAAAAGGTTTTTGTACTGACTTCTGACGCGACCTTTCTTGGTGTCCGAAACCTTAGCAAACAGGCTTTTATTCTTTTTTACAAAAACTCCCATTTCCAAAATATATAAAGACGGAAAAGTTAGAACTTTCAATGACTTGAACAGTGGTTTACAACTATCTCTAGGTTTAATATGACACATTGCTCTCACACAACGTTTTTGGGCTTTAAATATTTTATCTTTAAGGCTCTCAGTACAAAAATAGGTCTGCTTATACTAGCAATGTATAGCTTTACATTTTCCTATTGCGGTCTATTGCAATCTGACGTCATAACTTGTGAGACTGCCAATAACGTGCATGCAGTATTGGCATGTGCTTTATTTACCCAGAAATGTATTTATAGAAAATGAAAATAGGTAAACCCATACCATAATCCGCAAAGTATTATATGTATACTTAATTTAGTGTGCCTTTTATAATTATTAAAAAATAAAAAGTACATATGGCAACTTGTTATAAAAATAATGTAGGTATAATTATATTATATACTTTTTTATTTCTATTGAGTAAGGTCTTATTTTCGTTTCATATACATAAGTATAACAAAAGACGAAGATGTGTGTGAAAAAAAACACATTGTCTAAATACTTAGTAGTTTAGGAGAGTGTTGTTTAATGCCTAGTTATGTGCAGTTCTATACACTACTTTATCTACTCTCATAGGTACATAGAGATTGAACCTGCTGAGAGAGTAAGAAATATTTTTGTAATGGTGTAAATAAATGATGATATTCCTCCTTGGTGATAGATCGACTTCATGGTTATGTTCTGTATTGTATAAGTTAATAAAATGTTTTATATAATTGTTAGCCTTGTCAACAAGTGATATAATATGATTCTATTTTTAAATTTCGGTAATAAGTTTATAAAGTAAGTCAATATAAACTCGTTTTGAAGTTTAAAATTCGAATTTTACGATATGAAAGTAGATAAAAATATTTTTCTTAATATATAAGTCGTTGTAATGGCATAAGAAAAATGTAATACACAGATCATAAATAAAATTCTATTGAGAATAAAAACAAACGTTGCATTATAATTTACTTTTGATCCCTTAAACGACAGAGATCCTTATCTGACTCTATACATTACACATAACATACAGCAAAGAACAAGTGGGCACTTAAATAGTTTTAGATATAAATATTCAGTTCATAGAAAGTCTGAATGCATCTTCACATGTGTATCAAACACACATGCTGGTTTTATAAGGATGTATGTTCGTAAACAATGATACACAGTATTACTTCTGTAAATGTCTTATGGTTGTATGCAACACTGCACGTCGGGAAATCCCCGAACGTAGATAATATGCATTACCCTTTCGTTTTTGCTATAGAGATGGGAAAATACTTTTGTGCGTTCGAAATTAATAATCGACTAAACGCTTATTCGATTTATAAATTGTAATTGTATATTGTAATTATAGTTTGAAATGTTTTTTTATTTGTTATTGTCTTATTTGTATGTAGAACCATAGATAGGGCCTATTACTTGTGAACAATATTAGGTACGATTCATTGTAAGGGTTTTAATGTGAGAAAATAAGTAATAAATCTTTATTATGAAAAGTTTATTTCTTAGGCATCGGCAATAGTATCCGAAAACATAGCATGTTTAAGCAGATAACATGTATTTACGTATATAATATACAATATAATAGTAAATTGTAATATTTTAATTTGTAAATAATTTTAGTTAAGTTAGGATTTTTTTTAAATTCATTTAAGTCTTAAGTTTTTATAAATAGTTTTCAGACCCCAAACTATTGACATTATAACAACCATAATGCGTACGAAATTGCAGGCTTAATGCAAATTATTAAAACATTTTTCATTTTTTCTTCTTTCTTTATTTTACATAATAAAAATACAGGGTCCCGTGATTGGTTAAAGATTTTAAAGTATCCTTGTTAATAAAATCGTTTTCTTTCTTAGATATGGGTGCTGATGTCAATGCGGAGGATTCCGAAGGAAAGACTCCTCTGCACGAAGCTATTTTGTATGGAAATCAGGACATGGTGGAATGTTTGCTTATGAATGGCGCTAATGTGCACTTTAAGACTAGGTAAGTTATATTTTAGCAATAATTTTCATTAAACAGTTGTATTATTGTTCAAAATTATGGCTTATGCCAGCTTTGTCTTGGGTTCTTTTTACCCAACTGTGGTGGCTGTCAAAAGGAGGGTTATATCTAATAATATGTCGTGAATCACATACTTATACAAATTAAAAAGGTGATCATAATGAGCAGGGTTTTGCAAAAGATTTAATTTGTCATATTGTTGTCTATGAATTTCAAAGGATTTCATTGCTTAATTTTTATTTTTAGGAGGCGCAGGTAATTAAATCAACATTACAGTTTGAACTTAACCAATTAATTTATATATCACGATATACAATTACGCACTTGCACGGAAAATATCCTCGTTATAATTAGCATTTTTTTTGACTAAATTTCTCACCTAATCAATGCTCCCAAGAGAGTACTTCACTCTGCACTAAAACAATATACTTGACAGATTGTTCCAAGTCAAGGTTTTTTTAATTAGACGTGCAAGCAAGCACATAGCCTGAAGGTCTTTCTCGTCAGTGTGTCACCCCAAAAATGTGCGTGAACTTTACGGGTGAAATGACGGCGATAAAGATCATCAAAATTAAGTGCACGTACTTGCTCGTATCGCCTATATGATTCACTAAAATTCACCGTAGTAATTTTTAGTGTAAATATGCCTGCAGGCTTACTATATTTAACTATAATACACAGGAACGGCGAGTGCCCCCTCATCACTGCAGTATTGCGCGACGACCCTGTGATCATCAACCTCCTCCTCAAATGTGGGGCTCACCTGGCGAGCGCAGACATTTACCCGGTGACAGAGATCATGACCACGGCCATCAGGAACGGTTCCATTTCCAAGCTGGAGTCGTTGAAACTTGCGGGGGCAAAGTTCGATGTATTTGATGAGCTGAGGCAGACGCCTTTGCATAAGGTAACTTACTGGGAACTTGTTTCTTTATTAAGGTATTAACAAGGCAAATGTGAGTGGAAACGACGAAAGGGGACGCCCTAGAAGGACATACAGTGACCTTATTGGTGATATTCGTCTGAAACGTAACGTCAGGTACGTAAACCATGTGTTCCACGCGCGCCAAGAGGTGTCAGCAAACTGACGGGATTCGCTAGGACTGATGCCTGTCAGGGTCGTGGATTTTTTCAAAAGAGTTACCGTGGCCCTGGCATAGGCAACTGATGGAACATGAGTGGATTTTAGTCAGTAAAAGTATGACACGCCCTCCCACTCCAACTAGAGTGGGAGATATCCTACACAAAAAAAAAGAAAAACAAAAGGTGCGTAAACTGCGTAGTACTCGCAACTGGCGTGCATGTAAGACCAGATGTCTGAATGTAATCGCGGCAAAAGGAGTATATAAGAATCATAGCAGATAAAGTTCTTTAGGTCCTGCTAACCTCCATGAGAAGGCGTGAGTTTATGTATGCATGTTGTTTGCTTATAAGCAAATCTGCGTTGCACACGAATATCCAGTGAGGAGTGTATTGTTAAAATCATGACACAGAAATCAACTAACAATATTCAGTATAACAAAAATAGGGCAATAGTTGGTACATAAGCCGCTGGTCCTGGACTGCACTATGGCCATCGATTATAGATAAACTTTCTCTCTAAATGTTGGACGTACTAGCAAAAATATGCCTATTCATTTGCTAAAGAAAGTATCATAATCAATCATCAGTCCCAAGTAACTGTTTATACTGAGAAATAGTAAGTACTATCATACAAACTCAATTAGTAAGTTTTCCCACCACTAGAGTTCACCGCTCACCATAGCCGGTGAATCCCCCATTCCTTTGACTGCATATCAAATGCAATAAATTGAAAACAACAAGACTTATCGCAAGGAGTCGAGTGCAAAATGAATCGCTGGTTTTTCCATTTTGATATAGGGTATGAGGAAAACAGTGTGTTAAAGTTCAAATGAATTATTCTGTTTTAAGACTGTTTATTTGTATATCCATCCTTTTCTGCGGTATTTTCAATGAGAATGTGAGTTCTATCAATTTTATCGTCGAGGTTAATCGATCAGGTTAAGTAGCTTAACCTGAAAGACTAACCTTGACGATAAAATAGCTAGCCACGGTTTGTTTGTGAATGGGTGACCATATTTACATACCAACACGTTCTCCGTGCCTCGGAAAGCACGTTAATCCGTTGGTCCCGGCTTTCATTTGTGGATCTTTGGCAATCGTTACTGGTCGTCAGAAGCTCGAAAGTCTGACAATCAGTGTTAGCAAGGGGTAGGTATAATGTAACCCAGTACCTGCCGGGGTCGCGTGATTGTTCGAAAGAGATAGGTACCGTGACCCTGGCACATGGGCAACTGATGGAACACGGGTGGGTTTTAGTCAGTAAAAGTCTGACACGCCCTCCCGCTCCGCCCAGAGCGGGAGAAGTCATTTGATGATTTCCCATACTGAAAAAAAAAAAAAAAAAAAAAAAAAAAAACCAGTAACTAGGTTGTGGTGGTCAGGTAGGCAGTCGCTCTATGCTAACCAGTCAATTACCGTAATTACAGACACAATTAAAAAACCATTATGTCTGTACCAAATGTGGTATCTCAGGGACTTAGAGGTTAAATTTTGGTATTTAGCTAGGTACATCTAGTTGGAAAAATACTCGGTAGGGTAAATGATGATGATGATGTTTGACAGCAGACCCTTTACATCCACTGCAGATTTGACGAGTGGCTTGATAAAATGATCAAATCTCTGATTAGCGAGAGAAACCGTGGAGATAGGTACGCTTCCGCATAAGTGTATTATCAATTCATGCTTAGTGAACTCCGGGATCGATGCAATTCAGTTGCGCTATTTTTATCTGTAGGTATAATACTATCATTTGTATAGGTAGGTAATGAGTTTGTGTTTGAAAGTACAAATCTCTGCCACTAACGGATTTGAAAAATTATTAGTGTAACAGATAGGCCAATTCTTGAGGAAGGTAATAGCGTAATCGCTACGAGCTTTAGGAGCCTAGCGAGGCGGGTGAAACTGTGGCACACCACTAGTGTATAGGGTGACTGGTGAGTGACCAAAACTTAAACGCATATTGTACTCGTCATTACAAACAACTTTCCCAAAGAAACGATTTTTTTATTTATCAATCGCTAAATACATAATAAACAATGTGTACCTAACAAGAATCATTATCAGCTGTAATTTAATTTAGTTACTAATTCCTTTTTACAAACAATACTATTCCACTTTTACTATGCATCATTCTTGTTTCATTGAATTAATAACTGTACGGACTACGCGCATCAGCTGTTAGTCACTTGACCCCTTGACCATGAACAGATAGCGAGCGATCTGTGATGTAATGCAATCCACAGTTTTAATAATATAGGTGACCCAAATGATTTCGACGCCGAGTTCTTTTCTCTATAAAACACGCTATTTGACACTTTCCCACTAAAACTATTTAAGTACACAGAGTTTTTATTTAGTGACTGGGCGACTCCAGGTTTGAACTTTATGGCCTAAAGCAACAAAAGCATAATGAAAACTTTCATCAGTGTGTTGCAAATTATTCAAAACGTTATAAAGTGTATGTAATAGCTAAAGCTATTTATATTAGCGTTCGCGACTTCCTTCTCGTGAAATTTTCGCCTCCGACCCGTCGCGTCGTATCCCATCGCCCGTCCGCTTCCGCGCTACAACTTCGGTAACACTTAGCGATTTTATCAATTTTTTCATTTTGCTCGGCTCCTAAGGGTCTTATCATTATCATCATTTCAGCCGAAAGACGTCCATTGCTGGACATAGGCCTCCCCCAAACGGGGGTTGGTCATAACCGCCACGCTTGGCAGGCGCGTTGGCGATCGCAGTATGGTGGTGAAATGCAAAGAAAACGCTGCTGTTCATTCTCTAGGAAGTACCTTAGTCGCCTCTTACGACACCCACGAGAAGAAATGGGATGGTGCTATTTTTTAAGTTCAGCACTACACGGAACAAGGGTCTAAGCGTGACGTTAAATATACCAATGACCTTCTTCAAGTTGCAGCTGGTAGTTCGATAGCTGCAGTTGGATGAGTCCTCATGCAACACGTCGTGGTCATGCAGGCTAGTCTTTGCATGCGTTGTAGTTTGTTAGAAGCTGTAACTAGCTTGGTATGGGGCGACCAGACCACGGCCCCGTAGGTGATCATCATCACTGCGGTGTAACGCTATAGTATAACTCTGGGGGAAAGGCCCCACCTTTTACCTATCAATTCTTTGCACTGCTAGAAAGTGATGCAGGCCCTGTTTAGCTTGTTGTCTAAATGACTATTCCAGTTTAACTTACTGTCTAGATTAGGCCAACTGAAGTTATGTATTGAACAGTTTAGGTAGGCGAAAAGGGCCTAATTTATTAAGCGGTAACTTTTTCCCGTTAATGATTTGAGCCTAACCGCCATTGTATCAAATGACAGTCAGAAAAGTGCGTTACAACTACACATCATACACACACACCTTACTTTGCACTACATTCTATATAATCCGAATTACGCACTGCATTCACACAGATTGGAATAAGTACAAAGGAAACTCACAAGATAATTAGGTTTCAAATCACTTTTCTGAGTTATAATGAATGATGGTTTTTGAGTGCTTGATTCTACTTACTTCCATTTGTAACTCGGATTGCACAGTTAAGTATTGAATGTCCTGAACTTTTTTAAAGCTGTTTAAGATCTATTTGTAGTAATTAATTATGTTTCGCTCAGTCTATAGCATTTAACGGAGTTGTAAACGAATAATCCTCAATTGATTTGTTTGCAAGCTTCTTGGCGTCCATTAATTAGTACTATTTTGTCTAAAAACTGTTTTGATTCTGATGTATCCTAAATATTGGTTGTGCATGTAATTCTGCCTATGCAGGTAATTAATCAAATAGTATAATGGTATTCCCAGTTAATTTTATACTTAACTAGCTCGACTCGCTCGTTTACGCGCGTGCGCCGCGCGAGTCGAAATACTTCGGCGCCATTGCTGCGTCCAGTAACACGCGCGTGTCCGTGGCGTTCAAAATGAAGCGTGATAACTTTGATACGGAACTATTTATTGACGAAATTGAGAAAAGGGTAGCTATTTGGGATACCTATGGAATCATCAAATTATTCTGATTAATTCCGTTATAAACATACTATGCGTCATTCTGTCACGTAGAATGGGGTGCACGTTAAATCGTCGAGTTTCTCTTCGTTTACGACATCTCCATCGACGGTATGCAAGCCAAAACACAACCGCTGTATCCGAGTCCATGTTTATAACTGACCAAGTCCGTCTCATCACATGCGCGCGAGAACGCGCGTGATTTCGCCGCATCTGGACGCAATACAAATAAAAACGCACGAGTGGACGCGCGCGTAAATCGCGCTTTCTGGACAGGCTCTTAAGAGCAATAATGGACTATTTAAGTCATTCGTAGGTACCGTTTAATATTTCATAGCACCTACGTGTGCCTTCGAGGTCGCGCTTTTCTGTGTAACAATGGACTATTTATGTCACATAAAAGCGTGACTCAAGTACGGGCTTAGGTCTCATAGTGCTATAAATAAAATAAAATACCAGTGGAATTGGCGATGGCATTTATATGTGGTTTTCAGCGCATTGACCAACTCTAAATAATATAATTGAGAGAAAAATAAAAAAGAGAGAGAAAAAAAATTATAAGTATTCTTCGTACTTAGTGTTTCTGACTATTATTGACATAATATTTTTTTTTCTTTCTCCAGGCAGTACTCTGCAATAGGCCCGAAGCAGCCGAGTATCTCTTGAAACAGGGGGTCGATAAACATTCCAAGGACATCCTGGGCCATAGTCCAGCCGACTACGCCATGAAACTGAACAGGGGAAACCACATGATCTCGTACCTCCGCTAAATGCTTTCTTTTTGAACCATTATAGTATTTTATTTTGATTCTGGGTATGTGAAGACTTTTTGTGGCGACGCAGTTGCGCAACAGTGAGGGATATGTAAAAAAATGTATTCAGAATTTTAAGGTTATTGTATAAAAAATATCTAATGCTACCATTAGATAATTAAGCTTTTTGGGAAATTAAGCTAGCTTTCTGTACTGGTTTTTTGTGGAAGTATAAGAACAGTCTTAATTGATTTAACACCCTAAGATCGAATATTTCTTGAAGGTCTACTTGTCTATGTGACAGTTAGATAGTTTCAATCTTAGCGAAGTTTCAAAGTTCAAACTACTAGGAATTGTTGTTCAAAAGTCTTACAGTAGATAATTCTTTGATACAAAACAAAAAAAAATGAAATTGGATGACAACAGTTGCGCAACTGTAGCGCTACTCAAGATCAGCTGTCAAAAAAGTTGGATGTAAATGTGAATGTTAGCACGCGACAGAACCAATCTGTGATAACGTCGCGATTTGTTTTTATATAAATTTTAGCTGAGCTACTGTACTGATGCAAACAACTTTGTAATAATACTCACAAAAGCACAGAGATGTTAAAAAATTACGATAGAATTAAGTCTGCATTATTTAAATCAAATTGGCACGGCCTTGGTCGTATAGAATCTCATTAACATACTTATACGGAGCAACTTTTTGTCTGGACACAGTTGCGATAAAGTTGGCATTAGTATAGTCGCGAAGCATTGTGTTTTTGTATGCTGTGTTGTCAATTATTTTTTTAAATTATGTATTAAAAGTATTATCAATTAATAAATCCTTTTTTTATTCACACCTTCCTGCTATAACCGAATGAAATAAAACAAAGCAATAAGAATTATTAGTACTGTTTTAGAAAATAGGAACTTTTATTTATAAGAGCTTATTATAGGATTATAATCTAAGTACCTATTAAAATCTAAGTATAGACTAAGTAAATACTGCTAACTTATTAAAAAGACCAAGTAGGTAGGTATCTTAAAACTGTACATACCTGCATCGTTTTTAGTTACTGCGATAAAATCGACAGATTGACAGAGATGAAATATTAATTATGTATTTGCAAGAAAAATCGTCAGTAATCGCTTTCAATAAATCCAAATATAAAGTCAGTATTTCGGTAACTTATTTAAATATTGGCTATTGGTCATATTTAACTTAAATCTTTGCGTATTAGTCGTTGTTTACTTAAACCCTGGCGTATTAGTCAAGACGGCCAGGTTGGTCATTAGCATAGGTATATGGTGCTCCTGGAGAGGGCAGGGCCCGAAGCTGCTGCAACTGCGGCCGTGCCTCCCGGAGATCATCGCGTCTTCCACTGCTGAGGAGTTCACCATCGATGACAGCAGTTTGTTACTGGAGATAATATAAAAATAAGACGTTAACTCATGATTACTCAGGTGCTGTAATTTCGACGTCAAACGAGCAAGAAAGGAAGCAGCTATGCAGGGTGAGCACGGCTTCTGTGATAGGCTTGAGACACGCATTATATCATGGTTGTTGTTCCCAAACTGTGATAAATATGTGTAACTCAAACTTATCATGACTCAAACTTATCACAGTAGCCCGTGCTTGTCCGCAGTAGCTTCTGCCCGCAGTAGCCTCTGGCGTAGTGATATGTCAAAACATTAAGATATCTAGGCTTTAAGTGTTATCTATGTGAAATATTTAGCGTTATAGTCAACTGTTTTGTATTATGTTGTGTTCCAGTGGTATCCGCCACGACTTAAGAGTTTTAGATCGTGGCTTCAAACCCAGGGAGACGCTTTACTTTGTGTAAATAATTGTATAATCGCTGTTCCAAAACGGAAAAGGAAAACATGGTGAGGAAACCGATAGGAGCAAGAACCAACATGTAAAATACTGGCGTTCCGCTGCATCCGGTAAAACTGGAAGCCGACGAGAGCAGAGTGGTAATTGTGGAACTTTTTATCGGTAGGAATTGATTTAATATTCATAGTTAAACAACATTCATTGCGTTATTTACGTTGCTGAGCCACAATTTATTCGAACAAATGACGCAATGGTTTAAAAATAATCTTCAATCCCACTCAGATTCTGATAAATTGTGCGTTTCGCAATTAGGGTGCAGGTAGTTGGGAAAACGCTGGGCAGATGAAACCATTTCTTAGGTTATAGGATACCCGTTGGTAAAGCTGGTTGTCTTTAAAATGGATATAGCATACTTCACTATTTGATTGAGTATCATTCCTGGCGAGGCGTATTCCTGCTGTGCGGCCCAACAGGCGACTCTGAGAGGACACCCGCGGAGCGCATGGCTTCCAGACAGCATCTGTTCAGCGAAGTCCAATACAGCATCGGCTCCAAATTCTGCGTTATCTAAAACTGAACAATGATTTCAATCAAACGGGTTGATACATTGTAGATTGCTTGACTATGAGAGTGCTGGAAGAGAGAGTGTCCCTATAATATCTCCCGCGCCGATGGCGATAGTCTCCGTTGAGATTGGCCGCCATGGCCGGAATTTGGTCTGGAGGACTATGTACTGGTAGTTTAATGATCTTTGTGAGAGTTAGTCGCTAATAAGACGATAGACAATTTGTCCATAACGATAGCCATATCGACAGTATATCTATCCTACATGTCTATTATTGCAGAGATTTCTATACGTTCTGTTATCGCGGACAAATTGTCTATCGTCTGCTGAATGTCCTTGGATGCCGAAAACATACTGGGTTGGATTATCCTGTAAATAAGGTTTGTATATAAATCATAAATAAAAAAAACTCGTATTTTCTGTCCACAAAGTTGATATTCTACAAGAAATAGGGGTCCTTCAGCCCTTATTAACTTCGGAAGTAGATTTTATGGAATAAATATATGAATAAACGGTCCCATCATGAATAAGTCAAAACTTGCCAAGTGTAGAAGAAATCGCACCCTAACGCCAAAATTTTTGAACGAAAACTACCGACGACGCATCAAAATTAAACGCAAGTCAATTCATGCGATTTCCTGATGATTACTCATCTAACCAATCACAGCAGGTTACGCGCGCTGGACAATTTGTCAATTTAATTTTATGTCTGTTTTCTTTACAAAATCGAGAAAAAGGTTTCGTACCAATTCATAAGTCTGGGGAATAGGTACTTATTTTAATTTAACCTCTAAGTCCCTGAGATACCACATTTGGTATCAGACACATAGGTTTTTAATTGTGTCTGTAATTACGGTAATTGACTGGTTAATACATTTTGCGACTTAGGGATTTGACTTTCTAGAGAATGGGCAGCATAGTTCTCTATGCATTTTACTATCATACTGCGATCGCCAGTCCGCTTGCCAAGCGTGGCAATAATGGCAAACGGAAGCATTAAGGATTACCTACAATAACGGCTCAGATACCCTTTTGATACCTTTTTGCACGAGGGTAAAAATTAGGTATCCCTACACAAATATTAAAACTATATTGCTATTGGACCATATACCATTTTTGCCCAGTCTCCTCTGGTCCTACTAACATAGAACACGCTTGTGCGACAACTTATTTTCTCCGGTTCATTGATAGTGAATAATATTATACTTACAAAATGACTCGAAAAAAAATATACCATACATTAGTAAAAAATCTTGTCATCTGCACGAAAAACTAATAATATAACTGTGCCAAAATAGAATTGAAAATAAATTAGTAAAATTTCTTATTTATTATTTAATGTCTATGGTTCAAACAAACGTAATGTAGAAGGTCTTACGCAAATTCTTTTACAGTCATCTGAAACCACGGCTTAAAGCTCCAAAGTAATATTAAACTAGCTTCTGCCCGGAGCTTTATCTGCGTGAATTTTCTTGTTTTAACATTATTTTTTTCTTAAGGCATCGCACGGTCCGCCCACAATATTATTTGGTTTACTCTTAGCGTTGGCTATAACCTTTTTCAAAAATTGGGCTATCAGTTACAAGGTATTTTTTTTTTTAATCTAACTGGTAATTTCCGGGTAATAAAGGTAATACATAATTAGAAGGTAATCATTCTACATCATAAAAACTTACATAATAAAACCTCTTTATAATATTTTATTATTTATAGTTCAGGCAACCATGGAATTAGTATGTACTTTACAGTACAGTCACGAGCACGAATATGTATACACTTACCAACTTTTAAAAGGGATTTTCTCCTATTGTACTGATTGTAATTTTATTTTATTACAAACATAGTATTTTGGGACCCACACTTTTACGAAATTTGCCTTATCTCAAAGTTGCAATCCTTATTTAAAGAGAAAATCGCTTTTGAATTTGGCTATGTGTATACATATTATTACTCGTGACTGTACAACACTAGATTTTGTCAGCGTCTTCACTCACTCGGAAGCCGAAAATTATTCCAAGGGAACCTACTACCAGAATGTAAAGTATCATAACTAGCTTCTGCCCGGAGCTTTGTCTGCGTGAATTTTCTTGTTTTAACATTATTTTTTTCTTAAAGTATCGCACGGTCCGCTCACGATATTATTTGGTTTACTCTTAGCGTTGGCTATAACCTTTTTCAAAAATTGGGCTATCAGTTACAAGGTATTTCTTTTTTAATCTGACTGGTAATTTCAGGGTAATAATGGTAATACATAATTAGAGGGTAATCATTCTACATCATAAAAACTTACAAAAATAAAACCTCTTTATAATATTTTATTATTTATAGTTCAGGCAACCATGGAATTAGTATGTACTTTACAGTACAACACTAGATTTTGTCAGCGTCTTCACTCGCTCGGAAGCTGAAAATTATTCCAAGGGAACCTACTACCAGAATGTAAAGTATCATAACCAGATTATAATACATCGATGTGCCCAATTTCACCTTCTTCATCTCCACACGCATTTTTTCACTAATATAATATTATTATAGTAGGAACGTAGGATTGTAACCTATAGCAAGCTAGCAACAAACAGGTTAAAATGACAAAACTATTTCGTTTTAAAAAAAAACTAGGCGGTTGCGCTTCTATTTTCAAGAAGCATCACCTGCCAACAAAATGTCAGTCGTATAAAAGGTAAAGAAAACATCACAAACTTTCGGGTTACAAAATAAAATTATCAGTGTCAATAGTGATGAATTACTTCCCATAAAGACGGAGCAAATTTAAAAAACTACTGTAAGTATACATTTCTTAAATGTATTTTTTCCTAAAACGGCTCATATCTGTCTGAAACCCGCGATCTTCTTTGATTTCGTGGCTCTCACATCAGCCTCTTCATTATTTTAATCTTCTTTAAAGTAATTTATTTTAATAAGTTTATCATATTCTATTCATAACTCGTTTATTTTTAAATACGTAATTTCAGTCATCCCATTTAATCTCGCGAAGTTTTTTACGCCTTCTTTGTGTTTGCTTTTACAATGAAGGCTTTTTGCGTCAAAAACAACCTGCAGTTGCACCATTAAATTCCGTTCAAAAACAAGAAATGAAGTGAGTATTCTGACACAAAACTGTTGAACTCGGCAGGTCATGGAGCAAATGTACCTGATTGAGATATTCATAGACAAGGTGACTATATACGAAACTGATGAGGAAAAGATCTCTACCAATAAGAATTTGATTCTCAAAGTAAAATTTGGGCCCAATACGCAGTTCATCGTCAAAGAAAGCCAACTAGCTGTGAACGACAGGCCAGAAGATATAATAACAACTGACGAAAAAACTGGTCGCAAAGAATGGTCCAGAACCATAAGAGTTGGTAAATCATATCTATTCCCTTCATTCCCAGACACAGTACTTATGATATTGAGCAAGTTTCCATTAGAAATAGAACTTTGGAATGATGACGAATCTGAACCTGACAACCAAATATTCGTTGGTGTTGGCAATATGCATTGGCACACGAGTTTTTTTCATATGTTAAAGGAAACAGCAAATCCTTGCAAGATCCACGAACCGTTATCTATTAAATCCAGGACTATCTTAATGGCTGAATGTTGTTGCGTGCAAGCTGGTTCGGTGGATTTTATTGTTCGACTGAGTGCTCTAGGTAACTCCATAATAACGGAATTTCAACAATTATTGAAAGATCCAGAACAATTTGTGTTTAGGACTAACAAAGCACCGAGTATGTTTCAATGCCATAGAGTCGATGGCGATGACCCCAACTTTTGTATGGTTGGTAGCCTGTATGAGTCCACCACGTTGGAAGACCCAGATTTACTTGACCAGGCAAATAGAAAGATTGAAGTATGCACAGAACTACAGAGCTGTGGCATGGGTGGCAAAGTAGGGGAAATGGTGTGTGATCTTCCTGAAGTGGGATCTGCAAAGAAGAAATACCCCATCGATAAGATCAGAATGGGTGATATTATAGGTCCATGTGGTAATGCAAATTGTGCATTAGCGCATAGGGTGAGAAAGTATATTAGAAATCTCGACACCTACAAAGCAAAAGCAGCTGGTATTACAGATACAAAACCAGTAAACGAGAGAAAGGTATGCGGGAAATGTGTCTGTAAAGACGACCGGTATCACAGAGACGAGTGCCCGAAGGATACTCCGATCAAGACCAAGTGCACAGGCTGCCAAGGAATGACAGCGCCTGGTAATACATGTCAAGATAAAATAGATAAACAGTTCGGCACAGGATTGACACCTAAGACGAGTGAGACGCATGTCGGTTACGTTTTTAGTATTACGAAATTCCCAGATTACAAACGAGGTATGTTTGGGCACGATACCATTGTAGAAGATTGTTTCTGTACCAAAATCAACAGAGAAGTTGATGGTGCTAGTAAATCTTGTACAGCTACGAGTCAAGATGCGGTCCAAATCCTACCCGAGTTCAGTTTTCGCAGGGCAACAATAAGCAAATCTGACACAAAAATCTACGGCAGCAAATCAACGGTCTGCTTCGGAATCAATAACCCAATGATATACAATGTTACTCAGTTAGGATCATCTTATCCAGCTGCAACGTATACCGCAGGCACCAGTCAACCGGCCAACCCAGAACCGAAGCGTAAAACGCCAGGTTATAATTACACAGAAATGCAGGAGGATAAAGATTGCAAATGCACTCCAAAAAAACCATCACCACCTTGCAAAACGTTCGACTGTGACTGCTTAGCGGAAACCTTAAACATAAATGCTAGAAAACGTCATAAGCCATATTGTCCTTCTTATAAACATAAGACTAACTGTCCCGTTACAATGATGAATGAGGAGGAAGAATTAAAGAAGTTGGACGAAGATGAAGAAGAGATAACGCCACTGCCGTATGGTTTACCGCCGATACAACTGGGCCCGTGTCCTATCTTAGGTAGGCCATGCACTGTGCCAGATGGTTTTGCCAGAATGTACAAGAACGCACTGGTACCCACACAACCGTTCAGTTACAGTAATGATGGCAAAGTATGCTGTTCTAAGGAATACGAAAGAATAAAGAAGGCGATTAGGGAATACACCAAGAATGACAAGGAGAGCGATTTCCGTTGCATTAATAGGTTTAACGTTGACACGGAGAGACGCTGTTGTGATAAGGAGCAAGTATTGGTATCCCTTACAGGGAAGGCATGCTGTGGTTCGCATAAATTAGCAATTCAAGATAAGTTTAAAAAAGAAGAGAAGAAGCCACCAAAAGAAGAGAAGAAGCAACCATGATCTCATTGATTTTTTATTTTGTAACCTGATTAGACTTTTATACCACTGGCAATAGTTGTTTTATTTTAAATTAACCGGTGAAATATGGGTGTACTATAGGTACTCTGTTAAATGCTTCGGGGAATATACGCGTGACGTAATGTTAAGTTTTGGATTAGTATACATAGTGAAATGGTCAAATACCATGAGAGTACTAATGATTTAGGCTGGAATATACAAAACGGTTAGCAAAAGTATGAAAAGGATAGTATTTTACTGTAAATAAGAATACTATCTCATTTACAGTAAAATACTCCCTTTTCATATTTACTCGTGATAGCCGTAGTATTTTACAATAAGAATGTTTTTGCTACTATGATCCGTGTGTATTCCAGGCATTAAGGATTGGTATCCGTCGGCCAGATAATTTAATTTGTGCCTGTATAGTAAGTAGAACTAGTAGCCAGCCCGTAGCATTTACTCAAACTCAAAAGCATTTATTTTAATTAAACCATTTACAGACACGTACTGATCAAACATATTGGGTTTAATTTTATCATTGTTAGTTTAATGTAAAATGTAATTTTTTGTCGATTACTAAGGGTTGGAACTCTATTGCCGGCTTCAAAACTTGATGCCACTCAAATTATTAAGATTTTCTTATGATTTAAAAATAAACATGATTGTTTAGAATTTCATACTTCCACACCACAATGGAAAAAGAAGAAACCGAAAATGGACAGGAGGAAAAGAAGAAAAAAAAGAAGAGTTCTTCAAAGTACAACTACGCTTTTGGCGAATTTTATCCAGGTAAATAAATACACAGATCACTCAAGGGCCACTTCCGCACTGAGTACCCCATCTTGTGCACTATGCGGTCACAACCACAAATAGTCGTTGTCAAAACCTTGTTCGCTGATGCTTCGACCATAATGCTGCCAATGGCCATCGTGGCCGGAAAGTATGCGAAATTCCTAAGATCTACTCTACTGATTCGGCAAGTTTTGCGAATTGTTACTTTATTTTGACAAAAATCTGCCTAGCAGTGAACCATCAATGTGTGGTCAGCTTTCAGTCTAATCGCATGCAGCTGACAAACAGCATTTATTTATTTTTTCAAACATTAAAAACTGTTAATACTTTTCTACGCTACAGGAGTAGTTATTGGGCACAAGCAATGCCTCTTGCAACGGACCGGGCTGGCCGTGCCGGCACACATGGGCTGGCTTTGGGACGCCCAAGATGTTCCAGGCATGAAGGTACTTATCTCTTCATATTTTTAATTTTTGTATAGATCCTGTTCAATAGAAAAATTACGTAAAGTGCGTTTGCCTCTGATGCGAGACGATACTTGTTGAAGTAATTACAATAGTTGCGCGTGATTCATGGTGACGACTAAGGAATGTTTCAAGCCTAAGGTCTTCAACCAGTGCGTCCTGCCCGTTATAACATACGATACCGAAACGTGGACACTAACAGTTGGGCTGGTTCACAAATTTAAGGTCGCTTAGCGCGCTATGGAGCGGGCTCTGTTCGCAGGAACGAAGTTCGAGTTACCGACATAGCTTGCAGAGTAAGCAAGTTGAAGTGGCAGTGGGCTGGCCATGTTTGTCGAAGGACCGATGGCCGATGGAGCAGTGAGTCTTGGAGCTGAGACCGCGTATCGGCAACCGTAGTGTGGGACACCTACCAGCTAGATTGAACGACGACCTCAAAAAGGTGGCTGGGACAGACTGGATGCGTAAGGCGGAGGAGAGTGTGTTTTAGCGCAGCATGGGAGAGGCCTATCTCTAGCAGTTGACTGCGATAGGCTGAGTTGATTGATTTATGAATTGCCCTTAAGATAGTACCGTAATTTTTAGTTACTTTCATATTTAAAAAGCGATTTTTGTTTGCAATCATGTAGTCAGTCCGTAAGGGCTGGTCCCCAGGCGTCATTGGCAAAAGTGTGGCAAAAACAATGACGTTCAAGTGTCCACGCGGTGGTGCCGACAAAGACAAGAATAAGAAAAAGAAAAAGAAAGGGCACAGACCAGGCACTGATATAGGAGGTGGTGACTCTGAACCTGAAGAACCTCTTGAACCTAAACCCGCGCTAAAGGTCCAAAGGAAAGGCGATGTTTTTACCATTCAGGTAAATATGAAACTGGTTCATACAGCATATAATTACTGTCTTATTTGACTGCCTCGTTGGTCTAGTGAGCGTAAGCCCAGCTGCTGAGCATGAGGTCCTGGGTTTGATTCCCAGGTCGGGCAATGTGTTATTGGGTTTCTCTATTTGGAATTTGTAATCAGTACAGAGTTTGGCTTTGTGCCCGATTGAAGGCAATATGCTCGCCCCCCCCCCCCCTATTTCATGACACTTAAACATAACTGGCAAAATTTGAGTTTACTATGGGGCTCTGCCCAGCAACAAGGCGTGATGTTATGTTATGTTATTTATATAACATAATTAACGCAAGATATCACTCTCCGTTGAACTGTGGTAGCCCAATGGTATCGGCGTCAACTTATGAGTTGTAGGTCGTGGGTTTGAACCTTCTAACCCACTTTAAATAATATCTTCACCACTGCTCTCATAATGGTGAATGAAGAAATCGTGAGGAAACCGGCATGTCCTAGAAACAAAAATTCAAAGGCATGTGACATCTACCAACCTGCACTGACGACAACCAATGCAACCAAGGGGCTGGCCCCGGCTGGTAGGTTACGGTCCACTCCCTCTCACCGAGAGAATGTCTGTGTCCCACCCCTATTCTCTACTATTGAGTAAATAGCTTAACACAACAGCCAATACTTTTTTAACTCCGTTTTTATTAGTAATGTTCTGGAATGCTTGGGGTCATTTCATTTATTCATTTAATATTTGCTTGTTATAGAATTTTATTTGACTTAATCGGTGGTATGTGTGGCAAAATTCAGAATTAAGAAAAAAAAAACCTTTATTAAAAGTTACTGAAATCGATTCAGTATTCAGTTACACCTTGTACATATATGAGTAATCGACAAACTTGAATGGTGGTAATAATGAAATAAATTTTCAGGTTAATCCATTAAAAGATTTAACAGACATACTGCCAAACGAAGATCCTTATGTGGACTGTGATCCAATGATATTCAAAATAATAAAGAAAAGGAGTCCTGAAGAGCAAGCGAAGGTCGAAGCGCGAAAAATGGTGAAACTGAAAAAACAGCGAGATGCCGAAATTCGGAAGGCGTTAGCTGAAGCCGTGGAGGACATATGCAAGTGTGCGTACATGGATGTGTATTGCAACGACTTGACTGCCATAGACAGGGTCATAGATGCCTGTCCAGCATTTAAAGAGCCTGATTGCATTTGCAAGGAAGAATCTCTGAGTTCTTTGTCAAGTAATGCGACTTGGGATATCGAGTATACTCCTCCGTTTGGATGCTTCGACTTGTCTCCGAGAAAACGAAAGACGTTCATTCATGTCGAGACGCAGTAC
Source organism: Aporophyla lueneburgensis (assembly GCA_932294355.1). Classification (NCBI taxonomy): domain Eukaryota; kingdom Metazoa; phylum Arthropoda; class Insecta; order Lepidoptera; family Noctuidae; genus Aporophyla; species Aporophyla lueneburgensis. The sequence goes on from OW028749.1 coordinate 24,423,791, forward strand.
ATACCAGCTGACGCGGGTATCGTAGAACCCCCAAAGCCCCCGCCAAAGCCCAGAACGTGCAGGAGATCGTGCACTTCTCTTCGACCAAGGAGAAAATGTTTAAAGAAATCTTGCTGTAGTCCTTGTGCTTGATAATTTCGGTTGTTTAAGTGTTTCTAATTTAGATAAAGTTATACGCTTTTGGTATCAGACTAGATTTTTTAATCTTAACGTCCTTCAACGTTTTAATGATCGGTCGCCCGATGATGAGTTCTATGAGATGCTCTTCCGAGAGAGCAGGGTTGCGACTGCCGCAAGTACTACTAGCAATACGCATTTGTATGAAATTTTGTCTGCTCCTTACAGTAGTACGGTGACTTCGATTTTGAACTTTCGCTCGTCAGAAGTTTGTTTAACACATATATATATATATATATATATATGTAGTAAGAACATACATATAAAAATAAAACCATTTTTTTTTCATAAATTTAATAAATATTGTTAGATGTATTCGTATTTGTATTTAATAAATGACGAATATTATTATGAATAAAAATATTATAATAGGAGCATATTTATTTGAATAAGCTTGGACTTTCGGTATCCGGTGGTACTTACTGTGAATGAAAAAAGTTGCGTCTTCGGCAGGACTCAGGGCGATCCATCATTAAGATGAAATGCAAAGTAGTCAGAAAAATTCAAATTTTCGTACGTTTATTACAATTTCCATGTCAGTGTCAAGAAGTGCGTGACTTTATCATGAAATAGTCATTTAATGGAACTAAATGAACTTGAAAGGAATGAATGATTTTGATAATAACAATTATGTAAATACATACGTGTTACGGTCGCAAATCATATCTTGTTCAACATACAACATGACACTGACCTGCAAATTGCAAATCACGTAAGAAAATTTGATTTCGCGGGCTAATATGGAGCTTCCAAATTCGATCAGCATAATTGGCAAGGATAAAGTCAAAGGGTTGAATCTATCTTTAAATTATTTCACAAGTTCAATTTATTGAATAAGTGAATACTTTATCACTGGGATTTAGGATCTCATACTTAATAAAAACAAGTACCTACTGTTTACTGTATTACGTTTCTTTAACCTCTCGAAAGTAACAAAAGTAGGTTCAACAGGAACATACAAATCAAGGCAAAGACAGTACAATTCAAAGTTGTATTATAACATTGAAGAAATAAATAAGAAATAAAATAAGTTAAAACTTTTTAATACAGACTTAAAATTCGTAGAATGTTAGTACAGTGTTAGTACCTAGTCAATTTCCTAATCTATACTAATATTATAAAGCTGAAGAGTTTGTTTGTTTGTTTGTTTGAACGCGGTAATATCAGGAAATAAAGGTTCGAATTGAACAAATATTTTTGTGTTGGGTAGCCTATTTATTGAGGAAGGCTATATAACGTCACGCTCGGATCAAAAGTAGCGGAGCAGCAACGAAAAATGGACGAAAACTGGTCGGCAATTCGATGCGACGGGAAGGGTCAGGGGAGCAAAAATTTGACGCGGACGAAGTCACGTGCAGAAGCTAGTGTGGATATAAATCTAGTGGTGGACATTACGCGTGTCCAGCCTATCCACAATAACAGCCAGGATACTGTTGTTGGTGGCGCCCAAACTGCCGAGCGCCACGGGTCATCGCTTGCGGAGCACGGCGTGAAAGCCATCAACGTGAGTGTCCGCAAGCATGCCCGATGAACTGCGTCAACGAGGCAACCCTGACAATGCCCTGAACGCATTGTTATATAGGTCGCGCAGGGCGCTTCATGATCTTTGTATATAAGATTTAGGAGGCCGTATTCGAAATTTCGTTGATTTCACTGATGTTCTTGATTTTACAGACGTAGGTAGGTACTTTTACAGTTTTAAAATATTGTACTTCCATCATTTTTAATGCACAACTTATATGATTACAGAAATATAATAATTTAAATTATCAGAACAATTTACTGAATGAAAGAACGTATGACTTTTTCAAGAATAGTCGTTCAATGTGATTAAATGAACTTTGATGATTGTTATGATCCTCAAAGATCACCAGGGTCGCGAGATTGTTCGACAGAGACACCGTGACCCTGGCACACGGGAAACTGATGGAACACGGGTGGGTTTTAGTCAGTAAAAGTCTGACACGCCCTCCCGCTCCACCTAAGAGCGGGAGACGTCATTTGATGATTTCCCATCCAAAAAAGCAAGGATTGTTATGATATACTACGTTCTTCCCCTTCTTCTACCTCGGATTTTAATTACCGATTTTTGTCCATACCATATGGATGTAAAGATGTATATTCCATACTTACTTAATATTATAAATGGGACAGTGTGTGTGTCTGTTTGTCCGTCTTTCACGGCAAAACGGAGTAACGAATCTACGTGATTTTTTAAGTGGAGATAGTTAAAGGGATGGAAAGTGACATAGGCTACTTTTTGTCTCTTTCTAACCCCCCATTTCCCTAAGATGGGGGGTGGAACGCGCTAATCTCACTACTGGCTCGAATAGAAAAAAAAAATCGTTTTGAGTCGGGTAGCCTATTTATTGAGGAAGGTTATAGGCTATATAACATCACGCTACGATCTAAAGGAGCGGAGCAGCAACAAAAAAATGGATGAAAACTGGCAGGCTGCGATGCGACAGGAAGGGTTAAGGGAGCAAATATTTGACGCGGACGAAGTCGCGGGCAGAAGCTAGTAATATAATAATTCTGTAAATAATATGTGTAACCGTCGTGAATCAAATTTAGTTCAACATGTAGGTAGTCTGACTACCTTAGCGAATCTACTTTAAACAAAAGTACGGTAACAGCCGGTTACCGTAAAGCCAAACTTTTTCTCTCCACAGACAACAAGCTTGGCTTTATAGAGAGAAGTGTCACAAATCATTAATATGTGATTTAGTACATTCCTTGGTAATCTACTTAATAAGATGATGGTTCGGTTTTGCGCCGGGTACATATCGGTGTAACGCACAGATATAGATAGACCTAGATAACGCAAGTATCACGATCTGTATGAAAACCAAGCGTGCCATTTTTTGACTACCTATTATGACGTCACAAGCACTATTTAGTGATGGGAAAATCAAATCGATTCAAAGACGCCGCCGCGTTCGGCGCCCCCCTCGCCTCGTCCTACCCCCCGCCATGCGCCAGCGCTCACCCGGCCAGCAGTACGCTGAGTCTTTGTAGTGATCGCTTGCGTTCCGACGACGTGCTAGTTTTTGGATACCTTTGCCATAATTTCAAGTAAGTTTACCATTATAAACACGTAGTTCTAGGGTTTACAAGAAGCAACGGGATTCTACTACCCTTTTTCATTTCTTTCTATCACTTAAAGATTTGCTGGGTGAAAACTCAATTTTGAATAAAGTTCGCCTTTGCATATACCATTTCTCAATTACTTTACGAATACTATTTATTGAGTAATTGTGTACAGTACCTAAAGCATTATTAAGAATCGTTCAAATCGATTTATGAATCGATTTTATGACAGAGTAATGAGATAGACAGAGTAATGAGATACCTATACAGAGGAATGAGATAAACAGAAAAATGAATGACATAAACTAAAATTCCTGATCTGCTTATAAGGCAGTTAGGAATATATGTTTTTTACAAAATTGTTAGTATTTCCCTAATTATTTCTTGTAATTGTTGTAGACTATCAAAATGTCGGAAACAAAGAAAAAATCCAGAGAAGAAATTTTAGAAGCAAAACGAAAAGCAAGTAAAATGCGTTATAATAAAATTAAAATTACATGAGCTACGAAAACAAACAGATAAAGAAAATTACTTAATTAAAACGCAAAACAAGAGTGTTATAGGTATAAAAGACAAGAGCATAGATGAACAGCAAAAACAGCGATATCAATGGCGTAAGAATTCGAGAGCATATTACAGACGTAGGCAGAAGCAGAAAAAAACCCTCCACGTGAATGTTAATGAAAACGATTATGACGTCATGAATACTGACCACAATTTAGAAAATGACACGGATCCTTTAGAACAGTCATGTACTGTGAAGTCAAATACCAGCATAAAAAACAGAATAGAACCCAAAGTGACTAAACTTTCAGATGTCAAAGTTAATTTTGATCTGAAAAAAATGTTTGGATCCGGTCGTACTACGTCAAATTGGGAATATAATATCTCATCATCTGACGTCGGAAAAGATTTCGAAGAATTGAATAGAAATAAGATTTTTATGGCGCAAATATCACTGAAGAAAAAAAATCAAAAATAGGGTGTTTCAAAAAGATAATAATATTTTTTTTTTCCAATATAATATAGGCATACAGTATAGAGCATTCAAGATCTCATCAAAATCTGAATCTTTTTAAAACGCCCTGTTTAGAAGAAACTGGAGTTCCTATAATTATAATTTAAAATTAGTAGTTGCAAAATGCCAAATAATGTTATTTTTATAAGTTAATTTACGTCAAAGTTTAAATGGCTAATTATTATAAAAGTTTATTTAAGTTTAAATTGCTAATTATTATAAAAGTTTATTTTTGTTAAAATTCAAGTTGATTATTTGTTAAGTAAGTAAGCATACCAGTAAGTAAAAATGTTATGCCTTGAAATTAAGGTATGATAATGATCTCAGTACGTTATACTTGGTTTGTCACTAATGCACAGATTGGTGAAACGTAACATGAAACTCAACACACATTGAAACAAATTCGCATAGTTATTGTGTTATATTTCAGATAGCATTGCATAAATTTGGACGGCTCATTTATGTAAAATTTAATGTTACGTTTCACCAATCTGTACCGGGCATAAGGGTCAGCCTATTTCTATTTTAGCGTATTTATAAGAAGAAAAACAACAAAATCAGAGAATTATGTTCCTTATTAAAAGTATTTTGATAATAAACCTTTGATTCATTCAAGTTAAATTTGTAGTTTCACTTTGCTTCACAATATTAAGGGCGCAACGACAAAGTTATTGTCCCTGCAATAAAATTCGCTTATTATATAATTGTCTTTTTGTTACAGCAGATCTTAAAATTTTTGTTAAATAATATAAACGCACATCCATATATGTACTTGCGACTGACTTAATTAAATTGACTACATGGTTCTCTGTTGGCGATTGATCGAATTGATGAATAGCAATGCTACTGAAGATGTTACTGTTAACAAAATAACGTAAAATCTTATTAATCAGAAGGAGTTTACTTAATGACGGCCTCATGTTGAATTTTTGTGATTTGTTAACTATATTACGAATCTCTATCTCTGCAATTTTGCATATTTGAATTACATCTTTTGTGGGATAAACGAGACCACCTTTATCCTTGAAATTAACAAATTCATAAGTATGATAAATGTCCGTTTTTTTCATGTAAAGACAACGCACTGATACATTCGTCGCATTTGATACTATTTTGTATTGCTCTTACTACATATCCGGCAATGTATGTGATAATTTGTTAATATATAATACTCGTTGCTTTTTCCCTTCCACAAAGCTTGTTTCCTCAAAATGTATTGAACAAATAGTGCTATGCTTTGTTGGGAACCAATCTTTGTTTCCCGTCGCCTCAATCCATTTTTGTTTTAAATTGGGTTCATGTGGAAAACTAAAAAAATCACGAAACGTTACGATTATTTATTAAAATTGTCTACATAATAAGTACTTATATATTACAAAATCATTCCTCTGTTTCCGAAATCGATTCTTAAGAATCGATTTGTGTTGCATATGATGAACAGCACTAATCGCTAAAATTGACAGAAAAATGATAAAAGTCTCTGTACTAAAAAACCGAAACGATATACGATAGTATCGCTTGTTTCGATATTCATTACTTGTTAAAACAAAACGTCTCATCGACCGCTCCAAGTAAAAGCTACAATGTAATAGGAATGTTTAGTTTTTCTCAAATTTGGTATTACCAGGTATTACTGAGGGTATTAGATTAAAAATAATTGTTTTTTATATGAATTGCGCATAATATTAATCATAAAATGACTTACCGATGGAAGGAAACGTTTACTTTATTTTTTCTCCTCGCATTTGTACAGTTTTTACAATTTATATCAGCAGAATTAACAATTTTAATATTTTTAACTGACGTCCGACTAGCGCTATGCTCTGATGCAGACTGAGCGCGAAATTGGCCACTTACGATTTTTGTACGTAAGCTAGGCACGCGAAGTAGTTGCTCTCGCGTTATCTAGGTCTATCTATATCTGTGGTGTAACGTAACATGAAGTGTAACATAGGAGCCGGCCGAAAGGGTAATATTTATAAATGTGACGCTTTTTTTTGGTAGGTGGGAAATCGTCATGATAGACCATCACCTCCTTATACTCGTCGAAATAGTTCTTAAGCTTAGCTCTCGTAAAAAATACGTCATAATCATACGTCAAAAATAATGCACGTTTTGTGACTAGATACTTGATGAGATCGGTGTTTTCTATCTCAGTACTCTGGAGAAGAAAGACCGTTAACAACTGTCGCATTGCTTATTGGGGTTTATTTATTAACGATGTTTAAAATGACGACTTCATTGACGTCTGCTTGTCGCTACACTTTAAACGTTAAAACGTGTCTGTAAGGACCATTACCAATCACAAAAAAACCACTTGGAAATAGTTCTTTAAAGGCTACCTAATTCCTACTATTTGCCACATCATCTTCCTAGCATATGCCAACTATGTTGGGGTCGGTTTCCAGTCTAACCGGTTGCAGCTGAGTACCAGTATTTTACATGGAGCGATTGCCTATCTGACCTCCACAATCCAGTTACTAGGTAATACGACACAACTTGGTAAGACTGATTGTCAGACTTTCACGACCCGTAACGCATGTCTAAGATCTACGAAAGACAGCAGGGAGCCGGGAATAATTGCTACTTATGTTTTCAAAAAATAATAAAATAAAATATTAACAAACGAATTTAATAACGCCTTGACAATGCCTGCAAAATTAAAATAGCAAATAACGCGTACTGTCAACATACATAGTCATTATAAAGCAGGCGCTATTTGATAAAGTTATAGGGAAAGTAAAAATTCTCGAACTCAAAGCATTTATTTCAAACTAGCTTTTGCCAGCGGCTTCGCCCGCGTGGAAGTCGGAAAATATCCCGCGTGAACGTACTACTGGGGTAAAAAGTAGCCTATGTGTTAATCCAGGTTAATTTTTTTAGTCCGACTTGCTTCAAATTTATCGTCACTGCTCGGCGGCTCCTATATATCTTAGCGTTATGTTATATAGCCTATAACCTGCCCAGGAGTATAGACTACAATCTTACCAAGTTTGGTTAAAATCCCTTCAGTAGTTTTTGACCCATGCGTGCACATACAGACAGACAGACAGACAAAAAATTTACTGATTGCATTTTTGGCATCAGTATTGATCACCATTCATCCTCCAATATTAATTTTGAATATATTTTTAATGTACAGAATTGACCTCTCTACAGTTTTATTATAAGTATAGATAGAAGATAGATGAACCAATAACAGGCACTTTTGAATTGTCAAGTGGTGGTGAGTCAGAAAAATAAGACTAGTTGCCCATTCTAAAGCGTAGGTACTTATGGAGAAGAACGTGCTAGAAATTCCATGGACAGCAAATTAACGTCTAATATCTTATTTACAGGTATGATTATAATTAAACAATTAACACCCATATTTTTTGGGATCCAGATCAATAGATAGATAGGTAGCAATTATTTATTAAAGAGCATTTCTTTAATTCTCTGTAAATTGTATAAACTGTTTGTATAAACCATTCTGTCGTCAGGATGGCCGGTCACCTAAAAAACATTTTTTTTTATTTAATAGGTACATCGGTTATAATTATTTAACTATAGGTAGCAAAAAGTATCAATTAGGTTGCAATTTCTAAGAAGTATTTCGATGTGTTTTATGATTGGCGACAGTCACGTTTAAACGTCACAAAATTTAAGGTTAAGCAAACGTTAATCATAACAACTTTATGCAACGTTTCTAAATAAAGCCCTATGATGCAATGCAACAGTTTGTTTCGGTCTTTCTGATTACTGTCAGATAGAAAACACCGAACGCATCTAGTTTTAAAACATGTGTTGACGTGTAAAAGTGTTATTTTGACACATTTTACCAAGTAATCATATTTAACACAAAAATTAGACGAATTTCCAACGTGTGTTAAATAAAATTATATGTTACATTTCACCAATTTGTACCTGATGTTACTTACTCCTGCTGTATCGATCGCTGTTTTCTTGTGCGTAGTATTTAAGGATGAAGGGTACCACAATAGTGGTGCCCAGGACCACGGCTCCTCCTAGCGCCAACGATGCCGGGTTGATGTTTATTGTTGGAAAGTCCTGGAGATCAGACATGAATTCAGAACAGTTTTCCAGAGGAAATAAGGGGGCCAAGTCAACTAGTTGAAATGTTGTAGTCTGCCTTTCTGTGGGAGGAGCTGACGAACTTAAAGAACGACCAATTTCGCTATGGAGCTGCGGACTAAACTTAGCGTGAACTATTAAACTCAAGACTAGTGGCAATGGTCTCGAAATTATTAGTTTTAATAAATTAGTAGACTTGGCCTGCAAGATCATGCACTGAACGGTCTTAAGGACATAGCTAAACATGGTCAAAATTTAAACAATGGGGTCATAATGCGCTTAAGAGGATGTTGTCACTCTACTTTGTATAACATTGGCAATGTTAAAAAGAGCAAAGATATCTTCTTTTCCTTTCATTCCAATGATTATGTTTATATTTATTTCCATAAGAGAAGCCAAAGAAAAGGGTAAAAAGATTCAAATGTACACAAGACTAAGAAAGCTAGTTAATGGAAATTAAAAACGTACCAACATTCCATACGCCGAGTTCATGGTCTTCTTCACCGGAATGCTTAGGAAAGGGACTGTGAAATCCAAGTCTATCTGGAATATCGAAGAAAAACCTGAATTTTGTAAAGAAAAAACAGAATAAGGTATACCTACATAGAACAGCTCAATTATTTAAATAAGTATTTAATCTTATCATTAGAAAAATAAACAGCGTAAAATTTTGCACTTTAAATATTTTCTTAGAAATGAATTTCTAATAATGTTGTCTGTCAAGAATGTTGCATGTCCTTAATAGAATTACATCTGCAGTATGTCTGATTTAAATGGAGCTAATTTATAAGCTTTAACTCAAAAGTCTTAATACAAATCGACTCACTCTGATATCGTCATCGAGAGTGTTAAAAGTGAACAACCTCCCTTGCCTCCCTCCCTCTCTCCTTTTCCGTACATGTTCACTTTTCACCGAAAACACAAAACACAAAATCACGAACACTTTTAACATTTTGAATATTTGAATCACATTTTTAATTGGGCCAATAAGCGGTGGTGCTCGCGCCAAACCCCAACACGGTTTGCCAACATTTTTATGTTGATTTCATATAAAATGGTGGAAGAAATCAATGGGCGTGACAACGAAAAGTTTCCGCGTATTGTTAAGCACAATAAAATGTCGCATTACAAGTTAGAGCCTTGCGAAATTATTGTGAGTGCGCATAGAGAAAGATTAGACAAGTCCATTCTTATTTTCTCAACACGACTTTTTGTCTAACTGCTAGGTTTAGGTGGTATACGATGTCCACATTTTTTCTTCTACTGTTCCAGCTTTTTAGTAAAAACTTCAGGAAAGCTCATGTCCACACCTTCGCCACCTACCTTCATAGCGAGCTATTAACTGTCACAAAAAGCCCAAGTTTCAATAAACAATTTAAATACCATCATACAAATTGACTTCATAATTATTCAGACATGAGACATCCACTGCTGAACATAGGCCTCCTCCAATTTGGGGGTTTTGCCATTATTATCACGCTTGGAAGGCAGGTTGGCAATCGCAGTATGGTGGTTAAAGCATAAAGAATGCTGCTGCCCATTCTCTAGTTAGTCTCTTAGTCACCTCTTACGACACCTACGGGAAGAAATAGGGTGATGCTATTCTTTATTTCCAGCACCACACGGATCAAATTGATCTTGGTATGTTTAATTCGAACTAGCTCTACAGGATAAATTTTTATCTAGTGCGCAAATTTTAACAAATTAAACTTAAACGAGTAGAAATGCAATTTTTATTTTGATACTAGCTTCTGCCCGCAACTTCGTACGCGGATCCTGTTGCTTATGCCAGCGACAACGGGGTCGTCAAAATCGAAGATCTGAAACGTCTGATGTAGAATTCTAAGGCCCGGGGACGGGAAAACAACGGGATGAGCGAGACGATTGGAGTCGTTCCAGATCTTTCATTTTTGTATGTCAATAGGAAATGCCCATCAGACTAAACAACTTTTGCTAAGACGTCATTCCTTAATATGTTATTAAGAGTTTTACTTAAGAGTTCCACAACAGGTGTTCCAGATTTTCAAATTTATTCTCACAGCAGAAAATGCTCTTCACGTGAAATATTTTTTGCTATGGCACCATTTTTATATCTCTTATACTTACTTTAGCTGGTCTGTTGCGGTCTGCATCAGGTGTTCATTTTCCAAAATAAATTATGTATAGCCTATATGTTGCCACGTTCACGATCAGCGGACAGTCGCGCGTCATGTTCCACACTTGTCTCTAGAGACCTAGCAGCAGATGCGTAGATACGCTGAGAACTCAAGCGCAATTCTCTATCAGTGAACGTCTCCGACTCGAGAGACAATGCGTGACGTTCACGATCAGCGGACAGTCGCGCATCATGTTCCGCACTTGTCTCTAGAGACCTAGCAGCAGATGCGTAGATACGCTGAGAACTCAAGCGCAATTCTCTATCAGTGAACGTCTCCGACTCGCGAGATAATGCGTGACGTTCACGATCAGCGGACAGTCGTGCATCATGTTCCACAGTTGTCTCTAGAGACCTAGCAGCAGATGCGTAGATACGCTGAGAACTCAAGCGCAATTCTCTATCAGTGAACGTCTCCAACTCGAGAGACAATGCGTGACGTTCACGATCAGCGGACAGTCACGCATCATGTTCCGCACTTGTCTCTAGAGACCTAGCAGCAGATGCGTAGATACGCTGAGAACTCAAGCGCAATTCTTTATCCGTAAAAGTCCCCAACTCGCGAGACAATGCATGACGTTTACGATCAGCCGACAGTCGCGCATCATATTCTTCACTGGTCTCTAGAGACTTGGATGTAGATGCATAAATACGCTGAGAACGCAAGCGAGCTTCGCGATCCGAAGATGTTTCTACGGAGCGAGTTGCAGCCTGATGTTCTCGAACAGCATCAAGTCTATCCTGACGCTCTTCGGTAGATTCTTGGGATCTTATGATCCTCAATCTTTCAGCTCCTTTGGAACGTTGGGAAAGATTTAAACTCTTTCTAGGCATGGTTACAGTTTTATTCTGAAGATACCTGATCAATTAAAATCTAAGTGACTGCTCATCTGCGTTACCGGGTAGGCTACCGTGTCACGAAGATAAATGGAAAAGGAAATTAAACAACATAAGCTCGAAGGCATATTTCTTCGATAAAATAAAATAAAATGGGAGTTTTAGCCAGTAGAGTCAAATTTTCAATGATTCATAGAATTTTCATCGAAAATCAGTCCTAAACTGTTACCGCCTTCACCGCGTGGAGGTACTCCCACCTTATGTTATTTTATAATAATACAGTGAAATTAGTGATAGCTTTGATTTTCACATCAGGTGTTCCAGATCTACAATCTTTATACGTCAACAGAGAGTGCTCATCAGGCTGAACAACTCTTGCTAAGACGTCATTCCTATATATGTTATAGTGTAGTTGGGCTGTTGGAGTTCCACATCAGCTGTTCCAGATCTTCAAATTTTATACGACAACAGAGAATGCTCATCAGGCTGAACAACTCTTGCTAAGACGTCATTCCTATGTATGTTATAGTGTAGCTGGGGTCTTGGAGTTCCACATCAGCTGTTCCAGATCTTCAAATTTTATACGACAACAGAGAGTGCTCATCAGGTTGAACAACTCTTGCTAAGACGTCATTCGTATATATGTTATAGTGTAGCTGGGCTCTTGGAGTTCCACATCAGCTGTTCCAGATCTTCAAATTTTATACGACAACAGAGAGTGCTCATCAGGCTGAACAACTCTTGCTAAGACGTCATTCCTATATATGTTATAGTGTAGCTGGGCTGTTGGACTTCCACATCAGGTGTTCCAGATCTTCAAATTTATTCTCTTAGCAGAAAATGCTCATCACGTGAAACAATTTTTGCTATGGTACCATTTTTGTATCTCTTATAGTTTAGCTGGTCTGTTGCGGTTCTGCATCAGGTGTTCAAGTTTCCAAGATAAATTATAGCCTATATGTTACCCAGATTTAATACCTATACAACAAAAAAAATCATTCAAATCCGTCAAGTAGTTCCGAAGATTAGCGTGTACAAACAAACAGACAAACAGACAAACAGACATACTTTTTTTTTTGGTTTCGTGCTCTATTACTGTTTCTAAACCCCCCTCAATTATTTTTTTTTAATATAGTTTAGTAGTTTAGTTAGTTTAGTTTAGTAGTTTTTTATTAGTTTTTTTACTGTTTTATTATATGTATAGAAAATAGATATAGATATCTATCTTAGTACAAAAAAATTAAGTTATCGTTAACGAAAGATGTTTATTTTGAAACTGGTTTTTATGGTAACTTGCACGCGGTGCCAGCGCGGCGGTGAAGGTGAACGACTGACCAGCTGTTCGATCGGTCAAAATTCTAAGAAGTTCGAAGTACCCGCGCCGGCGCGCGGTTACTGACCTATTAGTATATCTAAATGTTCAATTGGTCATAATTCTAAGAAGTTCGAAGTGCGTCGACGCAGTCACTGACCTATTACTATCGTCAATATCATATTACGAAATATGTAGCGTGTCCACAGTTTACTGATTTAAGGTCAGATAAAAATTGAAACCGCGTACCGGAAGACGTAGAGTTGGAAGGCCTCCAACAAAGTGGACCGATGACCTTGTGAAGGCCGCAGGAATCCGCTGGATGCGGGAAGCACAAAACCGGTTGAAGTGGCGGAGCTTGGGGGAGGCCTATGTCCAGCAGTGGACGTCTTTCGGCTGAAATGAATGATGATGATGATGGATGAAAAATTGAAAAAAAAAAAGAGTATTGAAAAAATAATTGAAATGTGTTCTATTATTGATGCTGAACCACCAAAAAAAAATTGAGCACTGGTTAAACAAAAATCCTGTACAAAACCACCGACGTCGAATATGTAAGGTTAGCCAAAATCTATGATGTCCCTTCTAAACGTTGTCGAGTCTACTTCCAGACAATTTGTACCATTTTCACGGCTATGGTTGACATGATGTGGTGTCTGAGATTAGTCTGCACTAACATTAAACACATTATTTGTATCTTAATCATACTAAAGGTAGTTATTAGGGCGACACTTTCACGGATTTCACTGCATAATGAATTATAATTATGTTACTTAAGTATAAAATCTTGGTTGGCTATAACAGAACAGATTTTGATCTTGCTCAGCTTTGATCAGTTCTTTGATCGTTAATTTGCGGGTTGTTTTTTTTATGGATTAGCATTGTTGTTAGTAAACTAGACTCAACTGTAAATAGCCACGAAAATAAACTGGCTGCTCAAATCACCCCCCACCGGCTGACAATATTGAGCCTGTTGCAGAGCACCCAGCATCGTATGTTCGAACCCAGACAGGCGTTTTACTTTGTGTTCTGCAGGCTTAGAACGAGAACCGTAGAGAAGCGTTTTGCCGATTAAAGAGTAGACAAAAATGACGTTTCCGTGATGATAGTCAAAACGTTTCTACTGTTTACAAATATCTCTAGTGACTAACCCCGTAGCTAGGGAAAAGTCACTACCTACGTAGAAATCCGCATCTAGGTGTGACCCCGTGCTCGGGTAGAAGAGATTTCGAGAAGTGTAGAGTATTGATTTTTATTCTACAGTAGAGTAGAAATAGGAAGCGTCATGCTAAGCCGGCTGCTCTCAAAACGGTGAAGACAAAAAAACGTGAGGAAACCGGCATGCCGTGGGACCAAAACTTCGAAGACATGAGATATCTGTTCCGTCCCGTTTGAATTGTTTACTCTGTGCGCCTACGTTTCTAAACGTGTAACAGAGTGAGAACTGTCACTTGTCAGTTTGACTTTGACACTTTGGTTTGGTCTTGAAAAAAGAATGGCGGTCCTATTGTGCTTCGCGACCCCTTTTGTTAAATTAATCCCTTAGAACCGGTCGTTTTTGTGGACAATCTGTCGTGACCCAATTGTTTTGTGTGTAACTAACCCCTTTTGACGAAATAATACGGGTTCAGATTGTTTGATTGAAATACTTTGAGGTTAAGTGACCATTGACCGCGTGCTGGAACCAATCTCTGGCCTCTTGGAGCGGCCTTGTTGTCTGTCCTGGATTACTGACAGCGTCACTACACAATACAATATACACTCATTTACATACATAAATCCAGGTAGGCTCCAGAGCCAGTGTTCTACCATCAGGTGAGTCTTTTGAATATTGTATTGATCAGTTCCGCGCACGGCGGACAGTTCGCTCGCCACTCTTGCTCCAGGGCCCCACCATCATACCTTCCACTGCGCTATTAAAATCCTATGGCCGGGGCCTTGGCTTGGCGTCGAACAATATCTATCAACCTTCTCTGGGCCCATGTGGTAAATAACAGCCGGCAGTCCCTCTCATCGAAATAGGTAAGCCCTTGGTCAGCAATCGAAATTTTGTAGACTGATTATGCATAAACACAAGGAGTGAATACGAGTCGACAGCTTTCATAACAAGGTTTTCATTTTGGCTTTCAACGAGACAAAATGGATTGGAGTAAAAAAAAAAAACGGCGCGTCTTGATTGAATAAGTAATTCAAAATCAGCGACGCATTCATTCGAAGTTGAACGATTGTAGTAATCATCTGCTGCCGGTCAATTTTTATTGTAACATCCTTATTTAGCCCTGACCTTCGTTTGACCAGAGGGGTAATCGCGTTATTCACTATCAGTAGGAATCGCTCTCATTTTGATATTTCCACAACATTCATGGCGTTTACGTTGTTAAACAGACAATTTTCACAAACATATGAAATGATGGAATAAATATAATCTTCAAAATGTTTAATAGTGGGTTACGCAATCAGGGTGTAGATTCAGAATAATGTTGAAGTATTATTCCTAATCTTTTTCAAGAAGGGCTTGTGGCTTAGTTATATCATTCACACGGGTTGATCATTCAGGTTAAGCTACGCTTGCCGCAGTTGCTCCGTGGATGGGTGACCATCTCAACATACCTAGACCATTCCGTGCCTCGCAAAAGCACGTCAAGCCGTTGGCCCCAGCTGTCTTTCATAGATCTTACACAGTCGTTAAGGATCGTCAGAAGCCCGAAAGTCTGACAACTAGTCTTACCGAGGGGTATCGTATTACCCCAGTAACTGGGTTTTTGAGGTCAGATGTGCAGTCGCGCCATGTAAAATACAGGTACCCAGCTGCATCCTGTTGGACTGGAAGCCGACCCCAACGTAGTTGGGAAAAGGTTAGGATGAGGTATTGCTAATCTATTGCTCCATATGTTCGAACAATTTGTCTACTCAACGACGTAAATAGGAGTAATTCTTACTGTAATAATGTTATGAAATTACCCCGCCGCACTATGGAAAATCGTAGAACAACTACTGATTAAAAATGGTTTTTGTCAGAGTCACTACTGGCATATTTGTTTATTTTACTCAATAGTTTAAGGACCAAACTAGACTATAATATCAAAAAATTATACATATTATATGAAATGATTTTTTTACACTACCACAAACTTTATAGTTTTGACGGAAGTCCATGTTAAGCCCGTTCACTTCATCACTTTCAAATTGATTTTATTGTTATACGTTACAGGAAAAGGTATAATGTATTATAATTATATTTCTGGAAAATTCGTCTTTTGAAGAATATGAAACAACTAATATATATTTAATATTATGTTAGCATTTATCTTAAAATAATTGCAAAATAAAATATGGTGGAAAAAAAAGTTTTTTTAAAGTTCATCGAGACTTTTGACAGTTGCCCACGTTTACCCCTGCTTTAAATTTAATGTTGATTTGTAGCCTAGCTATCCATAAACATAACTAAATAAAAAAAAGCTGCGGAAATTAGCGATTTTCGGAGTAATTAGTAAAAATGTGATAAAAGTCAGAAAACGGAAAACCGCTCGCTATCTATTGCGGTTTGAAATGTTGCTGTTTCGGCGGCGACCTCTCGCGTCCGGCCCTGGTGCGAGCCATGGTACGGAGCGAGAGGGAATGGGAAGCCGTCACCTCCTTCTGCGAAGCAGTAATGCTCGCGAAGGAGGAGGCGGGGCGCGTGAGGGAGTGGCAGTCTCTGCGCCCTCACGTCCCTAGCCGCCGCAGGAGGAGACGCCCCGGGCGTCGGGAGTCCATAGCGGACTCCCGGCCACCGTAGGTGCGAGCTTGCGGGTGGCGAGCAATGGGTAGCTCGCCGCCCGGTAAGGACCAAGCTCAGGTCGACGGCGCGTAGTGTTCCACGCGCGCCTCAAAGAGATGTCAGCAGCAGTGTAGGGGTCTACTAGGACCGATGCCTGCCGGGGTCGCGTGATTGTTCGAAAGAGATACCGTGACCCTGGCACATGGGCAACTGAAGGAACACGGGTGGGTTTTAGTCAGTAAAAGTCTGACATGCCCTCCCGCTCCGCCCAGAGCGGGAGAAGTCATTTGATGATTTGCCTAGACCCAGGCTTTTCCAGGCAAGCCGTCGGGTCCTAGGGCGGTATTCTTGGCATTAAGCCTTCGTACCGCCACCCTCATCACCCGTGTTCCTACAGTTGCCCATGTGCCAGGGTCACGGTAACTCTTTCGAACAATCTCGTGACCCTGGCAGTTATGACAGCTTTAGTGAAAAGTTCACAACTGTAATGAATCGGCAACACCCGAGGACTTTATCTACCTTTCTTCTAAGAGAAAGAAGAGTACCTACTTAGATAATTGATGACTGGCCTGTTAGTCTAGTGGTTAGTGACCCTGACTGCAAAGACTGAGGTCGTGGGTTCGATTCCCACCCAGGACAAATGTTTGTGTGATGAGCTCAGTCATTTGTTCTGTGTCTGGGTGTAATTTATCTATAATATGTATGTATTTAGAAATATATAAGTATGTTTATCAGTTGTCTGGTTGCCATAGTACAGGCTCTGCCTAGTTTGGGATCAGACAACGTTGTGTTGGTTGTCCTAAGATATTAAAAAAAAATATATATAATCTTATAACGAATATTATCTACAAAGAATTACGTCGATATGGTAAAACATTAATATTGAAAAAACCCGACCCAACCAAATCTTCAAAAAAAACCTATAGGCCCTTTTAGTTTAATAAGAACTTGTGGGTCACATTTTCATCATAGAATCGTCTTGTCGAAATGGCGGAACCGATTTTGATAAAACCTACTTTTAAATAAACCGGGCTCAAATCAGCTCACTCGTTTAAGAGCTATGTTTCCACAGACAGACACACATAGCGGAAAAACTTATAAAACCCCTCTTTTTGCGTCGGGGCAAAAAAATACGTGTGAACTGAGTTTGTTTTAACTGCTAGATAAGTACACCAATCAACTTATCAGAAGGTATGAAATACGCCGTGAATTCTATTAAAAAAAAAATGCAAAGCTATTTTCGCAATCTGGCCGGTACAGTACCAAATCCAGTTGTCTCAAGCGCAAGCATTAGTATCTAGTATTTTGCAACAAGACGGAATGCTATACCGGCACCGAGCATTTTGATCTTGAATGCACGTTGTGTCAAACAATGACTACTCTTCACGCTCTGAATGAAACATATCTTTGAACTATGATTTCTTTTATGTCTTTACTGTATGTAATTTTTCGTATTAAATATCAAAAACGTACACATATTTGAACATTTTAAAAAAGACATCATACTTTTGACTTCATTATGGATCTGCGCAACTACACTTTCAAATAAATTATGTGATGATATTTGCAGGTGGTAGGTAGAGGTACATATAGGTGCTCTGTATAGGAAGAAGGTACACGGTCTTGGGTGCGATCCATAGATCTGGCAGTATTTTTGGTCTTATTCGTATAGAAATTCAGGAGTTGGTGTGCCTGCATTTATGCACTGTGGATGGCAATAGAATCGCCCTCTATTTCATTCGGTTTGAAAAACCAACTGTGTAAATTAAATATTTACTCAAGACACAAGGAATGTTTCAGAATACAGTCAGTACACGACAACAGTCATTCTGACAAGAACTCTAAGCAATAGAGATAAAGTTTAATTTTTATAGTTATTAGATCATTTTGAAGTCTGGCTCGATATTATTGACGCTGACTTTCAAACAAACAGCAAGTACAGTCAGTCAGCGATAGTCTGCTTGAAAAGTATGTGATGAAAGAGAATAAACAAACCCTGGTCGGGATTAATTCTTACCCTATCACTAACTACAGGGAATGAGTAACAGTTTCATCTGCATTTAAAAGGATTTAACTCCACTAGTGCTCGCCCACTGGTCGAAATAACCATAATTTATTTTAAATCTACACTTCTACACTAATATTATAAATGCAAAAGTAACTGTCTGTCTGTCTCACTTTCCTGCTAAAACTACTGAACCGATTTAAATGAAATTTGGTACACAGATAGTTTAGAGCCTGAGAAAGGACATAGGCTATATTTTATCTCGGTAGTAGGTACGTTCCCGCGGGATATTTTCCTACCTCCACGAGGGCGAAGCCGCTGGCAGAAGCTAGTTTCATATATTTCAATACATCATCATCATCATCATCATTTCAGCCGTAAGACGTCCACTGCTGGACTTAGGTCTCCCCCAATTTGGGGGACATTGCCGTAATCGCCACGCTTGGCATGCGGGTTGGCGATCGCAGCATAGTGGTAAAATGCATAGAGAACGCTGCTGCCCGTTCTCTAGTAAGTCCCTTAGTCGCCATTTACGACACCCACGGGAAGAAATGGGGTGGTGTTATTCAATATTAGCTTTCTGCTCTTCTTCTCCGTATAACTTTAACTGTGCCAACTTTCAAACCCCTTCGTCGTAATTTTCATTGACAGGGATACAAAGCTTTCGCTTCACCTTCACCAACCTATAAGTAAAAAATAAAATGTTCAAATGTTTTAAAAGATATACTTACACTTAGAAATAAACATAATTTAGTCATCATTCCATTTCATATCTCTAACAATTATTGTTAGTATTAGAAAGATCATCGACGAAAATTGAAATTATAAAATTAACCTAGATCGTCAAATCAAAAACATCTTTAGGAGTTTTGGATTTAAGTATTTCAATAATCAAATGACAGCTCTCAATTTGTAAGGGGCAGTACAGATTTGGCATACACAGGTAGGTATCTACGGTTTTTCTCCATTTGTTCTTCATCTGATCGATGGATGGACTGTGTGAATGTTGAAATGGATAGAAAAGGGGTGAGACTACAGAGATGACGACTAATAGAGAAGCGTGGAAGAAATACATTAGGATAAGGGAGGAGAATGATGAAGTAGGTAGTACTTACCTCTAGAACAGATCAAAGAACAGTTACTTACATACGTACATAAACTCACGCCCTTTTCCCATGGGGGTAGGTAGGCACTATGGAACGCCACCTGCTACGATCCTTGGAACGTCCAAAGCAAAAGGTAGGAAGCTTCTGAACTTCCTGGAACAAAGCTACACTAGCTACCTACTTAGAAACTAGGAAACACACAGAAATATGTAAGTCAGTAGGGAACTTGCTAGCTTCCTACTGCGATAGTATCAGTCCAAAAGCGTGACGTTGTTGTCGCAAAAGTATTATGTAATGTAGACCACATGTGACAATGGTGTTTCCCCATGTCATTGTGTTGGGGCACGCTACGGAACGCCCTGTATATAGACGTATGCGGAATTGGAAGACGGCAGTTATTTCCAAGAGCCTGGTAAGATGGGTTCTAACGCGGTTCCTTGTGTGGTGCTTGTGGCGTGCCTGGTGCTAGCTGGAGCAGAGTACAGGAACGATGGGTAAGATCCCTGGATTTTTTTGCTGCTTGCTGGATTTGGTGTCACACCAAGGACATTGGGTTTGAGGACACTTTTTGGTGTTTGAAGACAAGGTCACAAGCTCTAGCCCCGGCCTAAAAAATCTGTATAAGAACCAACAAAGGTCACTACCTTTGTTGGTTCTTATACAGATGGTTGGTGACCAACCAACTGCGCAGGCCTTCCCTGAACTGTACATATTATATCTACATCATAAAGCGTACCATTGCATCACTTATGCAATTAACGATTACCTATGAGTTCTGAAGATTTTTTGGCTTAAGAGCCAGAGAGACAATTTCATAATCTATCTCAGTTTTGATTTCAGAGGCTTCATGCCGAGTTTCCAGCGAACGGAGGACCAGCTTGCCGAACCTTCAGCCAGGGTTGAAAAGAACAGAGATGAGCGAGACAACCAGGCTGACAGGACACAGAGATTTGGCATATCTTCTTATGGGAGCACTGGGGTAAGCATAACCATTTAGTAGTCAAGCTTTCGATAATGACTGATCTGCAAGACCAAATGATATGGCATCATGGTAATTGAGAAACCTTTTGGCCTTAACATGCGTTACGGCAGCCCGTGAAATTCAAATTGCTCCTGTTTTTTTTTGCAATTTTCAGGTCAGTGTCAGGTTATAGGTAAGTATGTAGATGAAAATATCATTCGCGATATATATGGCTTTACATAAATATTTAAGTCATCAATATATGTCATCACAGCAGTGTAGAGCAGTGGTGGCCCAGTGGCAACGGCCGCGACTTATGAGTAACTAGTAGGTCGAGTGTTCAAACCCAAGCAGGCGCTTTACTTCTTGTAAATTATTTCATCACCACTGCTCTCAAAACGGTGAAGGAAAACATCGTGAGGAAGCATGTCTTAGAACCAAAAATTCGAAGACATGTGACATCTACCAACCCGCACTGGGCCCGCGTGGTGGATTACGGCCCACTCCCTCTCACCGAGAGAAGGCCTGTGTCCCAGCGGTGGGAATATTATTGGCTGCTGATCATGATGATATGTTATCATCATCATCATCATTATGATCCTTTCAGCCGAAAGACGTCCAATGCTGGACATAGGCCTCCCCAAGCACCGCCACTTTGACCGATTCTGTGGTTCTCGTATCCAGCGGATTCCTGATCAATCTAACATCATTTCATAAAATGACTATTTCATTAAGAAGTTCTGAAAATTGCAAATAAACGTGAAAAGTTCGTAGGCTACCAACGTAACCAGGTGTTGTTCCATTACCGTTACTAATGGCCTCAATTTTGGCTACCCATTAAGATACCAAAATTATTGCGTTTTTCTGCTTGTTAGTAAAGTGCTTATGACGGTTTCACTACACATCTCACCGTACGATACGCAGGTGACGACGGAGAAATGCGCTCGTTTTCCCGAGCAGCCAAGCGGTAAAAGAATCGAGATATTTAAGAGAGAGGTAGCATCTTGTAACAATGTTATTGTAGTAATGATCTGTTGTCAGCAATAACTGTTATTACTGACATTATTATCTTTCAATCGGTTTATTGCTAAAATTGCTCCTCCATATATAATCGAGTTATCCTGCTTATAATGTGGAAGTTTGTTTGGATGTATGGCTGTATGCATGTTGGTTACTTTTACTACGAAAGGCACACAGATAGTTCATAATCAGATTAACACATACACCTTTGATGTATGTATTTATTCCGGTAGTACGGTCTGGGAATAATTTCAGACCTTCACGCGGGCGAAGCCACTGGCAAAAGCTAGTGCAATATAATGCTACAATTTGCAAAAATAGGTTTTGATGATCGCAAAAACTTCTAAGTATAAGAGAATACTGATAATTTAATTGCTGTTTTCTAACCCGTTGGCGATAGCTGATTGTTTATGAACTGAAAATACGAAATGTCTTTGTAATTTCAGTCATTATTAAATAGCTAAAAAACACCACTTACATATTTTCAACGAATTTGAAATTTGAAATAACTGTTAATTGTTGTCAAAAGTGTAAGTTTGTGGGTAGGTATTTACAAGGTCGACTATTTTAAGTGCACTGAATTAAACTGTTTTGATTTTTCAGAGTGGTGGTGGTTACGGCAGCACCGCTCCGGGGCTGTACGGACCCGTGAAGATAGACCTTGGTGGAGTGCTCATAGGCTCCTTACTGGGCTTCGGAGCAGTCATCATCCTGCCTAAGATTATACATGCCTTGTCGTACAGCTACGGCGGTGGATATGGACGAAGTAAGTTTTTGAGAACCTGCTAGCGTCTACTGGCCTTAGACATGCTAGCTACTTCTATTCACAAAGCAGCACACAGCTACAGAATTTTCCAGGCCGATTCCTAAGATCAGCCACGGTTACTTAAACCAAATAGGCATTGCAATTCACTGAAGTTTTCATTGATTCCGTACCCTTTGTTGACTTCATCTACTCGAAAGAGTCTCCTCTTTGGAGAAGTCAGTACCATCACGAAAAATGCAATGCTCGTGCTGCATCGTGAGGAAATCTGCATGCCCTGGAATCAAAAATTCGAAGTTTTATGACATCTACCGACCTGCCTAGGGCCAGGGTGGTGGATTACGGCCCACTACCTCTCTCAGAGAGTCATGTCCTAGCAGTGGGAATGTTATAGGCTGATTATATCGACATATAATGAGAAGATAAAAACTCATCCTAAAAGCCTCAAGCACATGTCTTTATTAATTCGTTCCTCCAGGCCTGGAAACTGACTTCGGCCAAGCTTCGGAAATATTCGGGAAGATCGACGAGATGCTCAGCAGATACAACGTGGACTCAACAGCCTGTATGCAGAGGCTGGCCTGCTCTTACGTTCAACTGGCTAATGAGAACATGGTGAACGGAAACGCTACTGACTTTGATTCGTTGCTGTCCTCTTTGTCCAAGTGAGTCACTTCTACTATTTAGGTGCTCCAAATCCTAGCGACTATTCGAAATGAGTGTTCTCATTTATCGACATAGCTTGATACATTACTTTTCCAAAAATTCGGGGTTGAATTCCTCTGGCGAATTGTAGATGAATATTATTATTTTTTATCTCAAGCGACTACCATCTGCCGATCTTACGATTCCGAGGCTAATAAAACGCCAAAGTAGATTTTCATAGAAATTACTTTGACATACCAATACAGCAAAACTAAGTACCAATAATAAACAGATATCGAGGATGAATATATTTTTTTTATGTCAAGCGACTACCATCTGCCGATTTTACGATTCCGAGGCTAATAAAACGCCAAAGTAGATTTTCATAGAAATTACTTTGACATACCAATACAGCAAAACTAAGTACCAAAAATAAACAGATATCGAGATGGATACCTCACCCATTTCTCACAAATCTATACTTTTATTTCTTAATTCAAACTAGCAAGATCGCACTTTGCTAGTAAAATAAAGTTATTCAAAAAAATTCATTAAATTTCATCACATGAGAACAAGGTTCAATTTCGTATGAAACTCTGCAGTCTAATAGCGGTCTGTTAATTATCGCAAATAGACTCTATAATCGTAAAAACTTCCTACCAAATCACTATTTTTTTACCCCCAGCAACACATTAGTACGTCGGATGTTGGACGGCACGGCAGTCTTCGAAGCGGTGTCAGCAGGCAGATCGACGGATGCAGACTGCCACACACTCTACCACAAATGCAAACTCGACAAGAAAACTGTGGTCAAGATGCTCACTCAACTTGTGCCCTCGTAGAATTACTAGAAGTTTGTTACCTCAATTTTAGTACATTTTTATAAATACAGATACAATTACAAAATAATTGCTTTTCATTTTTATGTTGGAACATGATGATATGGGAAGAAATCTTGCTATAGTATTTTCAGTCTTTTTCGATATCTTAAAACTAATATTATAAAGCTGAAGAGTTTGTTTGTTTGTTTGATTGAACGCGCTAATCTCAGAAACTACTGGTCCGAATTGAAAAAATCTAGGAAAATAGGCTATATAACATCACGCTACAATCAAGAGGAGCGGAGCAGTAATGAAAAATTTTGCTAAAACGGGGAAAATCGCACGGGAAAGCGATTCGACGCGACGGGAAGGGTCGGAGAACAAGAAATTTAACGCGGACGAAGTCGCGGGAAGAAGACCTATAATAGTTTGGACCATGCAATTTCGGTTTACCTCTACGGTTGCTAAAGCAAGTCCTGTTGTCTTCTCTGGAGGTATGAGGAACAGGGTGTAAAGATCACTCAACCTCCGTAAAAAAGGGGGGATCCTCCAGACAGGTGTAGTGGGTAACTGGAGTTATGCCTGTTGGGAACTGCCCGACGATTGATGTCGGGACTTTGTAAATATGCTAGTGGTAAGCTGCAAGCACGATGCAGGTTTTTTGTGAGACATCGGTGTGGTGCGTACTTCGGATTTGCAGGTGTAGATATGTGCAATCTTCTATATATATAAAATTCAAAGTCCAGAGCGACTGATTGACTGATATATCAACGCACAGTGTATAATATGTGCAATTTCACTGGAATCACAGATTAAGGGAAACCCAGGTACAGATAAAAATAAAAACTCTAGAATACAAATTTAACAATTTTATTAAAGTCAACACCAAAACCTATCTACATCATCTGATATGCTGGGCAATGCAATCCTTGAACTATCCATATCCGCACCATTGACATAAATATTGTATTCCTTGACATTATTTGTGTACTTCTAATTATTTAACATAATTCATTTATTACCTAAGAGTTTTTTTTTTATATAAAACGTATGCTTTTGAGCATTCTTTGATCTTGATCATTGTTTTGATGATCGCCGACTGTTAAAGTGCTTACAGAATTGCTGGACTTTCTGCGATCGATATTAAAATGTTTATTATTCCTTTAAGGCAGTTTTTTTTGTACCCGTTTATTTTTGATCGTTGTGATGATCGCTAAAAGTAGCAAATGTGCACGCACCTTAACTCTTATGGTACACTTATGTATAATAGGTAAACACAGATACCAGACCTGGCGTAGTTCTGGGTCAGATAATAACAACGTAATATCACCAGCTGTCATTAAACTCGGAAAAGGCTGAAGCAAAACAACAGTTTGACCCGTTCATAAGATTGCGACATTTTGACGTAATTATTATAGTACAAGGGCTTTTGGCGCGTGACCAAAATCGGAACTAACGCGACGCCATCTTGTTTTTGAGAGCTGTCGGCATAATTCCGAACGACCCGTCACATCTATTTCAATCAAGCGCCAAAACATCTTTGTAGCAGTGACCACCAAAACAAAAGTTAAGTCATGTGCACACAGGAGTATTCGATACACATTGCGTGAAGCCGTCAGGCTGTGCGTCCTCAAGCTTCCTCCGTATGCTTTAATCTAAGCCATCGACTGAGCAATATTTAATGCACAGTTTCCTTTAAAATATCTCTAAGACTTTTACGAGACGAAGTCAATTTTAGTTTTTTTATGTCTACTATGTAGGGACTTCTATACTAAGCCATCGAAACCGTCTTCTGCGATTTCCACACGTTTCATTAGCACCTTCTTATTCTATTCTAAATCCGTCTGTGCATGAAAAATTGCTCAGCGCAGACTATTCAACTATTGTGTACATACTCTTATAATAAAGCTAATTTTCACCAACGTTGGTCGTTATAATTCGTAAGTAGTCATTTTATTGCATTAGAACATTATGCTATTTACTTTAGTTTTAAAAATATGACATCATCGAAATATGGAATGACAACTCTAGCACTAATATTGCCCGTAATATTGCAGAGAAAGTAATTAACATACAATCTTAATGTTTTTGAGTAAAGGAAAATTCCCCAAGTGTTTACTAGTTGCAAATACGTTTACTCCCAAAAATAGTAAAGTATCTTGATCCCAATCTTTGTCTGTAACCAACGGTCGAGGTTGCCAATCTCAATGTTGAAGGCGCTCGTTGATCTAGTGGTGACAATCTCTACAGCCGAAGATGAGCTCCTGGGTTATATTCCCAAGTAGGGCAAGGCGCTATTGGGTTTTTCAATCTGTAATTTCTCAGTACCAGCTCTGAGTCCGGGTTTGTGCTCGGTTTAACATAACTGCCAAAAGTGATTGTACAATAGGTAAACCTCTCTCAAAGACCGTGGATCAAGATACAATGAGATAAAACACTACATGCATCTTTCGGAGCGTGGCCAACAGCTGAACTAGAACTACCATCTTCTTTTTCAATAAAATGTTTGTGACAATTTCTCAAATTATTACAGTCAGCGTTACCAGTATCCGGACAAACAAACTGTTCATAGTGACCTAAACAACTATGAAAATTAAATATTAACTCGATAACACAAGGAATGTTTCAGAAAGATTTCAGTATACGACAACAGTCATTCTGACAAGAACTTTACCCAATTGAGATAAAGTTTAATTTTCTTAGTTGTGTGAGATCATTTTGAACGGTCTGTTCAAAATGATACTACTCCCGATATTTTTGACGCTGACTATACCAAAAATGCCCCCGGTGAACGTTAGTCAGGTGCCCAAAGATTCTTGTAGCACCCTAAACTTGGTGCGTTAGTGATTCAGAGTTACCAACCAATAAATGTACGCGCATTCGCAAGAGTTGTCACATTTTCTCAATAAATGCGTTTTCTCATTTCGATCTTAAAATAAAGTTTTAGTATAATTGGAATAATAAAATGCACGATCGAGTTAGATAAGACAGGTAATAATAATGTGGTAACTAAGTGTAAAACGCTTATCGAGACAGTCATAGACAAGAGCAAACATAAAAAAAAAATGTGAAGCCCTATGAAAACGTTGGCCATTTTAAACCTTTTCTGTATTTAGAATTTAAATTCAGTTTTTTTGTGTGTAAGGCGTTGTTAACTTTTATCCGCTTAACCATAGACAAAAAAGGTTGATAATGAGTATCAACCTTTTTTAAGTTTACTATCCAGTCTACGAATGTCTATGTTCATTATTGGAAAGTCATAGATTTGTAACTAAATGCATGCTTATGTCTGTACGTCGCGTTGTTCGGTGCCACCTCTATAGTTAAAAGTATCAAATATATACATTTTTCATTATTAAATCTTTGACATCATTCAGTGATGTGTGAATGGCGGGGAAAATATATATTTTCGTTTGTTTCAAAATAATAATTAAAAAAACAAATTCACTGGCGCTGTTGGAAAGTGAATATGGTTGAACCTTTATTGAGAAAACTAGCATAAAATGCATTTTCAATTTATATTAAGTTAATTCTAGTTCTTTTATTATTAGTTAGTATCATATTATTGTGACCTAGAGTATACACAGGTAATCATTTCGATGACAATATACCCAATTTAGGAGTTAATTGAAAATTGTCACTAAAGTACTAGTGATAGCGGAAAGGCCCCTAATCGCGGACATTTAACGGTATTGCACATTCATCCAAATAACTCTTTGTTACCCGGCACCAGTCGTATTCAACCTATGGTTCATAGAGATAATCTAACCCTCCATACATTTTACAGCCAGAAACATAACAGTGGCTTGGCAAGTGTTACGTTAACCGACAAAAAGGTTGAATATCTCTGCTCAGTATTCAACTAGTGTGAGTTTTTACATATATTTCATCGCGTTAATGTTAACCTCAATCTGTACTGAAACTGAAAGTAGCGCCGTCTGGCGACAATAATGGGAAGTTTTTGTTTCTGTTTTTTAGCCCATACTGTCTCATTAATGGGCAAAGGCCTTCTCCGAACTACAATTATTCCATACAAATTGACGGAACTTTATGAGAACGCGATCGAATACATATAAAACATGCACAAGGTCCTCTAATGTACTCTACCGCTAAATGCTCACGTACACTTACAGAAATATTCACAACAGCGCGTAAAAATAAAAGTTTACAACTAAGACTTATGAGTAGAATGTACAAGTAGTTCGCAACCCTTGAAGACATTGCTTCGCTATAGCTAGGCGTACGATCGAGGAAACAAGCCTACGCAACAATAACATTAAGGAAAAAATAATAAACAAAAACCCTTTAGCATATACTCATTTCCTCAAAGATACATTCATATTGTCTTGGAGAATACCTATGCGATATCTATTACCCAACGCTCCCCCTTAATACCCCTACTTCTTATTGTAAGCAACCAGTGAAACGCATTTAATTTATAGCTGTACAAGGAGTTTTTGGTACGTGGTGTTAAACGGCGCCTTCTTGTTTTCTCATCACATTTCACAAAACAATGGGGAAAGTCGTGCAAACTTTACTGTAGATGGCGTTATCATTGCTGGTTCCCAATGGCCAACACTATTTTTGACATTTCGTTCATTCATTACATTTCATGTTCATTCATGTGTTAGGTTTTATGTCAATATTGTGTTATTTTCAATGATTTGAATATTTTTAATCAAATGTTTGACATGGAAACTGCTAGAATTTAAATCCTTAAAAAGTTCCTCGTGATCACTTTCTTTAAAACAAATCCGACGTTACATAAGACGCTGTTTTATTATAAAAAATCTCTATGAATAGCTTCAATACGCAATATTCTAAATTTCATTCGGGAAATGGTGGATTCCAATTTCGGAGAATTTTGAAACATAACAACGCGTCATTTTCGCAAACATTAAATAAAACTACCTAAATCTTTGTATTATCAGCATGTGGTGGGAATTAGCTACGCCAGCGCCATTTGACAGTTGCCTTCCCCAATGTCCAAAATGCTTACCAACAGCGCTCCCTTTTAACGTCACTCGATCGCCGAAAGATCCTTGTAGCAGTATAAAATGATCAAAAACCACTATTTCTAAATTGCATTTTTAATAAGTGTTCCGATTCCGGTGCTGTGACTAGCTTTCTACCTGATACAAATTGAGCTAAAACGCAAAAAGTTTCGTTCAAATCGCTCCAGTGAGGTGATGATACTACTCTGAATTTATAATCTTCTATAACATTCGAAAAAAAAAAACTAAAAGCTAAAACTGTTTATTGCTTTCGACGGAAACGTACCGATCTTTCTATTTTATTTTTATATCGATATATAATCGAGTAAAACTGTTCTGATAATTTTAGAGTCTGTTTGCAGGTTAATCAAATCCATACAGTAGTGTCTCGTGTCGAAGAAAGACCTTATCAATTTTTCGTATCTGTAAGATTATGTAATTGACCCAAGTGTGCCTCTCTAGACGATGTTTAAAGAAACAAGGGGCATTTTATGAAACGGGGCAATGTAGGCAACTCGAGACGCTTTTCCTACTGTATGGACTTAGATCGTGACTGTACATCATTAGTTTAATCTTAATATTTTTAGAGCTTACGTATCTTATTGCATTATCTCACTCTGATTTTGCACACAATATCTTTAGATGCTGATCCTAAGTAATTGACCTGTACGGTTGACGAAACAGATAAGAATACAGGCAATAGATTAAAAACGACTTAGACCGAGATCATTAAATGTTCCTTATGACATGTTCCCGTCTCTATCTTGCACTTGTAGTTTGACAGGTGTGTGGCAGTGATAGGAATAATTGGCTATAGTAGGTCTTAAGAAACGTTTGCGCAGTAAATACATGATAATATTTTGCCTGCATATTTAAATGTTTAGTCGTATGTACAAAAATATTGCCCATGGAATAAAGATTAACTAATAATTCACTAGAAGACAAGGGACAATCGCCCATCGTTATTATGGTGGGTGCACATACGTGAAACGTAATATAGAAATGTAACATACTTTGTAACAAATTCCTCTATTTGTTATGTTATGTGTACCTACCATTTAACAAGGCGCGATATCGCAGCAACAAGATTCCTGGTACTAAATCCAACAACAAATATTTAGACGTTTGCGCGTCAATGGCCTTACCTACACCGTGTACTATCTAGAATTCAGTGTTCAAGTATAATTGCTAAAATGACACTTGAAGCTCCGGGTGATCCGTCTGACCTTACTAGAGTGTTGGAGGGGCGAGCGTGAGGTACTTTTGCGTGTTGACGTGCTTCTAAGCAACGTGTTGGTTCTCGATCATTGGCACAACATGTTGAAGAACGAGTTCGCGTACGCCATCGGCTTTACGTCTGGATGTGGCTGGAATAAAAAAAAGATGGATAAGCTTATTGATTTTATTTATTGATATTGGGTTGGCTAGCTGACATATTATGGCAAATAACACAGCCACACAAAAAAAAAAACTGACCTGGAGGTCGCACTATGTGTACTATATGTTTTTGGGGTCCCTGAATCCGAATCTGGGGTCAGTTTTATTCCAGCACATCTGGGTTCGGCCATAATCTCAAAATATACCCTAAAATTTGCTAAATTTGGTTAAACTGCTAACCGTATTGGCTTTAAAACCTTATAATCCTCTTTTACAGTAGCTCGATGACCTCTTGCTTAAATAACTACATAGTCCCATAACCCCCGTCCCATCGAGTTACTGTATTATGGGATTATGAGGTTTTACCAACATAACCCTTAAACCCAATAACGAAGTTTCTGACGTGGGGGCCTGAAAATGTGTACTATGTCGCTGAATCTGAATCCGGGGTCATTTCCATTCCAGCACGTCTGGGTTCGGCCATAACCTCAAAATATATCCTCGAATTTGCTATATTTGGTTGAACTGCTAACCCTATGGCTCTAAAACCTCATAATCCCATAATACAGTAACTCGATGTGGCGGGGGTTATGGCACTATGGGTTATGAAGTTATTTAAGCAAGAGGTCATCGAGCTACTGTAATAGAGGATTATAAGGTTTTAAAGCCATATGGTTAGCAGTTTAACCAAATTTAGCAAATTTGAGGGTATATTTTGAGGTTATGACCGAACCCATATGTGCTGGAATAAAACTGACCCCAGATTCGGATTCAGGGACCCCAAAAACATATAGTACACATAGTGCGACCTCCAGGTCAGTTTTTTTTTGTGTGGCTGTGTAATTTAATTTAATATTCTGTGTCTTGTAATGGTAATTTGTCTATCTACTATTGTATAGTATATAGTTTATCTAACTAAACAGACAGCTGTGCTGCTGCTGGGGAGTTTATTGGGCCACTTCTTCCCAGCTAAAGCACTAGGAAGTGATGAAAGGCGTGCGTTTTGGGGGTCTGTCTTATGTAATTTTGACGTTCAAAAAGTGCTGATCTTAGCCTAATTTGAATAAACGAGTTTTGATTTTCATTTTTGAAGGACAAAGTGACATAACGGGCTGAAATTGTACTGTAGCCCCCAAGTGTGTCGTAACTAGAGATGGTATGGATATCTCTAAACTATCCGAAGGATAATTCTCGTACTCCAAGACGTTCTAATTTAAGTCGTAATCGTATCTCAGCAACGATCGAAATGGCATTAACTTGTCAAAATTGTACGTAAATTAGGTTTTTTTACAGAAGACGGAAATTAAAAAGAGAACGGTTTTATAAATACAGATATTGCCCCAAATATATCTAGGTATCAGGTCTCATTTTTAACCGACCTTCAAAAAAGGGGGAGGTTCTCATTTCGACTGTATTTTTTTTAGTATTCAAACGGATGCGTGGTGTAATTCTGTAACACACGCACAGTAGAAATCTCTTTCATTTTGACAGTTCAACAACATTCATTGCGCTACTTACGTTGTTGAGCAGACAATTTTTTTGAACATATGTAGCAATGGATTAGGCATATTCAAAATGATTCAGATTCTTATTAATTGTGTTTGGCAATAAGGGTGCCGAATAATATAATATTTGAAGAAATTATATTTCAATAATTTTAAGGCGCGGAAATGGCTGAAAGGCGCATCGCCGCGTTAATGCGACTTTACCTTATAGATACAGGTGAAGATTGACGCGAAGGCATCAGTAAGTACTAGGATAATTTTTGAGTGAATCTTAAGCGTATCAACTTACCACAGCTTCATAAGTAGTGAAGTTAGGTTTCAAGTCTTTACCATTCATTGTGATGAAAGCACCGAGGTTACCCATAGTATCACTGTAAAACAAAAATAATCATGTATTTTGTAGATCCACAAAAAATATAAATGATTGGGTATATTTCTGTAAGCAGCTTTGTACAGACGCCAGCAGGTCAAGCTACCCCAATCTGTCAAATTTCTTTAATAGATTTTCAACCTTATATCACAATAGTGGAAGGTTAATTTTCGATTGGTAAAATTTGACATATTGGGGTGGCTTGACCTGCTGGCGTCTGTACAAACATTTTTACACATCAATCATATTTGCAAAACCAGAGAGATCGGCGTTTCCTATCTTACTACTCTGAGAAGGAACACCGAAACAAACACAGAGGTCACAGTCTCTTTTCAAGTCCACACGTAATCCTGGTCAGACCATGTGAAGATGTATTTGGTTTTTGAAATGGTCGTTTGAGGAATGAACCACACAGATTGAGTAGGTTCAGTAAGTGCAGGCATCTGTCGGTATTCATGAAGCTCAACTTAGAACTTAAAGAGCTCAACGATAAATAAATTAAAGAATTTAACTATTAACAATTCAACAATTAGTAATTAAAATATTCAACAATTAAAAATTGTACCTTATCCAATTAAGATTTTTATTAAGTATAATTTATACCCTATCTAAATTGATTGCCATTGGCTTTAGAAAGATCTAGAGTTCCTTCCCCGCGTTATTAGTTTTTAAGAAAACGCTAGATAAGATTTTTCATTCTCGCCGCCATTTTGAAAAAATGCGACGATGAAATTTTCTGAAAAAAATCCTCTTAATGGTCGAGTGCCATGATCACTTCTGATCATATTTAAAAGTTGATATCTTTGCGGCCTCATTGTGAAAAAAAATCAAAAATTTTTTTTTGTCGAAAATTTTCACGTTTTAATAGACCTTATTTTTTTTCTCGGTGTCTAATCAAAATTTTGAGCTCAGTTTCTGAATGAGCATCAAATTTTGCGTAGGAATAGAGATATTGCATTATTTTTTTGGTTCGATAACATAATAAATAAACACGTTGCAAAGTTAGTAAAAATTCTGATCACCTCGGCGTTATTGGGTTAAGATTGTTGTAAAAGATAACACACATTTAACATATAGAATAATCTTTCAAAATTGCGGCAATAACCAGTAATCACTAATATGGTCAAAATATATGCCGATAATTTTCGATAACGATCAATTAATAAAATAATCTCTTGATAAATCTAACGTTATGAATTCAAATGATGACTCGAAATGTAACTAATTATAATACAACAAAATACCCTCACATATAAAAAAAAAATACAGTTATTCAATGCATTCAAAACACAATTAACTGCATATTTAATGACAAATACCACCCTTCCCAAAAGCTGAATATATTGGATGGGTGTATAATTACTACAATGACGTCTGTGATTGTATGTTTTATATGAATAATTTACTATAAGCATTGTTCTCATGTCAGTGACTTTGTGTCTTTTTTAAGAATAAATATCTTTAAACCTAAACCTAATTAATGCTCCCAAAAGGTATTTTTTTTTTAATTGCTTAATGTTTTTTTTACTCAAGTAAAAAATAAATATAAACATACATAAAAATTGTGAATGCCCTGTGCATTCACAATTTTTAAGTAGTAAGCTAAAATTCAAACGAACATCACGCTTGTAATCCCAGAGGGTTAGGCAGAGATGTATGCCTATAGTACACCCACATTTCGCCAGCTATATTTAAGTTCTATGCAATTGGGGGTAAGCCCGTTTGCCATCAACCGGGCACAAAGCCGTAGCTTGTAATGAGATTCCTGATGTAAGAATAGGTGCCATAATACACCTCCTGTCCAATTTGCATCGATATAGTGCTAATAGTTACTACATAACATCACCGCTTGTTCCTTGAAGGGTTGGGCAGAGGTGTACCTATAGCAAACCCACATTTCCCTACTTGTGTATAGTAGTAATTTAGTGCTAATAGTCTCCGAGTAAAATGTGTGAATGTCACATCCGGACAGACTAACAGACGGACATTATAAGGGTTCCGTTTATCCCATTAAGTTACAGGACTGTAAAATCAAAAGAACATACCAGTAGTTAGGCGCCGAGAAGACCGTAATGCACTTCCCACCGTGAGCGACTTCGTACCCGTCGTTCTTGACCTCGTGGCTGCGGATGATGTAATCAAGTCCGTTACGTTGCAAGAACTCGTTGGTGACGTCGGGCCCGAACTGACAGCCCACGCCGCGCTTGGACGGCGCGCGACCTATCATCGGCTGAGGATCCGACCATAGGAGCTCACACATTATACCTGAAGGAAGAAAAGGGATTCTATTATATTACTGTGCTCATATAATACTGGCTTTTGCCAGCGGCTTTAGGGGCCATCCATAAATTACGTCACACGTTAAGGGGGAGGGAGGGGGTCGATGAAGTATGACATTGTGTGACAAGGGGGTGGGAGAGGTCCTAAATTTCGTGACGTCACATTTCAAAGTCAATTTTAAACTAAGTGTTAAGTAAAACTCATATTCGTATGATAGCTATTGCCCCAGTATCCAGGCATACTTGTTTAAGCGATCATGTGGCATTTGTGGTCTATATTTTGCATCATAAAGGTCACTAATCAACACAAGCATTGCCTACCTATAGGGACTCAAGATGATTAAGTTTGATCTTTAATTAATATAATTAATAGTTTTTTGTTTTGTGAATTTCTTGCAGTGTTTGATTTGATGTTCA
Source organism: Aporophyla lueneburgensis (assembly GCA_932294355.1). NCBI lineage: Eukaryota > Metazoa > Arthropoda > Insecta > Lepidoptera > Noctuidae > Aporophyla > Aporophyla lueneburgensis. The sequence goes on from OW028749.1 coordinate 24,458,477, forward strand.
CTTTATTAAAAAAAAAAAAAAAAAATTCGTAATTGCTGTTTTAATTCAATAATTATTTCTAGATGTAAAATTATAAAATTCTTGACGTCACACTAGGGAGGGGTCTCACAAATGTGACCAGCTGTGACAAGGACGGGGGAAGGGGTCAAAAATCATGAAATTCGTGTGCAGACATGCATATGTGCATAACCGCAGTGCGCAGCTGTTTAACTTTAATTTTATAATGACTACCAAACCAACTTTCATTTAGAATATGCTAACTGAAAGTTGATTACTCAATTATTGTTTAATTTTTTTAGAACTAAGTTTAGTGTAATTACTATTTCATAAAATACTGCTATTCATCAGCATCCGTTAGGCCAACCTCAATATAGCCGAGAAATTACTCGCCACAGGAGTTGATTGACGCTACTGAACATGCTAAGCTCGTAACCAAATTCTGAGCTAACTCTATTTAGATTCATATCGACACGCTAAGAAGAAGAAGAATCCTTCAAAGTAAAAAACATCACAGAATTTCTACCAACTTAACTTTTGACTATCCGAAACCTCATACGGTGTCATAGTATTATAATTATGAGCAAGTTTTACTCAGAGACAAACCCTGACATCAGCTGTTTAGTACATTCGTCTACACTAATAAGCTCATGGGCTATGCAGCCATACATATAACAAGTGGATCCTCCGCTGGTGGTACTAAATGTGTTATAAGGTTAAGAGTAAACAAAAACTAAGGTAGTAGGTATACTTGAATATCACTCACCATCTTCAGGCGGCTGCTTATTTCTATCGACCTTCCTTATATCGTCGAGCGTGATGTCATCCTTGGAGAATAGTCCGCCATGCATCACCAACACCCGGTTATTGATGCAATGGGCCAGAGGCAGCCAGTTGTACACCTCGGTGAACAGGTCGGCCATTTGAGAGGTGTACTTTGAGGACACCTCTCCTCGGAAGCCGTACATGCGGTTCATGTCGAGGGTCTCGTGGTTTCCTGGAAGAATAGAGGAATGGTTCTTGTTTAGTCATTGGCAAGGAATTTCTGTGGTTGATGCTCGGGTGTCATGTAAACTCTTAATACTTCAGTCTGTACAACAGCCATTTTTATCAAAAAATCATACTTATGAATCATTTATTCCAATTAGGCTGAATATTTGTATTTTTGTATTGTAATTAATCATTAATTTAATTTTTTGTGTAATTATACAAGTGAATTCTTTACTACTACAGATTTCTACAAAATACAATTTTCAAATAACTGTTTAAAAAGTAATAAAATCATTTATTATAATAATGTAAATAATATTCATATTGATAGGCTATCAATTTAAGGAAAAATTTAAAGTATATGACTTTATTGATATAAAAACACTCACCTCTAGACATATAGAAATGATCAGGATACAACAATTTGAAACTGAAAAGTGTGAAAATGCATTCCACACTGAATGATCCTCGGTCCACAAAGTCACCGTTGAAGAGGTAAGGGTTGGTCTCTGAAGGCAGGCCGTTCAGCTTGAATATGTTCATCAGGTCATAGTACTGGCCGTGGATGTCTCCGCAAACTGTGAACTTGGCATCGTCGTGCACCTTGATGTCGATTAAAGAGGGCTGCTTTTGTAGGTAGGCTTTCACATCAATGAGTATCTGTTGGTGGAGAATTAAGATTCGTTTATTACAGGGATGTAGCTACCAACGTATTATTGATGTGACTGAACGAAAATTCTTAAAATATTATCCACAATCTCAAATTTTTATGATAAAGAGGCCTAAATATACGGTAATTTGTTTATATAATTATGCTAACAGGCTACAAACTATAGGAGAAGTCTAATTCTTAAACTCTTGTATTCTTATAGTAACATCACAATAACAGCTTAACCTATCCAAGTGAGAATACTACCGTACTTTGTTGATCACAATGACAGCGTAGAGTACAGGGTTTATTTTTTCAGGATGGGCAATCATCAAACGACTTCTCTCGCTCTGGGCGGAGCGGGAGGGCGTGTCAGACTTTTACTGACTAAAACCCACCCGTGTTCCATCAGTTGCCCATGTGCCAGGATCACGGTATCTCTTTCGAACAATCACGTGGCCCCGGCAGGCATCGGTCCTAGTAGACCCCTTCACTGCTGCTGACATCTCTTTGAGGCGCGCGTGGAACACTGCGCGCCGTACACCCGAGCTTGGACCTTACCGGGCGGCGAGCTACCCATTGCTCGCCGCCCGCAAGCTCGCGCCTGCGGTGGCCGGGAGTCCGCAATCGACTCCCGACGCCCGGGGCGTCTCCTCCTGCGGCGGCTAGGGACGTGATGGCGCCGAGACTGCCACTCCAGAGTACAGGGCTTAGCTTTAGTTTGCCAGCCCACGAGTTGGGAGTCCATATTTTTTTCACAGAAAAAATTACACTTACTCTCACTTAAACTTAAAGTCACTTAAATTTACTGTTGGCAAACTAAAACTTAACCAAGTATGATAACAATTTGATCGCATAGGTAAGTATTTGAATTTTTGTGCCAGGTATAAAACATGGGACAGTGGAGCAGTGGACTGCAACCAGCTTAATTGATTGTTCATACATTGATATTGGTCTAATAAAACTGGTTAGCTAGTTTAGTAATGTGTACCTTATAGGCATATTTCTTATGTAATTTCTTCTGTTGTTTGTAGAACTCCATCAATTCAGTGACGAATTTGAGGGTAACCTTCCCATCTTCCAGTGCTGGACCGACATATTCGTCTTCGATGGCTGTCAACAAAAATGAACGTTACAAACATTACCCTATTTTCAGGCTCCGCCGAAGTTAGTTAATATTTTGAAGTGAAAACTTCTTTAGCACCATTGTGATTTGAAAGTCTATGAAACGAAAAAGCGACAGTAAAAAGAGACAGACACATAACAACGTCATTATGTTCTGTCCCGCTCTAACACTTGGGGTAATAGAAATCCTTAAGTAAGGGTGCTCCTTGAGAAAATTTACTTGTCTGTTTGACGGTTTTCTAGCAGGCTTTTTGGACAAATAGACTTTTGACTTTTTACATTTGTCTCATTATCTTGAAGCCAAAATTTTGAATTTTTCACTTTTTTTCTAAAACCAAGATGGCCTTTTTTGAAATTATTTGTATGGTACTGTGTTTTTCTCCTTACCAGCTGTAGTCTGGAAAAGCTTTTTGAAGAACATGGACAGTCTCTTTTCAGATCACTTGAGTAAACGATTATAGGCACAAAGAAGCGTCAGTCTTGATACTTATAGATTTACAAATAATTTTGATCTTGAATCTTTTTGCCACGAAACCGGATTGATGATCACTATGTTATTGGTATTACGGGGAACGCGGGCATGAACCTTTCTTCTCAATATACTCGTACATCTTACCAAATTGTGAGACTAACAATTATAAATGTCAAGATAAACAAATGAAAATAAATGATGTATTTCAATATTAGCTAATCGTCATATTCTGAAGGAATTAATTTTATCAAAATAACGATTTGATATAATCAATCAACAACAAGATATGAGATTTGTGTCACACTGACGAAGTATGACGTATGCTTAGCGGCGAACTAATGCACTTGTTGACAATATAGATTACTAGTTTTTGCTAGCGCTAGCGTCTTCCTCGTGGAGGTCAGAAATTATCCCACGGCACTGTATTACCGGGACAAAAAGTATTCTATGTGTTAATCCAGATTATAAATTATCTGTGTGCCAAATTTTATCCAAATCCGTTTTTGCGTGATTGAGTAACAAACATTAAAACATATAAAATTTCACATTTAAAATATTAGTAGGATTTATTATCTGTCTAGACTTTTCCCAACTATGTTGGATTCTTCTTTCAGTCTAACCGAATGCAACTGAATTTACATAGAGCGACCCAGATACTGGGTAACATGACATCCTTTGGCAAGACTGGTTTTCCTACTTTCGGGTTTCTGACTACCCGTGAGGCCGTTTCTCTACCGTTACCATCAACGGGACGTCCACGTGAACCAAGATTATTCGGACCGAACGTAACGTCGCCGTCAGCGGCGGTGTGCGTTGGACACGCAGTCATAGTAAATGTATGCATCGCTATAGTGCGTTTCCGAAATGATTCTATTCGTCGTAATATTGGGAGCAAGAAAATTCAGTGTAGAAAAAAAAAACTCCGTGCTGTCAACATTGTGGCGAAGAGATTTCCCTCACGAAACGCACTATAGTGCCGTGATAATTTTCTCGTTGACTTCTAATTAAGGGTGGCGGTGGAAAAACGACCTAAGAGGTTTTCAGCCTAACTTTCAACGATCTCCAAATGAAAGCCGAGAAGAACGGCTTAACGTACTTTCCGAGGCTCAGGGGGATCTCAGATTGTAAAGGATGGTCATCCATCCACGGAACGACTTCGGAAAGCGTTGCTTAACGTTGACGATCGACCGATGCGGACGTTATTACTTAGCCAGTACATATACACATCACTTTATCTTCCCATTTCGCTTGTATCGTCCCATTGAAGGGCAAAGGCGTCACCCCTTTTCTGTAAACTTCTGGAATTTATAATAGGAGTAAAAGTTGCGCGTATCATATTTTGTTTGATCGATCTAATCTCTACCTTCTGTTCATCCGCTAAGGTATAAAACTGATCGCGGATTGCCATGTAGGATCGATAATATAGGGCCACATTTAAAATTCGCACTATGACTCATGTTCACACTTGCTTACTCTTTAGTAAGCAACGAATATGAACTTTATTTTTGTTTCATAAACGTTTATATTCGTGTGTGACATTTGCTCATATTCACTTAAACGAATATGGCCAATAATAGATGTACGGATAAGGTTCGTATTCATATGAAACACTAACATAATCATCAGCCTATAATGTTCCCACTGCTGGGACACAGGCCTCCACTCGGTGAGAGGGAGTGGGCCATAATCCACCACGCGGGCCCAGTGCGAGTTGGTAGATGTCACATGTCTTCGAGTTTTTGGTCCTAAAACATGCCGGTTTCCTCACGATGTTTTCCTTCACCGTTTTGAGAGCAGTGGCTATGAAATAATCTACACAAAGTAATGCCCCTGCTTGGGTTTGAACTCACGACCTACTACTCGTAAGTCGCGGCCGTTACCACTGGGCCACCACTGCTCCTTCACTATCATGAAACACTAATCTATACTATCTATACTATATTAATATTATAAAGCTGAAGAGTTTGTTTGTTTGATTGAACGCGCTAATCTCAGGAACTGCGGGTCCGAATCGATAAATTCTTTTTGTGTTGGATAGCCTATTTATCGAGGAAGGCTATAGGCTATATAACATCACGCTCCAACCAAGAGGAGCAGTAATGAAAAATGTTGCAAAAACGGGGAAAAACACACGGGTAGGCGATTCGACGCGACGGGAAGGTCGGGGAACAAGAATTTTAACGCGGACGAAGTCGCGGGCAGAAGCTAGTGCGCTCTATGAAACTTCCCATAAAGCTGGAATTAGCGAAGATGTGAATTTCGCAGACTATCTTAACGCATTTGCATTAATAAATCTAACAGCAATCAAGCTAGATCAAGATGAACTCACACAAACAAAATGATGTGTCAAGTTAAGAGCATTTTATTCAAGCAGAAGCACTAACGGCCTTAGAAGGCAGAACGACCTGAAGCTGAACCAGCGGTCCATAATAGCCCTGGATCGCAAGCACTGCAATTCATTTGAAGAGGCCTTTGACCAGCATTTGGATACTACAGGCTTACAGTAGGTTTTGTTAATCAGACTTATTAAAGTGAGTTTGGGTGCATTTCCTTTCCCCCTTATTCCTTGGTTCGCAAAGTAATATGTTTCAAGACAAAATTCTTTTCCAGAAAGTATGGGTAAATAAAAATGATTAACAACGTCATAAAATTCTCAGAATATTTTTTTTTAAAGCCTTTAAACTTATTGTGATAATATTTGGTTACATAAAACTCACTACTGGGCAGAATACTGATCCAGTGCAAACGAAATATTACTTATATACTTTGGATGAAAAGATTAATTTATTTTACCAATACTTACTCATGGCATCTAAGTTGATGGAATCAGCTATGTTGACCTCCTTCTTATCAACAGAGATTGCCTTCTCAAAGGCTATTTTCTTAACTATCTTATTGCATTCATTAAACTTCATTTTTGCATCTTGGTCATTTGGCCTAACTTTGGTTACCTGTAAAAGAGGGCATTCTTTACAACTCTTCACTTTTTAATCTTTTGAAATCTATACTAATATTATAAAGCTGAAGAGTTTGTTTGTTTGTATGTTTGTTTGATTGAACGCGCAAATCCCAGGAACTACTGGTCCGAATTGAAAAAATCTTTTTGTGTTAGGTAGTCTATTTATCGAGAAAGGCTATAGGCTATATTACATCACGCTACAACGAAGAGGAGCGGAGTAGTAATGAAAAATGTTGCAAAAACGGGGAAAATCGCACGGGTAGGCGATTCGACGCAACGGAAAGGGTCGGGGATCAAGAAATTTAACGCGGGCGAAGTCGCGGGCAGAAGCTAGTGTCTTATAATTTTGAAATTAATGTCTTATATATTTTTTATTTTACTATTTCATTTAATGGAGCGGAGAGATAGAAAAAAAAGAATGTTCTTTTGGATTTCAAAAGAAAACTGTTTTTCTTTCTGTGTTTCCACATCAAGGGCATCCTACTCGCATACAGAAAAATATAATAAAATTGCGTAAACACAATACACTTTGAAATGAAATGTAATATTTTGACAAGTGTAAGTAAAACCATTTCTGAGATATGTTTCTGATAATGGGGTTAGGGGTAAAGCCCAAGGCTACGGATCTTCAGAGATCTACATTTTGGAACAAGCAATTTTAGCAAGCTTCAACCTTCTGACTCTTTGATGCAATAATGCCAGTAAGTGGCTTAATTTAAATAAATACTTTCGAGTTAATAGTTTGAGATCTATTTGAGAGAATTGTGTTCGAGTTAAGTGAGAAGTGTCGAAAAGTTTTATAAAATATTTGAACAACTGCAAAGTAAAAAAAATGTGTTAGCAGCCTGTTGATTCTACCACTCATTCATGTTTTGTTAGTTAAATCTAGCAATGGGCTTCCCAAGCTTTTTAGTAGATGAATTCTGTGCTCGGGGTTCAAGTATGGTCCTCCAAGGCCCGTCCCTCTTCTTGCTTGGCTAGGTCAAGTTATGTCCCCCTTAAACAGGTGACAGTCAGTTAAAACTCCACATGTCTTAACAGCGGCATAATTTATAGTGAAATGAACCTTTATGCAGTCAGGTTCAAATTTATTAAAGCAAAACCTTTTTCAACAGTTTTGAGATACTATGGAAATTACAATAGGCCAACATTCTTTAACCTTCTTAGTTAGATAGTGCGAAGGACGGATGGACATACTCCACCAGGAGTACAGATAGTTTTGATACTTTACAGCTGTCAATTAAAAGGGGTGAGACAAAGAGTTTACTATTGGAATTATTCAAAGATCTAATATATCCAGTTGACTTTAAATTATTTGCACAATTAACATGTTGCGGGACGCACTGCATTATCAGTTGATTTTTCGATGTTAGAAAATGACAGTACGGGCATCACCGTAAACTTTTAAACTCTTCTGAACTGAGGTACGGGCAATACAGTGAAATTTCGTATAGAGGAATAACATGCCATGCAGGCATAATAATATGACACTACGGCTATAACCGGCTGACGGCTATGAAAGAACTGTCTACAGATATAGCAGTGGTCGTAATTTGTATGGGCAATTTTACTGCCATATGACATTATTTGAAAAAGTCGGTACCGTCCCGCAAAGTGTTAAAGGAGCTATGACTAATGGAGCTATATTTCAATACTTACATATTCGAAATCCTTAAGTGCTAGTTTGTACTTTCCTAGGGACATGTAAGCCGCTGCCCGTCTGTAATAGGCCTTCGTGTAAGACCTGTCCAAGTCTATTGACTTCGACGCGTCAGTCAGGGCATAACCAAAGTTCTCCAGCCTCAAGTTAGCTATACTCCTATTCGCGTAGAACACAGCATTCTTCGGATTCTTTTCTATTGCTTTCGAGTACAACTCGATAGCATTATTGTAACTTTGTTCTGAAATTTGAGGTTATGTCAGTCAAATTTGTTCTATTCCTGTCACGATCAATAAGCTATAAATATCACTCACATATCGAATTTTCTGCTAATTGCCTCTAAAGTGTAGGTTCTATTAAGAAATCGGGAAAACTTACTTTTGAAATATTCATTAGCTTCGTTTTTCAGTTTATCCGCTGCCTCTATGTCCTCCTGGGAGATGGGCCCGGTAATTTCTTCGTTACTAGCCATAGTTTAGCGTAACAATGTTGATATTCTTAACGTGTTTTTAAAGAGAAATAATGGCTTAATCATAAGAAATGTGATTTTCTCACATACATTTACATGTTATCCGCAATTCATGAAAAATTAATTGACAGATTGTTGAATGAATACGTGAATGAATTTGTCATGTGAATGAATGAAGTTTACTATAAATGAACATGATCCTTGCGGTCTACCAACAAGTTAAACAATTGCGTTTCAAAACAACTTTGTGAGGAGAAATCTATTTCGTTTTATACTAAATACAAAAATACGTGATACAAAATAATTAAATCAACTACCTATAATATTCCTTAGACTTTGTTTGTTTAATGATGACCTGTTCAAAGCATAGATAATTAAAAAGAAAAATCGTCATTCGTCAAACTATTCAAAATTAATCTTGTCTATGATTTTGCTTTTACCGCTAAATTCAAAGAAAAAGTGGGTGCAAGAAAATTTTTATATCTTTACTAGCTTCTGCCCGCGACTTCGTCCGCGTCAAATTATTGCTCCCCTGACCCTTCCCGTCGCATCGATTTGCCTGCTAGTTTTCGTCCATTTTTCGTTGCTGTTCGCTCCTTTTGAGTTATAGTGTGTCAACCTTAAAAGATAGACATATGCTCTTCCGGACTTTTTTTTAGAACTTTTTAAGAGGAACAATTCCGTCATACATTATTTTTGCGTTACTTTAACCGTTTACGCAGCGCACGCAACGGAAACTCTCAAAAGGAATAAATTTTCCCCGTTTTTACAACATTTTTCATTACTGCTTCGGTCCTCTTAGGTGTAGCGTGATGTTATATAGCCTATAGCCTCCCACGATAAATAGGCTACCCAACACAAAAAGAATTTTTCAATTCGAACCCGTAGTTCCTGAGATTAGCGCGTTCAATCAAACAAACAAACAAACTCTTCAGCTTTATAATATTATATATAAGTATAGATTTTAATTTTAATATCAGTAAACCCTTTGGTCACAAATGGACGTAGTTATGCAGAAACGTTTCATTCCACAGTAAGTTGAATTTGAGTTAAAAGCATTTACGCGTTTCAATGGTATTCTTTTTTATTCTAACTAGTAAATGTCAATACTAAGGGTTTTATTGTTGAATTATATTGTGTTTAGATAATCATATGTTTAATTTTAGGCTATTCACTTTAAAATACGAAAAAACAAATATTATTGGTATTGGAACATTTTAGCATAATTAATATTTACATGAACATAGCTTCAAATTAATTTTGCATAAACGTTCCAGGTACTTTTTATCCATCTATACCTTAATTAATGATCTAAATTTTACATAATCATTTGATTTTTATATGTTAAACCTGAACATCAAATAAAAGAATAATAATTGCTTATCATTTTTTTATTACTAGGTCACAATTTAAAAATTAGTATATAAAATCTTGTGCTATTGGGGAGGCCTACGTCCAGCAGTGGACTGCTATATGCTAATCATGATGATAGAATCTTCATACGTCATACTCATCATCCTCTTGCATTTCGAAATCTGGTTCCCTACCAAACCCATCGACATCATCTATGATTCCCTCCTAAGGACCTAAGGAGTACTCCTTAGGTTTTTATAAAATTCATGACAATCCTCAGGGAAGTACCGAAACATGGATTGTAAATTTGCTAATTTGGCTGGAGCAATGGCTTTATCATCCGGCCACAACAAACAGAAATCGGACATATTAATATTTCGTATTTCCCCTCTAACTTTTTTTTCAATTGCTAATTCCTTGTAATCTTCCTAAAACGATGATTTCATAAAAAACTGAAAACACTTTCTCTTTTTCAAGTCTTATTTCTTTTGTATTTAACCAATTGACTTTGGTTTATCTGTGATTTTTTTCCATTTTTTAGCTAATAACTGTTCTGTAAAAATAAATAACCGAAATTAGTTAAAATCGTCTTTCGATAAAACGAATGACCAGGCATAAATATGTATAGTACTTACTACCTCTTCCACGACGTTTGTTTCAATAATGATCGTTGCGAATTCAAATAAGATCAATGTCAAAAAGTGTTAATAAAACGGGAGTCAGGTGTTGTAGGCGGGGGTGACGGTGTTCCCTTGACGAAAGAGTGAAATTAAACCAGTCAGAATGTCGTAATAATTGAGTATATTTGGCACACATAAAATTACACAGAAATCACTACAAATGGTTGTAAAAGAGTACACAGCACACAATATAAAATACAATCAGAATAAGCAGTACACATAATTAAATCCTAGCTATATTACACTTGAAGACTGGCTAACTAGATATAGGGTACATCGCGACTAAGCAGTGGACAGCGGAGCCACTTACTTCACAAACACTACGTGGTAACTTGATGATTCGTGTAAACTTGTAAAAATACTAAATCCAAAAATAGACGCTCGGCCCTTTTATAACTTTTGTTGCCTACTGCAAGTAGCGTATACATTTCTTTACTTTGATTAGCCGCTCCGCCAATTGAGAGCTAAAAAAAATGGACTTTCCCTAAGGTACAGGTTTCGACTTGTCGAGAATTTCAAAACACGTGTAAGCGAGTTCAAGGTTTCTGCTTTCTTATTGGATTAACAATGTGGCTCGTCCTATTGGACATACGCTACTTTCAAAATCGTGTACGAACTACATAAGGTATTTTAGGTATATTCATACCTACTCACAGCTAATTAGTGCTTTACAATAAATGAGTTAGGTAACTATATGCTAATTAGTTTTATACAAACATAACACAGGCATTACAGACTAATTAGATTCCAACAGGTTATTGTTACAGGTAATTGCAGGTTAATTAGAATTCAAAAGGTCAAGACAATGGTAATACAGCTGATTATAAACATACATCGGTATTTACTTAAGTATCTTCATGGAAATCTACTACTTTTATTAAAGAACAGTATAGGTATTTGTTTAGGTATTTTACAGAGGCTATACCGGAGTTACCGAATACAATAGCGAGGAGATATTAATGTTAAAAGTTAGCTAGTCTCATAGGGCGTCGCCCACAACAATAAAGAAACATAAATACTAACTATAGCTTGTTTTATTGAGCTTCGCCTACATTCCACCCCCTGTAACAGGGTTCAACCGACTTACAATTCTTGGTCTGTGGGAAGCACAATAATCTTCGCTACGGGTCGACGTAGGACCCCATTTACAGTCTTAACATCTACTACACGGATAATACCATCGTGTCCATGATACACAGCTTTGATGAGACCTTTGGTCCACGCACTTCGCGGTCTATTATTGTCCACAATCACTACTACGTCACTGATACGTACGTTCGGCACATTGTTTAACCACTTTTCCCGACGTTGGAGCGTAGGCAGGTACTCTCGCAGCCAGCGCCGCCAGAACATGTCGGCGAGCGCGTTCACGCGCCGCCACTGCCGGCGAGAGTCGATGTCTTCGGCGTCGCTCGATGCAAACGGAGTACTCCCGGACGCAGTGCCCAGGAGTAGATGGTTCGGCGTCAGGACCACGGGCTGGTCGTGGTCGTCGTTCACGTAGCTCAGTGGCCGGCTGTTTACGATCAGCTCGGCTTCGGTGAGGAGGGTGTAGAGGACCTCCTCACGAGGGGCACGCTCCTTGAGCGTACTGCGAAGTGCGTTCTTCACGGATCTCACCAGGCGCTCCCAGCAGCCACCCATGTGTGGGGCCGCCGGGGGATTGAAGTGCCATTCGATGCCACGGTGAATGGCCTCGGCCCTTATCTGACCTTGGTTGAGGTCTTTCAGGGCTGCTCGAAGCTCGGTATTGGCCCCGATGAAGTTGGTACCCTGGTCAGAGTACAGATGTGCTGGTTGCCCGCGGCGCGCTATGAGGCGCCGCAAGGCTAGTATGGCGGAGTCGGCGCTTAGGGAAGCGGCCAACTCAAGGTGGACGGCGCGTGTAGTGAGGCAGGTGAATAGGGCACCCCACCTCTTCTCGCGCCGTCGCCCGATTGCGACCTCCATCGGGCCGACGTAGTCCACCCCCACTCGCACAAAGGCTCGTCTGGATGGTTCCAGCCTTGCGAGCGGCAGGTCACCCATCTTCGGTGGCGCGGGCTTGGCTCGGCAGACGCGACAGAGTTGGCAGTTGGCAACCACTGTCTTCACTGAGGTTCTGATTTTAGTGACCCAGTATTTTTCCCGTAGATTGTTGACGACGGTCTCGTGGTTGGCGTGCAGAGCCATCGCATGGTAATGAGCGATTAGCTTTCTTGTCAGAGGATGGCGGCCCTCCAGGATAATAGGGTGCCGCTCGCCAAACGTGAGCACCTCACAGGCACTCAGGCGCCCTCTCACTCGTAGCAACCCGTCGTCGGCTATCATGGGGTCGAGAGCCTTGATGCTGCTGCTGCTGGGAACGGGCAGGCCTTTAAGGATGGTGGCCCGCTCGCTTTGAAAGCTTTCTCCTTGACACAGCCTCAACAGGCTGTTGTGAGCATCTTCTAGGTCTCGCTGACACAGCTCCGTAGTCGACCGACGTTTGCGACATCGGCCGCTGAAGATGAGCACGCGCGCCATGACACGCTGAATGCGCGTCCACGATGAGTAGCGCTCGTACTCTAGGAGTGGTGCCGCCGGTGCTGCCGCGGCGTGGACCCGCTGGATGCGCTCAAGGTCCGCTTCCGACGCCTCAGCCTCGGGACACGCAGGCCACAGCTCCTGTGGGTCACATAGAAACGAGGGGCCCGAGAGCCACTCCGCGTGGTCATCGGGCCAACACAACCTGGTGGCCTTATCAGCTGGGTTATCCTGTGAAGGTACCCAGCGCCAGTTGCCTCTGTCTGACAGCCTATCTATTTCGGCTAGTCTGTGCGAGACGAATCGTTGAAATTCCTGTGCATCGGAGTTTATCCATTTTAATACAGTCTTGCTGTCGGTCCAAAGGAATTTCTTTTCGATTCGTATACCTAACTCTTTGTGGGCAGTGTCTGCTATACGACAGGCTAACACGGCTGCTTGTAACTCTAGCCTGGGAATGGATACTACTTTTTGTGGAGCTACTCGCGCTTTCCCTAGTAACATAACCGATTCCCTCTTTCCTTCAGAGTTAGAGCCCACTAGGTATACTACTGCGGCGTAAGCAAGCTCGCTGGCGTCCCCGAACGCGTGTAATTCTAAATTATCGAGTTTTAACCCGTACCACCGCGGTATTTTTAATTCGTTTAAGCAGTATAAATTATGGAGCCAATTAAACCATACTTTGGCGTCCTTTTCTTTTAAGGGTTCGTCCCATTGTATTCCCGACTTCCATATTCGTTGCATTAATATGCGTGATTGAATTACACACGGGTATAGGAAACCTAGCGGGTCGTAAATCGACATTATCATACTAAGAAATTGTCTTTTAGTGGGCACTAAACTACCATTCATAATTTCCGGTGGTAGTCTCTTAAATGACAGATCAAAACCTAACTCGTCGTCTTTAGGTGACCATATTAAACCTAGGGTCCTCTCTACTGAGCCTGTTCCCTTCTCAAGGGCTACCTTATCAGGCATTTCTATTTTCAGCCTTTCCCTTAGCTCCGATGAGTTGGTGACCCACCCCCGGATAATGAATCCACCGGATGCATGTATTCGTGTCACTTCCTCTATTAACGTGTTAGCCTTCTCCTCGGTCCAAGCACTATCTAGATAGTCGTCCATATAGTGCCTAGATTTGATGGCTTCCACAGCTTCGGGATAAACATCAATGAAATCATCGGCATTTTTGTTGAGTATATATATTGCCGTAGTAGGGGACGAGGCTGCACCAAATATCATGGAATTCATCGCGTATGTATCTGGTTCTTTATGGTGATCCGCGCCTCTCCATAAAAATAATTGCGCGCCTTGATCTTCTGCCCTTATTTTTACTCGTAAGAACATATCAGCGATATCCCCTGAAAACGCGACGGGGCCTATCCTGAACTTAATTAAAATACCTAGCAAAGAATTCAGTATGTCAGGTCCGGTTAGCAGATTATCATTTAAACACGTCCCATGAGACATAGCGGCTGCGTCGAACACGAGACGTAGCTTGCCCGGTTTGTTCGGGTTAACGACTCCGAAATGCGGTAAGTACCAAACCGGCGAGCTGTCTATGTTACCGTCTACTTTACGCGCGTAACCTTCGTCTACTAACCTACTTATCTGAGCTGAATATTGCTCAGCGAAACTAGTGTCTTTACGCATACGTTTCTCTATGCCGTACAGCCTTTGCCTGGCCTGATTATAATTATCAGGTAACTGAATATTGTCATGTTTCCATAACAAACCGACCTCCCATTGTGACTGGTCAGGGATACGATGGCTAGTGCTGTCTAACACGGCTAATGCCCTTTCGACATCTTTATGTTTACGTAAATTCTCTGAAATACCTATCGCTTCTAGCTCAAACTGTGATTTAACTAGATTATGTAAATCAGGAAGGGAAACGGTCATGCAACTAACACATTCTTTACTATTATTATTGTTATTAATATTAAATGGTCCATGTATGACCCAACCTAACTTAGTGAGTGAGGCAACTGGCTTACCGGATTTTCCTTGGCGGATGTCCTGACTGACGAGCAGCTCCCAGTTGTCCTGTCCGAGAAGCAGCAGCGGTTTGGCTCCCCTCATCTCTACGCAACCCAAGTCGCGTAGGTGCGCGTTGTCGTCGATCACTGTGGCGGACACTGTTTGCGTTGGTAGGTTAATGTCCACTATTGTCCGACACGTAATGTTATGGCACTGACCGTTAGGTCCTTTTACGCGCACTTGTACCACTCGCGACGTTGAGTCTGTTACTCCGTAGCCACCCGCGGTTTTTAAGGAGAGAGGAACACATGGGCCCACTAAGTCTGTGGCGAGCGAGCTGTCGATGAGTGACACGGTCGCACCATCGTCCAGTAGTGCGTAACACTGATTATCGTCACTGTTTCCATCGCTGACCGTTACTGGCATTATTTTTAGTAGTGCCGTAGCTCGCCACTCGCCTATATTTGTGACGCTTTCCGTCTTACTTTCTGGCGGCGTAGCCACCTTTTCTTTCGGCTGCTTATCCGCGTGTAACAGCAGGTGATGTCCGAACCCGCACTTCTTGCATCTACTCGCACGGCAAAACCTCTTGGGATGTTTACTCACGAGACATTTGAAGCATGTGTTCTTCTCCTTTATCGTGTCCCAACGCTGTTGAACGGTAAGCTTTTTGAACTGGTCACACTCTTCTATGTTGTGCTTTCGTTGACATATAACGCATTCTTCAGGAGCGGCAGACTCGTCGCTCTGCGTGTTCACTCGTTGCGTCAACGGAGGCCTGCTCGCGGCCGAGCGCGCGGCGTTGGCTGGCCGGGACTGACCGGCGCCGCCATACTTCTGCTGTTGCTTGGCAGGGGGCTTCGATGGACCGGGCTCAAACATACTCGCCTGAGTGTAGTACGACGTTGAGCGTGTCAAGTGTATCAGAAAATGTGATAATATTTCTAGATTTGGAGACACTCTTAGGTCCACCCCCTGTGTGTTGTCCAGGCCCATTGCGAAGTCACCGTATTGCGCGCGCTGTACAGGGGTCAGCTTGCTCAGCAGGTCACTCACCAGCTGTGGATTATTTATATATCCATCCGCACGAATATTTTTGAGTAACGAAACACAATTTCTAAAGGTTGACGAGAATTTCCTTAGTTCGCGTCCACTTTCCGTTACTCTAGGTAATTCTTTGACCTTTTGTATGGCGTAATGTAGCACTAGGGTCGGGTGACCGTACTCATCCTCTAGCGCGCGCATTATCTCGGACGGATCAGTTGACGATCGTAGTAAGTCCTCTACTGATACCTTTGCGTCGCCTTGTAACGAGGTTTTTAATCGTGCTAAGTTTTCGTGCGCCTTGAAATTGTATAACTGTGATGTTTCCCAGTACATGTTCCGATATGATATCCAGTCGGCTGGGTCACCTTTAAAGTATGGCAATTCATAGGCCTGTCTTGGTACCGGTCGTGGTGGTCGTGCCATGTTCGTGATAGCCTCTGCCAGTCTGTCTATCTTACGGTCTCTGTCCCCTGACGATTCTCTCCGCCTTTCTCTTTCATCCGCTCCGTACTGCATCTGCCGCCGTGTATCCGACTCGAGTGTGGCTACTCGAGGTACACTTGCGACCGGAGTGGTAAAGGCGGTATAACGGCTGGGTAACTGAAACCTTACTCCATCTGACGTTACTGGCATGTACCTGGACGTAATTGGTGCCGTTATGTTAGGTAACGGTACAGACGCGGATGTCCTAGGTACTCGGGACTGGTCTAGATCACACGGCACTGACGACCCACGGTGGTTATTCACAAGATTCACCCTACTTACGGTTTGTTCACGGGGGTCAGATGTTTCACGGGGCGCAGCCATTTCAATAGGTGCGCCTGACACAGCCGGCGTCCCCAATACTTCTATCAATTGGGGGACTTGGGGCGTGGTTTTCACCCACTCTTCGACGCGCTGTGTCGTACTCACATCTGACTGTGAATCATCGCTTTCAGCGGCCGCCTCTATCTCAGCTATTTCCGCTTCCATCCTTTTCTTGACGAGGTTTTCCTTGTCTTTGACCAGGTTCTCTTTCAACTGCACTAATTCGCGCTCCGCTTCGTACTCGATCCGTTTTTTAAGGTAATCGACGCTCCTGTGGCTATTTCTTGACGATATTTTGCTGCGCGGCGAGGTGTGGCGACCCTTGGGCGCTGCCTGCCCCCCGTGCGCTCTCTCTGACGTCAATTTACTGTGGTCAATTAATCGGCCACCGGTGAGCGGAATATTGCGAGCGGACGTCGATGCCAATGTCGGTGCTAGGGACGGAGAACCTGGAGCCCTTTCGGATGGTAAGCCTGAGTCAGAGACGATGTCCTCTGCTTGTCGCTTACCCATTTCTTCCGCCAGTCTTCGTAACTTGCTGCGTGTGGTGATTTCACTTCTGTGACTCATGATTCTGACTGGTTCACTCTATTCTAATTGAACCTGATCCGGCTCGCAAGGACCAAAATGTTAATAAAACGGGAGTCAGGTGTTGTAGGCGGGGGTGACGGTGTTCCCTTGACGAAAGAGTGAAATTAAACCAGTCAGAATGTCGTAATAATTGAGTATATTTGGCACACATAAAATTACACAGAAATCACTACAAATGGTTGTAAAAGAGTACACAGCACACAATATAAAATACAATCAGAATAAGCAGTACACATAATTAAATCCTAGCTATATTACACTTGAAGACTGGCTAACTAGATATAGGGTACATCGCGACTAAGCAGTGGACAGCGGAGCCACTTACTTCACAAACACTACGTGGTAACTTGATGATTCGTGTAAACTTGTAAAAATACTAAATCCAAAAATAGACGCTCGGCCCTTTTATAACTTTTGTTGCCTACTGCAAGTAGCGTATACATTTCTTTACTTTGATTAGCCGCTCCGCCAATTGAGAGCTAAAAAAAATGGACTTTCCCTAAGGTACAGGTTTCGACTTGTCGAGAATTTCAAAACACGTGTAAGCGAGTTCAAGGTTTCTGCTTTCTTATTGGATTAACAATGTGGCTCGTCCTATTGGACATACGCTACTTTCAAAATCGTGTACGAACTACATAAGGTATTTTAGGTATATTCATACCTACTCACAGCTAATTAGTGCTTTACAATAAATGAGTTAGGTAACTATATGCTAATTAGTTTTATACAAACATAACACAGGCATTACAGACTAATTAGATTCCAACAGGTTATTGTTACAGGTAATTGCAGGTTAATTAGAATTCAAAAGGTCAAGACAATGGTAATACAGCTGATTATAAACATACATCGGTATTTACTTAAGTATCTTCATGGAAATCTACTACTTTTATTAAAGAACAGTATAGGTATTTGTTTAGGTATTTTACAGAGGCTATACCGGAGTTACCGAATACAATAGCGAGGAGATATTAATGTTAAAAGTTAGCTAGTCTCATAGGGCGTCGCCCACAACAATAAAGAAACATAAATACTAACTATAGCTTGTTTTATTGAGCTTCGCCTACAAAAAGAATATACTCCGTCTCGCGTGCACAAGCAAAAAGTTATTGAAAGATGCGTTCCCGGTTGTGCATAACTTCGGATTAATGTCATTAGTATTCTTTTCTTTTGTCTATGATATTAAAAGTTTCAAGTAATATTTTATTGGTAATTAACTACAAAGAAAATAAACTTTTTCATAACGTGTTAAAAATATTTATTTTTAGTGGTTTTGTATGCAAACAGTTAAGTATGAAGCTGATCAAAGTGTGTTAAAAATGAACCCTTTAAAGTTGAAACGTTTTTTTTCTTACTTAATAGTACCTACGAAATTCATGAAACCTGTTAAGTTTTCAAATTATGTTATTTAGGTCTGAAACATAACGTACATACCACACATTTTGGATCGTTTATGCCGCGCTATTGTAATTTTTGCAAAAACGTTCCAAATATAAATGGAACATTTGTTACAAAATAAAATGGTTTAACATGGTTTTGCTAAAACGCTACAAGATTGTTGTGGCGTTTTAACAAAATAAATATATTGGTGCCGATTCCCTTATTCACAAACTAAACTAAATTTAAGTTCAGTGCATCTTTTTCTTTCTATTTCATTATGGAAAGGACAGAAGAAAAATTTTAGTTTAGTCCTGTCAAATTAATCAGCGCTTGACGTAAATTGACGTAAGTTTAATAGGCAAGTTTTTAATCACGTCTAAACTTGTATGGAGTAGTAACAGGCGCTGATTAATTTGACAGGACTAAACTAAAAAAAAATCTTTTGTCCTCTTCCTAATGAAATACAAAGAAAAATATGCACTGAACTTAAATTTAGTTCAGTTTGTGAACAAGGGAATCGGTACCAATGTTTCGTAAAACATTACATGTTCCGGTCCTCATAGTACGTTCTAGTTAATTTACACAAGTTATTATTTGATAAAGGTTGTGGGTTGGAACGTAAGTGAAAAAAATATTTTCTGATGTAGGTATGGCTTAAAACTTGAAACCTTTTTATTAATCTGACCCTAAATGTCATAAAAGGTAGTTTGATCACAATAACGCGATTTCGGGTGACTTGTGGGTTGGGTTGGAACGTTTCTGCATAATACGTCCAAATAACACGATTACATAACATAGAAATCACTTCAAATATTGTGTCTAGATTTGTCCTTGCTCCTTATTAACCCTATTGTGCATCAAGTAGGTACGTGTGTTGAAATTAAATTAAATTATAACAAATGAATAGCGTTTGTTCACTAAAAAATTGTACAAGTATCCTATTTCTGTTGTTCACAGAGACCTACAGAGACTATGAAGATCGTGAGAGTTTTTAAGGGCCCCCGCGCACTAGGCAGCCTGGCTGCGGCAGCCAGGCTGCGGCAGCCAGTCAAACATATGACGTTGTATGGGAGCCCACGCACTAGGCAGCCACGAAATCTCGGCTGCGGCAGCCAATGAAACGCGCCTATATGCACGGCAGCCAGCTGGCTGCGCGCAGCCAGAACGTGTGTAGGCGAATGTATGTGGCTGCGGTCAGTCTCCGCGCACTAGTTGTAGCAGCCAGACGTATTTTGCGTTCCGAACTTTGATAAGATGACTTTCGATACAGAGAAATTTATTCGGGAAATTGAAAGCCGTAAAGCAATTTGGGATATAACATCGGAAGAATACAGTGATCGGGATTTAAAGAAAAGAAGATGGGAAGAAATCACGAACCAAATGTGCTCGGAAAGTTTATCAGAAAATGACAAAAAAGAATTTGGTAAGCATGTATTTTTATTATCTGGATTATACAGTATAATACAGGGTGATTCTGCAACACCAATCAATATTTTTGTAAAGTATCGCAGAATAACTATGTATTCGTTATTGTTCTTTTTTGGTACTTAACTAGGTATTTTCACTTCAATGTTTTATTTAGATAAATAGGTAGGCACTATTCTAATGCATATCTGTTTTGCCATTCTAACGGATTTGCATTAATAAAATAATCCGCAAATAAATCCCTATAGGATGCTGATGATCGGCTTCCTCTATTTGTGGGTCCACCGGTTATTTCCAGTTCTGGTGGAACGTACAGTGTGTCTTGAAACCTATACCCGTCTCTTTCGCGCACGTAGTTATGTAAGACACAGCAAGCTTGTACTATGGCTATTGCAAGTTCCTGTCGGACATCTAGTGGGCGGTGAAAAATTCTCCATTTGTTGGCTAATATCCCAAACGTGCATTCTATGTACCGCCTTGCCCGAGACAGTCTATAGTTGAAGATTCTTTTCTCCGCTGTTAAACCATAGGGTCTCATTAAATTTTCACATAAGCCAAATGCCTCATCCCCCACTATGACGTATGGCATCGGTACTCCATTATTTGATATGGGGCGCTTCTCCGGAATTTGTAAATCTTTGTTGACAAGTTTTTGATACAAAATGGATTTTTTATATATCGATGAGTCACTACATTTTCCATAAGCCCCAACATCTATATATGTGAATTTGTAATCTGCATCGCATACAGCAAGTAAAACGATGGAAAAATAATTTTTATAATTATAGTACAGTGACCCTGAATCGCTGGGTTTTATCAGTCTTATATGCTTGCCATCGATGGCACCAACGCAATTGGGATAATTTGCATTTTCATTGAAACCTTTTGCTATTTCAAGCCACCTCTCTTCATTTAATTCTGGAAACGATGACTGTCTCATATTCTCCCAAATCGCCATACAAACTTCATGTATGATATCTCGGACAGTTGTATGTCCAATCCGATAATTATGACTCAATTCCATTAAAGAACATCCTGTAGCAAGATATCTGTAACAAAGAACAAATATAATTTTCAGGTAAATCTCTACAGAGCAAGTGTAAGAACATCAGGACTAGTTACAGCAGGGAAGTAAAACGCAGAGCTGGTATTAAAAGTGGATCAGCAGCTTCGCGTAAGAGTCCCTACGTATATTTCGAACAACTTCATTTTCTTCGGCCTACCGTGGTAATTAATGAAACTCAAAATAGCATGGATGAAACACGCACTGCCGAAACCAACGCTAGCAGCGGTAGTACTCAAGGTGAACGACCTTTTTCCAAAAAGAAGAAGACAAGTGACGACGATAATTTGGTGCAGGTATTAAGGGAAAGTATTGTAATGAGAGAAGAGCGTGAAAGACAGCAAGAGTCTGATTCAGATAGACTGTTTATACTTTCACTTCTAGATGAT
Organism: Aporophyla lueneburgensis; assembly: GCA_932294355.1. Taxonomy (NCBI): domain Eukaryota; kingdom Metazoa; phylum Arthropoda; class Insecta; order Lepidoptera; family Noctuidae; genus Aporophyla; species Aporophyla lueneburgensis. The sequence goes on from OW028749.1 coordinate 24,480,018, forward strand.
TTTAAAAACATCCCAAAACATCGTAAGCTTTCTACAAAAATGGAGTTAATTGAAGTTATAAAAAGAGCTCAAATGCAAACTCACGATTCCGAATTTAGTCCGTTTCGCCAACGTAATGTTGATTATGAACCAGGGGCATCGGCCGCCAGATCATATAGACCACAAACATCGTTCAGTGGACAATATCAAGGATACTCGACTGAATAGGGACCGGAAACCACAAGCAGTGGGCAGTATCGCTATGGATACTCGACACACTCGAATTATAGACCAGAAGCCTCGACCACTGAAGGCCGCCGTGGGTATTCTACGGCTGTTCCAGACAGGCAAGATAATACTGTTTATACTGATGCGTTATCACCAACTGACACAAATGCAACAGATGTGTCTCAGGGTTCTGAATTACTAGAATTATTTACTACACAGGACAACTTGAACTAGGTAATTCATTACTATACATGTAAGAAATAAATACCTAATAAATGTTAAGAGACTGATTAACAATATCTTTCATTTTCGTACTCACCTCAAAGTTATCACCAGTTTTTCTTCAGGTTTTATACAAGCTCGCATAGGAGTATCAATGCCATTGATTGAATTTCGTATTTTTTCCAAAAGGTTATCAAACGATTGCACTGACATCCTCGTGTAGTTAAAAAACCGGTCTGGGAATGCGCGAATATCTTTGAAATAGGTTTGGAATAAGCCTTTTGAGTGTCTTTCTAGAAAAAGAGGATGAATCCAGTATCTTTTCTTTATTTTGCGTTTTTTACGAGATAGGTAAGCAATAATTATAAGTTCTTCCACGTCCATATTGCTCGACGGAAGGATCTAGACTAGTCGTTGATTGGCTGTTATAACTGGCTGCGCAAATATTCTGGCTGCCGCAGCCTGGCTGCGCAGCCAGGCTGCCTAGTGCGCGGGGGCCCTAAGTGAAAAAACATGGCAGAACTTGAAAAGTAAAGCGTCGCGTGAAGCCGTAAGTAAAGCCGTAAGTTTTATCAACTAAGTTTGAATTAGGTGTAAAATAGAATTTATTTAATACTAGCTTTTGCCAGCGGCTTCGCCCGCGTGGAGGTCGGAAAATATCCCGCGGGCACGTACTACCGGGATAAAAAGTACCCTATGTCCTTTCTCAGGCTCTAAACTATCTGTGTACCAAATTTCATATAAATCGGTTCAGTATTTTTAGCAGGAAAGCGAGACAGACAGACTTGCATTTTTATAATATTAGTGTGGATGTGGATGTTTTAAACATGTCTTATTAATAGAAATATATGTTGGAGTGTAGCGTTAGGGGCAGTATGGAGCAAGGACTTAGAAAATTTTCGTTTGTTTTTTTTTTCGGAAATTTTCCGATTTTTTTGCAGTATCGAGTTGACCTTGTCTGTAGCAACCATTTAGGGTCTGAAAAGCATGGCCCTACGACGCACCGTTTCCGAGTTATGGACCTTTTACTTTTTTATTTTATGTAAAACGATTTATATTTCCAAAATGGTAGCTCGGATGAGATTATTTTCGGGAAAGAAATTGTTGCTCTACTCAAAAGCCATAAGGACATGCAAAAAAATAGCAAAATCTGGAAAAAAAAGTGTCGGTCGTCGTTTCAGCTTGAGTATTCTTAATGTTATAGCACATTATACCGGCACCGCAACTGCATAGCTACAGCACGGCGTCTCCTCGAATTTAGGCTACGGCTAGCTGCCAGCGCGCTAACTACGCGTCGGCCGCATGGTGCAATCTCGCAATCCGCGCGCTGGCTACGAGGTGTAAGCGCGCAGTCCGCGCGCTGGCCGCGACGTGCAAGCTTTGTTGTGTCGCTATACGTATCTTATCACCAGGATCGTAAATAAACGGGTATCTTCGTACTTCCTCTATAAGCTTTTCTTTATTCATGTTGAAGCCGTAGCAAAGCGTATCCACTGTCTTAAATCTGCAAATAGATGCAGCGAGGCGCGTGAGGCGACGGCGCAATGACGTTGTTTCGCTGGCGACTCGGAGTCGGCGCGTAGTAAGCATGCGGTCGGCGCGCTGCCGTAAACTCATGGTCCACTCGCTTGCAGCACGCGGGCTGCGATTCGAGTTATATGGTAGCGGCAAGCGCGCTGACTTCCCGCCGTTGGCTTTTCCGTATTGACATTATGAAATATATTATACTACGAACGATTTAGTGCTCTAAATTGAATGACAAGTTAATTCCTGGTTTGGAGCCGTGCCGTTGCGGTGCCGGTTTAATGTGCCATGACCTTTAGGGGCTAAGGACAGTCAAATTTTCGTTTTTTTTTTTTTAAATAGAATTCGACCATTTTTATTGCAGCAACTGATTAAGCCTGTCCATAGAAACCATTTAGGGTCTGAGAAGCATGGCCCTACAACGCACCTTTCCGAGTTATGGGCCTTTTACTTTTTTTAATTTTATGTAAAACGATTTATATTTCCAAAATGGTAGCTCGGATGAGATTGTTTTCGGGAAAGAAATTGTTGCTCTACTCAAAAGCCATAAGGACATGTAAAAAAACTAGCAAAATCTTGGAAAAAAAAAACATCAAAAGTTTTCTAAGTGTCGGTCGTCGTTTCAGCTTGAGTATTCTTAGGGGCAAAGGACTTAAGTCCGGAGTTTCCCGAAAACAATATCGTTTTAAAAAAAAAAAAAAATCTAAACTGCCCATAACTCGGAATCGGTGCGTCGTAGGGCCATGCTTCTGAGACCCTAAATGGTTTCTATGAACAAGCTTAATCAGTTGCTGCAATAAAAATGGTCGAATTCTATTTAAAAAAAAAAAACTCCGAAAATTTGACTAAGTCCTTACTTAGCCCCTAAGAATACTCAAGCTGAAACGACGACCGACACTTAGAAAACTTTTGATGTTTCTTTTTTTCCAAGATTTTGCTAGTTTTTTTACATGACCTCATGGCTTTTGAGTAGAGCAACAATTTCTTTCCCAAAAACAATCTCATCCGAGCTACCATTTTGGAAATATAAATCGTTTTACATAAAATAAAAAAAAGTAAAAGGCCCATAACTCGGAAACGGTGCGTCGTAGGGTCATGCTTCTCGGACACTAAATGGTTTGTATGGACAAGCTTAATCAGTTGCTGTAATAAAAACGGTCGAATTCTATTGAAAAAAAAAAATCTTCGAAAAAGTCCCAAAAAATTTTTTTTCCTAATTTTTTTTTTGTTTTTTTATGCTGCTCATAGTGCCCCTAAGCGTGTACTCCAACTCCTACACTCCGCCCCTAAGACGACCCACTGACTGAAATATGACCTTAGATGTTTCACCACGGACTGGCATACTATTGATTTGAATATGTTAAAAGTAAAAATTTAAAACGACACTTAATATTTTTACACGCTTTATATTAGCTTCACTTGTATGTTTGTATGTTTGTTTGTAACCGACTCTTTATAGCGCGATTTTGACCCACTTTAAACGACCAGATTTCATTCAAACTTTGCACACCTGTCAAAGACCGATGACAATGCAATAATTTCATAAATTTGTGCCTTTATCCTTGCCAGAGTTACCAGGACAGCAAAAAAACTGTCTTCTAAAACTACACTGACATACGTCACAAACTACGCCGCTGAAATATGTCTCAAAATTCGAAACACCCTAAAAATAGAAAATAAGTAATAGTTTAAAAAACTAAAAAACACGCTTCCATAGAAAACCGAACTAAAAAGTACTTAGAAAATAATGGAAAAAAAGCGTGGGGTGTCTGATCAATAAAAAATACCTTAAAAAGCACCCCACGCTTTTTTCCATTATTTTCTACTTATTAATTTGGTTTTCAATGGAAGCGTGTTTTTTAGTATTTTTAAATTATTTTTTCAAATTACACTATTATTTTAACATGTCTAATAACGCTAGTGAAATCTTAGCAATAATAAAGTCAAAAAGTCAACACTCAGTGTGAATAAGAATCAGTAAGAATCTATACTATATATTATTATATAATATTATAAAGCTGAAGAGTTTGTTTGTTTGTTTGTTTGTTTGTTTGATTGAACGCTCTAATCTCAGGAACTACTGGTCCGAATTGAAAAATTATTTTTGTGTTGGGTAGCCTATTTATTGAGGGAGGCTATAGGCTATATAACATCACGCTACAACTAAGAGGAGCGGAGCAATAATGAAAAATGTTGCAAAAACGGGGAAAATTTATTCCTTTTGAGAGTTTCCGTTGCGTGCGCTGCGTAAACGGTTAAAGTAACGCAACAATCACGTATGACGGAATTGTTCCTTTTAAAAAGTTCTAAAAAAAAGTCCGCGAGAGCATATGTCTATCTTATAAGGTTGACTCACTATAACTCAAAAGGAGCGAACAGCAACGAAAAATGGACGAAAACTAGCAGGCAAATCGATGCGACGGGAAGGGTCAGGGGAGCAAAAATTTGACGCGGACGAAGTCGCGGGCAGAAGCTAGTTTATTGATAAAAAGTAACAGATAGGTTCGCGTCGCGTCGCACTAGTCTGAACGAGCCTTGACGCTTTGCTTGATAAGACATGTTTGACTTGCATTGCGGGGAAGACTCCATTTTTTTTTTGGATGAGAAATCATCAAATCACTTCTCCCGCTCTGGGCGGAGCGGGAGGGCGTGTCAGACTTTTACTGACTAAAACCCACCCGTGTTCCTTCAGTTGCCCATGTGCCGGGGCCACGGTATCTCTTTCGAACAATCATGCGACCCAGGCAGAGGGGAAGACCCCATTGATCACTAATTGTAATTAGTGATCGATGGAAGACCCCCGCAAAATTAGAAAGTTAATAAATGCACAAGACCATTTTTTTTTTAAAGAAAACGATATGATTACGACTTGACATAATAACGTTTGGAAGTGTAACACAATACCTCAACTGATACAAATAACGAAATTATGTAAACTTGTCATAATTGGTGGATAGCGCGGTATATTATGAGCCTAAACTATATGATTACAATTCCTACGATTACAGTTGGCAAGGCCACGCATCAAGCTATCATCATCATCATCATTTCAGCCAAAAGACGTCCACTGATGGACATAGTCCTGCCCTAAGCTCCGCCACTTCGACCGGTTTTGTGCTTTCCTCATGCGGCCTTTACAAGGTCATCGGTCCACCTTGTGGCCTTCCAACTCTACGTCTTCCGGTACGCGGTCTTCACTCCAGAACCTTTCGGCCCCATCAGCCATCTCTTCTGCGAGCAATTTGCCCTACCCACTGCCACTTAAGTTTAAAATTTTTCGGGCTATATCGGCTACCTCCTTCGGATCTCTTAGTTTCTGATTCGATCGCGTATTTCCAGTAAAAGCTGACATTTCATTGTACGAAAAGCCTATACAATGCAAGATCAACTAAAACTGGAAATGTACAGCTTGACCTGTAGTCCTCTGTCCCTAGCTATTGAGAACTTTTATTGTTTTGAATATGTTCCAGCCATAACACATCTATGTAATTACTATATATTATAGTTGGATACATACGTTATAAATGTAATTTGTTTGGTCGGTGTAACTTGAAAACCTTGAAAATGGCCACAAAAACCACCATTAATTTTAATACACATTTATTTCTGCCCTTTAGTTGGTTTGATAAATTATGAAAAAAAAAAAATGTGAATTGTAAAACTATTAAGTAGCTATCATGTCACGTTGGTTTCATTTAAAAATATATAGTCGTGTCGTAGAAAGAATAGCAAGTTAGGGGTTGCAACCCTTATATGTCAAAAACTAATGAAGCTAGGGGTTTTGATAATTGACCCAAAGTATTTTTCAACAAATATCAACATAATAAAGGCACCAATGTCAAAAAAGACGCCAATGCAGATTTCTTATGGAAACTCGGTGAGACCATTAATTAATATTAGTTGATAAATTTTATAATTTCGAGTTATGATAAAGACTTACTTTTAAACCAACAGCGATTTGTACCATTAGTCGTCAGATTCATACTATTACACGTCAAAGGGTCAAACCCAAAAGTCGTCAATTTTTGATGCTAATTTATATTCTCAGGTCTTGAACATAAAGTTACGTCACGCCAATTATGATAAACGCACATGAAAACGAATTATCTATAATTTTATTGATGATTGATATGAAAAGCAAGTCTAAAGCAAAAGGCAAGGAAGGGAGAAGACCAAGAACTTACTTGTAAACTGCTAGAGAAGCAGGTAGCTTAATAAAAACAGCAAGATAAATTATACCTTAACTAGCTTTTGCCCGCGACTTCGTCCGTGTGGAGTTCAGTTATATCGTAGCGTAACGTAGCGTAGGCGAGCGCTAAGAAAAGAAGTAGAGTTGCGCGGACGAAGTCGCGGCTAAAAGCTAGTAAACTCCAAAACTTATTTATTTATTTATTTAACCATTTATGTACACACATATATAAACAGACAAGAAGAAAAGAACAGAAAAAATTGTACAAAGGTGATGCTTATTTCTAAAGAAATCTCTTCCAGCACACCTGCGATATGAGAGAAGATACAGAGTTGTAGACAGCGTGTGTAAGAGTATGAGAAAATAAAATACATATTATCAAAAACTATTAACTTAATACAATTAATCAAATAATATAAGAATATACTTATATCATAGATACATACATACAAACAAACATGCATACATAGATACATACATATAGACTACTAAAATAAATAACATTAAATTGTAATTAAAACAATAAGTACAAACACAACTATGTCGATACGGAAAGATAGTGTTCTTTCACTCTTCTTTTAAAATTTGCAACTGTTTGACAGTCCCTAATAAAAGTGAATAGCAAACATAATATCCGAGAGTTCCTGCGAAGTCGAAACTACTTCATACACAACATTTTTTGCTAATCTATTACTGTGTGTCAAAATTATCAGATTACTGGGCGAGCTTACGCGGGAGCAAGCCACAAGAATTGCCCCCGTGTGAAAAACAGTTTTCTCTCAAGTCTATACCCGCAAATTTTTCGGGATCAAGGGAATTCTTGTTACAAATACAGTTTCCCTTTGCGCATATTTAGTTATAATTGTGGCTTCCACTACATTTCGATGTAACGCTTTTACTTTTAGTCTGGTTCCGTTGCACAGCTGAGGAGGTTTTAAATTTCACAACAACATAACAGGAGTGCCTACGCGCAGGATAAGCTTATGATACGGAAGACCCGATGGTTTCAGTGAATTAATTAATTCGACAGGGTTGTTATTTGCTTCATTTGTGTTGACCACGGAGTCTATTGACGTGTCCACCATTTCTTCCACCTCAAAAGACGTTAACAGTATATCGTTAATTGCCGCTGCTTGGTCGTTTTTCGGGGTTAGTATGGCACGTTCACACAACATTCCATTGGTTTATCGTGTATATGAACAATATCTGGGTAAATTTTGGATATTAACTCCTGTAACGTAAATACAACTGTGCACAAATTATCAGGGATGGTTATCTATCTATTCCGTCATTTATCGGATAATCACCGTTGCCGATTTCAAGTAGAAGATTCGCAAATCCTCCAGCAGACTCTTTTTCTCTTAAGTTTACCCGCATATTTTTCGAGACCTTGAGGATTTTAATTAGAGGCCATAAACTTTATCTCTTAAGCCACGCCTTAACTTCATCTGCTCTAGTTCCTTTTGACACTACTGGTAGAGTCTGCCTAAAATCTCCAGCCAGCAAAACCGTTACACCAACGATTAACTTCTTATTTCCTCTTATATCTTGTAGAGTTCTGTTTAAACCCTCTACACTACCCTTATGAGCCATGGTTATTTCATCCCACACTATCATTTTGGTATGTTTTAATACAAACACGTAATCAGCGACCCGATAAACCATAAAACCGATACCTATGTTGATTTTCAGAATTTGTCACTCCTTTTCCACCTTTTAGGGGTTGAACTCTGAAAGAGCCTGAAATAGTTGTTTACTCATTTATTGATAGGAGTACTCCTGTGAAGTTTCCAATAAAATTGTTTAACTAATTTTGTTTCCCCATACAAACTTTCAAGCCCTTTTTCACCCTCTTAAGGGTTGAATTTTCAAAAACCCTAGGACACGTTATTGTTTATTTCTAATCGTTAACCTAAAACAAAGTTTCAGACTTCTAGCTCTAAAAATGACGGACTTCCATTCAAAACTTTAACCCCTTTTTCACTCCTTTAGGGGGCGAATTTTCAAAAATCCTTTCTTAGCGGATACCTACGTCATTGCAATTAACTGTATGCCAAATTTTAGCGAAATCCGTTCAGTAGTTTCGGCCGTGCGTTGATAGATGAGTCAGTCAGGTTTGCCTTTTATATATTTAGAAAAAGAAGATCATAATCACAGAATCAGTTGTTTCGATTGCGGACTCGCGGCCACCGTAGGCGCGAGCTTGCGGGCGGCAAGCAATGGGTAGGTCGCCACCCGGTAAGGACCAAGCTCGGGTCGACGGCGCGTAGTGTTCCACGCACGCCTCAAAGAGATGTCAGCAGCGCTGAAGGGGTCTGCTAGGACCGATGCCTGCCGGGGTCGCGTGATTGTTCGAAAGAGATACCGTGACCCTGGCACATGGGCAACTGATGGAACACGGGTGGGTTTTAGTCAGTAAAAGTCTGACACGCCCTCCGGCTCCGCCCAGAGCGGGAGAAGTCGTTTGATGATTTCCCATCCAAAAAAAAGGATCAGTTGTTATCAGAATATATTTTGACTGAAACATTTTTACACCTAGCTCAGAGACGTACCAAATGGTGGTGAGTTCAATATTTGTGATTCCAAAAATAAAAACATGTACCTAAGATTTTAACTCCTTATAATGATAAGAATTTGAATGCTGAAGTAATGGTTAATCATTCAAAGATAGATAATATTCCAAAAAAAATTGAGGCAAGATTTCATTTGTCTATGACATTTCGAGTAAAGGCGCGCTCGACCCTATTTTTAAGTATACAGTGTAGAAATTCAAATACGTACTACTTTATCAAAAAAGTACCGGGAAAAGATCAATAAATACACAAAATGTTAGTTATTCATCGAAATTGATTTATGTTTGTTAAACCTTCAATGTATGCTCCTTCAGAAATAAATAAATAAACAACATTTATTTCAGAATTTCTTCCACAAGTGACAGTGAAAACTTATGAACTAATGATTTTAACTCCTTATAATGATAAGAATTTGAATGCTGAAGTAATGGTTAATCATTCAAAGATAGATAATATTCCAAAAAAAATTGAGGCAAGATTTCATTTGTCTATGACATTTCGAGTAAAGGCGCGCTCGACCCTATTTTTCAGTATACAGTGTAGAAATTCAAATACGTACTACTTTATCAAAAAAGTACCGGGAAAAGATCAATAAATACACAAAATGTTAGTTATTCATCGAAATTGATTTATGTTTGTTAAACCTTCAATGTATGCTCCTTCAGAAATAAATAAATAAACAACATTTATTTCAGAATTTCTTCCATAAGTAACAGTGAAAACTTATGAACTAATGTTAGTAACATTAGTTCATAAGTTAAAACGACACAGAAACAGAAACGATACTCTTACGCCAACGAATAATCAAATCATCAAAACATTTTTAAACACTTTTTCCGGAATCGAGTTCAGTTTTCGGCGCGAATTCTCCTTTATGTCTTTTAATCTAATAATAAAAATCAAGCTCTTTTTATAATTATGACATTACAAAGGTCAAAAATGATCTTTAAAGACGAACAAATATTCCAATATTACCTTTGATTTAGGACCTTGTACAAGTTATATCTACCTCACGACGACGTCTACGTGGAAAACAGTGATAACGAAGTAAAAAAATGTAAGGATATTTATATCGTGGATTTTGCTTAACAGGATCGTGCAGAGTCAATTAGCAACCGCGTTACCCAAGTAAATATTATATTGGTATCGCCGTATTGTACAAAGTCAAATGCCACGAAAAACTTTCCTGCATGCGCGAGTAGAAAAAGTCCCTGCAAGAAACCTACATACATTCAATCAAAAAAGTTTCGGGAGTGGATGATTAGTTTATGGTTCCAAATTCAATTTTTCTTTTTCTTATTTTGTTGTCATTAGATTGGCACAACTGTTTCCCATTTTGGTGCGGAGTTTGAGTTACATCTGTTATTTAGATTAAATATAGTTCTGTTTTTATTTATTATCATATCTAATGCGTATTGCGAATTTCATAATGGACAAAAACATCGAACAAAGATTTTGTCTTCAATTTTGCATCGCCAATGGAATTTCGTGTCGGTTCGGAGTCACTGAAAATGTTGCAAATGTTGCAGAAGACTGACGGTAAATCGGTAAAAAAAAAATCGTGCTTATAGGTAGTTAGTACAAAACGTTCGAAAGTGTAAAGATGTGATGGAAGATTTGCTTCGCTCTGGTAGGCCATCATAATTCACCTTCGCACAAGGCCATCATTGTGAACGAATTTTTGACCAAAAAAGCTTTTTAACAAAAAAATAAACCGCCGAAAATACTGAAAAGAAAAAAATAAGAAGCCTAAGTAATTTTGAGTCGGTGCCAAACAAGCAAATTAATTAACTCATTTTGTTTGGTTATTTGTAAAAATTTAAGTAAAATTTAGTGATACTTGGTCATTGATTGTTTGGCGCCAAATCAAAATAACTTAGGCTTTTTATTTTTTTCTTTTCACATTTTCACCCGTTTAATTTTTTTGTTAAAGGTTTTTATTTAATAATTTTTTGTGGCTATAATCTAGACCAGCCATACTCAACCTTTTTTTTATAGGGGCCACAATCACGTTATAGTCATAGTGTCGAGGGCCGCAAGCAAAAATTATTTAGGTCTTAATTAAAACGATGCAGTTACTTTATTAATGAAAAAAATAGTTTTACAAAGATGTTGATATGTTTTAATTCGATTTTTGAAACTATGAACACTTTCTCAAAACTTTATCAAGATCTGCCTTGTCGCTTTAGCTATAACATAATCCAGATGAGAATCTGTAAGTTTGTTTCAGTAAACGTTCTTTGTGTATTTCATTTTTCTTAAAGGCGATTCGTACACATACTTTTTATTTATTTATTTATTTTATAAATAGGATTGGGGGGGGTTAGTAGGATTTGATCACATCTTTGGACGCGTTTATATTTTTGGGGAACAACACTCCAAAATTCCAAATATGTGGCGTTCCGCGCATAAAGGTACCTCTCTATGGCTCTGTGGTATTCTATGGCTCTGCGGTATTATTTTATTTTTTGTGATTTATGGGGGAAATTATAATACCTTGGTTATTGACACCCATCCTTTGTAACAATCGTCAGATGGGCCAATAACAAAGGTCCGGCGGGCCGCATGCGGCCCGCGGGCCGCAGGTTGAGCATAGCTGATCTAGACTATTCCGGACTATTCCGTAAGAAGTTATGCGTGGTCATACATTACAATCAATAAGTGTACAATCATCCCCTGTTTTCTTACCTGCTTTCTTACAGAGTGTATCAATCATCCCCTCTTTTCTTACCAGGGTTGGATTTTTTTTCCAAATTTATATGCGACCACCTTCAGGATATATCCTTTCTAATCAAAAAAAATTATCAGAATCGGACCACTCTGTAAAAAGTTATACGTAGTCATACATAAAAATAAAATACGTGTCGACTTGAGAATCTCCTCCGTTTCTTTCGTCGGCTAAAAACTCAAGAAAACCGTCGACAAATCACCTTATTCACCAGATATGGCTCTAGCCGACTTCTTTCTTTTCCTAAACTCAAATTACCATTTCGTGGCACCCGTTTCGTGGCACTCGATTCCGGAAAAAGTGTTTAAAAATGTGTTACTAACATTAGTTCATAAGTTAAAACGAAACAGAAACAGAAACGATACTCTTACGCCAACGAATAATCAAATCATCAAAACATTTTTAAACACTTTTTCCGGAATCGAGTTCAGTTTTCGGCGCGAATTCTCCTTTATGTCTTTTACCGAATGGAAACGGGTGCCGAGAAATGTTAATTTGAGTTTAGGAAAAGAAAGAAGTCGGCTAGAGCCATATCTGGTGAATAAGGTGATTTGTCGACGGTTTTCTTGAGTTTTTAGCCGACGAAAGAAACGGAGGAGATTCTCAAGTCGACACGTATTTTATTTTTATGTATGACTACGTATAACTTTTTACAGAGTGGTCCGATTCTGATAATTTTTTTGATTAGAAAGGATATATCCTGAAGGTGGTCGCATATAAATTTGGAAAAAAAATCCAACCCTGGTAAGAAAAGAGGGGATGATTGATACATTCTGTAAGAAAGCAGGTAAGAAAACAGGGGATGATTGTACACTTATTGATTGTAATGTATGACCACGCATAACTTCTTACGGAATAGTCCGGAATAGTCTAGATCAGCTATACTCAACCTGCGGCCCGCCGGACCTTTGTTATTGGCCCATCTGACGATTGTTACAAAGGATGGGTGTCAATAACCAAGGTATTATAATTTCCCCCATAAATCACAAAAAATAAAATAATACCGCAGAGCCATAGAATACCACAGAGCCATAAAGAGGTACCTTTATGCGCGGAACGCCACATATTTGGAATTTTGGAGTGTTGTTCCCCAAAAATATAAGCGCGTCCAAAGATGTGATCAAATCCTACTAACCCCCCCAATCCTATTTATAAAATAAATAAATAAATAAAAAGTATGTGTACGAATCGCCTTTAAGAAAAATGAAATACACAAAGAACGTTTACTGAAACAAACTTACAGATTCTCATCTGGATTATGTTATAGCTAAAGCGACAAGGCAGATCTTGATAAAGTTTTGAGAAAGTGTTCATAGTTTCAAAAATCGAATTAAAACATATCAACATCTTTGTAAAACTATTTTTTTCATTAATAAAGTAACTGCATCGTTTTAATTAAGACCTAAATAATTTTTGCTTGCGGCCCTCGACACTATGACTATAACGTGTTTGTGGCCCCTATAAAAAAAAGGTTGAGTATGGCTGGTCTAGATTATAGCCACAAAAAATTATTAAATAAAAACCTTTAACAAAAAAATTAAACGGGTGAAAAAGTGAAAAGAAAAAAATAAAAAGCCTAAGTTATTTTGAGTTGGCGCCAAACAATCAATGACCAAGGATCACTAAATTTTACTAAAATTTTTACAAATAACCAAACAAAATGAGTTAATTAATTTGCTTGTTTGGCACCGACTCAAAATTACTTAGGCTTCTTATTTTTTTCTTTTCAGTATTTTCGGCGGTTTATTTTTTTGTTAAAAAGCTTTTTTGGTCAAAAATTCGTTCACAATGATGGCCTTGTGCGAAGGTGAATTATGATGGCCTACCAGAGCGAAGCAAATCTTCCATCACATCTTTACACTTTCGAACGTTTTGTACTAACTACCTATAAGCACGATTTTTTTTTTACCGATTTACCGTCAGTCTTCTGCAACATTTGCAACATTTTCAGTGACTCCGAACCGACACGAAATTCCATTGGCGATGCAAAATTGAAGACAAAATCTTTGTTCGATGTTTTTGTCCATTATGAAATTCGCAATACGCATTAGATATGATAATAAATAAAAACAGAACTATATTTAATCTAAATAACAGATGTAACTCAAACTCCGCACCAAAATGGGAAACAGTTGTGCCAATCTAATGACAACAAAATAAGAAAAAGAAAAATTGAATTTGGAACCATAAACTAATCATCCACTCCCGAAACTTTTTTGATTGAATGTATGTAGGTTTCTTGTAGGGACTTTTTCTACTCGCGCATGCAGGAAAGGTTTTCGTGGCATTTGACTTTGTACAATACGGCGATACCAATATAATATTTACTTGGGTAACGCGGTTGCTAATTGACTCTGCACGATCCTGTTAAGCAAAATCCACGATATAAATATCCTTACATTTTTTTACTTCGTTATCACTGTTTTCCACGTAGACGTTGTCGTGGGGTAGGTATAACTTGTACAAGGTCCTAAATCAAAGGTAATATTGGAATATTTGTTCGTCTTTAAAGATCATTTTTGACCTTTGTAATGTCATAATTATAAAAAGAGCTTGATTTTTATTATTACTTCAAAGTAAAAAAATGGCGTACGGGAACGGGAATCCCTTTCGACATTTTTTCGATCATGTTAAGAAGCAAGGTCTCAAGCTCAAATAGGAATAGGAAAATATAGGAAAATCGTTCGTTTTTAGTTATTTTGTTCGGGATCGAAATCAAAAATCAAAATCAAAAGTCATTTATTCAAACTAGGCTGAGAGTCAGCACTTTTTGAACGTCAAAGTTACAAAAGACAGTCCCCCCAAAACGCCCGCCCTTCGACACTTCCTAGTGCTTTAGCTGGGAAGAAGAAGTGGCGGAACAAACTCCCCAGCAGCACAGCTGTCTGTTAAGTTAGAAGAACTTGATTCTATACAATTGTAAGGAGGTAACATTATGAGACACAAAACATTAAATTAAATGATTTGCCATCTGTCAGCTAGCCAACCCAATAATCCAGGAAATAAAATGAAATCTATACTCAAGCAAAAGCAAAAAATATTTTTATCATGTAAATAAAGGTACCAAAATAAAAGCCTCCTGGAATAAGGGCGTGACAGCTTACATATGCAATGCTGAATCACGTTCACATAGCTGTTACGACCCGAGTTACAACTCGAGGCCTCAAAATGATAAACTAGGACCATCGGCGTAAAAACAAATAAACAGGTAGGTAATTAACAACAATACCAACATCAAGGTCAGCAAGACGACCAGTCACCACAAGCAGCACCCGTTCACGAGCATAACGCAAAGATCAGCCATTACCCCCCTCGCCTTATTTGAGGGAAGGGGGTAACCCGACCCTGACGCTACCGCAAGCATTGACATCTAAGGGAGCATGACGAACTTGCTGCCGGTTGCTCAGGCAAGAATTGAATGACAACTTGTCGAGGTCGCTGGCTAATCATTTTATGCAATACTAATCATTATAATATGTCAAAGCATAGAACATGTCAAAACCAATAAATACACAAAAAAAATGACTAACACAGTAAAAAAAATATATATAATAAAAATTATATTACAGCTATATAATCTATCACTAGGTACGCTAGTACTGGAGAAAGAACACAAACATTGTCTTGAGTTAATCACAGCGACCAACTAGTTTTGTCATTTAAATAGTCGTTGATGGAATAATATGCCTTTAGACAAAGGTTGGATTTTACTTGAGCTTTAAACGCATTAAAAGGTAATTCTAGTAAATAAGGTGGTAGCTTGTTGTAAAATGTTATACCAAGCCCAACAAATGAGTTATGCACCTTATGAAGCCGGTGAAAGGGAACACGTAGTTTGTCCTTATTTCTAGTGTTAACAGTGTGAAAATCACTGTTTTTAGCGTGTAAGTGTAAATTTTGCCTAATATATAAGATGTTGGCGAAGATAAATTGTGATGCTACCGTAAGAATACCAATATCTTTAAAAAAGTCCCTTAGAGAAACTCTGGCACCTAGCTGGTAAATTGCTCGAACAGCTCGTTTCTGAAGGACAAAAATATTTTGAATATCAGCGGCTTTGCCCCACAGTAGAATACCGTAAGACATAATGCTGTGAAAATAACTAAAATAGACTAACCGAGCTGTATCAACGTCAGTATATTGTCTTACTTTTCTGACGGCGTAGGCGGCTGAACTGAGCCTCCCCGCTAGACTTGAAATATGTGGGCCCCACTGTAGTTTGCCATCCACTGCTATGCCCAGGAAAACTGTCGAGTCTACAGTTTTAAGAACCTCTTTATTTAAGACGATTTCGGGACCTAGATTTCTAATATTCGGTAAGGCGAACTTTACACATTTCGTTTTCTTGGCATTGAGAACCAAGTTATTTGCCGTAAACCAATCCGTAACCATTGAGAGTGCACTGTTTACGTCTTCAAAATCTTGTCTGTTCCTATCTACTTTAAAAATAAGAGAAGTATCATCTGCAAACAGTACAACGTCACAAATACCCTTTAAAAAGAATGGTAAGTCATTGATATACACTAAGAACAAGAATGGGCCGAGTATAGAGCCTTGAGGCACACCTAACTGAACCGGTAGCCCGGTAGATTTTACACCATTAATATCTACACATTGGAACCTATTATGTAAATAAGAATTTATTACGTTTAAAGCTTCGTTATGGACACCGTAATGACGTAGTTTACGCAAAAGCGTGTCATGGTGCACGCAATCAAAGGCTTTGGAGAGATCACAGAATACTCCGATAGCATTTTGCGAGTTCTCCCATGCGTTAAAAATGTGTTTCAAGAGAGTAACACCCGCATCTGTAGTTGAACGACCTTTCGTAAAGCCATATTGCTCATTATGAAGGAGGCTGTTTAAATTAAAATGTCTTAACAACTGCTTGAGTATTAACTTTTCGAATATTTTGCTAAATGCAGGTAAGATAGAAATAGGCCTAAAATTAGAAACGTCTTTTTTATTACCTGATTTAAATAATGGTATGACTTTGCTACTCTTCATGAGGTCAGGAAAAGTTCCAACATCAACACATTTATTAAAAGTAACAGCTAAAGAGGGGGCTACGATGTCTATTATATTACTTAATAGTTTGATGGAAATGCCCCAGAAATCACCAGTGTTTTTAGACTTAAGTGTGTTAAAAACATTAACTACATCACGAGGCGTTACATGTTCAAAATTGAATAGGCAACTACTTTTAGGCACACTACTATGCAAAAGGTTTTCAGCTTTAGACGGGGAGGAATTTAAGGAGCGAGTCGAGATCGACCCTTCCAACCCCGCCATACCTACACACAGCATCAGCATTGCCTTTTCGTTATCCGCTATAGTCTGAGGAGATTGATTGCCCTTCGACCATGAGTTTTGTCGCACATTCTTGTCGTAGTTGATGCACCTTTAATCATCAGTAGATACTTAATCTTTTCAAAAATGTTTCGGTTTCATTACGTTTCGATAGAAAATTACCAATGAGTACACGATTCATTAGATTTCTTTCAGTAAGGTCCTTTGGCACCTAAGTGTTGCGTTTTGTGCGTTGTTTTTTGTTACTAGTTTATATTGTGCGTTTTGTTTGTGCAGAATAAATAATTTTTCTTTCTTTCTTTCTTCTTTCAAGGTCAAATTCCGTAACAGTGTGCCTGGTTCAATTTGAACAGTAAACACGCAATTTACGTAACTTAACATCTGTTTCCGACGTACAAGGCTCTACACGCTGCCGCGAGGATCAAAGCCATGGAAGTTTTGGCTATGTTAAATTTTTATGGATTCAGGGCGGCAGAATTTTTATGCCTAAGACGGAAGAATTTGAGCATGTCATGGTTAAAAACATGGACATATAAAATCAGTTAACGTAGCTTTTATTCCTAAATACGTGTTATGTAGCATTGGAATGACTATTTTTATCAAAATTCACGGACATTCATATTTATTACCAAAATACAAGAGGTCTACTCTACGCACGAAAACACATAACTTTTGCCGTCAGATGTTAATAGAAAGTTATGACATTGTAATATTAGCTGAGACATGGTTGAATAGTAGTTTCCTAAGTACGGAGCTTTTTGACGACAGATATATAGTGGACAGAAGAGACAAAGACGGTGGCAAAAAGCAAGGAAAATTTGATTTTTCCATATTTGTCGATTTTCAATTAATTTACGCTTTGCTTTGGCTTGAGATGTTCTAGTGGTATTTGCATGCATGTATGATTGAATTAATATTCAATTATGTTGGCGATAGCGATATGCATTAACGAATGGAATCAATGTGGTTTATTCCATACGACAAAACGAACACACGCAAAACGGCCCAGACGAATATGACGAGATTAAAAAATAAGGGTAGCCATTTGGTGATGAATTAAGTGGGGGATATGTTCAATGTCCCGATTTTCACCTTTGGGTACATTGTTGTGTCAAATATGATGATGAGTCAGTGTTTCTATATGAACTAGCTGTAAAGAAAACTTTTTCATACAAGCCTATTGCGGTAAAACGGACCAATTATTATATAATCGGATTATTTTTGATGTAAATATGAATAAGGAGCGTAGAATAAAGTGTTGTTGATAAATTTTACTCGCAAAAATGTTGAAAAATACGATTTTTTTTCTACATTACTTCTTGCTCTTGTGGTCCATGCTGCCCGCATATAAAAATCACGATCATCGTAGTACGTTTCATTATTAGGTGGATATTCCATTAGTATACCTTTAATTATACTTAAAATATACTCTATTAGTATACTTTAATATATCTATACACAGGGACATCGACGCGCAAACTATTACCATGAAATCAGCACATGATTCTCGATCCCCGTCTAGAATCATGTGGTAATTGTATGTTTAGTAGGGTCGATTTCAAAACAGCCGTAAATAGTGGGTTTATGAAATAACTTCTTTAATATTGTTGGAATACGTGTAGTTTCTATTTAATACGATGCTTACGTTACATCTTAATAGTTTACACATAGAATTATTCAACTTTCATATTTATTACTCGAGATAATAATAAAAAACTACCTATTTTTTCATTTGTGTCACTGGTAATTTTCCCGCTTTTTCAACAAAACTTTAATTATAAAAAAATCCCTTCTGGGAAATTGTATTTCTTTAAATTTTGGTTACACACTAATAACCATAAACTCAAGTTACGCTGATAGTTTTAAATTAATACAATACAAAATACGATTTCTCTGTACTTTAATTTGCGATCACTTTTTTCAATCATTAGTGTCGACTAAATAAACGTTCCGTTATTAAGAAAATTGCAGGTGCTTTTCCACCATCCCCGCTTCTATGCTGCGTAAAGGACTTAGTGGCACGTGAACGATCAGTGAAAGCAGAAGTATTCTTCGTTTTTCTGGTAAGAAATCGCTATTTAATTGGATTTCTGTGCTTAGTACGAAAATTGCATCATTCGTGTTTATAATAATATGATAATAAGTGTTTAATCAATTAATTCTTTACCATACACATGAATTTGCAACAAATAACCGCGATATTTTGAGGCCTTCTAATGGCGTCTAGAGTATTTCTAAGACGAAATAAATTAGATTGTTCGTAAAAAAAATCATTCGTGTCATTTCATTAGTGTCATTTTTTCGAGTATTACTAATGAAATTCCATTCTGCACGAATGAGCGGTTTATTACTTGACTACGGAAAAAGGAGGATTATGATTCTTTGCTTGTTTTTAGGTTTTGTGTCGTTAAATTTGGTTTTAAACCTTATTTTTATTTGTTGTCATCAAGAGTTCTCTCTCATTGATGTGTCTCTCATGATAATTACCATTAACTTTCCTAAAATTATTAAATTTTACTTATAGTATATGGTAATGGTTGCTTAAGGTTTAAATGGCGAAAGAAAACTAAGATAAATGAAGATAAGTTAGAAAGGAGAAGGATTTTTAGAGGGGAAAATATAAACGAATCAAAAGCTATCCAGAAAAATATGCCTTTGCAAGGGCTAAGAAAAGGAAACTTACTTAAAAAGGAAAACAGAGCACGAAGTAAAAAAAATATCAACGAAATGTCACCACCGGAACAAATAGCACAAAGAAAACGATGGAAAGAAAATTCGAAGCGATACCTGGAGAAAAAGTAAAAGAACGGAAGATACAAGAGATACCTAACTATCTTTTCGCAAGTGGGTGAAGCTCACAAAAAGAAAAATGGTAACGAGTTCTCTTTATCATGTAAAAAAAGATGTGAATAAAAATAGTGAGAAAAGAACATTCCAAAGTATAATTAACCTCTATGTCCCTGAGATACCACATTTGGTATCGACACAATGTTTTTTTAATTGTGTCTGTAATTACGGTAATTGACTGGTTAAAGCCATAAAGTTAAAACATGCGATGGATAAAAAAACGAAATGACCTTATTAATTAAGAAGTACCAAAACCGCTGCAGCAACAAAGCAATTAAATAAAATGAAACAAAATCGAGCATATGCTGGTTTTGAAGAAAACATTACAATACCTATTCACTTGAATAGGTATTGTGTGAAGTGCCTATTGAGACATCCTCTCTCCATGCCTTGATGCTGCCAAAATAACGACAACGGAACAAGTTATTTGAAAGTCCACTGGCACATGAAACAGAGCTAATTTAAAGCTTCATAAAAAGTGTCTCAAAGACAGATTTCAACAGAAGTTTAAGCAAGGCATTGACAGCGTCGAAGAATAAATTAAAATTGTTTATGAAGATGACATTAATAGTCACATCGGTGCAGGGAAGAAACAATATGTAAAAATTACGGAATACTAAAACAAAAACGGTATCTGCTGGACTGTTAAACATTTACATACAAAATTTCTTGAAGACAATTCTAACATACAGATAAGTTATGTAACTACAGCCATTTTGGGTCTATTTGCCATGAGATGACAGGAAAACATGTGCATGTACGGCAAATACAAATATAGATCAACTGATTTACGCTTTAAAGAAAAATAAAATTGCTGCCGCTTTTTTTCAAGTTGTCACATGCTGCAGCATGTGACAACTTGAAAAATAGCGCGTTGGTAGAGATTGTGGAACCTATAAAAACTAAGTTATACTATACAAAGAATTTAATCATCAGGAAGAAATTGAGTAAGAAAGAAAGAAAAATATTTTATTTGAGACACGCACAGGACATAAAAATAATAAAAAGAACATAGAAAATTATAGCATAGAAAAAAGGCAAAAGATATAATATCTGGTTCTTTCTGGTTATTCTCAGGACATGGACCTTTCAGAAAATTGTAGTTACGTTGCTGAAGAAGTGCAGACTCTACACTTTGGGGGTAGCCGTGGACAAGTTTCTCTCCATACCTCCAGACCTTTGTAATGTCATAATTATAAAAAGAGCTTGATTTTTATTATTACTTCAAAGTAAAAAAATGGCGTACGGGAACGGGAATCCCTTTCGACATTTTTTCGATCATGTTAAGAAGCAAGGTCTCAAGCTCAAATAGGAATAGGAAAATATAGGAAAATC
Source organism: Aporophyla lueneburgensis (assembly GCA_932294355.1). NCBI lineage: Eukaryota > Metazoa > Arthropoda > Insecta > Lepidoptera > Noctuidae > Aporophyla > Aporophyla lueneburgensis. The sequence goes on from OW028749.1 coordinate 24,500,953, forward strand.
GTTCGTTTTTAGTTATTTTGTTCGGGATCGAAATCAAAAATCAAAATCAAAAGTCATTTATTCAAACTAGGCTGAGAGTCAGCACTTTTTGAACGTCAAAGTTACAAAAGACAGTCCCCCCAAAACGCCCGCCCTTCGACACTTCCTAGTGCTTTAGCTGGGAAGAAGAAGTGGCGGAACAAACTCCCCAGCAGCACAGCTGTCTGTTAAGTTAGAAGAACTTGATTCTATACAATTGTAAGGAGGTAACATTATGAGACACAAAACATTAAATTAAATGATTTGCCATCTGTCAGCTAGCCAACCCAATAATCCAGGAAATAAAATGAAATCTATACTCAAGCAAAAGCAAAAAATATTTTTATCATGTAAATAAAGGTACCAAAATAAAAGCCTCCTGGAATAAGGGCGTGACAGCTTACATATGCAATGCTGAATCACGTTCACATAGCTGTTACGACCCGAGTTACAACTCGAGGCCTCAAAATGATAAACTAGGACCATCGGCGTAAAAACAAATAAACAGGTAGGTAATTAACAACAATACCAACATCAAGGTCAGCAAGACGACCAGTCACCACAAGCAGCACCCGTTCACGAGCATAACGCAAAGATCAGCCATTACCCCCCTCGCCTTATTTGAGGGAAGGGGGTAACCCGACCCTGACGCTACCGCAAGCATTGACATCTAAGGGAGCATGACGAACTTGCTGCCGGTTGCTCAGGCAAGAATTGAATGACAACTTGTCGAGGTCGCTGGCTAATCATTTTATGCAATACTAATCATTATAATATGTCAAAGCATAGAACATGTCAAAACCAATAAATACACAAAAAAAATGACTAACACAGTAAAAAAAATATATATAATAAAAATTATATTACAGCTATATAATCTATCACTAGGTACGCTAGTACTGGAGAAAGAACACAAACATTGTCTTGAGTTAATCACAGCGACCAACTAGTTTTGTCATTTAAATAGTCGTTGATGGAATAATATGCCTTTAGACAAAGGTTGGATTTTACTTGAGCTTTAAACGCATTAAAAGGTAATTCTAGTAAATAAGGTGGTAGCTTGTTGTAAAATGTTATACCAAGCCCAACAAATGAGTTATGCACCTTATGAAGCCGGTGAAAGGGAACACGTAGTTTGTCCTTATTTCTAGTGTTAACAGTGTGAAAATCACTGTTTTTAGCGTGTAAGTGTAAATTTTGCCTAATATATAAGATGTTGGCGAAGATAAATTGTGATGCTACCGTAAGAATACCAATATCTTTAAAAAAGTCCCTTAGAGAAACTCTGGCACCTAGCTGGTAAATTGCTCGAACAGCTCGTTTCTGAAGGACAAAAATATTTTGAATATCAGCGGCTTTGCCCCACAGTAGAATACCGTAAGACATAATGCTGTGAAAATAACTAAAATAGACTAACCGAGCTGTATCAACGTCAGTATATTGTCTTACTTTTCTGACGGCGTAGGCGGCTGAACTGAGCCTCCCCGCTAGACTTGAAATATGTGGGCCCCACTGTAGTTTGCCATCCACTGCTATGCCCAGGAAAACTGTCGAGTCTACAGTTTTAAGAACCTCTTTATTTAAGACGATTTCGGGACCTAGATTTCTAATATTCGGTAAGGCGAAATTTACACATTTCGTTTTCTTGGCATTGAGAACCAAGTTATTTGCCGTAAACCAATCCGTAACCATTGAGAGTGCACTGTTTACGTCTTCAAAATCTTGTCTGTTCCTATCTACTTTAAAAATAAGAGAAGTATCATCTGCAAACAGTACAACGTCACAAATACCCTTTAAAAAGAATGGTAAGTCATTGATATACACTAAGAACAAGAATGGGCCGAGTATAGAGCCTTGAGGCACACCTAACTGAACCGGTAGCCCGGTAGATTTTACACCATTAATATCTACACATTGGAACCTATTATGTAAATAAGAATTTATTACGTTTAAAGCTTCGTTATGGACACCGTAATGACGTAGTTTACGCAAAAGCGTGTCATGGTGCACGCAATCAAAGGCTTTGGAGAGATCACAGAATACTCCGATAGCATTTTGCGAGTTCTCCCATGCGTTAAAAATGTGTTTCAAGAGAGTAACACCCGCATCTGTAGTTGAACGACCTTTCGTAAAGCCATATTGCTCATTATGAAGGAGGCTGTTTAAATTAAAATGTCTTAACAACTGCTTGAGTATTAACTTTTCGAATATTTTGCTAAATGCAGGTAAGATAGAAATAGGCCTAAAATTAGAAACGTCTTTTTTATTACCTGATTTAAATAATGGTATGACTTTGCTACTCTTCATGAGGTCAGGAAAAGTTCCAACATCAACACATTTATTAAAAGTAACAGCTAAAGAGGGGGCTACGATGTCTATTATATTACTTAATAGTTTGATGGAAATGCCCCAGAAATCACCAGTGTTTTTAGACTTAAGTGTGTTAAAAACATTAACTACATCACGAGGCGTTACATGTTCAAAATTGAATAGGCAACTACTTTTAGGCACACTACTATGCAAAAGGTTTTCAGCTTTAGACGGGGAGGAATTTAAGGAGCGAGTCGAGATCGACCCTTCCAACCCCGCCATACCTACACACAGCATCAGCATTGCCTTTTCGTTATCCGCTATAGTCTGAGGAGATTGATTGCCCTTCGACCATGAGTTTTGTCGCACATTCTTGTCGTAGTTGATGCACCTTTAATCATCAGTAGATACTTAATCTTTTCAAAAATGTTTCGGTTTCATTACGTTTCGATAGAAAATTACCAATGAGTACACGATTCATTAGATTTCTTTCAGTAAGGTCCTTTGGCACCTAAGTGTTGCGTTTTGTGCGTTGTTTTTTGTTACTAGTTTATATTGTGCGTTTTGTTTGTGCAGAATAAATAATTTTTCTTTCTTTCTTTCTTCTTTCAAGGTCAAATTCCGTAACAGTGTGCCTGGTTCAATTTGAACAGTAAACACGCAATTTACGTAACTTAACATCTGTTTCCGACGTACAAGGCTCTACACGCTGCCGCGAGGATCAAAGCCATGGAAGTTTTGGCTATGTTAAATTTTTATGGATTCAGGGCGGCAGAATTTTTATGCCTAAGACGGAAGAATTTGAGCATGTCATGGTTAAAAACATGGACATATAAAATCAGTTAACGTAGCTTTTATTCCTAAATACGTGTTATGTAGCATTGGAATGACTATTTTTATCAAAATTCACGGACATTCATATTTATTACCAAAATACAAGAGGTCTACTCTACGCACGAAAACACATAACTTTTGCCGTCAGATGTTAATAGAAAGTTATGACATTGTAATATTAGCTGAGACATGGTTGAATAGTAGTTTCCTAAGTACGGAGCTTTTTGACGACAGATATATAGTGGACAGAAGAGACAAAGACGGTGGCAAAAAGCAAGGAAAATTTGATTTTTCCATATTTGTCGATTTTCAATTAATTTACGCTTTGCTTTGGCTTGAGATGTTCTAGTGGTATTTGCATGCATGTATGATTGAATTAATATTCAATTATGTTGGCGATAGCGATATGCATTAACGAATGGAATCAATGTGGTTTATTCCATACGACAAAACGAACACACGCAAAACGGCCCAGACGAATATGACGAGATTAAAAAATAAGGGTAGCCATTTGGTGATGAATTAAGTGGGGGATATGTTCAATGTCCCGATTTTCACCTTTGGGTACATTGTTGTGTCAAATATGATGATGAGTCAGTGTTTCTATATGAACTAGCTGTAAAGAAAACTTTTTCATACAAGCCTATTGCGGTAAAACGGACCAATTATTATATAATCGGATTATTTTTGATGTAAATATGAATAAGGAGCGTAGAATAAAGTGTTGTTGATAAATTTTACTCGCAAAAATGTTGAAAAATACGATTTTTTTTCTACATTACTTCTTGCTCTTGTGGTCCATGCTGCCCGCATATAAAAATCACGATCATCGTAGTACGTTTCATTATTAGGTGGATATTCCATTAGTATACCTTTAATTATACTTAAAATATACTCTATTAGTATACTTTAATATATCTATACACAGGGACATCGACGCGCAAACTATTACCATGAAATCAGCACATGATTCTCGATCCCCGTCTAGAATCATGTGGTAATTGTATGTTTAGTAGGGTCGATTTCAAAACAGCCGTAAATAGTGGGTTTATGAAATAACTTCTTTAATATTGTTGGAATACGTGTAGTTTCTATTTAATACGATGCTTACGTTACATCTTAATAGTTTACACATAGAATTATTCAACTTTCATATTTATTACTCGAGATAATAATAAAAAACTACCTATTTTTTCATTTGTGTCACTGGTAATTTTCCCGCTTTTTCAACAAAACTTTAATTATAAAAAAATCCCTTCTGGGAAATTGTATTTCTTTAAATTTTGGTTACACACTAATAACCATAAACTCAAGTTACGCTGATAGTTTTAAATTAATACAATACAAAATACGATTTCTCTGTACTTTAATTTGCGATCACTTTTTTCAATCATTAGTGTCGACTAAATAAACGTTCCGTTATTAAGAAAATTGCAGGTGCTTTTCCACCATCCCCGCTTCTATGCTGCGTAAAGGACTTAGTGGCACGTGAACGATCAGTGAAAGCAGAAGTATTCTTCGTTTTTCTGGTAAGAAATCGCTATTTAATTGGATTTCTGTGCTTAGTACGAAAATTGCATCATTCGTGTTTATAATAATATGATAATAAGTGTTTAATCAATTAATTCTTTACCATACACATGAATTTGCAACAAATAACCGCGATATTTTGAGGCCTTCTAATGGCGTCTAGAGTATTTCTAAGACGAAATAAATTAGATTGTTCGTAAAAAAAATCATTCGTGTCATTTCATTAGTGTCATTTTTTCGAGTATTACTAATGAAATTCCAGTCTGCACGAATGAGCGGTTTATTACTTGACTACGGAAAAAGGAGGATTATGATTCTTTGCTTGTTTTTAGGTTTTGTGTCGTTAAATTTGGTTTTAAACCTTATTTTTATTTGTTGTCATCAAGAGTTCTCTCTCATTGATGTGTCTCTCATGATAATTACCATTAACTTTCCTAAAATTATTAAATTTTACTTATAGTATATGGTAATGGTTGCTTAAGGTTTAAATGGCGAAAGAAAACTAAGATAAATGAAGATAAGTTAGAAAGGAGAAGGATTTTTAGAGGGGAAAATATAAACGAATCAAAAGCTATCCAGAAAAATATGCCTTTGCAAGGGCTAAGAAAAGGAAACTTACTTAAAAAGGAAAACAGAGCACGAAGTAAAAAAAATATCAACGAAATGTCACCACCGGAACAAATAGCACAAAGAAAACGATGGAAAGAAAATTCGAAGCGATACCTGGAGAAAAAGTAAAAGAACGGAAGATACAAGAGATACCTAACTATCTTTTCGCAAGTGGGTGAAGCTCACAAAAAGAAAAATGGTAACGAGTTCTCTTTATCATGTAAAAAAAGATGTGAATAAAAATAGTGAGAAAAGAACATTCCAAAGTATAATTAACCTCTATGTCCCTGAGATACCACATTTGGTATCGACACAATGTTTTTTTAATTGTGTCTGTAATTACGGTAATTGACTGGTTAAAGCCATAAAGTTAAAACATGCGATGGATAAAAAAACGAAATGACCTTATTAATTAAGAAGTACCAAAACCGCTGCAGCAACAAAGCAATTAAATAAAATGAAACAAAATCGAGCATATGCTGGTTTTGAAGAAAACATTACAATACCTATTCACTTGAATAGGTATTGTGTGAAGTGCCTATTGAGACATCCTCTCCCCATGCCTTGATGCTGCCAAAATAACGACAACGGAACAAGTTATTTGAAAGTCCACTGGCACATGAAACAGAGCTAATTTAAAGCTTCATAAAAAGTGTCTCAAAGACAGATTTCAACAGAAGTTTAAGCAAGGCATTGACAGCGTCGAAGAATAAATTAAAATTGTTTATGAAGATGACATTAATAGTCACATCGGTGCAGGGAAGAAACAATATGTAAAAATTACGGAATACTAAAACAAAAACGGTATCTGCTGGACTGTTAAACATTTACATACAAAATTTCTTGAAGACAATTCTAACATACAGATAAGTTATGTAACTACAGCCATTTTGGGTCTATTTGCCATGAGATGACAGGAAAACATGTGCATGTACGGCAAATACAAATATAGATCAACTGATTTACGCTTTAAAGAAAAATAAAATTGCTGCCGCTTTTTTTCAAGTTGTCACATGCTGCAGCATGTGACAACTTGAAAAATAGCGCGTTGGTAGAGATTGTGGAACCTATAAAAACTAAGTTATACTATACAAAGAATTTAATCATCAGGAAGAAATTGAGTAAGAAAGAAAGAAAAATATTTTATTTGAGACACGCACAGGACATAAAAATAATAAAAAGAACATAGAAAATTATAGCATAGAAAAAAGGCAAAAGATATAATATCTGGTTCTTTCTGGTTATTCTCAGGACATGGACCTTTCAGAAAATTGTAGTTACGTTGCTGAAGAAGTGCAGACTCTACACTTTGGGGGTAGCCGTGGACAAGTTTCTCTCCATACCTCCAGACCTTTGTAATGTCATAATTATAAAAAGAGCTTGATTTTTATTATTACTTCAAAGTAAAAAAATGGCGTACGGGAACGGGAATCCCTTTCGACATTTTTTCGATCATGTTAAGAAGCAAGGTCTCAAGCTCAAATAGGAATAGGAAAATATAGGAAAATCGTTCGTTTTTAGTTATTTTGTTCGGGATCGAAATCAAAAATCAAAATCAAAAGTCATTTATTCAAACTAGGCTGAGAGTCAGCACTTTTTGAACGTCAAAGTTACAAAAGACAGTCCCCCCAAAACGCCCGCCCTTCGACACTTCCTAGTGCTTTAGCTGGGAAGAAGAAGTGGCGGAACAAACTCCCCAGCAGCACAGCTGTCTGTTAAGTTAGAAGAACTTGATTCTATACAATTGTAAGGAGGTAACATTATGAGACACAAAACATTAAATTAAATGATTTGCCATCTGTCAGCTAGCCAACCCAATAATCCAGGAAATAAAATGAAATCTATACTCAAGCAAAAGCAAAAAATATTTTTATCATGTAAATAAAGGTACCAAAATAAAAGCCTCCTGGAATAAGGGCGTGACAGCTTACATATGCAATGCTGAATCACGTTCACATAGCTGTTACGACCCGAGTTACAACTCGAGGCCTCAAAATGATAAACTAGGACCATCGGCGTAAAAACAAATAAACAGGTAGGTAATTAACAACAATACCAACATCAAGGTCAGCAAGACGACCAGTCACCACAAGCAGCACCCGTTCACGAGCATAACGCAAAGATCAGCCATTACCCCCCTCGCCTTATTTGAGGGAAGGGGGTAACCCGACCCTGACGCTACCGCAAGCATTGACATCTAAGGGAGCATGACGAACTTGCTGCCGGTTGCTCAGGCAAGAATTGAATGACAACTTGTCGAGGTCGCTGGCTAATCATTTTATGCAATACTAATCATTATAATATGTCAAAGCATAGAACATGTCAAAACCAATAAATACACAAAAAAAATGACTAACACAGTAAAAAAAATATATATAATAAAAATTATATTACAGCTATATAATCTATCACTAGGTACGCTAGTACTGGAGAAAGAACACAAACATTGTCTTGAGTTAATCACAGCGACCAACTAGTTTTGTCATTTAAATAGTCGTTGATGGAATAATATGCCTTTAGACAAAGGTTGGATTTTACTTGAGCTTTAAACGCATTAAAAGGTAATTCTAGTAAATAAGGTGGTAGCTTGTTGTAAAATGTTATACCAAGCCCAACAAATGAGTTATGCACCTTATGAAGCCGGTGAAAGGGAACACGTAGTTTGTCCTTATTTCTAGTGTTAAAAGTGTGAAAATCACTGTTTTTAGCGTGTAAGTGTAAATTTTGCCTAATATATAAGATGTTGGCGAAGATAAATTGTGATGCTACCGTAAGAATACCAATATCTTTAAAAAAGTCCCTTAGAGAAACTCTGGCACCTAGCTGGTAAATTGCTCGAACAGCTCGTTTCTGAAGGACAAAAATATTTTGAATATCAGCGGCTTTGCCCCACAGTAGAATACCGTAAGACATAATGCTGTGAAAATAACTAAAATAGACTAACCGAGCTGTATCAACGTCAGTATATTGTCTTACTTTTCTGACGGCGTAGGCGGCTGAACTGAGCCTCCCCGCTAGACTTGAAATATGTGGGCCCCACTGTAGTTTGCCATCCACTGCTATGCCCAGGAAAACTGTCGAGTCTACAGTTTTAAGAACCTCTTTATTTAAGACGATTTCGGGACCTAGATTTCTAATATTCGGTAAGGCGAACTTTACACATTTCGTTTTCTTGGCATTGAGAACCAAGTTATTTGCCGTAAACCAATCCGTAACCATTGAGAGTGCACTGTTTACGTCTTCAAAATCTTGTCTGTTCCTATCTACTTTAAAAATAAGAGAAGTATCATCTGCAAACAGTACAACGTCACAAATACCCTTTAAAAAGAATGGTAAGTCATTGATATACACTAAGAACAAGAATGGGCCGAGTATAGAGCCTTGAGGCACACCTAACTGAACCGGTAGCCCGGTAGATTTTACACCATTAATATGTACACATTGGAACCTATTATGTAAATAAGAATTTATTACGTTTAAAGCTTCGTTATGGACACCGTAATGACGTAGTTTACGCAAAAGCGTGTCATGGTGCACGCAATCAAAGGCTTTGGAGAGATCACAGAATACTCCGATAGCATTTTGCGAGTTCTCCCATGCGTTAAAAATGTGTTTCAAGAGAGTAACACCCGCATCTGTAGTTGAACGACCTTTCGTAAAGCCATATTGCTCATTATGAAGGAGGCTGTTTAAATTAAAATGTCTTAACAACTGCTTGAGTATTAACTTTTCGAATATTTTGCTAAATGCAGGTAAGATAGAAATAGGCCTAAAATTAGAAACGTCTTTTTTATTACCTGATTTAAATAATGGTATGACTTTGCTACTCTTCATGAGGTCAGGAAAAGTTCCAACATCAACACATTTATTAAAAGTAACAGCTAAAGAGGGGGCTACGATGTCTATTATATTACTTAATAGTTTGATGGAAATGCCCCAGAAATCACCAGTGTTTTTAGACTTAAGTGTGTTAAAAACATTAACTACATCACGAGGCGTTACATGTTCAAAATTGAATAGGCAACTACTTTTAGGCACACTACTATGCAAAAGGTTTTCAGCTTTAGACGGGGAGGAATTTAAGGAGCGAGTCGAGATCGACCCTTCCAACCCCGCCATACCTACACACAGCATCAGCATTGCCTTTTCGTTATCCGCTATAGTCTGAGGAGATTGATTGCCCTTCGACCATGAGTTTTGTCGCACATTCTTGTCGTAGTTGATGCACCTTTAATCATCAGTAGATACTTAATCTTTTCAAAAATGTTTCGGTTTCATTACGTTTCGATAGAAAATTACCAATGAGTACACGATTCATTAGATTTCTTTCAGTAAGGTCCTTTGGCACCTAAGTGTTGCGTTTTGTGCGTTGTTTTTTGTTACTAGTTTATATTGTGCGTTTTGTTTGTGCAGAATAAATAATTTTTCTTTCTTTCTTTCTTCTTTCAAGGTCAAATTCCGTAACAGTGTGCCTGGTTCAATTTGAACAGTAAACACGCAATTTACGTAACTTAACATCTGTTTCCGACGTACAAGGCTCTACACGCTGCCGCGAGGATCAAAGCCATGGAAGTTTTGGCTATGTTAAATTTTTATGGATTCAGGGCGGCAGAATTTTTATGCCTAAGACGGAAGAATTTGAGCATGTCATGGTTAAAAACATGGACATATAAAATCAGTTAACGTAGCTTTTATTCCTAAATACGTGTTATGTAGCATTGGAATGACTAATTTTATCAAAATTCACGGACATTCATATTTATTACCAAAATACAAGAGGTCTACTCTACGCACGAAAACACATAAATTTTGCCGTCAGATGTTAATAGAAAGTTATGACATTGTAATATTAGCTGAGACATGGTTGAATAGTAGTTTCCTAAGTACGGAGCTTTTTGACGACAGATATATAGTGGACAGAAGAGACAAAGACGGTGGCAAAAAGCAAGGAAAATTTGATTTTTCCATATTTGTCGATTTTCAATTAATTTACGCTTTGCTTTGGCTTGAGATGTTCTAGTGGTATTTGCATGCATGTATGATTGAATTAATATTCAATTATGTTGGCGATAGCGATATGCATTAACGAATGGAATCAATGTGGTTTATTCCATACGACAAAACGAACACACGCAAAACGGCCCAGACGAATATGACGAGATTAAAAAATAAGGGTAGCCATTTGGTGATGAATTAAGTGGGGGATATGTTCAATGTCCCGATTTTCACCTTTGGGTACATTGTTGTGTCAAATATGATGATGAGTCAGTGTTTCTATATGAACTAGCTGTAAAGAAAACTTTTTCATACAAGCCTATTGCGGTAAAACGGACCAATTATTATATAATCGGATTATTTTTGATGTAAATATGAATAAGGAGCGTAGAATAAAGTGTTGTTGATAAATTTTACTCGCAAAAATGTTGAAAAATACGATTTTTTTTCTACATTACTTCTTGCTCTTGTGGTCCATGCTGCCCGCATATAAAAATCACGATCATCGTAGTACGTTTCATTATTAGGTGGATATTCCATTAGTATACCTTTAATTATACTTAAAATATACTCTATTAGTATACTTTAATATATCTATACACAGGGACATCGACGCGCAAACTATTACCATGAAATCAGCACATGATTCTCGATCCCCGTCTAGAATCATGTGGTAATTGTATGTTTAGTAGGGTCGATTTCAAAACAGCCGTAAATAGTGGGTTTATGAAATAACTTCTTTAATATTGTTGGAATACGTGTAGTTTCTATTTAATACGATGCTTACGTTACATCTTAATAGTTTACACATAGAATTATTCAACTTTCATATTTATTACTCGAGATAATAATAAAAAACTACCTATTTTTTCATTTGTGTCACTGGTAATTTTCCCGCTTTTTCAACAAAACTTTAATTATAAAAAAATCCCTTCTGGGAAATTGTATTTCTTTAAATTTTGGTTACACACTAATAACCATAAACTCAAGTTACGCTGATAGTTTTAAATTAATACAATACAAAATACGATTTCTCTGTACTTTAATTTGCGATCACTTTTTTCAATCATTAGTGTCGACTAAATAAACGTTCCGTTATTAAGAAAATTGCAGGTGCTTTTCCACCATCCCCGCTTCTATGCTGCGTAAAGGACTTAGTGGCACGTGAACGATCAGTGAAAGCAGAAGTATTCTTCGTTTTTCTGGTAAGAAATCGCTATTTAATTGGATTTCTGTGCTTAGTACGAAAATTGCATCATTCGTGTTTATAATAATATGATAATAAGTGTTTAATCAATTAATTCTTTACCATACACATGAATTTGCAACAAATAACCGCGATATTTTGAGGCCTTCTAATGGCGTCTAGAGTATTTCTAAGACGAAATAAATTAGATTGTTCGTAAAAAAAAATCATTCGTGTCATTTCATTAGTGTCATTTTTTCGAGTATTACTAATGAAATTCCATTCTGCACGAATGAGCGGTTTATTACTTGACTACGGAAAAAGGAGGATTATGATTCTTTGCTTGTTTTTAGGTTTTGTGTCGTTAAATTTGGTTTTAAACCTTATTTTTATTTGTTGTCATCAAGAGTTCTCTCTCATTGATGTGTCTCTCATGATAATTACCATTAACTTTCCTAAAATTATTAAATTTTACTTATAGTATATGGTAATGGTTGCTTAAGGTTTAAATGGCGAAAGAAAACTAAGATAAATGAAGATAAGTTAGAAAGGAGACGGATTTTTAGAGGGGAAAATATAAACGAATCAAAAGCTATCCAGAAAAATATGCCTTTGCAAGGGCTAAGAAAAGGAAACTTACTTAAAAAGGAAAACAGAGCACGAAGTAAAAAAAATATCAACGAAATGTCACCACCGGAACAAATAGCACAAAGAAAACGATGGAAAGAAAATTCGAAGCGATACCTGGAGAAAAAGTAAAAGAACGGAAGATACAAGAGATACCTAACTATCTTTTCGCAAGTGGGTGAAGCTCACAAAAAGAAAAATGGTAACGAGTTCTCTTTATCATGTAAAAAAAGATGTGAATAAAAATAGTGAGAAAAGAACATTCCAAAGTATAACTAACCTCTATGTCCCTGAGATACCACATTTGGTATCGACACAATGTTTTTTTAATTGTGTCTGTAATTACGGTAATTGACTGGTTAAAGCCATAAAGTTAAAACATGCGATGGATAAAAAAACGAAATGACCTTATTAATTAAGAAGTACCAAAACCGCTGCAGCAACAAAGCAATTAAATAAAATGAAACAAAATCGAGCATATGCTGGTTTTGAAGAAAACATTACAATACCTATTCACTTGAATAGGTATTGTGTGAAGTGCCTATTGAGACATCCTCTCTCCATGCCTTGATGCTGCCAAAATAACGACAACGGAACAAGTTATTTGAAAGTCCACTGGCACATGAAACAGAGCTAATTTAAAGCTTCATAAAAAGTGTCTCAAAGACAGATTTCAACAGAAGTTTAAGCAAGGCATTGACAGCGTCGAAGAATAAATTAAAATTGTTTATGAAGATGACATTAATAGTCACATCGGTGCAGGGAAGAAACAATATGTAAAAATTACGGAATACTAAAACAAAAACGGTATCTGCTGGACTGTTAAACATTTACATACAAAATTTCTTGAAGACAATTCTAACATACAGATAAGTTATGTAACTACAGCCATTTTGGGTCTATTTGCCATGAGATGACAGGAAAACATGTGCATGTACGGCAAATACAAATATAGATCAACTGATTTACGCTTTAAAGAAAAATAAAATTGCTGCCGCTTTTTTTCAAGTTGTCACATGCTGCAGCATGTGACAACTTGAAAAATAGCGCGTTGGTAGAGATTGTGGAACCTATAAAAACTAAGTTATACTATACAAAGAATTTAATCATCAGGAAGAAATTGAGTAAGAAAGAAAGAAAAATATTTTATTTGAGACACGCACAGGACATAAAAATAATAAAAAGAACATAGAAAATTATAGCATAGAAAAAAGGCAAAAGATATAATATCTGGTTCTTTCTGGTTATTCTCAGGACATGGACCTTTCAGAAAATTGTAGTTACGTTGCTGAAGAAGTGCAGACTCTACACTTTGGGGGTAGCCGTGGACAAGTTTCTCTCCATACCTGTTCTGTCCCGTTTGACTTGATTAATCTGTGCGCCTAACGGAACGCGCGTGTATCGAAGTGACAACTGTCATTTGTCAGTTTGACACTTTCACTTTGGTTTTCTTGGAAAAATGTAGGATCGTCGCCGTTCTTGGACCTCGCGACCTAGTTGTAAATTAATCCGTTTGAACCGATCGTTTTGGGGACAATTTGTCGTGATCCAATTGTTTTGTGTGTAACCAACCCCTTTTGACGAAATAGTACGGGTTCGGTTTGTTTGATTGAAATACTTTGAGGTTATAGTGATTGGGACCGCATGTCTTGGTAGCAGAGCCTCTTGGAGCGGTCGGGTATCCTGGATAATACTCTCAGCGTCACTACACAATACAATATACACTCATTTACATACATAAACCCAGGTAGGCTCCAGAAGCGGTGTTCTTCAACCAGGTGAGTCTTTTGAATATTGTATTGATCAGCTCCGCGCACGGCGGACAGTTCGCTCGCCACTCTTGACCCAGGGCCCACCATCGCGCTTCCACATAATAATTAAATCCTATGGCCAGGGCCCTGGCTTGGCGTCGAACAATACCATGGTGGCTTATCTCAAGGATGGAAGGGAGACTTTTCACTATTGTTGCACGGTCAGCGAATGCACAGGCTTGATTAGTGTTGCAAAGGACTCGAGTCCTCGAGTCGTAATTTTAAAGACTCAACTCAGTTATGCAAGGCTCGGTGTGCTCAAAAAACTCGGCGTCTAGAGTCCAGTAGGCATGATTTCTCTGCAGTCTAGGCGCACTTACAGAAGGCGTTAGAATTTGTGTTCGAATGTCCCTATATACCTGGCCATAAAAGCTTAATAAAACTATTTTTGTTTTTGTTCCCACTTCTCACCTTGACCATGACCTTGGACCATGGTACTTTCAATTGCAATATTTAACAAAAACTTAATTATAAAATATATGGAAAACCATTATCACTAGTGTCACGTAGACTTCATTCGTGTTTTGAGAATTTCATTCGTGGTCCCAAGCAACTCATTCGTGTTACCCAGATCTTAATTTTTTGTCACTTTTAATTACTTGCGCACTGTGATTTTACATTTTCCGTACATAACTTCTTTAAAGTAAACTTTATAGACCGTCAGTAAGCAAAAAAACGGGTATTTGCAGAAAGTGAAAAAAATGTGTCAAATTAATTCGACTCGTGAAATTCGACCCTTTAGCGTAGACATATTCAGCCGGTCATTAAAAAAAAAATCTGTTTCATAGAAAATGCAGTACCTAATCAGGTCAAAATGTATCGAACGGCAATAAAAACAAACGAAATATTTCAACGCCACGGGGAGTTCAGCATTACTAAATCCATGGCAATAGGTTGCGTTTCTGTTTGCACGTAATATTTTATTACGTGCAAACAGAAACGCAACATGTAAAGAATGTTACTTTTTGTGTGTAATAATATTAAGGTACAATAAAACCTGCCAGGGTCGCGAATTTTTTTCGAAAAAGATACCGTGGCCCTGGCACATGGGCAACTTAAGGAACACGGGTGGGTTTTAGTCAGTAAAAGTCTGACACGCCCTCCCACTCCGCCCAAGAGCGGGAGACGTCATTTGATGATTTCCCACCCACAAAAAAAGGTACAATAAAACTACTAAATTATTATTTAAAATAGATATATATATAATGAATATTTTATTAAAATTATGTTATAAATTAGTAGTACAACACGAGTAGGTGAAAATGTTTGCGTGTGCAAAAACTGAACTTATTAAACTCAAGCCTACATTATTGTTTTTAACTGTTGTTAAATGTTTACCATACAAATTGCAATATAATACATACAAACATTACAATAATACTGCTCTTGAATAAGAATGCAGAACTGGGCTCCGGACACTCTCCTGCATGTGAGATTGTTTTGAAGTAAGTGTCAGCGCGTGTAAACTCCCGTCTTTCATTTACAAGTCTGTCAACAGCAGCGACGCCCGCTGCCGGCATTGTCCTTCCACGACTCAACTGCCAGGCACCAACTGGAAACATAGACCATGTTTAATTTCCACAGGTTTTATTTATAAACATTATTGAACCCCTTTTATACCAGACCTTAAAATAATTTGGTTTCCTTTCCGCGACTTAATGAAGGAAGTATGGCAATATCGTCTATTTCGGAGTAAGTAGTAAGAGAGAAGGAAGTGGTGCCAGGGACAGAAAAGTTGAAAGAGAATCGTTGGTCTTGGTATGGGTATGTGATGAGGAAGCATGAAAAATGAATGGATTGTGCAAAGAAAGATATTAAAGAAAATGGAGTGAATGGTAGCGTGGCATCTTTTTTACATATAGTCCTTCGGACCGTATTTCGGCCACGGCGGCCAATCTCAACGGAGAATAGCCATCGGCGCGGGAGATATTATAGTGCTCAAGTGTGTGCGCAGGCACAGGAGCACTCAATCTTCCCCCACTCTCATAGTCCGATGGAACGGCAATCTGAACGACCGGAGAGAGATCAGGCGTAAGACTAACGACTTAACGTGCTTTCCGAGGCACTGGGGTATTCCACCGCCAAGTTCCTAAGAAGGGTTGTTACTACGAAATTCCTAATGGAAAAACCCAGTAACACTTTCCCTACCTGCGAATTGAACCCAGGACCCCACGGCGACCACGAGACCAACGTCATAGTCAGTCTATTTTACACAGAAATAATATGAAGGCAGATGGAATACTTACTTTGTCTATTCTCGGTGCCACTATTTTTGCAATTGTACGCTATAGCATATCCATCGTAGTCAGTCGCCACAATGTAGACTTGCTCTTGCTCTAGAATAAAAAAATGTATAATTAGGATAATTTAAGTTCAATTGTCGAAAGAAGCTAGTTTATTATAAAATGAGATGAATACCTTCTTTGTCAGCCATCTCAATAGTGAATAATCCAGTGGCAGGTGTTGTTAGTCGGGCTACCCCTTCCGTTTTCTTTACTTCTTCGCCAATTACTTCGATGGAATTTATATCTATGTAACCTTCATTGTTTGCCAATTTGGAACCAATGCAAGTCCTTTCTCCGACGGCATCGTATCTTTGGATCTGGTACCAAGTATTGTTTGCGAACTGTAAAAAGACACATTGGGGAATGAGTATAATAAGTATGGTAGAGTCGAAATCCAACAACAAAACTAAATATTGGAATAATTACAGTTTATTGTAACAGGACAAAGGCCTGCCATATAATTGTTTTTTATTTTATTTATTAATTTTTGCCATGAATGAAATGAAAATCCCGTGTAAAATTACAGAGATCGTGACAAAACAGAACCGAGTTTTTGTTGGTCTAAAGTTACGTTTATTTTGGAAAATCACCGTAAACCTACTCGAATGTAGCTTACAAGGTACTTTTTTACATTCTACCATAAATCACACTGTTCGGAATATTTTGTGCACAAAATATTAATAATTTGTCAGGAAAGTCCACAGAAATATAACCTTGCCTTTTCCAACTATTTTGGGGTCGGATTCCTCTGTAAACGGATGAAACTTAATAGCAGTATTTAACATGGAGTGACTGTCTACCTGACCTCTACAATCCAGTTACTGGGTTATACGATACATTGGTAAAACTTATTGTCAGACTGTCAAAGATCTACTAATGACAACCGGGTCCAACTGCGTAACGTGATTTCCAAGAGGTTTTGATATTTGCAATGGATGGCCACCCATGTATGAAACGACTGTGGCAAGGGACCTTAGATCGACTGGTGCGGCTGTTATTATTAACCCACGAGATAAGAGAAAAAAGTACCTATCTAACTATATACTTAAAATAAGTACCTACATAGTTAGATACTTTTTCTCTTGTATCGTGGCTAAATAATAATTACCTATTATACTTCCTACTAATATTATAAATGTGAAAGTTTGTATGTATGGATGTGTGGATGTTTGTTACTCTTTCACGCAAAAACTACGGAATGGATTTGGATGAAATTTGGAACACAGTTAGTTTATAACCTGGATTAACACATAGACAATTTTTTATCTCGGTAGTACGTTCCCGCGGGATAATTTCCGACCTCCACGCGGGCGAAGCCACTGGCTAAAGCTAGTAAATAATAATCCTAATAATATTATAAATGCGAAAGTTTGTGAGGATGGATGTATGTGTATGTTTGTTACCCTTTCACGAAAAAACTACTGAACGGATTTGGATGAAAGAACCATGTCCCAAACTGGGCCCCTGGTGTACACGAATAGTTTTTATTGCAGTGTGTAGTACTAGCCGAGTAAAACAAGAATAAAAATATTTAAACGTATGAACGTGTGTGCGAAGTAAGATCTAGTTAATTAAAACTCGTCAGAAACTGACTCTTCATCGGAGCTGTCAAACATTACAAAAATGTTTTATACAATATCTCTTCTCTTGGTGGCTTGGAGCGTTTTTCTTGGTGTTTTGCATAACCTAGGTACCAAATGACTGTTAGAATTTGTACACGGTATCCAACTGTACGGGCACCAATTCACTTTTTAAATTATCAGATTCTGCTTCCTGATATCGTAGAAACCTAACCTAACATTTGTGGCAAACACGATCATCATTACATATATGACATTTTCTTTGTAATGTAACTTCGTTTTGGAAATATGAAAAGGCTTTTTCACTGTCTGGGCTCTCTGATAATGGATGGTGTCGCAATAATTTTCTCCAGCGTGTGAGAGCGGCGTCACAAGAACAACATTGAATGTTTTCATTCAAGCCAGTAGTCCTTTCGAGGTGACCCCGTACCCGAGGCTGGCTAGCTCCCTCAGGTAAATCCACCACTCGCATATCTTCCACTCCAGGGACGGACTCCAGAGGCATTTAAATCGCATCCTTGAATTCTTCTCATAGCGGCATAACACGCGCCCAGAGTCTTAGCCAAACAAAAAACATATTGTCTGTTACCACCGTCAACCACCAGGAGGTGCTTTGGACGCAAGAAGACACATTCAAATATAAATTTCAAAATTAAACTCATAATGTAACTTGTATTAGAGTATAACTTTAAATTTCATGTTAAGGTCCGTTGCACATATAATAAGAGATAGAAACTTTCATATTATTAATGTACACATCATACTCTACCAACTAGCATGCGTGACCATATTGTACAAGTGGGGCCCAAATACCTTAGAATTTGGGACAAGGTTCTTTGGAACACAGTTAGCTTATAACCTGGATTAACACATATGGTACTTTTTATCCCGGTAGTATGTTCCCGCGGGATATTTTCCGACCCCCACGCGGGCGAAGCCGCTGGCAAAAGCTAGTTATATTATAAATGTTTATAACTTGAATTATTATTCCTTTCCTTCCTGTGAATCGGAACTTCTTCGGTGCGAATCACTCACACGCCGCGCCGGTTTTTTCTGAAGTAACCACGACTTCGCTTGAACATTCGAAATGATTGGCAATGCAATGCGTGCGTGTGAACATCGGGCCTTATTGCAGATGAAGATGTATTCGTCGTCTAAGTGCGTACTAAGGATAGAAAATGAGCGAGTAGAAAAAAAAAATACTTACCCTATTCAGGTCGATGTTGGCTACTCCATTAAAACTGGTGTCGCACTGGCCAGGGATTATGACTTTCTCCCCAGCTTGTGGTAAGTAGTGCCAGCAAGCGTCATCAGTCTGGCTTGTTGTCCGATAAAAATCTTGACTGAGACCTTGAGTGGCAATGATGGCGGCATTTATGGTGTTGTTAGCTTCTAAGCTTAGTGGGTTTGTGCTTCTGCTCAGTTTCCAACTGCCAACTGTGAACGTAGTTTGTCAAATTAGATATTTCAAAGTTATATTCGTATATTTTGGTACCTAGGTACCTACACAAAAGTGAACTTGCATACCTCGTCGTCTGTTTCCTGGTATATTAGTGCAGGTGTACGCAAGAGCAAAGTTGTCATAGTCGGTTGCAATTACGTAGAGATCTTGACTTGTGGGCTCTGCAATTTAAAAAAGAAGGTTAATTTTATTCACCATTCTGGTCTCTGTAATTAAAAAATCATTTATACAATGAAGGTACCACCCACACCTTCATTGTACCTATAACAACAATCTTAATCAAATTTCTAACGTAAAATAATGTGTTTTTATTATCTACCGTTTCAGATCATAATATCACGATATCTTTAAAGTTTTTAAGCAACGTAATTTATATTTTGCAAATTAATAAATGTTTCTGATACAAGTAATTAGTTAGTACTTATATTTTATGTATATAGTATTATAGATATTAAACAACTTACGGCCACCAACATTAAGGGAAACTTCTAATACTCCAGATTGGCCTTCCTTTACAGTAGCTGATCCCGAAATCGTAGCCAAAGTCTCACCGATAACTTGGCTGTTTACAACAGAGACACCGCCAGGTGCGGCCGTGTATTGAGCACGGTTACATTCGCCAGTTTGTGTTGTTTGTGGATATCTGGCAACTTCGTACCAGGTTCCAAGATACTGGCAACAGATAAAAAAAAAATATTAGAAGGATTAGGTACTTAGGTACCTATACTTTTATTACTAGGCGTACTTTTAAATTATTATAACAGCGAGCCCCCCAAATTGGGGGAGGTCATGTCCAGCAGTGGACGTATTACGGCTGAAATGATGTTGATGATGAACAGCGAGCTCGCGGCTTGCTGTGCTGTAGCGTAGGGAATTACCCAGTCCATCCTCTTTACCGGTCCCGAAATCCGATTGATTCAATTGTGTGCCTAATTTATAACTTAAATTTTCTTGTTACAACGAATATCAAAACACTTAAACAGGCCATCCGCATATAAGTGACCGTTGCGGGGAATACGCGATTATCGCGTTCATTTCTGTGGCCTGGTGCTAAAAGGGCCAAAGTACGTTTTTGTATGAAACGAGATCTTCATAGAAATTGCCAGTTATTGTAATGCCAGTTTATTGAAAAACTGTGATATTTTTTTGTGCTAAAAGGGCGTTAGGACGGTCGTCGAGTTAAAATGTACTTACTCTTTCAGCATTGAAGTTAGCAACGCCGGTTATCGATGTATCACAGGGTCCGGGCAACTCAATAACTGGAGGTAGTACTTCGAACTCTGGATAGTAGAAGCACGATGCATCAGACTGACTTGTTTCGTTGTAATAATTTGCTCTGAGACCTTGAGTGGCAGTGATGACTGTATTTATAGCGTTGTTAGCTTCTGCGCTCAATGGACTTAAGCTTTTGCTCAGTTTCCAACTGCCAACTGTGAACAGAGTTTGTCAAATTAGATATTTCAAAGTAATATTCGTATATTTAGGTACCTAGGAACCTACACAAAGGTGAACTTGCTTACCTTGTCGTCTGTTTCCTGCTATATTAGTGCAGGTGTACGCAAGAGCATAGTTGTCGTAGTCGGTTGCGAGTACGTAGAGATTCTGATTTCTGACCTCTGCAATTAAATAATGTATTGGTATTATTATATAAAACAGTTTAATTTATTATTGTAACATCATAATAATTGTCATTTTACCCACTTTTAGGTTACAAGATAACTACTTCTCATTCGTTTTTATCAAAATAATTTATGTCTTGCACCACAGAAAATCTTTTTGACACAAACTACAGTAATAGTAACTATAATTTATTAAAGAGATGAGAAAACTTACCGCCACCAACATTAAACGTAACTTGTAATACTCCTGATTGACCAGGGACTGGAGTAGCTGTTCCTGCCATCGTAGCCAAAGCCTCACCGATAACTTGGCTATTCAAAACACTGACAGTACCGGTAGTAGCACCAGGTGAGTATTCAGCACGGTTACACTGGCCAGTCTGTGTTGGTTGTGGGAATCTGGCGACTTCGAACCATGTTCCAAGATACTGGCGACAGATAAAAGGTATTAAAGGAATCATGTGGGTAATTGTAAATTATTTTTATAACGAGTTCGTGGCGTGCTGTCCACTGCGCTTTAACAACTTCGCTTCATTATTTCCACCAGTTACGAATTCACTGTAGATTAAATTGAATTGAGTGATTTTAATTTTCCTTATTTACTGCGAATATCAAGATCCATGATAAATTTTAATATCATTATTTATCACATAACGATAATTGACTTTAAAAAAACCAAATTCTACATGATAAAATCTTAAATTTATTTACCGACTACGGACAGATGCTTCAAAAACTAAAACAGTTTGCACCACAGTTCTTTAATTATGAAAGTGAGCACTAAATAAGGATATTCTTGACTGGCCTGTTAAGTCTAGTAGTTAGTGACCCTGACTGCTAAGATGGAGGTCGTGGGTTCGATTCCCACCCAGGACAAATATTTGTGTGATGAGCACAATTATTTGTTCTGTGTCTGGGTGTAATTTATCTAAACGTATAATATGTATGTATTTAGAAATATATAAGTATATTTATCAGTTGTCTGGTTGCTATAGTATAGGTTCTGCCTAGTTTGGAATCGGATAACGGTGTATTGGTTGTCCTAAGATATTTTTTATTATTTTGAAAATTCACCCCCTATATGGATTTAATAGGCTTTTGGGTTAAACTCATCGCGCACACGGTTTATATTGAGTAAATAAAATATTATAAGTATGCCAAAAGAGTTTAAAATGATTTTGAAAATTCACGATTTTATGTTTTGTCGTTTCGCATGCATTTTTCTGAGATAAAATCGCGCATTGATAGGACGTTCGTCGAATTACACTGTACTTACTCTAGCAGCATCGAAGTTAGCAACGCCGGTTATCGATGTATCACAGGATCCGGGCAACTCAATAACTGGAGGTAGTACTTCGAACTCTGGATAGTAGAAGCACGCTGCATCAGTCTGAACTGTTTCATTGTAATAATTTGCTCTGAGACCTTGAGTGGCAGTGATGACTGTATTTATAGCGTTGTTAGCTTCTGCGCTCAATGGACTTAAGCTTTTGCTCAGTTTCCAACTGCCAACTGTGGACAGAGTGTGTCAAATTAGATATTTCAAAGTAATATTCGTATATTTTGGTACCTAGGAACCTACACAAAGGTGAACTTGCTTACCTTGTCGTCTGTTTCCTGCTATATTAGTGCAGGTGTACGCAAGAGCATAGTTGTCGTAGTCGGTTGCGAGTACGTAGAGATTCTGATTTCTGACCTCTGCAATTAAATAATTTGTTGGTATTATTGTATTAAACAGTTTAATTTATTATTGTAACATCATAATAATTGTGTTTTTACTCCCTTTTAGGTTACAAGATAACTACTTCCCAATCTTTTTTATCAAAATAATTTATATAATTTATTAAAGAGATGAAAGAACTTACCGCCACCAACATTAAACGTAACTTGTAATACTCCTGATTGGCCAGGGACTGGAGTAGCTGTTCCTGTCTGTGTACCCAAAGCCTCACCGGTCACTTGGCTGTTCACAACAGTGACAGTACCAGTAGCAGCACCAGGTGAGTATACAGCACGGTTACACTGGCCAGCCTGTGTTGGTTGTGGGAATCTGGCGACTTCGTACCATGTTCCAAGATACTGGCAACAGATAAAAGCTATTAAAGGAATCATGTAGGTGATTGTAAATTATTTTTACAATGATTTCGCGGCGTGTTGTTCCACTAGGCCGCAACGACTCCGTATTTGGGTAAACCCACTGAGCACACCGTTTGTATTAAATAAATAAAATATTGAAGGTGTGCCAAATAAGTTTAAAAGGCTTTAAAACATGGCATGATTTTATGTTTTGTCGTATTCTAAGGTATAATCGTGCGTTCATAGGACGTTCGTCGAATAACACAACACTTACTCTTTCAGCATCGAAGTTAGCAACGCCGGTTATGGTGGTATCACAGGGTCCGGGCAATTCGATAACTGCCGGTAGTACTTCGAAGTCTGGGTAGTAGAAGCACGCTGCATCAGTTTGACTTGTTTCCTGATAGTAAGCTGCGTGAAGATCAGGGGTAGCAGTGATGGCGGCATTGATGGCGTTAATAGCGTTTTGGTCCAGCGGATTCAAATTTTTTCTAAGCTGCCAACTGCCAACTGTGAATATGGTTCGTCAGGTTATCGATCTGTAGGTCATTTTGGGAAACAGTAAGTTTCTTACGAAAAAAAGGTCTTACCTCGTCGTCTGTTTCCTTCTAAATTAGTGCAGCTGTACACTAGAGCATAGTTGTCATAGTCGGTTGCGAGTACGTAGAGATTTTGAACTATGACCGCTGCAATTTAAAAAAGATGTTTAACCTCTAAGTCCCAGAGATACCACATTTGGTATTGACACAATGGTTTTTAATTGTGTCTGTAATTACGGTATTCAATGGGTTAATTTAATTCACAATTCGTAACAAGTCTTTGGCCCACTTGCACTATATATCTCTAAATAAATTTAAAATATCTTTCTTTTTCTGGCCATTGTTTGAAAATTACAAAAACACAACGATGTTTGAAATACGCTTGGGGTTATAATATGAATTTAGTGATTTATGGTGCAAATTAAACTAAAATAGTAAACAATGTCATTGATTTTGAAACGCAAAGAATTTTCATGACACTGATTGCAAAAATGAGCATATTATTATAGAGACTAAACAACTTACTGCCAGCAACATTTAACGAAACTTGTATAAGGCCTGCTGTGCCAGGGACTATAGCTGTTCCCGATATTGTTTCCAAAGCCTCATTTTCAACTTCGCTGTTTACAACATTGACGAGATTGCCAGCTCCGGCCGTGTATTGAGCTCGGCTACACTGGGCAGTCTGTGTTGGTTGTGGGTATCTGGCGATTTCGTACCATGATCCAAGATACTAAAAACAGATAAAACTAATCATGTAGGTAATTGTAAATATTTTTATAATGACCTCGCGGCGTGTTGTTCCACTGGGCCGCAACGACTCCGCTTCATTCTTTAGAATACATTGTAGATTTAATTGAATTGAGTGAATTATTTTTTTCCTAATTTACCGCGACTTTCAAGTCCCATGAACAATTTTAATGCTATTTTTGTTACCTGTTTTTTTTTAGTTAGTTTTGTTAGTTTACTCTAAAAGAATCAATAGAATCTACTTAATAAAATCTTAAATTCATTTGCTGACTACGGACAGCTGCTTCAAAAACCAAAACATTCGCGAAGGTGAGCACTAAATAAGGATTTTCGAAAATTCACCCCCTATATTAAGCTTTAATAGCCTACACCCTATTTGGGTAAACCCACTGAGCACACCGTTTGTATTAAATAAATAAAATATTAAAGGTATGCCAAATGAGTTAATAAGGCTTTTAAACATAGCATGATTATATGTTTTGTCGTATTGTAAGGTATAATCGTGCGTTCATAGGACGTTCGTCGAATAATATTACTCTTACTCTTGCAGCATCTTTGGTGAGAGGGAGTGGGAGTCATAATCCACCACGCGGGCCCAGTGCGGGTTGATAGATGTCACATGTCTTCTAATTGTTGGTTCTAAGACATGGCAGTTTCCTAACGATGTTTTCCTTCACCGTTTTGAGAACAGTGGTGATGAAATAATTTACACAAAGTAAAGCGCCTGCTTGGGTTCGAACTCACGACCTACTACTCGTAAATCGCAGCCGTTACCACTGGGTCACCACTGCTTTCAAAAATCATATTTAAAAGTATCAAATTCAACAGTTCCATACAAATCCATACTTAATATTATAAATGCAAAAGTAACTCTGTCTGTCTGTCGGTCTGTCTGTCTGTCTGTCTGTCTCGCTTTCCTGCTAAAACTACTGAACCGATTTAAATGAAATTTAGTACACAGATAGTTTAGAGCCTGAGAAAGGACATAGGCTACTTTTTATCCCGGTAGTATGTTCCCGCGGGATTATTTCCGACCTCCACGCGGGCGAAGCCGCTGGCAAAAGCTAGTATCAATATAAATTTACAATTTAATGTGATTATAATTTTCCTTTAAAATTTGTATTGAAACGGACTAAATAATTATGATAGTGTTAGTAATTATGGCACGTAACTCGTAGTTTTCAAATGATTAAATAACTTTAATGTGAACTTACTCTGGCAGCCTCGAAGTTAGCAATGCCGGTTACGGTTGTAGGACATGCTCCAGCAAACTCAACAGAGTAGGAGCAAGCTTGTGCACTGTGATCTCTCTGGATATATTGAGTGGCTGCTGCGTTAAGCGCTGCCACGTTGCTTATAATACCATTGATAGTGTTTGTAGCGGCAGTTGGTAGCGCACCCTTGCTTCTACCTAACTTCCAACTGTTCACTATGGAAAAAAACATCTAATTAGAAAAACATTTGATATTGAGATAGTCTTACACAGCCATGTAATTTTATGAAAAGAACGTATTTAAAGAGTCACGTATATCCATACTAATATTATAAATGGGAAAGTGTGTGTGTCTGTTTGTCCGTCTTTCACGGCAAAACGAAGCGACGAATTGACGTGATTTTTTAAGTGGAGATAGTTGATAGGATGGAGAGTGTTGACTACTTTTTGTCTCTTTCTAACCCCCACTTCCCTAAAATGGGGGGTGGAAGTTTGTATGGAGCAAAAAGGAAATGAGTAGGGGATGGAAATTTGTATGGAAATCAGGAAATATCATAAATCAGGAAAGGGGAACCGTGTTAATCCGAATTTAACGCGACCAAAGTCGCGGGCAAAAGCTAGTTACTTATAAGTCTCATAGTATATGTTAGTCCAAGTTTAAACTGACGTTAAAATATCGCTGCGTGATTCTTTTGCACAACGGATCTTAAACGTACCTACTGCTTAGCACTTAGAGTTGACAATCGATCAGTGTACATTTTCGACCGAACTCTTGAAGATGCAGGGTATGGTAAAATCCTGATGCGATATTCCACCCACGGCTCCACATCGAACGGATTGTACCAGAGGGGTACCTAATTGCGTAGCTTGCTATCAGTAAGAATTGGTTACATATTGATAGTTAAACAACATTCATTGCGTTATTTACGTTACTGAGCCGACAATTTATTCGAACAAATGACGCAATGATTTAGAAATAATCTTCAACCCCATTCAGATTCTGATAAATAGTGCGTTTCGCAATTAGGGTGCAGATTAGTTTGTAGCAGTGTGTCCACCGAAACCGCAACAAACGGGAGCTATAACATAGTATCAATGGCTTTCGTTTGGATAGTATTCATTGAGTTTTTTGTTAAGCAGGGGAAATTTCCGTACATAATTATGATATTATACTTCCTTCAAAAGATGATAACCCCATCGAAATGTCACGTAATACAAATCAATCATTATTTTATTAAATAAACATAACATCTTAGAATATCCTGTCAGAAAACCGAGCGTGCTAAGAAAAAGTAAAACAATATTACTGAACGTTTTTATTGAAAGTAAAGATGATGATGATGTATTACTGATAAAGATAATGGTACTAGAAGCTAAAAACAAATGGGTAGTTCCTTGGTACCAGTCATCATACCAATCCAATGATAAAAAAAAGTAACGTGAAGCGAAGCTTTTACCTGAGTAAATTATCTAAGAATTTTATAATGATATGAGCGATTTACTGTTGACAGAAATTTCACGCGACTTGTTTTTTTTTTGTCGGACCTTTCAATAGTTTTATTGTTTCGTATGCTTTTTTACTGAGTTTATTTTTTAGTTTTTAACTTTTGTTACTTAATATTTATATCAATCAAACATAGTGTACATTATTATGTTAGTGTAGCCCTTTCATTTGGTACCCATTTTGTGAAAGTTGTGATTTTTTTTATGTAATCCACTATTTTGTAGGGCCATCTTGTGACCGTCACGATGGCTGGACCAAACGAGATATGTACATGAGACAATGTACACTATTTAATACCTATTTGCTACTATTTGCTACCTATGATGAAATATTTGCTACCTATGCGGTAAGAAATATATCAAAGAAATAAAGTGGCCAGCCATTCTGACGTCAGGTTGGCTGACCAGGTACTAAATAGTGTACATTGTCTCATGTACGTATCTCGTTTGGTCCAGCCATCCTGACGGTCACGCCATCTTGGTGGATTTACTCTGTACTAATATCATAAATGTGAAAGTAACTTTGTCTGTCTGTTACGCTTTCCCGACTAAACTACTAAACCGATTTTGTTGAAATTTGGTACGGGGTAAGTTTCAACCCCAAGATAGGACATAGGCTACTTTTTAATACGCGACTTTGTATGCGTCCACGATAACCGACATTTACGCGGACGACGAAGTCGGGGCAAAAGCTAGAATTAAATATCTTAAAATATATTGTCATCAGTAGTAAAGGTGTGTACCAAATATCAGGTAAATTTTAAACAGTTAAATTTGATCCAAATAAATAAATAATAAACTGGGCAAGCTAAATAAAACCGTTTAAAAATAATAATAGGTACAATACGATGACAGAAAATAGCTACAATACAAGAATTCATTATCATCATTATCATTTCAGCCGAAATATGTCCACTGTTGGACATAGGCCTCCTCCAAACTCCAGCACTTTTATCGGTTTTGTGCTTCTGGCATCCAATGGAATCCTGCGGTCTTTACAAGGGCATTTGCCCACCTTGGAGGTCTTCCTACTTGACGTCTTTTGGTATGTAGTCGCCACTCCAGAACCTTTTGGCCCCATCGGTCATCTGTTCTGCGAGCAAATCGCCCTGCCAACTGCCACTTAAGTTTGCAATTCTTCAGGTTCTGTTGATTACCTTAGTTCACCTGCGGATCTCTTCATTTCTGTTTGGATCATGTAGGGAAACTCCAAGCATAGCTCTCTCTATTGCCCTTTTGGGTGCCTTTCAGCCTCGTAATAAGGCCCATTACGTGGACATGAAACGGCCAAAACAAGAATTAAGTATCTTTAATTAAGTGGCATCTCTAAGTGCAGAAGTCCGTATCGTTATCTATTTCTTTTAATGTAAAAAAAAAAGTAATATTTAAAATACAATTAATTTATGTGTTTGATTATAGCAATAAAATAAGTATCTTACCTTGTCTTTGGGTAGTGCCTATGTTGCGGCATGAATAGATCAGTGCATATGTGGTGTAATCCGTGGATAGAACCCAATACGGTACTGTAACAGGAAAGGTTATAGTCAGTAATTATTTCAACCGCCTCATTGGTCTAGTTAGTGGCAACAAGTTTGTCTGCTGAGGGTGTGGTCTTTGGTTAGATCCTCGGGTCGTCAAAGGTATGATTGGATATATTTAATAGGTATTTCTCAGTGGAAGCTCAAAGTCATGAGTTTTGTGTCCGGTTCTTGTAGATAAGCTAGTCCCCATCTGCATTTGGGATTGAAACATAATTTGCTAAATATGGTAGGTACATGCAGTATACATACATATTCAGCCTATAATGTTCCCACTGCTGGGACACAGGCCTCCTTGATGAGAGGAAGTGGATCGTAATTCACCACACGGGCCCAATGCGGGTTGCTGGATGTCATATCTTCGAGTTTCCTGGTTCTAGTTCATGCCGGCTTCCTCATGATATTTTCATTCACCACCAGTGGTGATAATATATTAAAAAATAAATTAATAATAGGTATATAGTATTAATATCTCAACTCCAAATAATGGATATTTACCAGCAGCGGCGTTGTTGATTGACACTTGAAATTTAGCAGTTCCACTAGGTACTCCTGTTACGGGTGAAGCCGTCCCAGTTGCAAATAGTAGCTCACCGCTAACGATATGAGTATTTTGTACACTAAGTGTTCCATCAGCGTTCCCACCGTACGTAGCAGTGTTGCAGGTGCCGGTTTGGAAGGTCGATGGTAACGATTCAATGTCGTACCATACGCCTATAAACTAAATAAAAAAAGAAATTGAAATGATTAAAACTGCGATAAGGTCGAATTGTACATGTTGTTCATAGAAATATTTAAAAAAAGTGGAAGAAAAACATTTTTTTAAATTAAAATATAATCTAGTAATCTAGTGTCGCTTAGTGACAATCAATAGCTCTAGCTAGTATGTGTGGTTTAACAGAATGAAACAGAATCGAACCGGAATAATATATTTTTTAAAAATTCTTTTCTTATTTTATGGACAACTCGTACTTGACCTAAAAATTAAGTACCGTCATAATTATCTTATTAAAAAACCTTAGCCCACGTTCCCACGGACGTAATAAAATCGTGGCGGGATTTAACTGGCCTGTTAGTCTAGTGGTTAGTGACCCTGACTGCTAAGACAGATCGTGGGTTCGATTCCCACCTAGAACAAATCTTTGTGTGATGAGCACAATGATTTGTTCTGTGTCTGGGTGTAATTTATCTGATCTATAATATGTATGTATTTAGAAATATATAAGTACCTATGTTTATCAGTTGTCTGATTGCCATAGTACAGGCTCTGCCTAGTTTGGGATCAGATAACCTTGTGTTGGTTGTCCTAAGATTTTATTCTTATTTCTTCGCGAACTAGTTCTTTAACGCACTAGTTAGCGCCCAGAGTTGAAATTTGAACACTGTGATTTTCGGCACGCTGTGATTCGCTCACGCTTTACTTTGTTGGAATCTTGTGTAACTTTGACGTTCAAAAAGTGCTGACTCAGCCTAGTTTGAATAAATGACTTTTGATTGATCACCAAGAGCTGAAAACCCAATGCGCGAAATATCCCACCGCGAAATTTTTACGTCCGTGGGAATGTCGACTGAATGATTCTCAACCTTATAGATTCAGATTTACCTATGCTGTCCCATTTTCGAAAAATACACTATATTTTAGTATTGGCAAAAATATGCTATGGTGAGCTAAGTAGATTGATACTACATAGTTAGTCGCAAGTCTAACTGTGTGTATTGCCCAAGATGGCGCATCTTGGGCAAATTCTGGACCAAACAATTAAATATGTCCGCTAGTGAAGGTTAACCAGTCAATTACCGTAATTACAGACACAATTAAAAAACGATTGTGTCCATACCAAATGTGGTATCTCCGGGACTTAGAGGTTAAGCACAACAAATAAATTATGTATTTGTTGTACATACTTTCAGCGATTAGTACGATTTACACTATGCTGATCTGATAGTAGTAGGTCCTGTAGTTACTCATTTTATTTTGAACTCATGCGATTATCCTGCTATTCTGATGACGTCAATGAAGAATACGCCTGCATTCAAACTAAGAACGAAAGAAAGAGGGAAATATGCGTCACATCCACATAAAACAGACATCACTCAGCATAATGCTCGCAGCATTATGCTGAGCGACGCGAACTACCGACCGAACTATACGACTTTGATAAGTTTCTCTTGTACACACGGTGTCCTTTTCGAATTCCCAACATTGGGTGGATGGATACCTATTTAATTTTAGGCACCGTGCTTATCTACTCATGCCTCATGGAAGGCACGAAACGCACGACACGTGACAGGTATGCCTAGTGTGTGGTGTGTGTAGTGGTACGCCCACGTACACTTATTATCATCGATAATCAAAAAACTCGTGCAAATATGTAGCCAGAGTGTACCTACCTATATTATCGCCCTCGGTGATAAACCATTTATTTAGGAGTGTCAAGGCTTTCTTATCATAATCAGTTGTTTTAATCAATATTATTTTTAGAAATGACGAAACCTTATGTTTCTAATGATCTTTTTTTTTCTAGAACATTTCAAATTTTCGGTTCATTACTATTATAGTAAGTAAATTTGTTTGGTAAAACTCACAATTCTATACAATGACTCAAGAATCGAAACTAACGGCGCCATCTTCTTGTCACGATGTCGTAAATGTTTTCCAAAGGGGGGAAATGCAGTCCCCAGTCTATAATACTTTTTAGTAAAGTCAATCAAATAAAATAGAGTTTGGAGTTGGTGGCCCCATACGTACATATGTATATAAATATAGGATGCTAAAATTAATGGGCTATTTTATTCCTATTTTTTTTCCATAATTTAGTCTACAAAGTAACTCATCTTTTTGCATGAATAGTCAAAAGAAAACCTAACTTGGTGTATTAAAATTTTTGAGCCAGCTTCGCTCGCTCCTAGGGACATTCTATATTCTTCAAACTCTGAAACTTTTGTACATACATACGTTGACAAAGCAACTCCCTATTTTTGTGAGAAAGTTCAAAAGACACTTAACCCACTTGTGTTATATATTATGTTCTGTGTACTAAACCGAGAATTTCGAGATTGGGTGCAAACAATTCTTGTCTGACTCGCTCTTGCATCGTGCATTCTTGCTTTTTGTGAATAGAGTATAATTCATTAATCAAAATTTATTTTTATTTATCTTAATTTTGACAAATGCCCACAATAACTGGGAAGCTGTTCGTCCGCGTCGTCAATATCATACTGGCGCTAAAATAGCCTTGTAACAGTTTAGTTGAGCTGTAGGATATTTAACACATGTCATTCGTGCACTGTCTGGCCAGGTCCATTCAAACCTGTGTGGTTTTTTCCTCAAAACACTATCTTAGACATTTGGATTTGACAAGTTATTTTGGTGTTTGTTCTCAGGGTAGTCGGATAGGAAAAACTAGTCAGTGTATAAATAATAGTCGATGTGAAAAAGTGTTCCTATTGACTTAATAAATATTAAATGGTAACTGTAAAGAAAATTTTTGGCGAGAAAAGAAGAAGCGTTGATTTTTTTTCATGCAAAATGCATTTTAAATAGTAGGTATAAAATAAAATAAATAAATAACAATTTCCTTTGAAAAGTTTTTCATAATTTGCTGAGTCTTTTTCTCAATTTCTGGAGTTAGCTTCCAGTCTAATCGGATCAAGCGACTGCCTCTGACCTCCACAGCCCAGATACTGGGTAATACGATATCCCTTGGTAAGGCTGAGTGTCTGACTTTTGGGCTTCTGACTAACCCGCAAATATTTTTTGAACTTTGAGTACCTATCAACTTTGAGTTAATAAAATAAACAAAACTTACATTTCCTGCAACAAAATCTGTTACTACAGCTACATTTTCATCGCACTGTCCGTCCTGTATGACTTGTCCCACACATGCACTTATTAGACAAAGGAAACTAAAAACTATTATTAACTTCGACATCTTGGGATCAGTATGTCCCGTCGCAACACAATCAAAATGCCGGTATATCCGTTAATTTATACAAAATGTTATCTACTACTTTTTTATCATTTCTTTAATCGCAAAAATCGTATTGCCCGATTCATAGATTGTTCCGCATTACTGATATGATTATTAAACTGACAAAATAGCTATGTTATAGGTTTATTATAAATATTGATAGAAATACTTAGGTTTTTCTATGGCAAGCTCTTCACACAGCGAGTTATCCATGTGAAGTGAATTTTGGTGTATTTTTATCGATTACAATCTCTCCCATGAAAGCTTCATAATTTCAGCTGAAGGACGTCGACTGCTGGATATAGGCCTCCCCAAAAAAATGGGGGGGGGGGGGGGGGGTTTGCCATAATCGCCACGCTTGGCAGGCGGGTTGGCGATCGTAGTATGGTAGTAAAATGCATAGAGAACGCGGGTACCCATTCTCTAGTAAGTCCCTTAGTCGCCAGCTACGGGATGAAATAGGATAGTGCTATTCTTTATGTCCGGCGCCACACAGAACAAATACTGGAAGTCCTAGCAATCGTTTAACTTACAATTTTAAGAAAAATCGCAGTTTTATTAGCCAGTTACTCCTTATAATGTATAATATCTGGTTGACCGAGCTTTGCTCGGTATTTTTTGGTAAATTGTGTTTAAAATAATAAGTTTATTTTGAAGTTGATTATCGATAAAGTTGGTCATTGAAAACACGAATAAAACGACATTTTATAAAAATGAATCCTAGCTAGATCTATATATCGCCCCCGAAACCCCCTGTATACTAAATTTCATGAAAATCGTTGGAGCTGTTTCCGAGATTCAGATTATATATATATATACAAGAATTGCTCGTTTAAAGATATAAGATACATATTTCAATTGCATAGGTATGCAGTAATGCATATAATGTTTTTTTTTTATTTGTATGATGTAAGTTCCTATTTTAAATAAACAATATCTGGATGACCGAGCTTTGCTCGGTATTTTTTGGTAAATTGTGTTTAAAATAATAAGTTTATGTTCAAGTTGATTATCTATAAAGTTGGTCATTAAAAACACGAATAAAACGACATTTTATAAAAATGAATCCTAGCTAGATCGATTTATCGCCCCCGCTCGTTTAAATGTGTAAGATTAATGAGTTCCTACCGTCTCTATTAGACGTATGGTAGTGGTGACACCGAGATAAAATTAGTCTTCTCGTTGTCCCCATCAATGAACACTATTGTCCTCTCCCGCTGTACCTATGTACAGCGGGATTGCTCTATTGAAGCGTGGCGGATCTGGCTAGAATGGGCAGTTCGCACGCTAATTTAGGTATTTCGTTCGTATTATAAAAACCAATACACATTTTGACAATGTAAAATGTATATGTTATTGAAAACATGTAAACTGGTATATTGGAAATGTAAGTTGGAACAACAAATTAACGGTTTTCCGATGTTTTCCTTAACCTGTGCTACATGGCTCTTTGCTAAATTTCAAGATTTTGATTCCCTCGTGAGCTTCATAAAATGATCATAAATGGCCGTATCTTTTTTAGGGTTCCGTTGCCAAATGGCAAAAAACGGAACCCTTATGGATTCGTCGTGTCTGTCTGTCTGTCTTTCCGTATATCACAGCCAACTTTCTCCGAAACTATAAGAGCTATGCTATTGAAACTTGGTAAGTAGATGTATTCTGTGAACCGCATTAAGATTTTCACTCAAAAATAGAAAAAAAAAACAATAAATTTTGGGGTTCCCCATACTTAGAACTGAATCGCAAAAGTTTTTTTTCATCAAACCCATACGTGTGGGGTATCTATGGTCTTCAAAAATGATATTGAGGTTTCTAAAATCATTTTTTTTATAAACTGAATAGTTTGCGCGAGAGACACTTCCAAAGTGGTAAATTGTGTCCCCCCCTGTAACTTCTAAAATAAGAGAATGATACAACTAAAAAATATATGATGTACATTACTATGTAAACTTCCACCGATAATTGGTTTGAATGAGATCTAGTAAGTAGTTTTTTTAATACGTCATAAATCGTAAACCGCAATTTACCTTCCAATGAAATAACTCAAAAAAAAAAAAAAAATTAACCATTTAATTTCATACACATAAACCTTATGCATAAGCCGTGAATACCTACAGGTTTGTATAGAATCCTCGGTGCGCGAGTCCGACTCGCACTAGGCCGGTTTTTTTTAACGTTAACATAGAAGAAGTTTGATTTTTTCACAGCTTCAAGGGACTGTAGACTTGAACAATATGGTTTTAATTTCAATTCGATATCTTTACGCGTTCCTAAGATAAAGGTTCTTGAAAGGCAGACGGACAGACAGACAGACAGACGGACAACAAAGTGATCCTATAAGGGTTTCATTTTTCCGTTTGAGGTACGTAGCCCTAAAAATCTTCCGTAATCAGAAACTACAAGTAATTAAGTTCGTAAAGTGTACAATTCATAGAGTGAGTCCTTAAATATCTTACTTATTAATGGCATAACTAAAGGTTAAGTATTACCGATGCAGCAAGGGATCACAGAGTAGTGGTATCAGCTCTGACTTAAATCAAATCAAATCAAATCAATTTATTGGCGAGGTAGGTCATAGGTTCGAACCCATAGACAGGTGGTTTACTTTGTGAAAATAATATAATTACCACTACTTTCATGAAGGTGAAGGAAAACATCGTGAGGAAACCGGCATTTCCTAGAATCAATAAATAGAAGACATGTGACATCTATACTAACCCGCACTGGTCCCACGTGGTAGATTATGGCCGGCTCCCTCTCACCGTGAAGAGGCCTGTGTCGATGTCGCAGCAAAGGGAACAATATAGGCTGATTGTAATGAAGAGATGAAACGAGCGTAATCAGTTATTTCGAAAATACCTCTGTGTGCCCTTACATATATTGGATAGTACCTACTTAAATCTATAAAATCGCTGGAAACGCCTGTATTAAATTAAATCCGCCTATTGTACAGTCACGATCATAAATATATTACTATGAACTCAGCAATAATGTCTGATTTCATGATTCATCCTCTAAGGAATGACGGAAAATATATTTGATAATTTGTGGAAGGCATACATACCTATGCATATAAGTGGCAGCAGAAATTATGTGACATCGAAGGCACACCAAAACTATCTGGTGAGGCGTGTGACGACAGAACATAGAATGTTCCATGAGCTTCAAATATGTGTGTCAATGCAGTAAAACTGGATATGATAGGCATCATAAACATCTGCTAATAGGAGGCTCTTGTGGTTTGCTTCCGAAACTAAGGGTATATATTAGTTTTTTCAATAACTTATTATTGAAAAAACTTAGCAGCGCTCGTACGCTACAATTATTTATTTTCCAAATAAGAGAATAGTAAATAGTTGTAAGGAAATTTTCTCCTGTTTAGTTTATTCTAAACTATTTTCATCGTAAAAAAGTCAAAGGCGATATTGTTCAAAACAGTTTTTCTAATATGACGGCCACGAGAACTTTTCCAAGTTACGAAGGGGCAAGGCGAAATAAATGAAGCCACCAATTTCCTAAACTCCCGGAAAGCTTTCCAGATTAAACTACCAAATGACTGAACTAGTACTCGTAATTCAGTCGCACGAAGGTTAAGCTATGCTTTGAAGTGAAATCATCAAATGACTTCTCCCGCTCTTCGTGTCAGACTTTTACTGACTAGAAACTGTCAGTGTCGCGCTTTTAGTTAGGTCCTTAACATATAAACAACCAACCAACCTACTATTTTTGTTATTACAGCCGTTTTCGTGAAATTGTTTCCAATGTACAAACATTTTGACCTTGATGATTTCATTCGTTAGGTGGTATCGATATTGATAGATAGATACCTTTAATCACACACGAACCGCAAATATCAAACACTTATTATTATGTTCATAATCATAATAATATTTGATGAAGGTTGATACTGCTGTTCAATTGATTGAAAAGAATATTTAATAAGAGAGAAAAAAATCCTTGACTCGGATTTTCTTTTTTTTGGAACGAAGTTCCTTATCGCGCATTGCAAAAGGGGGCTAGACGGAAAAAATTAAGACCAAAAGTTGTAACGACACTTTTTGCTATAGTTGTAAGCCGTGCGGCGTGCGCG
Source organism: Aporophyla lueneburgensis (assembly GCA_932294355.1). NCBI lineage: Eukaryota > Metazoa > Arthropoda > Insecta > Lepidoptera > Noctuidae > Aporophyla > Aporophyla lueneburgensis. The sequence continues at coordinate 24,537,499 of OW028749.1, forward strand.
TGTGTCTCTATCTGTCTCTCTCTCTCATAGAAAGCAAGCCAGTTATTTTCTTTTCGTCTTTCTATTTCGCATTGAACAGTGTGGTGTCGCGACGATTATTTAATCCAGCAGAATCAACAACAAAATATAATACTACCGTCGTTGCAGTTTTTTCAAGACATTTAAATAAAATAGAATCCCAATCATATGTTTCCTACTTCAGTTACGACAAGCCAATTATTAATGAAATTGAGCCGACTGATTAAGATAAATTGTTTTATATTACATTATATTTTGTAATAATAAAAAATATTATTATAACTTAAAAAAATAAAATTTTATTACAATTCCTTCACTAATTAATCGAAAGGAACTTCGTTCCATCCGGGTGTCACTTGACACCTCTCAAGTTTTTAACACTGTATGTAACGGAATCCTTGAACGTGTTTTGCACCACCTTTATAGGGTCAGATTAATTTGAAACTTTACACACTTATGAAGGGCCGATGACAATACAATAATTTCATAAATTTGACCATTATCCTGGCCAAGATAACCAGAATAGAAAAAAGGAAAAACCGAAAAAACGAGCTTGTAGCTAGCCGAACTAAAAAATTGAAAATAAATAATAGTTTAAAAAACTAAAGAACACGTTTTCATAGAAAATCAAACTAAAAAGTAGAAAATAATGGAAAAAAGTGTGGTGTGCTTTTTGAAGTATTTTTTAATTGATATCTATTTTCTATTTTGTACGATCTTTCGAATTTTGTGCCGTATGTCAGCGTAGTTTTCGAAGACAGTTTTTTTGCTATCCTGGTAACCCTGGCAAGGACAATGGCACAAATTTATGAAATTTTGCAAGACTGAAGATAAACCGAAGTTTTGCAAGGGGTCAAAAACATGTTCAAAATTTCCATTACATAGGCACATACTACCAACTACCATACAAACATACGTATGAAGCTAAAATAATAGCGTCTTAAAAATCATCAATTTAAAAAAAATCTTAATAAAACCGTATAGAAACGCAATTATTGTTGTTGAGCTGTCAAAATAAAAGCCTTTCCTTTTGTTAGTGTATTACGAAATTACCTACCTCGCTGGTCACTTCCTCGGTACAAGTGTCTTAGGTACAGTAATTGTTTTAGTACCCTAAGGTTTAATGTTGATTGCTCGTTATAAAGCGACAAGGTCTATTTGTCTATGTGACAGATAGATAACTTTAACCGTATCGCATTTCGGTCCAAAGATATAAAGCGATTATTTAACGTGGTCAATATTTGTGGTCCTCGGTGGTGCGTAAATGTATAAAAGAAATAAAATGTATTTAAAAACTAATTCGGAGCTGGCTAAAAAGTACAGATAATAACCAATAAAAATCTCAAAACCATAAAAATGTTTTGAACCTAATATCTCCATGCACGCCTCCTGCCGGAGGCTCTACACGGGGGTCGTGCGGTCCATGGCCCTCTACGGGACACCGGTGTGGGCGCCCTCATTGAGGCTGCGCCCAGCGCGCCGATTGAGTGCAGCCCAGAGGGTCATGGCCATCCCGCTAATCCGAGGATACCGCACGATCTCGTGCGAGGCGGCGAGCCTCACGCCACAATTGCGGCGGTAACTCCCCTCTTTGAGGAGTGGATAGAGAGGCGCCACGGCGTCCTCACCTTCCGCCTGACGCAGGTTCTCACCGGGCATGGGTGCTTCGGTGGGTTCCTGTTCAGGATAAAGCGGGAGGATACGTCCGGGTGTTTCCATTGCGAGGATCGTCTGGAGGACACGGTGGAGCATAAGGTGGAGGTGTGCCCTGCCTGGGCGGAGCACTGCCATGTCCTCGTGGAGGCGATTTGCGGCGGCGACCTCTCGCGTCCGGCCCTGGTGCGAGCCATGGTACGGAGCGAGAGGGAATGGGAAGCCGTCATCTCCTTCTGCGAAGCAGTAATGCTCGCGAAGGAGGAGGCTGGGCGCGTGAGGGAGTGGCAATCTCTGCGCCCTCACGTCCCTAGCCGCCGCAGGAGGAGACGCCCCGGGCGTCGGGAGTCGATTGCGGACTCCCGGCCACCGTAGGCGCGAGCTTGCGGGCGGCGAGCAATGGGTAGCTCGCCGCCCGGTAAGGACCAAGCTCGAGTCGACGGCGCGTAGTGTTCCACGCGCGCCTCAAAGAGATGTCAGCAGCAGTGAAGGGGTCTACTAGCACCGATGCCTGCCGGGGTCGCGTGATTGTTCGAAAGAGATACCGTGACCCTGGCACATGGGCAACTGATGGAACACGGGTGGGTTTTAGTCAGTAAAAGTCTGACACGCCCTCCCGCTCCGCCCAGAGCGGGAGGGCTGGAAAACCCACCCGTGTTCCTTCAGTTGCCCATGTGCCAGGGTCACGGTATCTCTTTCGAACAATCTCGCGACCCTGGCAGGAGGTGGTACGCTGGCTTTTGTATTCACTCATAAATAGATTTTTAAGGATTATTGTAATTTGTATAAAGGAAAACATCGTGAGGAAACCGGCATGTCCTAGAAACAAAAATTTGAAGACATGTGACATCAAGGTACCAATCCATACTGGGCCCGCGTGGTGGATTACGGCCCACTACCTCGCATCGAGAGGAGGCCTTTGTGCCAGCAGTGGAAAAATTATAGACTGATAATGTAAGCGTTCACTGATCATGATATTTTTAATTTTTGGGTAGGTTTACGGCAATAAGAGGCGACATATTAAACAATTTTGCTATTTGCATAAGATTTTGTAACGGCTACTGAAACTGCCACTATTGTATTTGCTCGGCACGAGAATTTTTATTCTTTTTGATGCAAGTTTTCTTAAAATGGTTTTTTTTTCATTTTTGATCATAATTACGGCCGATATGAGTCGATATCTTGAATTATTTTCTTACACGCAAAAAGATTTCGACACATTGTGAAAAATAGAGGGCCGCGTGCATACGCGTGCACGCGTAGTTTGACGTCATATGAAACTGATGTCCTGGTTATTAGGGTTCCGTAGCCAAATGGCAAAAACGGAACCCATATAGATTCGTCATGTCTGTCTGTCCGTCCGTATATCACAGCCACTTTTTCCGAAACTATAAGAGCTATGCTGTTGAAACTTGGTAAATAGATGTATTCTGTGAACCGCATTAAGATTTTCACACAAAAAAAGAAAAAAAAAAACAATAAATTTTGGGGTTCCTCGTACTTAAAACTGAAACTCAAGAATTTTTTTTTCATCAAACCCACTCCTGTGGGGTATTTATGCATAGGTCTTCAAAAATGATATTGAGGTTTCTAATGTAATTTTTTCTGAACTGAATAGTTTGCGCGAGAGACACTTCCAAAGTGGTAAAATGTGACCCCCCCCTGTAACTTCTAAAATAAGAGAATGGTAAAACTAAAAAAATATATGATGTACATTACCATGTAAACTTCCACCGTAAATTGGTTTGAACGAGATCTAGTAAGTAGTTTTTTTTAAATACTTCATAAATCGTAAAACGCAATTTACCTTTCATTCAAACAACTCAAATATAAAAAAAAACATTTAATTTCATAAACATAAACCTTATGCATAAACCGTGAATACCTACAGGTTTGTACGGAACCCTCGGTGCGCGAGTCCGACTCGTACTTGGCCGGTTTTTTTTACAAATTATACCTATTTTCTTCAATACTCATTCAATACACGAGCACCAAACATTTTGTCGTAATTAGCGGTTGAAATCTTACATATTTTTGTCGATCAGAAATATTGAACCAGTATACCGAGTAAAAAACGGTATTGCGGCAGCCCCAAGCGAAAATGGAGGGAAATACCTGAAAATTAAAATGACTACATTGTTACAATTCTGTCTTGCTTTGGTTTATAGTTTATTCGAGACAGCCAAGCGGTTAGTCGACTCTCCACGTAAGCGTTGGCCTAGTTTTTGGGCAAAGAATCAGCATCGCCATACAACGTGGCAATGCTGCCAGCCTCTCGGGCACTTTTACCATTGACATAGATGCGAACGAGTTTTTTGATACCCTGTAATTATTATTTTCTTTCTGTTATTACATACATGTACATCATCAGTAGCCTATAATGTTCCCTTTGTTGGGACACAGGCCTCCTCTCGGTGAGAGGGAGTGGGCCATAATCCACCACGCGGGCCCATTGCGGGTTGATACATGTACATTGATAATTATTGATATCGATACCGGAAATTTCAATTGTCGTAAAGGACATTTTGCCGAAAATGAGTTATATATATATTTGGAATCAGCGTCGCAAGCTCTATCGATTGGTATATTTAAAAAAATTCTATCTTTAAAAAAAAGCCCCTTACGACCTGGCTTTCCAACAGCTCTAGCGCGATTTTTTATACTATTTGGGATGTATCGTAAAAATAATTTCCAATAGGGGAGCGTAAAGTCATGTTTTAATTATTTAAGAGGTCGTAATCCTCATTTTTGCATTAAACTTTTTATACGACATTCTTAACCACATAATAAAGATATAGTCTTAACCCTTACGACCAAATCTATGCTTTGTTTTAACTTACGTAATTAGGGCGTAAAGGACGTTTGCAATGTGTCTGGTATACATACCTTTATGTAATATTAACGTATGGAACCTCCACGCTTGAGAACAAAAAGTTTTAAGTTTTTTTTTTGTATGGGTGAAAACACTTAAAGTTAATTTATTTGAAACTGAATGGAACTGAAGGGCTGATGCTCACAAGAGGTATTGTACCATACACGGCGATCAAGGTGACATCAAATTCATATACCTTTCAGTGCCGCTTCGCGCGTACCAAATTTTTTGAATTTTCGATACGTGATTTTTCAAATCTTTGACATGGTCAAACGAAGTTGAGCATCGATTTACTTGTACTGTCGTTAGTTAATAGCTTATTAATGACTTTTTTAATGAGAATAATTAAATACGATATTGATCAAATACTTTTTTTTTACAAAATTGCATAATCAGTCATAATCACGCTGATTAACAAGTGACTAAAAACTGATGTTACTAAGTCCTTCATTTGTTAATCACCGTGACTATGGCTGAGTTATAATGACACGCCCTTCCGCTCCGCCCAGAGCGGGAGACGTCATTTGATGATTTCCCAAACACAAAAAAAGACCTCTAACTTATTCATTTCCGTAGGAGTTGCTTTAGTAGTCGGAGTCGGAGATGAGGTATTTGATAGATGGGAAGTGATTTTGCCATCAGTCATGGTCGTAGGCATCGAGTGCTTAACAGAATGGCCTCCCATAATAGAAGGCTGCAGGTCTTCAATCTCGTTTCCAATCGTAGCCTGTTCTTCAACTATGTTCAACCTGTTTTCGTTTGAAAACTTAAAATATAATGGTCTGCAGAACATTGTGAAAGATGGCTCTGGATTCTCCCATATCACTTCTTCGCCACAAACTAAGCGCAGGGGCTCAAACGAACATATAAAAATGCTAGAATCGTCATCCTCTGCCAAAGTTTGCTTATGCAAACTTTGCCCTGAAGCACCAACAAAACCCCACTTGAATATAAGTATACATTCTTTGCCATGCAGTGAAGATTCTACACGAAAAAATATTCCAAGTCTAGCCACAGTTTTGTTCAAAATAGCTTGAAGTTTTACTTTAACCCCTCTTTCCGTGACTTCTATAGCATCTTTTGGCGGATAGCAGTTCTTCTTCGCTTCAAGGATAGCTGTATAAGAAGGATACAATGGTATTCCTTATTCTTTTGCACAATATATTAATGTTATATACTGCCACTTCGAAAGCTTCAATGAGGTCAAAATTAGAGCTTAAAGCTTTATCAGCAGAATATATGGGCATAGTTTTCTATGCCTTTAACAATTCCTTTATCTTTGTAGCTTCTTCAGGATGCTCCGAGACTAGTTTAATGATATCTGCTACATTCTTATTTTGTGCTTTTAAACCAGTTGCATGAGCATGACTTTCAGTTCTGTACGTTAGGAGCTCTTCCACTCTTCTGTAGCGGGCTTAGCTTCACAAATGGTTTTCTTGGACTCACAACTGATGTTGATGTTCCAACACTGCACGTTTCCGGTCCACAGGATGTTGATGCACCCTCATTTATAGCGAAGTCAGAACTGGAACATGGTTGCTTTTCTACTAACACCATAGAAGGGGTTATCTTTCCCTCACGACCTCAGGCCATTTTATGTCCTTTTGCAGCTATGTCTCATACTTTTTGATGAATGTACGTCTCGTGCGATTACGCGAGATCCATTTGTTCCTCAACGAGCACACATAAGTCTGACAGAATTGTTTCAATTCGTTCTTTTCATTTTTGACAAATCAACTTTATTCGCAAAAACTTCAAATAACATTTGAGGTTGTTAAAAAAACTGGTGTTTGCCACAAACAGGAAAATGTCCAAATTGGTAACAAAACCTTCCATCACAACATAATAAAATTATAAATATAACGTAATAGCGGAAAACATTTTGTTTAAATTTTGAATTCCTATTAGAACAATATTTTTACTACTTTTTTACTAAATATTTGAATAATAAATAAAAAATATTTTAATTTCACTTGTTTTTACTACATATTGTAGGTATTTCTATTCAAAACTTTAGGTTTTTTTTTTCCTTTTACCCCCTTAGTCTCTGGTTTAATTGACCTGTACTATCCAATGATAATCAAGATTAGTCCTTTACGACACATCTGACTTTATCTTAACCAATTTTTCGTGGCTGTAAAGTACTTCAGTTAATTTTTTTTGGGCTGTAAAGGACTCTCATTTTCGTCAATAATTATGTTTGGTTTATTTTATTATTTTTAATGGATAGAACACGAAAAAATAGTGAGGGTTTCTTTTGACATCATGAATATAGTAGTTTGTTTGAAAAAGATATAAGTCAAAAACAATATTTTTTTTTGTTTTTTGGCTCTACTGAAAACTCGTGTTTTGTCCTTTACGACAATTGAAATTTCCGGTATCGATATTATTTTATGTCTCTTAGTATATTTATAACATGTACGTATTGCGCAATAAAGTCGGTCAGATAAATAGGTCCTTAATAAAACAAAGTCTATGAAATATGTTCGTTGACAGAATAATGTCATAATGATTCTATTACAACAAGGCGGACACTTAAAATCGTACCTATAGCATTAAGAAAAAAAGACGTGGTGGCAAAAATTTAAAACAGTATGTTAAGATGACTAAATCGGTCATGTTGAGAAGATGCGGAACGTTGGTGACCTTATGGGCGATGTTTGTCAGAAAGGTCAGGTGCGTAGTACCTACTCGCAACCGGTGTGCGTGTATGAATACATCTATGAACGTAAATGAGGCAGAAAGAGTATGAAGGGATCGTAGCAGGTAGCGTTCTGTAGTTTCTGCCTACCCCCATGGGAACAGGGGGAGTTACGTATGTATGTGCATGTGTAGGTACTATGAATTCATATTTCGTATAAATTGTTTTTTTTCCATCATGTTAAGTTCGTTTCCTGTTGCTTGTCTTATCTTCGTATGACGAATGTTTAAAATATGTGTGAATTCAGTTTGTTATTTCACATTCAACATTTGATATGTGGCTGAAGATCCTGTTTATATTTTCAAGGTTGCAAGATCTTAAAGTACCGGAATACGTAGAGTTGGAAGGCCACCAACAAGGTGGACCGATGACCTTGTGAAGGCCGCAGGAATCCGCTGGATGCGGGAAGCACAAAACCGGTCGAAGTGGCGGAGCTTGGGGGAGGCCTATGTCCAGCAGTGGACGTCTTTCGGCTGAAATGATGATGATGATGATGATCTGGAAAACATACCTGAGGGGTACTTGCGTAATACATTATCAGTAGGAATCCCTTTCATTTCGACAGTACCGCAACATTAATGGCGTTGTTTACGTTGCTAAGCAAACAATTTTTTCGAACATAATATGTTCATATTATGAAGATATAGAATGGATTAGCAATAAGCTTTAAAATTATTCAGATTCTGATTAATAGTATGTTACGCAACTGCTGCTGTTTGGCATGTGAATAAAAAATAGTTATTTGTTATACAAGAGTGCAAAGTTGCTTTTTAACCGCGTGCTCAATTTTGATGACCGAGCAAGCGAAGGATTCTAAAATTGAATCACGAGCGCAGCGAGTGATTCAAAATTAGAATCCTGAGCGTTAGCGAGGGAATCAAAAGAGCACGAGGTGAAAAATCTTTGCACTCGAGTGCAACACGTAACTTTTCATTCCACCTCAGCGAGGAAAGAGTATTTTTAATCTTCAATATCTGAGTGGAAAAGCCTATCACAAACTTAGTGCACACGATGTTCTAAATTCAATTTACTTTATCCTCTAGAGAATAAAAACGGCTTTTCCACTCAGATATTGAAGATTAAAAATACTCTTTCCGAGATGGTGGGATGAAAAAACTTTGTAATTCTAATTTATATACCTATTATACTTACCTATATATTAAATCTAAGATAACGTAGAATCACCTCTGTATTTCACGAAGAGGCATGTAGATGTGTACCTTTACCACCAATGCCACGTGGTAGCTAAGGTATCAATATCGTATTGGAATATTATTTTGTTTCATGCTTTTTAGCTCAGCTGCTGAAGCTGCTGTGACAGACAGACACACTAAGTCGCTCTTGGGTTCGTTTTTACCATTTTGGTAAGGAACCTCAAAAATAAAAGTAGTAGGTATGTGTGATGCATACTGAAACGCATATGTAAAGTATTTTAATTACTGCTAGGTGTCTAAAATACGGTTACCTACTTGAAGTAAAGAGATATGATTTTAAAATAATTATGAAACAATTATGAAAAAGTTGGTAAATAAACTGTTCCGCTGGTGTTTTTCCTTTTGCGTATAACTGTAGTAAACGAGTCACAAAATGATATCTTTTTATCGTTAATTACATTAATCGCATGTTATCTACAATCTAATAACGTGAGTGCCGGTTGAGCCAACAACGGATATAGCTAGTTTCCTTGTGTGTCATCACATCATTTGTAACTACCTATACTTGCTAGTTGTAAACTAAAATGAAATATGACCTTGTGCAGAAGGATCTTAATCGATGTGGGGTTTTGAAAACATATTACAGTCAGAATCCCGAAAGTAGGACAACCAGGTGCAGCACAAGTCTTATCAATTTTGTTTTAGGATATCGTGTTACCTAGTAACCTGGTTTTGGAGGTCTCAGATAGTCAGTCGCTCCATTTAAATACTGGTTAGACTGGGAGCTGACCGCAATGTAGTTAGGTAATAACTAGACAGATGATGATGTAGTCTTGAACCATCATCGAGAAACGAGATTATTGGAACCGAACATGACGTCCCGGTGTTGGCGGCCGTTAGTACACCGCGACGGAATTTGATGGTTCGGTTTATTTGATAGACAAAACAAAAGCCGGGTGCACGGTACCTATACTATGGCACTGTGTGGACAAAATCAAACGCATTTTGTATTGCCGGCACAGGAGCCCATCACAATCTCGGGCCGAGGTCTAGCGCTCGCGGCAAACTACTCGAAACCGGGATGAAGAAACTGTAATGGACACGCGGCCATAGTTAATGAATATATCGCATTTTGGTGCCGTCATCTCGTTTTCAGTGACCGCTGCGGTATACAAACGCATTAAAATATAGTTTCGCTGTCTGTTTTGTTCTTTACAGCCGTACACTCATTTTTTAACCCCTACGCAAAAATAGTGGCGTTGTAAGTTTGAGCGCAATGTGTGTCTGTCACCGTAGCTCATAAACGGGAGAACCGATTTGGGTGCAGTTTTTTTAAATTTAAATGTTGGCTTTCTGGCTGTGGTTCTTAGTCATGTTCGGACGTAGGCCTCCGCGAAGCTCCGCCACTTCGACCGATTAAAGTTTGTAAAATAAGATTTTTATATAAACAAATTTCAGCCTCTTCACCCTCTCAAGGGTACATTTTCGTAAAGTCCTTTTTTAGAGCAGCCTTTAAACTATAACAACGACAATGCTTGCAAGAAAAAAAAAACTATTAAAACCGAGTATGTCATTGGAATTAATGTGTTATCGAATATTGTGCAATGCATATTAAAAAAGATATCATTATATTGTTCATTAGAGTCATCATTGGGCGACAAACGTAGTAATTTACTCGAAAGTTTAGTTTTAGGGTTCACAGTGAATATGTTCTTTTGTAACTATTTTGTTTATTATTGAAATAGTCATCAATTATCTGAGTCTAACAAGTAAATATGTTTTTATGGGTTGGTTTATCATCTCTATAAATGTTATGTAGGCATGTGGCACTAGTAGCAGTTATTCTAGTGGACTCCGAAAATTGTTTAGCAAGATTATATGACTGAATCAAACTTATAATTTTAGTACTTAACCTGATGATAACTTTGTTTGAATTACAGATTTTTGGCAATACTTCATCCATAAACCTTTTCAAAACAATCATACAATCCTGAAAGAGGTCTGTACTCAGTATAATGGTTTACTCCAATTCTAAATACGCTATTTCTATAGAAAGGCTCAATAGGCACAAAATATCCTTACGGTCTTTAAATTCAAGCGGGTTATTTACTTAAATTATTGAGCAATTACTCTGCTTAATAATCTGCCAAATCGGTGATTACTAAACTTGAACATGAACTGGTGGGTTTTAATTGTTCTGTCATACAAAGAATCTTGTTACAATTCAGGAAAAAATCTACTTCTAAATCTCTCTACAAAATCCCTTGAATGTTTTGATGCACCAGGTTGATATATTACTATATTATTCTTTTACACTTTCATTTGCCATCCTTAAATATTTGCAAGAAGTTGCCTCTATCGTCTAAATTTTTAATTTAAATGAAAATTAATATCATTAGTTGTTGCTAAATGTTATATTTTATTTTCTTTCAATTTATTTAAACATAATCATGCGAAGTAACATCGTCACCCTTAACTTATTCAACAATTTATTGAATTATTTATGAGAAAGCCTAAAAGCATGATCCTTTATTGGAATAACGGCTTCCCGTAGGTTTCATTACCGTCCAATTTCAGTTCCGTTCTAAGTGTGTTTTGCAAACAAACATATTAACATTCTTTCACTTTTAATCTTCTAAGCTTTCTGCTAACTGTAATAATCTTAGATATCAGTATATCTAAGATTATTACAGTTGATATTACCTTTTGCGTCATTTAAAGTCTGGCTAAGGAATAGATAGATATATGTATCCTTCTATTCTGTTTTTATATAAGTAGTATCTATTCATACACGAAATATTTTAAGGAGTACACCTGTAGGTGGTAAAGAAGCTATACCAACGAAAAAAAAAAATTTTCTAAGAGTTTTTTTTTTGTAAATTTAATATTTATAAATTATTTGACGCACATAAGAAATATTGGCTCCTTCTTATGTTTTACGGCCCGAGACACCGCGGCCATGCTCGTGCCGTCCAGTCGTCGCCCTCGCAGCGTCAGGCGGGCCATTCATAGAATTTAGAGTAAAGGTTTTATGCAAAACGTCTCAAGCAGTTTTAAAATTATAATAATTACGGAAATTCAAAAACGCTTAGATAAAAATTTTCTTTTTGCTTCTATAGCTTCTTTACCACCTACAGGAGTACCCCTTAAAATATTTCGTGCATGAATAGGTACACCTTATATATGTAATTCACATATTTTAATTTGGGCTATGGGCAGGAGAGTGATGATAGTAGGTATATCTAGAGTCGAGGCGTTTCCATATACAAAAATGAAAAAAAAATAGACACAATTAGTAGAATAGTAGTAAAATAGAAACAAGAAGGGTAAAGCGGTTTACACACCATGAATATAATGCAAAATATAATATTACAGTTTGTTCGTAATTTGCTACTGGATATAAGCCTCTCCTATGCTGCGCCACAACACTATGTCTTCCGATAAAAAGAGACATATGGAAGACAATAAAAATATATTGAAATAAAAGAGATAGTTAGCTAAATTAATCTTAAGATAAATAACAGGATGTAGAGCATCCTTGTTTATCTTTATATTTTTATATACATTTGTTTTTAGGGTTCCGTTGCCAAATGGCAAAAAACGGAACCCTTATAGATTCGTCATGTCTGTCTGTCTGTCTGTCTGTCTGTCTGTCTGTCTGTCTGTCTGTCCGTCCGTATGTCACAGCCATTTTATTCCGAAACTATAAGAGCTATGCTGTTGAAACTTGGTAAGTAGGTGTATTCTGTGAACCGCATTAAGATTTTCACACTAAAATAGAAAAAAAACAATAAATTTTGGGGTTCCCCATACATAGAACTGAAACTCAAAAATGCTTTTTTTCATCAAACCCATACGTGTGGGGTATCTATGAATAGGTCTTCAAAATTGGTAATGAGGTTTCTATTATCATTTTTTTCTAAACTGAATAGTTTGCGCGAGAGACACTTCCAAAGTGGTAAAATGTGTGTCCCCCCCCCCGTAACTTCTAAAATAAGAGAATGACAAAACTAAAAAAAATATATGATGTACATTACCATGTAAACTACCAACGAAAATTGGTTTGAACGAGATCGAGTGAGTAGTTTTTTTTTAAAACGTCATAAATCGTAAACCGCAATTTACCTTACATTCAATCAACTGAAATATAAAAATTAAAAAATATTTATATTTTTAACCGAAAATACCTACAGGTTTGTACGGAACCCTCGGTGCGCGAGTCCGACTCGCACTTGGCCGGTTTTTATAGTTCTTTTCACGTAGAGTAGTAGAAAATAATGGAAAAAAAAAGCGTGGGGTGGTATTTTTTATTGATATCAAGCATCCCACGCTTTTTTTCCATTATTTTCTACTTTTTAGTTTGATTTTCTATGGAAGCGTGTTTTTTACTTTTTTTAAACTATTATTTATTTTCTATTTTTTAGGGTGTTTCGAATTTCGTCACGTATGTCAGCGTAGTTTGTGACGTATGTCAGCGTAGATTTTTTGCTGTCCTGGTAACCTTGGCAAGGATAATGGCAGATGTTCAGTTGGCTAGTTCTAGTGCTGTCGTTTTGTGGAAGGATCGACCAGACGTCACGTAAGTTAATTAATTGATATTATATCCTAATTATTGCCTATTATGACAATGTTGTTGTACTGTTTATAGTGTTGCCAATATTGCTAATGTTTTAAATCCTATAAATGGAATATTCATATTCTTTTCCTAGATATTATTGTTATATTTTGATTATATTGATATTATTCTGAGTTCTCTTGGACAATGGTCCAAGAGATAGAATTAATGTATTTAAGATAATGATAATATATGGCAATGTGTTGATATAATACTTGAATACTGTTTCCATGGAGTTTCTTGTCCTTCTTCTCCATGAAGACTAGACTAGACTAGTTTTGGAACGGACGACTAGCTTTCTGATTAATTGCAAATTAATTGATAATTAGTACATATATATACACTTATAGTTATATACTGCTTAATATAACACGCACGTGGAGCACTACGCCCCGTCGACCCGAGCTCGGTCCTTACCGGGCGGCGAGCTACCCATTGCTCGCCGCCCGCAAGTTTGCGCCTACGGTGGCTGGGAGTCCGCAATCGACTCCCGACGCGTCGTCCGGGGCGTCTCCTCCTGCGGCGGCTAGGGACGTGAGGGCGCAGAGACTGCCACTCCCTCACGCGCCCCGCCTCCTCCTTCGCGAGCATTACTGCTTCGCAGAAGGAGGTGACGGCTTCCCATGCCCTCTCACTCCATTCCATGGCTTGCACCAGGGCCGGACGCGAGAGGTCACCGCCGCCGATCGCCTCCACGAGGACACGGCGGTGCTCCGCCCAGGCAGGGCACACCTCCACCGTATGCTCCACCGTGTACTCCAGACGATCTTCACAATGGAAATACCCGGGCGTTTCCTCCCGCTTTATTCTGAACAGGAACCCACCGAAGCACCCATGCCCGGTGAGAACCTGCGTCAGGTGGAAGGTGAGGACGCCGTGGCGCCTCTCTATCCACTCCTCAAAGAGGGGACTTACCGCCGCAATCCCCTGACCCTTTCCGTCGCATCGCAGCCTGCCAGTTTTCATCCATTTTTTTGTTGCTGCTCCGCTCCTTTTGATTGTAGTGTCTTTTAGTGGGGGGTTAAAAAGAGACAAAAAGTAGCCTATGTCACTCTCCATCCCTTCAACTATCTCCACTTAAAAAATCACGTCAATTCGTCGCTCCGTTTTGCCGTGAAAGACGGACAAACAGACACACACATTTTCCCATTTATAATATTAGTATGGATAGTATTGTCATTGGTCTTTGACAGGTGTGCAAAGTTTGAATGAAATCTGGTCGTTTAAAGTGGGTCAAAATCGCGCTTTAAGGAGTCGGTTACAAACAAACATACAAGTGAAGCTAATATAAAGCGTGTAAAAAGGATTAATGGGTAACCTTTACTAAACCGTAAAGTGTGAGATACTTTATTCATGAGTGAAATAAAAATATTGCTTCTAACGTGCTTGTTACTAACTCTTCTGAGTAATGTGTTGGTAAAAAGCACCGTTTATATTATGAAAGGCGTTATTTTTATTACCTGCAATTGTTTGCATGGCGTCTTAGTAAACTTAAAGAAGAACGAAAAAGCGAAAAAAGTAGATGGCCAATATGGAGTTTTGGTTGATTTAGTAGTTGTTAATCTTCAGCTTAATAAGGGCGAAGAGTTAGTTTGTTGGAACGCTCTTATCTCTGTTTTCTGTGCTAATTCTTATGTTGTCTTCTAACCAGATATTCCGATTTGTACTTCTAGATGCAAGGTGGAGGTCGGGCCCACTGTCCCAGTGAGATGTCACGTAGGTCTAGCAATACACAGTAAGTTTTGGATGCGCTTCATTGCAAAAACTGAACAGTCAGTACAAGCGGGCGAAACGTGTGGTTCTGAAGACAGGGTTGGAGAATGAGGCACTCGCGATAAATTATATCGTAACTAGCTTTTGCCAGCGGCTTCGCCCGCGTGGAGGTCGGAAAATATCCCGCGGGAACATACTACCGGGATAAAAAGTAGCCATGTCCTTTCTCAGGCTCTAAACTATCTGTGTACCAAATTTCATTTAAATCGGTTCAGTAGTTTTAGCAGGAAAGCGAGACAGACAGACAGACAGACAGACCGACAGACAGAGTTACTTTTGCGTTTATAATATTAGTTTGGATTTATACGTGTGAGGTTGGTTTAGATAGTAAAGGAAGCGGGACTTAATTTGGCGTATTCTTTCCAGGACGTAAAATGAAGGGTGAAGTTAATTACGTATTTATAAAAAAAAACAGATGTTTTTGCGTGAATAAGCAAACAAACTTTCACATATTAGTAGGATAGGATTATTAGTTGGAAAAACGCTTGGAAAGCCGTTTCATAAAATGCTGGATTGTGGGCATTTTGAGATCTCAGATGAAAATTGTCATTCCAGACCATTTTTATTTGTGGGTGGTATGATCATCAAATGACGTCTCCCACTCTGGGCGGAGCATGAGGGCGTGTCAGGCTTTTACTGACTAAAACCCCCCGTATTTTTTCAGTTGCATTTATTGCATTTATTCGGACTGCATCTCCCTCGCACACTCTACCTACTCCTTTGCGAACATTACTGCTTTGCAGAAGGAGTTGACGCCTCCCATGCCCTCTCGCTCCATACCATAACTTGCACTAGGGCCGGACGCGAGAGATCGCCGCTGCCGATTTCCTCCATGAGGACACGGTGATGCTCCGCCCAGGCAGGGCAGACCTCCACCGTATGCTCCTCCGTGCCCTCCAGCCTCCAGGCAATCCACGCAATGGTAACACCCAGGCATTTCCTCCCACCTTATCCTGAACAGGATCCTATCGAAGCAGTCATTGCCGACCATGGCTTCCGTAACCTTTATAAGGACTCGGCTTCGACGGGTCTGCATCCTACGGAGATGGTAGGGTTTAGCTTGTGCGAAAACGATGGACGCAAAAGTCATGATGGAGCGGATAACCACGGTGTTAATGCACAATTAGAATCTAAGGGACAGTTTGCTGCGGGCGGTTAAGTTGAAGTGGAGCCTACTGAGAACGAAGGCGGCGCGCGAACGAGCCGTCTTTATGTGCTCTTAGAAAGTTAGGTAATGGTCAAGGATCACACCTCAATATGATATTTGGGTCTCTTCTCTCAAGGTATCAGCTTATTATATATGAGGTTGAACTCAATACATGAGGTTCGTGCTGAATTCATGGTAAGTCAACGTTCACATGTACGTAAAACTATTGGGGTGGAATTTTATGGCACTCAGTGTTTGCACCGAGCATTCATTTTCAAGTTTAGGGCGCCAAGCAGTGCGTTGAAGATCCGGAATACATCCGTGTCCACGTCGACTAACACACATCGATGTCCCTACCACCCTTTATTATATTTATTATTAATTCTATAGCAGGGGTGTATTACGTATAGTTTTTGGGATTGAAAAAGTCTAAATCACGAATGAAAAAATTACCCACGAAAAATGTGCACATTGTACACAATTGTCGTGGGTATTTTTTCATGCGAGGCATTTTCATAGTTTTTAGTACATTGGCGGCGGAAATAAAGTACTAAAAATCTAAAATGGCGGCTGTCACAAGAGGTGGACATAAATAACTTGCAAGTAGGTCTTGCGAGGGGCAAGCAACCTATCCAACATCGTTTATAGAGAAGCCTTTTCTTAATGATGACAAATTTTTGAGATATTGATAATTTTGTGCATTTTTTGCTTGTTGTCTGCACAATTTTTCAACAAACGTGTTCCTTGTTCACCATAATAACGCTTTAACTGGCTACCAGAGAGGCAGTCGATTTATTGACTACGGGTGGTGCACAGACAATGAGTCCCTAGTGAAGTGCGTGGCCTTGATTTTGATTTATTCTCAAAAATCAAACTGATACTTCATCGCATTGACATTACGAACTCCGAAGATGCAGTGACTGTATTGAAAAGGGCTGTGGTAGGAAAACCCAGGTAAAGCGTTCCCACGAAACATTGATAGCGTCCTGTTTACTCCATTCTTAGTTTAAAAACCATACAACCCGTATAAAAGTATCCTCTTGAACTTAGTTCAAGGAGATAAGGTTCTTTTAAATGGGTTCATTATGTAGTTCCTATCATGCTAATGAAACATGGCTTAAGTCAATAAAACACAAATCATAGGTTTTTTAAACAAGAATAATATTATATTTTCATTAAAAATAAAAGTAATTTATGTCACACATTTATGACAATAAGTTTACATGATCGTTAAAAATAGCACTTAACAAATCTAACCTAGAGTTTTGAGTGATTGTTTATTATTTACCAGACTAAATGTAATACAGTACATACAAATATCAGAATAATACTGTTCTTGATAGAGAATGCTGAACTGGGCTCTGCACATTCTTCGGATTGTGAGATACGTTTAAAGTATGATTCATATAGCTCGGGTCGTTCCTCAATCAGGTCCTCGATAGCAGCGTTGCCAGCTTCCGTCATTGTCCTTCCACGACTCAACTGCCAGGCACCAACTGAGTAAATAGATGAAAATATTTATTTGCATAGGTCCACACTACAAGTCGTGTATTCCATGGGACTTTCAAAAATCTTTCCGTAGTGCTCACTTTTGTTGCATAAAATTAAGTTTCTAGACGAAGTGATTTAGGTTGAGTGTTGTCAATCAGTGGGTGAATTTAATATTTTAATTAAGTAAATAGTTCGTCCTCATTTTGTAAAGACAAAATTCTGAAATGAAAATAAGAAGGATGAACTCAATACCTTGTCTTTGATTGCTATTTATATTTTCGCAACTGTAAGCTAGTGCGTATCCATCGTAGTCGGTCGCCAAAATGTAGATCGTTGTCTCTGTCCTTTCTCCGTCTATAATAATAAAATGATATGTTGTAAATAAAAACAGTAAAAGGCGATTTTTGTACAAAAACCACCATATTAATTCTTTTGAAAAAAGTGAACTGACGAGTAAAAATCTGTCATTATGTAAGACGGTCATTTATTGGAACTCCAACAGAGCCTGTACAACTTGACGGCGCGTAGTGTTCCACGCGCGCCTCAAAGAGATGTCAGCAGCAGTGTAGGGGTCTACTAGGACCGATGCCTGCCGGGGTCGCGTGATTGTTCGAAAGAGATACCGTGACCCTGGCACATGGGCAACTGATGGAACACGGGTGGGTTTTAGTCAGTAAAAGTCTGACACGCCCTCCCGCTCCGCCCAGAGCGGGAGAAGTCATTTGATGATTTCCCATCCAAAAAAAAAAAGGCTGTACAACTTTGTACGCAACTATGGAACATCATATACTTTTAATTTAGGTAGGTATAGTAAGATTGACAATGTACAAATATTAAAAAACATAACATGAAAATCATATTCCTTTTCAGATTTTCTTGTTATGTCTTTTTTCACGAAGTGAATTATGTAGATAACGGATGAATAATAACAATACACAGAAATGACTTATTAAACAAAAAAGACAACAAATAAAAATAACAAAATATTACGACTATATATATATTAAAAAAATATGTTATTTACCTTCAGAATCACCCATTACTAAAGAAAATATTCCTCTTCCATCATTCGAACTGAGTTGTCCCGAACCTTTTGTGGTCAATAAATCGTCATCAACGACTTCGAAGGAAAGTACTTCAATGTCTCTTGTATTTTCGTCGAATGACAATCTAGTACCAACACAGGAACTGTCTCCAACTGCGTCGTATCTTTTAATCTGATACCAGGAATTGTTTGCGAACTGTAAAAAAGAAACGTAGATGAAAATGAACATTAATCTTTTATGTTATACCTTTAAACGAGCAATTCTTGTATATATATATATATATGTATATATAATCTGAATCTCGGAAACGGCTCAAACGATTTTTATGAAATTTAGTATACAGGGGGTTTCGGGGGCGATAAATCGATCTAGCTAGGATTCATTTTTATAAAATGTCTTTTTATTCGTGTTTTCAGTGACCAACTTTATCGATAATGAACTTGAACGTAAACTTATTATTTTCAATACAATTTACCAAAAAATACCGAGCAATGCTCGGTCAACCAGATATTGGTTGGTAACGTGACAAATTAATTTCTAAATCGAATTTTAACAGTGCATATTATCGCGTCTCTCAATGTTTTGCTGAAGTTATCAGATCCACGCGTGATGTTTGTTGCTAGGCTTTGCAGGACCTCACTGAACATATAATGTGTGTGTTTCTGTTACTTAATGTTTGAGCATAACATCGTGTGTTTCTAAGATACTTCACCCATGTTAGTGCATACAGAAAGTGAATGAATAGGAATCCAAATATTATCTTACTCTAGCCACGTTGAAGGACTCCACTGCAGAAATCGCACTGTCGCACTGACCAGGGATTATGACTCTATCCCCAGTTTGTGTAGGGTAGTGGAAGCAAGCTTGATCTGTATGATGTGTGTCCTGGTAATAATCTTGTTTGAGACCTTGTGTCGTTCCGATGACGCCATTTATGATGCTAATAGCGTTGTCACTTAGTTCTGTGTTTCGACTTAGTTTCCAACTGCCAACTGTGAAGGTAGTTTGAGAAATTAGCTTTTTCAAAGAAACATTGGGCGGACATAAATATAAATTATAAAAAAAATAAGTGCTTTACCTCGTCGGGAGTTCGAAGAAGGTATATCGGAGCACGAGTATAAAAGAGCAAAGCTGGTATAGTCGGTTGCGAGCACGTGGTAATCAGTATAAGATGAGGCTGAAAAAAAAATACAAATGTGGGTAGGTATTTATTTAAAAATGCTATAACTACCTAGCTTGATTTAAGTAAAAAAAAAATGATTGGGTGTACATTTTCCTATTCTCTAATTAATAGTGAAGGCATGAAATTCGTTTATAAGGATTCCCGTTGCAGTAACCATATTACATTAAAAAAAAAATTAACAAAAAATTAAACCGCCGAAAAAACTGAAAAGCAAAAAATAATAAACCTTAAAATTTTGCTTTTCAGTTTTATCGGCGGTTTAATTTTTTGTTAAAAAGTTTTTATTTTAATTTTTTTGTGGCTTGAATGTATTAATAATACTTGGCAAGGTATACCCCATCCAATGAAAAAAGAATTATCAAAATTGGACTACTCTGTATAAAGTTATGCGTGGTTATACATTACAATCAGTGAGTGAACAATCAATCATCCCCTATTTTCCGACCCTTAGGGTTCGATTTTGTCTTCCAAATTTATATGGGACCACTTTGGGAGTATACCCTTTCCAATAAAAAAAGAATTATCACAATCGGACTACCATGTACAAAGTTATGCGTGGTCATACATAAAAAAAAAATACGTGTCGAATTGATAACCTCCTCCTTTTTTTTCGTCGGTTAAAAATGTACAGACGCCAACCATAGAGCAACACGGACCAGAGGGGAGTAGCCATACGCAGGCGTTCCCCTCTGTCAAAGTACAAGTCCACGCGGTCCTATGCGTATAATAAAACTAGTTGCAGCCGCACTGCTCGGTAGACTAAATCTAGTTGCGCGACTAAATTGATGTCCTACAAAAATGACGAATTGTTCTGTATTTTGCTGCAAAAAGAGATCTGCCACGTCAAATTTACAATAAGATGGCGTTACCTTTCATATGTAACTAATATTTGATCACATTATTCCCATTTACTTCCATAAAACTTAAAAATTACAATATTATCGGTCGTGTTGTTTCGGATTTGTTTACCAACACAGGCCGCTCGCCCTCATACAATATGCGGATCGGTCGAGCGACTAATCCGAGTTTGTTTCCGAGTACAGACGCTGTCACCGAGCGATAGTGTTGTTACTGGTTTGTTAGTAGATAGTTATCGATAAATTTGGCAAAGGAGTCTATATTCATACAGAGACATTTTTGAGGATAAGTTTTCTGATTTATTTAAAATATTATAATGTAAGCTGTATATTAATATACATAGTTGTATAAATTCAAAATATTACAAAACTTACGAGTTAACACGTTTTATTAAAATTACTTAGTGTGAACTTCAACCATATTTTTTTTTAAAGTGAAACTTTTATTACTTCTTCACTTCTCACACTTTTCCGTCTGTGTGTTGCATGTCGCGTGATGGTCGGCCGCGAAGTAGGGATAAAGTGAAAGGCGCTCGCTGGTGCATGTTGTTGTTTATGGATTTATTTCAATTTTGAGTGCTTGAATTTATTATTTAACTTATTTCGTATGAACATTAAATTAAGTCTTTTTATTAAGCTATTGCATATATTCCGAAAAATTTTAGTTTAATGTCTATAATGTGAAAAACGTTTCACTTTTATCGTGGTTTTATGAAAACCACACAATCCTTTTTTATTTTATTTATTGCAGGTGTTATTTGCTCAAATCATTTCAAGACCTCTGACTTTCATGTGTTGGCGAACAATAGGTGGAGATTAGTCGAGGGCACCAAATCAACTCTAACGCCACACTGTATTTGTCCCGGAAGTTTTTTATATCACGGAAAAGGTAAAACAGCGTACAGTCCACCTGATGTACTACACATTAGTCATAGTGGCGAAATGAAGCTTAGATTTCTCAACTTGAAAAATTAACAGTTTTAAACCTAATTTACCAGAGTCATTAAAAATCATTCACTCTACCAAATGACAGACTATCATCTATGATGCTATTAGTGCCACTCTCACTATTCCTGATTCGTTGACATCTCCGTGTACTTCGTCAATCAAGTCAAAAAGCAGACCCACAAAAATGTATTCATATTTATACAAAACTAATCCACTTTAAAAACCAGTGATAGATACAACTATAACTAGCTTTTAAATGACGTAAACCTTCATTTTATTGGTTAAATGATAATTATTGTAGTACATAATAAATAAAGTCAATCTTTATTATAATATCTATCTTTGTATCCCTTTTTAAACGTATTTTTCCGAACCGAGTTCTTGAATTTATCGATAATGCGTATCGACAGTAGTTGCAACCACGGCTGTAAGCAACTTGTCAGTGTCGTTGCGTCATCTCATTGTATTGTTACGACACATAATGTATCTATGTGTGTGTGAAATTGTTAGTGTATGCTTTAATTTTTATGTTTGAGTTTCGTAGTAACAGACGATTATTTTTGTGTGAGAATTTGAGAAAGTGTGGGTAGAGCAGATTTCCCCCCGCAAAAAATGACAGACAGTTTTGTATCGGGAAAAAACGCTATGGCGTCTCCCCTCCGGTCCGCCGGTGGTCCGTGTTGCTCTATGACGCCAACACATCAAGCTACTACAATCTGTCAGATTTCTTTGATAGATTTTCGACTTTATTCCTAGAGCATTAGGTTCAAGGTTCATTGGGAAAAATTGACAGTTTCGGGTAGCTTGACCTGGTGGCGTCTGTACTTCGTGGTAACGCAAAACGTGGACTTCAATTTATAATTCTTCAACGTTTTAATATTTTAAGACTAAACAACTTACTGTGATCAATAAAAGTAACTCGTAAGTTCCCAGAACCATCACTGCTTGTTACTTCAGCTATGCCTCTCATTTCAGACAA
The DNA here is from genome assembly GCA_932294355.1 of Aporophyla lueneburgensis. Taxonomy (NCBI): domain Eukaryota; kingdom Metazoa; phylum Arthropoda; class Insecta; order Lepidoptera; family Noctuidae; genus Aporophyla; species Aporophyla lueneburgensis. The sequence continues at coordinate 24,559,936 of OW028749.1, forward strand.
AGATTCATTGAAAACTTGGCTGATCACCATAGATAAGGTACCACTGGTAGCCCCATTCTCGACTTCAATAAGGTTACACTGGCCCGTTTGTTCTGGTTCTGGATATCTGGCAACTTCGAACCATTGTCCAACGAACTAGTAAGACAAGAAAAGTAAATGTAAGGTCAAATCTCTATTTTATTTTTAACATTTTAAATACATATTTAAAATGCTGAAAATATATGTACATTTATATTTTTTTTTTTTTGAACTTACATCTTCAATGTTAAAGTTTGCAACGCCAGTTATGGATGTATCGCAGGGTCCGGGCAACCCGATATATGGTGGGGGCTCTTCGAAAACTGGATAATGGAAGCACTCTGCATCAGCCTGACTTGTGTCCTGGTAATAGTTTCGTCTAAGACCTTGCGTGGAACTTATGACGGCATCTATGTCAGTATTAGCCAGCGGGTTTAGTTGTGTCGTTCTACTCAGTTTCCAGCTGCCAACTGTTAAAATAGTTTGTCTAAATTACCTCTCTCAGAGTAAAACACAGAAATTTTTGGTAGCTACTTTAAAAAAACGGCTTTACCTCGTCGTCTTTCTCCACCTTCGATAGTAACACAGCTGTATAAAAGAGCATAGCTGTTGTAGTCGGTTGCGAGTACGAAGTATTTTGCTGTTCTTGTCTCTACAATTAAACACAATATTATTTAGTTATTCAAATTATAACCTACCTATAAAAATAATGACGCGAGTTATTTTCCCAAAATTATTGTAACAAATGCATATTTAAAGATTCCTATTTTAGTTATCCAAGTAACTTTTTTCCGACACCTTTTGTCCAGTGATTTATGTAATTTTGAACAATTTTTTATTTTATTTATTTTTATTTATTTAAGAAACCCTACATACTAATACAGTGGTATTATAACTAAATGGCTTATGCTATGCGCAATACATTGAATCCATAATCTCCAAACTAGGGGAGTCCCTGTATCTTCAGAGAGATCAGTATCCCTCCGCAGCAATGTGACAAGCCAATATGAGTGACATACTAAATATTACAAATTGTTTTTATATTTAATCGTACTTACCGAGACCCACATTGAATGTAACTTCAATTTGTCCGTCATTTCCTATTACTGTCACTTCTCCAGATATCATTGCCAGTGCCTCATCGTATACTTGGCTGTTCACAATAGTGAAGGTACCGCTGTCAGGATTGGCTGTGAATTCAGCACGGTTACACTGGCCCAACTGTGCTGTTTGTGGGTATCTGGCGACTTCGTACCATGTTCCAAGATACTGATATCAGAAAAGAAAAAGATGAACATAGTAATTTAATTATAGATTTTAGAAATGTTTAATAATAATTTAAATATGACATTATAAATTCCGTTTTATTGATTTTAGAGCGAAAACAGACGACATATATTATAACAACAATTGTTTTAGTTAATAAAACTATGTTAGTATCACTTAGTTGCTCTAATACAGAACCTCACTCAAGACTCAAGCGTTCCTGCCAGAGTCGCGAGATTGTTCAAACGAGATACCGAGGCCCTGGCATACGGGTAACTGAAGGAACACGGGTGGGTTTTAGTTAGTAAAATTCTGACTCAAAGAGCAGGAGAAGTCAATTGATGATTTCCCATCCAAAAAAAAAAGACTCAAGCGTTACTTAAAACTAGTTTCAACCAATCAAATGACTCTAAACTAGTTTGAAGTTATGCTCGAGTCTTGAGTGGTGTTCTGTAATACGGGCCTAAGTCTTTTTTCGTTCCGCATTGGCTAATTGATAATATGCGTAGCAGCATCGCAATTAAGCTACAGTATCGTAGAGTGAGTGCCTGGTTTGAATATAGTATACATGCGGTGACGGGCGGCGTTTGAACGTCGTGTGGACTGTTGTCGTCAGGCGTCGTAGCGCACCATGTAGTATATAACTATAAATTACAAAGAGATGACAAGACCAGCGGTATCGCTTAAGAGTCAAAACACCGCCAACGTGTGGCGACACTTTTACAAAGACGAAAAAAACACCGAGATATGTACATACCACACAGTCACACGGGTTGTTTTACAAGATTTTGCTATTATTTAGTTTCACTGGTAATATTTCTTTAGCCTTTCTGGTTTTAACTTTGTATACAAGGATTTAAAGGTCACTCAAGATTAGTGGTGTGCCGTGCATTGTCACAAAAGCTCATCAAACAAAGGGCAACTTACATCAAGCATGTTGAAGTTAGGAACACCGGAAATGGATTCATTGCAGGGTCCGGGCAACTCGATATTTAGTGGGTCTTGATCAAACACTGGATAGTAGAAGCACGCTGCGTAGTCTTGACCCGTTTTTCGATAGTAGTTCTCGTGGAGATCGATATTACTTGTTACGAGTTCATTTATAGCATTATTAGCTGTTTCGGACAGTCCAGCGCGGGACTTACTTAGTTTCCAGCTGTAAACTGCGCAAGAGTTGTGTAAGTTTTTATGAAACACTATCTTCTGCCCGCAACTTTGTCTGCATTAAATTTCTTGTTCCCCCGACCCTTCCCGCCGCGTCGAATCGCCTACCCATGCGATTTTCCCCGTTTTTGCAACATTTTTCATTACTGCTCCGCTCCTCTTGGTTGTAGCGTGATGTTATATAGCCTATTTATCGGCGAAGGCTATAGGCTAGCCTTCCTCGATAAATCGCAAAAGTGTTTAAGAATCATAGTAGGTAGCGTTCTGTAGTTTATGCTTACCCCAATAAGAAAATGCGTGAGGTTATGTATCTATACTAGTATGATTTTGTTTGTTTGCTTGGTTGAACGCGGTTATCTCAGGAACTACTGGTCCGAATTAAGAAAATGTTTTTGTGTTGGGTAGCTGATTTACTGGAGGCTATAGACTATATAACATTACGCTACAATCAAAAGAGCGGAGCAGCAACGAAAAATTGACGAAAACTGACAGGCAATTCAATGCGACGGCAAGGGTCAGAGGAGCAAATATTTGACGCGGACGAAGTCGCGGGTAGAAGCTAGTGTATAATAATACAGAAGGTTTTTTGAAATAAAGAAATTTTTTAATAAAATGAGAGGTTATAATTACTTTGCTTTTTGTCTCCGTCGAGATTCCGACAGCTGTATGCCAGCGCATACTCGTTGTAATCGGTGCCCAAAATGTAGACGTCGTCGAATAGAACTGCAAAAAAACATAAATGTTGTAGGTGTATTTGAATTCGATTTTGGGATAGGTTTGAATTTCATAAATGAAAGAAATTCGTGATATCACCATTCATCGTTCGATATTGCTAAAATTGATATTGCGTAGAATGACTGAGGTCAGATAGAAGTCAGTCCATTAATCTTATATCTTTAAACGAGCAATTCTTGTATATATATATAATCTGAATCTCGGAAACGGCTCCAACAATTTTCATGAAATTTATCATATTTTTTTTCGGGGGCGATAAATCGATCTAGCTAGGATTCATTTTTATAAAATGTGGTTTTGTTCATGTTTTCAATGACCAACTTTATCGATAATCAAATTGAACATAAACTTATTATTTTAAACTCGGTCAACCAGATATTATTTATATTAAGCTGCATCAGAACAATACAATAGGTTGACCTTCTGTCTGATTTTTTAACAGAGTAGACGTGTTTTCAATTAAACAATAATAAAAATAATTCAAACTCCAAAACAAGTTCGCAAAACGGATGCTTCTTACATAGTACGCGAGTCCGATTCCACTTTTTCGGTTTTTTTAATGCTGGCACTTACCTCCATCTACGTTGATACTTATGATGCCTCTACCATCAGAAGCCACTGAAGCCTGTGTCACTGTTGACAACTTTTCCTCTTCAACCACACTCGTTTGGATAACATCGAAGCTGTTAGCACCATTCGGGGCATATTCGGTCGCTGTGCATTCACCATTTTGGAGCGCAGATGGGAATCGAGACACTTCGTGCCATAGTCCAGAGAACTAAAATCATTTTTATTATTAAAAAGGAATAGGCATGATGTAGTAACCTATCCCACACGATGAGTCTGTTTTATTATTAACAATGTTAACGCAATAAGAGGATCATCATCAACGTGGATCATATGAAGGTTGTCAATGACAATCCACTCTACGAGCTATAGTTTAATAAAAGGGCAGAAGGTAGGAATAATTTCATTCCAAACAGGAAGCAAATAGAAGCCTCATTTACATGATCACCGAGCGACGAGAACAAACATTAACTGTTTTCAAATCTTAACGGTCGAAAACTTTTCTGCGTAAAGCAGGAGTAAAGGTAAAAAAAAGTTAATGAGACTAAGAGACAAGAAAATTGCGAAATGTTACAAAAGCAACCCAAAAACTAGATATACTACACATTACACAACAACACGCCTAGTAACCGTAAGATAAACTAATTCATTATTATTGTCGTTGTGATAAATCATGTTGAGATACATGTTTGGAATACTGACCGCGTTAGCATTAAAGTTGGGGACAACTGGCACTTCAGCGTCCGGAATACATTGACCATCCAGTATTACATCTCCACCTTTGTTATCAGGATAATAGAAGCAGGCTTCATTGGTGTGGCTTCTCGGGACGTAGTACTGCTGACTTAGCACTTGTACTCTGTCAATAACAGTGTTGATAGTGGTAACAGCAGGTTCTGGTATAGTAGGTTCCTTACCCAATTTCCAACTATAAACTGTAAAATAAATAAATTGATTAATCTCTTATTATTCTTCTGTATTGCATACTAACTTTATTTTATTTTATCGATTTCGAATCATACCATTAGTTTTAACTAAAAACAAAAGATTTTGTGGCTTATCTGCATGCTGTTTACCGATAGACTTTATTATTATTGTAAAAAATAATGATTTACCTTCTTTGTATTCGTGATCGATGTTTCGGCAAGAATACACAAATGAATATGTTTCATAATCCGTGGCCAGGACCCAATACTTTGTTGTAACAGCTATAACAGAAAATAAGAAATAGTCTCACGTGCTAGTTCAAACAATTTATTATGACGCATTACAGGTTTAACAATCTGAACTTCAAGCTAATTGAAATAAGGTGCATATTTACCAGTACCACTGCTGCCAGTTAATGTCAGATCAAATTTAGCAGATCCGTCATTAGTGGTGGGAACTGCAGTTCCCGTTGCTGTTTGTAACAGTTGATCCACTACTTGGGTATTTTGCACAACGAATGTTCCATCGGGGTTGGCAGTAAACGTAGCGATGTTGCAAGTACCTCTTTGGAAGTTTGTCGGATAGGATTCAACGTCATACCATGTGCCCGCGTACTGAAAGTGAAGGATTGGTTACTTATTTTATTCACCATCAATAAAGCAATCAGTAAAAAATTACATCTAAATGATTTGTTTAAATAGCAATTAGGTACGTTTTAAAACATTCTACTGAAGTTGTCAGGATTTTTATGCAGGCTTTCTTCTATAGGTAATTGATGTGTTGGAAAAAGGTCTTTTAACAAATACCCAAGACGTATTTTGCTGTTTGTTTCTTCTTGTCTATACATACGTAATATAAAAATTAGATGATTAACTTACCAAGGTAGGTTGAAAGCTTGGAACAACTTGGATGCTCTCGTCACATTGACCACGGAACCTAACGGGAGTGTTTCTGTCAGGCTCAGGAAAGTAGAAACAAGCTTCAGGGGAGCGGTCCACTTGGTAGTAGTAAGGTTGATGCAAGACTTCGATGTTATTTATGATTTGATTTATTCTATTAGTTGCGTCTTGGCTCAAGGTATTAGAACGACTAAATTTCCAACTGGTTACTATAGAAAAAAATACAAAAAAAATAATAACAGCAGAATACATAGAAGAGCTTTTTAACCGAATAATATGAGAAACAAAAAACTATTTCAGTATTTAGTAAAAACATAAAAAGTTGCTGTTAGAAAGTGGTAGTGGTAGGTATTAGCATATTTTACTTTACCTCTTCTTTGGTCACTCCCTGAGTTGGCGCAACCGTAGGCGAGTGCGAATGAGTCGTAATCAGTTTCGAGTATGTACATAACGTAATCACGGCCTCCTAGAAGAAATGGAAATGATTAAGTTAATAGCACTTACGGATAAAATATGAAAATAACGTCGCAAATATTAACGTCATTAAGGTCAAGTTGGAGGCTTGATTTTAATTGAGATAACTGCAAGGAGATTAAATTTATGTACCACCTAATAAATAAAGACAAACAAGCAACGACATCGTGTTAAATCGGTAGTTAACTACAAAAAAAGTTTAAAATCGATATGGACAAAATCACAATAAATACACATGTCTTATGTTACAGAATAAGTGTGTAGTGATATTGTGAGTGAGCGAGATTGTCAAAACGTTTGAAACTCACTTAAATTGAAAGTAAGCTGCCCGCTTCCATCGGTGCTAGTAATAGTAGCAGTTCCAGAAATAGACGCCAGCTGTTCATTCACAACCTGAGAGTTGGTGATGCTGAGTATGTTACTGGCTTGCTGGGTGTATCGCGCTACGTTGCATGTGCCACTTTGGTGTCGGGATCCGTAACTCTCGATAAGACGCCATTCCCCAGCATACTGTTAAATAACATTAATAAAATGTCAACATAATCAAGAGTTAAAAATACATAAATATTATCAGCTTCAAGTATCTGAAGCATATTTCGATAGAAGAGTTGCAAGATGACGCGGACATGGAGAGAGGGAGCATTGGTAGTCAGGGGGAACATGACACGTAGATTTTCTCGCTGATCGAGGGCAGTGTTACTCTTTTCAAGGCGTACTGCCAATTGTTATATTCGAGCAGTCTGTGGGTAACCTTTACTCACCGGGCTACTAGTGCTCTGCGTGTCCAATACAACAACGTCTTTAGGATGCTGATGCGGCTGCCTCGCTATTGTAGTGCATCCGGAATATTTGGGAAGGCGAGAACGGATGGCTTTCATGCGGTTTTACGGAAGAAAGTAGCCTCCTTGTTGCAGCACGTGCGAGGCAGTAACAACAGTATACTGCAGATAGTTGTATCTCGTGCAGATTGCCATGTCCAGTACAAGTGGATGCAAAAAATTGTCATGTGTGTTGACATAGTGCACAAGATTTTACTTACATAGGTACCTGTAATTTTAATAATTTATTTGTCTGTTTTTTGTTTATTTCTCTGTACTATTCATTGTTCATTGTAATTTTATGGATTATGTTTATCTGTATTACACTGAATAATAATAAAAACTTTACTGTCTTGCGAGAAGGGTATCACGATAGTAATGCGTCACAGGTAGTATGCGCCGGACTGACGTTTTGGCTAGTATCGGGATATACTGCAAAGCCTTTAAAGACGAAGATTTCCTAGTTTTCAGTATTTATACGAGTATTATTTTATATATAGTTATTGTACACATGAAAATATATATCAACATGGGCGGCCTTATCGCTTTAATATTCTCGGTTCTTACAACCGGTCTCCTCCAGACTTAAGGCACGTCTTAATTAATTCTAGATATACTTTCAACGCTGCGTTAAAATATACCGTGACTTTTTATTATTGCATCTATATCTGTAGCTACGCTAACTTCTTTTGAATGGAATGCAATGAGTAATCGGCGTACCATTCCAATTTTATTGATAGTAAAATCGTAACTCTTACCCTCGCAATATCGAAATTGGCCATTCCTCCAATACTAGCGTCACACTGGCCAGGAAGAACGACATTGTCACCGGGTGTTATGTCTGGTAAATGGAAGCAGGCGGTGTCTGTTTGCTGGATGTCCTCGTAGTAAACGTCCCTCAGAACATCTACTTTTGCGATGGCTTCGTTGATGGCCGCGGCGCCCTCATGTGACAGTTGTCTGGTTTTGCTTAGTTTCCAACTCCACACTAAAACAATATGTTGCATTCAGAGGTGTTAGGATTCAAAACGATCTGCGTCGCATAATGTAAGAGGAACGTTGATTTAAACTGACCTCCTCTATAATCTTTGTCGATGTTGACACAACTGTAAACCAATGCATAGTCGGTGTAGTCGGTACTCAGAATCCAGTAAGGTATTGATTGAGCTGGAAAATGATAAACGTGTTTGATTAATTTATTAATGATTTCACAACATGCAAAAATATTGATTTCTATTGATGGAAAAGACGCTAACCTCCACCGTTAACCCAAATGTTGACTTCCAATTTTCCACTAAGGTCATCGTCTCTGGCGAATGTGACGTGACCCTCGGTTGTTGACTGAGTGAGGTCATGAACACTGAATGAATCTAGACGCATGCTGTTCGTAGCATTAACAGTAAACTGTTGGCTGATGCACTGCCCATCTTGGTTACCCTTAGGATATCCTGCAATTTCGTGCCATGTACCTTGAAACTGAAAGACAAATATAGGTGTTTAACGAATGCTCTTACAAATTATTTGCAGAAATATTTTAATAGTAGTGAGTAACATTAAATAAATCTCACGTCATTCATGTTAAAGTTCGGCACTGCTGCGATATTCTCATCGCATTGTCCAGGAAACACTACTGGCACGCCGGGTTGGGGCTCAGGAAAATAGAAACACCCTTCGGGGGTGTGGTCACGTTCTATGAAGTATCTCTGGTCCAAAGCACGAATGTCGCTCATCACTCTATCAATTTCGGTTTTAGCTTCAGACGTTAACTCCTTCGTTTTACTCAACTTCCAACTGGCGACTAAAATTCAATAGAAATGTTTTAAGGACTGCTAGATGAAGATTTGTCGATATTTACAACGTGTTCGAAATATTACCACTCATGTAGTCTTCATCTTGGTTTGTACAAGAATAAACAAATGCGTATGACGTGTAGTCAGTGGCGAGCACCCAGTAATTAGAAGCAGCTGAAAAGTAAAAAAAAAAACCGATGAAAAGTATTTTTTGCACATACTTCTATTTACACTTCCGAGTTGATTAATTGCAAATACTCACCTGCAGGATTTTGCCCATCAAATGTTACTTTTAACTTTGCGCTTCCATCCGGTGATACTACAGTAGCTAGCCCTTGGATATCGCGTAAACTCTGGTCAACAACGTGGGTATTGTAAACAGAGACAGTGTTGCCGTCGAGTTCTGTGTAACGAGCGTTGGGACATTCGCCGTCTTGGAAGACCATGGGATATGATTCAATGTCATGCCACAATCCCATATACTGTAAACATATTTAGTTTAAATTAGTGATTTAACCGAACACGACACTGCAGGACCGATACTGGTGGTACCGTAGTTATGCTCCATTGATGTACCATAATAGCCTTATATTATTCTTTTCTTATTTATTCTTTATTGCCAGCGGCTTCGCCCGCGTGGAGGTCGGAAATTATCCCGCGGAAACATACTACCGGGATAAAAAGTAGCCTATGTCCTTTCTCAGGCTCTAAACTATCTGTGTACCAAATTTCATTTAAATCGGTTTAGTAGTTTTAGCAGGAAAGCGAGACAGACAGACAGACAGACCGACAGACAGACAGAGTTACTTTTGCATTTATAATATTAGTGTGGATGGATAGTGTGGATGGTTGTATCAATAATGGTAAGGAAGCCGTTGATTTTGGTATAAATGATAAATGACTTTATTTTTGCAAGTGGGTTTGTACAAACACTTTTACAAGTCAATTATATTTTTTAAAGCTAGATGAGGTCGGCGTTTCCTATCCGACTACTCTGAGAAGAAAGGCCGAAACAAATTCAGAGGTCTCTTTTATAGTTAAGAATTAATCTTGGACAGGTAATGTGAAGACCACGTGGATTGGTGTCTGAAATGGTCTTTTGAAGAAAGAACCATACAGATGGAGTGGACCTGTCCAGTCAATGCACACATTTGTCAGTAATCTTGCAGCTCAACTCAGAACTCAGTATGATCGTATGCTAACCAACCCATGAGGTCTTAAATATGCAAATATCTGATGAAGAAATTGTGGGGTTTCCCTAAATCTGACGACTTCAAATGAAAAACTATTAAAAATATATTTATGGAGTTCTCTCACTATGCCGCACCAACTCAGGGATTAACTTCTGCTATGTATAATCGCTGGCTCAAAACCCTTTGGGCTCATTTAAGATAAGCAATTTTTTATTAGATCTGTGCATCATGCACGCTGATAGATGATTGTTCCTGTGAGCTGACTGCTGCCAGCTCGATAAACAGGCTTAATTTTTTAGTCACAGACTTACCTTTTCAACATCAAAATCAGGCACCACGGGGATGTTCTCGTCACATTGACCACGGAACCTAACGGGAGTGTTTCTGTCAGGCTCAGGGAAGTAGAAACAAGCATAAGGGGAGCGGTCCACTTGGTAGTAGTAAGGTTGGTGCAAAACTTCGATATCATTTATGATTTGATTTATTCTATCAGTTGCTTCTTGGCTCAAGGTATTAGAACGACTCAACTTCCAACTGGTAACTAGAAAAAAAAACACATCAAAATATACAGAAAAGTTCTTCAATAAAACAACGGCAGAAGTAAAAATAATAATTAGGGAAACAAGTAGAAGTAGTTATGACAGTAGAATTATGCAGCTGCGATTTTTCTAAGTGATAGTTGAATAATTGTATTTACCTCTTCTTTGGTCATCTCCTACGTTGGCACAGCCGTAGGCTAGTGCGAATGAGCTGTAATCAGTCTCAAGTATGTACATTACATATTCTCGGCCTCCTACAAACAATAAATAATTTAATTGCATTGGGGATATAAACATAAACTACACTTTAAAAGAGCTACGGAGAAAATCACTTAATTTCGTTGTCTTGTCTTACAAATTAAGCGTGTTTACATACAGTGAGATTGCATCTAGCCTTACGAAACTCACTTAAATTGAACGTAAGCTGCCCGCTTCCATCGGTGCTAGTAATAGTAGCAGTTCCAGAAATAGACGCCAGCTGTTCATTCACAACCTGAGAGTTGGTGATGCTGAGTATGTTACTGGCTTGCTGGGTGTATCGCGCTACGTTGCATGTGCCACTTTGGTGTCGGGATCCATAACTCTCGATAAGCCGCCACTCCCCAGCATACTGTTAAATAACATTAAAATGTAAATTGTAAAAAAGACTTCAGTTTAATTTCATGACGTATCAATTTTGAAATTGACTCTGAGGCACTTCACCAAGTCAGTCTCTGCACATCCTGGCATATAGGCAACTGTAGGAACATGGGTTGGTTTTAGGTAGTAAAAGTCTGACACGCTCTCCCGCTCCGCCTAGAGCGGGAAGCGGCATTTGATGATTTCCAACACACAAATAAAAAAAAGAAATAAAAAGACTCTGCACATACTCTCATGTCTTTGTTAAAATTGATGATGGGTTTTGTTGTTGCTTACGTTAACTTTTAACTTCTGCGTGTTGGTAATAAACGTATCATTTAAATGTTTCATTAGTAATAACAAGTGCGGAAAATGATGCGCGACTGACCACTGATCGTGAACGTCACGCATTGTCTCGCGAGTCAGAGACGTTCACTGATAGAGAATTGCGCTTGAGTTCTCAGCGTATCTACACATCTGCTGCTAGGTCTCTATAGACAAGTGCGGAACATGATGCGTGACTGTCCGCTGATCGTGAACGTCATGCATTGTCTCGTGAGTCGGAGACGTTCACTGATAGAGAATTGCGCTTGAGTTCTCAGCGTATCTACACATCTGCTGCTGGGTCTCTAGAGACAAGTGCGGAACATGATGCGCGACTGTCCGCTGATCGTGAACGTCACGCATTGTCTCGCGAGTCGGAGACGTTCACTGATAGAGAATTGCGCTTGACTTCTCAGCGTATCTACACATCTGCTGCTAGGTCTCTAGAGACAAGTGCGGAACATGATGCGCGACTGTCCGCTGATCGTGAACGTAGCAACACATAGGCTATACATAATTTATTTTGGAAAATGAACACCTGATGCAGACCGCAACAGACCAGCAGTAAAGTAAGTATAAGAGATATAAAAATGGTGCCATAGCAAAAAATATTCCACGTAAAGAGCATTTTCTGCTGTTAGAATTTTGAAGATCTGGAACACCTGTTGTGGAACTCTTAAGTAAAACTCTTAATAACATATTAAGGAATGACGTCTTAGCAAAAGTTGTTTAGTCTGATGGGCATTTCCTATTGACATACAAAAATGAAAGATCTAGAATGACTCCAATCGTCTCGCTCATCCCGTTGTTTTCCCGTCCCCGGGGCTTAGAATTCTACATCAGACGTTTCAGATCTTCGATTTTGACGACCCCGTTGTCGCTGGCATAAGCAACAGGATCCGCGTACGAAGTCGCGGGCAGAAGCTAGTTAGTAATAAAATTTTAACTCTTACTCTGGCAATGTCAAAATTGGCCATTCCTCCAATACTAGAGTCACATTGACCAGGAAGAACGACATTGTCACCGGGTGTAATGTCAGGTAAATGGAAGCAGGCAGTGTCCGTTTGCTTGATGTCCTCGTAGTAAACGTCCCTCAGAACATCTACTTTCGCGATGGCTTCGTTGATGGCTGCGGCGCCCTCATCTGACAGTTGTCTGGTTTTGCTTAGTTGCCAACTCCAAACTATAACAGTTCGTCCAATAAGTGGTGTTATTATTAAAACATATGCGCGTAAATACATAAAGTAAAAGGAATGTTAATTTAAACTGACCTCCTCTATAATCTTTGTCGATGTTGACACAACTGTAAACCAGTGCATAGTCCGTGTAGTCCGTGCTCAGGATCCAGTAAGGTATTGATTGAGCTGGCAAATGAGAAACGTGTTTGGTTATTACAAATTACTTCACGACATCTAAAAATAGCTGATTTCTTGATTGAGATAACGCTCACCTCCACCGTTAACCCAAATGTTGATTTCCAATTTTCCACTAAGGTCATCGTCTCTGGCAAATGTGACGTGACCCTCGGTTGTTGACTGAGTGAGGTCATGAACACTGAATGAATCTAGACGCATGCTGTTCGTAGCATTAACAGTGAACTGTTGGCTGATGCACTGTCCATCTTGGTTACCCTTAGGATATCCTGCAATTTCGTGCCATGTACCTTGAAACTGAAAGATAAATATAGTTGTTTAACGAGTGCTCTTACAAAATATTGGCAGAAGCATTTAATAGTAATGAATTACATTAAAATAATCTCACGTCATTCATGTTAAAATTCGGCATTGCTACGATATTGTCATCGCATTGTCCAGGAAACACTACTGGCACGCCGGGTTGCGGCTCAGGGAAGTAGAAACACCCTTCGGGGGTCTGATCACGCTCTATGAAGTATCTCTGGTCCAAAGCACGAATTTCGCTCATCACTCTATCAATTTCGGTTTTAGCTTCAAACGTTAACTCCTTCGTTTTACTCAACTTCCAACTGGCGACTAAAATTAATAAGAAATATTTTAAGGACTGCTAGATGAAGGATTTGTCAATGTTTACAACGTGTTCGTAATATTACCACTCATATAGTCTTCATCCTGGTTTGTACAAGAATAAACAAACGCGTACGACGTGTAGTCAGTAGCGAGCACCCAGTAATCAGAAGCAGCTGAAAAGTAAAAAAAAACCGATGAAAAATATTTTTTGCACATACTTATATTTACACTTCCGAGTTGATTAATTTCAAATCCTCACCTGCGGGATTTTGCCCATCAAATGTAACTTTTAGCTTTGCGCTTCCATCCGTTGATACTACAGTAGCTAGCCCTTGGATATCGCGTAAACTCTGGTCAACAACGTGGGTATTGTAAACAGAGACAGTGTTGCCGTCGAGTTCTGTGTAACGAGCGTTGGGACATTCGCCGTCTTGGAAGACCATGGGATATGATTCAATGTCATGCCACAATCCCATATACTGTAAACATATTTAGATTAAATTAATTATTTAACCGAACACGACACCGCAGGATCAAAACTGGTGGCACCGTAGTTATGCTCCATTGTTGTACCAGAATAGCCTTATATTAGTTTATTTAATCTTTATGGTTATATCAATATTCGTAGGGAAGTCATAGATTTTGGTATGATCGTGGGCTAATAACCAATCCACGAGGTCTTAAATATGCAAATATCTGATGAAGAAATTGTGGGTGTCCCTAAATCTGACGACTTCAAATGAAAAAGCTATTAAAAATATATTTTTGGTGTTCTCTCACTATGCCGCAACAACTCAGGGATCAACTTCTGCTATGTATAATCGTTCAAAAACCCTTTGGGCTCATTTAACATTAGCAATTTTTCAGTAGATCTGTGCATTATTAACGCTGATAGATGATTGTTCCTGTAAGCTGACTGCTGCCAATTCGATAAACTTGTTTAATTTGTTAGTCACAGACTTACCTTTTCAACATCAAAATCGGGCACCACGGGGATGCTCTCGTCACATTGACCACGGAACCTAACGGGAGTGTTCCTGTCAGGCTCAGGGAAGTAGAAACAAGCATAAGGGGAGCGGTCAACTTGGTAGTAGTAAGGTTGGTGCAAGACTTCGATATCGTTTATGATTAGATTTATTCTATCAGTTGCTTCTTGGCTCAAGGTATTAGAACGACTCAACTTCCAACTGGTTACTAGAAAAAAAAAAACACATCAAAATATACAGAAAAGTTCTTCAATAAAACAATGGCAGAAGTAAAAAAAAAATATGTCAAGGAATAGTGATCATTCGAATTACAAATCATTAGGAAGAACAATTTCGGATAAAGAAATTTAGGTGAGCCAATATGGATCCGATCGTAACATTAGTGATACGGGGGTTGATCAGAGCTTCACTCAGTTCATTATAATTATGTATCTTTAATAAAACATGTCATTCATCTTTTAACAACATTTTATAGCCTAGTCCTGAACCAGCGTGCTCTTTGTGCTCATATTTTTTATTCATTTCTTTCCCAGCGAAGTCACGAGAAATGAAAAGGGAATTAGGAATTCAGGATACGTCCACAAAATTGGCAGAACGGTTTTGTCGTTCTGCTTCGTCATCATCCGTGCGTCGTTCTTTGCTTAGTCACACTAGTAGTTATGACAAGAGAATTATGCAGGTGCGATTTTTTCCAAGTGGTAGTTGAATAATTGTATTTACCTCTTCTTTGGTCATCTCCCACGTTGGCACAACCGTAGGCTAGTGCGAATGAATTGTAATCAGTCTCAAGTATGTACATTACATATTCTCGGCCTCCTACAAAACAAATAATTCAATTGTATTAGGGGTAAAAACAAACGGCAATTTAAAAGAGCTACGGAAAAAGCCCTAAATGTCGTTGTCTTATGTTGAAAATTAAGCGTGTTTATACACAGTGAAATTACATCTAGCCGTACGAAACTTACTTAAATTGAAAGTAAGCTGCCCGCTTCCATCGGTGCTAGTAATAGTAGCAGTTCCAGAAATAGATGACAGCTGTTCATTCACAACCTGAGAGTTGGTGATGCTGAGTATGTTACTGGCTTGCTGGGTGTATCGCGCTACGTTGCATGTGCCACTTTGGTGTCGGGATCCGTAACTCTCAATAAGCCGCCACTCCCCAGCATACTGTTAAATAACATTAAAATGTCAATTGGTAAAAATACTTAAGTATAATTTAATTACGCATCAATTTTGAAATTGACTCTGAGGCACTTTACCAAGTCAGTCTTTGCACATCCTGGCATATAGGCAACTGAAAGAACATGGGTAGTTTTAGTCAGTAAAAGTCTGACACGCCCTCCCGCTCCACCCAGAGCGGGAGACGGCATTTGGTGATTTCCCACACACAATAAAAAAGTCTTTGCACAGACTCTCATGTCTTTGTTTAAATTGATAATGACTTTTGTTGTTTAACTATGCCTACGTCAACTTTTAACTTCTGCGTGTTTGTAATTAATTAACGTATCATTTTAATGTTTCGTAAGCAAAAAAATGTTTAAACTTACCCTGGCAATATCAAAATTGGCCATTCCTCCAATACTAGTGTCACATTGACCAGGAAGAACAACATTTTCACCGGGTGTAATGTCAGGTAAATGGAAGCAGGCGGTGTCTGTTTGCTGGATGTCCTCGTAGTAAACGTCCCGCAGAACATCAACTTTCGCGATGGCTTCGTTGATGGCCGCGGCACTCTCATCTGACAGTTGTCTGGTTTTGCTTAGTTTCCAACTCCACACTAAAACAATATGTTGCATTGAGTGATGTTAATATTCAAAAATATCTTCGTCACATAATGTAAAAGGACCGTTGATTTATACTGACCTCCTCTATAGTCTTTGTCGATGTTGACACAACTGTAAGCCAACGCATAGTCGGTGTAGTCCGTGCTCAGAATCCAGTAAGGTATTGATTGAGCTGGAATAATAATATAATAATGATTATTTATTGCCTCTTCACAAAGTTGACTTAAAGTTAGTGTTTACATAAAATGTCTCAGCTGTATTCCACCTTTGTGAGAGACTGGTGCCTCATGTAAGTTTTTGGAAAAAAACCTGTGTTACAGGTCACCAGGCCACCAGGTCACCAAGCTACGGTTAGAGAATTAGCTTTTACAGAGGTAATGTGCAAAAGTCGATGTTAAACAATATGCATAAAACAATTAAAATTTACACTATCTACACTATATATCCACATCCACACTAATCCACACTAATCCACACTAATATTATAAATGCAAAAGTAACTCTGTCTGTCGGTCTGTCTGTCTGTCTGTCTGTCTCGCTTTCCTGCTAAAACTACTGAACCGATTTAAATGAAATTTGGTACACAGATAATTTAGAGCCTGAGAATGGACATAGGCTACTTTTTATCCCGGTAGTATGTTCCCGCGGGATAATTTCCGACCTCCACGCGGGCGAAGCCGCTGGCAGAAGCTAGTTAGTAATAAAGCAAATAACAATAAAAAATAAATAATTCAGCAGCAATTGAGTCACGTTATCAGACGATGTGTGAGTGAGTGTTTATCATGTGTGAAGTGTAAGACAAGTAGATGTATGTGAGTAATTCAGATGAGCAGTGTGTGAATGTGACTAATTTCTAGTGAGTGTAGCGAGATTTATTTTTCTAGGACGTGAGGTAAGTTGGTCTAAAATAGTTTTATTTCAGATTCTCAATTTTATGCTAGTCTAGGGTTTTTAGGTATTTTTTTATTTCTTTAATACAACTTGATCAGAATATTAAACATTAACATTAATTATTAACATATCTGATTAATTTAAATGAATTCACAACGTCTACAAATATTTATTTCTTGACGAAAATAACGCTCACCTTCTCCGTTAACCCAAATGTTGATTTCCAATTTTCCACTAAGGTCATTATCAGTAGCGAAAGTGACGTGACCCTCGGTCGTCGATTGAGTGAGGTCAAGTACGCTGAATGAATCTAGGCGCATGCTGTTCGTAGCATTAACAGTGAACTGTTGGCTGATGCACTGCCCATCTTGGTTACCCTTAGGATATCCTGCAATTTCGTGCCATGTACCTTGAAACTGAAAGACATGTACATATATGTAACGAGTGCTGATTGGCAGAATTATTTTAATAGTAATGTGTTACATTCAAATAATCTCACGTCATTCATTTTAAAGTTCGACACTGCCGCAATATTCTCATCGCATTGTCCAGGAAACACTACTGGCACGCCGGGTTGGGGCTCAGGAAAATAGAAACACCCTTCGGGGGTGTGGTCACGTTCTATAAAGTACCTCTGGTCCAAAACACGAATGTTGCTCATCGCTCTGTTGATTTCCGTTCGAGCTTCAGTCGTTAACTCTCTTGATTTGCTCAGTTTCCAACTTGTAACTGTGAAGTAGTAGATTAATCGCTTACACATATTTTGTTGTAAATGTAAACATGAACTTAAAACCAAAATGAATTATTTTTTTACTGTTTTTCAGTACCGTACCTTGCACGTACTCATCATCAATAGGTCGACAGGAATACACTAGTGCGTATGTATCATAATCTGTGGCCAATATCCAGTAATTTGCGGTTACTGTAAAAAAAAACGTGTTTGGTATACTGTGTAGCAAATTATTTAAAGCGAGCGAGCAAATTGTACGTTCTGCATTCTTACCTGCAGTACCACCTACATTGAATGTTACTGTGAGTTTTGCGCTTCCATCCGTACTGGGTTCCTGCACCGCAGTACCCCTTATAGAAAAGAGAGCTTGATTGATGACTTGTGTGTTATATACATCGACGTCGATACCTGATTCGGAGTGTTCACTGTAGGTGGCGGTGTTGCATTTACCATTTTGGAAGTCCCCAGGATATGACTCGATGTCATACCACCTGCCCAAGTACTGTCAAAGCAATTTTAAATCAAATGTTAGAATAGTTTGATTATAGAATGTCATTGTATATCAGAAATTCAACTCAAAATCATTTGAGCTTACTCTTTCAGGCTGGAAGTTGGTCACTACTGGTATGTTTTGGTCGCATTGCCCTCGGAATCTGACATTAGAACTTGGGTCGGGTATAGGGAAGTAAAAACAACCGGTGTCGGTGCGATCGATGTGGTAGTAGTATCGGTTGTTCAATACCTGGATCTTGTCAATATATTCATTTATGCTATTGATCGCATTTTGGCTCAAGGTATTTTCACGGCTCATTTTCCAGCTGTAAACTAAATTGATAAAACATATGTTTTAGAAATAAGGCAGGTATTAGGGATGAACTAGAGTCCATCACCTGGTTGTCCAGGCGCTACTTTCACGGCTTCACGCGAGCTAATTACTATCCACAATTTATGGTTAGGTGAAACATTATTTGTATATTAATATAATTTTTAGAAGCTTCGGGATTGACCAAAATTTAATGAAAATAACTTCGTCATGATTCTAAATAACAAAAGTTTTATAAAGTACAAGACCTCGAAGATATCTCGAACTAACATAACATTCTATATGTTATGTTCCTTCATCATCATCATCAGCCTATAGCAGTCCACTGCTGGACATAGGCCTCTCCAATTGCACGCCATTCAGCCCGATTCTCGGCAACTCTCATCCAGCTGCTACCAGCCACCCTGCGAAGATCGTCGCTCCACCTAGCCTGAGGGCGTCCTACCTTACGTTTGCCGATTCGCGGTCTCCACTCAAGAACACGTCTACCCCAACGGTCATCGGTTCTACGGCTAATGTGGCCGGCCCATTGCCACTTCAGCTTGCTAATTCTGTGAGCTATGTCGATAACTTTGGTTCTCTGCCGGATCACTCCATTCCGGATTCTGTCCCTCAGAGATACTCCAAGCATAGCTCGTTCCATAGCTCGCTGAGCAACTTTGAATTTATGGACCAGCCGTATCGTGAGTGTCCACGTTTCGGCACCGTAGGTCATAACAGGCAGGACGCACTGATTGAAGACTTTCGTCTTTAGGCTTTGCGGAATACGCGACGAGAAGACTCGACGAAGCTTCCCAAACGCTGCCCAACCCAGCTGAATTCTTCTGTTAGCCTCCTTCTCAAGGTTGTTCTTACCAAACTGCAGAGTTTGCCCGAGGTAAACGTATTCTCGAACAACCTTGAGGGCACCGCCATTGACAGCAATCGGTCCCGGAGTTACGTGTTCGTTGAACATAACTTGGGTTTTGTCCAAGTTCATCCGGAGACCAATGCTTTCAGAAGAATCAACTAGGTCATCCAGCATCTGCTGCAAGTCCTGCAGCGATTCCGCCAAGATGACGATGTCGTCTGCGAATCTCAAGTGTGAGATGTACTCGCCGTTGATGTTAATACCGCGTCCACTCCAGTTCAGCGTCTTGAACACATCCTCCAATGCGTTAGAGAACAATTTTGGGGAAATTACGTCCCCTTGTCTCACTCCTCGACGCAGGGGGATGTGTTCAGTTCGCCGGTCCTGAGTTTGGACGGTCATTGTCGCGTTTTCGTAAAGACATCTCAGCACTTGGATGTATCGCCAGTCGACTTGGCATCGCTGCATAGACTCCAAAACAGACCAGGTCTCGATAGAGTCAAAAGCCTTCTCATAGTCCACAAACGCAAGACACAGCGGCCGATTATACTCTTCGGACTTCTGTATAATCTGCCGCACTGTGTGGATGTGGTCCATGGTACTGTATCCTCCTCGAAACCCAGCTTGCTCCGGTGGCTGAAACTCGTCGAGTCTCCGCGCTAGACGATTCGTGACGACTCTTGAAAACAACTTATATACGTGGCTTAGGAGCGAAATGGGTCTATAGTTCTTTAAAAGGGTTTTATCCCCCTTTTTAAAGAAAAGTACGACCACGCTCCTTCGCCACGCTTTTGGAGTTCTCCCAGAGAACAGGACCGAATTGAAGAGCTCCCGAAGCTCTTTCAGGACTGGACCTCCTCCCACTTTTAGGAGCTCGGTCGTAATCCCGTCCTCACCAGGGGCTTTTCCATTTTTAAGTTGTTTTAGAGCCGCCTCGATTTCGTCTTGGCTGATTTCGGGCAGGTCTTCTGTGAAGTGGCGGGTTAGGGTGGCTCTGGAATCCTCATTTTCGGGATCAGGTCGAGATGCATGCGATGCGTACAATTGGCCATAGAAGTTTTCGACTTCCGAAAGGATCTCCGGCTTTGAAACGACGATATCCCCACTAGGTTTAGTCAACTTCGTCAGGTGGCTCCTCCCAAGTGATTGGACGAACACTTTCGACCCCCGATTCTGCTCGATCGCTTCCTCTATGGAGTGTGTATTAGAGCGTCGGAGGTCGCGTCGTACCAATGTTCTAATATTTTTGTTGAGCGCCCGTTGTTCTGACGAAGTGATAGGTGGGTTTTCACGTCGTCGTTCCGTCATTAGCTCCAGAGTTTCTTCCGAAAGTTTGGACTTCTTGCCCGTACGCCGCATGTTGCAAAATCTCAAGCCTTCTTCCCTGAGGATTTCCACCATTTGGTCGAGGGCCTGGTCGACGTCATTTGTGGTTTCCACGGCAGCGAATCGGTTCTCCAGGTCTAACTGGAACGCTTCAGATCCTAACATAGTTTGGAGCATACTTGGACGGAGCCTAGACTTCATCAAACGAATTCGCTCCAGCTTGAAATTTATATTCAGAGAGCCTCGGACAAGTCTGTGATCACTACCGGTATTGAACCTGTTGATCACTGAGACATCTCTGAATATGTGCTTCTTGTCCGTTATGATGAAGTCTATCTCATTTTTCGTCATAGTGTCGGGGCTTCGCCACGTCCACTTCCTTTGGGGCTGTTTCTTAAAGAAAGAATTCATCAAGAAAAGCCCCTCTTTCTCAAGGAAGTTCACAAGCATTTGCCCCCTATGATTTCTGCTGCCAAACCCGTAGGATCCTACTACCGATTCACTGCAATTCTGTACTCCCACTTTAGCGTTAAAATCCCCCATGACAACGTTATAGTGGGCCTTAGTGGTGGAATGCAAGGCCTTGGAAATGTCCTCGTACATTTCCTCCACTTCGTCATCCGAGTGTGCCGAGGTTGGTGCGTATACCTGGACAACTTTGAGGCTATACCTCTTGGTTAGCTGGACTACGAGGTACGCTACCCTGTTCGAGACACTGGAGACTTCCACAACGTTGCCACTAAGGGATTTGTTTACCAGGAACCCGACTCCGCCTTGGGATAGTTGGTCTCCCTCTCGAAAATATAAAAGGTGGCCTGATTCAAGGGTTACTGTGTCCTCCCCCTCTCTTCGGACTTCACTCAACCCAAGAATGTGCCACCTTATCTTTCCGAGTTCTTCTTCAAGCTGCACTAGGTGGTCGTCGAGCCGTAACGTGCGTCCGTTATACGTCGCCAAGGTCAGTTGGGTTTGCCGGCTATTCGTAACCTGGGGATTCTTCGCACCCCCTACCTTGCCGTTACCATGATCGCCGCCATAATCAGGAATAGCAAGGCGGCCGGGAACTGGGGGCCGTGGTTGAATTTGGCTTGCCATTGGAGGAAATGCCCATAATCGCCACGCTGGGCATGCGGGTTGGCGTTCGCAGATCGCAGCTTTTCGCACTAATGACGCTGCTGCCCGCCACTAGTCTGCGCTATTTAGCTGCGACGTTTGATTAAAAAAATGGTTATCCCGCCATCTGTCGGTTGTCAGAGCCTCGTTTGTTAATCAGCAGGGTGCACCACGAGCAGGTGAGGTTGACTTGGGGCACTGAGATTGTAGGTGTGCCCCCTTACACCCCCACCCGAGATGTCTTGTCAAATAACAATCGAATAAAAGTGTATAGAAAAATTGTTTTTACTATATACTTTGAACATCGTACAAATAAAAATATATAATATGAATGATCAATATCTACCTCTCCTTTCATTAGTATCGGGTAAGTTGACACAACTGTAGCTAAGTGAGTACGACTCATAATCTGTGTCAATTATGATTACATTCAATAATTGGCCTCCTGAAAATAAAGTGATAGTTAGCATAAATATTCGGGTATGGACATATAAAACTCCTGTAATTTTAGTTATATTTGTGAAATCAAAATGCAATGTAAAAATGGTGGATTTAACCAACTTACCCAAATTGAATGTTAGTTGTCCACTTCCATCGGTGCTTGATAAAGTAGCAGTTCCAGAAGTAGATGCCAGCTGGTCATTCACAACCTGAGAGTTGGTAACGCCAAGTATGTTACTGGCTTGCTGGGTGTAACGAGCTACGTTACACGTGCCATCTTGGAAATCAGACCCATAGCTTTCAACGAGACGCCAACGGCCAGTGTACTGCAAATATATTTATTGTTAAATTTGAAAAGAAATGAGGAAAAGTTAAGACCACAAAGCAGCCTTATCCCAATGACAGACCGCAACTGGTTTCTGTGTATGTAACTCTATGCTTCAGTGGATGACGATATTGCCTCATGCTAATGATGTGGTTTTAAACCCTAAGTCCCTGAGATACCACATTTGGTACAGACACAATAGTTTTTTATTGTGTCTGTAATTACGGTATTCAATGGGTTAAAGAGGATTTTTGAAACAGTTGTTGCCCAGTAACGTCTTATAAAAAAGCGGAACCGATAGTTATATTTCGGTTAGTAGATACAATTGGATTAAGTGATAATGCTGTGGATGGGTACTTTTAAGTATTCTTTTGTATTTCATTGGAATAACGGTTATTATAATGCTATTTATTTTTTAACTTTTTTCAGTTTAGTCCTAGCTTGTTCATAATATTTTCTTAATAAATGTGAGAGACATGTTACCCTTTCAAAGTTGAAGTTAGGTATTCCTGCAATAGTAGAGTCGCATTGACCAGGAAGAATTACGGGTTCACCAGGTGCAAGATCTGGTAAGAAGAAGCAAGCGTCATCTGAATGGTCAATCTTCTCGAAGTAATTGTCTTGCAATACAACGTTGCTTGCCATAGCGGTGTTAATAGCCGTAATGGCTGCCTGCGACAACTCTCTTGTTTTACTGAGCTTCCAACTCCAAACTAAAATAAATAGTGTTATTTTATTACTTGTTTGAAAATAAGGTAAGTGGTATATAATTGAAGAAAATATTGTTACCTGCTCTAAAATCAATATCGATGTTCTCGCAAGCGTATGCAAACGCAAAGTCGTTGTAATTTGTGGCTAGGACCCAGAATGGTATATTTTTAGCTGAAACAATAAAAGAAAAGCATTTCAATTAATGGGTAACAAGTAGAATCCTTTGTACAAGTCGAAAAATTACGGGTTGCTTGAATTAGTCCAGGCTAGTACGGACATAAAAAGAGGTATTTTTTGGGCACGTGATTACCAACGCACCACTAATAGCCGAGAGTTGAAAATCGAAAACTGTTTTTTTTGACGTCCTGAGATGCATTCTGTTTGATTTTTTATACTCGGTTTAACACCGACAGTTGAAAATCCAGTGTGCGATAAAATATATAGGAAACCACTATACAGATTTTTTTTTTAACCAGTGCGCAAAGGTTTTTTGGTTGTTCAGTATCAGTAATACATTTCAA
Source organism: Aporophyla lueneburgensis (assembly GCA_932294355.1). NCBI lineage: Eukaryota > Metazoa > Arthropoda > Insecta > Lepidoptera > Noctuidae > Aporophyla > Aporophyla lueneburgensis. The sequence continues at coordinate 24,583,754 of OW028749.1, forward strand.
CTATTTTTTCAATTCTTTTTTTTTTTTTTTCATTTTTGTCCGACCTTAAATCAGTAAACTGTGGACACCCTACATATTTCGTAATATGATATCGACAATAGGAATAGGTCAGTAACCGCGCGCCGGCGTAGGTACTTCGAACATCTTAGAATTTTGACCGATCGAACAGCTGATAGGTACTTGTAGCTACGCTCGGTCGTTCACCTTCACCACCACGCCGGCGCCTCGCGCAAGTTACTATAAAAACCAGTTTCAAAATAAACATCTTTCGTTAACGATAACTTAATTTTTTTGTACTAAGATATATCAAAATAAAAATTGCATGGTTATTATAACTCGTTTAAGTTTATTTGTAAAAATTTGAAAAAAACTTACCAGCCGATCTATTCTGTAAAAATCTCACCGTGAAAACTAAGTTGAAGTGACCCAAAAGTGAGCTGTCATTCCATACGATGCTAGGGATTAACACTAATAAAAAAATAATAAAATAAAATAATTCTTGTACCTTGTCCATTGGCATCCGTTATGGTTATCGTAAGTTTTCCACTGTTGTCAGTAGCACCGCTCCGAGTAACAACTCCGTTGAGTAGTCCTCGAAACTGGTCACTGACTGAAGAAGACACCAGATTGAGACGTGCGTTATCCACGAAAGTAAACTGGTGACTTACACATTGTCCTGTCCGCTCAGCTTTAGGATATGATTCAATATCGTACCATGTTCCATCAAACTGTAACATAAAGAGACAAGCGATTTTTTGCCAATTTAAATGGTTTAGGGTAAATTACTTTTTCCGGTTAATTTCATTGAGAACCCCTAGTTCTAATTTTATTTGAGCTTTTGAAAGACGACTTACGTTTGCAAAGTTGAAGTTTTGGACTACTTCGACAGTCTCGTCACATTGACCAGGGAATACCACAGGTACATTAACTTGAGGTTCAGGGAAGTAGAAACAGCCTACTTCAGTCTGGTCTACTTTCTTGTAGTATCGGTCATCGAGGTACGGTATGTTACTCATAATCCCGTCGATAGCCAATTCAGAGCCCGGCAACAACTGCTTTGTTTTGCTAAGTTTCCAACTACCCACTGTGGAATTTAAAGTTAATTATGTACTATACAGGGATATTTGAATATGGTTTCTTGATTTAGATTTCTTTGATAATACTACTAAAAAAGTATTATAACTTTGTTGTAAGCATAAATCTCACTCAAAATATTTAAAGAATGTTGGTACTTTAAAAATACTGTATTGAAGTACCTTGCATTTCATTTTCATCTAAATTCTGGCATGTGTATACAAAAGCGTAATTTAAATAATCGGTGTCCAATATCCAGTAATCAGTTGATACAGTCTCTGAAAAAAACCACTTTGTAAATAATTGTCAAAAAATACTGGTATTAAGCATTCATCTCTATATTCTAAGAGCATTGCATGATTGCAAAACTTACGATCGGATCCAGGAACCGGGAAGGTGACAACTAGCTTTGCTGAACCATCCGATGCAGGAACTGCCACAGCCTTCACTGTTTCTAACTTCTGATCGTTCACTTGAGAGTTGACCACAGCAACATTGTCATCCACTATTTCATAAAATGCATTGCTGCACGTCCCATCTTGGAAGCGTGATGGGTACATTTCAATATTGTGCCATAGGCCCATATACTAGAAAATTATGTAACATAAATCTTAGTTTTATATAAATCTAATTCATCGTGCTTTTGACTTCTGACGCTTTAAAATAATTTATAATTAATTTTGGGTATGTTAATGATTTTTGTATAAAGCAATCCTAGGCTTTGTGTAGACAGTAAGAATCTGTTAGATGCAAGAAACACAGAATCGACCGAAGTGGTGAAACTTGAGGGAGCTTATGTTTAGCACTGAAGTGATAACGATCAATCTATGGATTGAAGAACAAAGATTCACAGAATACATATTATAATAATCCAATTTGCGCGTGTCGAAATAATATTGACTTATGACACGGTAGTCATTTACGATTTTACGTTTCATACGATATTGATACGCAGATTTTTAGACAATATGCATAAATATGTCAAGTGCGACAGTAGTGACAATAACTTACCCTGTCTGCTTCAAAGTTTGTCATTGCCTGAACGTTAACGGATTCACATTGACCTCTAAAAACTACAGGTTGGTCAGTTGGTTCAGGATAGAAGAAGCAGCCTGCATCGCTCTGGTCAGTTGGCTGGTAATAAACGGAGTTCAGATCTAAGTATGACCTTATTGCCTCGTTGACTGCTGTTTCAGAGCTAAGCGATAATCGTCGTTGTCTGCCGAGAATCCAGCTGTACACTGGAGTTAAATATCAAGATTTAGAAAGAAATCAAATGATACAGGATACAAATATCAAAGGTATATTTATTTGATGGCACCTACCTCGTCGCTGGGTAGAATCAATGTTTTCACATGTATAAGCAACTGCGTAGTTGTCGTAGTCACTCTTAAGAATCCATAATTCCCGTGGTGTAGAAGCTATAAATAATTAAAATCAATATACTATACATATCACTAGACGTATAATTTACAGAACTGCTTTTCACAATATTATATATAATAATAATTAACTAATGCAGGACGAGCGTCGTAATGAGGCCAGAATACTCATTGGGAAGTTCATTGCTTCAGGGCTCGCCAAAGGCTGATAGCGCTTTGAGAAGTGGATTTTCTCGGGCTAGTTCCCGAAAACGCGTGCCTCTCATAGCGCGAAAGATTAGATAATTTTCTCATTCTTTCCGATAAAGTTACAATATTTATATTTTTGCTGCTTAAATTAATTGTATAACTAAGTATAAAACAGTAATATAATTGTATGATATTTTAGGCAATAATGTCGCTTAAATTATCGAGAGTGTTATTCGAACGATGAATTCTCATAGTTATATAACAGATTAGAGTAGTCCTTGAAAACCACTCAATAAAGATACAATATAGATGGTAAGCCCATGAATAGCATAAGACTTCATTCACACAAAATTTTGATATCTGAGAGAAACAGTATAATGCATAGAAACAAATAAAATGAAGGAAAAAATATACTCACGTTCTCCTGGAATATTTAACACCACAGATAACTTCGCATCAGTACCACTGACTGTTGCATAGCCATCGATCGTAAGTACCCTCTGGTCAACTACTTGACTGTTAAGTACATTGACAACTCCATCTCCCCGAGTGTACTCTGCCCTGGCACAGGCACCATTGCCATTGGGAGTTTCATAGCTTGAAATTTGATGCCAGAGACCTAAAAACTAAATGCAAAGACGAGTTAGTCAAGGATTGGATTGCGGCCAAACTTTTTCTTGTCTTGGCGTTTGTTTTGATTAACTTAGTGTTTCGGTTTATCCTGGGTACTGGTCATATTTTTATGGATACTCTAAGCTTGCCTTCTATTTTATGGATTTTAAACAAAACTGAGGAAACGACTGTGATTTCTATAAAAGTTTACAGTCTGGGCTGTCTGTATGCATGTCTTTATTTGTGGTGTCAAGGCCAATACTTACTCTATCTACATCGAAGTTTTCAACAACAGACAAACTTTCGTCACATTGTCCTGGGAAAATGATAGGTTCTCCAGGCTTAATAACTGGCAGAACATAACAGGTAGCTTCGCTATGGTCAATAGATCTTAAGGTAGAAAATTCAATGTCAAATGTGTTAAGAATTGTAGTGCTTATGAATGCGAGGGCCATTGGAGAAAGGGAGTCTGGTTGTCTTGTAAGCACCCATATGTGAACTGAAAACAAAACATTCGTATTAGATATATGTAAGCGGTTGCAAATGGCATAGGTACCAAGTGTGACTGACTTTATGACACTATTACCTTTCGGGTGGTTTGGAACGAAAAAACATTGGAGAAAAACTTGAAATTCTGTCATGGCGACAAGAGTGTTAGTGGTTTTTTAAAGCTTAAGCTAGATTAAAATACATATACTCACGGTATCTTTGAGTAGGCGAAATGTTTTCACACGAGAAAGTAATGGCATATGTCGCATAATCTGTGTCTCGTACCCAAAAGTCAATGGCTGAAAAAAGGAAAAGTATTTCAGATGACCTTATATAAACCTAATTTTAATTTACACAATAGTTATCCAAAAGTTAACACGAATTACGTTTTGGTGAATAATTCCTTTTAAAATCGTTATTTCAACAAAACTTGAACAAGCGTTTTGCAAGATGACAAGTTCATGCGGCGTTCTGTCGTTTCTACCTACCGCCGCGCCGCCGCCGTAAGTCGCGGCTTAATGATTCCATATATGGCGTTTGTTTATTTATATAATCCAATAACTAACATTAACTCACATTGTTTGAAATAGTACATAACACGTTAACTGCCACGGCTAAAATCAGAAAAAAAAAAAACAAAAAATGTACTTAGTGTTATTTCATTTTAAATAGATTATTTACTCCATAAATACATTATTTATTCCGAAAACATGGCTGCGAGGCAGCAACGACATGTTCAAATTTGGTATGTGTTGTCGGTCATATAGTCCGACAAGGCTGGAATGGAACAAAAAGTGTCGGACACATAGTCCGATACGGCAGTTAACGTGTTAACAGATCTTGCATGTATCTAAATTATAGGAAAGTAGGTATTAGCTTCTGGTACTCACGATCTTGGAACGACGATATTGTGAGTTGAAGTCTAGCAGTATCACCATCTTGGAACACTGTACCCTTTGCTTCTTCAAAGAAGTTATTATTGACGGAAGAGTGGTACACTTCAAGTCCATTATTATTCGTCAGTTCAAACGCGGAACATTCGCCTTGTTGGTTTGGGTTGTCTGTCCGGGCAACCTCATACCATTTACCTAAGAACTAAAAAGAGAATAATAATATTATATCACACTCATGCTAAAAATTTGTGACATCTACCGACCCGCACTGGGCTCACGTCGTGGATTATGGCCCGCTCCCTCTCACCGAGAAGAGGCCTGTGTCCTAGCAATGGGAACGTTATATGTTGCTGATGTACGCTGATAACACTGGTCAACAACAGGTCACTGGTCACTGGTCATAAACAGTTTTTCTTTCTTTCTTTCTTTCTAACAAAAAACCAACTTTTGTAAGCCCATGAAATAAGTTGAACTGATTTTAAAAGAGCATTAAAAAGCATTCACATATTTTTACGTCTTGGTTAGCTCGGGTTTTTTGTGGATATCAATATAAAGACTTAACTTAAAAAAAATATTTACATGAATAAATTTTAATAATTTCAAAAGTGTACAATTGAACTACTTTTTCTTTTATAATTGAGATCTACAGCTTCTTTTCTTAACGTCCAACTATAATCTGCTAGCAAAGTAAGACTCCACTTTCTTTGATATCGCCGTTCTACGCCCGCTATTTCCTAGTGAAAACGCTCACCATGCTCATCGCTAACGACTCCCATATTTTGAGGTAAAAAATCTAAATGTAAGTTCAAAATATGTATGTAGAGGGACATTTTACAGCCAATAGCATGCAAGGCTTCAATCATATCTTTCAGAAGTTTTTTTATAGTTTTGAGGTCTCACATTTCTGATGAAATTAGTAAAAACTTGTATCATAAATTTCCAAGCCTTACTCTCTTTTTTTTTTAATTGACTATTAAATGTATTGTCCTTAATCAACCCTCGTATGTGAGGTCCAATAAAAATCCCTACCTATAATTTTGCATCTGATTTTTTTTTTAATGTTTTCTTTTCGTTTTTGAAAAGCATCTCTTTCGCGGTTAAGAGAAATAGGAGCAAATTTTTCATTCTTCTCTTTCGTAGTAAAATTATCGTACACGTAACAGTAATTGTCTGGATTACTTAAACAACAACGAGGCATTATATTGATGAAATACTTTGATACAAATCGATATAAATGAAAACAAATATACAAAATTCAATTAAAACAGGTAAAATTCACTTATTACACAATTCTGACCATTTGTTAGCTACAGATATAACAATATACATGTTTAATCAAAGTGCTCTGTTAGTTTGTATTTGTATATCACACTCATTAGGAGATAGTCCATTTAACAAGCAAGAACATGTTTGTGGTCGCGCGCAGCGAATACAAATTTCAACGTGCACACCATGAGCATAATCTCAAAAATGCGAGCTAAGCCAGCTGCGAAACGTTTATGGTTGATGAGTAGTTGCTGCGTACTTCATGATATTACAAGTCATTATCATTGGGCAAAAACCTTGTTGACTAGTGTAATTATGCTACTTAATGCCATTTATCTATAATCAACCATTAAATTTAGCTATAAAAGTCGTTTTTATTGACTGTCTGTATGATCACTTTCTTTTAAACTACACACGGTACCGTGTGATGCCGGACGTAAAGAATAACACCACCCCATTTCTTCCCGTGGGTGTCGTAAAAGGCGACTAAGGGACTTACTAGAGAATGGGCAGCAGCGTTCTCTATGCATTTTACCACCATACTGCGATCGCCAACCCGCCTGCCAAGCGTGGCGATTATGGCAAAGCCCCCCAAATTGGGGGAGGCCTAAGTCCAGCAGTAGACGTCTTATGGCTGAAATGATGATGATGACAAACTGGTTTGCACACATTTTGATGTGGTTTTCACCATCATCTATAGATTAATTCAAAGGATAAGTGTATATATCACATCAATATTTAAAATAGACTCAGCACAGCCAGCCTTTTAAGGCCTTGGGTCTAGAAATAAGGCTTCCAAATAACGTACGCGAGCAATAAGGACCGATCTTGAAAATTCTTCCCTAAAAAGGGTTAAATAAGATGCAAATCGGGCGCAAGGCTTGCAGCACCTAAATGTAACGAGGCATAATAAAAGGTACGTCTGGGGGCGATTGATGGACGACCCTCAGTGTAAAAAGAACATGCTTGTATCACGTGACACGTATTGTATGTTAAACAAAGCGTTGCCATGGTAACGCTATGGTTGTTTATTCATTGTAATCTATCTATTAATATGTGAAACAAAAATTCTCTACCCATTTTTACGAAAATGGCAAGGACGGAAGGAAAAGTACGAAATTTGACACATATATAAACTAGGAAAAAGAGTGCAGAAAGCTAATATACTTTTAAATAATTCAAACTTTAAATTTAAATGAATTATGGTTCAATTTAGACACCTGGGAGACCAGAAGTAATAAGAAGAAGAATAAATAGGCCATCGCGGTATCGTACAGAATAGCTGCGGTTTGGAGTTGATTATTCACCCGTTCGATTATTTTGTAAAACTAAATGATACTGTAAGGAGTGTTTTATAGGTGTGATTGTACTATAGTATACTAGCTTCTGCCCGCAACTTCAACCGCGTCAATATTTTTTTTGAAACTTCATTACTGGAATGCTAGATGGCATTGAAGTAGCTAGATTTTGAAATTTCTTAACTATTTTTTTTACCTTTTGTATTTTTTTTTTCATAAAAAGTATCCTTTGTTACTTTTTTACAAAGTTTCATGATGATCGGTTAAGTAGTTTTCGCGGACAAGCGTAACAAACAAACTTACGTTCACATTTACAATAAATATTATAGTAGGGATAATGTTTCTGGTGTATCGTCGGATTTAATCAAAACTGGTGACTGTGCATGTACCTAGTACAAATAAGTACACATGTGCCTAACCGTACGGGGAATACAGGTGTGATGTATGTTTTTTTATTTATGTATTCTTTATCTTCAGTTATTATTCATAGATCCATAATAAACCACAGTCTTAATTAGTACGATTGATTTTATATAGAGCATAGGCACATTATGATATCTTTTCAACCGACGAAAAAAAAACGGAGGAGGTTCTCAATTCGACGCGTATATTTTTTTTTATGTATGACCACGCATATTTTTTTACATAGTACTTCGATTGTCATAATTCTTCTTCTTTTGGAAAGGGTATACTCCGAAGCTGGTTCCATATAAATTTGGAAAACAAAATCGAACCCTAAGGGTCGGTAAACAGGGGATGATTGATTGTTCACTCACTGACTGTAATGTAAAACCACGCATAACTTTATACAGAGTAGTCCGATTTTGATAATTATTTTTTTATTGGATAGGATATATCTTGCTAAGTATTATTAGTACATTAAAGCCACAAAAATATAAAATAAAAACTTTTTAACAAAAAATTAAACCGCCGAAAAAACTGAAAAGCAAAAAATAATTAACCTTCAAGTTAATTAAGCGGTTAAATTTTTTGATAAAAAGTTTTTTAGATATGTTATATGCATATGTATATTCCTGTCTACTTAAGCTATCTGCTTGCTACTACTTAATCATATCTGTAGGTTTTCTTCTCTGACTGAATAAAGTAATCCAAAGAGATAAAAGTTCTAATTTTCTTGAAAAGGAAAAGAAATGGGATTTTATACAAATTTTTCAAAAAAATTATACAAAGCCAAAGGCTCTAGCAATGAGATGTTTTTTTTCTTCAAATTATAATAATCTTATAATTAGCGTATATTGTTCCCATTGCTGAGACACAGGCCTCCACTTTGTAAGAGGGAGTGGGCCGTAACCCATCACGCGGAGGTTTCCTCACGATGACTTATTAAAAAAAAAATTGTATGATCCACATTAATATTATAACTGCAAAAGTAACTCTGTTTGTCTGTCTGTCTCGCTTTCCTGCTAAAACTACTGAACCGATTTAAATAAAATTTGGTACACACGTAGTTTAGAGCGTGAGAAAGGACATGGGCTACTTTTTTTATCCCGGTAGTACGTTCCCGCGGGATATTTTCCGACCTCCACGCGGGCGAAGCTGCTGGTAAAAGCTAGAAAATTAAATCTCTAGGAATGAGCGTGAATGTGAGATCTAGAGAACGCTAGCGGGTTGCCAGCGATCAAAGTCACTTTGTTTGTACGAGTATATAGCATTAGACAGTGGCTTTCTTATCGTCGTCAAATTACTTTAATCACTTATATTGTGCCATCAGACCAACGTATCTCAGGATAGAAATGACGCTAGCTGATACGTGCAAACGATATGGTATTAGGTAGGTATTGTTATTCTAGAAATTGCTACCGAATTTATTTATTTAGGCTGCAAGTCGTCAAAATTTCTTTTTCAGTAGCTACGGATATTATTCAAATTAAATGATATTTTAGTATTACCTATTCAAGTGAGTGAGTGATCAATGTCAATAATAACAAAACTGTTTCAAATTGATCGAAATATAATTATATTTATTATACCATCTATTACCAGAACCTCATAATTTGAATCACAAAATGAAAAAAAAAAAAAACAAAAACTGAAACTGAACTTTTTAACTTTAACTTTGAAATTGTGCAACCAGATTTTTTGAAGTTATTACCTACTAATTACTTTTAGATTTTTAGGGTCAATTGATCTGTTATTGGTTTTTGGGAACTGTTCATTGGTCGACCAGTCCATCGGACCATCAGACCATCGGTCTGAACTACTTACTTCTTGGATGTTAAAATTTGCATGTATAGGAATACCGGTACACTGTCCATCTTGTATCACTTGACCCACACACACACTAAATAGTCCAACGAGACTAAAAACGAACACAATTACTTTCGACATCATGAGATCATGGTTATGTACTGGTACATCACAATTGGCATACTAATCAAATAATGGTTTATCTGTTAATTTATATAAAATCTTATCTTAGTTATATTTATCGTTCCTTTAATCTTAAAAATTGTATTGTCCAATATTGTTGTGGGTGCAAGTAAACAGATTGTTCTGAATAATCTTAACTAATTTGTAATATTATCAATGTGACTATCAATATATGCAATTAATACTAATACCCCAAAACAGCGAATTAAAGGCTTAAATGAGATTTGTGTGTCAGTGATTTATTTGTTAAACATAATGCATGTGCGTGCTTTTTAAATGGTTCCGTCACAGCATATTAGCGGTGTTAAGTGCATTCTTGTGTGTGATTAATTGATTACTGTCTCCCACAAACTCCACACTTCACACACACTCACACCCGAAAGCAACTAACCCCCTTTTCATCACATAATATTTATACACAGGTCTACAGCCAAATTGGTGCCATCGACTTGAGGTCTAAACATGGTTTTAGTTGTTTTGCATTACCTCTTGCTTTTGAGAAAAATGATAAAAAAACTTTATTTTATAACTAGCTTCTGCCCGCGACTTCGTCTGCGTTAAATTTCTTGTTCCCCGACCCTTCCCGTTGCGTCGAATCGCCTACCCGTGCGATTTTCCCCGTGTTTGCAACATTTTTTATTACTGCTCCACTCCTCTTAGTTGTAGCGTGATGTTATATAGCTTATAGCCTTCCTCGATAAAGAGACTACCCAACACAAAAATATTTTTTCAATTCGGACCAGTAGTTCCTGAGATTAGCGCGTTCAATCAAACAAACAAACATACAAACAAACAAACAAACTCTTCAGCTTTATAATATAAAAATACAAAATAAAAGTATAGATATTGTATGTCAAGAAATTGTCTTTTGGCTTATTTTCTCGAGTGGAATTTGTTCAAACAGTCGCACATCAAATCTTAGCAAAAGTCTGCCATCTTATGGCAGTTCACATAGGACTAAAGGGACATCCCTTGATATGTGATTTCCATAGTTTTCATGTCTCGGTCCAGCTTGTGCACTATCTTCATACTCCAACTGCAAAGGTTGATTTGTAGCAGTTTCTGAATAAGGCACTGGTCGCCGTTGACGTATTAGGGTCCGTTCACACAGACCGGCTCGGAGAGGAGAGCAGATTTTTATCACGTTGAAAACAGAGTTTTTAGTAATTGTAGTTAGGTTTATTTTTGCATGTGCACTGAGTTTGTCATTAAGAATGCTTGAACGCGCTTGGTGTGAAACAATAAGAGGAGCTGACCGGCTCCGATCGCGTACTTTTCTCGCTCGCGCAGCCGATCGGCTCTGATTGCGTGCTCTCTCTCGCTCGCGCAGTCGATTGAATATTTTAAAATATCTAATATATTTCCACATTATTTTTGCCCGTATTTGTCACCGCTTGCACTTTCGTTTGTTTTGTTCTGCTTCAAAAAATCTTGCTAACAAATATATTTCTTCATCGGAGCTAACTAAATCCATGTTCCGAAAAGCACACGTTAATACCGAAAACAAAACTTGGACTGTGTGGAATACTGGTACTGCCTTTGTAGTGTATCCACCCGGCTTCGAGCGCATCCGATCGGCTCCGAGTGCATCCAATCGGCTGCGAGCGCATCTGAGCGGCTCCGAGCGCATCCGCTTTCAGATCGCTTCCAGCCGGTCTATGTGAAATAGTTGGTGGCTCCGCTCCGACCATCTCCAAGCGTATACCCTCCGGTCTGTGTGAAAAGAAAAATGCGCGCCGATGCTCTCCAAGCCGGTCTGTGTGAACGGACCCTTAGAGTATTGCGATTGATTATGATTGTTCGATCTAATCCAATGAAGCAATAGATTAGGAATATACTTCAAAATCCTCGGGTTGTGACTGTTATGCATATAGGGCAGAGCCGGACTGGGGCTTTGAATCGGTCCGGGCATTTCATAGATAACCGGCCCTCAGCCATTCGTAAAAGAAAAACTACCAACGTAATTTTTTTATTATTTATTGTATTAATGATTTTCGAAGTAGTTCGCTACTTTCGGCTAATGTGTCTATTATGTCGTCGGAATCTAATTTCATTAAAAGATCTTTTTCCACTGCCAATAACATGAAATAATTTATATTTTCAGAGGACATAGTGCTTTTTTTTTTCTGGATGGGAAATCATCAAATGACTTCTCCCACTCTGAGCGGAGCGGGAGGGCGTGTCAGACTTTTACTGACTAAAACCCACCCGTGTTCCATCAGTTGCCCATGTGCCAGGGTCACGGTATCTCTTTCGGACAATCACGCGACCCCGGCAGGCATCGGTCCTATCAGACCCTTTCAAAGGACATAGTGCTCCACATGCAATTTGTTTATAATATTTCAGATCGAAAAAGATCTTTCACATCCAACTTGACTCATTGACAAACTAAGCAAAAACTTATAAGCTAATGCAAATAAATTATCATCATTCTCTTGCCCTTATCCCAATGTATTTGGGGTCGCCGCAACATGTATTTTTCTACCACATTTCTCTATTAGTCGTCATCTCAGTAGTCACACCCTTTCTATCCATATTTAGCCATAACCGTCGACATTCATATTCAATTCTTTCCTCACGACCTTTTCCTCATTCCTCCGTATCACGTGACCATACCACTTTCTCTTCTATCACTGACAACCGTTTCCCACACAACTTTTCAGTTATTGGTGCCACTTTCAGACTTCCTCTTATGTACTTATTTCTTATTCTATCCATTCGTGTAACACCACACATCCCTCTTAACATTCTCATCTCAGCTGCATGCAATTGCCTTTCATTCACCCCTTTTGTGGCCCAACATTCTGACTCTGACCCATTCAAGACCTGCTGGTCTGACCATGGTTTTTTATATCTTCCCCTTATGTTTAAGGGGGATGTGGGAGTCGCAGATTGTTCCCGTGACCTGCCGCCATTTCATCCATCTAGTGTTCATTATGTGCTTAACCGTCCGATCTACTTCGCCATCGCTTTGCAGAGTGAACAGAGATACCGAAAGTCGAAAGTTGGCGAGTGCAAAAGGGGCGTCCACTGTTCCTCGACCTGGCATAAACCCAAACTGATTCATGGTAATCTCACTCTCCTCTCGCAGTCTTCTCTCTATTACTTTCTCCCATACCTTCATACTATGTGACATCAGCTTTATCCCTCGATAGTTATTGCAGTCCTGTACATCACCTTTATTCTTAATAATAGGCACTAGCGAACTATCGCACCATTCTTGTGGGATCCCTGCTTCATGCAACAACTTATTGAAGAATAATGTCAGCCACATACATCCATCTTCTTTTAAACACTTCCATACTTCTACGAGTATATTATATTGGCCCATAGCTTTTTCCATTTTTCATACCTTGAACTGTCTTTCTTACTTCATCCATGCTAATTTCCCCCACCAAACCTATATTTATATGTACCTCTCCGAGCACACCATTCCATTTATTCTCTACGTTCATTAGCTTTTCAAAATAAACCTTCTATCGTTCTTTAATTTCGTTATCTTTGGACAGAACGTTAACGGCATCGTCTTTCATACATTTAATATGGATTATATCTCTCGTTCTCCTTTCTCTTGCTTTTGTGATACAGTAGAGCTCCTTCTGGCCTCTCGGGCTATCCAGTGAGTTATATAACTTCTCATGCGCCTTGGCTCTTGAAACTGCTACTGCTTTTTTGCCTTTTTCTTAAATTCTTTTAAAATCTTCTTCTTATCTTCTTTCATAATATCGTTTCCATTTTCTACACCCTGCCATTCTTTATACGCAATTTTCTTCTCTTTCAGCATATTTTACACGTCTTCATTTCACCACCATGTATCTTTTTCTATCACATATTTACCTTTCGATTCTTCAAAAACATCTTTTGCTACTTTCCTTATATAATTTGCCATCTTTTTCCAACATTCATTCAAGGGTTTTCCTTCCATATCTTTCATTGCTTTTCAGTGTAAATAAATTATATCTATGCAAAATCTTGAAACAGCAAACTGCGCAAGTTTTGCATGAATACTCACATACAATGAATCTTTCTTCTTCGTGCCCTAAAACAATTTCATCGTTTTCTTCGCTTTTGTCATCCACGATTTTTTAAATGTTTTATTTGGTTCCAAATCAGTAGATTTAATGCTATCCCAGTGTAAAGCTACATTTTCAGTTCAGTTCGTAAATTTTCACCGATAGCGGTTTTATTAAACTTCAGTAAATTTTTGCTTAACTCATCTAATTCTCCTACTTTAAATTTAATGTACTTAGTAGAGAATGGGCAGCAGCGTTCTCTATGCATTTTACGACCATACTGCGATCGCCAACCCGCCTGCCAAGCGTGGGGATTATGGCAAAGCCTCCCAAATTGGGGGAGGCCTATGTCCAACAGTGGACGTCTTACGGCTGTTATGATGATGATGATGAAATTTAATGTCATGAATGTTAGAGATGTTTTTTGGGTCCAGACATGAAAAATCAACGCACAATTGTCAATATGCGAGAAAACGGCGATCCATGCTTTGAGTAACTGTGCCAAAGATAAAGTTATAAACATTTGCTTTATGTGCATTAACTGCATTAGAGATAACTTCATCCTGTGCGATCTCGCCTGGCATTAACTTATTTTTTCTTAGCCTTTTTTTGGGCAACTTTGTTTGAACTTCTATATCGAAGACTTCAAATTTATTTAACTGTGTACTGGCCCAAGAAATAAAATCATCTGTAACTTCTTTCACAGTATGACAATCTCTCATCATTTTTTTTCAATTTTAAACAGCTTTGTGATACCATATTATACGCTTTTAATATATCTAAGCTTGAGGTTTGTAGAGGTGACTTTGAGAGAGGTGTGGTAACTTCGAATATCCTTAAGAATAGTTTGGCTGTGATTACAGCTTGTATTGTTCCCAAAGTTATTAAAAGCGTTACGTACAAAGCTGAATCAACGTTTGTGAACGAACCAAAATTCTTTAAGGCCACATCTTTTGTCTACCATCTTGTGGCTTCAGAATTGAAAGGACTGAAGAAGAACGAAACTTATCAGAGAAACCTTGATAGAGATTTTATTGTATTGAATTAAATAATAGTTTTGATTAGAAAATGAACTTTTATTGAAATATGTAATGGTTTAAGGTTTAGTTTAGGTCATGTGTTTGTTTATAAAATTTAATTATATTAAAGGGAACATAAAAAATCATTTTAATAATATTGGTACAGCAGCCCGACCGGCCCACTGGGCCTCCGGCCCATCGGGCATTTGCCCGATTTGCCCGTATGGCCAATCCGGGCCTGATATAGGGTGATGCTGGTCAGTTAGATTCTCAAGAAGTATAGCTGACTTCGTAATTATTTACCACCCTAACTTTAAATATCACTTGCACGTCTTTGTACTACAACGTCAATTTGTCTATGTGTGTTTGTCTTCTTGTGTAATTAAGAAAAAGTCAGCCGTAAGGGCACTTCTCGTAATTTGAAGAACATTAAGTCTTTGTCTTCCAGTGACAGCTGCCGTTATACCGCAGATTAAATATGATTAAAAAATTTCTTGCCTCAGACTCTCAAAAATACCTCGCGTTTTCATACATTTCTGACAAGTCTTTGACATTTGATTGTCACCGAGGTGAGACTGCAACTTGATTTTGGATGATTTTAATTACGAAACTGGCCTTCTGTATGTGAATTTTCCATTTGTTTGGAATTGCTGTTAAAAGTAACAAAGCAATTATGAAATTGACTATACATAACAATTATATCGAAAACAAAGTAAAAATATTATATTTTATTTTCAAACTGTACCTTCATTACGTACCAATGTTAAAATTGCTATGAGTTTCACTAGCTTCTGCCCGCGACTTCGTCCGCGTCAAATTTTTGCTCCTCTCACCGTTCCCGTCGCATCGAATTGCCTGCCAGTTTTCGTCCCTTTTTCGTTATTGCTCCACTCCTTTTGATAGTAGCGTGATGTTATATAGCCTATAGCCTTCCTCAATAAATAGGCTATCTAACATATAAATATTTTTTTAGTTTTAACCAATAGTTCCTGAGATAAGCGCGTTCAACCAAACAAACAAACTCTTGGGCTTTATAATATTAGTATAGATAAATAGCATGGACACTTATGCAACATTAGGTGCACGGTTTCAATTGGTCGTTTCCTATGGAGAAGAGCTAGCAAGTAACTTGACGGTTACTCTGTTAAAAGTAATTGGCTTTACATCTCAAATCAGTGTTTATGAGAGTTTTTCTCAGGGTATCTGTTGGGTCTACTAAAATGATTGGAATGTACGTTTAGCAGAAAATCATATAATAATTATTGAATTTAAATTTAATGACATGATTGCAATGAAAACTACTTATAATGAGTTGAAATTAATATTAATATTAAGTAATATGTCAAAGAAGTACTTACGAAAAAAAAAACTTCGTCATTTGGAAACAGCTAATAGACGTTTACATAGTTATGCCGTTAATGAGATTACAGGGAAGCCACATATGCAGAAGGATTTAATGCCAAATTTCCTTGTCTTTAACGTAGTCTTTTTAACCGACTTCAAAAAAAGGAGGAGGTTATCAATTCGACTGTATTTTTTTTAATGTTTTTTACCTCATAACTTTTGACTGGGTGAAACGATTTTGATGATTCGTTTTTATTTGAAAGCTGCTGGTGCTTCCCGAATGGTTCCATTTTAATTTGGTTCCATTCGGATAATGGGATCTATATGAAAACCATGTAAGTCTTAAATTTGCATTAAGTATTTGCGCGACAAATGAACGAATAACGCGATTAGATTAGTGCGGGGTATCTACCATAACTAAAAAGTAAAAAAAAAAATAACAATCGAATTCCTAAAAAAAAACACTACAAAGTGAAAAATAACTTTAATTTCGGAAGTCGGTGGCAAAAAACCTTAATTACAGATCCTAAGACACCGACTTCCAAAATTAAAGTTATTTTTCACTTTTTAGTGTTTTTTTTAGGAAGTCGATTGTTATTTTTTATCCTAAAATATCCCTTTTTGATAACGACACGTTTGCTGTGGGTTTTGAACTTCCCATCGCTAAGTTTTGTAACCCAACTTTTAAAAGTGGATACTGTTTGTGTTCAATGACTTGCTAGTTTTAGTTTATCTTAATTTTGGTATCACTATTTCTTTTTTACTAGGCGTATTTATATTAAGGACTGGCTTCTGCTCGCGACTTCGTCCGCGTGTCCATCGACCCAGAGAATAAAAAGTTTTATAGAAAATTCAACCCCCATTTAACCTTCTTAGGGGTAGAATAACAAAAAACCCTTTCTTAGTGGATATCTACTCTTTACAAAGAATACACCCTCCAAATTTGATGTCTCTAGGACCAGCGGTTTAGGCTGTGCGTTGATATATCAGTCAGTCAGTCACTCAGGACTTTGAATTTTATATACGGGGTGTAAGGGACAACCCTCCACAAACTGAAAGAGTGCATTCAGCTCCTTATTTTGAATCATATTCTACCGGAATTTCACTCCGGATTTTTTAATAGTTTTTACGTTTTTTCAGCTTTTTCAGATTTATTTCAATGTAAAATTATATTTTCTGAAAGCAGCACTCCAATTATGTAAACAATACGGCTAAAATAAAAAAAAGCAGCAATGGATGTTGAAATACTCTAACGTACGACGCGTAAAATCAGCTGTTCACTTCCTAGACCTACAGAGTTCATCGAACTCGTCATCGGCGATTGCACAAAGGCGGCTTTCCGAATTGATCCGAGTTGCATTGCGTGTGAGGAAATAAAACAAATCAGGTTTATTGGATTCCTATAACGGTCCTGAAATAATTTCTTGTACTGGTCATCTTAGTATGATATATTGAATCCACCCCATCAGTTTGTGGAGGGCTGTCCCTTACACCCAGTATATAGATAGCTATTCTGATTTTGAAAAGTCCTAAGTTAAGGTATTTAGAGAAGGCAGAGTTAATATATTGATTTCTTTGTAATAAGTTATGTAGTGAGTTATCTAATACGTTTCTAAGAGACTCGTGAGGCTGCATATTCTAGATTGTGTGGATTGCCCTGTTTTGTTAAATACAAATTGAATCTGTGTCAGCTTCCGAACATTGCAGAACCCAAGACAATACTGTAGCAAAAAGAAAAGTATATTATCCTAGCTGTGGCTATGTAAGTCAACTGCCTTATTTTGCAGCCTAAATTAATCTACCTAAAATAACTCTACTGTAGCAACTAAACGACTGATAAACTGTAGTTTTTGGAAATTCGTAAAAAATGCGTAAGTTCCGCGAAAATTTACAAACACAGTTGGTCAATT
This sequence comes from Aporophyla lueneburgensis, assembly GCA_932294355.1. Lineage (NCBI taxonomy): Eukaryota > Metazoa > Arthropoda > Insecta > Lepidoptera > Noctuidae > Aporophyla > Aporophyla lueneburgensis. The sequence continues at coordinate 24,601,634 of OW028749.1, forward strand.
ACGGTCATTATCCTTTGCCTACTGATCGATGAAAATATATATATTTTTTAAGTCTATTAATTTTTGGTATCAATACCCAACACATAGATAGGCGTAGGCGTTGGCATATGGACGGCGAGCTATGGTTAGCTCGTTGCCCGTTAGGGACCAGTAGTGCTATTCTATTCTATTATATGAATGTACCATGCCGAATATGCATTAACTATCTTAGAAAATAATAATATTAATTATTGATGTGTATTAATAGTGGTGAATGCCTAATGTAAGGTAGATTGTATAAGGATCACCGATATTTTTTTGTCACATCTTATTTACTGTACCTGCAATCTATGCAAGTAAAATTTTCCTTTACAAATAATTTTTTCCTATAAAAATCTCACCGTGGTTACTTGGGTGAAGTGAGCTTGAACTGAGGTGTCATTACTATTAATCCCTAGCATCGGATGAAATGAGAACGTACTTTTATATAGGTCACTCCCTCTAAGATCTCACAGAGTTACGGTGACATTTTAACAGAATAGATCGGCAGGCCCGGGTCGACGCGACGGCACGTTGTGTTCCACGCGCACCTCAAAGAGATGTCAGCTGAATTGAAGGGGTCCGCTAGGGTCGATGACTGCTAGGGTCGTGGATTTGTTTGAAAGTGTTACCGTGGCTCTGGCACAGGCAACTGAAAGAACACGGGTGGGTTTTCGTCAGTAAAAGTCTGACACGCCCTCCCGCTCCGCCCAGAGCGGGAGAAGTCATTTGATGGTTCAGTCACCCAGAAAAAAAAGCTCGTAGATAAAGTATTGCCACCTAATTTAATTTTCCCCTGAATACTAACAAAATTGAAAATTATACTCAATGATGGATGTAAATGTAAGCAAATGGATCAGAAAACGTAAGTACCTGCCGTACCTATTTGTGAATACCAATACCCATCTGTAGTTGTTTATAAAATTAAGTGCTTTTATTTTATCATTTGCATACTCAAACCCGAGATATTAATTTAAATCAGAACCAAGATGTTTTTCTTTTGACAATTCAGGTGAACTTTATAACCTCAGTTTTAGTCGATGATTTATTAATTACAATTTAATCATGTTATTAAAGCCATAACTGGTAAAACACGGATGACATAAAGCCTAAAAATATAGATGAATGTGTTATCTATTCCCTTTAGTAAGTGATTGTCTTGTAATTTAACCTGACTGACCAGGATTTTTTGAACCTGCGTTTGATACTTTTGATCAATTAAAATGGTAAGTGATTTTGTTTCTATACGTAGGTTTGTACAAATACTTTTACACGTCAAATAAATTTAAAAAGTAGATGAGGTCGGCATTTCCTATCTGACTACTATGAGGAAGGGTCAAATCAAACATGGTTTTGGTCAGATTATGTAATGACGATTTAGATTGATGTCTGTAATGGTCTTTTGTGGAAATAACCACACAGATTGAGTGGATTTGTCCAGTCAATGCACGCATTTGTCAATCGTGCAGCTCAACTCAAAACTTAAGGAGCTCAATGACTCGACGACTAATACCAAAGAAAGAACATTTGGGTAGGCCGCGTAAAGTACTCTTACATACATACAATCGCGCCTTTTTCCCATGGGTAGGCAGAAACCACGGAACGCCACCTGCTACGATCTCTACACACTCGTTTTGCCTCGTTTAGGTTCATACAATTGGTCATACACACACGCCGGTTGCGAGTACTACGCACCTGACCTTTCTGAAGAACATCACCAATAAGGTCACTATATGTCCTCCTAGGGCATCCCCTCCCGGTGTTTCCACTTACATCTGCCTTACAACCTACCTCCATGCCCCTCCATTCGTCCTCTACCTTTAAAGTACTCATATAAACACAGGTTTGAATTAACCTAGATCGGGCGGGTCGCTACCTTACATACTAATTCCTATAAATCATCATCTGCACTTGTGATAAAAATATTTTAGGAATAGTTTATCTTTAGGCACTATAATTGTATGGGAAATTTAATACTATTTGCTAAATGTACTCTTTTTGTTATCGTTTTTATTAAATAAAATTATTATAAATTATTATTATAGTGCCATATTATCATTAAAAACTGAGAATGAGAAGAAAACAGATAATAGGTAGGTATGTAATTATTTGACAAGAGGAGCTTCTTCAACATGAGCATGTTTAGCAATTTCAGTCACGTGGTCCAAAGATGTTTACTCATGTGAGTCAACATAAGTCGCTGTTGCTCAGAAATAGGTAGGTAAAGGTACTAACTACCAGTTAGCTTGAAGATATTAATCCTTGTTTTGGCAGATAAAGATACCATAGTTTTGTTGATTCGATATCAAAGTTTACAAAAACCCATCATTTCTTTTTTTTTTGTAACCCCTATAAGCCAATGCAACCCCAATGTTTAAGGTTTTGATCGTTTATTGTAATAATGATAAATTTTCATAAAGTTAAATAAAACTAACAGGTATGTCAGAGTTTATTTAAGTACTTTTTCAAATGTAAAAGTAATATAAAATATAAATTTTATAGCTTTATCTTTTTATTCATATAAATGAACCATTACTTTGTTTGAATAAAAAGATAACCCGATAGAATGACCCATTTTTCCTGCAGTTACGGCCAACGTTGTCAGTACCTCTAAATCAATCACCAATTTTATGCAAAATGCGATGTAGATACAAAATTTTATCATCATAATTATATTATAGGCTAACAGTCATAATTATAATAATATTAATTGTTTTTTTTGGCATTATATGGATAGTGTCTCATTTAAAAAAAATATCTCTTGTTTACTTCCAACTGGATATTAATGAACACTGTTTTAAATGTTTGTGTACTGTACACACTATTACCTCTGCCTAACCCTTTGTGGAAATCAGGCGTGATTATATGTTATGTAATTGGGTAGTCCGTGATATTCAAAGTAAGTACTTAATCTCATAAAAAACCCCTGTTTTAGAAGTACACATTGATGCTTTGGGTCGTCCTTTACCGCAAGCATTAACATTATAAGTCTATAATGTTCCCACTGCTGGGACATAGGCCTCCTCTCGGTGAGAGGGAGTGGGCCGTAATCGACCACACGGGCTCAGTGAAGGTTGGTAGATGTGACTTATACCGCAAACAACGGAAAAATACGGTTTCTTAATCTAACAAAAATATTAGGTTCTATCAATTACAACAATGTACTATCGAACCATACCATACTATTAACATGTTATGTGTTTCACACAATTTTTTCACTTCATCTTATTTACCGACTTACACGAGTGTGTCGATGGCATTGAACTTGTATGAGATAATATTCGAAAAAACAAACATTGATGTGTTGCCAACCAAACGTTCTGTTTACTGCGATGGGCTTTTCATACTTACGTGTGAACAGTAAATATGTACATAGTACGATGATTCTCTATCAATAGAAATCTATGGACATAGGTAAATAAACAAGCCCATTACTGATCAAGAAATGGAATTTGTGAATCACGTCCCTTTTTAAACACTTCTAAACTGAATATTAGATTTGAGTACACGAAGTTATTTTTTTTTTTTAAATGAAATGCCATAGAAACAAAACATACCAAACTTGAATAATTAATTAATCAAAACCAGTTCCCAATTAATGTTCTTTATATTATCATATTATTGACGTAGCTCAACCATAATATAGCACAAAAAAAAAACCGTAGACATAAACGTATTACACAACGTAATGGTCCTCTTAATCCATCTAGAAGCATCGCGGGGTGCTGCTGGAAGCGTTCAATTGGACTCGTCCAAATTGTAACCACTCTCATCCTTTAAACTTTCCACGATGTTGAGTGCACATGAATTGGAACATGATGTGCCCATCAGCCGCTATTCTGACGAAAATTATCTAATTTGTTTGTTGTGATGGAAAATATGATTCATTGGTATTGTTAACTAGCTTTTGTAGTCTGTTTGACATTATTGTCTGGATATTGATTTAGCATTTTAGGATGGATTAGAACGGCTTTTAATTCAGAATGATTAAGGGATCTACATTCAAGTTGTTAGTTGGATCTACATGCAAGGTGTTAGCCTACTTTCTGCTTATTCTGCTTTTAATTCAACTACGTATCACATCATTTCAGCCGTAAGAAATCCACTGCTGGACTCAGGCCAACCCCAATTTGGTGGGCTTTGCCATAAACGCCACGCTTGGCAGGCGGGTTGGCGATCGCAGTATGGTGGTAAAATGCATAGAAAACGCTGCTGCCCATTCTCTAGTAAGTCCCTTGGCCCCCTTTACGACACCCACGAGAAGAAATGGGGTAGTGTTATTCTTTACGTCCGACACCACACGGTACACATGGTACTACGTATCGCATATTATTATTATTACTAGCCTGCATCTACTTTACCACTATAGGGCATGGGCCTTTTAACACTTTTTCCATTTCTCTTCATCGAGAGTTACTCAGGACCTTCATCCTAATTGTAAAACACACTAATAATCAGAATCTGAATCATTTAGAAACTTATTGCTTATCCATTCTTGCATTTGTTCAAAAAATTTGTCTGCCTAGCAACGTAAACAACGCCATGAATGTTAGAACTATCAAATGAAAGCGATTCCTACGTAATTTCCCCTTTATACAAGAGGAGTCCAAGTCTCCCCTCCGTCTAGATTTACCGTGATTTCGCTTGACCCATTGGGTCCAGAGTTTAACCATAATTGAGCACTTACTGACTTGGCTGCAAAATCGTTTTATTAGGCTATAGTCATACTAAATTGACTGTGGCTATGCAAAATAAACTAGCAATATTAAAATTGTTAACATTATCAAAATTCGTGGTTTTGATACTACAATCTTTGATGAGGGTCGCCCAAGCCTGATCTGTGTAAATTTACTTTGATCTAAAATCGTATATTAGCTTTGGAACTATTATAATAATTTTGCAGGAAAACAAATGAAATAAGGATATTTTTGTCACGAGAGTGCATATTAATCCACAGTGAAATAATATTAGCTTAATGCTATCGCTGTATTCAGGCGATGTAATGTGAATACAGCTTTATCAAGGAAAGAAGTCATAATAAATGCTCAGCCGAAATCTACAAGTGTTAATAGACCAATTCTCAGAACGCTAATTTAATTTTTAGTACAATGAGAAAAACCGTCCAGTTTGCTTTGAAAATCAATAAGTTTGAACAGCATTTTTCATTATTATAAAACTCCTTTTGTATCAAAGTTCACACACAAGTATTCACATTTTCTATTGTGATCGAAAGCGAGGACATTAATGATAATACTTGCATGCAAATCATGTAAAGAATTCAATAGTGGTAACAGAGAAATATCTCAAAGTATCTTATCTCAATCTAATTCTGTACCTAGAAAACCTAGTACAGAAAACTACAATAGATTTCCTGAAGAAGCAGCAGCTCGCAAGCGTCACGTTTATTCAGGAACGGTAAGATATGAAAGCGCTAAAATTAAAAGAATTTGTGAGAGTAATGGTGTAACTTTCTAAATGTAATAAAAGTTATACGTGATCGGCCCATCAGTCAGTATAAAAGGCTCGTTGTACACACAGGCAGACGGGACGTAGAAGGGGAGTATATGCAATTGCGCCATCTATTAACAAAGCAAGATTCCGTGCATCATTTTCGTCCATTGCTTACGTCCTGTCGTCTCTGTGTACTGCGCCTTAAACTGACTAGTAACAAGAATTGGTTTTGAGTCATAATGTTACTATGAGCATGAGCAGCAATGAAAAGTACATGAATTAGATGAATGCCTAAGTAGGATAGGATATTATTATAAATAAATTACCTACCCAATTAAAATTTGTGTAGGTATATTTTAATTGAAATTGACTCTAGAGATACTGAAAGAACATTGACGTAAAAGATAAGTTATAGCAAAATGATTTGTTATGATTTGTAAGCATTGATAAGAGCAGTTATTTGCATGACTGTTTGGAAGTTTCTGTAGATTTCACTTTTTATTTTGTATCCACAAAATGCACCTTTGTATTGGCATTACAATAGGGCCATACAGGTTGCAATTAGTTTTGCCTTTATGGTCACTTTCCGCTCTATTTATCATGAACATCATAATTGGTTATGGATGATCACCGGCCCTTTGTCATGAAAAGTTTTTGTGAGAAACCTCTAATGTACCAACAACGACTTAATACCTAGGTATGTGAAATTTGATAGGTAGTTGATAAAGAATGACTTTAAGATAAGTAACATATTTTCAGCGTTTTTCCTAAGATATCGATCATGATGATCATTAGAGACCAACATGATCTAAATAACTGAATGCTGAATGGGGTGCTTTATATCAATTGTTGAGAATATTTTATCGACAGATAGGTACTGAAAAAAGTAGAGTCTTAATAAAATACTTCACAAAGCACCCCATGCTTTTTTACATGAAAATGGAGGATGAACACTTCAATAATCAAGTAATCCTGTTAGCTGTGTAGTTTACCGTAAGTACTGTCATTTTAGATAATATAATGCATTCCTTTCATCACCAAGATAATTTATTGATAAATTAACAAAGTTCAAAAAGATACAGACATAGAAGAAGTGCAGTGGCAGGGTACAGTTACTTTTCAGTGATGCAATAGTTTTCTAAGCAAATGTATCGGCCATTTATAAAACTGACTCATTTATACACGTGTATGTCACATTATCTACTCAGACTCTCGAATTCTTGTGTTGATAACAATTGACAATTGGATGATATGGCTAAGAGGTCGATAAATTGTGATAAAAAGATATCGATGGAATTAACTCTAGGACTTTTAAGGATGATATAAATGTTGTTACCATCTCAAATAAAAAAAGGTGTGGTTTGTCTTTATTCCAGGCCCAGTATTCTGCCACATGCGTGGATTTTAATGCAGTTTCTACCACCATTATTAATCCAGAGTTTAGGTGTACCGTTCAAAAGGTCAAGAACAATACAGTTAATCTCGATATTCAGTGTTTTAAACACAACTGGTGATTTTTGTTCAGATATTTCACTTAATTTTGACTTTCTTGAATATAATTCGATTTTGATTGGATTATTACCATCCCTTTTTTTGCAAATCTGACAATGGGATGCTATTAATCAATGGTCAGGCCCCAAAGGACTTGATAATTTATTAATAGCATCCTTGACTAGGCTGTGAAGAAAATACGATGTTTGAACTTCCACAAAACTTAATTACCTACCGGTGTTATTTGAAAAAATCATTAACACCTACTGAAAGTGAAGCAGATGAGGTGAAGAAGTCATCAATCTCAAAGCCAGAAAATCTCGAAGTTTCTACAGTGCAATCCAATGTGGGTACAAGGAAAGCACATTCAAACGCATAGCGCCCGATGTCTCTAGAACTTTGAACGCTTCATCCTTTTCATTCGCAATTCTGTTAATTCAATAATCCTGAGATACGAATTGTGTCTGTCCGTGACCTCTGTAGCTCTGGGTATATAAGGATGCGTCTGTACCCACAGCCGCCAGTTTATCTCTGACAACCGTCCAAGCACGAGAGGCGTGAACGACTTAATTTTTGTACCAATTTTTTTAATAAGTCCAGAATGTTTAGATTTTTGATTTTGACTTTTGTCGCGGCGGCGATGGCCGATTCTCATGATGGAGCCTGCCCAGAGGTCAAGCCGGTTGAAAACTTCAACCTAACAGCTGTGAGTATCGTTTTTTTATCAATATTGTTCAGGTTCAGTAATTTGAAAGTGTTTCTGAAAGATACTTTTTTGTAGATATTTGGTTTTCAAGTTATTGACTGCACATACCTGCTTAGACCCGGTTCGTTTTCCAAACCAATTTTTTTTTATAGAAAGGGTCTTTTTTCACCAACTTATTATCTTCGCATAACCATAGTATTCGTAAATTCCTTGTTAAACGCGCATTCGTCACATATTGAGTATTAAGTATTTTTTACATGATTTATAATTTTCAGTTTCGTACTCAGTATCTCTTCTCTCACTATGTCGTCTGCTTCTATAGACTGTTTGGTAACTTTACCAAACGGCTTTTGCTCCTACGCTGCATACAAAAGAAGGAAATCGCATAGCGATCGAATTTCCTTAGGATTTCTTGAGCAAGGATTTTCAGCTCCATTGAATTTTGTATCTTGATGCACAATCTCCATGATTGTTTATTTTTATGCCATCATATAATTGTATCGTATGTTGTAAAAAGATAAAACACATTGATAAAATCTATTCACAATAAAATCAAGATCACTGTCCTTATGTATTCATCTTCTGATCCTCTCTAAGCGGATAATAGATAACTAATTTATCCTTTTTTGACCTTCTTTCTTTTTGAAATCGGAAACTGAATTTTGCAAAATTCTGTTTACTCTCAAATAAACTTTGCTCATGAAATAAGTAGCACTCCTTTAACGCCTTTGTTTCCGTCTCTTTATCGTATAAGCATATAACTTTTCACTAGAATCTGTAACCGCTATCGTTATAACGTGTGGCTAGCGGGAGTGTCCAAGTTCAAATTAGAGGCGTGGTGCAGATTTATATCACTTTTTTAACATGACTGTACAATGTTTAATAAAACATAAGTTGCTATGTTGATAAAAGACATGGCCATCATCTTATATCGGTCATTTTAAACGCCTTTTTCTAATTCATCAGTAAAAGTTTATTAATGTTATATTCTACATTGGGTAATGTATTATTGTTTAAGTTGATCGATCTAATCGTTATATTTTTTTTGGATCTGTAAGAACATTTCTTCCTCAGAAACATATAAGATGGTTGGAAATTGCGTATGTTTGTCTTTTTCGTTAGGTATTTAAAACGACCGTCTAACTAACGTCCATTACAGATTGGGTCTCAGTCATGCCATCTCCTTTTTTAGGGTTCTGTAGTCCAAAAGGAATTCTTTTAGTTTTGCTATTTCCGTCTGTTAGTGTCAGTCCACGGCTAAGTTCAGACTTTTAGTGCATGAAAGCTGTAATTTGGGATATTGGCGCGAGAGTCAGTGTCCCCTCCTCTGCCAGCAAAAACTGCCCCTGGAAACTCTGCACGTGGTTTTCATTATTTACTAAATTGAAACTCTCTGTAGGACATCGATACGACATTTTCTTTTATCTTTATATTGTTCTAAATGTCTCCGTTAGAATAAAGCACTATTTTCAACACTATATAAAGATGAGCATTTTGTTCACAATCGATAGTTCACAAAGAAAAGTTCGATAAAAAATAATGAATGTTTTGTTTGCTGACACATCCATGAAAGTTTTAATAAAATTGATAAAGGCATACATGAATGTAAGGTGGAACATTTCTCGTTAGCAGATACTTTTCCTCTTCTATTCGGAATACGTCTGCACGCGTAGTACGACTACTATAGAAACGGGTTTTGTCAACGGAAAATTACACAAAATGACGGGTTGTAGAAAGATTTCCGCCATGTTAAAACTGTAGAGAAGACATTTTTGTATTCTTCAGTCGCCAAAAGTCGAAAGCAAGACGACCAATTGTTCTCTACTGTCCACACTTGGGGTAGAAACAATTTTACAGAATTAAAATAATTAAAAAAACACTCTAAGTTCATTTAATCCCATTAAATTGTGATTTAATGAATATATGTAATACCTTAGCACATCCACGTTAACTACATCACTAGCTACCTCCTCGTTGCTACGGAAATAATAACTGTCTTTGTCTTCATAGAAACACGACACGTTCTGTGTTCGGGCCGAAGAGATGTCAAGTTGGATAGAAAGAACTTTGTCTGTTTTTGGTAGACTATCGATAGCATTGATCATTGTAGCAATGCCTGGTCGGCTAATTAACTATTTACTTTTATCAATAGAGTAGCGTAAGCGTCTTGGGAAACATCACATCGGGAAAAATGATCGGGGAAAAGTTTCGCGGAAGTGCGGTACATAGTGCGGACATTGTAATAATAATATTGTTTTCTTTATTGGGACAATGACTCCATAGAGTAATGGGAGATGAATCTTTAGAACAAAACTAATATTCGGTTGTTAACCAGAGAAAAATCTAAATATAATCATAAAATAAGTACCAACTTATTTCATAACTTCATAAGACATGTTAACGGTCACGTATCCTTGTTTAATTTTAACTCTTTACTGTTTCTTTTAAAACGTCTTTATATAACAATAATACCGAAAATTAGTAATTAATTTATAATTTAATTATTGCTAATCCATACTATCCATACTTCCATACTTAATATTATAAATGCAAAAGTAACTTTGTCTGTCTGTCTGTCTCGCTTTCCTACTAAAACTACTGAACCGATTTAAATGAAATTTGGTACACAGATAGTTTAGAGCGTGAGAAAGGACATAGGCTACTTTTTATCCCGGTAGTATGTTCCCGCGGGATAGTTTCCGACCTCCACGCGGGCGAAGCCGCTGGCAAAAGCTAGTAATTAAATAATTATTAGCTACCAAATGGACAATAAGCTTTGTTAGTTTTTAGGTGGCGTAAGTGACGTTATATCAAAGAAAAAGGTTTTTAAAGTTAATACATAATGTATCCATAATGTACGTGCGATATATGTCTGAACGTTGTAGGTGTGGCTGTAGGTACAAAAAACAAGCGTGAAACGTTGTTTGTATAATGAGGAATTACAATTATCCTAAAACGACCAGGGCTTGGAATTCGATTCAATGTACCTAATTGAGCAAAACGAACTTTTCAAATTAGCAGAAGCTAAACAGCGGAACACCAAACACAGAGTAGATTCATGATCAAGGCCATACCAATTTGACCTTAATCCATTAAACTATTAAACCTTGCTGATTCACACACAATAAACCAATTTACCGATAAACGGTGATCAATTAGGTAGTTAGATACGGTGCGTCTGAGTCGACCACGGAATTGAATGATTCGAACTGACCAGGCGACACAAAGTTGGCAAACGAAGCGTGAAGGACAAATGAAGTCTACTTGCATTTGATGTTATATCATAGTTTCTAGAATTGTATTTTTTAAACTTGCCTTTTTTAATGAGTGTGCTTAAACATCCATGCTAAATAAGTTAGCTTATTTCTCTGAATTACTGTTTCATGCATGTGGTGTTTACCTTTAAGTAACTGATGCACTGTTGCTTTTTTATTTTCTCAATGTATTATTTTTATTGTGTCAGTGTAATCAATTGTTGGTGAACGTAATAAAAAAAAATAAAATGCTAATGAGTAAGACCGTTGGTGTTCGGGATATAGAGGAAATAATCTTACGTTTTGTCTTTCTTTACACACATTAAGATTTCATTTGTCAGAGCTTCACTGTTCTAACCTTCAAATCTTGGTATTTTCCGGTGCCGTGTCAATGTAGAAGTCACTTTACAGTCGCTCAATTAAAAAACTGCTATACTCAGGTTGGAAAGAGCAGTTATATATACAGTGGACTCCCGGTAATCCGACCCCTGTCTAATCCGGCATCCCCTGTAATCCAACATGTCTATTATTGTTGAATATTTTTTTGACTGTCTTCGCTAATGTAGATTATGCATGACTGAACGGGAAATGGATCTGTAATTTGTCGGATTACAATCTTTTAAAAAGTTGAAACTCTTTTGTAATAAAATTCGGACTATAGGGGTCTTCTTAAGCAGTACTCAATAATCTGACAAATTCGATAGTTCGAAACTGCCCTGCAAAACATTTGTCGGATAACCGGGGGTCCATTGTATAGGCAATAAAGCTAAGCTAAGCTAAGCTTCTTTTTATACAGAAATCACATAAGCATTCATCACTATGCATAATTCTGGACTTGATAGCTAAATTAAATTCTTCTTTGCAGTACCAAGGCCTCTGGTACGAGATCTCCAAGCTGCCCATCGCTTCCGAAGGCAAGGGTGCATGCGGTCAGGCTGAATACACATTGAATGGTGACATTGTTAATGTCAAGAACTCCCATGTCATCGATGGTGAGAAGAAGTTCATCGAGGGTACTGCCAAGTTTGCCGCTGATGCCAACGCTGCCGCCAAGTTTGTCGTCTCTTTCAAGTTCGGAGGTGAGTTTAAGTTACTGTACTGAGGTAACATAGATATCACAAGTTTTTGAAACGGCCTACGTTAGGACGATTTATAATAAGGAATGGACATTTTCACTAATGGAAAGTGATTGGCTGGTCATGTTTCCAGTTCCCAGGAACGATAAGTGGGCTTTCGGCTTTCGTATAAAATAGGGAAAATCCCTTATTTCAGTCCTCATTATCATTATTTCATCATCATTTTTTGCACGTCCACTCGACGGGTTCTGTCGTTCTCATCCAGATTCCTGATGTCTTAAGCACGTTTATCTACCCTTATTAGCTTATCCTACGAACATATATTAACAAAGTAGTTGTGGAGATACACTTGACAGCATTTAGATTTTTAATTATCTACTTAGATAATGATTATGATTTTTATCTTCAGTTCTTATATTTTTTTCCTTTTCTTATGTTGTGATTTGTCATCTGTCTTCAAATGCTGAATATATTGAAATCAAACCATAGCCTTTTAAATCTTAGAAGCATTTATTAAATGAGATCACATTTTTATTCATAGATTTCGTCTCCGAGTCTCCGCTGCTGATCCTCGCCACCGACTTCAACACCTACTCAATTGCTTACAACTGCAAATACAACGAGAAGACCAAGACACACACTGGTAAGTACAATTTTACCGACCATCTGTTCCTTTATTTTAGAACTAGCTGACCCAGCGAACTTCGTATCGCCTCAGATTCAATAAATGTTGTAATAAACCTACCATGTTTGACAACCTGGTAGTGGTGGTCTGGTAAGCGTTTTCTAGCTGACACTCATATGTTTGGTTAGCTCCTACCAAGTTATGATAACCTGGTACGTCGACGGCATAAAGGGTTTTCTACCTGACACTCCTTTGTTTGATAAGCTCCTGTCAAGTTATGATAACCTGGTACCTCGACTCTGAATTCTTTTATAGTTTAGGCGGCGTACGCCAATTAAGGAACTTTTTTGGATTATTTTTTACACCTTGGGTCCGAAAAACCCAAATATCTTACGGACCCCTATTTTTTTAAATACAATATAGCCTGTGTTACTTGCAGATATTGTAACTTTATAATGGTGAAAGAATTTTTTAAATCGGTCTAGAAGTTTTTGAGTTTCTCCATTACAAACAAACAAACAAAAATACAAATTTTTTATTAGTATAGAAAAGATGCGACTACCTTGTGGTTACTATTGAGTTTTGAAGTTTACTTTCAAGCGTATGTCATCCTGCCTGATTGAATCGACTGAAATTAGCTGTCAGTATGTAGATCAAGGGCTCAATGTATCTTCAGCAAAATTACCTACGTAGATAGTCTTTCGATTTTTTAGCTTATGGCGATGCGTTAGCTAAATTAAGTAGCTAGTTCATGTTTTTATGATGTTATGTCATTACTCGTTCCTTCTGTCTTTATATTTTCACTATCTTCCTATAGCAGTCCACTGGTAGACATAGTCCTCTCTAATAGTCTCTACTTTTGTCGTGGTTGGTAAAATTGACATAATACAGAGCTAGATCAATTTGTCTTTAAGATTGAATAAGGTATTTTTTACTTCTCGTATTGTGCAATCCAATGTTAAGAATAACTTTTAAAATATTTGTTTGATACGAAATCTACCAATAATCTATTTATCTTGTTGTTTATCAAAGTTATCATGCACATGATAAAGAAATACGGATTTTTTTTCGACGCACGTTGTCATACATGCTGAAAATAGGCTGAAAATGAAATTAATCGTGCATATATAATTAAATATTCAGACATTTCTAGATTGTTTATTTTCTGACCACGATTTTGTTTAATCTGCATAGGGGCCAGAGAGTCAAGTAATGATATTTACATTGATTCAGTTCATACTTAGCATGGAATTATCGACATAATTATAATAAAGCGACAGGCATGCTTTGTTTTTATTTTATACATGAAACCTAAAATAATATGAAATACTATTTTCTTTACGGCCATGAAGATCAAATGAACAAGTGACACGAAATATCTAAATATCATTGTTTAGTAATTTGATTTACTACGAAGCACTTTCGTAAATATTAATGAGTAGCGCATGAGAAGCTGGTACCAAGCTAAAAAGTAGAAGCAAGCTAAAAGCATTCTTGAGAATAGCCCAGTTTATCTAGGTGTTAGTTGTACCAATATTATGTACCTTTCGGGAAAATCTTGATCCAACTGTCTAACGAGAGTACGGTGTTTCTGGTGCCATTCCAAGACAGTTTTAGCATTTTTCTGGGATTCGCCGAGTTAAATTGTCTTGTCGTTTTTCTGGTAATCTCCACCATATATTCTGGTCAACCATTTTTTTTTTTCAGGATGGGAAATCATCAAATGACTTCTCCCACTCTGGGCAGAGCGGGAGGGCGTGTTAGACTTTTACTGACTAAAACTCACCCGTGTTCCATCAGTTGCCCATGTGCCAGGGTCACGGCATCTCCTTCGAACAATCACGCGACCCCGGCAGGCTGGTCAACCATCAATTGTCTTTAGGTGAAAGTCAATGTAATGGAGGTGCAGCAACTGTCATCCTTTTATAGAACGTTGCAGAGGGCAAATCAAATTTATTGAGACCTAGTAGAATTTATCAGCAAACCACGACTGATACGGTATCAGTTAGTTTACAATGTCACGTACGGGGAGTCGCCATATAAGCCCAGCTATTAGGTTATTAATCTTTATTAGCCAGTAAAATTTACAACTTTTCATTGACTAGAATCATTGTGTGGTTGAAAAACTTGACTCTAGTAAAATCTGGATGGATTTGTGATTATGTCATATAAAACTAGTATTATTGTGTCCTAGAAAAAAATATCTATATTCTGTAACGTCGACTGTTCACAGCGGAGTCCGTGTGATAAATTACGTTACAGCCTCTCATAGAGAGGAATCCGATGATTAGGATGTTACAGATCAATTATATTATGTCAGAGAATGCTGTTCGTCTCCATATATTTAGAAGTTCCACAGGTATTATGTGATTCTTCAATACGGGACGGTATTCTTCTCCAGGTTATTTCTTTTTATTTCATTATTTTTTTCTTTTTAATTCATGCACACAATACACATCTTAACCAGCTTATAATTTCTTAATATTGACCTATAATATCGGCGACTAGTGACCTAGAATTTTTAAGTAGGTAGCCGTGTGTATAAGGTAGATTAACAATCAGCTGAAGATAACACATGCACATAACATACAATCGATTGGTTAATAATGTAACGTATAAGAGGGAAATGATGCCATAATCCTACTAAATAGGTTACTTAAACAATATTTACAATGTTCGAAAACCAGTTATAAATATGGTAAATGTGTTATGTAGCACGTATTTATAATTTATGGAACACATACGGCGTGTTTAGTGATAGGCATTAACTGATAGTCACCAATGAAGAATAGAGTATTTGATGCATTACGTTAAAAAATATACAACCATTTATAAATTTTGTGGTGATTGAAGAATATTCAAAAGGTGAAATTGACTGAACTGAACTTTTCAGATTGTCTACACTTTAGCTCAATCCTGTATTGCCATATATGATAATTTGTGTAGCAGTAAAACGCAGTTAATTGTGACACACTGCTGCTGCCATTAGCTCTATATTGCGCGTAGCCTTTGAAGCGTTCAACAATCAATTGATACGTCTAGATACATTTTGCGAAGGATTGTTTCCAGTTTAGTTTCTTGTATTTAGCTTCCAACATCTTTACGGTTCTGACAAAGTGACAATCTGTCAGCCATAACGATCATAAGTCAGAACTTTATTAAATTGACTAATGCTACCGCAAAGCTTATGTTAATCCTGTTGAAAGTCACTGCAGAAATACGAGTCGCTTCGAAAGCGATTGGCTCTCTTTTCTTTTATCAGTAAATACTTTTGAAGAGAGAAATCTTTACATTTTGTCTGATTTTTTTCGTTCAGAAAAAAATTCACTGAACGTAATATTTGAACCTGAATTAATCATTACTGATAGCACTGAGATTAAGGTCAGTATCGCATGACAGGCCACGTGCGTAGCCCACGTTGATACCACGTCATGCACGGGTACTTCACATTTTTATTTATGTTTCACACAACGTACGATCGATAAGCACTAATCCAAAAGCATTGTAATACAATCGAAGATAGATTTGGTATACGGATATGTTTTGAGTATTTCAGAGCATTATCTACCAAGAAGTTATTGACAGTCTGTAGTTATTATTGATTAGCGAGACGGTTAGAACGATGTTAGTTGTAATCTGAATATACTCTGCTTTAAGTTTAGTCATATTTATGCTATTCTTTGTTGATATGGCTTTGACTTTCTTAGATAATTAGCAGTTTTCCCGAATAGCCACCAGGTCATAAAGATTCAGTATCAACTTATGTTTAATACGTACAAGTTTGCTGTTTCGACTGATTTTATGATTACGAGAGATGTACCGAGGTCGACAAACTGCAATCAGATACTAAAATTAATCGATATTTATTCTGTAGAGATAGGTGTTGACGTATACTTCATATCGTGGTACACGGAAGTAGATTACACCGTTGCAAATAATTTTTTATGATGATATAATACAAATATTTTGGAATTGGTTTTTTACCGTTGCACTGTAGGTATGCAAGACAAGTGTTCGGAATACAAGTTGAGAATGAATGTTCTTCTGTGTCCTTGGTGTAGAAATGACGTACATTCTTTAATATTTCTTTCTTCTCATTGTTTCTGCATCATTGTTGTGTGACTATATTCGAGTACTAGAGCTTTTATGCTTTTTTTTCCTTAGAATGTGTGAATCGGAAACTACTTTAAAAGTTTCGATTTTATTGAAATCTTATGCACAATCTCATAATCTATTTCTAATTATAGAGCAAGCCTGGATCCTGTCTCGCAGCAAGACTTTGGAGGGTGAAGCTAAGACCTTCGTCGACAATTTCTTGAAGGAGAACTCCAAAATCATCGACTCCACCAAGCTGGTTAAAACCGACTTCTCCGAGGAAGCTTGCAAGTTCACCAGCTCCAGTGTCATGACTGAACAGACTGCCAAGCCCTAAATATTGGATCCTTCAAGAATAAATTAGCCACGTAAGACCGTCGTGATATACTGACCTTATTTTTGATACCTCTGTTATAGGTAACAACAACAACAATAACAATTGGGACTCTATTTTATATGTCATAGATCATAATATGTAGGTATTGTAGTTTCATCTTATGTATATGTTGGAAGTTCTTGTGAAGTATATGCTATTTAGCATTGGTGTCAAAAATGAGGCTACTTTTAAATATTTCTTTTGATGTCAAATTGTAGAAAACTTGAAAAGGCGACGCTATGTTCTCGAATATTTTAGTACTATTACTTTTAACAAGAATTGACATTAGTTGTTCAAACTTGGTTTTTTACAATCTGACGTCAACTTTAGTCTCAGTTTTAACAGTATTAAGAAAACCATCTAATGTTTTAAGTAATTTTTTCACATTTTCTAACTCTTTCGTTTATAGTGATGTATATAGAAAAGCTATCTAATATATTTTATAACATTAAGTCTATGAATATTTGGCGTTAGACTTGTGTGTATCTAGACAAAACATTATTAGTGAAATGTTAATCTTCATTAACATTAAAATGTCCTATTTGGGAATTAAAATCAATTTTCTGACCCTCAGGGTTAGTTAGCGAACCCTAATAAAATTATAATTAAAACACAACTAATAATGTTTAACCTTTCTCTTTTTAATAATGATTGTAATCGGTCTAACGTTTGTGATAAATTGTTAAGCACTACTGTGTTTAGTCTAGGATTATTTATTGGATAATAAACTTTTCTATATAATAATTTGTAACTTGTTTTCTTTTTCATTATGTTCATACACAATTTTACAATTTCTCTAAATGTTAATCAACGACGTAGTACCAATATCTTTTATTTAAAAAAAAATCAACCGCACAGGCGATGAAAAAAGGCCTACCTACATATTTTTTTTTAATGCCCCGGTAATAAACAGATAAACTGTTTAAAAATAACGCTGCAAATTAAAAACATTGAATCGGTCGGCCGGGCTTGTTTCGTACGACTCATTATTCGTATCTTTCGTTATAGATAGTATGCAAGTGAAATTCTCTATTAATAAGTTCTCTTTCTGTTGATCTGTGAACAGACTCACATTCCATTTGAGTATGTCTTGGGTCCAGAAACTTTTGGGTAATGGTAAAAACGATGTTTTTGGACAAATTCAGAAGCGCGAAGAGAATTGTGTTTATATTCTGATATGCGCAGCCATGTGAATAGATAATAAGATACGGGGTTGCAAAGTTTTTGCAATAGTTGAAAATGAACAAATTAGGTTTATAAACACTATATAAGCTTCTGCTAGTGCGTTCGTATGGCTGCGACTTTTCAATTATTACTTGACTACCTTCTGCCCTCGGTTTTGTCCGAATTAAATTTCTTGTTCCCCCGCCCCACCCCATCGCATCGAATCGCCCCTTTTTTTGAACTTTTTAAGAAGAGTATTTCCGTCATACATTATTGTTGCGTTACTTCCGTTCAGGCAGCACACGCAAAGGAAGCTTTCAAAAGGAATAACTATTCCCCGTTTTTCAACATTATTAAATGATGGTCCGCTCTTATTTGGTCGTCATATGATGTTATGTAGCCTTTCTCGTTAAATGAGGTACCAACAATAAACTATATATTTTTTTTAATTCGAACCAGTAGTTCTTGAGATTAGCACGTTTAATCAAGCAAACGAAATCTTCATTTTTATAATATTAGTAATTAAAGATAACATGATAATGTACAGATTTTCTAAGTAAGTCTAAGATATGGTGTCCTTTGCGATGTACACAAAAGGAATACAACGGCAATGTCTGAAATTGTATGGCAGAACAAGCAGACCAGATGAATGTGGTGATCAAATCTCTTTGTTTCTTTGTACAAGAAAAGGGGGTTTTATTGCAGTGATGTGTAGATACTGCTCACCATCATCATTTCAATGGAAGACGTCCAATATTGGACATAGGCATACCCTACGCTATGTTTTTTTCGACCGGTTCTTTGCTATTATTATTCGGGTGCATGGGGAGACACTGCTACAGTGCAATGCTGGACGGTACATAAAAGGTACTTAGCAAATAATATCAATCAATAAATCTGCCAAGTCTTTTTCCAACTATGCTTCGGTTTCACTATAACTGAATACCAGTATTTTTAACCGACGAAAAAAACGGAGGAGTTTCTGAATTCGACGCGTATTTTTTTTTATATATGACTCATAACTTTTTACAGAGCGGACCGATTTTGATAATTCTATTTTTATTGGAAAGGGTATATCCCGAAGATGGTTCTTTGTAAATTTGGAAAGAAAATTCTAACCCCAAGAGTAGGAAAACAGGGGATGATTGATTGTAATGCATAACTTCTTACAGAATAGTCCGATTCTGCAAGCATGTAGTAATTAGTAGATTATAGCCACAAAAAAATATAAAATAAAAACTTTTCAACAAAAAATTTATCCGCCGAAAAAACTGAAACACAAAAATATCAAACCTTTCAGTCATTTTGAGTCTGCGCCAAACAATCAATGAACAAAGATCACTCAAAGCGCCGACTCAAAATGACTGAAAGGTTTATTATTTTTTGCTTTGCAGTTTTTTCGGCGGTTTAATTATTTATTAATTTTTTTTTTTACATCGAGTGACTTCGTATTTGACTACAGTAACCCAATTACTGGGCTACATACCCTGGTGCTATGCCGGTCTATTTGCTAGACTTATTCTGCTTCTGACTATTCTTAACGACTGTCAAAGGTCTACGAATGACAGCCAGGTCCAACAGCTTAACGTGGTTTTCGAGGCATGGAAGGGTGTGGTGATGGTCACCCATTAAATTTCCTACCAGGGTCGCGAGATTCGTTCGAAAGAGTTACCGTGGCCCTGGCATATGGGCAACTGAAGGAACACGGGTGGTTTTAGTCAGTAAAAGTCTGACACGCCCATCCGCTCCACCCAGAGCGGGAGAAGTCATTTGATGATTTCCCATCCAAAAACAAACCCATTAAATTTAAGTTTATTACGAATCAGTCATGAATCAGAGCCAAAGAATTTAATCTGTTAAATTGTGGTAAGGCCTGAATTACGTCGCTATATTAAATTAATTCTTTGTTTTAACTTGATAGATTATAAATAACGACGTTTATGTTTATTAACTCTTTTATGCATTTGAATGTTGAAATGTTCCTTTTTTTTATAGCCTGCACTGTGTGCCACTTTTGGGCAAAGGTCTCCCCTTTCTAAACCTCTTCCTTTGTCGGGGCTTTTTGAGATCAGTCTACATCATGAACAAAGCTTCAACATCAATATTTAGTGCCAATTTCCCCTATCTTAATGTAGAACATCCATACTAATATTATAAATGGGAAAGTGTGTGTGTCTGTTTGTCTGTCTTTCACGGCAAAACGGAGCGACGAATTAACGTGATTATTTAAGTGGAGATAGTTGAAGTGATGGAGAGTGACATAGGCTACTTTTTGTCTCTTTCTAACCCCCTACTTCCCTTCCCTTCTATTCTTTTCTTATGAAACGGTATGCGATTAACACATCTAAATCATTTTTGTGGAATATTGACTCTAACAGCTCTTTTATGCTTAGAAGCTTTGATCACGTTCAGTTTCTTTTGTGAAATGCGCTTCAGAATTTAATCACACTAGCTCCTTGGGAATCCTAGTTTCGCTCGACTTAAGTATCATCTGGGTTTGTCAGAAGAAATTCTTCTTTTGCAGCCGAGTTTTGTATTTTGTTAACCCCTTAAAAGGGGTAAACGTAAACGTCAACCTCGTTAACCTCTCCAGCAAATTAAGAAGTGATGTCTTTTGCAGGATACAAAAAGAAATACAAGTAAATTCAAATACTGTTCCAAACAGCTTTTATTAATCATAGCCTAATACAAGGTCATGGCGGTTTTCACCAAAAATTACTAGTAAAGAAGTCTGATTCAGCTTTGTTAGTGTAAGCACAGCTTGCGTCTGAGAAATCCTTGAAAACAAATGACTTTATATGTGCAGCCAAGTCAGTGTATTTGGACAATTTGTCTTCGACTTTCTTCAGTAGTTCTCCTTGCAGCTTATCCTTGCTACGAGTAAGCACCCATGCGAATACTGTAAATGTAAAAAGTAAATATAATGAACTTGTTTTGTCTTTGAGAAGCAAAATATTAAATTGAAAAGTGTTTGGTATTTTTGCAGCAATTTTTAACAAGATTAACAAAAGCTTTTCTCAATAATTTTTAACTTTTTGATCCCTGATAGAATTTCATGTTATCTAGCCTTTGCTGGATTTTTGTTTTGCAAGAAGAAAATTGTATGAAAGCAATAATGAAACGCACATTCGCATTAAGGGCCATAATCTAAATTGCAGACAGATAAAACTGTTTTTATAACTAATTTGAGATTGTTGAGATGGGCTGAGCCCTTTAGCACGCACAAGTATAAAATAAGAAAAATCAGCCTGTAATGTCCCAACATTACAGGCCGGTTCTCTGAGAGACGCCCATTCGGGTCGTAATCCACCACACGGGCCCAGTTTTTGGATCTGACATGGTAGTTTCCTTAGGATGTTTTTGTTTCACCGTTTTGAGAGCAGTGATGATTAAATAATTGACACAACGTAAAGTGTCGGGGTTGGATCCCACAACTTGCAACTTGTAAGTCACGGCCGTTACCACTGGGCCATTTACCTTGCAGTGGGACAAATTACAGGTCATTATGACATGTACTGTAGATATAAATATATACGAGCTGTGTCCTACGACTTCACCTGCATAAGTATCGATCCCTTCTAAATATCGGGATGAAAAGTATCCTATGTCCTAATCCAGGTCATGGCCCTACGCATGGAAAATTTATCCAAAGCCGTTTAACCGTTTTAGCGAAAAATCTGCCCTCTATGTAATATAAGTTTAGATAAGATCAGTAGGACAAGTGCCTGTCTTGACATACCGTAATGCATCCTAATCTTCTCCTTAAGCCACCTGCAGGTGTAAGCGATGGCATAACCGTCGTAGTCAGTCGACAGGATGAAAAATGGGAACTGGAGTACATTATCTGAAAAAAATTATAAAGATTTTATTTGGGATGTGGATTAAAATAATGTTTCATGTGGTGTCGGACGTAAAGAATAACACCATCCTGTTTCTTCCCGTGGGTGTGGTAAAAGGCCACTAAGGGAATTACTAGAGCATGGGCAGCAGCGTTCTCTATGCATTTTACCCCCATATTGCGATCGCCAACTCGCCTGCCAAGTGTGGTGACTATAGTAAAATATGCTAAGTATGGCCCCCCCAAATTGGAGGAGGCTTATGTAAAGAAGTGGACGTCACTCGGCTGAAATGATGATGATTAAAATAATGTCACTATTCACTAGAAAATAATCACGGATTATGATTATGGGCTAATTTTTAAATTGTCAGATAACTTATTTGTGAAGAATGTAATATACAGTACATTTTTTTTTTTTAAATACAAGATTATTTTTAGTATATGCAAAACCTGAATATAGTTTGTTCAGAATCAGTAACTGAATCGATTCCAATAATTTTTACACCATGTTATATTTTGTACCAAAAATATTTAATTACGCTTCCAAGTCGCGGGGCCTTATTGTTTTGTTTCGATTTTAAAATTATCATGTCTTTCTCGTACTCAAACGTCAATTACACGGAGATGGTACGTACGCTAGCTGTTTGTGGTGATCTGCATATGTTTTTGCGTGGACAACCAGGTAACTTATCAAGCTTATTACTTTGTGATTATTAATGATACAGTTTTGAAATTTTTTTCATAGATTCTTTACATAATAATACTAGACCCGTGTTTCGGGTTTCGCATAAACAAAAACTAATGTTGTATAAAAGCGCACGTTAGATTCTTGAATAAAACTTATGTGACTATTTAAAAAACGCCCATAAAAGTACTTGTCAATTCGATGCATCCGCGAGAGTCTTGCGTTTCAAAAGTATTATTATTTTGCGTACGGTGAATTGCGTAAAGCGCAAGAGCGGAAGACCTCGAGTCTACTGTTTTGATGACATCACTCTTATTGATTTAGACGTATCAGTTGTTTGTGAAAAAGGCTGTCTGGACAAGTGTTAACTTGCACATTCCTCCAGGTATCCCTAGAGGAATATATATTTATGGTTTAAATAGGGATTGTCCTAGTTTTCAAAAACTTCACTTATTCGTTCCGCTGTGCCTCGGCCCAACTTAACACAAAAATAAAAAAAATTTAGGTATGTGTATATTTACGACACCTCATCCCATCCCCTGCACGAGGCAGGTTGTGCCGCGGAGCCTGTAAATCTCTAAAACCGATCTAGCCTGTCCTTTGCTGCTGTCCCCCAGCGTCCCCCTTAAGCCGAGGTCCCCACCCTATAAAGGGTGACCTTAGCGTGAGGTCGCTCAGTTTATAAGTTTTATACTCTAGCTGGAAGCATTATTTCATTAAGAGACCACAAGATAACCTGGTTAAAGAGCAGACAAAAATGTGTTAAAAATACCCACCACCAGCCTCATGGCTCATAATAAACACGGCATTTTTCCCCGCATCGAAGGTGGGGTCTACCCTTGCCTGGTACATCTTGTGGGTTCTGTTGCCCTGGATTTCTTGCACATAGGTCTCCTTATACATGTAGCCGATGTTGTCTTCTTGGAATTCAATAGTGGAGCAGTCGTAGATTTCCCGGCCATCACTAGCGTAGCTAGCTACGTTGTACCATAGGCCTGAAAACTGTACGGAAAGTTTGTTAGAGAAGGGTAGAAAATGAAATGAAGCTAAATTAAAAAAAAAATGCTGGTACAAATGTAGAGTACAGAAAAATAGTGTTAAGTAGAAAGATGAATAGTGAAAAACAATACAAGTTTACACTGATTAGCCTGCCCTGGACCCCATAATTTTGTAGGTACCCATAACTTTACCACTATGTGGTCGTTTTTTTTTGGATAATCATCAAATGACGTCTCCCGCTCTAGGGTAAAGCGGAAGGGTGTGTCAGACTTTTACTGACTAAAACCCACCAGTGTTCCTTCAGTTGCCCATATGCCAGGGCCACGGTAACTCTTTCGAATGAATCTCGCGACCTTGGCAGGACTGTGTGGCCTTCAAGCTTGCTCTGCTAATCTATTTAATTAAGAAATACCGTAAATAAAGTAAAAAAAGGACGGAAGATCTTAATCAGCAAATGGTGATAGATAAACTGAAAGATTTCCATAAATAATTGATTTCAGATCGAGAACAATCAATTATATGAATCTCTTTTTTAAATAATATGGAGAAGGTAAACAAAATATTTGTAGTTTTAATCAGATTCTTACTACTGAAGTTGAAAGAAACCGTCGTTAACATTCAGATAATCAAATAAAGATAAAGAGATTATATTTTTTACCCAAAAACCTAATATTTAATTGAAGAATGGAAATAAAATTTGAATGATAGTGTTGTTGATCAAACAGTTCACAACTAAAAAACAAAATATAAAAACCGGCCAAGTGCGAGTCGGACTCGCGCACCGAGGGTTCCGTACAAACCTGTAGGTATTTTCGGTTTAAAAAAATATATATTTTTTAATTTTTATATTTCAGTTGATTGAATGTAAGGTAAATTGCGGTTTACGATTTATGACGTTTTAAAAAAAAACTACTCACTCGATCTCGTTCAAACCAATTTTCGTTGGTAGTATACATGGTAATGTACATCATATATTTTTTTTAGTTTTGTCATTCTCTTATTTTAGAAGTTACGGGGGGGGGGGGGACACACATTTTACCACTTTGGAAGTGTCTCTCGCGCAAACTATTCAGTTTAGAAAAAAATGATAATAGAAACCTCATTACCATTTTTGAAGACCTATTCATAGATACCCCACACGTATGGGTTTGATGAAAAAAAACATTTTTGAGTTTCAGTTCTATGTATGGGGAACCCCAAAATTTATTGTATTTTTTCTATTTTAGTGTGAAAATCTTAATGCGGTTCACAGAATACACCTACTGTAGCGGGACGGTTAAAGAAAAACACCATATTCACACCACTTTTATAATTTCAACGAAAAATGAAGTAAAAAAAAAATACAGCAGCAATATAAAAAATATAAAAAACAAGTATATGGTTGATTGCAGATGTGGCTATAAAAATATTTGGTTTTGTTTTAAAAGAGGGATGAGTCAAACTTAGTGGTTAATTAGATTTAACGGAAATTATCTTCGCGCATGACCTATCCCCAATACGATTGCAATCGATTAAAAAAACAGGCCTATGCACGTCGATTTATAGGTTTCTTTTTTATAACGAACACCTAGTTGAATCGTGAAATGCACGTTACATCAGGATGCGTAAAAAATAGAAAATTATCTAGATAATCTATTACAGGAAAATAGGAAAAAATAGGTGAGTTAAAAGGTTCCTTATAACCAGCCGGGCGAAACAATCCAGAAGGACAGTCGGTGCTACGTGCAGCGACGGCAGCAAGCAGGACAGTCGGTGCCGCGTGCAGCGACGGCAGCAAGCAACCGACTATGTGGGCGTCGGGCTCTGCGTCGGTGGCAAACGTCCGCAACACGCCGCTGACCTCAGTTTAATCCGACGGCTGATAGCCCGTCGGGGGGAAAAACCGAAATTCGGCTTGTATGGTCGTCGTCTAAAGACAAACAGGACGGTCAGACCTAGGTTACAAGCGGAATCTTCGATATAGCTAGCGAGAATCGCCGGTAGAACAGATTAGAATAATAAAAGGAAAAGAAAAGACGTAATACGTACCAGTTAAATGGAAGAGTTGCACAAAGAACTTTATCAATATGAACAATTTTAAAAGTAGCACCAGATAGGACACACGTAGGTTTAGAAATATAATTATATGGTTAAAATTGTTAATTTAAACTTGGGAGTTCCGAAAATAAGAATATTGATGTGAAACGCTCAGCTCCCATCTGCAGTCTGCCAGTTGACAAGCAAAAATTTTTGGCGTAAGATTTTACAGGATCGAAATTTGAAATAGAACAAAAAAATATAAAGGCCAGTGTTTCTAAAAAAAAGGTTGATTTAGAAACCAAAAAGTTTCGTCCGCAGCGAATTTACGCTGCAGCACCCCTTTTCCAGCAAAAAAAGGTGTGGCAACCCTAAAAGGAAAAAGACAACCCTAAGTGAGTGACCACAATATATGAGTGCCAAATCTATAACTGAGTAAAATGTATAAAGAGGAGACAACCCTAGTGAGGAAGACAACCCTGCTAAAATTAAATAAGCTAACCTAAATAAACTAACTTAATCAACCTATAAATGTTATGACTAAGCAAACGAATTAAAGACTAATTAAATCTAATCAACAACATCGCAGTGCAGCTGATACAGAATAAAATTGAAAGTCGACCTTCACTTAAACGTTATCAGTGCGAGCTCCAGATGTGTCCACTAAACCTAACAATAACAAAAGTCAAGAAATCTAGGAATTAATTAATGAAAAATAAACGACCTAATTAAATCCTGGGGAACCCCTTTAATATATACAAGAACAAAGAATAATAAACGTCTTCAGTCAGACAAAGAAAATTAATATTAATAAGAAAGGTTAAATTAACGAAGTTAATTATTTAAGAATATCTTTTATATGATATTTGCCGGTATGAGAGGAATCACAGTCTTGTAGGACATATGTGGTCCTAGAGACGACCCTGATCACTTGGCATTTAATAAAGCGAGGAGCAAGCTTTCCTGAAAAATATTCACTAGCTGAAGACTTTGAAAAATTACGCCTCCATACAATGTCGCCAGTGTTAAGTGTAATTGCTGTCCGGTTTGTATTATAAATTCGAGAATTTCGAAGGAAAGCAGAAGAAAGGTTGTCTGCCACTTTCGCATAAACCTCAGCCAGAGAAGTCAGATTCTTTGCGTGTTGTTCCCGACTTTCAGCTAAATTAGTGCTTAGAGTCTGGCTACCAGCGCGAACTGAATCCATGCAGACTTCTCTACCGAATATGAGGAAGTTTGGTGTAAAACCTGTCGCTAAATTAATACAGGAATTAAGATAAAGTTTGACTTTGGGTAACAATTTTGCCCAGTTTCTTTGGTTTTCACCAACCAATATGCTCAAACACGTCACGACACTTAGGTTATAGCGTTCTACCGTGTTGGCTTGCGGAGTATAATAAGGGGTATATGTTGGGGAATCAATGTGAAATGACCTAAGAAAATTTATAAACTGATTACTACGAAAAACTGTAGCATTGTCACAGAGTATAGACCGCGGAACTCCGAAATTAAAAAATACTTCAGATTCCAAGGATTTAATAACTGAACTTGCGTCAACCTTTTTAAGAGGAACAAGCCAGATATATTTAGAGAAAACGTCGACCATAGATAGAATATATTTATACCCATAATAAGCGATAGGTAAAGGTCCTATGATGTCGATAGAAATCATTTGTAACGGCAAGGAAACCTCCTTGGGATGACACATTTGACCGCGTGGTTGAGTATTCGCGATCTTATAGGCTTTACATGTCTCACATTGCCTTATTGTTTCCGTAACATCCCGATACATGTTCGGCCAATAGAAGACATCCTTGAGCTTAAAATAAGTCTTTGTGACTCCAGGATGTATGGAGTGAGGATTGTTATGGACCTCCCAAATTGCGGATGGCACCTTTTCAGCGGGTAACACCACGCGCCAAGGATCAAAACACAAAGGACTAGCGATCGGCATGCATCTTAGAAGAACACCGTTCCGAATGATGTACGCTGGAAACATTTGTGGAGTATCGCGAGCACCTAAATAAACCTTTTTATACCATCTGTCAATAGTATGGTCTGGACCTTGATCGAAAGTAACTGGACAAGCATACATTCTAGATAGAGCGTCTGGAACGACGTGTTGTGCACCCTTGCGATGAACGATATCAAAAGTATATTGAGAAATAATAGTAGCCCATCGAGCTAAACGTCCGGAAGGGTTATTCAGCGTAAGGAGCCATTTTAAGGCCATATGATCCGTAATAACAGAGAACTTCATCCCATCTAAATAGCAGCGAAAATGTCTAATAGAATCAAGAACAGACAAAAGTTCACGTTCAGTAGTACTATAATTACGTTCAGCTTTGGAGAATAAGCGTGAATAATAAGCAATAGGATGTTCAACGTTATCAATTTTTTGTGAAAGAACTGAACCAAGACCAACAGATGATGCATCGCATTGTAAAATGAAAGGCTTCGAAAAATCTGGACAAGCCATAACAGGAGTCTTAATTAGCGCCTCCTTTAATTTGGTAAATGCTTTATCGGCGGCATTATCCCAACTTATAGGGTCACGACCCTTCCTTTTTCCTATGAGGGCAGTGAGTGGAGCTATTATGGATGAAAAACCATCAACAAAACGTCTATAATAGGAACACATTCCAATGAAACCGCGCAGCGATTTAGCGGTAGTAGGAGTTGGATAGTCCCTAATAGCATCAAGCTTGCTGGGATCAGTTTGTAAACCCTTTTCATTTACAATATAACCCAAATATTTTAATTCACTTTTACAGAATTCACATTTTTTTAGGTTAAGGGCCCACCTTCAAAGTGAATGATAGTAGGATGGGCGTGGTTTATGACGGGTCAACCTAAAGTGGCCGGCCGCCACAAACTTATATCTGAACCGTTTATAGAGAATAGGAAAACCAGCGGCCAAAAGTTGAAATAATGACAGAAAATGTCTCGAAATAAAAAACCGTTACTAATTTAGCATAGCCTTGCTGTAAGCACTATTCCTGTCACTGTTGCACATCTGTCAAACTACAATAGCAAGGTAGAGACGGAAACATCTTAGAAAAAAGTACGTGAAAGTAGCATAAATTTAGTCGGTCTATGAAATTTTTGCACATAGCGTGCTATGGAGTAGACAAATAATACAAATATTTAATTATAAGCAATAAAACTATCTTACAGCAATAAATTATCTTCTTTATCTATACGTAATATTATAAATGCGAAACTAACTCTGTTTGTCTGTCACGCTTTCACGACTAAACCTTATTCGTTACCCATTAACCCTATTAATTCCGCGACTTCACCTGCGTCCGCGTAACGTAAGATTTACGCAGACGAAGTCGCGGGAAAAAGCTAGCTAATATTTATGTACCGATGTTGGGTAATACGAGATTGTTTAACTCAAAATAATTAAAAATATATAATAAAAAATTTAAGTATTTATATTACTAGTCATCGCCCATTGGTCGAAATTCGACCGTGCTTCATTTGAATAGAAATACATTATTAAGTGAAAAAAAATATATAATAATAAATATAAAGGAGGTAATAATAATAAGTATATAAGGTACTAAGGAGCTGCTCCTCATTGATATGACCATAAGCCAACAAGTTCGTCGTTCCCGAAAGGATCTGTCGACATGTTGGATAGACTATAAGAAGGCCTATGACTCGGTGCCACATACATGGCTCATGAGGGTGCTGGAGTTGTATAAAGTCGATTCATCTCTTCGCACCTTCCTGATTTTATGTATGAATCAGTGGAGGACGGTCCTTCGCTATCCAGGATGTTGAAATATCCAAGGGAACAGCGAACCGATAAGGATCGAGTGAGGCATATTTCAGGGTGATAGTTTGAGTCCGCTTTGGTTTTGCTTAGCCTTGAATCCTCTAAGCACACTGCTGGGGGATTCACGCATAGGCTATCGGATGAGGAGTGGTGGTCAGGTTATATCCCACCTCCTTTACATGGATGATTTTAAAACTCTTTGCCCCCAACAATTTTCAACTGATGGAGCTATTGAAAGTAGTTGAAACCTTCAGTAGCGCCATCAGAATGGAATTTGGTGTGGACAAATGTGCGGTCATGCATGTAAAGCGAGGGGAGATTGTGGAATCCGTGGGAACCCAACTCTCGGATTCCATAAACCTCCGAGCCCTCTCCGCAGCCAAAACCTATAAGTATTTGGGTATGTCGGAAGCGTTGGGCATCAATGTTACTGACATGAAGCAATCGTTGAAGGAGCGCTTCTTTGGCCACCTGAAGAAAGTTTTTAATAGTCTTCTATCAAGTGGAAACAAGGTGCGCGCCTTCAACGGTTGGGTCATGCCGGTTTTGATGTACTCTGTCGACATACTCAAATGGACTCAAACCGAACTCAACGCCCTGGACAGGAGGGTCCGTACGCTGTTGACTGCATATCGAATGCATCACCCACGGTCATCGGTAATGAGACTGTATATCCCGCGAAAGTGTGGATGTCGAGGTTTTTTAAACGCTAAGTCTCTCCACAATCGCGAGATATGCAGCCTCAGGGAATATTTCCTAGAAACCGACGTGGGGATGCATCGAGATGTGGTCGCGGTTGACAAGGGCCTCACCTCGCTCTCCATGGCTAACGAGAACTGGCGTAAACCTGTAATACTCGACACTAATGACCGCATGAAGGTATGGCAGAGTAAGGAGCTCCACGGACGCTATTTCCGGGCCTTACATGGATCCGATGTAGATCTACTAGCGTCCGTAGCCTGGCTGCGTTTCAGTCACCTCTTTGGGGAAACCGAAGGTTTTGTCTGTGCAATTATGGGCGAAGCTATGATGACGAACAACTACCGGAGATTTATTGTGAAAGATGGCACGGTTGATATCTGTCGGGTATGCCACCGTGCAGGAGAATCAATTAGACACATAATTTCTGGGTGTTCTCGACTAGCTAACGAAGAATACTTGCATAGGCACAACCTAGTAGCTAGGATTATCCACCAGCAACTTGCTCTGAAATACAGTCTTGTGGAATCAGAGGTGCCGTACTACAGGTATGTGCCCGACCCAGTTCTCGAAAATAGAAATATCACATTGTACTGGGATCGATCCATCATCACTGACAGGACTATTGTTGCAAATAAGCCTGATATAGTGGTGGTGGATCGAGTAGAGCGGCGCACAATGATTGTTAACATAACGGTCCCACATGACGAGAACCTCGTGAAAGCTGAGAAAGATAAACAGATCAAGTATCTTGACTTAGCTCGCGAGGTTGTCGACATGTGGGATGTGGATTCAGCGATCATTGTGCCGATAGTCAACGGCTTGATAGCCAAGAGCCTCGACCAACATCTAAGGAGGCTCTCGTTAGGCAGCTGGATCAAGGGCTTGATTCAGAAAGCGGTATTTCTGGATACGGCTCGTATTGTCAGGAGGTTCCTCTCTCTGGAGCCCTGACCGCCGGTAGCTTGGACTACTATTTTTTATATTTTTAAATGTTTTTATAATTTTTGTTATTTTAATATAATTTATATGTTTGTACAATGAAATAAAAGAATATAAAAAATAATATGGTATTAATATTGAAAATAATGAAAATAATGTATTTTTACGCATAATTAAAAAAAATAGCATTCGTCACTTCTTCTCTGTATAAACTATATGTGTGCGAAATTTCATACTCCTCCGTCCACCCAATTTTCGTAAAAAGGGTTCCAAAATATATAGATTTACAACATGAAATTAAAAATAACGAATTAATCTTCTAGAGGTCTATAAATAAAATATATGATGGTGTTTAAGAGATTAATAAACTTCAATTTCGTTTCACCGATTACTATACATTTATTTGGTAAATGAGAATTACAATATTTTACATAGACTTCATCCATTACGTAATTCTAGTTATGAGTATTTTTTTCACCTTATTTTACAAGTCATTTATATTTCCTTCAAGGTCAATTTCGTATGGCAATGTGTATGATAAATGTCTAAATTACTTGACTTATACAAACATATTTTAGTAATTACGTGTGACTGCGTTTAGAAAACCAAAACTGATATTATTGCCGATATTTTGTAACTATGTCTAGATTATACCTTTTTATTTGGGTGTTTTACCCGAGTGCAGAGGGCAATGTGTTTATCAGCCTATTAACTCGTATGTATATTTGTTCTTTTATTAATTTTATTTTTCATTACAGTTATTTTGGGGTTAGGGGTAATTCAGAGATGGAGTACACAAATAATTTGCTAAACAGTCTTCATAAGATTATAGAAGTACGTTTAGTTTTATTCAAAACAGAGTAAAACACCATTGTTTTGATCATCCATAAAATCTTGTAGGAATGAAAAATTATAAATAGCCAATATGTTTTCAGAAAGCACTCTTGTAGACCTTTGATTAGATATCAATTAGATATCGAGAAGCAGTGGTGGCTCAGTGGCAACGGCTACTACTTACAAGTTCGAACCCGAGCAGGCGTTTTACTCTGTGTAAATCATTTCAATACCACTGCTCTCAAAACTGTGAAGGAAAACATCGTGAGTAAACCGGCATGTCTTACAACCAAAAAATCGAAGACATGTGACATCTACCAACCCGCACTGGGCCCTCGTGGTGGATTATGTCCCACTCTCTCTCACCGAGAGGAGGCCTGTGTCCCAGCAGTGGGAACGTTATAGGCTGCTAATGATTAGGTATCAAACACGGTACATATAGGGTTCGAAACAGCTAGGCCCGGCTTCAGGGCACGTGCCTGACAAGAATGGCTTCGTGAAGGTAGAGAGGAAGAACAGGAAGAAGCTTCGTAGTCGGAACCAGTGTGGGACCGCGCTAGCAGGACTCAATATGCTGCTGCGTCCAGCTACACTAACGACGCAGGTATATGTGTCCCGTCTACATTACACCATGAAGGTTGAGGAGATCGTGGAGTTTGTACGTGTTAAGTCCAACTGGACCTTGAGGGTCGAGAAGTTGGAACCGTGCCACAACACGAACTTCAAGTCATTCGTGGTCCAAGTTCCAACTCATCAAATCGAGACCTTCCTCAAGGAAGAGTTTTGGCCGAAGGGTGTCGTGTATCGGCGATTCCACGGAAGGCTACGCGATACTACGCAGCGCAACACGTCGCCGTCACTTCGTGTACAATAGTTATGTTTACGTGTTTTTTTTGTATGTATGATACTCTGTATGGTATTATGATTTGGGTCTTTGTAGCCCGAAATAAACTGATTTGATTGATTGATTGATACATGAAATTAAAATTTATATTTTCAATAAAACTTCACATCTGCTATAAATGATAAATGATTTTATTTCTGTAAGTAGGTTTGTACAAACACTTTTACATGCCAATGATATTTCTTTAAACTAGTTCGGCGTTTGACACAGACTGTTTAAATCATTACCCTTCTTTGGGCTGCTGTCAAGTAAAACCTCACCTTTTTTACAATTCTAATGCTACTCCATTCATTCGTTGTGCTCTTGCATTTGAAGTGACAGTACTTGACATATAGATATATTGTTGACATACTTCAAACCTAAAAACAAATTAAATATTTTATTTTATTTCTAAATGAATGATTATTATAAGTTTTTGGGATAAAACAGACGTTCTTCTCTAGAAAATTAGGTGTTTACTCAATATTACTTTACAAAATGAGAATAGATTGTTGCTGTAATGCCTTAGTGAAGGTGGTGAATTCGATTTACTGTTATGATCATCTTATTGGTATTTCATTCTTGCAAAATGAATAAATTAATTGCCCTGTGCAGGCACTCCTAACCTTGAAGGTACTGTTCAGTTTTGGTTTATGGTTCTTCCCATTTTCATACATATAAATTATGTATGAAAATGGGTCGTCTCTAAATGGTAATAGAAAAAGAATGTTATATTGTTCACAGTCACAAAAATAGACACATATACATGCGAAATACAAAGTTATTTGGAAAGCCAACACTTATTATATTAAATCATTACAGCAAAATGCTTAACTACTACCTTTTTCTGTGAACACAAATATTTAATAAACGTAATTTTGATCGCACCGATTTGTAAAAAAGTGACATAGGTTCGACGTCGATGAGCCCTACTGGGCGACTGATTTATGAATGAACGAGAGTGATGACACTACTTATGATAGGCAAAAGAAGAGATGGCGATAATGTGTGTGCTCTTGGAATAAAATAACGTATGTGCCAAAACGAATCGCCGTTTTTTATGAATGAAAAGTATTATTAAAACGAAAACTGTTTTACAAAACCTTAGATACAATTATAATCAATGTTTTAAAGTAAACCATGTTTAATAATTCATACGCATCGCGTCTTGAGGCTAAAAAAATCATAATCATAGATTGAACTTTGCGATTTTTTTGTATCGAGAAAATTTCATCGTATCGTGTTTTCCTTTTACAGGATACTAGATCATATAGTCAAAAAACATACACTAAAAGATTAAGTACGGATGCCATACGGTAAGAAAGGTACGCTAAAAAGAAAAAGCACGTTTATCTCGCTACGTCACCTTAATAGATAAACCGGCTTCCTTAAGGCGTTTTAGTACTTTTCTAAGGAGTGCGAGGTGACTGTTGAAATCTTTGGAAATCAAAATTAGGTCATCAACATAACCGAAAACAAAGTTATCACTATTTGAAGTAAATTCAAAATTGACAATCATATCCGTAAGACGCTGCATTTCAGAAGCTGCATTTGTGAGACCAAATGGCATTCTGACGAATTCGAATAAACCACGTTGAGGTACTATAAAGGCGGTTTTCTCACAACTCTCCTTATCGGTAAGGGGGATCTGCCAAAATGCGCTTCTAAAATCAAGCGAGCTCATATATCTTGCACCGCGAAGGTTATCAAGAATATCGTGAATACGGGGAAGAGGATAAGAATCCCTGATAGTAACGCTATTCAACTTCCTACTGTCAACGCAGAAACGAACAGAACCATCCTTCTTAGTAACCATTACCACTGGACTGGCCCAAGGAGAACGAGAGGGACGAATGACACCCATCTCCAACATCTTATCGATTTCCTCATTGAGAATTTTTAGTTTAACTGGAGAAAGAGGGTAAAATCGTTGTCTAATAGGTGGTCCTGTTGTGTTTATTTTGTGTGATAGCCAAGTAGTCTTACCAAGGCCAATTTTATCAGACGAAATATCTTCAAACTCATCAATGACCTTTTGTAGGCTTAGTTCTTGATCAGGTGAAAGAATGTTACGAGGATGAATGTAACGAATTTCTTCAACGGAAGAAACCTGAGGAGGAGGAGAATGAGTATCGGAAGGAAGGAACATATTACCTTTGATGTTTTTGTTAAATGCTCGGCTAAAAACGGAAGTTAAACCAAACTTATTCCAGAATTCAATACCTAAGATTACAGAAGAAGACATAGAACGTGCTACTAAAAACTCGTGTACAAAGGTTGTACCATTAAACCTAACTGGAAGATAAATAGTTCCCAAAATATCGATAGGCGAATTATTAGCAGAAATAACTCGAGGACATGAATCATTGGTGTTCAGTGAGATACCTAGTTGCCGAGTTAAACGATCACTAATAAGGGACATTTGTGCACCAGAGTCAAGGAGAGCTTTAACAACCTGGTTACACAATAAAATCTCGATAAAAGGGCGGTTATCAGACGAATCGGACGCTATCACCGGTGACACTGTACGGAGCAATGCGTGTCGCCGGTGGTTTAAACATTTTTTGGATTGCATTTTGGGCAATCACGAGTTATAACACCAGGGGTACGACACTTAAAGCATAGCATACCAGGAAAATTTGGACAAGTACGATAGGGGTGCCCGATTTTATTGCATTTTGGGCATAGTTGTGTACTGGTAACGCTTGAAACGGATTTAGTAGGTTTGGTTGATTTTGTCAAAAAACTTTCGAAATGAGAAACTGTATCGACAAGTTCATCCAAGTTTTTAAACTTGTGAATCGATAGATATGGAAAATACTTATTGTGCATATTATGAATAATTATTTCTAATAAATCATCTTTACTGATCGGTTTGCGCAAGGAATCGTTCAATCGAGAGATTTTCCTAGTAAAATCTCTAACAGACTGATCAGGCGTTTGTTCAAGAGTTCTAACCTGTTGCTCAGTTTTGAACTCGAAATCTATAGGTCCAAATGATTTTAAAAAGTTTTGTTTTAATTCGAAATAAGACATATCAGGTCGACGAATTGACCTGTAATACTCCAAAGCATCGCCGGTCAAGAGTTCATAAAAGCGTTTAAGGAGATAACCGTCAGATATGTCGTCTCCCTCTTTTCGTTCCTCAATAGACGTGAAGAACTCCCTAACAGACGTATCGCCAGAGAAACTAATGTGCCATTTCATAAGCGAGAATCTCTTTTGTGGGAAAGGCGGACAATCTTCAGATTTCATAGGAGATGGAAGACTAGAACCTGGAGTTGCCCTAGGTGGGATCGGTGGCGGTCTGGAAATAATCGGACTTTCGCGAAGGGGTGTCTCACTAATAGAAGCTTCTTCTGCCATGTTTTATAACTCAAAAGAAAAATCAGGGATAAATGATAAATCTGCTGAACCTAGCTGGAATGCGTTAGATACCGAGTGGAAAGATCGATAGAGAAATAGGACGACAAATACACGACAAAGGAAACAGTTGGGCTAAGAATCAAAAAAAAAAAATAGACACTAGCAAACCAACATTCAAAAAGCTTACCTTATTATCGCGACGCCTAAACATCCACACATCAAACACACACTACGGGAAACTAACTACAGCTACCTACAGGAATGGAATAAAACACGGGATGAATATGTATTTCATTGGGGGAGAAATAAAAGAGTTAGATATTGGGTATGGTTACAAAGTTATTCTTTGAAATTATATTCACAAACATCACATTAAAACAAGGAACACAAACTTCAGTAAGCAGTTCCGTAGTCCAATCGCGTATGAGGTATATTCAATGAAGCATCAGAGACACAAACTCCTTTCTAGTTCCACACCAGATTCTGTCTGATACTAAAATCTGAAACTCACAATGAAATTAAAATTTGCTCATATGGAGCAACCACACACGAGATAACAAAAAAATTAAATTATTGGTAATGAACTTACCTTTAGTTCGGGCGCCATTTTGTAGCGGGACGGTTAAAGAAAAACACCATATTCACACCACTTTTATAATTTCAACGAAAAATGAAGTAAAAAAAAAAATACAGCAGTGATATAAAAAATATAAAAAAACAAGTATATGGTTGACTGCAGATGTGGCTATAAATATATTTGGTTTTGTTTGAAAAGAGGTATGAGTCAAACTAGATGGTTAATTAGATTTAACGGAAATTATCTTCGCGCATGACCTATCCCCAATACGATTGCAATCGTATTGGGGATAGGTCGTGCGCGTGCGCTAGTTTGACTCATACCTCTTTTCAAACAAAACCAAATATATTTATAGCCACATCTGCAGTCAACCATATACTTGTTTTTTTATATTTTTTATATCACTGCTGTATTTTTTTTTTTACTTCATTTTTCGTTGAAATTATAAAAGTGGTGTGAATATGGTGTTTTTCTTTAACCGTCACGCTACACTACTTACCAAGTTTCAACAGCATAGCTCTTATAGTTTCGGAATAAAATGGCTGTGACATACGGACGGACAGACAGACAGACAGACAGACAGACAGACAGACAGACATGACGAATCTATAAGGGTTCCGTTTTTTGCCATTTGGCAACGGAACCCTAAGAACATCCAACTGAAACTGGTTTCTAAATTTTAAAATTCCTCTTGTCTCGTTATTTAGGATCAAATGAGTTCACGTAGGTTCCATTTAGCTTATTGATATCCAAATTATAACAACTTTAAGATAAGAGTGGATTGATAAACTCCTAAAAATCTGCATTGAATTGCTACTTTACATAGTATAAAAAACAAATTCGTCTCTCGCGTCTGTACGCTTCACTAGATTTTTTAAACTAGGTACTCAACGGATTTTAAGGTGGTCTGCATCAAAAGATAGAGTAATTCAAGTGGAAGGTTTATATGTATAATACACGGGCGAAGCCGCTGGCAAAAGCTAGTGGAATATAAACAACAATAAAAATCTTTATATCGTACCCATAGATATCAAAATCGAACTCCAAACTCACCTTAGTAGGATCCAAATTCTCTTGCAGCTTAACATCAGGGCATTCTCCCGGCAAGGTATAATCAGCTCCTAAAACTCCTGTCAAACACAGGGAGAATACTAAAAGTAACATTTTGAAACAACTAGATCGTCCGAGGATGAGACAACGAGTGAGCACTCCCGTCCTACGCTGTAATTATCTAATGTGCCGACCCCAGGCATAAAGACGTTTTTATACTGAAATAGACGTAAATTGGCTACGTTTTGCGGCCTGATGTGGACTTCCTTTCGACTGATTTATACGTTTCGTGTTGTTTACGTAAGTTTTTGCGTTGCAGGATAGGATGTGGTTAATGTTCGCTTGTTATACGTAATTGGGGCAAAGTCAGGTAGTGTAAAGTTGGTTTACATCTGCTAAAGATATTTCACCGTTGTAGTCTGTACGAAGAAACTGTGAAATAAAGGAGTTTCCACTGACTCTTTATAACCTGGTAAAACTACAAATTGACGTTCCAACTTTTCCGAACTGTTCTGGTAACTATCGTGGGTATCGTGGTACCTTTTAAACAGCACTTACTTTAATGTATATTCAACCGGAATGCTTGGGATTAATGCAGTCGATGATAATGAAAATATAATTAATACATTTGTATGCATGGCCACACATCAAGCTATATTCACCCAATATAAGCTGACATCTCATCGTACGAAAAGCCTATACAATGCGAAGTCAGCTAAAACTAGAAAAGTATAGTTTGACCTGTAGCCGTGTTTGTCTTCTTCTTTCTTGCTTTTAACTTTATATTTCTTCCTTTTTAACCGACTTCAAAAAAAGGAGGAGGTTATCAATTCGTCTGTATTTTTTTTTTTTTTATATTTTTTTTTTATGTTTGTTACCTCATAACTTGTGACTGGGTGAACCGATTTTGATGATTCTTTTTTTATTTGAAAGCTGGTGCTTCCCGAATGGTCCCATTTTAATTTGGTTCCATTCGGACAATGGGGTCCATGTGAAAACCATATAAGTCTTAAATTTCCATTAAGTATTTGCGCGACAAATGAACGAATACCGTATGTTTGTTACCTCATAACTTTTGACTGGGTGACCCGATTTTGATGATTCTTTTTTTATTTGAAAGCTGGTGCTTACCGAATTGTTTCATTTTAATTTGGTTCTATTTGGACAATGGGGTCCATCTGAAAACCATATAAGTCTTAAATTTTCATTACGTATTTGCGCGACAAATGAACGAACAACGCGATTACATTAGTGCGGAGTATCTACCACAACTAAAAAGTCAAAAAATAAAAACTTTTTACAAAAAAAACAACCGACTTCCTTAAAAAAAACACTACAAAGTCAAAAATAACTTTAATTTCGGAAGTCGGTGGCAAAAACCTTAAATACAGAGCCTAAGACACCGACTTTCGAAATTAAAGTTATTTTTGACTTTGTAGTGTTTTTTTTTTCCTTCTCTTCTCGCGGCAGTTTGCTTGTATCATAGTGAACTCATTATCTAGTCAGCAAAATTGGTAATAGTTTTCCTTAGATACGCCAGACGTACTTACCAAAGTATCATCCTTTGGGCAGAAAAAAAGTCTTGCAATATTATGTACACCCCTTTACAATAATAGGGTCAAACCCACATTAACACTTTTAATTCAAGAAATTACACGTTCGCAGAACAGAGATCTAATAAACAAAACAAATTGTAGTTTTACTAAGAAGTGTTTTTCAGAACTAGTTGTGATAAGTGCGAATTTATTGCGTTAAGCTTAGTGAGTATCCTGGAGGAAAAATGAAGATCTTTTCATAGTATATGATAAAGATAATACTAAGTATTCATTTATGTAAGATACAGGTAATGTTCGACGCCAAGCCAAGGCCCTGGCCATAGGATTCAATGAAGTACGTGGAAGCACGTCACTTAGGATTCAATGAAGTACGTCACTTCTTGTCCAAGGCCGACGATCATCATCGTCGGCCTTGGACAAGAAGTGACGCGAACTGTCCGCCGTGCGCGGAGCTGATTAATACAAATATTCAAAAGACTCACCTGGTTGAGGAAGTTTTCCTCAACCAGGTGAGTCTTTTGAATATTTATTTCTTCTTCTCTTTCGGTTCTGGAACCTACCTGGATTTATGTATGTAAATGAGTGTAGTGTAATGAGAGTATTGTGTAGTGAAGCTGTAAGTATTCCTGGATACCAGGCCGCTACAATACGCTAGAGTTTTTCTCAGCACGTGGCTCCAACGAATCACCATCACATCAAACTATTTCAATCAAATACCAAAACAAAACCCGTTCTATTTCGTCGAAAGGGGTTATTTACACACAAAACAATTGGATCACGACAAATTGTCCACAAAATGATCGATTCAAGAAGATTAATTTCAACAAGGGTCACAAGGCAAAATACATCGACCGTCCATCTTTAAAAGACCAATACCAAGTGTCAAAATCAAACTGACAAGTGACAGTTGTCACTCCGTTACATGTTATGATGCGTAGGCGCACAGATTAAACAAGTCAAACGGTCCGTCTGTTGTCACGGGACGAAACATCTACCCCCCCCGGACGGGCCTTCCCGTCCGCTAATCAATTGGCAATCTTGACAAGGTTGCGACCGCTCTCTTCACGACCGATCCGTCCACCAAAACCTCTGCAAAACGAGGAACCCCGTCGGTGCCAGCCACCAAATTGACAATGCGCCCCCAGCGCCAATACAAAGACTTAAGGTTGGCATCCTTAATCAGGACAAGGTCTCCAATTTTGGGCGGATGCGTTTTATCAGTCCACTTGACGCGCTGCTGGAGGATGTGCAAATACTCCAAGCTCCAACGCTTCCAAAATCTCTGAGCGAGCTGCTGCACCAACTGAAACCGCGATAGCCGATCGACAAAGGGGTACTCCGGCAGGGCAACAAGTGGTTGTCCAATCAAAAAATGGCCCGGGGTTAGGGCCTCCAAGTCGTTCGGGTCCCCCTCGGCGAGCTAATTTGTTACCAATGTCAGCCTGGTTCTCAGCAAGGAAAGCGCATACCTCTTTCAAATAGTTACTTGTACCCTTGTAGTTAGTACCGCAATCAGACCTGATCAAAGTAGGTAACCCACGGCGAGACACAAATCTATCCAAGGTCACCACAAAGGCCTCCGTCAAGAGGGAGGTTACCAACTCCAAGTGCACTGCCTTAGTTGACAGGCAGACAAACACACACAAATACGCCTTAACAATTTTACTATTACGAAGAGTAGACGTCTTCACCGAAAAGGGACCAGCAAAGTCCGTTCCGACGCCTGCAAAGGGTCTCGCCTCATTGACACGATCAGCCGGCAAGTCTCTCATCATTGGCTGCATAGTAGAGGCCTTAGTCCGGTAGCACGGCAAACAACGGAAGACGATGCTACGAATAGTACGACGGGCCGACAATATCCAAAACTCTCGCTGCAGAATGGCCAACAGCGCATTGCAACCGGCATGCGAGTTCTTAATGTGACGATCAGTTACCAAAAATTTAACCAAATGGCCTTCCTTAGGCAACAAAAGGGGGTGACGGGCCCCATAAGGCTAGAGTGCCTCAACAGTCCCCCAACACGCAAAAGACCCGTATCGTCCAAAAAGGGGTTCAACTTACTAACGGCTCCCGACAATTTAGCCTTACCAGACTTCAAAGTTTCAATCTCCTTCTCAAAGTGTGCAGCCTGCACGGAGCGGACCCAAAGGAGGAGTGATTCCTGTCGCACTTTTTTTTTTTTTTTTCATTTATTTATAGGGGCTTTTACGCATAGCGTATGTCAGTCCCATCGTATCCTAAACAATGCTACTTTCATAAGACGTGGCCCATGAATTTGAACAAACTCTTCGCATCGTCGCCATTTGGTTGGGATAGAATTATATGGAACATGCCTACATCAGCTCTGTTCAAATTCAAGGATCTCACTAAATTATTTCTACTAGACTCATATTTGACACATTCCATCAATAAATGTTGTAGGTCCTCGACAACTCCACATTCGTCACAATTGGGTCTGTCGCTCTTGAGGAGAGAGAACCGGTGACAGGCGTTTGTTCCCGGGATTCCTAGAATTATGAACGAAACTGATCCACGAGGTAACGTTCAACAATTTGTCGAGGGAGCTGTATCGATTCAACAAAAAATCAGGGTCAAACGGAGAGTCCTTCGTTCCAACAGCGAGCACTTTGAGCCCGGGCAAAGGACCCGACATCAAGACTGGCGTTTGAGGCCAATCATCCTCGGGGTGAGTCAGCCAGTCTGGTCCCCACCATAGGGGGTGAGCAATCAGGCGGGGTGCCATGCACCCACGTGAGGCCACGTCACCTGAGTTCAAATCTCCAGGCACGTGCCTTCAAATCAAAGGCGTTTCAGAATTTTGTATCTGGGACACTCGGTTCGCGACAAAGATCTCCAAAGAGTGGACGGACGTCTTCAACCAACACAAAACAATTTGACTGTCCGTCCAGGCGTGAGAAGCCCGAATGTCTACAGTTCCACCCAAAGTGTGAGCAACGTGGTTCAATAGACGCACAAGAAGCGCTGCCCCTGACAACTCTAACTTAGGGATGGTCAGTGCCGTCCGGAGGGGGGCCACCTTGCTCTTGGCCAGTGACAACTTCACCTGGCCTGTCGCGCTGACGGTGCGCAGATAAACAACAGCTGCATAACCGTGCGAAGACGAGGGTAGCAGTGTAGCTCCCAAGAGGGAGGACAGCGCGGAGTAACACGAACTCGTTGACTGCAGGGAGTGCGGATACAAATTGGAGCCAATCTTCCAACAGAGTTTCTCGAAGTGGCTCGTCCCAACCAAGTTCCGCACTCCAAAGGCGCTGAAGAAAACATTTGGCCCAAAACAATACACAAACAATAGACAAAAGGCAACCCTGTGCTCCCGTGTCCAAAATGGACGGACGGACCACAACAGAGTCCCCCGTGGGTCCCCAGACCCTGACCGATGCCGTTGGCAACAAAATCGTATCGATCTGAGGGGTTAACTTAGCGGGGCAGGCGCCAAGTTCCTAACAATGCCTGGGCGGCGACCGATCGCCGCACCCAGGCTCAAGTCTTTCGTGACGAGCATGGAGGTCAAATTCCTCGTCCGCGCGGTGTCCCGAGCCACGCGCCATCGCTGGAAGGGCATATCCCACCGGATGCCTGAATGGCGGGGGGCGTGATTCCAACCGGGGACGTTCCGCCAATGGAGGGGAGGGAAGGCGGTGCTGGTCTGGACAGCGCTGCCTAGCAGCAGCTGCGTAATCGCCTTTACGGGGGGAGACCAAATGGCTGTCGCGTGGCTCCCGATCAACTTGTGCGGGGGGTGGAGTGTGGCACTCAAAATTGCGGGCCTCTCCCCGGTTCTGAACCGACGAGCCAGAAGCCCGGTGACCAACTCCATGGTAACCCCCCGTGCGCGAACCTCCATCAGAGGCTGGTCTGCCAACGTGGTTCGCGTTAGCGCACAAAATGTCCATTTGGGACCCCCTACAAATTCTACAAGGGCGGGGGTTGGGGCAGTCCCGATGTAAGTGAGCCCCCAAACATGAGAAGCACAGACGGCGTGCATTGGCAATTCGGCGGCGGGCACTCACGTGCAATTTCAAAAAGGCCGCGCAAGTTGCCATGCCATGCCCCGTGTCCCTACAAAATTCACAAGCAGGACGACTCTGGGTGCCAGCAAAACAGGTGGCGGGGCGATTATCAACAGGCCCGCGAGCCCTAGTCCGTCCCTGGTCTCGTGGCCGGGAAGACGGTTGGCGTGACTCGGTGGCAACGCTAGAGTTATCCA
This sequence comes from Aporophyla lueneburgensis, assembly GCA_932294355.1. NCBI lineage: Eukaryota > Metazoa > Arthropoda > Insecta > Lepidoptera > Noctuidae > Aporophyla > Aporophyla lueneburgensis. The sequence goes on from OW028749.1 coordinate 24,645,350, forward strand.
CAAACCGACACTCATCCTCCAAAAATTTGACTAAATCACCAAATGGGGGGAGATGTGTGACACTATCCCCACCATACTTTTGCTCGAAACGAGCCCTCAAATCGGCAGGAACCCGTTGCAGCACAACATGCACTAAAAGGTAAGACCAATGGTCCACCGGCAACTCCAATCGCTTTAAAGCGTTGGTCGCTGCCACCAACGGGTTCAACAGGTCAGTACGCAATGCTGACAATCTAGAAATGACCGGTAACCCCAAAATCTGTTTAATATGAACGTCAGCCAAACAACGTTTGTTTTGATACCGCCGGGTGAGTAGTTCCAAAGCGGTAGGGTAAGCTGAGTCAGTCACCGACAAATGCTGTACCAAGGCTCGGGCCTCACCTTCCAGGACAGACAACAAGTAGGCCAACTTTTGGGCGGGTCTGAGGTCCGAGCGTGCATCAACCAAACTTTCAAAAAGATTACAATTTGAGTGAAAAACCAAGATGTTCGACGCCAGGCCAAGGCCCCGACCATAGGATTTAATGTACGTGGAAGCGTGATGGTGTACCTTGGACAAGAGTGACGCGAACTGTCCGCCGTGCGCGGAGCTGATTAATACAAATATTCAAACAGACTCACCTGGTTGAGGAAAACTGGTTCTGGAGCCTACCTGGATTTATGTATGTAAATGAGTGTATATTGTATTGTGTAATGAAGTTGTAAGTATTCCAGGATACCAGGCCGCTACAATACGCTGTAGATTTTCTCCGCATGCGGTCCCAATGGATCACTATTAGGGCATGCAAACCGGATACCCGGATAACCGAAAAAACCGGATAACCGACTGATTTGAAAACCGGGTTTTTGGGATACCAAAACCGGAGTTTTCGGTTTTTTCGGTTAACATTATAAATAATCATTTTTCGACTACTAAACCGACGGCAACTACAACTTAGGAAAACTTAGACTATACATACAGTAGTAAATGTTTCATAGAACATCAAGGACCAACTCGGACAAGAAATAAAGAAGCCGCTCAAACAACATACCTCTGGTGCAAGCCCATCTACAGAACTTCATTTAGAAACTAAAATGAGGGTGGAGATGGCACTTTACGACGGTGGAGGAAAAATGGGAGAGCACTTAATAAAAGTATATAAAGCTTTGGAATCTATACCTCAAACAAGTGTGGAATCAGAGAGAGCCTTTTTATGAGCAGTTCTCATCTATACTATCTACACTAATATTATAAAGTTGAAGAGTTTGTTTGTTTGGTCGTTTGGTAGAACGTGCTAATCTCAGACACTACTGGTTCGAATTGAAAAATCTTTTTGTGTAGGGTAGCCTATTTACTGAAAAAGGCTATAGGCTATATAACATCACGCTACAATCTAAAAAAGCGGAGCAGCAATGAAAAATGGACGAAAACTGGCAGGCAATTCGATGCGACGGGAAGGGTCACGGGAGCAAAAATTTGACGCGGATGAACTCACGGGCAGAAGCTAGTGTGTAATAAATCCGTAGTACTCTAAATGATGACTCCCTCGATGCACTTGTATCCTATCAAAGTAAAAAATATATGGTCATGTATGGTAATTTTATCAAAAAAAAAAATTTAATTTGATTTAGCTGTGTAATTTTAATTTAGAATTAATAATCTATTATATCTATAAGAATATCTGATTTATTTTGTTTTGGTTTACTAGGAATAAGACTTCTATTTTTGGGCACGCCACAATTGCGGCGGTAAGTCCCCTCTTTAAGGAGTGGATAGAGAGGCGTCACGGCGTCCTCACCTTCCACCTGACGCAGGTTCTCACCGGGCATGGGTGCTTCGGTGGGTTCCTGTTCAGGATAAAGCGGGAGGATACGTCCGGGTGTTTCCATTGCGAGGATCGTCTGGAGGACACGGTGGAGCATACGGTGGAGGTGTGCCCTGCCTGGGCGTAGCACCGCCGTGTCCTCGTGGAGGCGATCGGCGGCGGCGACCTCTCGCGTCCGGCCCTGGTGCGAGCCATGGTACGGAGCGAGAGGGAATGGGAAGCCGTCACCTCCTTCTGCGAAGTAGTAATGCTCGCGAAGGAGGAGGCGGGGCGCGTGAGGGAGTGGCAGTCTCTGCGCCCTCACGTCCCTAGCCGCCGCAGGAGGAGACGCCCCGGGCGTCGGGATCCATGGTGGACTCCCGGCCGTCGTAGGCGCGAGCTTGCGGGTGGCGAGCAATGGGTAGCTCGCCGCCCGGTAAGGACCAAGCTCGGGTCGACGGCGCGTAGTGTTCCACGCGCGCCTCAAAGAGATGTCAGCAGCGCTGAAGGGGTATTCTAGGACCGATGCCTGCCGGGGTCGCGTGATTGTTCGAAAGAGATACCGTGACCCTGGCACATGGGCAACTGAAGGAACACGGGTGGGTTTTAGTCAGTAAAAGTCTGACACGCCCTCCCGCTCCGCCCAGAGCGGGAGAAGTCATTTGATGATTTCCCATCCTGAAAAAAAAAAGACTTCTATTTTATGCGATATTTCAATACTTAATTATTTTCATCTCACTTTACGTACTGTTGATTTTGCCTGCTCGTATTTTATGACAGTTAAATTGTTATTTAATATTCTGTAATTTTAGGCCTTTGTCTACCTACCAAACGATCCTAATTGTGTATGTTAATACCTTAAGTTTTAAAGAACATGTTATTTTCCTAAATAATAAGCTTTATGATTATTATTCTATGTTATGTATTAAGAAAAGAAACTTTTTGTATTGCTTGTTAGTAGTTGTAGCTTATTTCAGTCTGTAATAAAAACTTTGTAACAAAAAATTAAACCGCCGAAAAAACTGAAAAGCATAAAATAATAAACCTTAAAATTATGAGTCGGCGCTTTTTTGTGGCTTTAACCTCTAAGTCCCTGAGATACCACATTTGGTATCGACACAATGGTTTTTTAATTGTGTCTGTAATTACGGTAATTGACTGGTTAATGTACTAATAATACTTGGCAAGGTATATCCTATCCAATAAAAAAAGAATTATTAAAATCGGACTACTCTGTATAAAGTTATGCGTGGTAATACATAAAACAAAATATATACGCGTCGAATTGATAACCTCCTCCGTTTCTTTCGTCGGTTGTAAAATACATATTTTGATTAGATTTCAGCATTTTCTTTTCTTTACAGACATATTTTTCATTTATTTAACAAAAATTAAGAAACCCGAAAAACCCGAAAAACCCGATTTAACCGGTTTCACCGGTTTCGTGAATGAAAACCCCGAAAAAAACGGTTTTTAAAAACAACCCGGTTTTTGCATGCCCTAATCACTATCACATCAAACTATTTCAATCAAATACCAAAACAAAACCCGTTGTATTTCGTCAAAAGGGGTTATTTACACACAAAACAATTGGATCACGACAAATTGTCCACAAAACGATCGATTTAAGAAGATTAATTTCAACAATGGTCACAAGGCAAAATACATCGACCGTCCATCTTTCAAAGACCAAAACCAAGTGTCAAAATCAAACTGACAAGTGACAGTTGTCACTCCATTACACGTTATGACTCGGGAGTCGATTGCGGACTCCCGGCCACCGTAGGCGCGAGCTTGCGGATGGCGAGCAATGGGTAGCTCGCCGTCCGGTAAGGACCAAGCTCGGGTCGACGGCGCGTAGTGTTCCACGCGCGCCTCAAAGAGATGTCAGCAGTGCTGAAGGGGTCTGCTAGGACCGATGCCTGCCGGGCTCGCGTGTTTGTTCGAAAGAGATACCGTGACCCTGGCACATGGGCAGCTGAAGGAACATGGGTGGGTTTTAGTCAGTAAAAGTCTGACATGCCCTCCCGCTCCGCCCAGAGCGGGAGAAGACATTAATTGATGATTTCCCATCCAGAAAAAAAAAAATACGTAGGCGCACAGATTAAACAAGTCAAACGGTCCGTCTGTTGTCACGGGACGAAACAGGTAATTTGGAACTAGAATGATTTATATTATTATGTCATTATGTATAGTCGTAAGGTACATTTTGACTAACTATTACTTAAAGTTGACATCAGGTAATTACGATACTTATTTCAGATTAAAATCAACTGACCTAAATAGGCACGATAGTAACCATTGACAATATCAGACAGTAATAGGATGGATTATTTTTGGCTAGCTGTGGTGTTTAAAGTATTACAATTACCACCTTTATCATCATTACAGTTAAAAGACGGCCACTGCTGGACACCGGCTACCTCTAAAACCGCTACTTCGAGCGGTTCTTAGCTTTCCTCATCTAGCGTACCTACCTATTCCTGCGGCGTTGGAAGGTCTAGTACAAGGTAGACCCATAAACTCGTTAATGTAAGTACTATAATAAATACTGAGAATTATTTCGATAATAATTTCTCAGTAATTAATATAAGAGTACTGTTACGGAGTGGTTCGGAGAATGGTTTTAAAAAAAAACTATTTAATGTGCTAAAAGAAAGATATATTGGAATTGATACACGTATTACAACTGTGATATGCCCGACGGAAGTCCAATCCAAAACTGAAGTAAAATAATTAGTATCGCTTATTAGAACAACAACGGTTTCCTATTGCATTGACGTCAATGCAATGGGAAACTCAGCATTTTTAATTTATATTCTAAGCAATGGTTATTCCGATATAACAACCCCCTCGTTAAGATCGATCATCACATCTTAAAGTGATGAGAGATGTCAGGATTGATGCTAAATTGGATTTTCGTCGAACATTACAATGAACAAAAGAAACATATTTGTAGTAAAACTAAAACACCAAAATAACGACTACTTTTAACAGATACGAATATGACTGTTAAGGATAGAGAAGTTACTCTAAAGTTATAATTATTAGCTACATTTTATCATTATTCAAGATACAAGGAATTCGAGATTAGAGTTAACAATAAAAGTACTAAGACAATATTTATTTATAGAAGAGCAATTATTAAAACCTAGACAAGGATAACAAATGTGGAAAGAAAGAAAAACTATAACTTAATTACTAACCATGTGCATTCATTACAAATTAGTTATCGTGAGTCTTGCCAAACAGAATATTCCTCTTAATAGGAGTTGGCGTCACCCGTAAGTCTTCTACAGACTCTGACTCGTCCTTATAGATGGGTGCTACCGTATCACCATGAAATATGGTTTGAGAGGTGGGAACCGAATTATTTTTTGTATTATGACATTGATTAAATATTTGAATGCAGCATGGGGCGTTAGTTGAACAAAAGAACTTACGGCTCTTATATATAATATATAACATAGTTAACATAGAGATGCACAGGCTTAAGGACAAATAGTGAGTGCCATAAGTTTGAAAATGAGATGGGTTTTCTATCTTGTTAATCTCTTCTTCAAAAGAGTTCAAGTGGATACTGGCTCGTAGCAAAGAATCAAGATTGTCTAAGTTATTTAATTTCGAGTAAGGTAATCGCTGTAAAGTTTTATTCAACTTAGATCGCTCACAACAATCATCTTGTAAGATGTTGAAATTTGATATTTTATTAGTTACATTTCCAATAACTGTTTCGCCAATAGCGGCGAATTGCAGCGTCTTGTAAAAAGCCTTACAGTTCCTGGGCAAGGTCAAGATACCAGTACCAAACAAAACAACGTCAGAATTTATGTCTTCATCATTACAAGTTACATGACACTTGCCAGGTTCGGATTGTACAAAAATCCAGCGGTTTAAAGTTAACTTATGAAATAGGTCAATCGAGCCGTGAATAAGTTTCGTTACACATATATCAGGAAGTTTGCTAATAACGTCACTTAAGAGAATCGTTTCACACGTAGGGTTAGCAATCGCTGAAAACACATTAGTTAATACACACACATAACACTTATCACTTATTAATTTGCACTTATCTATGTCTGCTATAAGTGAATAAAACATGCGATCAGCTGTAATCGCTACATATGAGCTAGTTGGCTCGATAAGAATGTAGGTATCTGGTTTCAACATATCGTAGGGAACAGGTAGGGGAATGATCCTATACAGGTCATAAATTTGTGGTAATACGAGAGGGATCTTGACGACAATAATGACTTTATTTAAATGGAAAAAGCACGCAAGTTGTGAAATGTCAATTAGGTTGTGTATATTTTGTAGTGTTAAAGGAACGGGAAGTTCATAGTGGCTAGGAAGGTTATTCCTATGCTTATCCAACTCACTATACAATTGGTGCGGACTGAGTACAATGGGATGCAAAACGTTGAGTTTCGCGAAAAGAATTGCATTGTTAATATCTTCTATATCAAAAGACAAAGTCATTATAATGAACTCTAAAGAATTTAATAAGGAACTTAATTCGGATTTAATTTCTAGTTTTTGTTGTTACTATTCATTACGATACTAAAGTTATACTGTTACGTCACCGGCCGGCTTGATTTCGTCGTAGTGGTGACGTACGTGTTTACGATTAATGAGCAGTGTAACAGAATGGTTGCCATTCAGTTTTATTATTTTGTAAGGGCCTTTCCATACTGGAGATAGTGCCTTATTTTGCTTATGATGGCAACGGACATATACCATATCTCCTGTTTTATAGGATAATGGCTTCGCGCGAGAATCATAATAAGTTTTTGATTTCTCTTTTGAGGATTGAATATTTTCGAGAGCCTTCTGACGACTGTAGTATAGTCGGTGATTAAGGGCTCGGATGTAATCCGTATAGGTGTTTGTATCGAGAGTATCGATACTTGAAGGTAAGTAGGGTTTGAACCCGAAAAGCAATTCCAGGGGTGAGTAACCTGTGGTGCTGTGTATATTTGAATTATATGCTATCATAGCGCTAGGAACATAGAGGTCCCAAGTATGTTGGTTCTCACCTATATATGATCTAAGGTATTCTTTCAGAGTAGAATGACTGCGTTCAAGGCCACCACATGTCTGAGGGTGGTAAGGAGATGCGAACACATGTTTAATGCTAAACAACTTCTCAAGTTGTTTGAAGACATCAGAGCAGAAATTGGTGCCTTGATCAGATATTATTAGCTTAGGAATTCCCATATGGGATATGAATAGGACTAAAGATTTCGCTGTTTCTTCAGCGGAACAGGATTGCATAGGATAGGCCTGAGAAAATTTAGTCAAGTCATCCTGTAGAGTAAGCAAGAACTTATATTTGTGTTCATGTGTTTCAGGAAGCGGACCGACTAAATCAAGATAAAGTTTTTCGTTAGGCCGAGATGCCGTAGACGTGATAATCATAGGGGCCTTATTCGTTTGTCTTAGAGGTTTATTTATTTGGCAAGAGCGGCAATTTTTCACATAATCCTCGATGTCTTGCCGCATGTTTTTCCACCAGAATTGGGTTTTGATTCTATCAAACATGCGCGATATACCTGGGTGGCCAGCCAGAGGAGAATCGTGATTTTCTCTGAGAATACGTTTGACCTCGTCAGGGGTCGGGTATCGTATAGAATTACGGTAGATGTTGACTTTAATGTTAGTGTTGTGAAATAGAAATGATAAAATATTATAAAGTTTTGTGTAAGATAATTTCGTATAAGGATCTGTAAAGTCTGATATCGCGAATTCTTTTTCTTCCATATACCAATACTTTATCATTTCTCTATAATCACGAAGGAGGTTAAATATGTCCTTGTAACTCATTTCGTCATAGTGGTTTATTTTTAGAAATAAATGAGTAAATAAATGATTATCGTTAGATGTGGAGTAGTAAGTGTTTAATTCGCGTTCTATGTCGCTAATATTAGGTTCACTAGTGGAGGCGTCCATAATTTCCTTGCAATATGGCACAGATTCGTCTAAGTCAATGGATGTCGGATAAGCAATAAGTTTACACTTTGCTTTCATTAATGACTCGTTGTGTTCTTGGATGACGGTATCGAATGACACATCAGGTTGTTTTATAATTTTAAGAAACTGCTCGTAAGTTTCTGATATGGATGGTGAATTACGTGCGTCTTCTTCGTTATTAGATGTCGGTGCTGGATTGCAGACAATTGAATTGGAGCCTTCGTTATCTTGTAATACATTTACAGGGAACCGAGATAAAGCGTCGGCGTTTGCGTTTAATTTGCCCTTCTTATAAACGATTTCATAATCGTACTCTTCGAGTTTCAAACGCCATCTAACGAGTCTAGATCCTGGATCTTTGACGTTAAAAAGCCACACTAGAGGTTTGTGGTCTGTGATTATCTTGAATTTACGTCCATACAAATAAGGGCGGAATGTTTTCACGCCGAATAAGATTGCTAGGAGCTCCTTTTCGATAGTCGAATAGTTGCCCTCGGCTTTATTTAGGGTGCGCGAGGCATACGAGACGGGTTTGTCAGAACCGATTGCGCCCTGAGAGAGTACAGCACCTACCGCATAATTAGAGGCATCAGTTGTTAGAAGAAAGGGTTGTGTAAAATCAGGATATTGAAGCAGAGGCGCTGAAGTTAATTTATCCTTGAGGGTGGTGAACGCTTGTTCTTGACTATGCGACCATTGAAATGTAGCATCCTTTTTCAGAAGGGCAGTCAGTGGTTTAGTGATTTTGGAGAAGTTATTAATAAAACGACGATAGTAGCCGACTAGCCCTAGAAATGATTTTATATCCTTCGGATTCTTGGGAGTAGGGAATTGAGAGACGGCCTTGACCTTCTCGGGATTTGGACAAACACCTTTATCTGTGATTGTATGACCAAGATAAGCGACCTCGCGTCGCAAGAACTCGCACTTGTCCGGTTGGAGTTTTAACTTAAATTTTCGGATGCGATCAAAGACTAACCTGATTTTGTCCATATGAGATATCAAGGTACTACTATAAATTATGATGTCGTCAAGATATACATATGCGTGGAGGCCTTGGAGACCAGAAAGGACAGTGTTCATTAATTTCTGGAAGGTTGAAGGGGCGTTTTTAAGCCCAAAAGGCATCCGCAAGAATTCGTAGTGCCCTGTACTGCTAGAATTTGTGTTTATTGAGAACCCCGTTTTTTGTGCGTCTTGGGAGTTCATTCTGATCTGGTGGAAGCCACTTGAAAGGTCTAAGGTGCTGAAATATTTCGAGTGGCCTAACTGATCTAAGATATCAGTAATAAGCGGCAAAGGATAACTCTCAGAGACAGTGACGTCATTCAGACGGCGATAGTCTATTACTATGCGCCATTTCTTTTTCCCTGATGCGTCCATCTTCTTAGGGACTACCCAAACAGGGGCGCTCCAAGGTGACGTTGACGGACGTATAATATTTTGATCAAGCATCTTGCGGATTTGTGAGTCCACTTCTTCCTTGTGGCACTCAGGAAAACGGTAAGATTTTACGTGAATAGGGGCTGAATCACCTGAATCTATAGTGTGCTCGATCGCGTTTGTGAACGATAGAGGTTCACCCTCTAAGTGGAAAATATCTGTGTACTCACAACAACATTCTAGCAATGTCTCTTTTTCTTCGGAGTTTAGATGAGAACAGCGTATTAGATTTAATACCTTTTGCGGTCTGTCAGATTCAGAATAGGATAAAGCGTTGACGGATTCGTTTGAATCTGTGGCAGTGTCACATTCAAGAGGTGTTAACTGGACTTTAAAGTCTCGGACTTGAATATCAATGTTAGTAGTATTTAAAACGGTTACGTTAATTCTTTTATTAGGCTTTATAGTGACAAGACAATTTGCGATATAAATACCTTCGCTTATAGAGTGATCTAATAATAGGCCCTCATTATTTTTATAATGTTCACGCGAGTAATTAGATACTGCGCATTCGATGACTGCTTCGGAACGAGCGGGAATGACGTAAGTCGGTTGAATATAGTTTATATCCAGACTCTGTCCGCATATATGAACCGACTGTGAGGTATAGTCTATATTGGCTTTGAAATGATTTAAAAAGTCGCTACCAATGATACCGTCATACTCTAAGTTGATGTTATCGTCAACTACATGAAACCTAAACTCGTGGAAATTATTATTCCAATTAAAGTTTATCTGACACGTGCCTAAAGTTTCCGAGTAGGTGCCAATGTTATTAAAACCTTTTATCTTAGCTATTTCACGAGATAGTTCAGGCACTTTGGTTAAACTTGACAGTTTGACCAGACTAATACTCGCTCCCGTGTCGATAAGAATGCACAACGGATGAATGGAAAGAGAAGTAGTTAAATACACGTGAGGCAATGACACTTTGTTCGAGTATGAAGATACCTCATAGACAGGAATTTCGGGGTTGATTTTAATTTCTTCTTTAGGGTAATGCGGCACAGCGGACTCATTGTGAGAAGGAAGTCTTGGACTCAACGATACAGGGGATCTAATAGAAGCTTGTTGAGATGAAATGGTATTTTGACTCGACGAAACAGCGGTTCTCTGTGAAATGTGTCGAGATGAGACAGAGTTTTGACTCAGCGAAACAGGGACTCCCTTTGGAGCATGCTGAGATGAAACTGACTTCAGACTCAACGATTCAGAGGCTCTTGGAAGAGTGTGTTGAGATGCAATAGGATTTGGACTCGACGAAACAGAGACTCTCGGAGGAGCATGTCGAGATGAAACAGTGGAACGACTCAGCAAAGCAGCGACTCTCTTCGGAGCATGCTGAGATGACATATGTTTTTGACTCAACGATTCAGGGACTCTCGAGAGAGCGTGTTGAGATGAGATATCGTTTTTATGCGATTTATGTGTAAAGGTACGAGTGCCTAAATTATCCGGATGACGACGGCACGTTTTCGTAATCCGTGGAGTTAGTTTAAAGAGTTGTTAGTATCGTCACCGTTTTCACAAGGAACATAATAAGGTGTCGGTGACGGGGCCGGTGACATCGGCGGCTCGAATGTAACATGATGCATCGCAGCCGGTCTGTCGCGATTGTCAGAATTAGGTGTATTACGTCGTTCATTATTATATTTTCTTTTGCGACATTGAGTAATATCGTGACCCTTATTTTTACAATATTTACAGAAAAGTTGGGACCCCGAGTTATGGAGTGATGTTGATGGTTGAGGGTCCGATGGAGCATGTGGTGGACCCGTGCGTTTTTGTTTCTCCCGGCATTCAACGTCCGAGTGCCCGGGTTTACCGCAGGTCCTACATTTAGGTTTAATAGAAGTTTTATATAGGAGGTTTTGTATCTTTTCTTCCTCGAGAGCCACGTTGATCGCATCATTAAGTGATTTTGGGTTTCTACATCTGACATTATTACTCAGTCGCGGGTGTAATCCCAAACTAAAAGTAAATAATGCCAAATCTTCGGTCATAGCGATACGACCGGATATATCCTTCTTTAGGGATTCAGAATTATAAATTTCTGATTGAAGATCGGTAAGGCAGCTTTCTACACGAAGAGCGAATTGCGCAACAGTTTCGTTTGCCGTTTGCCTGCACGATTGTAAATCTAGCAACAAATGATTATAATGCTTTCTCTCACCGAAATTTTGTTTAAGGAAACATTTCAACTGATTGAAATCCTCAAATATTTTATTAGAGCACGCGATCTGAGCTTTACCTTGTAGACGTGATAGAATATATTTATTTAATAAAACTGTTTGACTTGGTGATGCTAAATCTAAGGCGTTCTGGCAATTGGTGAGAAAAGCGGTAAGGGTTTCGCGCTCTCCCTTATAAGGGCTAATAAAATCACAGAGCACATTGATAGGAAACTGTTCGCTCAACGCAATTTTCGCGGTTTTCTTAGAAGAAGTTTCATTTGTTTCCGTAGACATTATGAACTTGAAAGGAAATTATAAAGGTAGATGTGTAACACGAATATATAGGTAAGAATAGAGTTTACGCTATGTGATACCCTAGGTAATAGGAATACCTACTCGAAATGAAGAATGTGGTAGCGATAACAGCAAAATAACATGTTCTACTCACAGACACAGGAACACGAAGTAGTCGATGCGCATTTTTTGCACTGGATTAGCACGATTAGCACGATTACTGGAGCAGGAGTACAGCGGCGCGGTACGTCGCGGCCAGCAGCAACAGGAACATCAGGGACAGCGGGGTGGCGGCGCACGACACCCGAGCGTGATCAACGCTTACACGTGGCAGCACCACGCGGCAGTACCGCGTGTCAGGGCGGCAAGGGCAATCACCAGCACCTTGCGGCGATATCAAGATGACAGAGCTCGTGTATGTTGAGCTCCGGGAGATGGAAGCTTCGAGAATTCTGGACGACCGGCAGGCTTACGCAAGATACTCGTAAGGCTTACTGTCGCGACTCGTCCTCGGAGGTAGCACTGAGTTTGTCGAGGTGCGGTTTCACTTAGCGAAAATAAGGACACCCCGGAGATGGATTAACTCGTCGGCAACGTGAAGTTCACACACGATCACTTTTCAGTTTTCAGGATAACCACGAACCGTTATGGAATACCAGTGGAACGATTACGACGATATCAACACTGGTATCCCACTTCTGACACCACTGTTACGGAGTGGTTCGGAGAATGGTTTTAAAAAAAAACTATTTAATGTGCTAAAAGAAAGATATATTGGAATTGATACACGTATTACAACTGTGATATGCCCGACGGAAGTCCAATCCAAAACTGAAGTAAAATAATTAGTATCGCTTATTAGAACAACAACGGTTTCCTATTGCATTGACGTCAATGCAATGGGAAACTCAGCATTTTTAATTTATATTCTAAGCAATGGTTATTCCGATATAACAGTACCGTATCGCTTTAAAAACATTATCTTATATCTTCTTAGAAATTAAATGTTTACAAAGTTTGAACTGTGTGATAACCCAAAGATTGATGTAATAAAACACAAACATTATTATTTAAATCATTACTGTTTGTTTCTTCACGAAGATTATACGACAGTAAAGTAAAGATGCTCAAATTGCTAATTATTTCACTGTTTATTTGTAGTGTTTATGGGTATTTCACTGTGCCGGGAAAATGCCCTGAGAATGTGCAGCTTCAGGAAGAGTTTCGACTAGCCGACGTAAGTAAATTTATGAATCGAATGTTTTTCATATAATGCACACACACACAGTCATAATCGGCCTATAATATTCCCACGGATGAGAAACAGGCCTCCTCAACAGGCCTCAGGCAACAGGCCTCGTCAACTTCAAGGCGTTTGTGGTACGTGTACCAAATTGCTATCTGCCCGTCGTCATGGACGAAGACTTTTGGCCACAGGACGTGGTGTTCCGTCGCTTCCGCGGACAAGTGCCACAGGACAGCTCACGGACAAGCTAACTTAATAGTGAAGTGCTACTAACATAGTTTATAGTACTATTATTAACACATGTTTTTGTATAATACTTATGTATGTTAGTTTGTAAGGTATTTGTCTATGGGTCTTTGTTACCTGAAAATAAATGTTTTATTATTATTATTATTATTATAAACCACCACTCGGGCCTAGTGCGGGTTGGTGAATGTCATATATTTATGAAGAATATAACTTTTTGTGTTAAAGATGTTTTAGGCGTGAGAGCAAGTTAGCATTGATCTGATAATTTAATGTTAACTTTTTCCAATTGTGTAAACAGTGAAAACTACTCGCATCACATTCAGGACTTTTAAATGATGTTCATGTCATGTTAGCCTCTTCTTTGCGGTCATTGCGACTTTCATTTTCTTTATACTTGCATAGCCCAGCGATACACGTATTTTTGCAACCTAGGCAGACATACCCACAGACATCTCACTGACCGGTAATATTTCACACTAACTTCCCGAACCACCGCAATGCATCCCATTACCCGTCCGCGCTATTGCTCCATTTTCGCTTAGCATTCTTTTTTTAAACTTTTTGCTTGGCCCCTTGGTGTTATGGTATGTTGTCAAATAGCCTATAACGTTCTTCAGGATTGAATATCAATTTTTTTTTTCATATCTGACTGGTAGTTGTACCAACCCTACATACAAACTTAAAAGCAAACAATATTTACCTCTTTTAAAATTAGTATAGATATAGATTAACCCTCGCAGTACTTTATAGCATTTATTTAGTTCGTTCTGATACGAGGTGGAGCTATTAATGATTCTCTCAACATTTTATCGACAGTTCTTCAGTAAATGGTACCAAGCCTATCACTACTCCAGCGATGGCCAGCAACAGAACAACTGCTCGATCATAGAGCTGCAGACCAGGCCTACTGGCATCTACCTGAACCAGTCCAGGGTAGACCGAGGGCTGTTCCACCGATACAGCATAGGGAAGCTGGGCATACCGATCAACATTGAGGATGGCGCGAGACTTGATGTCACTTTTAGGTTTGAGGATGCACCTAGGAGATGTGAGTATAGCTTCTATTGATAGAACAAGTAACTGTTTCGTATCCATATGATAAAATATAAAAAGTATGAAAAACATTAGGACACAAACTCATACCCTTCTGAAATAGTTGAACTGTATCGGTGTACTGGGTGCCGATCCCAAGGTGGTTAGGTAAAGGATAGGCAGTGTGATTCATACTTCTCACCTGTTCTTGTCTAAGCGTTGTAGTACTAGTTCTATTATCTATACTAATATACCTGAAAATAAACAGTGAAATTAAATTGAAGTGTCTGTTTCTAAAATCAAAATAAAAGTTTTTCTCTTAATGCAGCTGAATAGCAGTTGTACACATGGATCGACTGCCTATGAGACCTTCGTAACCTAGTTACTAAATATTACCCCCCCCCTCCCCCCTTGGTAAGACTGATTGTCTGACTTTCGGGCCTCTGACGACCTGTAACACTGTCAAAGATCCACAAATGATAGCAGAGACCAACAGGTTTACGCCAGGATTGGATCTTGGTGAGTTAAGATGGTCACTCATCGACTAACATGGTCATCAAGTGATTAGACCGAGATCCTTTCCGGATTTTTCATATACACATTGACATTGATAAATTTTATTTATACAATGACATGAATATTTACTTTGTAAAGTATCATATTGTTTAATCATTGTGAATGTGAAGACTGTGTGGGTATGTTTCTTCTTTTCTTTTATTTTTCTTTATTTGTCAAGTATGTTGTAATTATGATCTGGCAGGTTGAGTAATTTTTGCGGCCTACCCAAATGTCCTTTCTTTGGTATTGTTCGTCGGATCGTTGAGCTTCTCAAGTTCTGAGTTGAGCCGCACAATTAGTGACAAATGCGTGCACTGACTGGACAGGTCCACTCAATCTGTTTGGTTCTTTCCTCTAAAGACCATTTCAGACAGCTATCTACATAGTCTTCACATAATGTTACCAATATTAT
Source organism: Aporophyla lueneburgensis (assembly GCA_932294355.1). NCBI lineage: Eukaryota > Metazoa > Arthropoda > Insecta > Lepidoptera > Noctuidae > Aporophyla > Aporophyla lueneburgensis. The sequence goes on from OW028749.1 coordinate 24,660,512, forward strand.
GTCTGACTTTAAAAGAGACTGTGACCTCTGAGTTTGTTTCGGCCTTTCTTCTCAGAGTAGTCAGACAGGAAACGCCAACCTCATCTAGCTCAAAAAAATATTATTGACTTGTAAAAGTGTTTGTACAAACCTACTTACAGAAATAAAATCATTTATCATTTATCATCCACAGACTAACCGTGGCAATCATAGCTTAACCTGATCTATCGGCCCATGTGGCTGTTATTACTTAGCTGAGAGCTTTTTTTTCCTAATACTTATGAAGGTTTATACGGCACTGTAACAAAACATACAATTTTTTTTTAAAAAATCTGTCTGCTTGTTCTGGCTAATCTCCGTAACGGCTGCACCGATTATAATCCAACATAATCTTTTTTTTTGTTCTGGTCGCGCATGCCTTGGGCAAGTTTTCTATATCCACCAGGGGGCCGCAGGCTGAAACTAGTATTATCTAAGAGACACATCACCTTCTTTCTATTCATTATATTCGATTCTGGTATTAAGATATTTTCTTTTTTTTACAGTGATGAACAGGAAATATCCTTTCCACGTGTTGGCTACCAACTACAACTACTACGCGACTGTCTGCACGTGCGAGTACAGTGCGCTTATTGACAAACATTTTAGTAAGTTTCCAACATTGCCACTGCTAAATTTTATACCATCAACAATCTAGGAACTCTTACGAGTCCAAAAAAGTAGTCGCTAAGATAGGTTCTGCATGTTTGTGTAGTTTTGGTTTTGGTTATGTTGAGATAGGAGCCTTCTCGTCGTAGCAACAAGGTGACTAAGGGACTTAGTACTTCTCATGTCGCATTACCCTCTATTAAATCCGTTGATGCCTAACACACGTACACCGACCGACCGCGCGGTCAATTCGCTTTACGCAACCGCCCTCCGCGGCGGTGCGCGGTGCAGTGTGATAATCGCCTAAGCGTCGCGATTATGGAAAACCCCCACATAAAATGAACCACAGTACCGGTCTAAGTGGCGGTGTGTGGGGGACGCCTATATCCAACAGTGGACGTCTTTCGGTTGCAACGGGAAACCGACCTTGTTTATTACCCGGTACGTCTTGCAGGAACTCTCACAGTAACTATCTACCATGCGACAATAGTACATTACGATACGTATGACTTTAGTTGTCAATGATTGCACGGCGTGAAATTAAACGCCTCAGTTAAGTCACAAGTATCGTATACTATTAGCTCGTGTGTCATAAACCTGCTCTTAAGTCACGCTTTTCTGTGACTTAAGTAGTAAAAACTGGTCAAACCTTGACTAAAGTCTGGGTTGGGTCACATTTAAAAAAATTAAAAATTTAAAAATATAAAAACACTAAAAATCCTTTATTGTGCTTTTGTGCGCAGTCATCTCGAATAGGTATTGTTCACCAGTATGGAATCCTATTTTTGTTACTTACGTCGATCGCATTGAAGGTATTCAAAGGAAGTTTTTAAGGTACATTCAATATAGATCTAAAATTTATTTACCTAATTATGACAGTCGCTGCAGGAAGTTTCACATTCTTCCACTAATCGAGCGGAGAAAAATTTCTGACATGGCATTTTTTTTAAAACAGCGAATGGTTTAATCGATTGTTCTGAATTTCTTAGCAAAATTGGGCTACGAGTTCCATCATTTTCCTTTAGGAATCATCGACCTCTGCATGTTCCCTCTGTACGATGTATCTACAGACAAAACTGTTATATGATAAGAGCTAGCAGAGCTTACAACTCCATGTGTCGGAGTATTGATGATCCTGATTTATTCACCACCAGTGTCACTAAACTTAAAAAAACACTATGCAACTGCTTTTTTGACGATCACTGACACTTTTTATGTTATACTTTTATTCGTTCCAAGTTCTTTTATTTCTTACTTTCATTTAACTTGTCTACTGTCTCTTGATCTATACCAATTTTATCAGTGAAAACTTGTAATTGGCCTTCTTTCACTATTGTTATCCTTATTATAACCTAGCTGTAAGTTTTCTTAAGATAATAAAATAAAATAAAATAGTAGTAGGTACTATAAACGACTACATTTTTGGTGCAAAATACAAATGCATGCCCGTTCCTGCAACTCACTTTATTCGTAAAACAATGTTTTTTTAGGGCCGCAGCATATTGCAAATATACGCATTTGATTTAAAATTCAGGGTGGGAGACAAGTATTTGATTTTTGTAAATCTTATATATTAGACTTATTTTCTATGCTAAACACTGTTCTACATACAATGTAACGAAATGGACATAAATAACAAATAAACATCTTATTTTTTCAGTTTACGTATGGATCTTATCAAGGAACAAAATCCTGAACGACGTATCCAAAGAACTGGCCATCAGATCTCTGTCCCACATCGGAGTGGACCCCAAGAAATTGATCAAAAATGACTGGTCTAAGTGTTCTCCTAAATACTTCGAAGATAAGCAGGCTGAACCGCTGACATTTAGAAACGCTGTGGTTATGCATTAGGTTACGCTTATTAAATTAAAATATTCGTAATACGTCGGCTCATTTTATTTTGTAATTCTACTATATTCTATCCTTCTAATATTATAAATGTGAAACTTTGGATGTTTGTTCCTGAATCACGCCAAAATCTTTGGATGAAATTTGGCACACTGGTAATTTCTAACCTGTATTAACACATCGGATATTTGTTAGCCTGAATGTATGTAGCCTGTGTTCCCGTGGAATAATTTTCGTTGTTCATGCGGGTGAGGCCGCAAACAAAAGCTAATCTATTATTAAAGGATAACTAAGGACAATTTGGCTTTGCTATGTTTCATACAAATATTAACTTTATTCGGTAAAAAATAAGGATTGTTTGAAACGATAACTTATTTAGCAAAATAAAGACTAACTGCGATCTGTAAATATTATTCCTTGTGGTTTTAGACTACGTCCTTGTGCCAAATAATTATTGGTTTTAACCACTGCGACTGCTGTGAGGCCGCTACGCACGTCAAATAAAACTTATATTTGAATTTTACTAGGAATTGTGATTAGCAGTCCGATAAAAACAAATAAAATAAACGTAGATTAAATACCGTGTATCGACGCACAGTGTAACGATTTCATTTAGAAAAATCGAGGTATACTTTTCCAGTATAAGTTGACTTTTCATTGTACGAAAAGCTTGTACAATGAGAGGTCAGCTGAAACTTGAAATTTCTAGCTTAATAAAATGTAGCCGTCTATACTTACTTAGCTTGATTAGAGATTCTACGTTTCTATGATTAGATCTAATTATACTACATTAATACTTTTTTGCCGGAAATACTAATATTATCTTTAGAAATCTTAAAAACAATTTAATCTGTTAAAATGTTATCTATAGATAATGGAATAATCCTATTAGAAATTATCAGCAATAGGCGTATGCAAATTCTACTAATATTATAAATGTGGACGTTTGGATATTTGAATTCTTGTTACTCAGTCAGGTTAAAACAGATTTATATAAAATTTTGCATACATATAGTTTATTGTTTTTAAAGGTCAGAAAATAGTTGCACGGTTCCAGTTTGTTGATCCCTATGCAGTAGAGTCGGCAAGAAACTCCATGGTTACTCTTTTAAAAATATTTCGCTTTTACAATGGTTTCAAATTACAGTGGTAATGGGTATGGGAGGATAGTGTAGGCCTGTCAACAGGTACCAAGTACTTAATAAAATAGAAAATAGTCTACAGGCCACAGGGCAAACAACAATGGTTTAATGGGATACTTTTATCCCTGTAGTGCGTTTCCGTGGAAACATTTTCGACGTCCGCGCGGTTCAAGCCGCCGGCAAATGCTAGTACTGTATAATTATTATATTCCATGCAGAACTTCATACTGTCACACTGTCATATTTATACCGCATTGGGGCAAGAGAATATCACAAGTTTGTTCCAATTGAATGCTACCTTAGGTTAAATGCATCTATTTCTACATAAACACCAATAATACAACAATATCTTCCATACATTTATTCCTGCTCATCCTTATTGTAGTTAACAGTTTCAACGTGCGCTGTCCAGTGCGCCTGACACCTCACAGAGCTTTGATTTACCTTCTCCAAATATATAGCGCTTACTGAAGGTAAGGAGTTTATGTCGTGGTATGCTCGGTTCAGGATCTCGTCAGGTATGGTCGGCAGGCGGGATAGGATCCAGGCTGAAACTGTATAAAAAATAAAATGCTATAGTTAATGGTGAGCCAACAAAACTACACGCAAACCTAGAAAAGCAAACTAGAAGCAGGCGGTCAGTATATTGCACTAAAAAAAAAATGTAGCGGTATCTGCACCTCTACATACAAACTAAGCATCACAATGACGTCATTCAGAATCTTGCATCGCGCAAGCAAAAATTACCGCGCATATATGCAACGTCCCGACACACACACACTGCACACTGAGACATGCTTAGAAGGTGCTAGCATGACATCCTGTTGGTTTCTGATGCATAAAGTGTAGTTATTAAATTGTAAATCCGTAATTGGCTGTAAGATTAGTTAATTTATCCTAAGTGAAATTGTTAAAGAGCTGTGGATTCTGTGATTAAATAAATAAATCAAATGTCAGGCTTTTGCCCACCGGACACGACATCCGGGTCGTTGTAGGATCCTCTCGTTTCTACGGAGGTTCAGTGTACTTTACACCCAGTATCTCACACCTATAAATTAAAAAAGAGTCCGTCTGCCCAGTTAATAAGTTGGTACTTAGGAATTGGTCAGACTAACATATACATAACATTACATAGTTTTCTCCGAATAGTTAGGCCGAGGTATACCTACATACTACCTACATCCACATTCAGCCAGTTATGTTCAAATCCCATGTAATAAGGGGCGAGCCTAATGCCATCAACCAGACATATATCACTCTCTCTCTCTGTACTCTGGGCTTACATTTTGCCTAACCTGGGAATCGAATCTGGGACTTCATGCTCAGCAATAGCACTTGCTAACTCTAGACCAACGAGGCATTCTTTGCTTAGAACTACATTTCTATTGACTCTTGAAGAGCTTGTATGAATATTTTATTTTGAAAACCTGATTTTCTTACTTAAAATTTAAACAATCTTTTATTATAGATAAGTATACCAAAACGGTGACGCATACAAAACAATTTTGTTAGATGATTTTATTTCTAATTTTACGTCTGAATGAGAGCACATTCATTCATTAGGCTCACTAAGTGGATAATATGGTAACCAAATTGTTTATTTTTATTCCTAGACTGCACAAGAATAATCTTGTAGTGTTTTTCTATTAGCCATTTTCTCCTACATTTAAGTAGCTGCCTTCTAACAAAAGAGTTTACCACAATCCCATTAGCAATATCAGTTTGTAGGCAGACACATATTTGTAGATAGCAGAGATTATAAAGCAATTAATGTACTCACTATATTTCAGTCCTAAAGTATCACTAGTTTTACAGCCATACACGATTGCGTAGTTTCTGTAGTCTGTTGATATCACAGTCAACGGGATACCGATAGGATCTGAAAAATATACATTTAAGAATTTGAGGTTGCTATTGGCTGAAGTCTCAGGTATAAACATTGTTCTATCATAATCATCCCTTCTCAATGTGAGAGACAGCTAACTATAATCCACCACGCGGGCCAAGTCGAGTTAGTGGATATGAGATGTCTTCTATTTTTTGGTTCTAGGATATGCCGGTTTCTTCACGTTGTTTTATTCATCGTTTTGAGCACAGTGGTGATGAAATAATTTACACTAAGTAAAATACCTGCTTGTGGTCGACCCCACGGTCTACAACACTTAAGTACGGCTTTTACAAAATACTGTTAAAATTTTATAGAAGTACACAATTTGTAACTTTGGTAGACTGCCAGACAGCGTAAAACCTAAGCCACTAAAATTAAAACCTGAGAAGTTAATCATGAATATGTTAATAGAGACTTTAAAAGTGTACCAAGATATACTGGCAGGTGATATAACTCCTAAGTGAATAAAATGTTGTTTCAAACAGTTGTTGTCAATTATAATAATTAAGCCCTTAAACTAGTGTTACAAAGGACTCGAGTCCTCGAGTGGCAATTTTAAAGACTCGACTCAGTTATGCAAGACTCAGTGTGCTCGAAAGGCACAGACTCAAAGGACTCTGTACTTCGAACCTTTTGAGCACACTGAGTCTTGCATAATTGAGTCGACTCTATAAATTACGACTCGAGCCCTTTGTAACACTACCTTTTTTTCTTTTTGGATGGTAAATCATCAAATGACTTCTCTCGCTCTGGGCGGAGCGAGAGGGCATGTCAGACTTTTACTGACTAAAACCCACCCGTGTTCCTTCAGTTACGCATATGTCACGGCCACGGTATCTCGGTTTGAACAATATCGCGACCCTGGCAGGTTGTAACACTACCTTAAACTCCATCTTCAGCACCGTTACGTATGTAGTAGAACCTAAACTGCTGCCTAAATTTTGCATCGCGTAAGCAAGTTACCGCGCAGTTAGCCTTGACTATACAATCTCGCCATCAATCATCGGGCAGTTGCCCACCAGACATAACACGTGTCTGGTCGTAGGATACTCCCTTTGTAACGGAAGCTGAGTAAACTTTACAACTTGCACCCTAATTGTGGAACGCACTATCATTCAGAATCTGAATCGCATTGAAGATTATTTGTCCGTATTTATGCAAAATGGAACCACACGACAAATTTAGATTTTTACTTTTTTTGAAGAATACTAATTTAAAAGTGACTGTATTTATACAAAAAGGAACCACCCAGCAAACACGCACTTCTGAGATATCAAAGGATTTACAAAAACATAGATAGATCACTTTTAAATTAAGTATTCTTCAAAAAAAGTAAAATACTAAATTTGTCGAGTGGTTCCATTTTGTATAAATACGGACATTTGTAATTCATTGCATCATTTGTTCGAATAAATTGTCGGCTCAGCAACGTAAATAACGCAATGAATGTTGTTTAACTATGGAAATGAAACCGATTACTATTGATAGCAAGTTACGCAACTATCCCTCTCTTCTTCACACCTTTATTTATATCTCTACTTGAAGTCAAAGTTTTACTATATATGCTAAAGCTATTCTAAGAGCCTCCCAAATATCGTTCAACGGTACGGTTTTATGTTCATCACACCTGACCCACGGATTGGTGATGAAATTGAAGGCTAATCACAAACTTCTTGGTTATTTAATATTTTTGGTCTACATGGCACCAATATGTAGTTGTGCTGGTACATTATGTTTCACCTAAAAATTTTATTAGTACATACATATGTACCTAGGCTTATATTTTCAGACGCATAACTATATTTCTTACTATGAAATAATTCACACACTATACGCACACATACACAGACTTTTACACTACGTTTACTCGTACATCAATGTATAAATAAATTGACTTAAATACTGATAAAAAAGGTATTATTCATCCATTAATCTAGATATTTGCATTAAGTGTGTTTGAACACCAGTGATTTCAGATATTGATAAGCATGCACTCTTTTTGATAAAATAATAATAGTGTTAATCTTTATTGTTGTTTGTAACATACGTAAGTAAGTAGCTGCGAATACATTTATTACTAGTGAATTACAATTATTGCACTTTATCTAGCCAAGTTACAACCGTTTCGTGTCGAATTCCGTTGTCCAATCGGTAACGCCTCGGTGTTAGCAATTGTAGAAAACGATAAGTTGGTAGCCATGTTAACGCGTCTGAGTCGGCCGCTCGTTCTGCAATGTCTTTAGAAAAACGACCCACTATAACAAAGGATGTAGCGTTAAACATTGTAGCAATGATAACAATTCATTCCATCATTTTAAACGATGTGAACTTGGCTACGAATTTTGTATTCGTTTGTTCTAACCACGTGACTTTACGTTGAGATGATTTGCATTCCCATACATTTGATTAGTGTTCGACTAGCGTTAACGATTGCAGATTATCAACTCGGCTAGGGGTGCTGGTCTAGTGGTAAAGGAGCTACAACTCTCAAGTCGGGTTACGACTTGTTGATCGTGGGATCGAATCTAGACAGGCCCTTTACTTTGTGTAAATAATTTCATCACCACTGCTCTCAAAATGGTGAAGGAAAACATCCTGAGGAAATCGGCATGTCCTAGAACCAAAACTTCGAAGACACGTTACATCTACCAATCCGCACTGGGCCCGTGTGGTAGACTACGGCCCACTCCCTCTCGCCGAGGGTCTGTGTCCCAACAGTGGGAACAATATAGGCTGTTTGTGATATGATGATGATGAATATAATGAAATGAGAGAAACCTGTTTATCGTTTAGAAAATCTGAAAAAAAAACTGTTGCATATTATTCTGATTAGTTTCTCTCAAGTACTAGTTGATATAATTTAACAAAATTATTTGTTAAACGCGATAAAATTATGACAATGTATTGATTAAGTTTTATAGATATGCAAACATTATATTATTTCCTGATACGGCATTTCTTTGTTTTTCTACAACAAAATGGGAGGACGCTTTTGTTAAACATTATTCTGGGGAAGGTTGGGCAAAACAATTGTGGATGGCATGATCATACTCGTACCTTAGTCTGTACGGCCTACGGTAAGTTTTGGCGTTAAAGCTTGCCACACATCTTTAAAATAAAGAATAAGATATCAAAACTTACCAATATTACTCTCCTGGATAACAAACACTGCTTCATTCCCCGGTACATAAGTCGTGTTTAGATTCAGTACAAACTGTATGCCATCCCTCACATAGACATGTTCGATCTCCACACGTCTCCCGCAGTACTGAATGCGTTTATATGCACAGTCTCCGGACTGCTCGTACCAAATTGGAAAGCGCTCGATTTCATACCATTGGCCTAGGAACTGGAAGAAAAAGGATTTGTTGAGTAAGTAAAACAAAAGACTCAGAGAGTTTGGCAACGTCGGCTCTACGCCACAGGACATGGCATTTAATCGCTGAATACTTTGTTTTGCAGAGGGAAGGAATAAAACGAATTGTGGATGACATCATTGCGAAGAAAACAGAACGTTCTAATAATAAAATTCAAAGACATGTGACATTAGCAACTTGTACTGGTCCCGGGTTGTGACCATCTGTCAGTAAAGAAGCATGAGTCGAAGCATCAGAAACATTATGATAATACTGATACCGTTTTGGTATAAATTAAAGCTTATAAACTTCTGGGTTGTAGTTTTACGTTAAGGCAATGTAAGGTAAGGTGGTTAGGGAGTAACTTAACCTCTGCAGTTCAAGAAACAGAACACAGTCTTGCCTAAACACACGGAAAACAAACCTCACCTCTTCCAAATCAAAATACTGCATAGTTTTCACATCAGCACAGGTCCCAAACTGCAGAACCTGCCCACCACACAGCATCCCACACGTCACCACAAGGAAATTAATCAAAAACAATTGCCTACCCATGTTTACTCTTCTAAGTCTGATCTTAGTGAGTAGTTTCGTGAACTGATCTCACTGGTTCAGATAAGATTGGTGCCTATCTTAATCTCGCGGGGACGCTGATATCAGAAATGGTGGCGGTTAGCTATCTTTATAAGTCCACGTATTCACTGACGTTAAAATACCGCGGCGGGATTTTAACGTGCAATTGATCTTGAAAGCACTGCTTTGTGCCGAGAATTGTATTGTAAATCAGACGATGAGTTTCTTCAAGACATTGGGATGCACTCTATTGAATTCTGAATGCTCGATTCAATACCGAGAGTTGAAATTCCAGTGGCTATATAACCTCGGCGTGATATGTTTACGTTCTTGAGAACGTGGCTTAAATAATATGGTTTTTACTGAGTTGGTAAAGAAAGGAAGACGCTTAAAAATTCATGTCCATCTTTATCATAATTTCAGCCAAAAGACGTCCACTGCTGGACATAGGCCTCCCCCAAGCACCACCACTTCGACCTGTTCTGTGCTACTCGCATCCAACGTATTCCTGCGACTTTCTTCCAGTACGCGGTCGCCACTCCAGAACCTTCCAACCCCATTGGCCATCTATTCTGCGAGCAATGTGCCCTACCCATTGCCACTTAATTTTGGAAATTCTTCGAGCTATGTCGATTGCCTTGATTTTCATACGGATCTCTTCATTTCTGATTCGATCACGTAGGGAAACTCCAAGCATTGCTCTATGGGTGACTTTGAGCCTTCTTATGAGGCTCATTGTGAGCGACCACGTCTCAGTGCCATATGTCATCACTGGCAACACACACTGGTCAAAGACTTTTGTCCAGAACTGACTGTTGTTTGATTCATGTCCATAATGAAATGAAATGAATGAATGATAAATTTCAGATAATTATAAGATTAAAAGAGTTCCAACTCGTTTATTTTTTGGCAATATACAGATCAAATTAAATGACATGGCTTTATAGACGAACCTACTCTAAACTGCTATGTGAGACGTTAAACTTTCTTATGCATAACCAAAAGCATAATCAGTCTATAATGTTTCCACTGCTGGGGTATAGTCCTCCTCTCTGTGCGACGAAGTGGAATTATATCTGTTAACGGAAATGTATGTAATCCGTCATTGTATACAATTCCTAGGAAATGTATATAATTCCTAAAATCGCCCGGAAGTGTAAAACGGTATACCGCCGTTTGCCCGAACTTTATTTGCCCTACTATCATATGCCATAACATCATTTGCCATCGACATTGGGTGTGTAACGGTAGTTATATTAGGAGAAACTGGATGCAATCGGGACTTTAAGGCACCCCGACTCGGATAGGTTAGGTTAGAAGGGGATGGCGGGGTCGTTTGAGCGAGCGAAGCGAGCGAATAGACCCCGCCATCCCCTTCTTGGTTATTTTTTCATAAACCACGCAGAAGTAGGAGCCCCGCGTAGCGGGGCTCCGTCGCCTAGCTTGGAAAAAGATTCGAAAACAATTTATTATGGTGCTTTTTATACATTTCCTAATACGATATTGGAATTATATACAATTCCTAGGAAATGTATACATTTCCCAGGATTTGTATGTATTCAATAATTTTTAAAACAATAGTTTATACATTTCCTAAATAGCTTCGGAATTGTATAAATTTCCTAGGAAATGTATACAATTCCTAAAATTCATACATTTCCGGTAACATATCCACCACGCCAGCCTTGTGCTGGTTGATAGATGTCACAAGTGTTGGAATTTTCGACTCCAAGACTGATTTCCTCATGATGTTCTCCTTTACCGTTTGGGAAGCAGTGGTAGTGAAATTAAATCTATACTATATACTATTTGTACTAATATTATAAAGTTGAAGAGTTTTTTTGTTCGGTTGAACGCGCTAATCTCAGAAACGACTGGTTCGAATTGAAATATTATTTTTGTGTATTTACCGAGAAAGGCTATAAGCGATATAACATCGCGTTACAATTCAAAGGAGCGGAGCAGCGATGAAAAATGGTCGAAAACTGGCAGGCAATTTGATGCGACGCGAAGGGTCAGGGGAGCAAAAATTTGACGCGGACGAAGTCGCGGGCAGAAGCTAGTACACAAATAAAAGTGCCTGCTTTGGGTTCGAACTCCCGACTTACTGACTTTCTTATGAAAAAGTTCTATTGTTATGTTAACCAACTTTCTTTGCTACAAGTGACCTACCTTTGAAGTACACACTTTGACACCGTGGATACTATCATACGTTATGAGTTGTTAGCACAGTATTCTGATGAGTACAATATTGACTGTAGTACCAACACCATTTCCGAATAATCAAAGAAAAAATTAACCATAAACATCCGAATGGTATAACGAAACAATCTAAACATAGACAAATACGCAACAAAAGAAGACCTTAATAGATTTTTTATACAGTTTAATAATACGCGTTAACAAAAACTGATCCATTCAAATAAGAGGAAGTAAACTTCCTATTTAACTTATAATAATAGACAACATTACAAACAAATTGTAACCTTTTTTTAGAGCAGAATTAACAATGACTTTAGAGCTTTTGTTGAGAATTGAAACAGATCAATCTGGATAGATTTTTTTAATTTTACGAAGCACCAACTTATCGTTGTTCAAGAAAAAACAAAGAAAATACGTTTATTTGCGGTGACACATAATGCAAAGAAAAACCCTGAACACAAAAAAGAACCAGTTGGGGGAAAATATGCGTCACAAACACGTAAAACAGCCAGCGCTTATTATAATATTGGGACTCTGCAAGATACAGCTGGTTTTCACCGCAGTTAACCCGTGCAGCAGAAAATGAGACACATAGGTAAAAAAATAAGTTTTTTTTAAATTTATACCGGAAGAAAAGTAGGTTATCAATGTATAGGTTAACTTCAGCTCTTGTGCGGTTCGAGAAAACTTTTTAACAAAAAAATAAACCGCCGAAAAACTGAAAAGCATAAAATAATAAACCTTAAAATTATGAGTCGGCGCTTTGAGTGATCCTTGTTCATTGATTTTTCAGCGCCGACTCATAATTTTAAGGTTTATTATTTTATGCTTTTCAGTTTTTCGGCGGTTTAATTTTTTGTTAAAAAGTTTTTATTTTATATTTTTTGTGGCTTTAATGTACTAATAATACTTGGCAAGGTATACCTTATCCAACACAAAAAGAATTATCAAAATCGGACTACTCTGTATAAAGTTATGCGTGTTTATACGTTACAATCAGTGAGTGAACAATCAATCATCCCCTGTTTTCCGACCCTTAGGGTTCGATTTTGTTTTCCAAATTTATATGGGACCACCTTGGAAGTATACTCTTTCCAATAGAAGAAGAATTGTGACAATCGGACCACTATGTAAAAAGTTATGCGTGGTCATACATAAAAAAAAAAAAATATACGCGTCGAATTGATAACCTCCTCCGTTTTTTTTTCGTCGGTTGAAAATTATTGAAACAACATTTACTTCGCAAGTTTTCCCGCCATATTGGTTATCTGCCTGAGCCTTGTAAATCGGTCAGTGGAAGCACAGCGTGAAATAGAGATTGACGATCCATAGGTTTGTATATCAGCCTTCTATTTAGTGCTATGGACTGTAATTCTATGGAGTGTAATTTTAGCCGAAAGACGTCTACTGCTGCATATAGGCCACCCTCAAGCACTGCCCACTTCGACATAAATAAACTCATTATGATAGGTCTTGGATGAAGATGAGAAAAACATGAATAATCAGCTTATTGCTTATTATTTTTTTGCTTCTTAGGAACTCGAATAAGATACGATTCTCTTAAATTTTAAGGTGGCACTTCATATCGCTATTCGCGTTTTTAGCTGTTTTTTATTCGACAATATCGTGTTAAAGTATGTAACTCGAACACACCGTCCACATATTGGCATCGAATTATATCGTAGTATATTTGTAATTCGTAAGCCCTTGATATGTGACCAAAACTCAACAAACGGGGTATCCGAATTCATGTATTTGCGTATTCGTTTTATTGGAGAGAAAAAAAAATTGGCGGATATAATGACTTCACATCGCGCATCTTCGTATTTGACCATTTAGGGTGAATACGCGAACACGAACAGTGATATGAAATGCCACTGATACCTACTTTTTAGGGTTCCTTTGCCAAATGGCAAAAAACGGAACCCTTATTAGATTCGTCATGTCTGTCTGTCTGTCCGTCTGTCTGTCTGTCTGTCTGTCTGTCTGTCTGTCTGTCTGTCTGTCCGTCCGTATGTCCGTCCGTATGTCACAGCCACTTTTCTCCGAAAGTATAAGAGCTACGCTGTTGAAACTTGGTAAGTAGATGTATTCTGTGAACCGCATCAAGATTTTTACACTAAAATAGAAAAAATAAAAATTTTGGGGTTCCCCATACTTAGAACTGAAACTCAATTTTGTTTTTCATCAAATCCATACGTGTGGGATATCTATGAATAGGTCTTCAAAAATGGTATTGAGGTTTGTAACATCATTTTTTTCTAAACTGAATAGTTTGCGCGAGAGACGCTTCCAAAGTGGTAAAATGTGTCCCCCCCCCCGTAACTTCTAAAATAAGACAATGATAAAACTCAAAAAAATATATGATGTACATAACCATGTAAACTTCCACCGAAAATTGGTTTGAACGAGATCCAGTAAGTAGTTTTTTTTAATACGTCATAAATCGTAAGCCGCAATTTACCTTTCATTTAATCAACTCAAATATAAAAATAAAACATTTAATTTCATAAGCATAAACCTTATACATAAACCGAGGATACCTACAGGTTTGTACGGAACCCTCGGTGCGCGAGTCCGACTCGCACTTGGCCGGTTTTCGACCATATCGTGTTAAAGTATGTAACTCGAACACACCGGGCACACATTGGCATCGAATTATATCGTAGTATATTCGTAAGCCCTTGATATGTGACCAAAACTCGACAAACGGGGTATCCGAATTTATGTATTTACGTATTCGTTTTATTAGAGAGAAAAAAAAAATTGGCGGATATAATAACTACACATCGCGCATCGTCATATTTGACAAATTAGGGTGAATACGCGAACACGAATAGCGATATGAAATGCCACTATTACTTACTTCTTTACAAACGTGCACCATCAACGAACGTATCATAGATTAGACTTTACTTCAGTTGAGATGATAGCGACACCTGAGCATATTCAAAGATGTAAATTAAAGGTTCATACCTACTTAGGGTTATCCTCACTATAAAAGTGATAATAAATCCACACCTTGACACAAAACCCTCAAGTCTACACAACAAACCTCCCCGGAACTCTAAACTGAAGCCAACAAAAACTATTCTCTTTATAAGACGTAACTTTTTGCGTCAGGTTTCAGTTGCATGCCAGCATCGGCAGCCTATGTTTGACAGAATGTTGGTCCAATGTTTTGTGTTGGCTGTCCTGGCCCTTAATGTGGAAGGTGCGATGATGAATATGAGCTGTCCTGTGGTGACCCCACGAGAATTGGACTGGAAAGCGGTAAGTCAAGTGAACAGGAATATTTTGGAGTGAAAAGGTGGAACTGATAGTTACGTATTTTTTAGTTGCAGTCTATTTCCGGTATCTGTTCTAGTTTAAACAACCGTTAGATCGTCTGCAACTGTGAGACTGGCAAATGAAATATCACTATTTTCCTCAGTGATTGTATTCAATTTTGTTATGAAGTTGATGCTAAAATACATGGACAAGTTTTTTTTTTTTAACTATATTCAGCACCATTTGTACGTAGTACTAGCTTTTGCCCGCGGCTTCACCGCGTGGATGTCGGAAATTAGCGCAGGTATTTTTCTAAAACAAAAGTAGCCTAAGTAACTCCTTGTTACATCAGCTATCTGATTTACTCATCAGCTTACTGATTTTGACGGGAGTTTCACTGGCAGTGAAAGTCCCGTCAAAATAAGTCCAGCCATTTCAGAGATTAGCCGGAACAAACAGACAGACAGACCGACACAAATTGTAAAAAATGTTATTTTGGTATATGTACTGTGTATACATCCATATACACTCAGTAAAAAGTGGTTATCTTAATATTACAAACAGACACTCCAATTTTATTTATTTGTTTAGATTATGTGAATTATCAAGCAAAAATTTGAAAAACCAATATATTCTAGAACTAAAATAAATATATAGACAGGTCAACTACCAGCCAGTTTGTTGGTAGATGATAGCCCAATCTCTCTTACAAAGAGGAGACTCCAGTCCCAACATAAAATCTAAGAATGAACAGCAAATAAGCACCTTACTGACATTATTTACAGTGCTATGTTTGTAAAATTGCCATGCGAACTGTGATGTTTTAGAAATGGCTTTACCTATATCACTAAAGTAAAGCGTATATAACATATGTTAGAGTCTGTTTTACGATGTCCGAATAGATTCTGCGTGAAATGATGCCCTAAATGCACTTCTCGATCCACATGAGCGCAATACTCACAGCGTCTTTTCAACTCCACAGCTTGACGGAGTTTGGTACCTAACAGCAGTGGCAACAGAAGACATGGTAGTACAAGGTGACTGTGCCACCGTCAACTTCGACCATCAGAATACAACAGATGTGTCTATCAGCTGGATCACTAACAACACTGTGACGTTCTACAACGGATCCGTTGCTCTGATTCCGGATCCGAATAGCAACAGTACTGGGGATTTGTTGCTGGTTACATATGATGGTAAGGTATTGAATCTATACTATATAATATATAATCTATACTTAATATTATAAAGCTGAAGAGTTTGTTTGTTTGATTGAACGCGCTAATCTCAGGAACTGCTAGTCCGAATTGAAAAAATATTTTTGTGTTGAGTAGCCTATTTATCGAGAAAGGTTATAAGCTACATAAAATTACGCTACAACTAAGAGGTGCGGAGCAGTAATGAAAAATGTTGCAAAAACGGGGAAAATCGCACGGGTAGGCGATTCGAAGCGACGCGACGGGAAGGGTCGGGGGAAAAAGAAATTTAACGCGGACGAAGTCGTGGGCAGGGAAAAAGAAATTTAACGCGGACGAAGTCGTGGGCAGAAGCTAGTCCTTAATAAAATCATTTGACATTATTTTAAGACGATGTGTTTCTCCCTCGCAAATATGATCCAACCATATTTTTGTATTTGGTTTTGGTTATGGTGTGTAAAGACACCATTTAATCATTTGATACTAGAGCAATGTAAGATATGTACGTTTAACGTACTTATTACTATCGTTAACCGTTTATCGTTTACTATCGTTTACATGCATATCTCTTTATTGAAATTACTTTCAATACTATTTATTATTCCAACTTATTTGGGGTCGGCGTATCCTGTTTTCTTCTCATACTTTTATCGTCGTCGTCATAGGCATCATCGTAGTAGTTACTCATTTTCTAGCCATCTCATCTTTCACACAGTTCATCCAACATTTTTTTGGTCTTCCCTTACTTTTAAAGCCACCGAAATTGACACTGACGTATTACAAATTGTCTAAAATCTTATTACAAATTATTACCAAAGAATACATTGGAACTGTGTAAGCATTGTCTTTTAGCCTGCCTTCTGGCCTGTTAGTCTAGTGGTTAGTGACCCTGACTGCTAAGTCTGAGGTCGTGGGTTCGATTCCCACCCAGGACAAATCTTTGTGTGATGAGCAACGATCATTTGTTCTGTGTCTGGATGTAATTTATCTATAATATGTATGTATTTAGAAATATATAAGTATGTTTATCAGTTGTCTGGTTGCCATAGTACAGGCTCTGCCTAGTTTGGGATCAGATAACGGTGTGTTGGTTGTCCTAAGATAATTATTTTATTTTATTTATTTATTTTACAATCACAACAAGGTACGATCAACTACATATTTACACTTCCGCGGTAATTTTCACAACTTACAACTAATTTATGTAACAGCTATACAGAAATAATACTAATCAATAGCTTGGTCAACTGTTAAGAAACTCAGTAAATTAAAACTCAGTCCACCTTTTCAACTTCTCACAGACATATAGGTGCCGAAAAACTAATGTTAATTTTACTACTTAGTCCTTATCCACATGAAAGTCTAATTTAGTTTTTGAATGTAATGTTAGCAATTTGTGATTAGTTAACTAGTTATAATTTACTGGCGGCGGCTTTTCTCGCGTGGTGTGACCATATCATGTAGTCTATACCCTTCAGCGGGGTTCAAAGTATCTCCTTACCAAATTTCATCAAAATCGATATAGCCGTTTTCATGAGCGTACAAGCAATCAAACTCACATTCGAATTCAAAACATTGAGTTAGGATTTGCTTCACACAATAACAAACAATAAATCTCGGTACTAGTATCTGATATCAAAAATACGTGTGAATAGCAGAATAATAGGATGGACAGTAATTGGATCTAGCAAATCGGATTAATTCAGAAACATGTTGGAACTGACCTTGATGACAACGCTAACTAGATCTATTGTATTTCCTTATTTTGGTAGATTGTATTAAACCTTCATTAAAATGTAGTGGTCTGACTTTGTGCTCCTAGTTTGAGGTTCGTTTATACCCTAAGAATAATATGTATAGGCTATACTTGTGTATTTATAACATAACACAATATCAAGCCAGTTTTTCCATAGTTAGATCAACCGGGTATGTCGCTAGATGTTGGGCTCTCAGATTTTTTGTGGCTTGTTCATTCTTAGCAAATTGAGCCACACCAACGCCCCGTACAATGGCAATGTCTGTAAAACATGCTTGTCAGTTATTAATTCTTTAAATGTTGCTTTACAATTCACAGATGAAAAGACTGAAACCTACTCATTCCTGGATGTGAACTACGAACACTATGCCGTGATCTTCGCTTGCTACAACAATGAAGATGGAAACAGCAGTACTTGTGAGTATCCAGCTTTCATTTTTGCTGATTATTATCTTATCAGCCGAAAACTGTTGGACATAGGCACCAAGCACCACCACTTCGATCGGTTCTGTGCTTCTCGCATCCAGCGTATTTATGCCATCACCAGGACATTGGTCTACCTTGTTGTGATGATAATCAGTAGACGCTACGTCTTCGATGCGATCGTCGATCGAGAACCTTCCGGCCCCATCAGCCACACAACACGACAACTCGTTTTCTGACTATGAAAGTGTGGAAAAAATCCTAAATCAATATAATTAAAAACATTTGAACAGAGAAGTACACAAGTAAACAAGCTAGATGATGTTATGCAAGCGGTGCCCTTGAACGACACTCAATGGAGAAACCAAGGGCGTATACGGATTTCGCGTTCATTAGTACTTCCTTTTTTGCAGTATTTAAATGGAACTCAATGGAATGAATTGCACTATTGTCCTCCTCTTTAACTGGGCTGTAGCACTTTCAAGTGCACAACATTGAAAATCACAATCTTGTGTCTGACCTATTACAACGCCTATAGACCAACAGATGATAAGATTATAAACAAATTTCATTATTTATGACTTTTTTGGAGGTTAACTGCGTAATTCTAAGTAACATTGAAAAAACTCATCATATACATATATAGCAGTAGAGGAAGCATGAAAACGTTTACCAAACCGTTTTGAAGCTTCCTCTACCTCACAACGCGTTCTTGAACTCAGTGGCAGGCATAAGATGGTCCTTATGACCACCACAGGGTTCAAGAACGTGTTGCAAAAAATAGCAGCTATTGAAATTCTAGAGACAATAAGTACGCCAGTCTCGATACAGTCTACCACGATTTGTCGTTGCGAGACGCGTGTTAAAATTGGATTACACGCATGTATTGCACGCTGTTTGCTAGGCTTGGCACGCATAAATTACACGTGATTCTACTTAGCACTATTTCAAGGTGTCCATCGCTTTATTGTTGATTATGCGTGCAAAAATGTGAATCGAAAATGAATGGATCTGAAGAGTGCTGGCAGTTCATAAATCAGCCGCACAGATCTACACTTTGCAGAGGTATAGACTATTACTATCATAGAATTATGGACCATAAAGGGTTTTTGAGCTATTTAAATAGGTTTGAGCTACACGATGACTGATACATACATGCCGTCTGTTGAGACAGGTCAGCTCAAAGTCGCAATGGCTCTTTCTCGAAAAGACTTCCAGACATGACCCTGCTTAGTTAGACTCACATACATTTCTAATAATATAATGTTTAGATTTTAAAAGAGACCTTGAACTTTGAGTTTGTGTCGGCCTTTCTTCTTAGAAAACAGTCTGCGGGGAAATGCCGGCGCCATCTAGTTTTTTAAATACTGACGTGTAAAAGTGTCTTATAAGATCTACTTCCATAATAAACATTTCATTTCATTATAACTGTGTATCAGGGATATTAGGAAGCTCCGTAACCGTAACCGAAACTATCGGATATCCGATATAAAAATTTATCCGTAACCGTAACCGAATCCGAAATAAAAGTTTCGGATAATAGCGGATTTGTTATAACATATTTATTTTAGGTAAATCTACCTAAAATAAA
The DNA here is from genome assembly GCA_932294355.1 of Aporophyla lueneburgensis. NCBI lineage: Eukaryota > Metazoa > Arthropoda > Insecta > Lepidoptera > Noctuidae > Aporophyla > Aporophyla lueneburgensis. Next base: position 24,680,387 of record OW028749.1, read on the forward strand.
TGATTATAAATATATATTGAGTGTTATCTAATCAGATAACACTCAATATATATTTATAATCATTTTTATTTTAAATAGCTATAATAATTACTCACACACTGATTGTAGTTCCTACCAAATGGTGACATATAAAAAAAAACAATTTTATTAGCTATTTGTATTTTACTTTTGAAATTCCTTAAAAGTTTAATATCCGTAACCGAAATTATCCGAAACTAACGGATAATCCGAAATAATTTCATATCCGTATCCGTATCCGGTATAATGATCATTTCTACATCCGTAACAAATCCGTATCCAAAATTTCATATCCATAACATCCCTACTGTGTATATATCGAATTTGATAACACTCTAAATAGATTTTAAAGATTTTCTAGGGCAAATAACAGTCACTGTAGATACTTGTAGGTCTTCACAATCTATGTGTAAAGAAGAGTTTGATAATTGATTTGATTTGTTTTGATTTTTGTTTTCTTGTATACACAGGGGCGTGGTCTGCGGTACAACGTTTAAGTTATATCAGCGGCTTCGCCCGCTTGGAGGTCGGAAATTATCTCAACTATCCCATTAACTATCTGTGTGCCAAATTACAAACAAATCTTTTCAGCTTTTCCCGCGTGGTTGATTATCTAACATTCAAACTTTCACACAAATAGTAGGATATTTAAATCGGGATTTTCAAACTCACAGCATTTATTTCAATTAAATCATTTATATGCACTTATTAATTATTACAAAGCCGTCATTTAGTCACAAAATTGAAACTAGTTGCCCATTCCAAAACATTGATCTCCATGGAGAAGAACGGACTAGAAAAATCAAGGACACTCTTTAAAATTAAGGTATTACAAAATGTTGAGTTCAATATTGTTGATACTTAAACACATAAGTGAAAACAATGTAAAATAATAAACAACTCCAAATATAAGATTTAAAACAAGCCGTGGAAGTTAGGAGATGACCAGTCTCAACCGACAACGTCTGTTTATGAGCATAATGCGTGGATTAGCACAATCTGTAGGGAATCAAATGATTCAACACAAGCACCACCATCAGTGAGACATTTAAGCTGCCATGTCATGGGTATGAGTTTTACATGCAAATAAATATTATAGTATAGTTAAGTACTCTTAGTTAAGTTCAAACAACCATGAAAATGGGGAAAACCACTGGTTATCCAGTCGCAGTCAAAAGTGAAAAATGTCGATTACATTAAGTTTTTGCGGTAAACGGTAGTGACTGTAATTTGCCGGTCAACTGGAGGCCGCGCGCGGTCGCACGGAAACTTGACCGATCGTAATACCCTTTCAATTATTTGCTTATTTACGAGAATGGATACAAAGGTTCCGTAGATGTTAGAAGCATTTTTATAAAGTTAAAGTTGTGTTTATATTGGCTTGATTTGATTAGATTTTATATACTAAACCGTTATGGTATGCTTAAGTAACATTTTAAGTTTCTTTTTGAAAAATGTTTTTCTGGTCCTTACATCCGAAGAATTTATTCTCATCTACAAGATTACTTCTGCCAAGTATTATTAAGATAGGTACTACAAATAAATGTCAACTGAGCTCTGACACCCAACACTCAGATTTTCTTTCCTACACTGTGTTCGGTTTTCCATTTCTACCCGTTAGTGTCGTGAGAGCTGAATAGGGACTGACTATAGTCTATGCCAGATGTGAAAATAATAAAATTCATTGACACCCACCTTCCAATGTATTCAAATATTTCAAAACGATAGGAAAAAATGTAAAGAAAGTGTCGCTAAAAGGGTCAAAACGATAATTTGAATACATTGGTAGGCGCGTGTCAATGATTTTTATACTTTTCACATTTGGCACAGACTATAGACACTGGCCAGGAGCTTTTTCTAAGCATTTTACCACCATACTGCAATTGCCAACCCGGCTGCCAAGCCAGGCGATTATAGCAAACCCCCCCAAATTGGGGGAGGCCTATACTCTGCAGGGGGCATCTTTCGGATGAAATGATGATGACGATGATGACTTTGGCCTGAAATCTCTATGTAACAGTTTTATTTTATCTTCAGCGGATCTTTTTGAACTCGATAAAACCCTTTGTGTAGTATTTGGTACACCCACTGAAAGCAATCACTTAGCTCTACAGCGATTTTTATCAGAACTCGATAATATTATCGATTTTCTAGCGATACTACACTTTTGTCTAGTTACCTACTATTGCACACTGTGGTGAAATAACTTTAATTATTATTAGTTCCGCATAGGACTTTTTTTCTTTTCTTAATAAAATTGCTGTGTGATACCCACATATTTTGTATTTGTTTTTGGAACGAAGTTGCTAATTGCATGTTAAACAAATTTTACAATTTTTTGGTCATGCTCTCATACGCCAAGGATGCATACTGAAAAGAACTTTGTTCTAACTGGGTGTCTCTCACCTCTCTATTGATTCATTTTTGACTAGTTTTTGTACTATCAAGATAAAATATATCTTGAGCGTTAATCTGACCTGGATTATATAAACTATCTGCGTTTTAAATGTCGTCCAAATACGTTAAATTGTATTTGCGTGATTGAGTAATAAATATCCAAATATACAAACTTGTACATTTATAATAGTAGTAGGATAAACGGCTTGTCGTTTATTTACTGTCTCGGAATATTCACTGATTCCTCCACAGACACGTGCCTGACATTCAATCAAAACTTTTTTGAGCAGTAACTCCATTAGAGTTTCAGATCTGTTTGTCTAAATAATTACTTTTATTTGGACGACTGATTACTTTAATTAAACGTTACGTAACTTCTAACGTTTGTAGGTAATTTCATAGAATCAGATGGTCTACATAGATATATTAGATTATCAAGAAATATTTAATGGCATAATCTAATCGTTCATTTACTAGTTATGGCGCCGTTTGTGTGATATTTGGTAGCTATTAGTTAAATCGCAATCCAATATCTAAAAGATGGGCAAATATAGTTAAAAGAGCTTCCTGATTACGATTGTTTGTGGCCAGCAATAATAAACATTATTATTGTAGTTACTTACTCATTTTGGAGGATGCTGATATAAAACATTCCTTAGACAGTACCTATGGTCTATGATTATATAATAAAGTCAAGGAAGTTGTTTCTGACTCTCTCTTTTAGTGACGTTTAAAAGTCTCTGGTACCCATCTAGTCAAATTGCTTTATGTAAAATTGACGGTCCTTTCGTCCGACAATTTTTTTTAAGTCAAGTGAACTAATTGCTAACTATTCTGTAGCTTTTCTTCAGAAATTGGGGCTTATCTGCCTTTATAAGCAAGAGAGAGGAAATATTGGTAATTAAAATCATTCGCTCGATGCATTATTTTATAATTCTTTATTTTCAAATATCTATTTTCCTCTTTACAGATGAAATATGGAAGCTAACCCGCACACCGCATCTAAAAGACACAGACGCTGCAAAATTAGACCAGGCCATCACTAACTACAGCCTTCAAGACACACAGTTCTTCACATTCAACAACACTGAAGACACGTGCAGGGTTAACAGTGGCCATCAGCTGGACACTTCCACTCTCGTGATGACGTCAGCAGCTGCGCTTGCGTTGTTCAGGCGGTTTTATTGATAAGACGTTTCAATGAGTAGTTTTGATTTTGGAATGTTCCGATAAAACATGTGATTATTTTGTGATAACAGATTAATTGATTTAAAAAAAAAAAACGTGTACTTGTACATGCTTTTCATTTTACGAATCATGTCCGCATAGGTACTTATTTAAAATTAGTTCGACGATCGCATTTTTCTTTGCAGGACTTTTTGTGTCCCGGTGTATGTATTGTCCTGGCTTGGCTATCAATTCTGTAAATAAGTCGCTTTAAAAAACTGAAATAAGCTTTTGAATTTCATGCAACAATAATCTTAGTTATTAATATTTGATACATTTGAATGGTTCGGGCATTACGGCTATATAAAAAGGCTCTCATTTTTTCACTGTTTAAATATTACGTTCATTTCCATACTGGGTTCGGTCATAATTATGTGTTTCTGATTATAAAATAAAATATTGAGGTATTAATTTATTGTATGTGTAAGAATTAAACTATTTTGTTTTGAATCATTTATTTAAATGGATACCTTTTAGCTTCAGTTACACATTAATGCCTGGTGGGAAAAAATATCTGCAGAAGTTGTCTACCCAGGCTGGATATTTGTGTGGCATAAATGTCCATTTTTTTCTGGGTCCAATTCCCAAGGCAAGTCAATTGTGATTGGGTTTATCTAATAGGAATATCTCAGAATAGACCACCCCCAATACATGGGAATTAAACATATCTCCGGAATTGTTGCTAGACAATAAATACATTTTTTTATCATCAGCAAATATGTATCTGCTGATGATAAAAATATACTCTATTTGTACGGTGAACCCGCACATTTCATAACATTAAGTAGGTTAAGCTACATCAGCGTTTGCATACGCGCGATCACTTTGGCGAACTTGCTATGTAAAATAAATCAGTGATATTTACCATACTCAACACGGGCGGTTTAATTCTTCTTCCCCGTGTTCCCATCAGCACAAGTGTACAGACCAATCATTCGTACGCTTGCGCACAAGTGTAAAGACCATCGTCTTACATTTTTTGGTCCTTCGAGCCGGATCTCACAGGATCAGTTATCACGCGTAACAATTTATCGAGTGTATAGATCAAGGTGTGTTGAAATCGCAGCCACACGCTTGATTATATTCGTTGAGTATTTCGCGACAGTTCCGTAAAGAGATCAACTCAGTCCATTCAGTGAACCATCAGTGAATCGTTCCAAGAAGACATCACTGGAGCTGAATCTACATCTTCTGCACACGGCGTCGGCAGCCCACAATTGGTATCGCAACTCGTCAGTGTCCAAGTAAGATTGTTCCTTTTATTAAATCATAATGGCCGTTTCAAGCGCCCGCCAATCGGAAATAGTAGAAGGGATCAATAGGATAAAGGTCAACTTCGGTAAGGATCCGTTGTCGAGAAAAACACCGGAATACATCCAAAAGAGAATAGAGTCATTGGATAACCTCTGGGGAGAGTTCGAACAAAATCACTTGAAACTCTCTGAGTTTCCGGATAAGGAACCTCAATATTTCGCATCAAACTTTTATCAACAGGGTAAGAGCGTCTACCAGTCAACTCGTAACTTACTAACTGCCTTTGGTTCGGATGAAAGGGGTACGCAGTCAAACCCAGAAGCCACTGAACTGTTGGCTCAACAGAGAACCAATTTTAGGTCTTTCAACAGGTTGGTGAGGAGCATTAACATAGATGAAATATCCGAAAAATGGGAACTTGAAGACGAGCTTAGGGGTATACAAGCCAAGTGGAACACCATCGATACGTTACATCTAAGAATCGACCACATACTTCAAGGTGGAGATGTATCGTACGAAAATGAATTTAGCTTGTACGAGCGTAATTATAAAGATATAAAGCGTTCGTTAAATAAGAAAATATCGTCTTTGGTTCATGTACAACAGGCAACTCCGAAGCTCGAAATTCCGACTTTTACGGGGAAATACACGCAGTGGCCAACATTTTGCGACCTGTTTACAGAAGCTATTCACGACAACAACACAATAACCAAGGCCCAGAAGATGCAACATTTGAAAGGCAAGATCAAAGGTGAGGCCGAACGCCTTATTCAACATCTTCACATTTCGTCTGAAAATTACGACACAGCTTGGGATATTCTAAATCACCGATATAATAATGCCCAAGTTCTCTTTACAAATCAAATAGAGATATTGTTAAATCAGCCTTCAATCTCCAAACAAACGGCTTACGAGTTAAAGCGGTTAAATGATACCACCACGGAGTGCATCCACGCTATACACAACCTTGGTGTGAACACAAATACCTGGGATCCGCTGTTAGTCCATCTTCTCAGTAAGAAACTGGACCAGGAGACTTACTGTGACTACAAAGAGGCGCGTAAATCACCCAGGGAGCTTCCATCCTTGACAGAATTTATGACGTTCCTCGAAAACAAGTTCACAGCCCTAGAACCTTTACACCGAAGAGAGAGAGAAACAAAGCCAGCCTTTAAACGAGAGTCTGGTCAAGAGCGAGACAAACCTGAAAATCGTGGCAACTACAACAAGAAACAGTATCAAGTCGTCGCTACTCAAGGGCCAGGCTGCTTGATTTGTAATAAACGTCATTCTATATTTCGTTGCAGGAAATTCATGAAAATGTCCCCAGGTGATAAACTGACCCTGGTAACAAGGAATCAGTATTGCAAGAATTGCCTTAATTATCACCCTAACAGTGAGTGCAACAGCACGAGACGTTGCAAAAGGTGTGACAGTGAACACAACACCTTACTGCATGATGCGTGTATACCACATCAACAAACCGCAGCGACGACGAGCGCGTCTGTGCAGCCATCACCGGCGCAGCATAATGTTAATCACGTCGCAGCTGATAATGAAGAAATACTTTTAACCACGTTATCGTTAACTGTATTATCTGGAAATGGTACATATGTCACATTACGAGCACTTCTAGATCAGGGGTCCCAAATTTCATTGATTTCAGAAAATGCGACGCAAATGTTAGGCTTGCAACGTCAACAATATCATGCCTCCATTTCAGGAGTAGGCCCAGTCCCCAAACAAAGCAAAGGGATTGTAACATTGGACTGCAAGTCTATCTACGGAGATTACACCCTGAAGACTCAGGCGTTGGTTGTATCAAAGGTCATTAGCAACCTACCAAACTCATCATTCCGGAAACAGTCCTGGTCACATCTGCAACATCTTCAGTTAGCAGACCCGGAGTACAACGAATCAAGACCTATCGATCTTCTTCTGGATGCCAGTGTATATTCGGAAATTATATTAAGCGGTCTTATCAAGGGCCCAGCGCAGGCCCCAATAGCTCAGCAAACAAAAATGGGTTGGATCTTATCAGGAAATGTCATAAAGTTCAACTGTCATGTGGCCCTCAAAAACATTGAAGACATAGCCAAGTTTTGGGAGTTGGAGGATATTCACGACCCATCATCATCAAACGTGAGTGTTGGTGATCAATTTTGTGAAGATTTTTACAAAACCACGACGACACGCTTAAATAATGGCATGTATGAAGTTGGGATACCCATGATGCCAGACTTTGAAAAGCAACTCGGATCATCAAAGTTTAAGGCTATAGCGCAATTTAAACATTTAGAATCAAAAATGTCTAAAAATACATCATTTTCAAGCCAATACAAACAATTTATGAACGAATACCAAGAATTAGGTCACATGCGGCAAGTTGAAGGTAAAACCGATCAGGCGTACTACTTACCACATCACGGTGTATGGAAACTTGACTCCACAACAACAAAGTTGAGAGTCGTTTTTAACGCCTCATCCAAGACTACATCGGGTAAAAGTCTGAACGACTTAATGTACAGTGGACCCAACTTACAGCAAGACCTATTAGCACTTATTATAAATTGGAGACAATACCAATATGTAATCACTGCGGATATTGAAAAAATGTTCCGTCAGATACTCGTCAGAGAGCAAGACCAGCCTCTACAAACGATTATATGGAGAGATTCAATGGATGATCAATTGAATCTATATCAACTAACCACTGTAACGTACGGCACCAAGGCAGCTCCATTTTTGGCTATGCGGACTCTAAAACAACTCGCGACAGATGAAGCCGAGAAATATCCACTAGCAGCAGCAGCTATACAGAACTCCTTCTACATGGATGATTTGCTGAGTGGACAGAATACCGCCGATCAAGCAAAAGAGCTTCAACAACAACTTATAAAAATGCTCCAAGGTGCTGGCATGAATTTGCGGAAATGGTCAAGTAACAAGCCAGAACTCCTGCAAAATTTAAGAACCGACCAATTGAACAGCCCCTACGAATTTAAATGTCTCGAATCCAGAAAGACTCTTGGATTAAAATGGAACCCATCTTCGGATACATTCATGTTCCAAAGTGATGTAATTCCTAAGAATATTGCAGTAATTACAAAGCGGCAATTATTGTCCGAAATATCAAAGATATTCGATCCTCTTGGTTGGTTATCACCGCTTACAATCAGAGCGAAGCTACTGTTTCAACAAACGTGGTCCATTGAAACCAGCTGGGATCAAGAACTACCAAAGGAAATGCAAAAATATTGGCTTAAATTAAAAGAAGATATCAACTGCATCGACAAATTTCGCATACCAAGATTCTTAGGTAACACAGAAAAAACCTGTCAATTACATGCATTTTGCGATGCGTCCGACAAAGCTTACGCTTGCGTTATTTACGTCATCACCATGAATAATAAAGGCGAGTACACATCGACAATTGTTGCTGCAAAAACAAAGTTGGCACCGGTCGCAAAGAAAACGTCACTGCCTAGACTAGAACTGTGTGGTGCGCTACTTTTATCGCTACTTGTAAAGAAGGTAATTGAGTCCTTACCAAACATAGGTATGACGCTTCATGCATGGACAGATTCCATGATAGTTTTGGGTTGGCTAAACGGAGATATATCCAGATGGAAATCGTTTGTAGCTAACAGAGTTAAGCAAATAACCGACATAATCCCGGCAGAATTCTGGAGTCATGTCAGCTCGGAAGAAAACTCAGCTGACTGTGCTACACGAGGCATAACGTGTCATCAATTGTTAAACCAATCTTTGTGGTGGGAAGGGCCTGAATGGCTAAAAGGTTACGAGAGGAAAGATGTAGTTAAGACCGTATACCAGTCCCCAACAATAGAAACAAAAGCGGTCTGTGTGAACACAGCCTTAGTGAAAAATAATGTTACTTTTATTACTGACTTACTGCAAAATTATAGTTCGTTGACACGAATTGTGCGCATTACAGGCTGGGTGTCACGTTTCATTGGGCGAATTCGTCACAAACAGATTGCAACGCATGGTTTTCTGGGGTCAAGCGAAATAAACAACGCTTACCATTTAATTATTAAAGAAGCGCAGTCACAGGAATTTTCACAAGAATTGCAACAAATTAAGTGTAAACAACACGTGAGTACGAAAAGCAAGATTTGCAGTCTTAACCCTTGGCTAGACGAAAATGGCTTATTGAGAGTAGGTGGACGATTAAAACACGCCAGTATAAGCAAATCGGCGAAGCATCCCATCATCCTACCCAGCCACGGTCGACTTACTGATCTTATCATTAGCCAAGCACACATAACAACCTTGCACGGTGGTCCCAGACTAACACTTTCCTACATAAGAGATAGATACTGGATCATCAGCGGAATCAGGACTGTAAAACGGCAGCTAAGACTGTGCGTCAAGTGTCGCCGATTTAACAACGAAATTCAACAGCAAATTATGGCAGATTTACCAAGAGCTAGAGTCACTCCGTCAAGGCCATTCACGCATACTGGTGTCGATTTCACGGGCCACATAGAGCTGAAAGTCAATAAAGGACGCGGGATCAAAACAACGAAAGGATACGTTGCAGTATTTGTCTGCCTGTCGACGAAAGCGGTCCATCTTGAACTGGTTTCAGACCTGAGTACGGCCGCCTTTCTAGCAGCGTTTCGTCGATTTTGCTCCCGACGTGGATCACCAGGCCACATGTATAGCGACAATGGTACAAACTTTGTAGGCGCTAATAGACTCATGAAAAAGGAGTATAAGGAGATTATACAGAATATGAACCCCGACTTCTTTAACAAAATCACTGAGCAGAACATCCAGTGGCACTTTAATGCGCCAGCCTGGCCTAATGCTGGTGGACTTTGGGAGGCGGCCGTGAAGAGCCTGAAATACCATTTGAAAAGGGTCATAGGCGATCAACGTCTTACGTACGAAGAGTTTGCGACGTTACTTTGCCAAATAGAGGCGTGTCTGAATTCCAGACCTTTATGTCAACTCACGGAAAATTCAGATGACGACTGCCTTACTCCAGGACACTTTCTGACTGGGGCACCGATTTTATCACGACCTCATACTGAACCGGAGTCATCAACGCTAAAAGCGCGATGGCAACTCGTTCAAGCTATGACAAAGAATATCTGGCAACGGTGGTCATCGGAGTATTTGCAGCAGCTACAAACCCGAACCAAGTGGCAACGGGCACAACGTAATCTCGAAGTCAATGACCTCGTCCTCATCCGTGAAGAGAACGTACCTCCAGGTAAATGGCCAATGGGACGAGTGCGCCTGCTCCATCCTGGTAAGGACGGATATGTGAGAGTAGTTACTGTCAAGACAAGCAGTAACACTATACAGCGTCCAGTCAACAAGCTTGTATACTTGCCAGTAAATGAGGAGGCATCCCCATCCCAACCTATAAACCAGTGCAAGGATGGGCCTTCCACTCCATCATCAGATCAAACAGAAAGCAAAAGGCGGACCCCGCGACCACGTAAACCAAAAACTTTTCAAGCCGTCCTCATCAGTCTTTTATTAATGCTTATGTTTGCATCTTCTACTCTACAACAAAAGGTGACGACATTCAACGTTACGCAAATTAACACAAACCAAGGACTTTACTTCGACAAGATGTCTAACCTCCAAGTTATCAAGGACGATTGGAAACTGATCGTGTTTTATAACATGTCCACGTTCTATCACGGAGTTACCAACATTAAAAACTATGTCATTCACTTAAACCAAACCGCCAATTGCATGGGTTCGCAATACGACAGCGTCATTCTACAATTACAGCACGAAGTAAAGGAACTTGAGCACTATCAAAAAATTCTAGAGAATAAAAACGCAAGAAGGCAAAAGCGTGGAATAATTAACGGAGTAGGGTACCTCGCGAACACGTTGTTCGGAGTATTAGATGAAACCTTCGCTCAACAGTACAAGCAGGACATAGAAAGAATATCGAATAATGAGAATCATCTTCAAAATTTACTGAAGAATCAAACCTTGGTCATAGAATCGGAGTATAACATTCTGCGGCGTAGCGAGGAGACTATGAACAAACAGTTCAAATTTATAAACCAACATCTCCAAAAGGTCACAGACGAAATTAATACGGTGCGTTTGGACAACAGAAACGGCATTTATGTCACATCATCCGCCCTAGCTGCGAGTATCATATTGTCAAACCTAATGCGAATCCAACACACACTTATCAACACCGTTACAGACATCAGCCACGGCCGCATTGACCCGTACCTATTGACTCCCGATCAGCTGGCTCGTCAGATCAATATAATCTCCGGGCAATTGCAGGGAAATCTAATGACCCCAATTGAGTCATCAAATCTAACCGAGCTGTACAAAATTATGAAGGCGTCGGCAACGTTGTATGAAGGCTATCTTATTATAGAGATAAAGATTCCGCTTGTGAGCAACGATGTCTTCGAGTTAGATCAAATCATACCTATCCCTCAGAAAAGGGGGTCGAAACACGTTTGCACTGTTCCAAGCTCACCATACATCGCCTACAATATAAAAAAGGACCACGCTCTTTTCTTAACAGATAACGATCTGAAATCATGCTTCCATATCCACAGTAACAATCGGCTACTGTGCTCTGTTGACAAACCTATTTACAATCTGAGAATAAAACAGTCGCTATGCGATATCCAGATTGTAAGTAACATGAGGAGCGCTTGTAAACAAGACGTGTCCACGTGCCACAACTATTGGGTCAAATTACACAAACTGAACTCCTGGTTTTACACCTGTTGTGAGTCATGTGAACTCCGCGTTTCTTGTATTGCTGACACAACAACGACCGTTATACGAGGCAGTGGTATCATTGACCTAGGTTATGGATGCACAGTGAAATCGGACTCGTACAGTATTCACAGTCACAACAATTACTTACGCTATTTGAACATGCGATCAAATATCGAAGTCCCAGAGGTCTCCTTATTGAACTCTTTAATAAACACAACCTTGCCCAACGATTTCGACATACCGGTAAACCACACTCATATGTGGAAACAGCTTAGAGATCAAATAACCAATATAAAGGAACAATCTTCTACACAACTAAACGTCCACGACATCCACCATTATTCCGTGGTGTACATCACCTTGACCTTGGTGATCGTCTTAGGCGGCATAGGTTTATACTTAATTATAAGAAGTAAGTGCCAAGCCGCACCAGCGCCTCAACAGCGTGAGATGTTGGAGGTACGTGTACCGGCGGGCGAGCGAGCCCCGGGGGCGGAGGCGCAAGCTGACCTCACAGGACCGGGATCTACTGAGTGCGCGCGTGAAACAGTGCCAGTGCCAGTGATCAGTGAGTTCAGTGTTAAGACAACTGAAAGTGTAAATAAAGGAACCTCTCCTATGGTGAAATATTAACTATAACAAAATCAGGCAATTTAGTTTAGGCATACATATTATTTAGAGTAGATTTTGTATTATCACCTTGTATCAGTTTTCAACAAAAATTGTATCATGTATTAAGTCACCATTTTTATTGTATTCAGACACACTGGGTTCCACCTGGGTTCAGCATATTCCCTCGTCCTTTCCTTTCGAGTTGGCAGTATGTACGGTGAACCCGCACATTTCATAACATTAAGTAGGTTAAGCTACATCAGCGTTTGCATACGCGCGATCACTTTGGCGAACTTGCTATGTAAAATAAATCAGTGATATTACCACACTCAACACGGGCGGTTTAATTCTTCTTCCCCGTGTTCCCATCAGCACAAGTGTACAGACCAATCATTCGTACGCTTGCGCACAAGTGTAAAGACCATCGTCTTACACTATTGTTAAATTATAATACGTGTGCTGCCATCTGTCAGAAGTTCTTAGAATTAGAATGAAGGTGACATTGTAATTTACTATCAGTATAACACGCGTAGGTATTCATTGTCCTTTGTCGGACTATTCGTTTCAGTAGAACAAACTAGATGGTGCTGTAAAAAAAATGGTTTTGCAAAATTGTTTATTTTCATGGTTCCTTGGATAGTAACAAATATCAAATGAACAATAGATATTAATACCTGTACCTGGTATTTCTTAAGAGTCTAGTTTTAGAGGTCTTCCTCACACGGGTACCCCCATGATCGATATTTCGAGTGATGAACAAAAATCATCATCATCATCAGTTCAGCCGTAAAACGTCCAGTGCTGGACGTTTCGGGAGGCTTATCTCCCCAAAAAGGGGGGTTTGTCATAATCGCCACGCTTGGCAGGCGGGTTGGCGATCACAGTATGGTGGTAAAATGCATAGAGAACGCTGATGCCCATTCTCTAGTAAAACCTTAGTTCTTACGACACCGGATGAAATGGGATGGTGTTATTGTTTACGTCCGGCACTAGACGGCACATCAATATGTGGAAAAAAAAAGAATGTATTCAAAGTAAAGAGTAAAAATAAGCCATGGCGGTAAAAAAATTACCAGCCGACTACAAATAAGACGTGTGGATCAGAACCATCCAGCTCAACCATTTAATACGGAAACAAACGATGAACACACGCGCCAACTTCATGAGACATTTAAGTGAGCATTACATACTCTCAACTGCAATATACATCACTAGCTTGTGCCAGCGGCTTCGCCCCCGTGGAGGTGGGAAATTATCCCGCGGGAACATACTATCGGGATGAAAAGTAGCCTATGTCCTTTCTCAGGCTCTAAACTATCTGTGTAACAAATTTCATTTAAATTGGTTCAGTCGTTTTAGCAGGACAGCGAGACAGACAGACAGACAGAGTTAATTTTGCATTTATAATATTATATATAAACATATAATATATAAGTGTGGAATATACATCATAGTGGAATAATAAACAATTGCATGCCTCTCACATTTACAAAATTGATAAAGTGGTTCTAAATGAAAAAAAAAAAAAACTATTCGTTTTTTCTCTGCAAATTGACAATTTTACAATTGTGATTTGCATATACGAGAATTTGAGTTGATACCTAGTCAATTGGTTTGACAACTTACTTATTTCTCGAGCAGTGACCAATAGTGTAACTTTTCAATACAGACCATATTATTTCCTCAAAATTCATACACTCAAGCTATTACCATATGCAGATAATAAAGATGTAACCTAAAGTTGGAACCACCCCAAATAAACACAGTCCCAATCTCATTTTTCCCAAACACAATCTTTCGATTAAAAAGCTTCATACCAACATAATCTAAGTAAATTCTTGGCTTCAAACGGTTTTGCTAGAACTTTATTACTCTCAAAGTTTAGGAGTTAGAGGCTCGTTGAGTTTTATAGCAGTTTTTACACAACCGCTGAAGCGATTGGTTAGGGCGCCTGCAGATACGATTCGGTTCGTCGATATGTAAATTTCTTATCTTTAAACTCTTTGGTGTGGGTTCTGTGGGCATTACCGTAGAGCTTGTGGATAATATAGTCAATAATAAAAGCGGATGATGTTTGTGAAAAGTTTATACTGTATTTTGTGAATTGAAACATGATTTTTGTTTTGTGTTAGAAATGGACAGTCAACCTCTATGCATTTTTTAAAATTATACCATTCGTTCTTAAGGGATAGTTTAATTTTGGATAATGTAATTCTAATACAAATGGATTGTCGATACGTCTTACGATTTCCAAGTTTTTCAGAACTGTGAAAATTTTTATTGTAGTTCGGCAGTTAGGAACTAAATATTTTGTACTAGAGCCTAGTATCGTTACCAGAATATTTCGAAGTCTTACCCAAAAAACTACATATTTTTTTCTTACAAATCAAACGTCCCCTAATAACATAAGTATGTACACACCTTTACAAATTGGCAACAAAGTTACATTTTGTAGCTTTCAAACCCATAATCCACTAACTCACACACTTATCACAACACCCCAAGGTTCATTTCAGGAGGAAGTCTATTTTCTAGCTGTATTGTATCGTGTTGAGGAGTTGATTACCGTAATGCCTGAAGGTAAGACGGTAAAACGTTAAGGATTGGTATTCTTTCTGCTTTCAGTGAACTGGTACTTCTAGTGACGGTGAACTTAAGTGAGTGTCAGTTTAGTACCATTTTCCTTTAAGTTGAAGGGAAATGATTCTAGCGTGGAGAATGACGTGATAATGATTTAGGAAATAATAACGTTTAATGAGAATTTACAGGATAGTCGACCAGATTTTAGTCCTTTACTAAAAATTACGTAAAAAAGAGAGCACGATGTTTGAGAACTGTTGGGATCTATTATAGAATTAAAGCAATTTATAAAGCTTGTTTAGAAATTAAGTGAGCAGCAGTTTTAACTAAAATTCAATTATCATCATCATTTCAGCAGATACACGTCCACTGTTGGACATAGGCGTCCCCCAAGCTCCGCCAATTCAACCGGTTTTGTGCTTTCCGTATCCAGCGGATTTCTGCGGCCTTCACAACGTCACCGTTCCACCTTGTGTGAGGCCTTCCTATTTTACGTCTTCCGATACGCGGTTGCCACTCCAGAAAATTCGGCACCATTGACCATCTGTTCTTCGAGCAATGTGCCCTACCCACTGCCACTTTAGTTTGGCAATACTATGGGCTATGTCGGAAATATAAAAGCATAATCAATTTAGTCAAAGGGTGTCCCTTCACTAGGCTTCCTTACAGCACGAAATAGTATCAAATTTATACAGACGTAAAACTGAAAATCCAATACTATAAAATGGTAACAAATCCGAATGCAAAACAAGGCCCATCAAGAATTCAGGAATGGCGTGTGTCTGTATAGCTGCCGGCATTCTGTTTTTATTTAATTTTCGTGGATACTCTGTATGGAGTGGTACCTAGTGACGTGACTGACGGAAACGACTGGATTCACGTACAGTATGCAAAATATATTTGTTATCAGCTAAAAATTTATCATCGTTGCTCTATGTAGGCACATTATTAACCAGTAAAGTGGGTACTTGCGGGAGTGGAAATAAAAGCTTGCAAGTACGTTCACTAGCGGGTATAATGTTCAAAGTCCACGCCCGTATACATACAAAGTTAGAAGAACAGAAGGTGAATTCACACACAGAGAAGCACAATAAGAGTAAACAAGCACTAGCAGAAGTAGAAGGTAGATAGACAAAGTACAATTATTCGTTTAGGTTAATTAAACACAAGATTTTTGACAATTATTTTGACATTATGAGTGGTTGTGGTTGTATATGGTTTTATACTATGGAATGTTACAGGTGCATGTGCACCTGTATAGACTGACAGTGACGCTACACCAGGTAATAGCGGTGTGGTCGCTCCAATCATCCAGTGACTATCAGCCATCTTGCGATGATCACCACTTCAGCTGGCCTCAGAGTTTTTGGCCCTTGATTTGTGGTCTCTATTCAAGAACACTTCTACTCCAACGGTCATCGTTCTACAGTTAAGATGGTGGGGTCTCCCTTGTTTTACCGAAAAGAAATTGCCAAATTATCACTTCCCAAACAAATTTTCGCATAATTTCATTTGCCAAATTATTACTTACCAAAAAATCTCTTTACAAATAATTGTTACGAAAACCTATGTTTGGCAAGTGAACGTTTGAGGTAGGGCGTTTGAGTTAGGGGTAGGGCAGACAAGACTGCGTAAAGTCGGTTTTGCAGCGATTCGTTTCTGTCACTAAATTTTGTAGCAAAACTTGTTGACTTTTAGTTTATTCGGAGGATTGAAAATCGGAATGTCGTTTTTCGGACCGAGAACCCTTCGGGCATTTGATTCTTCGAACGTATGATAATCGGAAAACTAACAAATCGCATTTACGACTTTCGGTAAAATAAATTTCGTGATTTTTAATAATCCTTGGTAACAATCTGCCAAGTAAACATTTGACCAAATGAAAATGTGCGTACTAAAATTATTCCAAATATTACATTCGTATAAAAAAAGGTTGCTAAAATTTATTTGGGTAATGAAAATTTGGCAAAATCTTTTCGGCAAAACGGCAGGATCCCAAGATGGTGGGCTCATTGCTATTTCAGCTATGTTTTTATGTGGACTATATCAACTGTGATTTTTATATGGCAAATCTTTGATAGGGTTTACTGAGTGTTGGTTGAGTTAGTAATTTGTTTAAAAAGTTTCATACCTACACTATTACGCTTTCTTGCTCTATAAATCGGGTACACTACATAAATACGAAAAACTTTATTCCGACAGTCACAAATACGAATTTCAAAATACCGATTTTCATAATTCCGAATGATTTAAAATTCCGAATATAACAACTCCGACTTATCATTACTCCTATATTTATAATTCCTAAATTTTAATATTCCTATAATTTCAATTTCACTATTCTCAATATACCGAATTTTAATTGATCGAATAACAAAAAGTCCGACTTAATGATAATTCGAAACATCAAAAATACGAATTCCGATTGTCAAAATACCGATTAATACAATTCCGAAATAAAAACGCCTTGTTAAACCGAATAGCAAGACAAATAAACACATAATTGGGTGTAATTTATCTATAATATGTATGTATTTAGAAATATATAAGAATGTTTATCAGTTGTCTGGTTACCATAGTACAGGCTCTGCCTAGTTTGGGATCAGATAACGTTGTGTTGGTTGTCCTAAGGTATTTATATTTATTTATTAATTGCTCGTCAGAAAGAAGTATAATATTATGTTTAGTATGAGGAGGTAGAATTATAAAACTTGCAAGCAAGCATGCAGCATGCAAGCAGGAATGCAGCGGGCAAGCAGACATGCAGCATGCCAGCAAGCATGCAACATACAAGCAGGCATGCAACATGCAAGCAGGCATGCAACATGCAGCAAGCATTGTTTCTGTCACGGCTCCGGCGCTGCGGGGTTTGGGCGGCCCCACGCGAGCTTATCGTCGCAGGTGGTTTTAATGCTCACCACCGCGGCTTCGGCTTGCTGGCCGGCTTTGCCGGCCAGCCTCAGCTGCAGCGGCGGGCCTTCAGACCACCTGCTCCTCAGCTCGCGGGCCGGCCTACCCCTCCGCGCCTGCGCGGGCTTAAATTACACTCTAGGGGTAGGGCAGACAAGACTACGTAAAGTCAGTTTTACAGCGATTACAATACAATATATTGACTTTTTATGACACTACATATATTTAATTTAATATTGAAAACGCTACCAAGTAACCGGCTATATATTTGTGACCAAATAATATTCCCTAAAATTTTGTTTCACTGTGGTGAAAATATGGCAAACAAATCATTTGGCAAATGAAAAAAGTTCAAAAGAGGCTTCGGCCAATAGTAAAAAGTTATTTCGTAAATCGGCAAAACATAATTCGGTAAAATAATATCTATGACACATGATACTTCGATGATTTAAAAATATGTCAAATGATGTACTATATTGCAAAAAAGACGTCGGCCAATAGTTTTCGGTAAAATGAAATTCGAACAAAAAAAATTCGGAAAAGTAATCGGTTCCCCTGTACAATCTATGACTGGTCTGTACAATCGTAAGGCATTCGACCTCTACAGTTTGCATACGACACTAAGTTTTGTATGGGAAACTTACTAATGCCATACTTGACACTCCCCATAAAACCACAGATTTGGACCAGCAAAAGAATATTTATGCATGTGTGTATTAAATACACGGTAATGAATAGTAGTGTGTGTAACGTGTTATTTATTGAAAATGGGTTCCCTCTATTTGGCAGAAACTTGATGCTCCGAATTTTATTTGGCATAACACACTTGGCATAATCTTATTTAAACGAATATTTGTAAGGCATAAAAAATGTTTAGCTTAATCATTGTTTGGCCGAATGTTTATATGCTCGACTTTACGCTGGCATACTTTAAAGATGGCAGAATTTTATTTCGCATAATTACCTTTGGCAGAGTTAAAATTCCGCATAATTTCGTTTAGCATAACATTTATTTAGAGCAATGATTATTTGGCATAATTTCACTTGGCATACTATGAAGATGGCAGAGTTTAATTTAGAATAGTTTTGTTAGGCATATTTTCATTTTTATTAAATTGCATTTTAACCTTAAATAAAATGAAATAGTGTCTCAAAAAGTCAGTATATGTTGTGCTACAAAAATTATTGACAGAAACGAATCACTGCAGAACCGACTCCACGTAGTCTTGTCTGCCCTACCCCTAGAGTGTAATTTAAGCCCGCGTAGGCGCGGAGTGGCGAGGCGGCCCGCGAGCTGAGGAGCAGGTGGTTTTGACGGCTTCGGCTCCGGCGCCTCAGCCGCGGCGGTGAGCGTAAAACCATCTGCGACGATGAGGTCGCGTGGGACCGCCGGAGCCCCGCAGCGCCGAAGCCGTGACAGAAACCATGCATGCTGCATGTTGCATGCTCGCCTGCATGCTGTAAGCTTGCTTGCATGCTGCATGCTTGCTTGCATGCTTGCTTGCTGCATGCTTGCTTGCATGCTTGCTTGCTGCATGCTTACTTGCAAGCTGCACGCTTGGTTGCTTGCATGCTGTATGCTTGCTTGCATGCTGCATGCTTGTTTGCATGCTGCATGCTTGTTTGCATGCTGCATGCTTCTTCGATATGAAATGTATGCCAAAAGATGATTCTAAGTTTAAAGTCTCTGAGATATGATAGTTCTGCCTTTTAATAACTATCGATATGAAATTATGCCAAGAGACGATTCTGACTGCGAACTTTCTGCGATATGATGGTTCTACTTTTTAATTATTATGAAATAAAATTTATGCCTAAAGATGATTCTGACTTATAAAATTATGCGTTGTGAATGTATGATAAATGAGTGTATGCCAAACGATTTTCTGCGAAATGAAGTTTATGCCATCCGCTGTTATGCAAAATAATATTATGACGAAAAAAATTCTGCCATAAAGGGTGGACCCATTGAAAATAATGTATCTTTACGCATAATTAAAAAAAATATTAGCATTCGTCACTTCTTCTCTGTATAAACTATAAGTGTGCGAAATTTCATACTCCTCCGTCCGCCCAATTTTCGTAAAAAGGGATCCAAAGTTTTCGCTTCACGTATTAATATAAAGATTAGTTTAACGTTTTCAGTGATTTGTACTGTAAGACGGCCTTAATGTGTTAGACTCGCTCAGCAAACACTCAGTAAAACATGTCAAAGATTTGGCTTTCTAAAAATGAGTTGTAGTTAGTTACCTGGCCGCCTATACGCGTTTGTTTACTGTACCTACAACATATCCATGTCTGGTTCAGCTCGGATTTATAAAAAGTATGACTGTAAAACGGAAACTGGTATAGGCGTGGGTTTTTCGGGAGTGACGGGTTATTCATATTTTTTCAACAAAAAAAAAAAAACGTGTTAAATAACCCGAGGCTGTTCTACGACTGACTATTTCAAAACTGTAGCTACAGTTTTGGCTCCAGTTCAGATATCCCAATGCAAGTTAGCGATACAGTGTTATTGTGTTCTGAGACACATTAAGTCCTGCCAGGGTCGAAAGAGATACCGTGGCTCTGACATATATGGGCAACTGAAGGAACACGGGTGGGTTTTAGTCAGTAAAATTATGACACGCCCTTCCGCTTCACCCAGAGCATGAGATGTCATTTAATGACTCCACCAAAATAAAAAATAATACACATTAAGTCAATAATTATGGTAAAAATGTTTACTGATCAGCGCAATTTTAACACGCTTTTATTAGGTCGACCTGTATGTAACTTACTATGTAATGGAGTCTAAGGTAACTAATTTAACTATCTTCCAAGGGTCATAGCGTCATGAAAATAGCTGTATGTAGTTCTGATGACAATACAATAATATGATGCTGTCAAACTGATCTGATGATGGAGCCGGAAGATAGGCATTGTCATTCCATGATGGAATATCGTATCATAGCCGTGTTTGGACTTGTTAGAAAGGCCTTGTAATGAACTTTGACCACGATTAAGCTTTTGGTTTTTACGTGCATTTATAAAAGCGTGTTTTTCTAGTGTTTTTGGAACGAAGTTCCTTATGGCGCGTTGCGAAAGGGGGCTAGATGGAAATTAAGAGAAAAAGTCGTAACGACACTTTTTAACTGACTTCAAAAAAGGAGGAGGTTTCTCAATTCGACCGTATATATTTAGTTGTTTGTATTTGTTAGTGTGTTGTTGTTTTTTTTTTGTTGGTTGGAAATACGTTCCTTCCGGGTGTCCCTAGACACCTCTCCAGTTTTTTAAACTATAAATTTATTTGCAATGAAATATGTCAATTAAACGTATAACAATACTATAATCAGAGCTTCGTAAAATTCCATATATTTAAAAATAAAAACATGTGAATGCAGTGTTCAAATAATGAACTACTCGTATGTCAAAGTTCGGGCTGCAAACGGTTACCTAAATATTCAGTGTTTAATGTCAAACCAATTGGCAGAATGTTGAATGTCATGCACTACGATGGTTGGATGTCATGTTGGATTTGCATGATGCTGTATGATACTGCATGTGTTATTTACGCTTTGAATAATAATGGCTGGCTTTTGACGTCAACAACAGGGGAATTAATTTGGCACAGGACCTACAATCAGCAACAAGAATCATACAATATTTCAATTTTTTAAACCTTAATATGAGCTGAGAGCGTTTCATGATTTCTATGAAAATATTAAGCTAACTATTGAATTTAATTTTTAAGATGTTAATGATGCCAATTTCGATTATATGTAAAGGCAGCAATAATAAATTTATAGTTTACAAATCACTAGAAAAACACGCTTTTATAAATGCACGTAAAAACCCAAAAACCTTATCGTGGTCAAAGTTCATTACAAGACCTTTCTAACAAGTCCAAACACGGCTATGACACGATATTGCATCATGGAATGCCAGTGCCTATCTTCCGGCTTCATCATCAGATCAGTTCGACAGTACTAAATTATTATATTGTCATCAGAACTACATACAGCTGCCAATTTTCATGACGCTACGATCCTTGGAAGATGGTTAAATTAGTTACCTTAGATTCCATTACATAGTTAGTTACATACAGGTCGACCTAATAAAAGCGTGTTAAAAATAAAAGACATCATAATCAGCCTATATTGTTCCCACTGCTGGGACACAGGCTTCTTCTCGGTGAGAATG
This sequence comes from Aporophyla lueneburgensis, assembly GCA_932294355.1. Classification (NCBI taxonomy): domain Eukaryota; kingdom Metazoa; phylum Arthropoda; class Insecta; order Lepidoptera; family Noctuidae; genus Aporophyla; species Aporophyla lueneburgensis. The sequence continues at coordinate 24,702,317 of OW028749.1, forward strand.
AGTGGGCCGTAATCAGTGCGCGGGCAGTTGGTTCGTTGGTCACATGTCTCCGAATTTTCGGTTCAGGACATGGCGGTTTCCTCACGATGTTTTCCTTCACTGTTATGAGAGCAGTGGTTATCGTATTATTTACACAAAGTATGGGGCCGTCCATTGATCACGTGATGATTTTTTTAGCATATTTGAACCCCCCTCCCCCTTGGTGATACATGGTGAGGTTTAAGACTACCCTATATCACGTGTATTTTTTAGTACCTACAAAGAATATTTTTTTTTTAAATACAGTTATAAGTATCATCTAATTAAAAAAAGAAAAAAATACACGTGATATATTACTACACCCTCCCTCCCCCTTTGTGATATTTCGTGATTTTTTATGGACCCCTCCCCCCTTTCGAGCCTCACGTGATTAATGGACAGCCCCTAAAGCGCCTGTGTCGGTTTGGTACCACTAGCTACCACTGCACACTCTACGCTAGTACAGTACATGGTGATTATAAGTGGTCGAAAAAAAATCAGCCATATTATACCAAAATGTAAGCATGCAAAAATTATAATGTGAATGCACTTTGTCGTTATTCATATCTCATTTATTCAAAAGTTAAAATAAAATAAATAAATAAATATCTTAGGACAACCAACACAACGTTATCTGATCCCAAACTAGGCTGAGCAACCAGACAACTGATAAACATACTTATATATTTCTAAATACATACATATTATAGATAAATTACACCCAGACACAGAACAAATGATCGTGCTCATCACACAAACATTTGTCCTGGGTGGGAATCGAACCCACGACCTCAGTCTTAGCAGTCAGGGTCACTAACCACTAGACTAACAGGCCAGTCAATTAAAAATGGTCGTTATTAGGAATGTTAATGCCTCATCCTCATCATTTTAGCCGACATACGTCCACTGCTGGACATAGGCCTCCCACGAAATGGGGGAGTTTTTCATAATCGCCAAATACCATTTCCACGCTTGTAAAAATGTATAGAGAACGCTGCAGCCCATTTTTTAGTAAGCCTCATAGCTCCTCTTACGATACCCACTGGAAGAAATGGGAATGACGATAATCTTTACGTCTGGTAACACACGGAACTTATTATATACTGTGCCTGATTATTTATACTTAAAGTACCTACGTTGTAAGTAATTTTTAAGTAAGTATGTCTGTACGCTACTGCTGAGTCGGGCAAAACGATTCTCAATAAGAGCCTGGAGTTTAGATTTGCGTCCGGTTAATGGCAATAGGTTAGCCCTCTATTACACGGGACTAAAAGTATAACTGGCTAAATGCAGGTGTACCATAGTTACACGTCTGTCTAACCCTTTGGAGAATACAGCCCCCCTAGCCAAGTCACAAACGTTTACCGTTCTACAATCGGTAACGCCTCAGTGTCAGCAATTGTAGAAAACGATAAGTTGGTAGCCATGTTGAAGCGCCCGAGTCGGCCGCTCGTTCTACAATGTCTTTAGAAAAACGATACATTATAACAAAGGATTTAGCGTTGAACATTGTAGAAACGATAAAAAATCATTCTATCATTTTGAACGATGTGAATTTGGCTACGAATTTTCTGTTCGTTTGTTCTAACCACGTGACTTAACGTTGAGCGACTAGCGTTAACGATTGCAGATTATCAACTTGGCTAGGGGTGCTGGTGTAATGTTCTGTTAAGTCTATATCGCGTAATTCGTCTATCAAGACGTGTTGTAATAAAAGTAGTGCCCTATATCGATCGTCGTTTGGGAATCTTTATGAGTAGCCTTATTCAAGTAATTATTGTTTATTTGATTGATGTCATAAAACATAAGGATTCGTTTATGACAGCAATACATTAATAAAACAATCCATGTTATGGATTTGAAAAGTATGCGTGCCGATAATAAGTCGTACGTTATCAAGGTAACGTGACTATAGGCAACACGTTATTATCCTTCTTATACATATATCTACAACATTTATTCGACTGAAGGGGCTATTTACGAGTGTGTGCGCTCACACACACTAGATGGCTTGTGCTCACAAACCATCAAACTGAACAAGTTTCCGCAAGGGAACAACATCGTAATCGCAAAAAAAATATCAGCCGTCCCATCTATCAATCAACTCAGTCTATCACAGTCCACTGCTGGACATATGTCTCTTCCATCCATCTCATACAAATCTTCAATACTTTGACAATACATGACCTAAATTATGGACGACACCCTAACGATTTTCGTATATGCCTGACCTAACACACACATATACACACAGCACGATATTATAATGTTAGTATAATGTTATTTTTAGCTTTTTCATTTCTGTTATTGTATTTTATTTTATGTAATTTTTTTACGTATTTTGTGGCACTTTAGTGCTACAAAATACAATTGGTGGTGTTTCCTTATGTTGACATAATGTCTAAGATGAATAAAATGGGAGAGGGCGCTGACTCCTGACATACAGGTACACCTAGTTCAGGAGTCAGAGGCTTCAAATTTTTGGAGCATCTGACTACATACATTGGTATTTAAACAATTATGTCAATAAAGAATTACGAATTACGAATTCTGAAAATACAATATAAGACACCAGTCTACATGGTCTTCAAATGATCAGACTTAGATTATGAAGAGACTGTCTTTTGAGTTTGTTTAAGTTTTTTTTCTTGAATTAGTCAGATAGGAAATGCCCGTCTCATCTAGTTTATAAAATACTAGCTTTTGCCAGCGGCTTCGCCCGCGTGGAGGTCGGAAATTATCCCGCGGGAACATACTACCGGGATAAAAAGTAGCCTATGTCCTTTCTCAGGCTCTAAACTATCTGTGTAACAAATTTCATTTAAATCGGTACAGTAGTTTTAGCAGGAAAGCGAGACAGACAGACAGACAGACAGTCAGACAGAGTTACTTTTGCATTTATAATATTAGTGTGGAAGTGTGGATAGTGTGGATGGTTGACGTTTAAATGTTTTTACAAACCTATTACTAACATGAATAAAATCATTCATCATTTATTTGCCGATACCTTAGTAGTCACTCCACACTATGTAGCTTACTTTCGTGTAGATTCTGTGCTTCCATCGTTTCTTTAATCATAATTTATATACTCTCACAGCTCAAATTATAGCTCTGGTCAATCTGAGAATCAGAAAATATCGTAATGCGATATGAAATTCGTTCGCACCGATCGTGTCAACTTACTTGCATTGGCGCCGGCGGTGTTTAAACTGGCATGAAAATTCGCTCAGACTTATTATTACTAATAAAGTCAAAACTAAAACCAAATTACGCCAAAAACGATACCTACAAAGGTGGAAACAAGACATCTTTGTCGTTTTTTCAGTATATGACTGTGTGACGTAATCTATATGATTTATGCATTTATTTACATGACATAAAAAAGTTTTAACGACACCTCGTACTATACTTTTCTCACGACATGTTTCTCATCACTACTACCAAGAAAAATGAGAAACAAAACAACTACGTCACTATTACAAAAAGTCAGAACATAATAACCAAAAGTCTCATACATCTTACATTGTATAAAAGTCCTATTTCACGGCATCAGCAGTAAGAACGAGTACGTTACCTACAAATCATAATAAAAGAGCAAGGAACCCATAACTCGGGCATCGATTGCGATGAGCATGTTCCGGGGTCCAAATCGGCCCCCAGGGACCTCCTATCGGCTGAACGTGCTGTGTTGCTGAAATTAAATTCGCCAATCGATAACCCTGGTATAGTAGGTAGGTGTGCTTGTACTCTTAATTTTCGGTTATAACTGGAATCTTGTTGGGATCTGAATTATATCAGTGCTGAGTTATTGGATAAAGAGTTTTATTGGGCCAGCAAATCCTCTAACCCTGATGTAAGTATCAAAGTCACGATTATATAATATAGACACCACAGAAAAATACTAAGTCTGAAACAGATTATCGTTTCCTTTTTCAGTATTCAGGATGGACTATACTTAATAGCAATTATCCCATTATTTCACGTATTATTAGAAAAGTTGCTAATTTGATTCAAGGTATGAAAAACAGCTTAAAAGCACACTATCAGATAAGTACATACCTAGACCATTATGTCTTTAACAACTTCATTTTCTCAATAAAGAAATTCCCCTAAAGAACAAAATAACCTAATTTCCTCCCCCAAATGAGTGAGGCCGATAATTCTATTATTCTGACTCATTGTCGAGATTTTTCTTTGTCTCTAAAGAAAAATGGTGACCATTGTGACGTAATGGAGGCCTAGCGAGGCCAAAAAAGGCATTTAAGCTATTGTACTACAGAATTCTTTAGAAGACATAATTCCAAGTTATTTAGAGCATGCCTAGGTCGTTCGTTGTATCGTTTGAAAGGAAAAATTTTTTGGGCTTATTTTAAATTCAAAGTTGTCGCGTGTTAAAACTTTTTGAGCAAAAAATGTCTTTCTTGTAACTACACAACAAGCTTACTATTTTATTCTAGACAAATGCGTCGTTCAGTTCTAGCTAATAACGTAGATTTATTTAATTTAGCGAAATGTGCCGCTGTCGTACTAGTAAATTGGTTAGCAATCATTCAATAGAGTGATCGAGGTCCCTACGTTCTGGACATCGATCAAACTGTTGCTCAACCGATATCAATTGGACTTTTAGCTCTTTAATGTAGTAGTGAACGTGATATGTTTTATACTAACACTTACCTACTTTTGCATGTGGCTTCCCGCGTTGATATCGGAGTTATCTCTCGAGAACATACTACCGGAAACAATAGTAAATTATGTGCTAATTAAGGTTATAAACTAGGTAGTTTATGTGTGCCAAATTTTATCCAAATTATTTCTGTCATATTTCTGTGATCGAGTAATAAACATCCAAACACAAACTTTCACGTTTATAATACACACATATAGTGGGATAAAAATTAAGAGCAACACTTCACCTTTGTTGTGTCGACTCGAACTTTAAAAGGAAGCTGTATTCGTGTTAATCATTATAGTTGTTCCAGTCAACAAGGTAGTTGATAGGCTGGTATATGGGTCTTTCTACTTTTCTACCAAAACCGGTCAGTTCTTTATCTTGTTATGGCACATCGTTGGAGTAATGATATTTACGGTTTTTTAATTTGGTTGGAAAAAAAAACGTCCGTATTTTTCTTAACTATTAATATTATGTCATTTTTCATTTTCTCTAACCAGCGCATTTAATACATCTTTTTCTCGTAGAATGCCATGACAGAGGGGTAAGCTGAAATGTGTTTTCCACAGAAAAAGGCCACTTTGTCACATTATTTTTTTTCTAAAACAAAAATTAAAATGTAATAATATTAGCCGGAAAGAAAATTTTAATTAGTCCTAAAGAAAAACAGATGCAATTTTTTTTTGAATCCCACACAGTTATGCACAATTATGGATAGTTCAAAAACCAAAAAAAAAAATAGAAAAACTTCGTTTCACTGTCGGTAAAAAAAGAAGAACGACTCATATACGATGGGATAAGGAGTTATTGCGTAACACACGAACAAAAGGAATGACATGCATTAAGACAGTTCAAAAGTATTCATTGCCTTATTCACGATGTGGAGCGGACACATTTTTCAAACTTATGAAACATTGGCTTAGCAATATCCTTCAAAATTATTCAGAATCTGATTAATAGTGTAACACACTATTAATCAGATTCTATTAATCAGATTCTATTAATCAGATTCTATTAATCAGATTCTATTAATCAGATTCTATTAATCAGATTCTATTAATCAGATTCTATTAATCAGATTCTATTAATCAGATTCTATTAATCAGATTCTATTAATCAGATTCTATTAATCAGATTCTATTAATCAGATTCTATTAATCAGATTCTATTAATCAGATTCTATTAATCAGATTCTATTAATCAGATTCTGAATGCAATGAGGGTGCTGAAAGGCTTGAAGTTTAGGCTTGTGTTTCTGTATCACAGGTAATGGAATCTGCCAACTGACACTTCCTAAAGACATAGGTTATTTTGATAACCCAGACTGCTGTCTAGCAGGACAGATACGAACTCAGGACCTTGCACTTGTTACGTTTGCAACTATAATAAGATCGAGATACTAGAAATCGGTTCCAAGCTTCGCGCTATTGTCGAAAGCATACGATTCTACATAAGTACAGTCTGCTTTATCCTATTATATTAGACTAGCTTCTGCCCGCGACTTGGTCCACGTCAAATTTTTGCTCCACTGACCCTTCCTATCGCATCGAATTGTCTGCCAGTTTTCATCCATTTTTCGTTGCTGCTCCGCTTCTTTTGATAGTAGCGTGATGGTATATAGCCTATAGCATTTCTCAGTAAATAGGCTACCCAACATAAAAAAAAAAACAATTCGGATCAACAATAATAAATTATTTTTAAATTGAGATTACAGCGTTTAACCAAACAAGCAAACAAACACTTCAGCTTTATAATATTAGTATAGAAGTATAGATTATCCTTTGTTCTCGCACTTACTAAATATCTAATATATAATTGTCTCACTCAGTTCCAATGTAATGAACTTTCTCTTACATACAATGTCGTAGCGTAGGTGTTTACGGCATTGCATTTTAATATGAGAATTGAATCTAACTCCTGAATGTCATAAATTATTCTTATTCGTAATCATTCAAACAACTGAAGTGCGCAATCACATCTCACATCTCGTTTCCGCGTGGTATTTAGCTGAATGTTCCAGCAGTGCAGAATATTATAGGTTGATTATGGATTCCTACTCTAATGTTTCTTCACGAAAAATCTCTAATCATCATTTCTAATGAAGAACACGTAACAACGATTTTTTTTTTTTAATTCAATAAAAGAACATATTAACCGAAAGATACACACGTGTTTTTTGACGATTGCCAACCTACTTACCAAGCGTTGCGATAATGGTAAACCCCATTTTTGGGGAGATCTTTGTCCAGCAGTGGACATTATTCGGCTGAAATTATGATGATGAATATACTTCTCCAAAGTTCCAAGCTTCACACTTATATGCACTAGCATTATCCACACGAGTACAGCGTGCTTTATCCTATTCTATTAGATTATCCGTTGTTCCAGCACTAAGTATCTAATATATAAACGTCTCACTCGGTTCCTATGTAATTTGCTTTCTCTTACATACGATGTGTTCACTTAGGTGTTTGCGTTCAAGCTTCATTGCCATTTTGATTCGAGAATTATATTCGACCATCATTTGCTAGCGGCTTGTCCAACGCGGAGGTCGAAAATTATTCCACCGCAATATATTAAAAAGAGGCAAAAATTCTTTGTGATAATCCAGTCTCTTAGTTATCTGTGTTTCAAATTTCATCAGAATTCGTTTAGTTGTTTTTGTTGCATTACTAAGTAAATTTCAAAATTATTTAATAGTAGAATTTTTAAAGTTTTCTGAAAGAAGTTTTTTTTACGCGTCAAATCTTTTTTATTCAATTATTTCCATTAAACACATTTTGTCTTTTTTTTCAAAGTCTTGCTCTGGAAAGTTTATCAGCAGATGTAATCTGTGAGTGCAGTATTCTAGCAATGTTTTGTGTTTAGTGACCAGTCAAATACGTCACATAACATGTGACAAGATGCCAAATAGAATTGAATATGGTCTCAATAACTGTGGATTTATCAGATCAACACATGTAGTAAAAATCTTGCTTCGTTTTCGGAGAATTCTTCGGTACAGCTTTACAAGGATCTTGTTGCCACGCATGCAAACATTACAACTAACGGCACCATCTTCTTTTTTCAATTCAGTGTCATAAAACAAATGAACAAAATATGTTCACCAGCAATGCTCCTCTGTCAACGTCGTTTAAGCGGACAATGATCCAGATAGCCGTTCTTGTAACACTATGAAAATATTTCTAGAATTATCAGCACTGTCACATTCTATGACGACAGCAAAGCAATCAGTAAAGATTATTCCAACCACCACAATCTCTTCACAATCAAACTTCAGAACATCAAACTTAATATTAATGAAAACAGGTAAGAGCCGTTATGTTGTTTTATTTCGTTCGTCGGCATGTCCGGCTTTCAGTACAAACAGGTTCAACTAGGTTCACTGAAAAAGGATTAAATCGATCCAATTCTGCCTGATACCTACTCGTAATTTGTTTGCAGCGGATTTTTCGACGGTCAACGTTCGAAATGGTGAATTTTGGACGCAGTCAGGCGGCCATTTTCGCAATTTATGTTATAAATTTTTACTAATGTGATTGGTAATTTTTGCGGTCTGTATCATGATTGGTCTAAATTCAGAATTATGAGGCATGTTAGCTTTGTTTGTAAGATCAGCAAAAAAAAAAAAAAATTGGTGATGTTCTAAGGTATTGCAAATTACTAAATTATGCGTAGAAGTTAACTTCTGAATTAGTTGGCTATTAACTGGCTTGTTTGTCAATCTATCTAGTTATTCAAAAACAGTCAGCAGATAGTGTTGTTAAACTCAGATCAAAAGTTAAAATCTCTACCTACTGTATTTTCCTTTGCTGTGCCCGACAGGGTCAACGATTGTTTCTAAATAAAATGTTTTACCACCTAAGCATATACATTGTGGAATGCAATAAAGTATTGAGTATAAAAGACTCATAAGACTATAATTTCATAGGCAGCAATTTGTAACTGTTTATTTTAAGCAAAACACGAAAACATGCAATAAAAGAAATCAATGTTAAACAATGCTCTTAATAACAGAACAAAGCAACACTACTCGGCTAATAAAATGTCACGTGACAGTGGGTAGTAGTATCAATTTTTATATTCATAAGGAGTAACAGGTAGGAGAATGATTTCTACATTCTCCACAAAACCTCCATCTCATCTCAATAGAACACATACACTCGTACGCTCCGAGTTAAAGGTTACTCAAATAAACACGGTCGAATACTGTGCCAGTATTTCCTCGTTCGTACGACTTCGTTCTTTGTCCGCGCTAACGCGTGACTGATTCCATACTGATTCTATGCACGCTTTCAAACGAAGTGCACCGAACCAGCGGCCACCCAGAAACTATGGGAAAAATAAAAGCTACCATTTTTTTTGTGAAAATCCTTTTGTTTGAAGACCCGCTTTTTTGGCGGCGCGGTGTGAACATGTCCGGATTGGTACCGAACTACGAATGTAGAGCAGTACGGAATTCGACATCTGAAATTGATGTTTTTTATAGTTTTTTAGTAGAGTGTTTGGAATTTACTCTGATATTGTAAATGTGATATTGATTTTGTCTTCCTGATAATTCTTTGAACATAGCTGTGGTGTGTCTCGTGTGGTGCCGGACGAAAAAAATAGCATCACCCCATCTCTTCCCGTGGGTGTAAAAGCCGACATACTAGAGAACGGGCAGCAGCGTTCTGTCTGCCAAGAGTGGCGATTATGGCAAGGCCCTCCAAAGTGTGGGAGGTCTTTGTCATTGAAATGATGATGAGCTGTGGAAACATAAATAGAGTTTATAATGTTCATCAGTGTAATGTTTGCGAGTAGATCACTAGCGATCGAAAAATTACTATACTGCGATGATAACAACGTCTCATTCCGTGACAGGATCTTTAAATATTGAATCGTTTGAACGATTACAGATTTCAATTATATAAACAATAGAAATGACACAACAGTTTACTCTCATAACATTATATTAAAATGCTAACTGTAACGAACGATTCTCGACATAAACATGGAGATAACTCCCTATAAAAGAAAAAAAAAGTAGTCTGTTCAAACGCGATGCTCTTGTCGTTTTGCTATCGACCAGTGTTCACGTTATCCAACAAAATATCGCACTATATTTCCAATACACTAGGTTTTTCCGGGACAAGTTATTAAAAGTTGTATTCCCCACGCGTCGCTCCGGGCCGAGGTAATGACAAGTTTCCCGTGATAAACCGAATAAACCGGGCCCGGGTGAACCTAGTTTACCGCGTAAACTTGTTTTATAAACTAAAGCGGTAACTGTTTATAAAATAAATGTTATTTGCTATCGGGCTGATTTGCTTATTCGATGAATAAATACAGTAGTAGTCATAGAACTAAAAACACCAAGTTATTTCGTAGTTATTATTATTTATGTTATTGTTGCAATTAAATCGAGGTATACAGTGAACGAAAATATGTGGTAATCGAAGCTCAGTTGTTTTTAGTACACAAATTTCGAGAGGAAACTGAAATCCTTATTAACCACCGACGCAAAATAGGGGTGTTATAAGTTCTACCGCTATGTGTGTCTGTCTATTGCACCGTAGCTCTTAAACGGGTAAACCGATTTAGAAGTGGTTTTGTTTTTATTACAATATAGGCCTTCTAGCGGTAGTTCTTAGACATGTTTTGTCAAGATCGGTTCAGCTGTTTCGACATGACGATCCTTTAAATCAAAATATTACCTACAACTTCTTATTAAACTTAAAGAGCCATAATGTATAAGATTTTATTTTGGTCGGTAGTTTTTAAAATTTAGCTTGTTTATTATCCATTGTTCTTTCTATTTCTTGCACAATCCAAAGGAGTTGGAGTCCAAACCCGAGAATTATTGTGTGTATGTAATGTATTTCCATGGACCCTATTAACAATATTGGTTCTTCGAAAAGACTACTGTTCAGTAGAGCAGTTCAAAGTTTGTTTTACTACTAACACTGTTGCGTGGACAAGGTTGATACAATGGACAATATTATCTTTAAAACTGGCTAAATATCATGATTTTCAAAAAAAAAAAAAAATTACATACGGTAGATCTTTTTATTGCGATTCTATTTATGAAAAAAAAAGTGAATATTGGTGAAAATGTATAACCGACATTGTTAATAGGGACCATCGATTTGATTCTCGGGTTTGGATAACACGACGCTCAGCATTAGCACTTGCGACTACTAGACCAAAAGGCAGCCCTAGATTAGGAGCTCAAAATAATCATTTAAGTATGTGAACAGGAGTTAGTTGAAATAAAATAGCACGTATATCACTAATTCGTAGACAACTGCTTATTTCGGAAGTTAAACAAGTAAGTAGGTATGTTAAAGTGTCCTTAAACTGAGCACGTTTTGGAACAAAGTTTCAGCGGATTGTTCACGAAAGCCGCCGAATTCACAGCTAGCTAAAGAATTGTACTTACTAAAAATGAGGTAGGTGCTGGCTTATCGCAAGCAAAACTATTTTGTTTCGAATTTTAGTTTAGCGTCGCGATAAACAGAATATTAAATAGGCGTCGTTGTTATCATTAGATTGCGGTGAATGTATATTGATGTATGTATATTCATTGAGTGCACACAATATTCAAGGAAAAAGACACATCACAATTTATTAGTCAAGTAATGGTAGGTGTAGTGTACCATAACGGCGACGTAGTGGTTCATGTATGATTCAAAGAAAAGGGAGTTAATTTTTGAGTTAGATTGTTTAAGCTGTTCAAATAGGCCTAATCAATTCATAAATTACTTAAACCTAATATACCATTACAAATCAGAAAAAATAATTCGTGCAGTAAAAAAAAAATAAAAAATACTGTTAACTGTTTGAAATATTATGTTATTGGTATTATTTTAAGTCTGTTAGCATATTTAAATGTTGTCATTATTCTTCTGCCCTTATCCCAACTTATTTGTGGTCGGCGCAACATATCTTTCTCTTCCACACTTCTCTATTAGTCGTCATATCAGTAGTCACCCCCTTTCTATCCATATCATAATTTACACAGTCCAGAGTAAAGGGAGACCAAAGATAGGATGGACCTTTCTTTGGTCTCCCTCTACTCTTATAGCCATCAATATTCATACTCAATACTTTTCTTACGATATTTTCCTCATTCTTCCGTATCACGTGACCATATCATGACAACCGATTCCCACACAACTTTTCAGTTATTGGTGCCACTTTCAGACTTCCTCTTATGTCTCATTTCTTATTCTATCCCTTCGTGTATCACCACTCATCCCTCTTAACATTCTCATCTCAGCTGCATGCAATTGCCTTTCATTCATCCTTTTTGTGGCCCAACATTCTGACAGGGGTCAGAACTGCCCTGTGAACTGCTGTCTTGTAGGGACAAGACAGCAGTTCTGACTATGGTTTTATATATCTTCCCCTTAAGTTTATTTAATAGATCCAAAATTTGTCATAAATTATCACATTTATTTTATTGAGATCAGAATCCATACCGATTGATCCCACTTTGTCCTTTCATATTGTTTTCACTAACCAAATAAGGAAGTAACTCACTTTTGAAATAAAAAATCAAATTAAAGTCTAGTTTTGTCAGATTCAAATCCACAACCTTGTTTTTTGAGAATCAGACGCCATTTTAGTATTGACATTCACAAGCTTCGTAACTGACTTCACACATAAACATTACGACAAAATCTTATAGAAAATACTTGAGTTTGAAATTCTACAAATTCCAAACACATGTTTCAATTTTCTCCAAGTCTCGTGCTGCACTTGAAGCCAAGTCCTCATAAGTTTACCGAGTGTGTGTGAAACACGAGGCAATATCCGGTGATAGCTATTTTCGCGAACAATTAAAAGTAGTTAGAGTGTGATAGTATAGTTAGCGACTGTCGGCTGCAAACGACTTTGCGCTTCTTAGCTACGATACATACTGTGGAGAAGGTTTTACTTTAATAGTGTGGAGTAGGGTGTATGATATGTTGGGTAAAAATGTAAATACGTAAAGTTATAAACAAATAAGGTTGAGTGTGTATGCGTTTACTTACGTAGTTTGTGTGATTATATGTTTTGTTTTATAATATTAATTACTTTCACGATATTGTATAGAATCAAGTTCTTCCAACTTAACAGACAGCTGTGCTGCTGGGGAGTTTGTTCCGCCACTTCTTCTTCCCAGCTAAAGCACTAGGATGTGTCGAAGGGCGGGCGTTTTGGGGGGACTGTCTTATGTAACTTTGACGTTCAAAAAGTGCTGACTCTCAGCCTAGTTTGAATAAATGACTTTGGATTTGATTTGAATAAAATAAAATTTTGAAAGTTTAAAATGGAACTCAAAGCAGTCATCCACATACTGTATCGTTTCATATGCTTTTAGATCATAAGCGCATAGGCGATAACTTGTATTTGTAATACATATATATTTGTTAAGCACTTATTTATGCGATAAACCTAAAGAAAAGAGTCGGGTAACCATCATTAACCGATGGTTACCCGACTCTTTTCTTTAGGTTTATCGCTGACAGTACCTATCTGTAAGCTACTATGTGTAATTTATAATAACTGGTTAAGAGATAGTGTATTTTCTGGCGTATAGAAAGAAGCTAACATCACGCCCGTACGCAGAGATGGTTCAAAGCATGACACCGAGCAATATCGACCTATTTCAATTCTGTTGGCCTTACCAATACTTTTTTAAAGTCTCCTGCATAGAGAAACTTATCAAATTTTGCAGTTTTATCATCGCCGAATAACATGAACTCGTTTAACAGCGATCAACTATCCCTAACCTTCTTTATTTTACAAAGTAATCTTTGAAAAAGTTGAAAAACGCCTTCAAGTAGACGCTGTGTATACAGATTTCAAAAAGGCATTTGACAAGGTTGATCATGAAATTCTATTGAACAAAATAGTATGTAATGGTATATTTGCTTCGCTGGTCCTCTTTTTATGTTAAAAACAAGATACAGCAGGCGAAATCCTTCTGTATCTTATTTGTAACATACGACAGTACGACAGTAAGAGGCTACCAATCAGATACTATGCCCATAACCTCTGGTGTTCCACAAGGCTCATTCCTGAGACTACTATTTTTTATTATATACCTAAATGACATAAATAAGTGCTTAACAAATATATATGTATAACAAATACAAATTATATCCTATGCGCTGATGATCTAAAAGCATATGAAACGATACAGTATGTGGATGAATGCTTTGAGTTCCAAAAATATCTAGATAGACTCGGGAATTACTGTCTTGACAATATACTACATTTTAAACTTTAAAATTTTTATTTTATTCAAATCAAATCCAAAGTCATTTATTCAAACAAGGCTGAGAGTCAGCACTTTTTGAACGTCAAAGTTACATAAGACAGTCCCCCCAAAACGCCCGCCCTTCGACACTTCCTAGTGCTTTAGCTGGGAAGAAGAAGTGGCGGAACAAACTCCCCAGCAGCACAGCTGTCTGTTAAGTTAGAAGAACTTGATTCTATACAATATCGTGAAAGTAATTAATATTATAAAACAAAACATACATTATTCACCACATGTCAGCTAGCACACGCCAATATACCACAAACAAAAAAAAAAAAAACCGATCAGTCGTTGATTTTGAATATAGATTGCATAACACCATACTAACTTATGTATCAATTGTAAGGGACTAGTACAGCATAAGTTAAATATATCAATAAATAACACTATAAAAGGAAAATTAATAAAACATTAGAAATAATTATACATTGGCTTGATACAAATAACGTAATAACCAACCTAAAATAATAATAATATTATTATATTAATTAGAAACGAAGTTATCTGGAAAAGAACTGGAGCAGGTTAAAGTGACATGGGGTTGGCCATGTTTGTCGAAGGACCAATGGCTGATGGAGCCGACGAGTCCTGGAGTGGAGACCGCGTATAGGCAAGTGATATTTGGACCACCCTCCCAGCTAGATGGACGACGGAAGACAAGGTGTTGTGGCGCAGCCTGGGAGAGACCTACGACTAGCAGTGAAATGCGATAGGCTGAGTTGATTGATTGATTTCATCATCATCATCATCATTTTAGCGGAAAGACGTTCACTGCTGGACATGAGCTTCATCTAATTTGGCAGGTTTTACATACTTGGCATGCGGGTTGGCATTCGCAGTGGCATTGAGAATGCTGCTGCCCATTTTATAATAAGTCCTTTAGTCGCCTTCTTCGACATCCACGGGAAAAAATGGGATTGTGCTATGCAGTATGGCCAGCACCACTCGGAACTTGTTACAGGGTCCCCTTACAGTGACAGGAAATTGTTTGGTGTTGACAACAGCAGTCCGAAATATGGAATCGGAATTGCGGTACACGTCTCGTATGATGTCAATATAGGCTGTGGAACTCCTTTGGACCACTGTGCCCACCAGATCATAACTCGAGGAACAAAGTCGATATGAACCTACTTCGAAATATGTCTTTTATAGCCTATCTATAATTGAGATACGATCTGTTTAATTTATTCAGCCCTACCCACTGACGGCACCCAAAATTAAGAGGACCATCTATGAATTTCTGGCGAATTATTTTAAAAATTTTGCCTATTATAATATAGTTTTGATATAATGACTTCTCCAAAAAAACGTAGATATTCTGCTCATCTGTAGATTTTTATTTAAAACTATTTAAAGCAAACAAACTCACGATACATTATATTCGTTTAATAACTCTAGCTGTTTAGGCAGTAGAACAAACAAGCTCTCAGAGAGCAGGATTTTCCGACTTACTCCATACTTATCGTTAAATTGTGGACAAATCACAAACACTGTGTAAATGGTTCAAATATACGCTAATCTAATGTATAAGTAGTTCACAAACTTTTAAGTTTATAATATGATAAGCATAATATTAGTAGCAATAAGTTATTTCACAGGACAGCAAACTGTAAGAGTACAATTATGTAACTAGTTAAGAGTCCCATCAGAGGTATCGGCAGAGTGGCGTCTATTGAGAACAAGTCGCATGCTGTCATTTTATTGAAGGTTCGGTTAACTTGTAGTACGCGCTCGCAAAGTTTTCTGACAGCGTCTATAAGGAAATAGTAAAGAATTGAGTGAATAAAGTACTAAATTAAAAATAAAAATGGGTCATACTCAGAAAAAGTGTACATTTGGTATCTTTTCTTGTCCCACTACTTCATAATTATGTTCTCTTATATTGTGATATTTTCTATTTTTTCCTGCGTTTTTGCTATATTCGTCTATTAATACGAAGAGTTTTCTAGTATTTGAGCTTTAGTTTTCATTAAAAGAGTATATTTTTTGAATGTCAAAGCATTGTTACATTAAAAAAATATACTCTTTACATTTTTTTAGTGTCCCAATGACCATTTTAAATTTTCAGAGATAAATTGTTACGAATACTTATTCATCGTTTTATTAATCATTGACAGTCGTTATATTATTCTTGATGAATCAATTAACTAAGTAGGACCAATTTTATTCGTAAATCATTCACAGATTTTCTTATTTAAATAAACAAATTTTGTCCCAAAATTATGAAGTTTCGTTACTCAGGGTTAGTAATACGCAATAAAATTATAAACGCAATTATTTAAAGTGGTGGAAACTATTTTTTCCTATTCTGGCATCAATATTACTTACGTTAAAATCACTGTTGCGACAGCCACTATGTTTTCGCCGTAGCTCGTAGTCGTGAAGTCAAGACATATATCAAGTGAATATTTACAAAAAAAAAAAACCTCAGGGTGATAAACGACTAGTATTGTGGTAAGTTAATATATTTTTTGTTTACTTACCGTTTTCTATTCTTATTTTTTGTATTATTTTAACGAATACGCGCAATGCTTGCGTTTTAAACACGTGGTTTACATAAAAATATTTTTAGAGTTTATAATATCTCATATTTCATTCTCATTTTCGTTATATTGCGTTACGCTACGAAACTGAGAAATTGTTAAGCTTAGTACACATCATCAAAAAGTACGTAATTATAGTCACGGGTACGTAAGTTGGCGAATGATTTTGTAGTGAGGGTGGAAATATACCTACATATGTACCTACATACTTATTCATAGGTATATAAGTGTAGTGATTACAAATACTTAAGTTTTCTGTCTTTACCTTTACTTTAAAATCGAAATAACAAATACAATAATAAATGGTTTGTAACACAAGTCAAAAAGCTTATATGCGTTTCAGTAAAATACCATGGCTCCTGTGTCAAATGCCGAAAAATAAAGAAGATAGTAGCCATCGACATCTTCTGAATTTGAAATTCTTTTCGAGTATACGGAGATTCGACACATTAGGAAAAAGCAATTACAAAAAAAAAATGATTTGTTACAAAGTTTGTTTTAATCATTCTAAATAAGTCTGAGAAGCCAAATATAATATAATAACTTGTTTTATTTCTTTCAATCCATGTGTACGATACCTTATTACATCAGTTTGTGACGGAGACTTTCAGTATCGTTACCCATTAGTTTAGTTACAAAATTAAAATGTACAGTTTTTCCGAGTATGACCCAGATTCTCGTATGTTGAAATCGGGAGGATTAACATTGTCGATATTGTATTTTTTGTTAAATAGATGAGATATTAGAAGTCAAAACTTTTGTAACAACCTGGACAGTTTGTATCCATCACACGTTGAATACACGTTGACTCAGCTTCTTCCACAGACATATAGAACTTCTCACATTGCCAACAAGTTATCATTACAAGTGACAAAAATTTTACAAGCCACACGATTAAAAGAACACTGAGAAATGTAGAAATCTGAAAGCAGCAAGTAGCAAAATAATTTAAAGGGCCAACAGTGCTCTGAAATCATACCTTAACGTTGCCACGAAAACTTATTCATTCTAATTAATTAATATTCCATTGAATATGTGAATCACATTCTCAAATTTGAGTACCGCAGCAGCACAGTACCGTTGTATAAAACTTGAAGTGAAGTATAGGTACCAAAAGCAAAGATGACAATTATTTTTAATGTATTTAGTGAAGGAAACAAAGGCTATGGAAGTACTAATGCAATATTTAGTACGATAAATGATATACTACTCAAAATAGAAACAAAACATATTTCAGTCTTGCTAATGAAGTGACTGAATGTAAGAAAAAAAAATCATCGCTACTTTACTATCATGAGCAGGCCCATCCCGGTGTATTATTATCCCATCAAAAACATAAATGTGAAATGAGTGTCAAGTTCAATATTATGATATTTGCCTTGGTTGTTAATTTCAACAACAAAAGAAGTGAGATCTAAATGGGTGCCAAATTCAAGGGTTAGTCCTGAAAGGAGAATGCCAAGGTTTCCTACAAGTCTCGGCCAGAACCGACAAAGATGATTCATATTTCATAAAAAAGGAAAATTATTATAGAATTTGATTGTATAACTAGTTTTCTATTAGAAGTACACCAACAAAAGTTATAGTTCTTTTAAGTTGACCACTTTATACTTTTGATTTTAACAATACCATGAAATAAACAAATGATTTATTAAATTAATAACTTTAAGCACATTATCCTTGCATCATATATATAAAGGCGCCAGCGATGGCTGAGCGATAGCGTCGTCATCATCTTGATTAGGTGGTACAGGGTCCATCGCGTAGGCAGTAGAAAATAACAACTTCAATGCAATAGGTAAATAAAAATAACACTTTAATAATCACTTTTAACCTTACTTTATAATTTCACAATATTAACTGGGTAAACCGACAGTTTCGTTTTGGAGGAGTGTCCCGGTTGGTGTCCGAATTCAAAGTGAACTCTGCAGTAACCCCACTCTCCAACACGACTCTGTCCACGTGCCGCCTTTACAATAACAACTGACGTCACGGTGTCTACCACTTCCTAGTACTACAATAGTCAAACTAGAAACTATTTAAAATAACGATATCGTTTTCCACGACACGGCCAGCCTGACGAGTTACACGTCCTCGTGTTCACCTGTAACAATAGCCAAATTTGAGGTATCATTGCGAACTCGGCCAACCTGACCGTAATAGTGAAAAACAATAATTAACAACCAAAATAACATAAACTTCTAAGTCATTTTAACAATTCTAAGACAAAAGGTTCCTCTAAGTTTCAAAAATAATCAAACTTTAGTTAACACAATAAGGCACAATGACACATACAACGCTCATGGCCCGGCTGCCTCAGCAGCTAGTGACAACTTTACCATTGTCACCCATATCGTCATCACCTTACGTGACACGACCAACACATTATGAGTCTGCGACTCCCAGGTCAATACATGACCAACACAACAATAGTCTCCCTTGAGACCCAGGTCCTCCCCACACCACTAACTGCCCATCGCGCCCTGAACAACTCATAAATGAGTTGCAGTTACGACTACAGACTAGTGCGTGCAGTGCGACCAAATAGCCATGGTATGTGCTCTATTTACTGGTTGAGATACCGTCCTCACCATCTTCAACTTCAGACAAATCTAACTCAGCAGGTACATCACTTAGAGGAATCTTACGTATGCGATCGTGAGCATACTTGTAGGTCCTATTACCTTTTAGAGATTTTAAGAGGTAACGGTCGCCTTCAAACAATTCTACAATTTTGAACGGTCCCTTATATTTTGGGTCTAATTTCGTCTGATTTCTTTCCTCATTTTGAATCAAAACTAAGTCACCAATATTAAATTTTGCTAATTTAGCTTTACCTTTATCGAATCTAGATTTCTCGTAACTAGCGCTCGCTTCTATATTCATTGCCGCTTGCTCTCTTGTCTTGCTAATGTCTATTTCCGGTTCTGTATCATTAAAAGGTAAGAGATTTAATGGCCTAGCTACGCGCCCTATTAAAAGCTCAAGTGGGCTCGCCCCTGTTACACGGTGAACAGAACAGTTTAAAGCAAGTTGTACATCTTCTAAGGCTTCTTGCCAAGACCTATCAGATGTTTCCACGGAAGTGAGCATACCTTTTAATGTGCTCATCACCCTTTCTACTTGGCCATTAGCACGACTTGATCCCGTAGCGATCAAGTGTAAAGAAATACTATGAGACTCACAAAAATCTTTAAAGTCTTTGCTGGCAAAGCATCGACCTTGGTCTGCAATAACTCGAGTTGGAGCTCCGAATAGCGAAACACTAGATTTAAGGGCTTTAATGGCACTAGCCGAATCAATACGGAGAGTATGGTACATGAGAACAAACTTAGTAAAAGCGTCGATTAAAACTATGACATATTCTTTAGAATCACTTTTGCCACTAAGCTTGCCAGTTATATCAACATGTACCGTGTGCCATGGAACGCTAATCTTGGGGATTGGATGAAGTTCAGCCTGCACACGACCTGAATGCGATTTTGACACTTTACACGTTATACATCCATCAACAAACTTACGAACATACTTAGCCATATGTTCGAACCAATAATGTTCGTATACCCTTTCAAGTGTCTTCTCCCACCCAAGGTGCATAAGTGATTCATGCACGTGGTTAATGACTGACCAACGAAAAGCTCGGGGAACAATCGGAATACAACGTGTACGATGGTTCCTCTGCACCTTGCGGTACAAAACACCTGAGCGCATCTCATATGTCTTGGCAATATCGGGTGGGAATCCACCTTCCTTAAGTTTAGTAACCAATGATTGAATTTCCTGATCACGCAGCTGTTCTGCCAATAACCAGTTTTCTGACAGGGTTGATAGATCAACACGCTTTTGTTCGACCTTTACAAAACTAGTAGAATTTGAAGGGGATGGTAAAGCATTACGGGAGAGGAAGTCAACATGAGCCATACGACGACCCTCGCGATAATTGATTTGAAAATCAAAAGCTTGAAGAAAAGCCCACCAACGATGCACACGTGGTGTAATATCGACTTTATTTCGAGAAGCTTTTAACGAGTTGCAGTCGGTGATGACCTCAAAATTCCTACCCTGCAAGTAGTGTCTGAAATGCTTTACAGCGTTTACCACAGCTAGAGTCTCCAACTCGTAGGAGTGGTACTTAGACTCTGCTTTCGTGGTTCGTTTACTAAAGTATTCAACTACAAAAAGTTCAGCATCTATTTTTTGGAACAAAATAGCGCCATACCCGTCGGCACTTGCGTCGGTATGTAACTCAATAGGAAGGTCAGGATTAAAAATAGTCAACACTGGTTTAGTCGTCAAGATCGAAATTATCTGCTGTCTTATCTGCTCGTGTTCTGATTTCCAAATAAAATGCTTAGCGGTGGTTAACAAAAATAATGGAGTCATAACTTGAGAGAAGCTTTTAATAAACTTGCGAAAGTATGAGGTAAGACCAATAAACTGTCTTAGTTGATGAATATTCTCAGGGGGTAGTAGTTTAGTCAGAGCCTCTATTTTTCTAGGGTTCGGTCTTAGTTCTCCAGCAGTGATATCATAGCCTAGGAATTCAACATGGCGCTTCAGGAAGGAACACTTTGAAATGTTCAAAGAAACCCCGGCTTTAGTCAGTGCCTCCAACACCTCTCGCAACCTATGTAGGCCCTGGTCCACAGTTACCGCCGGAATTAAAATATCATCCAGGTACAAGATCACATATGAGAAAATCAGGTCTCCCAAGGCATTAGACACCGCTCTTTGGAACACACTAGGCGCGTTTCGTAGTCCGAAAGGCATTGCAAGATATTCGAATTGCCCATCGGGCGTAATGAAGGCTGTACGCTCAATACTATCGGGATCTCGAATAGGTATTTGATTAAATCCACTAGCACATGTGTAATAGTTCGCTCCTGACAACCTGGCCACTTGATCTGCTATGAGAGGCAAAGGAAACCTATCAGGCACAGTATTAGAGTTCAATTCGCGATAGTCTACCACCATACGGTCAGAGCCATCACGCTTCTTAACAAGTAGGATTGGACTCGCAAATGGGGACTGACTAGGACGAATGATGTTAGCTTCCATTAGCTCCTTAACCTTAGAACGCACTACCTGCCTCTCGTCAGGACTTAGCCTATAGGGCCTACGATAGACAGTTCGGTTTGGGTCTTGAAGCCTAATTTTAAGTTCACCAGATGTGACACGAGTACGGGGTAAACTATCAATAAAAGCATGAGAAAATTCCTTGAGCAAGGACAACAGAAGTTCTCTATTTTGCATATCCGTGTCAATTTCATTAAGATTATACACGGATTTTGGTTCGTAACTACAGGCAGCAACGGACTTTTGATTTGAAATAATTAGAGACGAATCAGACATGTTAACTGTAAAACCTTGTTTTAAAATTTCTCGACCAATCATTACATTATGTTTCAAACAATAATCGGGCAACACATGAAATAAAATGCGTAAAAGATTACCATCAATAAGTATGTCACAAAGAATTTGTTCAGTACAGTCTACATTAGCAAAACCTATACCCTGTATACGAATAATTGCAAATGTACGTTCACCTATAAAGTTACGACTGACAGATTGCTTAACAAGAGAGCATTCGGCACCAGAATCGAAATAAAAATAATACGACTCACCAGACTGTTGTAGTTGTCCACAAACACCAGCTACTTCACAGATATCGATGCGTCGCTCGGCTACCACGCCGCCGCCGCTGCTGGAGCCCGCACGGCCCACCGAAGGCGCGCCAGCTGCGCCCGCGTTGCGATGTTGACAGTTAGATGCTATGTGCCCGTTCTCACCGCAACGAAAACAAATCACTTGTTTACTGGAGCCAGGCGTCGGTGTCGATATCAGCTGCGTACTACTGGCGGTGGACACAGCAGGTTTTGAGGAGCGACAGTTAGCCGCCTTATGCCCCGGTTTACCGCAGTTGTGGCACTTAAATGTGGTAACAGTGTGTGGTTTTAGACGTTTCACATCCGGTCCGTCCAGTTGTCCGTTGTTTCGGTCAAACTTTCGTTTCAGACTTGCAGTTGCCTTCACTTCTTGCAGTAATTTGTTGCGTGTTGTAATGTCACTGGTATATGCTAGGCGATGCAGACGCGAATCAAACTGAGCAATATGGGCCAGCACAAACGATGTAGCGATTTCTTCGTGATTCAAATTCTTCCACCTAGTCAACAGTGATGTCAGCAAACGGCTTGCATATGCTGCGAGACATTCACCATCTTTTGGCTTGCCACTATTCACACCGATTAGCGTCGCCGCAAGTGTTTCCGTAGAATCGTAACGCGCTAGGAACAGGTCACGAAAATGCTTCCACGTCATACCCACATGTGATATCTGCGATAGCCACGATGAGGCGCTGCCCTTAAGTGCTTTACTGAGAGCTATGATGAGTGATCCTCCCTCCAGGGGACGTTCATCAAGGCAAATATCAACAGTAGCACACCAAACACGTGGATTAGAATCTGGTTGTTCTGGGTTGATTTCCGGCAGAGAGATCTTCGGTGATGATGATACGGGTGTTCTAATAGCTTCGATCAACTGCATCATATTCCTTTGCTGCATCTCGAACAATGTGCGCCAGTGAGATTCAGACTCCACTTCTGATAAAGGCGCCAGCGATGGCTGAGCCATAGCGTCGTCATCATCTTGATTAGGTGGTACAGGGTCCATCGCGTAGGCAGTAGAAAATAACAACTTCAATGCAATAGGTAAATAAAAATAACACTTTAATAATCACTTTTAACCTTACTTTATAATTTCACAATATTAACTGGGTAAACCGACAGTTTCGTTTTGGAGGAGTGTCCCGGTTGGTGTCCGAATTCAAAGTGAACTCTGCAGTAACCCCACTCTCCAACACGACTCTGTCCACGTGCCGCCTTTACAATAACAACTGACGTCACGGTGTCTACCACTTCCTAGTACTACAATAGTCAAACTAGAAACTATTTAAAATAACGATATCGTTTTCCACGACATATATCGCACCCCTAGATGAAGACTCCGGCAACTCAAAAAACCTCATTTTTCAGAAATGACGAAAAACTGTTTTTAGGGTATATAAGAAAGATATCAAAGATCTAATGAGAGATTCGTAAAGGTAACGTTTTCTGAAGCTGTTTAATTAGCTTATTTGTATTTTATCAGTTAAAAACGTGGAAAATAACGGGATTTTTGAGTTACTCTAGTTTTGCAGCGGGAGTAAGCAAATTTTTTGTGTACTAAGTCAAGTTACTTTACTTTATCTGAAATAAAATTGAGTTACGTTACTTTTCACCCCAAAAATAAGATAACTTTTTGTCGGGGGTTTTGAGTTACTTATGCTATGAACGGGTGATTGCAACGTGCTAATCTTAGGAACGCAAGCTTTAGTTTTTATAGATCTAAAATAGTTGAAATAAATAAAATGTGTCCTCAAATAGAAAGTTATTTATTTAAGTACTAAATGAATAACAAAGAAAACTAAATACAATAATTAGTGTTATAAAATATTAGGTAAGTCCTTTTTATAACAGTTATTACTTAAATACTAGACATTTTCATGAAATTGAGATCCTACACGTACAATAATGAATAATTATGCGTTTTTAAATAATCACAGCAATAATACCTTTAAAAAAAACTCTTATCTCCCATAAAAAAATATAAATTTGAGTATTCTTATCTCTTTACGCACTATCAGAACAATCTTAAAATAAGTACAGCCTCTGAACAAACATTAATAAAAGCCAAAAACTATAAAATCAACCAGTCATTATAAAATTCTCAGGCAGTCTCTATTTTCATCTTAGTTTTACTTACTTAAGTAATAGTACCTACCACAGTCTTAAAATTGCAAATCACAGTTTATTTATTGGTCTATTATTCTTAATAAGTACTCTCTAATCAATTAAATTTGTTAATGGCACAGAATTCTTAAACTAGTCTACCTACTTCTACTATAAAAATTGTAATGGCAACGTCATTACAAAACATTTTTGTAAAAATTATCATAGTAAGGCTTCGGAATCACATCTTTGTCCACAAGTTCTTTAATATCTTTCTTTTTTGCTTCAGACAAACGAATTTTTTCTGTGTATGCTCTACTCAAACTCAAATTTATTGTATTACCAGGTGTTGACTCTACTGTGCGTCTAGTCTTTCTCTTGTTCACCCAGCATTTTTTAAATTCAGTCTCTGCAAAGGAAGTTTTATAGAAAAAGGGCATTGGACTTTCTTTTTCTACTTTGAGGAGTTTTATATCATGCCACTTAACTTGGTTGTTACTTTCATCGGTATTAAAATTTGTACCCCAAGCTTCTTGCAACACTTTTAAGTCATAAAAGCGGTCATGTGTCATTTCATGCACTTTGTATGCTGGTCCAGATTTTTTGGCAGACCTGATCAATGTTGTATATTGTTGTGGTGTATAAATAGGGCCTGATTTTATGTGCCTTTTTACCTGCTTCTCAATGACACTATGGACATTATCCCCTTCGTTTTGCGAATGGCCTCTAATTAAAAACTTATGAGTGATAGACTTTTGTTGCCCGCAACAGTTGTCTGAGTAAAATATTAGATCTATGTCTCCAGTGGGATGATTATTGAGCAGCATTTCGATGAAAGCTAAAACACAGCTTCCGATTTCTACTGAACCACGCTTTCCTTCAGTTTCATCCCAGAAAAAACAGTCCACATTTTTTGCATACAAATCACTTATGGTAAAATTAAAACAATTTATTCTGGACTTGTAAAAGAAAAGAGAGACTTGCCCTTTAGGAATAGGCATTACTGCCTGGAGATCATAAACGACTACTATAGCATCTGATTCTTTCTTGTCCCTTTCTTTCTCACTTCGCGCTAGGTCTTTCTCAAATAGATGCTGTTCGTAGGCTTGCTGCAATGTCAATTTTTTTTCATCATCCGCATTTTTGTAGCTCTCACACAAATCGCACAAGTCTTTTTTTGGGCTAAAAAAGCCAATGTTGAATTGATAGTTGAATATGCGTTGAAATGTTGATTCGGAAGCAAATGGCAAGTCATTAGCTTGGCGTAAGCTTTTATAGTCCCGGTAAATATCTGCTAATGACCTTTCGCTTTGAATGTATTCCCGAGTAGTCTGAGCTCGAAGATAGTGCGATTCAACCCGTGGAATTGAGTTGATAAATTGAACAACGCTTTCTTTAACTACAGGATCTATCGTAGGATGATTTTTATGTTTTCCTCTGTACTCTCCCTCTATAAACCCAGCTTCCGTCTTTTTGGTTAACGCTGTTTTAATTACTTGATCACCTAAATCAAGCGTGGCCTTAAAAAAGGTCTTGCAAACACGAATGCGCGAGTTATTTTCTTCAAAATAGAAGGCCGTATTTAGAGCCCAGAAGTTTTCCGTACTTGAGTATCGGTATTTGGGCTTTATTTCATGGGTATGTCGTACAATGTACTCCCTCTGTCGCTGAAGATCACCGAGTTTCCAAAATGCTTCAAACCATTTTTGACGAGTTGTTAAGGTGATCTTGGTACTACATTTCAAACGACACTTTTCTCCGCAAGGTGGTCGAATTTTGCGAGCAGGAATTTCTTTTTTTAGTTTACCCCTCGACTTGTAAGATTTGCCTGAATTTTTGAGGGTTTTGTTTATATTGACCTTCCATGTCTCCAGTTGCCTTAGTTTCTTTTTACATTGTTTTGGCCCTTCTTGCGCTAGAGTCTCATCACTTGGATTAATATTTTGACCCAGATTGTGATCCTCGTAGTTATTATCAGCATTGTTATTTTCGTTGCGTTGAATCTCGCAATTAGGGCCAGTATCGTCATGTTCATTCGTTGAGTTACTACTGCTGCTGCTAGAGCTACTGCTCGAGCTACTACTCGAGCCTGATGAACTCGAACTGCTAGACGAAGACGAAATGGAGCGAGTTCGTGGCATTTGTGAAATAGGCGAGTTACGCAAGGGAGAGAAAATTATTTTTCTTTTGGGAATAGGGTCTTGATATTGCGGATCTGCATCGGAATCGTCGAAATCGCTTTCATCGCCGCTATGAACTGGCGAGGTAGCATACTGACGTTTAGGAGCTCGTCGTCGTTCCTCAGCGTTTGTAGGCTCATTAAGACTCAAAGAAGATTCTAAAATGCTCGGTGATGGAGCTAACCTTCCTTCAGCTGGCAACTCAGGCTCGTTAATACTATTGAGCGTTACTATACCAGGAGATGTAATAAGTCTTGAATCATCTGTTGCTGCTGGTTGCTCAGGATCCTCTTTTTCTTCGTTAATCATTTGTACCATGAGTTTTCCTCGCCCTGTCATCATCCTAAAAATAAATAATATTCAAATTCAATAATGAATCAAGTAAAGTCAACCAACTCAAAAAACCCTCAAAAGCACGTACTGTGTTTAGTTACTGTATAACAAATAAAATAAAAAAATTGAACCTTTCATAAACAACCTATTTTCTCTTTAAAAATTACAAATTTCATTGAACAGGCAAAAATAAACAAAGTTAAAGTTAGATTCAACAAAACTACGGTAAATCGAAATTTACTTTTACTTTCATGTAAACCTGAGGAACTCGAAATATTTAAAAAAATATTGCAACATAAAATCATCAAAACCCCCGTAAATCAAAATTAAATATTACTTTTTACAATGAAATTTCAGCAAAACTCAATCAACTCAAAATAAATAAGAAACTTACTCAATAAATTTCGTGTAAACTCCAGCAACTCAAAATCTGCCACTATTCAAACGTGTGTCACTTACGCCAATCCGAAGACAACTAAAAATGGCGGACTAGTACTCGCGCCTGTCGGGGCAAGGTCATTTAAGGTGAAATGGGTCCCAAAGAAGATGTTTTGACGCATTTCGGCTGCACGCAAAATCAATTTTTGTCATCAAAAACTACAAATTTGCGTAATTTTTTTTCATGATTATTAAAATTGAAGATTTTTTTTAGTGAATTATGAAAGCCAATACACGATTGATATAATTTGACTCGATACAAAAAAATCGCAAAGTTTCCTCAAAATTAGCATTTTTATGAGAAAAAAACGGTTTTATTCGATTGTTATTAAAGCAATTTCAATAATATTTCGTCTACACGTTGACCATTAAAGACATAAGGGGATTATGGGTTTATTTTAATGTAACAGAGCAAATAGTATTTTAGAAAGCAATATTTATAAAAAGCGTGCAATGATATTGCACATCCCTCCGCTCCCGCATCCTGTCAGTCGGCCGCAGCGCGTCTTAGAGAGCACCCGTGTACAACTTTATTGCGCCCGTTGTCGCCTACTACTCAAGCGAACATTGAAGTGTAAACACTGATACTTAGTCACAAAAAAGGTGAATAAACGCAATAAAATAAAAATATATTCAAGACTGCAGCTCAAGAAGCTGAAATTGATGAATTTGAATAGGTATGTACATGTTTATTATCCCAAAAAAATACCAATTTTGACATTTGACACTGACATAGTAACTCGTATTTATTGTATAAGCACACAACTTTCGTTTTGTAATAGAGATAGATATTATGTTCTAAAAATGTTCCATGTACCCCAATAGCTTTATACATATGGTTTATTATGTTTTTACAGAAGTCGTATCAGCACTGAGTCTGACATTGCGGAGCTGCCAGCTAACTCACAAGAAATTAGTAAAACCGTCACAGATTTGTGATAAAATTGTGCAATTGTGGTGGACAATTGCACAATTTTATCACAAATCTGAAGACACTGGTAAATGACCGGGAGGGTATACAAAAACGAACCACACAGCAACATGAAAGCACTGAATGGTTGCAAATCAGAAGATTGATGATAACGGCCTCCAACTTTGGAGTAATAATAAAGAGAAAAAAAAGTTTTGCTGCTCTGGTGAATAACATTTTGTACAAATCGAATATTTCATCCGTCGCATCTATAGCACATGGACTCAAAAATGAAAAATTTGCGCTTCAACAACTGAGCAGCCAAGAAAATTTACAGATTAAGGACTGTGGACTTTTTGTGGACAAAGAATTTCTTTACATTGGTGCCACGCCGGACGGAGTCGTTGGAGAAAATACCATCGTTGAGGTCAAATGCCCAGTAGCTGCTTTTAAAAACGGAATAGAAAATGCTATCAAACAAAACAAGGTCCAAATTCTAAAAGTATAAGAAAAAGAATACCGAAGTTACAATAAATAAAAATAGTAACTGGTACTATCAGGCTCAAGGGCAGCTACGAGTGACGGGTAAGCAGCGGTGCATTTTCGGGATATGGGGAGGAGAAGAGGAAAAAATGGAAATTGTATACATCCAAAAAGATTACGACTTTTGGAAAAATAAAATGGAGCCAAAACTTGTCAACTTTTATCACACACACATTCTTCCAGAGTTGGTAGATTCCCACCGAAACCGGGGTATGCCTTTGAGAGGCTCTGACAAAGAATTTGGAGCCGATAGTGGATCCGTAATAGAACCCCGCTAACGTTATGAATGATTTTATTTTATTAAAAATAAAAGTTGTTATAATTAGTTGTTTTTCATTTCTACATGGCAATTTTTTTATCAAAACCCAAATTTTCATCTAGGTTGTTCTACCAAACTCGACCAAAATGTATGAATCAGCAGATTTTTTTAATATTCATGATATAAAAAAAATCTGCTGATTCATACATTTTGTTCGAGTATGTATCGAATTTTGTAAAAAACAGCAGAATTTTTTTCCGTGATTTCAGAGTTGGTCCCATAGTAAAAGTTGTTCATATTCATGTGTAGATCACCCTATGAAAATTTGGGTAGTGATAAAAAATTTCCTGTGTAAAGAACCAATTTTTGGAAAAACCGGTTTAGATTCATCTCTAGTACTGGTACCCATTCAAACAACGAACCAATTGGGATTGTTATAGGAACTCATAAGTAGGCCAGTATTCGTAAGTAGATAGATATAATAATAAAAACACTAGTGTATGCGCGTAATTAAAATATGATTTTATATTTATTTATTGCACCATATTATGTAGTCATTACATACTTCACGTAAATCTGCAACTTGCTGAGTCAGTCCGATCACCGTATGTGCGAGCCTCTGCAGAAGTATTTTGGTTCACGAGAGAGGGTCACGCTTACAGCGGTCGGACTATAGCTTGCCGGTCGAGTGCGGCAGAGAGCGGGGCCCCGCGTGCCTCTTACCCGCCCGCGTCTGCTTCACCCCCTCGAAACGTACGTGACCACGATACCATTTCGCCTTAAGTAAAGCAGCGTTTAGCGCCATCTTTTAACAATGGTTGAAGGTATCGTTACGCGAGTTATATTGATGCATAGGTCTTCGAGTCAGGAATTCGATAAGGCCACTAACTCAAAACTCGTAATTTTTGAGTTAGTGGGGTTTTTATCTAGGGGTGCGATATATATATATATATATATAGTAAAAACATACATTTAACATACCTATATGATTTTAGAATACTTAGGTATTAGGAAAAAAAAACACATGTTTACTTTTTACAAATGACACGCGGGAGAAGTGAGAAGTCAAACCTTATGACAATGACAGAAGTTGTTTTACGTCAAGTGTTGCCAGCGCTATAATAACATTATTACGAATAAACTATTCTAGACGGTATCGATAATCGAATTAAATTATTTTTAGTTATTATATAACTAGAAAATGTATACTAAAAAATATAAATAAACGTTATTTATTATTATAAGAATTACGAGGTACGACGTAAGTACTTAATTACTTACTTACGTAGCTTCATATTGATATTATTGTAATCAGTTTGCAAGTGTCCGGATCGATATTACTTTATTTTGGTATTGGCAACATTTCTAATTGAAGTTATAGCCATGAAATGTGTTGATAAATTGAATAACTATTTAAAATTACTTTTCAACGGTGTACTTCTACAGATTTTATTTATATTGTATAATTCTTACTGTTTTATAGTATGAATTATCATTATTATAGAAAGTCTGTCGGACACCACGATGATTCGAGCCGATATTTGGCATTGTCTTTTATTTATAACTACATAAAATATCATTTCTTCCTAAAACGTAGGATAATATATTGTAGCCTAACGTCTGACTAGGCTAGTTCTCATATATGAATTATTATGTTCGATGGCTAGTTTCTACCAGCAAGCCTTTTCGGAATAATAAAATAAGAACTGACAAGTAACAGGTTCAGAACTTGAAGGCTATAATATAATTCGTATATGAAAACTAGCCAAGTCAGACCTTAGGCTACAATATATTATCCTAAGTTATTGGAAGAAATGATATTTTAAGAAGTTATAAATACATTTCAGGACTAACCCTTGAATTTGGCACCCATTTAGATCTCACTTCTTTTTTCGTTGAAGTCAACAACCAAGGCAAATATCATAATATTGAACTTGGCTCTCATTTCACATTTATGTTGAATACATACATTATTTAATATCTGAAACTTGGTCTTGACTCGTTCTAGTTCGTAAATTAAAACCCTTAAAATCCACATAAAGACCAGCTGTCATAAGCTTTGATTGCTGATTCTTACATTTCTTTACATACATACAGTTATTTCAGGCACTAAGTACATAAGTGTTCCCTAATAGAATCAATTACAGGCACTAAGTACATAAGTGTTCCTAATAGAATCAATTAAGTGAAAAATTATAATAAAATGATAAAAATTTACGAGTTTCTGATTATTTCCTTTGTAAACCTAATTACCTATCTGCATGCCAAATTTGAACTTTCTAGGTCATCTGAAACTGGGTTAGAGTTTTGATCTATAGGTCAGTCAGTGATAAAAATGATGATTTTTGGACGTGAATATCTAAATAACCGTTTGAGATGTTATTATGAAATTTAGAGCACATACGTCTCTTGCAAGTTTCAATATATTAGCCAAATTTGACACGTTTATGTGAAATAGTTTTTGAGTTATGGGGGGTACAAAAGAGGCCTTCCAACTCTACGTCTTCCGGTACGCGGCCGCCACTCCAGAACCTTTCGGCCCCATCGGCCATCTGTTCTGCGAGCAATGTGCCCTGCCCACTGCCTCTTCAGTTTAGTAATTCTTCGGGCTATGTCGGTTACCTTAGTTCTCCTACGGATCTCTTCATTTCTGATTCGATTGCGTAGGGAAACTCCAAGCAGGGTGACTTTCAGCCTTGTAATAAGGCCCATTGTGAGCGACCACGTTTCATTTCTATAGGTCATCACTGGAAACACACACTGGTCAAAGACTTTTGTCTTGAGACACTGCGGTATGTGGGACGAGAAGATATTGCGTTGCTTCCCGAACGCTGCCCAGCCGAGTCGAATTCGACGATTGACCTCTTTCTCAAAGTTGGACCTACCTAACTGGACAGTCTGTCCTAGGTACACATATACATCCACAACTTCGAGTGTAGCGCCTCCGATCCTCACTGGCGTGGGTATCTCATGAGCATTGGACATGACCATTGTCTTGTCCATGTTCATATTGAGACCCAATCATTCAGAAGCTCTCAGTACCTAGAGTCATCAAGCATTGTACTGAGGCCCTCCATAGTCTCAGCCATGACAACTATATCATCGGCAAACAGTAAACAGTATGCATATAATACTCACTTTGTGATGTGTCGAAGATTTCAAATATATTATGTGTACCTGCACTAAACACAGACTACGAATAAACGAATCACATATTCGGTACACAATCTGAAAAATAAAAGAACAATAAACCATTAGGTGACTTGCTTGAACTTGAATTCTGTGTAATAATGTAAGCACGGACTTAATTACCAAAATTTGGAAACTTTTTGAATATAGCTTGTGAGCTTCTAAAATATTCTGATACACCTTAAAAACTTTGGAACAATATTCTTCATTCAGTTCTTCTTGATTCATTATAAGTATGTCCTTAACCCATTCTTCCAGAAAATTTGTCAACAGAGTTGTAAGGCGGATTCCATAAATGAAATTAAGATCATATTGTATCACTAGTAAATCACTAGTAGCTTCAATAAAATACAATGATCCCTTTTTCACATAAAACAAAGCAGTTGGTAAAATAGAAATACCTAGTCCAGTACAAAGTGCGATCCAGTTCCAAATTATATAACTTGATAACCTTTTGCTAATATCAATGCACCTATAAATGTCTTGGAGCTTTAGTATTATGGAAATGTTGCTACGGCTATGAATAATGTTGCAAATGATCAGCAAAATGTAGCTGAGGTAATACATAGTGATGGAAAACCAAAAAACTATAAGCGCGATAGCTGTTTCATGAAATTTTATAAAATTACTGTGTTTATCGTCAAACATTTGAGAGGTGTAGAAAACATTGCCAAATACAATAGAAAGGAAAAGCAGTATAGGGTACTTTTTCTCACACGGAGTGATATAACTATTTCTGATTTTGTATTTTGAAGTGAAGAATATAGAGAGCAATATGTTAAATGGCTGAACTATTCTTTGGAGGTCTTTGTCCAATTTATTACTGAGTAACATTATAACTGAACGATTTCGGTTCTCCCACATTATTATAACGCAACTGTTCGATGTTATATGAACAATGTTCTGTCATTTTATAATGGCTAGTCCAGAAGTTTTTCTATTAGTAGTAAAAGTGGGGTTTGATCGTATCTTACTTGACTTTAATATATCGTGCTTGCTGTCCAATAACATAAAAGATAACATAATGATCTAGACACGCGGTAGCGTGTCAAGCCAAGTTCAAGTAACAGAACTGGCGAGCAGCACCGTGTGTAATATTACACGAACCATTTGGAGCCACTTTTGACCCCCTCATATTAGTTATAAGTTGTTTTTTCACTAACAAGATGGATTTTATTGTTGTCCGCAATTGAATAAATAAATAAAATTAATTAATTATAACTCAAAAACTATTTCACACAATCGTGTCGAAGGTTAATGTATTGAGACTTGCAAGATACGTATGTGCTCTAAATTTCATAAACACATCTCAAACGGTTATTTAGATATTCACTTCCAAAATTCATCATTTTTATCACTGACTGACCTATAGATCAAAACTCTAACCCAGTTCCAGATGACCTAGAAAGTTCAAATTTGGCATGCAGATAGGTAATTAGGTGAATACAAAGAAATAAATCAGAAACTGGTAAATTTTTATCATTTTATTATAATTTTTCACTTAATTGATTCTATTAGGAACACTTATGTATTTAGTTCCTGTAATTGATTCTATTAGGGAACACTTATGTACTTAGTGCCTGTAATAACTGTATGTATGTAAAAAAAATTAAGAATCAGCAATCAGCAATCAAAGCTTATGACAGCTGGTCTTTATGTGAATTTTAAGGGTTTTAATTTACGAACTAGAACGAGTCAAGACCAAGTTTCAGATATTAAGTAATGTATATGTTCAGAAAGAAGAAAGAAAGAAAGAAAAATTGTTTATTCTGCACAAACAAAAGGAAATAATTCCCTATTTCCTTAGCATATGCTATTACGATCCACAAATCACAAGGCCTTAGCCTAGACAGTGCTCTTCTCGACATAGGCTCCTCTATATTTAGTAAAGGGCAGGCTTACGTTGGACTCTCCAGAGTTAAAACCTTAGATGGAGAACATCTTAACAATTTAGATGCAAGTCAAATCAAGGCACAAGAGAGCTCTATTGTAGAGTACAATCGTCTGCGCGCGTTATACCGCCCGACTTGGCCAATTTAAGTATAAACAGAAAACGCGTAAAAAAAATTCGGATACTGAATGGGCAATTCACTCGAACATTTCAAAGATACAAGAAAATATAGAAAATAACACAAAAAAGACAATTATACCCCGTAAACGTAGGAAAATACGGTAGTTTAATAAAAACCATTTGGTATTAATTTTGTCATAAATAAGTACCTAATAATAATTTAAGTACAAAAGTAGTGATATCCCATCAAAAACATAAATGTGAAATGAGAGCCAAGTTCAATATTATGATATTTGCCTTGGTTGTTGACTTCAACGACAAAAGAAGTGAGATCTAAGTGGGTGCCAAATTCATGGGTTAGTCCTGAAATTTATTTATAACTACATAAAATATCATTTCTTCCTATAACTTAGGATAATATATTGTAGCCTAAGGTCTGACTTGGCTAGTTTTCATATACGAATTATATTATAGCCTTCGAAAGTTCTGAACCTGTTACTTGTCGGTTCTTATTTTATTATTCTGAAAATTTGGCTTGCTGGTAGAAACTAGCCATCGAACATAATAATTCGTATATGAAAACTAGCCAAGTCAGACCTTAGGCTACAATATATTATCCTAAGTTATAGGAAGAAATGATATTTTATGTATTGTAGTTATAAATAAATTTCAGGACTAACCCTTGAATTTGGCACCCATTTAGATCTCAATTCTTTTGTCGTTGAAGTCAACAACCAAGGCAAATATCATAATATTGAACTTGGCTCTCATTTCACATTTGTGTTTTTGATGGGATTAATTTAACATTAAATTACTGGCACACTCAAA
Organism: Aporophyla lueneburgensis; assembly: GCA_932294355.1. Taxonomy (NCBI): domain Eukaryota; kingdom Metazoa; phylum Arthropoda; class Insecta; order Lepidoptera; family Noctuidae; genus Aporophyla; species Aporophyla lueneburgensis. The sequence continues at coordinate 24,737,293 of OW028749.1, forward strand.
AACTCATTACTCAAGGCAATATCTAGGCAAATTTAAAGACGATTTAACCGATCTATCATTTTCTGATGTATATAGTGAGCACAATACTAATGAAGCATATAATCATTTTATAGAAATTGTGTTTCTACTTTACAATAATGTTTTCCAATGAAATTAAAATTTTAAAATATTAAGCAAAAAAAATTTGATCAAAAGGTAAAAATAAATGGATCTCAAAGGGCATTAGACCGCGTAGTAAGAAAAAAGAAAACTTACTATGGAAATGTACATAATATTAAATCTTCATATTAGAATACAATCACTAGCAAGACGTATTCACAAAGATTTTAAATGTGACAAAAAAGGGACAGGCCTTTTTCGGTGAGAGGGAGTGGGCCATAATCTACTACGTGGGCCCAGTGCGGGTTGGTAGATGTCACAAGTCTTCAAAGTTTTTGTTCTAGGACATTTCGGTTTCCTCACTATGTTTCCCTTCACCGTTTTGAGAGCAGTGGCGATGAAATGATTTTCACAAAATACAGCGCCTGCCTGGTTTTGAACCCACAACTTACTCGTACAACTATACTTACATTTAAAAAAGGTCTAAATAATTAGTCTAGTTAAACGTATGTGTCTAATTTATAATTCTTTAGGCCTTTAAAAAAAACAGTTCATGCTAAACTTATGTGCCTAATATATACGTATAAATACTAAGCACATAAGTTTAGCTTGAACTGTTTTTTTTTTTAAATATTTTGTTTAGTCTTAAGTGCATGTTTGCAATATTTAATAACTTAAACTATGGTGTTCAGTTTCTTAGATGGCTTGAACGTCGTCATGTAAACTACAATCTATTTTGAATTAAGTTTTCTTTAAGTGAACTGTAATGTTCTTTGAGAAATAATTATATTTGCAAAAAACGGTCAATTGTTAATTCTAAATATAGATTGCGTAACACCATACTTACTAATGTCATAACTGTAAGGGATCATATTTTACTCGTATTATTCGATAATAAGCTGTTAAAGTACTATAATATCTGGTTGACCGAGCTTTGCTCGGTATTTTTTTGGTAAATTGTGTTTAAAATAATAAGTTTATGTTGTAAATGAATCTTAGCTAGATCGATTTATCGCCCCCGAAAACCCCTGTATACTAAATTTCATGAAAATCGTTGGAGCCGTTTCCGAGATTCAGATTATATAATATATATATATATATACATATATACAAGAATTGCTCGTTTAAAGGTATAAGATTTGCTGACTGAAGATTGTATATAAATAAAAAATAAATAACATAAAAGATAGTTCAGCGTTAGTTAAATATACCACTATGCAAGAATACAAAATAATCGTACGTACAAATATGCCCACGACTGGCTTAGGAAGATGCTGCGAATCATGACCAGTCAATGTTGATAAACATTTTGATAATGACAAGCAAACTTTAGTTATGGTATAAAGTCCAGTAAGGGATTCTGTTTGCGACATTGTGTTAGACTGTACCAGTGGTTATTACATAGTCGCACATCCCGGTAGAAATCGGCGTTTCTTGCGGTAACTCAAATAGTCCACGGGTGCGCGATGAGCGTTTCGCTGTGGCGGAGGTTCGGATCTGCCGAGACCGTAGTGTGTAGTCAGTGTACAACACACGGGTGATCTATTAGCTATATCGATATGGGTACAGAAGTTTTGAGCCATGCGCTGGGTGTGTGAGAGCAATGCGATTGCTGATCGGCTGGAGAGCTGTGGAGGTAGAGGTTTTACTCGAAGGTTTGATAGTTTTTGCTATAGCAAATACAAACGACTATACATAGTACATGGCCCAGGGTTGTGATTATTGTACTTTCAATTATCCCCAATTTTGCTATGTTGATTAAGTCAAAGTGTAAGGTTTGGTTCAAATCAAACAGTAAATTGTATTTTAATATAACTTTATTTTCATGCGTGAATTTTTGCCTCTACCTTTCCGCGTAACTCCAGACATCCAGCGCATCATTTTCATCGCAGTGACTTGCAGTTCTTTCTTATGCCGATCATGAAAGGGCCACGTTTCACTGCCATATTAAAGGACAGGCCTAGTGATGGAATTATAGACCCATCCCTTCAGCTTAAGAATCTTGGGGTCACAGATAACACCCTGCAGTAATGTCATGCGTGCCTTAACGTCGGACTCAATGCTACCAGATGCATGGAGTACAGATCCCAGAGTATGGTTTCCGTCGTGTGCGCTCTACAATAGACGCAATCATGCGCGTGAGGGTCCTGGTGGAGGAAGCAGTAGCCCGGGGTGAGGTCGTCTTGGCGATGTCCTTGGACATCACCAATGCCTTCAACACCTTGCCCTGGAGTTGAATTAGGGAGGCACTCCGATATCATAGGGTGCCAAACTACCTCCGCCGTACAGTTGGGGCTAATCTGATGAACAGATCTGTCATCTACCAGGGTCGAGAAGGATGGAATCGGCCAGACATGTTGTGCGGTGTTCCACAAGGATCGGTTTTGGGGTCACCCCTGTGGAACATCGGATATGACGGGGTGCTGCGCGGTGCGTTCTCTTGTGGCGTCAGCGTTATCTGTTACGCCGACGACACGCTTGTAATGGCACGAAGGAAGACTTTCCGGCAGGCATCTGTCTTAGCGACAGTTGGGGTCGCGAAAGTCGTAGACAGAGAGCGGTGGTAGCCGAGTGGTAACAGCCGCGACTTACGAGTAGTAGGTCGTGGGTTCGAACCCAACCAGGCGCTTTACTTTGTGTTAATTATTTCATCACCACTGCTCTCAAAACGGTAAAGGAAAAGGAAACCGGCGTGTCTTAGAACCAATAATTCGAAGACATGTGACATCTACTAATCCGCACTGACCGCGCGTGGTGGATTATGGCCCGCTCCCTCTCACCAAGAGGAAGCCTGTGTCCCAGCAGTGGGAACATTATAGGCTGCTGATGAAGTCGTAGACAGAATCCGGCTGTTGGGTCTCCAGGAGTCATTGCAAAAATTGGAAGCTATTTGATTCCACGGGCCCCGGAAAGCACTGCCTTCGGGATCCAACATCATGGTAGGAGGTGTCCACATCGGTATCGAATCGACGATGAAGTACCTAGGACTTGTTCTCGATAGCCGGTGGAACTTTAGGCTGCATTTTCAGCGGTTGGGTCCTCAGCTGATAGGCACCGCGAATGCACTCTCACGATTACTGCCTAATCTTGGGGGGGCAAATACCTACTGCCGGAAGCTCTATATGGGGATCGTACGGTCCATGGTGCTCTATGGAGCGCCTATATGGGCGGACAACCTGACGGCCCGCAACATTGCAATATTTAAAAGACCACAGAGAGCAATGGCCGTCAGGGTAATAAGAAGATACCATACGGTCTCCTTCGAGGCAGCAATTCTCTTGGCCGGATCACCATCCTGGGATCTTGATGCTAAAGTCCTAGCGTCACTATATCGGTGGCGTAGGGACGCATTGGAGCAAGGCGAGCCCCTGATGCCTCGTCATTTAGAGGTGTACTGGGCTGAGCTCCGCCAGACCCTAGTGGTGGAGTGGGAACAGCGACTTGTGCAACCCAGCGCAGGGCATGCCACTGGATCAGCGGTAAAACCCATTACGAGGGAGTGGCTGGAGAGTTGGCATGACGCTCTTACGTTCCGGTTGACACAGGTACTGTTCGGAAATGGATGTTTCGGTAAGTACCTGTGCTGCATAGGCCGGGAACCGACACCCGGTTGCCACCATTGCAACTGCCCTGACGACACGGCGCAGCACACCCTTGAGGAATGACCTGCTTAGGCAGTGCAGCGCCGTGACCTCGTCATGGCCGTTGGTGCTGTGGATACAATCTCACTTCCAGACATGGTTCAGTACATGGTCGGGAGTGAGAGCACGTGGGACGCCGTCGTTTCCTTCTGCGAGGAGGTGGTGGTCGTGAAGGAAGCGGCGGAAAGCGAGAGGGAGGACACGATCTCCCATTCTGACAGACCCCTCCACTTACCCCGGGGTGGAGAACATCCACAAGTATTTCCACACGAAACAAAAAAAGTTACTGAAACTAGTCCGTGCAAGCACCTCGTCTTTGTCTATGCGGACGGATGTGACATCTGAATATAGTGCAGACCAAGTACTCGGTCTTCGCCTTATTGAGCTTTAGACCACCGTTCTCAAGCGTACCCTTCCACGCCTTCATACGTCTGACCAGTCCGCGTCTACTAGCACGATATCGTCAGCATACATGAGTAGCCACCGGGGTCACTCATAGGAGCCGCTCATGCGGGTTCCTGATGCTGTCTGATACAACGTATAATACTACGCTGACTAGGAACGTGCTAAAGACGTATCCTTAGTGTACTCCTCCAGTGATTGGAAAGGGTTTGGTGTCGATAATAGCGGTCCAAACCATGGAATCGGAATCACAGTTCATGTCTCAGACGATGTCAGTTTAGGTCTCTGGTACTCCTTTGGCCCGCTGTGCCCACCTGATCATAACAAGAGGAAAATAGTCGATATATACTTACCTAGCAATATATCCGATATAGCCTACTATCTTTTGTGTTGCAACAGTTGGATTGAAATTGCAATATATGTAATTGAGATACAGATCTGTTTTCTTCATCCTGCACTACCCACCGACGGCGCCCAAAATTAAGAGGATTAACGTTGAATTTCTGGCTCACTATAATAAAGATAGATTTATGCTGTCCTAGACTTTTATTTAAAACAATCAAACATACAAAATAATACCATCGTTTAACTCTAGCAGCTTAGGCAGCACAATAAGTTTGCTCCAAGAGGGCAGGATTTTCTAAATTACTTATCGTTAAATTGTGGCCCAATCACAAAAACTGTGTAAAGGATAAACTTGTGCTATTCGAATGTATAAGCAGTTCACCAACTTTTACGTTTATAATATGATAAGGACAGTATTAGTAGGAAAAAGTTAATTCACAGGACAGCAAACTGTAGCAGTACAATTATGTAACTAGTTAAGAGTCCTATCAGAGGTATCGGTAGAGTGGCGTCTATTGAGAACAAGCCGCATGCTGTCATCTTATTGAAGGTACAGTTAACTTGTACTACGCGCTTGCAAAGTTTTCTGACAGCGTCTATAAGGAAATAGTAAAGAATTGAGTGAATAAATTAAAAATATAGATTCTTGTATGTTGAAATCAGGAGGATTAATATTGTTGATATTGTATTTTTTGTTAAATATAATACATGAGATGTTAGAACTCGGAAGTTTTATTATTACCTGGACAGTTTGTATCCATCACACGTTGAATACACGCTGACTCAGCTTCTTCCACAGACATATAGAACTTCTCACATTGCCAACAAGTTATCATTACAAGTGACAAAAATTTTACGAGCCACTCGATTAAAAGAACGCCCAGAAAAGTAGAAATCTGAAAGCAGCAAGTAGCAAAATAATTTAAAGGGCCAACTGTGCTCTGAAATTATACCTTAACGTCGCCACGGAAACTTATTCATTCTAATTAATTAATATTCCATTGAATATCTGAAGCGCATACTCAAATTTGAGTACCGCAAGTAGTTTGAGTCAGCATAGTACCGCTATATGCAGTGAAGCTATTATAGTGAAGTAAAGGTACCAAAAACAAAGATGACAATTATTTTTAATGTATTTAGTAAGGAAACAAAGACTATGGAAGTACTAATGCAATATTTAGTACGATAAATGATATACTACTCAAAATAGAACGAAAACATAATTCAGTCTCGCTAATGAAGTGACTGAATGTAAGAAAAACAAATTCACCTCTACTTCGTACATAAATTAATGCTCCAGAAGTTTATTATCATCACTAGCTACTGCCTGCTTATCCGTTCGCGTGCAATTTCTTGTTACATCAACCCAGCCTGTTGTATCTTTATCGCCTGCCTATAATTTCGTTTTTGTAATGCGAGTTTTCTGTTTTTTCTCTTTTTGCTACCCTCAAATGGGTTACGTTAATAAGCCTACAGCTATCTTCAACAATTGGGCAATTAACCGCGAAAAGATTTCAGATTCCAACTGGTTGTTCCAGAGATGAGGGCATTAAAAAACAGTTTAATACTAGTGTAGATATAGATTACGAAAAAGACTAAAATTATCCAACAATAGTCGAATACTTATGTGTACCACCTGATGAAAACTTCATTCAGTAGTATGAATATAATACTCACTTCGTGATGTGACGAAGATTTCAAATAAATTATGTATACCTGCACTAAACACAGACAACGAATAAACGAATCACATATTCGGTATACAATCTGAAAAAAAAAAGAACAATTAATGATTAGGTGACTTGCTTGAACTTGAATTCTGTGTAATAATGTAAGCACGGACTTAATTACCAAAATTCGGAAACATTTTGAATATAGCTTGTAAGCTTCTAAAATATTTTGATACACCTTAAAAAACTTGTAACAATATTCTTCACTCAGTTCTTCCTGATTTATTACAAGTATGTACTTAGCCCATGTTTCCAGAAAATTTGTCAACAATGTTATAAGGCGGATTCCATAAATTAAATTTAAATCATTTTGTGTCACTAGTAAATCGCCAGTAGCTTGAATAAAAAGCAATGACCCATTTTGTACATAAAAAAATGCAGTTGGTAAAATAGAAATACCTAGTACGGTAAAAAGTGCGATCCAGTTCCAAATGATATAACTTGATAAACTTTTGCTAATATCAATGCACCTATAAATGTCTTGGAGCTTAAGTATTACGGAAATATTGCTACGGCTATGAATAATGTTGCAAATAATCAGCAAAATATAGCTGACGTAATACAAAGTGGTAAAAAGCCAAAAAATTGCAAGCGCAGTAGCTGTTTTATGAAATTTTATAAAGTTACTGTGTTTATCTTCAAACATAAGAAAGGTGTAGAATATATTGCAAAATACAATAGAAAGGAAAAGCAGTATAGGGTACTTTTTCTCACACGGAGTGATATAACTATTTCTGATTTTGTATTTTGAAGTGAAAAATATAGAGAACAATATGTTAAATGGCTGAACTATTCTTTGGAGGTCTTTGTCCAATTTATTACTGAGTAACATTATAACTGTACGATTTCGATTCTCCCACATTATTATATGGCAACTGTTCGATGGTATATGAACAATGTTCCGTAATTTAAAAAATGACCAGTCCGGAAGTTTTTCTATTAGAAGTACAAGTGGTTCTTGATCGTATCGTACTTGATTATAATTAATAGTACTAGCTGTCAAATAACATAAAGGATAACATAATGATTAATATACCATTATATTACTGACGCACTAATAAACTTCCTTAGATTTAAGGCAAAATCTAAATTAATTTAAAAAATAAATGACCGGTCTTTCATATTCAAATGCTTATAGTGAGCACAATCCTAATGAAGTAAATAATACACAAAGTAAAGCGCCTGCTTGGGTTTAAACTCACGACCTTCAACTTATAAGTTGGGGCCGATAACATAGGATACCACTGCTCGGCTTCTTTTTTTTTTGGGATGGGAAATCATCAAATGACTTCTCCCGCTCTTAGGCGGAGTGAGTGGGCGTGTCTGACTTTTACTGACTGAAAACCACCCGTGTTCCTTCAGTTACCCATGTGCCAGAATCACGGTAACTCTTTCGAACAATCCCGCGACCCTGGCAGGCATCGGTCCTAGCAGACCCCTTCAATGCTGCTGTCATCTCTTTGAGGCGCACGTGGAACACTACGCGCCGTCGACCCAAGCGTGGTCCTTACCGGGCGGTGAGCTACCCATTGCTCGCCGCCCGCAAGCTCGCGCCTACGGTGGCCGGGAGTCTGCGATCGACTCCCGACGTCCGGGGCGTCCCCTCCTGCGCCAGCTAGTGACGTGAGGGCTTAGAGACTGCCATTCTCTCACGCACCCCGCCTCTTCTTTCGCGACGGCTTCCCATGCCCTCTCGCTTCGTACCATGGCTCGCACCAGGGCCGGACGCAAGAGGTCGCCGCCGCCGATCGCTTCCACGAGGATACGGCGGTGCTCCGCCCAGTCAGGGCACACCTCCACCGTATGCTCCACCATGTCCTCTAGACGATCCTCACAATGGAAACACCCGGGCGTTTCCTCCCGCTTTATCCTGAACAGGAACCCACCGAAGCACCCGTGCCCGGTGAGAACCTGCGTCAGGTGGAAGGTGAGGACGCCGAGGCGCCTCTCTATCCACTCCTCAAAGAGGGGACTTACCGCCGCAACTGTGGCGTGCCCAGCGCTGGGTTGCGACAATCGTACCCGCCATGTCGCCATGCGATTGCACTGGAGCTCTGTCCGCCGTGCCACGACTTGTCGCGGCAGTGGAATTTCACCCCGGCGTTTCACCTCCCCACGACACTCCCACATGTGCGCGAGAACCTTTGCCTCCAGATCCCATGGCGGCACTCCGGCAAGGAGGCTCGCTGCCTCGCACGAGACCGTGCGGTATCCCCGGAAAAGCCAGATGGCCATGACCCTCTGGGAATCCTAATGAAGTATATACACAAAGTAAAGCACCTGCCTGGGTTTAAACTCACGTCCTTCAACTCGTAAGTTGGGGCCGATAACATAGGATGCCACTGCTTTGTTTTATTGATCAAGTTAAAAAATATTCCGTTACAATTATTGGCTTAAACAGAATCTCGCATGCAATATTTATGTCACCGATAATACCATATGACATGACTAGAATAATCAGAAGTCTTAAAAAGATAATACGACTCCTGTATGTGCTAAATGAACCGATATGACTAAGGCTTTCGACTACGTAAACCATGACATCGTTGTTTAAAACTGTATTAGTTACGGTATAAGGGGAAATTACATTTCTTTGCTTGGGTAATCATCACATGATGTCTCCCGGTCTGGGTGGAGTGGAAGAGCGTGTCAGGTTTTTACTGACTAAAACCTAGCCGTGTTCTTTAAGTTGCTTGTGCCATGGCCACGGTTATTCTTTCGAACAAATCCGCAACCCTGTCAGGCATCGGTCTTTGCAGGCTCCTTCAATTTGTGCTGACATCTCTTTGAGGCACGCATGGAAAACAACGTGCTGTCAACCTGCCTGCCTGGTTTTTACCGGGCGAGCTACCCATTGCTCACCACCAGCAAGTCCACGCCTACGGTGACCGGGAGTCCACAATGGACTCCCGACGCCCGGGGAGCGGAATTCCTAGGCATCCTGATTGACAACAATTTGATTGAGGCGCACAACCGCATGCCGATGACTTATGTTAGTAGTTACTTAAAACAGCGTACGTACTGGATTACGTGTCACACAAAGTTAGCAATGAAACACTTCTACGAGCTTACCATAGCATGAAAATAAAAATGCTAAAGTATTCTCGTACACCGATGATACATCTATTGTGTTTTCGGGTTCTTCTTGGCACGAGGTTAAACTGAGTGCGGAAGCAGGAATGGCTCGTGTGGCTGAATGGTTAAATATCAAATTACTTTCACTGAACACAAACAAAACTAAATACATTTGCTTCAGTATCAGTAACCGAACTCATCCTATGAAGGATCTAGATTTAAAAGTGCATACATGTGGAGGCGTGCCTACTATAAGATGTGACTGCTCATGCATTGAGAAGGTCACTGAGATAAAATATCTGGGAATTGTGGTAGATCAGGCACTGTCCTGGTACCCACAACTTGAGCAAACGTCTGAAAGAATATAAAAAATCTGCTGGATCTTTAAAAGCCCTAGACACATTGTTCCAACTTAAATGATGAGTCATAAGAACCGTCCCAGAAATCTCCTTAATGAAATATATGTAGCATTGGCCCAGTCTGTACTATTGTACTGTATTCCGATATGGGGCGGTGCAGCTAAAACAATTTTTTTAGCTCTAGAACGAGCCCAACGTGCATTAATAAAAATAATCTATTTTAAAAATAAAGGATTTTCCACTATAGGCTTATACCACATAAGTGATTTACTCTCGGTCATAAAATTGTATGTAACCCAAATAGCTCTAAAAACACACAAAGCATTTAATAACATGAATAAAACTAAAAGAAGAAAAGATCTACTTGCCCAAATTCCACAAATGAAAACACAATTTGTAGACAGACAATTTAGTAAACGCTCAGCTCAACTCTACAAAATTAAGAAACATGTATATGTGTACAACAAAAATTGCGGGACTGTTAAAAAAATATAATAGACTGGTTAAAGCCACTTACCTATGAGGAAACCGAAGCACAGTTGGAACAAGTAGCCTAAAAACATCCCGCACATGTCACACAATCTGCTATACCTAACACATCACATCCCACACACATCATCACACTACACACCATACCACACCACCTCAGACACTCATACCTCATCACACAATACATCACACCACCAACACACCACATCAAATTACGCATCACTCTACACACCATACCAAACACTACACACATCAACCAGAAACGACTGTTATTTTTATTTCTTGTTTGTTTAACAAATTTTCAACCAACGAAAAAAACAGGGGGAGGTTATCAATTCCACGCGTATATTTTTTTATGTATGATCACGCATAACTTTTTACATAGTAGTCCGATTGTGATAATTCTTTTTATATTGGAAAGGGTACTCTCCAAGGCGGTCCCATATAACATCGAACCCTAAGGGTCGGAAAACAGGGGATGATTGATTGTTCACTTACTGAATGTAATGTATAACCACGCATAACTTTATACAGAGTAGTCCAATTTTAATAAAAAAAAATTATAGGGTAGGGTATACCTTGCAAAGTATTATTAGTAAATTAAAGCCACAAAAAATTATAAAATAAAAAATCAATGAACAAAGATTAGTCAAAGCGCCGATTCATAATTTTATGGTTTATTATTTTTTGCTTTTCAGTTTTTTCGGCGGTTTAATTTTTTGTTAAAAAGTTTTTATTTTATAATTTTTTAAACAAATAGACAGTGCACTTACTCACAATGTATGTTCAGCTCTTATTCATAGCACACTGTTTATTGTATTTTATTATATTTGGTTTACTCACAGTTAGTACGGCAATGATATGAAAGAGCGGAGTCTTCTAATACGAGCATTGTTTGCTTAAAATGAGGCTCCAATCACGTTTAAAAGTAATGTAAATGCTAATTGAGACCAATAAATTATTTTGTATATGTATTTATCATGGGTTGGTTGCGTCAGTGTTAAGATTTGGAATCATATTTTGGGGTAACTGTAGTGAAGGGACGAAAGGTCCGGTAACGGTGTATTAGATCTATGTATGTCAAACCTTTAAAGCACAGACAGCTGTAAATATGTGTTTCGGTCTCTGAGGATACTGAATTTTTGTTGTTGGTACATATTGGAGGTGGCGATTTTTGTTAAAATCAATCAAAACTTATTTCCGATACGTACACGTAACCGTAACGTGAACGTGAACCCTGGATATCCCGATCTTTTACTTGGGCAACTTTTGCTAAATGACTTTGCACGAGACTGCAAAGAAAAATACACATTATACCATTACATTTTGAACTTAGTCACGTCAACATTGACTTTGTAGTTACAAAACAAGTATGTGTTATCAGATTCTGAATTTAAGCTTAGCGTGAAAAGAAACAAAGGGCGTCGGCGCTGACTGGGACCAGTACCGGCCCTTTCAAAACCTAGGAGAGGACCACGGCGAAGTCTAACTTCGCTGGCGGCCCAACCCACCCCAAACTAACACCGGTGCCAGATATTACTGGCACTGTGAAACACCCTCCCACATCTGCGGCTCCTCAAGCCTCCTCCCATAAAGAGGACGCCACCAACCAGGTGGTGACAGACAGCTACGAGGACGCGATCTCTCGCGTCTGGAAGGTTGTACAGAAGCGGGGCAAGGGCAAGGGTAAAAGAACTCAACAAGCCCGTTGCCCTTGTACAAACCCCTCATGCGCTCCAGCTGTCACAGCACAGCGTATGACGTGTAAGAAGCGCCGCCAGGCTCGCTGGAGGCAAGGTAAAGGGCCCCAAAACAACCAGGCCACTGCCGCTAGTTCGGTCAAACCGAGTAGCGGGCAGCTAAACGTTGCCGCTGGAAAACGGTCGCAGGCAGAGGCCGGCCTAAACCGCCCCTCGACCAGCCGACCCTCATCCAGTGAGCCGGTAAAAGCACAGCAACTCGGAGGGAAGGATCAGGCCGCGGTTAAGCGAGCTCTCAACGAGACCGACGTGGAGAGCATAAGCGGCCGCGTCTTGATCAATCCAAACGGGTTGCTCAAAGAAGCTACGCCCAAGCTGCCAATGCCACCCTCGACGTAGCGGTCACCTGTGACCGCACCGGGATCATCAGCAAGGACGTATCGGACCAGGTGCTCGCTGCTATCCAGAAGCAGATTTTACTCGAGGCCTGCTCCCCCAAACAAGACACCACGGCGCCGACTTTCAACGCAAAGCCGCTATTCACCGGTGGTGTCCTAAAACTGTGGTGCGAGAACGACCACACCTTAGCCTGGCTAAGGAAAACAGTCTCCGATATGACTCTCCCTACTAACTTAACGTTAGTAGTCAAGAGTCAGTCGGAGATCCTAAGACGGGCACGATGTGGCATCGTGATCCCCGACGAGCAGGGGGTCCTCGGAGAGCCGACCAATATTGGCCGTGCTCTCAGTTACCAGAACCCCTGGGTCGACATAAAGCGCTGGTTGCTGCTGCATGCCGACAAACAGGCCTCGGCATGGTTCGTGGTGGTCGGTGTCCCGGTAGACCAAATCCCGACCCTGATGGGTGCGGGGCGCCGTCTATCTTTGGGGGCAGGGAAGGTGTACCTGCAGTTCCAAGGTAGGAACGGCAGGTTCACCGACGTCCCCCAGGGATGGGACCCCGCCACCGGCACCATCTCCAAGACTCTGGTGCAGCAGCCAGAGACATCAGCGGGGAAGTCGACTCCCCCAGCAAACAACCCGGAGGCAGTCGTGGCCGAACCCGCTGCAGCGGAATCGGCTGCTCCAACTGCCACCACCCTGGACGCTAGCCCTCCTTCGGGCACGGAATCGGATGACATAACCCTGTTCCCGGCTTCGCGCCAGGGGGAGGATGGCTTCGACGAGGGTGGCCTGTTTGCCGGGCTCAACCTGGAGGATGACGATGAGGAACCGACCAGCAATGGCGTCCTCTTCGTCAAATTGTAAAATCCTCCAGGCAAACCTCCACCACAGTCAGACCGCAACGGCTCAGCTCCGGAAGTGGTTGGAGGTTCAACACACGGCCATCGCCCTGATCCAGGAGCCGTGGATTAGAGCGGGCCGCATACAAGGACTCTCCAATCTTGGAGGTAAGCTCTTGGTCACTACTGATCACGACCAACCCAGGTCGTGTATCTATGTCACAGGTAACCTTAAAACACAGCTTCTAACTGAATTCTGTTGCAGAGACATCTCTGCAGTGAAGCTGCTTATACAGCGTAACGGCGGCATGGAGATGGCAATCGTCTTCGCTTCGGTCTACATGCCTGAAGCGGAGGCGCCGCCCCCGCATGACCTCGCTCGCCTCGTGAGCCATTGCGAGAGATCCGGGCTTGAAATCATCATCGGTGCTGATGCCAATGCTCATCACCAGCTGTGGGGTATGGACACGCAAAACGAAAGGGGTAAGGCCTTGGTTGATTACTTATTCTCGACTAACCTATCCCTACTAAACACTGGCTCCGAACCGACCTTCGTAACCAGACGAAGCCGCACAATCATAGATCTCACTCTGGCAACAGAGGCTGCGGCGGAAATTACCACAGGTTGGCAGGTCTCCAGGGAGGCTTCCTGCTCCGACCACAGATGGATCCGCTTCGACATCCAGGCCTCTGTCCCGCCAGCAGCTCCGCGCCGCAAACCGCCGAACACAGATCGTGTTACCTACACACGCAGCGTAGAATCCAGACTTACGACATCAAGCGATCCGACGCCATTTGCGGACACTACACAGATTGAGGTACAAGTAGAATACCTCACTAAATCAATAATAGACAGCTACCAAACTGCCTGCCCAGAGAGACTCCTCGTAGTACACCGGGCAAACAGCCCTGGTGGGGTGCTGATCTGGAGCGAAAACGCGGGAAGGTAAGGAAAGCTCTGAATAGAGCCATGAATACATGTGCGGATGAGGACTGGGATGAGTACTACGCAGCCAAATCCTGCTATAAAAAATGCATCAGGTTCAGGAACACCTCGGGATGGCGAAAATACACTGGTAGCATTGAGTCCTGCCAGGAAGCAAACAGGGTAAGGAAAATACTGCCACAACAAACCACAACTGGGCCTACCACCCTTCGAAAACCAGACAACACACTCACATCCTCGCCAGACGAAACGCGACCCGTCCTTATTGAAACACACTTCCCTGGATGTATTTTCTCGCAAGTAATCGACTGGCAAGAAGCAACTCAAACACCATCAGACAATGATTGGTTTTATGCTAGCAAGGTCATCACGCTAGAAAAACTTCAATGGGCCATCCGGAGTTTCCATCCATTTAAGGCCGCTGGCCCGGATGGGGTGTTTCCCGCCCTACTACAGTGGGGTGGAACCCTCATCGTAACAAGACTGGTGCCTTTAATGAGAGCGTGCCTGGCCTTTAGATACGTTCCCAAAGGATGGAGGGAAGTGAAAGTAATATTCATCCCTAAACCAGGTAAGGGCGACTACATAAACGCCAAATCCCACAGACCAATCAGCCTGACTTCTTTCCTGCTAAAAACCCTGGAAAGGCTGTGCGACAGGGAGCTGAGGGACGGCGCTCTGAAAACCCTACCGCTGCACGGTAACCAACACGCTTACAGTTCAGGTAAATCCACCGAATCGGCACTTCATCTGGTAGTTAGCCAGATAGAGGAAGCGATTCACCAGAAAGGGACCTGCCTGGGTACCTTCATAGACATCGAAGGAGCCTTCGACAAAACAAATTTCTCCAGCATCAACAGCGCCCTCTCCAGACATGGAGTTGAACAGGTACTCATAGACTGGATAACAAACATGCTAAGCAAGCGCGTGGTTCGCCTAGAGGATGAGCAGCAACTGGCCATGATTGCCAGAGGCTGCCCCCAGGGAGGGGTACTGTCACCCCTTCTATGGAATTTGGTGATTAACGAGTTAATCGCCAGACTCAATGCCAATCACTACTACACAATAGGTAATGCGGACGACCTCGCCATCTTTGTCTCAGGGAAGGTGACGAGCACGATCTTTAACCTCACCCAACAAGCACTACGTATCGTAGAGAGATGGTGTAGAGAATATGACCTCTCAGTGAATCCCACTAAAACTGAGCTAGTCATGTTCACCCATAAGCGAGCTTTAGGCCCCTTCCGCCTACCGAAATTGTTCAATACAGAACTTCAGCTGGCCAACGAAGTCAAGTACCTCGGGGTCATTCTTGACAGTAAGTTAAACTGGAGTAGTCATTTAGACAGCAAACTAAACAGGGCCTGCATCACATTCTGGCAATGCAGGAAAATGATAGGTAAGAAGTGGGGCCTATCCCCTAAAATCATACTTTGGCTGTACACCGCAGTGATCCGACCCATGATCACCTACGGGGCCGTGGTCTGGTGGCCCCGCACCAAGCTTATTACAGCCTGCAACAAACTGCAACGCATGCAAAGACTCGCCTGCATGGCGGTCACGGGCTGCATGAGGACTACTCCGACTGCAGCCATGGACGCCATGCTGGGACTACCACCGCTCCACCTGTTCATACAGCAGGAAGCCACGATGGCGGCAGCGCGTCTGGACGCAACCAACCTCTTGAGAAAGAGAGACACACAACACACCGCGCTACTTAAGGAACTCAACAATGAGTTCCCCATCACCAAGGCTATAAATGACCGGGTACCCAAACAGTTCATTTTTGATAAAAAATACAGAATCCAGCTTCATGAAGATCGCCGGTGTGAGGGTCTGCGCCCCACTGAGCTGCGCATCTTCACGGACGGATCAAAAACAGACAGTGGCACAGGTGCTGGGTTCTTCTCGCAGGACTTCAACATACATATAGCCACACCATTAGGAGTCCACAATACAGTGTTCCAGGTGGAATGCATTGGGATCACTCTTGCCGCCTCAGCCATTATGGACAGGGCAGTTAAAGACCACTCGGTCCGCATACTTTCAGACAGTATGGCTGTTCTGCAAGCGCTGGACAGTCACTCGATTGACTCTGGGCTAATATAAGAGTGCCACCAGCGCCTCAACCAGGTGGATAGCCTCAATAATATAACTATTCAATAGATAAAAGGACACAGCGGTTCACTAGGTAACGATGCCGCCGGTGAACTGGCCAGAAGAGGGTCGAGCATGACACCGGTGGGACCAGAACCCATCGCGCCACTCCCCTTTGGGTTCCTACGCTCTCTGGTAAGAAAACGTACCAGGGATCTACACTGTAAGCTATGGGTGGACCAAAGTGAGTGCAGGCAGGCCAAGGAAGCACTTCCCACCATCGATGCCCGCCTCACTAAACAGGTCCTCCGGTTAGACAAACGACAGCTGCGTATGGTTACGGCAGCAATAACTGGCCATGGGTCGTTTAATAAACATCTATTTGTCATAGGAGTTACAGACAGTCCGCTGTGCAGGGCCTACATTGAGGACGACGAGACAGCAGCGCACGTGCTTCTAAACTGCTCGGCGATCGCCACATACAGGGCCAAGTACTTCGGTAACCCAGGTACCCTACGTGAGATAGTCAGCAACATCAAGGCGTTGCTGGCCTTTCTCGAGGAGCTGGGGTGGAACGAATAACCGATTTCCCACCCGTACGCAAAATACGCGCTCAGACGTGGAGTTGCGGACACCAGCCCGTTCTACCTATTACCTAAGCTTAGCGTGTAGTATATGTTAAATAATCGTATGTAAACATATATACGATAGGCTTAGGTAGATGTTGCTGGTCATAAACCAGTCGATGTTCATAAAATGTTTGAGAATGATGAGCAAACTGAAGTGGCGGTAGAAAGTCGAGTCAGGGATTCTATTCACCGTATTGTGCTAGACTGTACGAGTGGTTATTTCGAAGTCGTAGCCCGGTAGAAATCGGTGTCTCTTGAGGGAACTCATTTCGCTCTGGTGGAGGTCGAGACTTGCTGAGACTGTAGCATGTAGTCAGTGTACAGCAAACGGACAATCCACTAGCTAGACGGATATGGATACAAAAGTGTTGATCTATGGGTTGGATGTGTGAAAAGCTTTGCGATTGCTGGTCGACAGAAGAATTGCGGTGTTAGAGGTTTTACTCGAAGTTTTGATAGTTTTTAACCGACTTTAAAAAGGAGAAGGTTATCAATTTGGATGTTTATATTTTTTTTTATGTATGTTCGGCCATAACTCCGTCATATATTAACGGATCTGCAAAATTCTTTTTTTGTTCGAAAGGGATTTATTCCGAAATGGTCCCATATATGTTTCATATAGATCTGATGATGAGTTCCGGAGACAGACACCGGAACTCTTTAAAAAATGACAGCAAATCAACCGTGATTTCTGCTATCGCATAAATATGCATTGTTTGTTTGGAATTAGTGCGGGGTAGATACTATAACTAAAAATTTAAAAATAAAAACTTTTTTACAAAAAAAATAACAATCGACTTCCTTAAAAACACTACAAAGTGAAAAATAAATTTAATTTCGGAAGTCGGTGGCAAAAACGTCAAATAAAAATCCTTAGACACATTTTTTTTGTAAAAAAGTTTTTATTGCTATACTAGATTCGAACGACTGTGGTACTTGGCCCAAGATTGTGATTATTGTATTTTTTATTTATCCCCATCTTTGGTATGTTTGATTGAATTAAAGAGTATGACTTTGTACAAATCAAACAGTATAGTCTTTTAATCACTTTATTTTCAACGGCACGATTAATCTAGAATTTGGTCAGGAGTGACCGAGTGGAACAACATTTTCTTGTGGACACCCAGGATAAACAGAACACGAGGGCGTCTGAAAGTAGGATTGCCGTGTCGCAATCGAGTCATGTCAAGTACGCCAGTGCCATCTGGTGGTCCTCAATAAATTTGGTAGGATGCGCACCGTCGATCGAGTCTTTAATCACTTTTCTGTTGCCGGCCGGTGTGTGCGGACTTTAAAAATTCGTTCAGTAGCTTTTATGTGAATGAGTAACAAACAACCGTCCATTTTCACAAACTTTTGCGTTTATATTATAAGGAGGACAAAATTAGTAGGAATAAGTTATTTCACAGGAAAGCAAACTGTAAAAGTACAATGATGTAACTAGTTAAGAGTCCTGTCAGAGGCATCGGTAGAGTGGCGTCTATTGTGAACAATCCATATGCTGTCATCTTACTGAAGGTCCGGTTAACTTGTACTACGCGTTTGCAAATTCGCCTGACAGTTTCTACAAAGAAATAATAAAAAATTAGTTGAATAAAGTACTAAAATAAAAATATAGATTCTCGTTTCAATTCAATAGACTCTCTATTTTAAAATCAGGAGAATTAACATTGTTGAAAATGTATTTGATTGAATAATATTTTAATAAATGAGTTATTTAGTTACCAATGTTAATAAGTTACCAATTACCGCAGTGTCTCAAGACAAAAGTCTTTGACCAGTGTGTGTTGCCAGTGATGACATATGGTACTGAGACGTGGTCGCTCACAATGGGCCTCATAAGAAGGCTCAAAGTCACCCAAAGAGCAATGGAGAGGGCTGTGCTTGGAGTTTCCCTACGTGATCGAATCAGAAATGATGAGATCCGTAGGAAAACCACCGTTACCGACATAGCCCGAAGAATTGCCAAACTTAAGTGGCAGTGGGCAGGGCACATCGCTCGCAGAACAGATGGCCGATGGGGTCGGAAGGTTCTGGAGTGGCGACCGCGTACTGGAAGACGTAGCGCTGGAAGGCCTCCCACAAGATGGACCGATGACCTGGTGAAGGCCGCAGGAAGCGTTGGATGCGAGAGGCACAGAACAGGTTGAGGTGGCGGTGCTTGGGGGAGGCCTATGTCCAGCAGTGGACGTCTTTCGGCTGAAATGATGATGATGATGAAATGAGTTATTAGTAGTCGACACTTATGTTATTACCTGGACAGTTTGTATCCATCACACGTTGTATACACGCTGACTCAGCTTCTTGTACAGACAAATAGAACTTCTCACATTGCCAGCAAGTTATCATCACAAATGACAAAGTTTTTACAATCCATATGATTAAAAGGACGCGCAGAGATGTAGACATCTGAAAGCAGCATGTGTTCCGAAATCGTACCGTAACGTCGCCATGGTAATTTATTCATTTAAAGAAATTGAGATTTCATTTAATCAGTCACATACTCAACATTGAGTATCACAATCAGCATAGTAAAATACAAGAAGTATAGTTATCAAAAAATAATATTGGTAATTATATCCCTGTTTTGTCCCCGTCATCTCCAGGGAGGTAAAATAGAAAATGTGTAGTGTCATGCGTCAGCAAGCACTCGGACGAGTAAAATGAACAGTAGGCTAACCTCTATATTTTATAATAAAATTGGTGACGGAAATAAAGGCTATGGAAGAACAAATGTAATATTTATGGTCGGATAATTGATGCATGTAACTGGTTTAAAATTTTTAAAAAATCGTGTAATTGGTTTTTTCTTCAATTTTTAATAAAACTTTTAAATATTTATTATTTAAAAGTTTTATTAAAAATTGAAGAAAAAACCTAAGAAAAAAATTATAACGTTTGTTAGAATTTGTGAAAAGTTAAAAAGAAATGTTTCTTTTTCTTTTGTTTATCCATGACAAAATAGGTATTATGATTTTTAAAGAGATAATCATTTCTTAAATAATTATGTAACATGGCCTGCACCAGGGCTGGACGCAAGAGATCGCCGCCACCGGTCGCCTCCATGCGGACACGGCGGTGCTCCACCCAGACAAAGCCGACCTCCACCGTATGCGTCACCGTGTCCATCAGGCAATCCACACTCTATCGCCTGTCTGTACTACAAATTCGATATTTCTAAGCGTGTTTTCTATTTTCTCTTTTTACTTCTCGCATATTATGTGTTTTAACGTGGTGTTAAATAGCCTATCATCAGCAGCCTATAATGTTCCCATTGGTGGAACACACCCAAGTAGCACAGAACTGCATTATAAATTGTCACTTAAGGCCCACAGCGGTAATCTAAGCATTTATAAAGACTTATTAGTATTCACCTGTGCTACAACAGCTGTTTCGAAAAAAACGTGGCCAACTATAACGCTTTTTTCTGTACAGTAATTCTATTAAGCACCACAAACACGCCACAAAGTCACTGTTATTGAGCGCTTAGTAGTGCAGTACCCTATTAGCTGTAAGTTTTCTGAATAATAGCCCACACGTGTACTATACAACCGTTGCATTTTAAGAGAGAACATATCACCCACTATAACATAATCAGTTACTTTGTGAAGTTATTTAACAAAAATTTAATGCTTTATGCTGCATACAGATTCACTTTTCCCCTATTAGTCAGATGTTTACCATACACTCGAATAACAGCATGTATCCAAGTGTGTGTATGCGCTAATGGAATATTGGACGCGACGGGTTCCGTATGTTATATTTATTAATAAATAAATAAATAAAATGAAATTAATTCATTTCAGACATAACCCATATTACAAAAATTAAGATAAAAGTAACAATGAATTGAATGTCAATATTGACTGTTCTAATATTCCAGACGTCTATAGACTAAAATCGAAAGATGCATCTAATCCTGTTGTCGTGGACTTAACTTCCGTATTGTTAAAAGACAAAATTCTCAAGGCTGTCAAGAGGTTTAGTAAAACACGATCAAAGGGAGAAAAGTTAAACACTACCCATTTAAACAACTCATACCAATCAAAACCGCTTTACATAAGTGAAACATTAATTCACAAGACTCAGAGATTATATTTTCTGGCCAGGCAGTTTAAAAAAAGCCACGGGTTTGATTTTTGCTGGACAACAAACGGGTTTGTTTATATTAAAAAAACCGAAGACGCATCTCACATTCGCATAAATCATGAAACGGATCTGGATAAGTTAAGGAATTCAATATGACTATTCCAAGTTGTAACTCTCATTGTCAATTTGTTATTTATTTACATTATACTGCATGTTTTTTTCTCATTTCTAATTGCTAGTTATTTTAGTTTACTTTTTACCACACTGTACAGAAACTATACAATACTCGTTGAAAACAACACTTTTTTTTCTACACTTAAATACTACTATACTCAAACTATATACTATATATTACACATACATAATATACATTTTGATTTCCCATCAGACGATCATTTAACCGGTTCCGAACCTTTTACAACAACACTTATATGTGACACGCTTTCAACAACACGATTACATTATATACATACATACATCACAAACATAGTGCACACAAACCACTTTAAATTATCTAGTTGCCATATTGCGTTCCAAATACAAATCTGTAACCGTGACCACCATTTCTTACCATACTTTTTACTGACGTCAAATTCAATGACATAATTAGCTTAACCGAAAATATCGATAAACTGTCTGTATCGCAATCACAAGAAACAAACATTGAAAACTGTCATAAATTAATATCAGTGCACCCTAATAATTTACTTATCTTCACGCTAAATATACGTAGCATATGCTGTAATATGCTAGGACTTGAAGTTTTATTGACAAGAATGAAGCTAAACTGCGATATAATTATACTCACCGAATGCGGGCTCTCAAGTTCTTCAGTTATACCAATTCTTGCAGGTTATTCTCATGTCGGAACTAAATTTAATCTCAAACAAAATGATGGTGTAGTTATATACTACCATGAAAACCTTAAATTAACAATAGAGGAGCCTCACGTGCAAGAATGTAACAGCCTGGTCGCAAAAATAGACAATCGCATCGCTGTATTAGCCTTCTATCGGTCCCCATCTTATAAAAACATTGACCAATTTCTTACATCCTTAGACACATTACTACACACAGTGTCAGCCTATAAACAGATCTTTGTAATAGGTGACATTAATATAGATATTAATCTAAGCAAAATAAACCTAAAGGGGGAACGTTACCTGACTTTAGCGGCTTCTCATGGCCTCTTACCGGCTCATACTCTCATAACTCGCTATGAAAGCAATTCTTGTTTGGATCATGCTCTAATAAAAACAAACTATCCAGTTACTACTCTAGTTCCACAAACTACCCTAACGGATCACTACCCTGTTTTATTGTCTGTGACTGCTAGAAAACGCGTCAGTATGCAGTAACAACAATAACTAAAGTTGACTTTACAAACCTAGAGCAAGATCTTACAAATATTGACTTTGACCCAATTAATCACTTACCAAACCCAAACTTATCCTTAAATTTCTTTACAGACAGTCTTCAACACGCAATTATAAAAAATACTAAACACATTACTCTATCTAAACGTCACAAAATTATAAAACCATGGATGACACAGGGGTTGCTACGATGCACTAGAAATAGGGACAAGTTGCATTCGAAATCAAAACGTGCACCAGATAATCTCATTCTAAAAGTGACATACACGCGATATAGAAACTTCTACAATGCGCTGCTAAGAAAAGTTAAAATAGAGTATGACAAAAATCAACTTCAAAATGCACAACAAGATAATAAAAAATTATGGAAAGCAATAAAAGAGATCACAAATACATCATAAGTAACAAATCACCCGAAAGAACTACTAACGCTATCAACCTCTCCTGAAAATTCATTGAACGAAGTTAACAGTTACTTTATAAATGTAGGAAGTTCACTAGCCAACAAAATACACCTGAAAAACACGCATACTATAAACAACATACAAACCAACACAGCCACACCTACCAGTAGTCCGAATTCATTTGCTCTCATAGACACAACTGAAGATGAGATTGAACGTCTCATCCTCCACTCAAAATCGGACTGTGCCATTGGTGGAGATAATATAAGTAATAAAGTTCTGAAAACTTATAAAAACATCATTGTACCTCCTCTTACAAAGATTATTAATGACTGTCTGCAAGATGGAGTGTTTCCTGATATCCTTAAAAAAGCGGAAGTTTGTCCAATCTATAAGAGTGGAGACAGAAATCGTATCAACAACTATCGACCTATATCTATTTTACCAGTGATATCTAAAATCTTAGAAAAAGTTATAAATTTACGACTAGTCAAATATTTAGAAAAAAATAATCTGCTCTCAGTCAACCAATATGGTTTTCGACAAGGAAAATCAACTGAGCAAGCCGTAAATAAATTAATAAATTTTGTAACCTCCAATTTAGATGAAAAGAAAAAATGTCTCACTATCTTTTTAGATCTCGCAAAGGCATTTGATACGATTTCTGTTTCCCTCTTACTGACAAACTCGAAAGATTGGGGATTAGAGGTACACAGCTGAAACTTTTTACTAGTTACCTGACGGGCCGGTCTCAGTGCGTTCGTATAGGAAAATCTAAAAGTTCTCACCTTCAGAATACACACGGTTTACCACAAGGTAGCATACTGGGACCCACATGATTCCTTGTGTATATAAATGACCTCACGAGTCTTGAACTTACCCATGGTGAAATCATATCTTTTGCAGATGATACTGCCCTTTCTTTTGCTGCCAATACATGGGATGAGGCTTTCAGTGCTGCACAGCAGGGCTTCGATGTCGTGGGAGAGTGGCTTCAGAGTAATATTCTTACACTAAATGTAGACAAAACGAAGTATATCTGCTTTAGCATAAAAAAATGTTACTGGAGAAGGCATCGTGCGAAATATCATATCGCACGAGTGTCTCTCCGAAGAAAATTGCAAGTGTCCTTCACTGGAACGCGTGTATATAATGAAATATCTAGGAGTTAACATAGATAGCAATCTCAATTTTAAGGAACACATTAGGTTGCTATGTTGTAGAATACGAAAGCTTATATATGGTTTTAAAAACCTGAGGCACATTGCTGACTTTAAGTTGCTAAAGCAGAATACTACGCTCTCTGTCAATCTCTTCTAACTTATTGTCTGTCATCATGGGAAGGGACATCTAAAACAACTCTGAAGTCTATCGAGGTCGCCCAGCGTGCAATACTAAAGGTCGCGATGTTCAAGCCTATCCGATTCTCCACAACATCACTATACCAAAAATGGGAAGTAATGACCGTGAGACAACTATACATACAAAGCGTTGTCCTCCTGCAACACAGCAAACTAAGCTACAACCCACTAATCCTCCAAAAGCGAAGAAAAGATATAGTATGCCATAGAACCAAGATGTTTAAAACTAAATTTAGTCAACGTTTTGCCTACAACATAGGTCTATTAATTTACAATAGGTTAAATAGGATCCTTAGCATATACCCGCTAACAAAATTGCAATGCAAGAAGAAACTTGCTGACTATCTGAAAAGTCTTACCTATGAACAGACTGAACTTCTCCTGTGCGTAGCATCGTAACCGTAAAAATAAAAACATATTTAATACAATAAACCACACATGTCTCACAACACACACAAACGCGCACACGCTCACTCACACCACAACACACTATACAATACCACACACACCCTCTTACACATCAGATACGTACACTCCCATGCACACAAATAAGAGGACCTGCATGTAAACACTACAGAAACTTTTATTTTTTTTTGTTATTTTATTTTTATATAAACTATTATAATAAACTAAACTATTATTTTTATATAAACTATATATTTTTACTTTATGTGTACATGATACTTATTAAATCAGTCTTAATGGCTATTAAATGTATAATACTCGAGGGGTCTGGCGCTGATAGCCAAAATACAGGCTCTGTCTAGTTCGGCTACAGATGACTACACCATTTAATCTGATCTAAATTAGCCTGTTAAATTTTTTGTAATTGATGTCTAAGTTTCCTTCAATAAAATTATTATTTATTTATTATTTTTTATAATGCTGTATCAGAAAAGAATAAAATGTCATTAACAAAATAAAAATATACGTCACATAGTTGAAATAAAATAAAATTTCAAATTGACGTCGGATTTAAATTAAAGTAACAATAAATAATAATTGCACATATTAACAAAACAATACAAAAAAGCCTGTATAAATAGAGGTCAGTGTGTTTGATGACATTAGGCTGAGTAGGTACAAAAATACCCTGCTACAAAAATCTTCTTTTAACCTACACATTTTCGGGACTAATATGGTTGCGACAAAATTAATATTGTTGTTTTATATGTTTCTGGTACTTACCTAAAAATGAAGAAGATTTATTAAGAGAAATCCAAGATTTTTTTTTAATAATAAATTAATACCTTTCGAGACTTTTTAAGCTTCCAGATTTAGACAATTTTTCTCAGAGTTAGTCAGTTAGGAAATACCGGTACAGCTAGCATCTAAAAAAACAACGTAATTTTCTTTATGTTTATTTAATGTTCCCTTTTTAAGGTACAATTTAGGGTGTACCACCCTGGCCAGGCCTTGAATTTTCATCTTTTTATAATTTCAAGGAGTATAAAAGTACTTCTCGGTGGCCACCATAGAATTTCCTTAGTTTTCCACTGTGCAGGAACGAATGTTAGATCGACAACACCTCTCTCTATAGTCTGAACTATTTTGAAAGTCTCGTTCTGTAAAAACAAGAAAAATATGCTTATTATAATAGAAGTATCAGTTTCTTAATGACAACATTATCTATACAGTTTTTGAGGAAAAAAAACCAAAAGATACAATAACATATTAAATACCTAAACTTAACGTAACATAATGCTATTTCATGTGGAAGTAATTAAATTATTAGGCCAGAAAAATACATTATCTTTAGATATGTAGGTACCTACTAATTTATAGGTATTTTGTCGCATATTGAATAAATCAATAATTTATGTATTATACATATAATTAAATTATAATCTCAGCTACTTAAATTACAATTTTAATTGAGTACTTATCGTCGAATAACAACTAAAAAAGGGAACAAAATGGCTTTAAAAGAACCACGGCAGAACCCAAAAAGCTTGGATCCATACAGGTACTTATCTAGGTAACTGACGCAAATGTGAACCAATACTACTCTCCTAATCGATCCATGTCTGATTTGTATTTCACAAGTGCTAAACTATTTTACTCTTGGCTGAATTACAGGCCACATGTGAATACCCGTACAGACCTTAGCATTAAATTGAGATTAAAACTGTTCACTTGCCATCCGCCATATTCACTGCGTTACTTTGTATTATTGTAAAATTTTATCTTTTAATTTTTGTTTATTTTAGAGGATATCAATTGTAAATATGAATTAAAAAACAAACCGGCCAAGTGCGAGTCGGACTCGCGCACCGAGGGTTCCGTACAAACCTGTAGGTATTCTCGGTTTAAAAATAAATGTTTTTTTTTTTATTTTATATTTCAGTTGATTGAATGTAAGGTAAATTGCGGTTTACGATTTATGACGTTTTAAAAAAAACTACTCACTCGATCTCGTTCAAACCAATTTTCGGTGGTAGTTTACATGGTAATGTACATCATATATTTTTTTTAGTTTTATCATTCTATTATTTTAGAAGTTACGGGGGGGGGGACACACATTTTACCACTTTGGAAGTATCTCTCGCGCAAACTATCCAGTTTAGAAAAAAATGATAATAGAAACCTCATCACCATTTTTGAAGACCTATTCATAGATACCCCACACGTATGGGTTTGATGAAAAAAACCATTTTTGAGTTTTAGTTCTATGTATGGGGAACCCCAAAATGTATAGTTTTTTTTCTATTTTAGTGTGAAAATCTTAATGCGGTTCACAGAATACATCTACTTACCAAGTTTCAACAGCATAGCTCTTATAGTTTCGGAAAAAAGTGGCTGTGACATACGGACGGACGGACAGACAGACAGACAGACAGACATGACGAATCTATAAGGGTTCCGTTTTTTGCCATTTGGCAACGGAACCCTAAAAATACTTACACGAAAAAATTTTTTTTTTTGGTTTCTTTGTACAAAAACGAACATATTAATTTTATTTTCATTCTAATTTTGTTGCTTTTCTTTTAGCATTTAGTGGTATTCCGAGGGCGCGTGAAAATTTTGAACTAAATATGTATGGCATTTGACAGTAAAGTTACCTTCCCAATAAGATTTCAAATATAATAGGAGGAAATCGATGTTTTACTTACCTTAAATTTTATATATGTATATTCTCACAAATGGCACCTGAGATCTTGCACACAACGATACACTTCATGTTTTACAATTTGACAGTTCATATCAAAGAAAAATAAATAATTTAAGTTATTGCATTCCACAATTTCGCTCAGTGTGTAATTTCAACTGTATAAAAGTATACACAATGTACACATTCGTCTTCCTTGCTGTATAATAAGTAACACGTGCCTCATTAATCAGGCAATATTCAGCTCTTTAGGTGACTGTTACACACATAAATGCTACTATAATGTTGTTAAAATGCAATTATTTGTCAATTGGATTTCTTATACAGCTATGTGCTGAATAATTTGTGCCCAAATTAGAGTTATATCCTCTGAGGATGCGCTGTCTACGCTATTATTCAGCAACTAATGCATTCACTGTGCACTGTTAAAATGCTGTTATACAGCACTTTTGTGCTACTTGGGCAGGCCTCCTCTCGGGGAGTGGAAATAATCCACCATGTGGGCTCAGTGCGGGTCGATAGACGTCACATTTAAAAATTTGGTGCGCCATTCCTTGGATAATGACTGTGTTTTTTTATGATTTAAATACAAATTTATAGTTTTCAGACTATTGCCTATACTTGTAGTGTAAGAGGGTATTAATTGCCAAATTTTGTAGTTTTAGGTCAATGGAATATACCCTATAAATTTTAATTCTCTTGAAAGTGTTGAAGTATAAGTTTTTAGCGGCTTAAACAGCCGTATCTTTTTTTACGTTAACTTAGAAGTTTAATTTTTTAACAGATTCAAGAAACTGTAGATATAAGTATATTGTTTTAATTTCAACCCAACACTTGCGCGCGTTCCCGAGATACAGGGCCTTGACAGACAGATAAACGGACGGACAACAAAGTGATCCTAAGAGAGTTCCGTTTTTTCTTTTGAGTTACGGAACAGAACAGAGATTAAAATGATCCAACAAAAGTCGAATAATTTCGTCACCAAATGGAAACTTAAGGTACTCTATTCATAGTATGCGTATATACTCACTTCATGACTTGTCGGAGCTTGCAAATATATTATGTATTTCTGCACTAGACATAGACTACGAATAAACGATTCATATATTCGGTATAAAATCTAAAAAAATACGACAAAAATGAATCATCGTGTGACTTGCTTGGACTTGAATTTTGTGTAATAAGCACCGGCTTAGTTACCAAAATTTGGAAGCATTTTGAATATAGCTTGTAAGCTTCTAAAATTGTTTGATACGTCGTATAAAACTTGTAGCAATATTCCTCACTCAGTTCTTCGTGATTTAATATAAGTATGTCCTTAATCCATTTTTCCAAAAAAGTCGTCAACAATTTTGTAAGGCGGATACCATAAATTAAATTAAGATCATATTGTGCCACTAGTAAATCATTAGTAGTTTCAAAGAAAATCAATGACCCTTTTATTACATAGTAAAGTGCAACTGGTAAAATAACATTACATAGTACAGTAAAAAGTGCGATCCAGTTCCAAATAATATAACTTGATAAACTTTTACTAATATCAGTGCACCTATAAATATCTTGGAGCTTTAATATAAGGGAAATGTTGCTACGACTGTAAATAATGTTGCAAATGATTAGCAAAATATAACTGAGGTAATACATAGTGGTAGAAAGCCAAAAAATTCCAAGCGCGGTAGTTGTTTTATGCAATTTTCTATAGTTAACTTGTTTCTCGTTGAACACACGAAAGATGTAGAATACATTGCAAAGTACAATAGTAAGGAAAACAGTGTAGGGTACTTCTTCTCACACGGAGTGATATAACTATTTCTGATTTTGTATTTTGAAGTGAAGAATAAAGAGAGCAATATGTTAAATGGCTGAACTATTCTTTGGAGGTCTTTGTCCAATTTATTACTGAGTAACATTAAAACTGTACGATTTCGGTTCTCCCACATTATTATATGGCAACTGTTCGATGGTATATGAACAATGTTCCGTAATTTAAAAAATGACCAGTCCGGAAGTTTTTCTATTAGAAGTACAAGTGGTTCTTGATCGTATCGTACTTGATTATAATTAATAGTACTAGCTGTCAAATAACATAAAGGATAACATAATGATTAATTTATCATTAAATTACTGGCGCTCTCAAAAACTCATTACTCAAGGCAATATCTAGGTAAATTGAATAGCTATTTAACCGGTCTATCATTTTCTGATGTATTTAGTGAGCACAATACTAATGAAGCATAGAATCATTTTATAGAAATTGTGTTTCTACTTTACAATAATGTTTTCGAATGAAATTAAAATTATAAAATATTAAGCAATTAAAATTTGATCAAAAGGTAAAAATAAATGGATCTCAAAGGGCATTAGACTGCGTTGTAAGAAAAAAAGAAAACTTACTATGGAAATGTACATATATTCAATCTTCATATTAGAATAAAATCACTAGCAAGACGTATTCACAAAGTTTTTAAATGTGACAATAAAGGCTCCGAATAATAATATTATTAATAACGCTCAAAATAATTGGAAAGCCTCATGGCAAATATAATAAAAAATAAATAAACAAATATCTTAAAAAATCAGCTATGAAAATCATTTAGACAAACATTCTAATTACAGATTCCTGTGACATACATTTTAATGATTTCACTATTGATCACATAATCAGCCTATATTGTTCCCATTGCTGGGAAACAGGCCTTATTTTGTGAGAGGGAGTGGGCCGTAAGCGGGCCCAGTGCGGGTTGGTAGATATAACATGTCTTAATTTTTTTTTTGCTTTAGGACATTTCGGTTTCCTCACTATGTTTTCCTACACCGTTTTGAGAGCAGTGGCGATGAAATTATGTCCACAAAATAAAGCGCCTATCTGGGCTCGAACCCACAACTTTTAACTCGTACAACTATACCAACATTTAAAAAAGGTCAAAAAAATTATACATTATACACATACGACCTTTTAAAAAAAAACAGTAGTATTGGACACATAAGTTTAGCTTGAACAATTTTTAATATTTTGTTAAGACTTAAGTACATAAATTTTTTTAACTAGCTTCTGCCCGCGACTTCGTCCGCGGTAAATTTCTTTTTCAAGGGTCGGGCCCTTCCCGTCGCGTCGAATCACCTACCCGTGCGATTTTCCCCGTTTTTGCAACATTTTTCATTACTGCTCCGCTTTTTTAGTTGTAGCGTAATGTTATATAGCCTATAGCCTTTCTCGATACATAGCCTACCCAACACAAAAATAATTTTTCAATTCGAATAGTAGTTCCTGAGATTAGCGCGTTCAATCAATCAAACAAACAAACAAACTCTTCAGCTTTATAATATTATATATAATATTATATAGTATAGATATTTTATAAATTAAACTATGGTGTTCAGTTTCTTCGATGGCTTGAATGTCGTAATTTAAGCAACAATCTATTTTTAATTAAGTTCTTTTTAAGTGAACTGTAATGTTGTTTGAGAATTAAATCTTATACCTTTAAACGAGCAATTCATGTATATATATATATAATCTGAATCTCGGAAACGGCTCCAACGATTTTCATGAGATTTAGTATACAAGGGGTGTCGGGGGCGATAAATCGATCTAGCTAGGATTTATTTTTATAAAATGTCACTTTATTCGTGTTTTCAATGACCAACTTTATCGATAATCAACTTGAACATAAACTTATTATTTTAAACACAATTTACCAAAAAATACCGAGCAAAGCTCAGTCAACCAGATATTATCTTTAATCCGAAATAAGCGCTTTACAAATAAAAAGAAATATCCTGTACGCAGCTGATCTAAAGCATATAAAACGATATTATTACCTATCATATCACTTAATAAAACAGTTGATTGTGAACATATGATTTTATAGTGTTCGTCCTCCCGTAGGTCGAAGGGTGGCAACACTCGTACTGTTTACATGAGCCGCATATTTTTTAATCATAAATAATATAAATTGCTGTCTAAATAGTTTAAAAAGTGGTTAGATGGAGTGTAAGAACTAAAACTAACAAGTGACATTATTCGCGACAATTTGTGGCAAGTGAAAAAGCAAATACGATGACATATGAAAACAATAACATTCCAGTAAAAAACGGTGTATAAACAATAGTTATGTGTACGTGAAGGCAAAATAACATCTTGTCACGGAATATTACGGAAAAGGGACTACTTTAAGTGCAGTTTCATAAGAATTTTGGTGATCTACATAAATTATCAAAGCTATAACATCGTTTTTGCAATAGTTTTTTGAAAATTGGACTTTGGACTCTTATATTGTACGACAACTACCGCCAATACGGCCCCAAGTGGTGAGTAGACAAACTAAAAACGACAACTTCTGATCGCCAAAGAGCGACAGTGTTGCCATACTAATAAGAAAATAATTATTTGGTGGAAAAAAATAAGATTTTGGAAAATTAATAATGGATGAAAACGTAACCTACCGCAACCGTAAATTATTCAGAACGACTTCATTAGGTGATTTGACTGCAGATAGTTCTGCTCTTTTTGATACGACTATAATGAGCCTACCTAATACGTCGTTAAATACCAGCCAAACAGTTTTAGATTTTCAAGAAAAAAATAAACAGCTGTCAAATGATTTACAAAGTGCTCATCAGGAAATAGAAAATTTAAATTCGGAAAATTTTAGGCTTAAAACGGACATACAAAAGTACATCAAAATAATAAATGCCTACAAGGAAATAAATATTACTGACATAAATAATTTGACACCGCGCTCAGGGCGTAAACGTAAAATAAATCAGAAGAGCAAATCAACGCCTGTCAGAAATAATAGGCAATCAATCACAAATATGCAAAATGACGAATCAGCTGACGACAGTCCAGGAAATAATAAAGCAAAGACAACCATAATGACACCTAAAAAACATACAAAAACAACAGAAACACAGACCATAGAAAGAAACCACTCATCCCCTACGAAAACAAATAAAATTAAACACGACAGGAGCAACATAAGCTCATCTAAAACAAGGGAGAACATACGAGCCGAAACTGTTGTAGAAAAATCTTCAAAAAAGCATAAAATATGCCTAATCAGCAGCGAAACTTCTAATAGATTATATACACTTGCCGAAAGGAAAAATATAAGTGACTTTGAAATCTGTCACTATCGCAAACCTACATGTGGATTATCGCAGTTTCTTGAACAAATTGAAAGTAAAGTCCAAAACTTTACACACTCGGACTATTGTGTTATTTATATTGGCGAGGAAGACTTCAGAAAAACACAAAACTATCTACAGCTTGTTATGTTTGTTAGAGAAAAATTATTACCATTAAGTCACACAAACTTTATTATTTGTTTACCTACGTATAAATATATGACAGATGCCAACATTATGTTTAACAGCCGCATATAAACTTTTAATAACCTTCTTTACTTAGATATAAATACATGTAACTATGCGTATTTACTAGATTCGAATTTTAATCATCTCCCATATGATTATGAAACCTATAATAAAAAATATGGAACCTTAAATAATCGTGGTTTAGAGATTGTTGTATCAGATTTACGAGACCTTATATTTAGTTTAAGCAATCTGACTACTACGAACTCAGAAGTTGACTGTCTCCCTAAAAATCAAGATAGCTTTTGTACAGAATCGCAAGTAAATTCTCAGTTTTTTCTTTAAATACCTTGGTATTCTACATCAGAATATAGCAGGACTTATAAATAAATCAGACACTTTGACTATAAAGCTATTAGAATTATCTGACAAAGGAACCATTATTGATGTTATTTGTGATACAGAACACTTTATACAAACGGGTTATGAGGATTTATTGCACATGCCAAATTTTTGCCCAGCCGCTTTTTATTCTAGAAATACAAAGAGAGGTGGGGTGTGTATTTTAGTTAGAGCAGGATTGCCATTTAAAAAAATATCAGACATATCAAAACAATCAGTTGCCGGGATTGTTGAATGCTGCGCTGTAGAGATCTTATCTTATAAAATTATTATTATTTTTATTTTATTTATTATGGGACAATAAATAGCTACAATATAAAATGTTTACATATTACAATAATACAAGCTCGTAATTAGTATTAACAATATTGTAGCCCACTACATTATCCGCATGTTTACTTAATTCAAATATGGTAAAAAAAAAGTGCCACTAGAGTAGCATAACTACGGTATATAAAATAAAAAAAGATTGATTATTAAAATACAATACAGGAATAATGACAAAAAAAAAATTAAAAAAACATAAAATACAAATATATGAATTTTTGATAACATTAAAAATATATGGGATTGGATTCTTATTATCACAAATAAAGATTTAGATTATTACAACAAAAAAATAAATAAAGAAATGATAGTATAAAAACTACAATTGATTATTAAAAATAATTGAAACAGTTAAAATTGTTGAAAATTGTGGACTCTCTCTATTTCTTATTATTATTAGATAAGATTTTAAAAACACTGGACTTAAATTTCGATTTAGAACATATAAAGATATCAATATCAATGAAGTTGCGATTGTAAGATTCCACCATACGACGAATAGGGCAGCGCAATCCTGAATTAGTCCGACAGCTATTTACAGTGAACAATGTGCCTGCACGGACGCTACGCTTATTTACAGTGCGGGGGACCACATAGCATAACTTACTGGTCAGATCAATGGAATCGAAGTGATTATGAACAATACCATGCAGTATGTTGGCTTCAAGAAACTTACGTCTAGATTCCAATGTTAACATATTATATTTGTTAAGTAATTGTGAATATGACAAACGCTTTTTATAGCACCTATAGTACATGCCACGAAGAAATTTACCCTGGACCTTCTCGATCATATCCATGTATTTCTTATAAAACGGGTTCCAGATTGGGACCGCATAATCGAGCTGCGAGCGCACAAGCGTCTTATATAAGTAAAGATAGGTGGAGGGCCGTTTGAACTCAGTTGAAGATCTCATGACAAAACCATACATCTTAAAGGAATTGTTAACAATTCGTTCTACATGCTGATTAAGAGACAACTTACTGTCCAGCAAAACACCAAGATCTCTCACAATAGATGTGTTATTAAGCAGTGCATTAATTAGCTTATACTTAAAATTCGTGATAAATTTGTTTTTCGTGAAGTTTATATAATGACATTTGGAGATGCTTAAGTGTAGTTTGTTGTCCAGACAGTATGCTGAGAGTCTATCTAAGTCTTCTTGAAACTTTAAGCAGTCTTCTGTAGTAGTAATTGTTTTAAAAGCTTTCAAATCATCAGCATACATAAGAAATTTAGTATTTAAGAAGCATTTCCCAATATCATTTATATATAAATTAAAAAGGAGTGGTCCCAGAATGGAACCCTGTGGTACACCCGAAGTTATAGATACTGAATCAGATTGATGGCCACTTACAACAACCTTCTGTGTTCTATTTTTAATGTAGGATGAAAACCACCGGAGCAAGTTTCCCCGTATGCCATTAAATGCAATTTTATTAAGTAAGATTTCGTGGTCGACCTTGTCAAAGGCCTTTTTGAAATCTGTGTAAACAGCGTCCACTTGCAAACGTCTATCCATGTTTTCAAAAACGTGGTTGGTAAAGGTTAATAAATTGGAAACTGTAGATCGGCGCTTAACAAAACCATGTTGTTCAGGAATTAAAATGTTGTGCAAAACTGGGTAGATTTCGCTATGTACGAGTCTTTCAAATAGCTTTGACAAGGTCGATAGAATTGAAATTGGTCGATATTACTCAATATCATGTTTCGAGCCACCCTTGTGTACTGGCGTTATATTGGCCCGTTTCCATATTTCAGGGAAGACCCCTTCACACAAGCATCTATTGTAAATTATATAAAGCGGTTTATATATGCTATTAGCAGTAACCTTAAAAAACAGGGCTGGGTACCCATCAGGGCCAGCCCCTTTGGACGGGTCGAGGTTTTTTAACTCTCGAATTAATTTAGATTCCTCGATACATAGGTTGTCGACTAAGATATTAGCGTCACAGTTAGTTGGCGGGGTCCACGTCGACAACGTGGGCGATGCGGGTTCGAATACTGACAGAAAGTAATCGGAGAACATATTGCAAACCAAGTCTGGAGCGCTTGACTTCAGGTTTTGGTATTGCATCGTTGACGGAATGCCTGATTTATCTTTGCGATTTGAAATATAGGTCCAAAAGAATTTAACATTAGAGGTAAGATTATCCTCAACGGATTTAATGTAGGTGGAATAGCATTTGTTACAGGCCTCTTTAAAAGATGTTCGGTATTCGGAAAACATATTGTAGTCTTTAATATTTTTATATTTCTTCCACTTTATCCAGAGGCGCTGCTTCCTTTTGAAAGTCCTAATCAAGTGAGGAGAAAACCAAACGGGGAAGTCAAGCACTCGAGACCTCACCAGAGGAACGTTCGGTGAAACGATGTCGCTCAATATATCATAAAATACTTTCACCGCTTCCTCGGAAGAGAGATGATCCAACATGATTGACCAATCGACTTCATTGATCTGTTCATTGATAACGTCATAATTGGCCTTACGGAAATCGTATTTTTTCATGGGTTTTCTTTTTATAGTTTGCGTTGATATATCCATAGGAGCTTTTACAACAAACGGAGGGTAGTGTGGGTCTATAGGCAGTAAGGGGTCTATTGGAGGACTCAAGGTCCCAGCCACGTTCGAAATGAACAGATCGAGAATATTACCATTTCCATTGCATATGTTATTATATTGGTAGGCATCCAGGGTTGACATTAGCTGTTTTAGTTCTGTGCATATAGGGGAAGGGCCAAAGCAAGTCATGCCAGTGATTTGTTGCTGTCTGCAGGTCTGAGATACCTGCCACGTAATATGCGGAAGATTATAATCTCCAACAATAAATGCACTCATTACGTTAGGTTGATTTAATAAGTCTTGCAATGTGTCGAAGTGAGAGCAATAAATATCAGTGGTCGCCCAAGGTGGGATATATGCTGCGCTAATAACATGCATTTTGGAACTATTATTTTTACTTGGAAATCCAACCATGAGATGCTCGATGCAAGTGGTGAAGTCATTATGCGAGCAATTAGGAACATTAAGCAAACAAGATCGAAATTCCCGCAACACTGCGATGAGGACCCCGCCACCATCCCGTTTTTTTGTTGTGTTACGATCTCGGTCGCATCTGTAAACAACATATCGAGGAGCGAGCTCAACGCTAGCAATGTCGGGCACAAGCCATGTTTCAGTTAGAACTATAATGTCATATGAAAATGATAAAATATTTACCAAAGTGTGTAGTTTGGTTCTTACACCTCTACAGTTTTGGTAGTATATTGATATTTGGTCATTGCTATCCATAATCTGAATGCCTTGCCATGAATTCATATAGAACATTAAATGTTGTGCACGCAAGTAATAGCCAAACCACACCAGAAAAGCCTGGCAACATGAGCCCACATGAGATAGGATCGAGAACGGCCCACATCGCAGTTAGATAAGAATAGCAATCGACTATGTCGTACTCACAAAAGACAGTCAGTAATCTCAGTTCGCATAGATATTGTGTTGAATTATGATGTAACATAAAAATAAACATTGAGTCCAAATAAATGACAGTAATTAAAATTGAGTATAAATAATTGGAAAATAGAGATAATAAGAAATCAATTAAATTTTTTAGAAATACAAAAAATAAAATTGGTATTAATGAGATAGTTAAAATAAGCAATACATGCAACATAAAAAAAATAATATAACGTAAAAGATATCGAAAATAAACAGTGGTTGTGCAGAGGATCCTTGTAAAGAAGAAACAGTTATTCAGCTGGATTTGTTTTGGTTTTGATTTTATTGAGATCACTTTCTCCACGTATTGCGAATGCATTTTCACCCTCACGCTCGCGCACCAGTATGGTTACCATTTCTGATCCATACAAATTTGTGGTTATGATTGTTGGCGGCTTCACGGGCTTTGCGAAATAACTGTTTCTTCCGTAAGGTTAAGTGCTCATTAAGGTAAATAGATGTGGATGCGCCACTGACACCGATTTGGTCAGTCTTCAATGAATTAGCTTTACGGAACGCGCTAAGTATGTTGTCTCTCTGTAAGCGGGTAGCGAATTTGAGAATGATGTTTTTTGGTCGCGTACTTTGCTGGTGTGCGTGGGGCACCCTGTGCACCGAGACAATGTCATTTAATAAGACCGGAGACTTAAGCGCACTTCCTACAGCTTGGATAATTACTGATAAGTTTTCATTGCGTCTCTCGGGCACATTGCATATTTCCACATTACACTGCCGGGCCTGTTGTTCCAATACGTCGATCTTAGCTTCCAAGTTACTTATTAACAGCTCCGACACAGCTGGTGCGTGTGCACTGCTCAGTTCGACAACACGCTTTTGTAGGATGTCGTGTTCTACCGACTGGCTCTGGGCACTAGCTTGAAGTGTTATGACGTCATTACGGAGATCAGAGACTTGCTGTTTTATGAGGATTTGCTCTGTACGTAGTGTTTGCATTTCTTTCTGAATATCTGTTAGGGTTGACTTAATATCATCGCGCAACTGACGCATGTCTGTAGTCATGTCACTACGCCACTGACTTAGAGTTGATTGCAGATTAGCTGTGAACGATTCAAGGTCTGCGTTGGTATTAGGGTTCGACGACTTTTCCGTAATCACAGTTTTATTGCCCAAACTGGTGGATGAGCTTAGAGAACTGTGGTCCAGGTTATCACATGACATATCCATAGAGAGGTCATCAGCTGGAAGCTCAGTGTAGCTGCGCACAGGCGTATTGACGTTTGACCTAGCGCGTCTAGTAACGTTACAACAAGCCGGACATTTCCAGGAGGCCTTGTACTCGTTGTTCAGGGTCGTAAACTGCTGCGATGTTACATTCAAACACTCGTAGTGGTATTTACCACCACATACAGAGCACTGGAGGATGCCATTGGCAGCTGATGTGTCATCACAACACTGCATGATGAGTGTTCAAAGGTGTTACGATCAAAGTATAGAAATATTGGGAACACCAGTACTATGAGCGCCCTCTATAATTTTCTTGTTGATCTTCGAGCTGTAATATCTTGAAGTGTTAGCTACTACTGACGCCCTCTATGCTTTTTAGATGCAATCGGGTAAGATTATGATCAAGACAAACAAAGTTGTGGTCGATAGCTACTATAGTTTACTAAGCAATTCCACGACTAGATAACAGATGGCTCTGATACCAGTTAATAAAAGTTGTTTAGCTTTGTAAAAATGACTTAGCAGTTTTGATAAAGCGATTGAATTTTTAATATAGCAAAAGGCAAGGCCAGCAACCACAATTAGACGCTCCACTACTATAATAACATGGGAGACACCAACGAAATCGTTGCTTAGTCCAGTAATAATACCTTTAGTCCACGAGATAAAATTATTTCTTCCAGTTTCCACTATTTGCCACTTCACAACACAGTTCACAATTCAGTTCGTAGCCACTAATCAGTTATCTTATATAATGTTTTTGCACTTGTAAATCTTGACTTGAGCACAAGAAATAATAGATAAAATCACTTAATCTATTTTTAATAAATATTTAAATACGGAGCGTTGTAAGAAAAAAACCTATAGTTGCGCCCTCTAGCGGCGAAGTTGGAAATGAATTATTTGTATTTATAGAATTCCTAGACCTAATTATGACGTATTTTATGAAAAATTAGATAATATTTTGACTAAAGTTTGTACTTATTCAAATAAAAGAATCGTTGTTTGTGGTGATTTTAATATTGATGTTTTAAAAAGAAACAAGACTACATTAGAATTTGAGTATTTTCTTATGAACTACAATCTACAATTAGCGCTTTATACTCCTACAAGGTTAAGTAGTCACACTTGTATTGACAATTTTGCGCACAACTACCGAAAAAACTGCAAAGCAGAAGTTAAAGATCTGGTTCTTTCAGACCATATGTCTCAAATACTTAAAGTACCTGTTAACAAAACTTGTAAATTACAGTATTGGAAAACGAAGAAGCAGGACGTAAGCTTGGATAATTTAAAGACTTTTAAAACGCATCTTAGCTCTCTATCTTTTATACAAGTTTTTGATTCTGAAGACGCAAACAAAGCTTTTGACAATTTCATGGACGATTTCTCTTTTTTATATAAATTATGTTTTCCGGAAAAAATTGTAACCATCAAAACAAACAAGGAAATGAAATGGATATCTCGAGGAATAAAAATATGTAGTAAGAAGCAAAGGCGGTTGCTATGGGAATATAGACTAAAATCAGACTCAGTTAATAAAAAAGTTCTTAAAAACTATACAAAACTTTATAAAAAAATTATCAAGCTAACACAAAAAGCACAAAATAACCATTATATAAACACAGCCCAAAACAAATCGAAAGCAACCTGGCAAATTATAAATAAAAACAAATTCTGTTTGCCACAGGAGCCAATCATGTGCATTAATAGAGATGACTTGTCGTTTACACACCCTGCAGACATTGCAAATGAATTTAATAATTATTTTATTGATGACATTGAAAATGATGTAAAACCTGACATAACGAATAATATTAATTTTAATAATCAGACATTAAATTCCTTATTTATGCAACCTGTTACAGTTGATGACATAATAAAAATAATTTCCACCCTAAAAAACACAAGTACTGTTGGATACGATGGGGTTTCTACTAAAGTGATAAAATTCACTAAAGAAATCATAGCACCTCCCTTAGTGCACATAATTAACTTATGTATTACTGATGGCATATTTCCAGACAGGCTAAAAAAAGTTATAATTAAACCCTTGCATAAAAGAGATGACAAAACAAATTTAAAAAACTATAGACCTATTGCAAAAATTCCAGTTTTTTCAAAAATTATTGAGAAAGTCATTTACAATTCTCTTTATGTATAGTTCGAAAAATATGGATTATTTTGTAAAGAACAAAAAGGGTTCCGTAAGAATACTACAGTCAATATGGCACTCTTTGACCTATTAACTAACGTCATGTCATCTGTAGATAAAACAAATCCAGTATGTGCAATTTATACTGATATGACAAAGCCTTTTGATTATGTGGACCACAAAATTCTGTTACTCAAGCTACATAGTTATGGTGTAAGAGGAAACACCCTACAGCTAGTAGACTCATACTTGAAAGATAGACTGCAATGCGTGGAAGTTTCTAGAATTTGTCCAAAGAGTAAGTTAGAAACAGTACATTTATCTAAACCAAGGCTTGTAAAATATGGTGTTCCACAAGGTAGTGTTCTTGGCCCACCACTTTTTTAATATATATTAACGATCTTCCGAAAGTTACCACAAACAAAATGGTTCTTTTTGCGGATGACAGTACAGCTGTAATCAAGTGTACAAATAAATATGATTATGAACAAGACATAAATACTACATTACAAAATATAATAAATTGGTTACATGGTAATAATTTAGTCATAAACCTAAATAAGACAAAAATAATGCATTTCCATCAACGTAGTGAATATCCAAATGTTCGTATTGCTTACCAAGGCTGTAATATTGAGGAAGCAAATGAAGCTAAGTTTTTAGGTATAGTGATCGACAGTAAACTCACTTGGAAACCTCACATTGAAGTCCTTTGCAAAAAACTTAGCAAATCTGCATATGCTCTTCATCAACTTTCAAAAAAAGTCAACAATCAGGCTCTTCTAACAGCCTACCATGGACTAGTTGCCTCTAACCTGCGGTATAGTATAATTTTTTGGGGGCAGTCTACAGATAAGGAACTGGTATTTAGAGTGCAAAAAAGATGTATAAGGTCAATGTTTGGTCTAAAAACAACAGATAGCTGTCTTCCCTATTTTAAATCTTTAAAAATTTTAACCTTTCCATCCTTATACATTTTGGAAACAGCTTTGTTTGTAAAAAACAATCCACAATTATTTAAAAAACTGTCGGAGGTCAGAAAAAATCCAATACGGACTCAATATTTAAACCAAGTATGTCATGTGAAATGTAAAACCGCGCTAATGCAGAAAAGTTTTTTTGGCACTGCCCCACGTATTTATAATAAAGTACCTAATGTAATAAAAAATATGACTGTAATAAAATTTAAAAGGGCACTAAATGAAATATTAATTGACAAATGTTATTGATGACTTCCTTAATGATGAATCGCTGACTGGTTGACTTATTTTGTTATTGTTATAGATGCTACTAATTATGCCGATTGACTTACTTTTATTCTGATTGACATATGTGCTTATTATTTTTTATTTTGACATCATTGTAATGATTTTACTAGAGTTACCAGTCCGGCATTATTATTATTATCTTTTTTGTAACCTAACCATGACAATTGCTTAAGAAATTTTGACATTTAAATATATTTTTTTTTATTTGACATTTATCTGAATTAGTATCTGTTGTATTTTCTAATTTCATTATATTTCACATATGAATTTTATTTGCATGCCAAGTACGGTAAAATATGGAGGACTCTATTATGTAAAAAAACAACACCCATGTACCAATTACCCATATTTGCAAAAATAAATGATTTGATTTGATTTGATATATTTCCCTCTAAGAAGCATGCAATAAGCATACACCATGCATGCAAGCAAGCAGCGTGCAATCGAACACGCAAGCGAGCATGCATGCAAACAGGCAAGCAGCATGCAATCGAGCGTGCAAGCAAGCATGCAGCATGCAAGGAGCATGCATCATGCAGTAGGTATGGTTTCTGTCACGGCTCCGGTGCTGTGGGGCTCCGGCGGTCCCATGCGAGCTTATCGTCGCAGACGATCTAACGAGCAACACCATAACTTCGGCGAGCGTTACAACCACCTCCTCCTCAGCTCGCAGGGAGTCTTGCTCCTCTGCGCCTACGCGATTCTAAATTACACTCTAGGGGTAGGGCAGACAAGACTACGGGTTGTCGGATTTACAGCGATTCGTTTCTGTCACTAAAACCTAACCTGCAGCAAATTAATCAAGATTTTTTTAACATTATGGTTACTG
Source organism: Aporophyla lueneburgensis (assembly GCA_932294355.1). NCBI lineage: Eukaryota > Metazoa > Arthropoda > Insecta > Lepidoptera > Noctuidae > Aporophyla > Aporophyla lueneburgensis. The sequence continues at coordinate 24,779,372 of OW028749.1, forward strand.
ATGTTTACATATAGCTAACGTGTTATGGATAGTGATTTTCGGACAAACAATTTTAGAAGAAGATAGAGAGTACTTTGTGGAATGCATAAGAATTTTAAGCTTCAAGTTATCTGATGACCTCAAGATTTTTGTGTGGGAGTCGCAAAGAAACTGAAAACGTTTCTTGAGATAGAGAGGAGTGGAGGGTGAAAATAGCACATTATACAGAACAGAAAGAATATGAGAATTCCGGCGATAATTACAAATGTATAATCAAATATGTAGATTTTGTATAATTGAAGAAATAAAAAAATGTTTACAAAAAAACCGACTTCCTTAAAAACACTACAATTAAGTGAAAAATAACTTTTATTTCGGAAGTCGGTATCTTAGCATTTGTATTTAATAAAACGCACTAGTCGCCACTACGATTTTCGAAGGCTCCCATCGACTTCTCTGGGATGCCATCATCAGATCATGGTTTCCTTATCATGGTACCACCCTTGGGATATCTCCTTTCCAACAAAAAAAAAAAACAATCATCAAAAAAGATTCATAAACGAAGAAGAAATCCGCGAACACACATAAAAAAAAATATATACAACGTTATTTTTAGTATATGCGAAACCTGAATATAGTTTGTTCAGAATGAGTAACTGAATCGATTCCAATAATTTTTACACCATGTTATATTTTGTCCCAAAAATATTTAATTACGCTTTCAAGTTGCACAAACTACATTTCCGCAATCATACGCACACAACAAAGGTCACGGGAGTTCATAGTGGTGGTACGAGGCGCGGGCGCAAAGCGAGGCGGCGCGTGGCGGCGTCCGAGTGAAACAACCCCTGTCAGTCGACCGATTGCTACGGATTGATGCGCATGTGTCACGCACGCGTCCGTTCTGTGCGAAAATACGTGATTCGCGAGCGTGCGCCCGTTGCAGTGTTTTGTTTAGATTTTAAAATAGTGTAAAATGTCTTTCTCATACTCAAACGTCCAATACACGGAGATGGTTCGTACTTTAGCTGTTTGTGGTGACAATGTATCCCTGGCAGTGCGTCGGTTCGAGGAGCCACGTAAGGGGTCACGTAAAAGACATTGTGTACCAAACCGAGCCTCAAAGTGAAATTGACTTGATAAACAAAATCGAAAGTGCATTTCAGACTGTTAAAAACAATCATTACGTTTTACGTAAATTAAATAGAAATCTGCGTAAGCGCGCCCGTCTGTGCATACGACAAAGAGGGGCACATTTTGAACAATTACTTCCCTTTGTTTGAGTACTAATGAGGTACTCCCCCTAATTAGTAAGACAATGTAAATAGTGATTAAGCCAATTATTGTAAATAGTGATGATTAACATTTTTAAACACCCCAACATGGTCAAGCGTAGAAATTTATTATTTGTTTACAGCCTGCTGTGGTTCAGTAATGCGATGTTTAACAATCTTCATCCATTTTGAACTTTAAGTTGTTGGCATAAGGTGCAACAAATAGCATTGATTACATTTTACCACTTACTACTGCATTTACGAATAAAGTACATAATAATATTTACCTACACTTGACCATTACGACAGTCCAAAGCCTGCAAGTGTGATGGAAAATGTTTATCACCAACTAATACATAAACAATCATTGTGGCAAATTATTATCAATGAGTGAGAGTGAGAGCCGCGCGCGCGGCTGGCGTGGTGCCCTTCGGTAGGCTGCATATGTTTTTGCGAGGACAATCAGGTACCGTAACAAGCTTATAACTTTGTGATTATTAATGATACAGTTTTGAAATTTTTTTCATAGATTCTTTACATAAAAATACTAGACCCGTGTTTCGGGTTTCGCATAAACAAAAACTAATGTTGTATATCTACGGTCGAATTGAGAAAACTCCTCTTTTTTTTAAGTCGGTTAATAAAAAGTCAACAACGTCCTTTAATACAACGTATAAATTGGTCTTACGTCAGGATTGCTATAATTGTTTAGCCTATTATTGCATAAGATATCATGGTTTTATCATGCAGGAGAATAGAATTTTATATTGCAAAAATAGCTCATACACAATAGTTATAATGATACATCAAAGCTCAGCCATATTGGTGCGGATATCACCGAACTATCACGCGTTTAAGCGTTCACGCGTAACTAGCTAATATGTGCCTACCTATTAACTGCAACTGTTGGGTTTGAATTACAATTTGACTGAACTGAGGATAAGTTTTCTTCATCAACCCTACCAAAATAAGAGGACCAACGGTGATTGCTAATGATGACGAATTAATGACGGAGAAGAATCCTATCAAGGATAGGATCCCTCTACGTCATTTATTTATGGCTCACAATTTTAGCTACAATGGCTTCTCCAAACAACATAAATAAATAATGTCGTTACGCCAGTAGATAGCTCCAAAGGGCAGCACGCGTAGCATGACTGCCATAGAAACGGAATTTGTTGACGGAAGATAAGAAAACGAAAAAAAGAAAAATCGTAGAAAAAATGTGTAAAACTGAAAAAAAAAGATGTTTCTATTCTTCAGTTGACAAAAATACGATGTCAAGTATGATGACAATTTTTCTGATGAGATAGAAACATTTTTACACAGTTAAAATACATAAGGAACTTTATTTGTTCTTGGTAGAATAGGATATAGAATTGGTCATGCTACGCCGGCAGGAGGTTTTTCGACTTACCTGATACTCATCGTTAAACTGTAGCCAAATCACAAAAACCCGTATAACGGTAAAACAGGGTTATTCTGATGTATACGCAATAAATTACTGTTTCGTTTTATGTAAGTGCGTTTAATAGTTTTTGCGTGAGAGAGTAACAGACAACCATCCATCATCACAAACTTTTGTTTTTATAATAATTATGAGTAGGATAATATAAGTAGGAATATGTTATTTTATAGGAAAGCAAACTGTAGAAGTATAATAATGTAATTAGTTATGAGGGCTGCCAGAGGTATCGGTAGAGTGGCGTCTATTGTGAACAACCCATATGCTGACATCTTACTGAAGGTCCGGTTAAGTTTTACTACGCGCTCGCAAAGTTGTCTGACAGTTTCTAAAAGGGAATAAAAAAAAATGTTGAATAAATAACAAAAAAATAAAAATGTAAATCATGTTTTCAGAATCTTTGTTAAATCAGGAGAATTAATACTGTCGGTATTTACAATAAAACAATTAAGATATTAGAAGTCGCAACTTATATTATTACCTGGACAGTTTGTATCCATCACACGTTGTATACACGCTGACTCAGCTTCTTCCACAAAAATATAGAACTTCTCACATTGCCAGCAATTTATCATTATAAGTGACAAAAATTTTACAATCCAAATTATGATTAGGAGGACGCTCAAGGATGTAGAAATCTGAAAGCAGCAAGTAGCAAAATGATATTAGGAGCCAATTGAGCTCTTACCGTACCGTAACATCACAATGGAAACTTATTCATTTTATATATTAATAATACGTTGAATATCAGAATCACATACTCAAATTTGAGTAGCAATATCAGCACGGTAACAAAAGTATAGTAGAGTATAGATATCAAAACACAATGTTGTAAATTATTTAGTTATAATTATTGAAATAAATAAAGACTATGGAAATACTGACGCAATTTTGAGTGCAATAATCAAATCAAATCAATTTATTTCGGGCTACAAAAACCCATATCATAAATACCTTACAGACTTATCATACATAAAAATAAAAACCACGTTAACATAAATATTGTACACGAAGTGACGGCATCGAGTTGCACTGCGTGGTGTCGCGTAGCCTTCCGCGGAATCGCTGATACACGACACCCTTCGGCCAACACTATTCCTTGAGGAAGGTCTCGATTTGATGAGTTGGAACTCGCACCATGAATGACTTGAAGTTCGTGTTGTGGCGCGGTTCCAACTTCTCGACCGTCAAGGTCCAGTTGGTCTTCACACGTACATACTCCACAATCTCCTCAACCTTCGTGGTGTAATCTAGACGGGACACATAGAGCTGCGTCGTTGGTGTAGCTGGACGCAGCAGCATATTGGGTCCTGCTAGTGCGGTGCCGCTCTGGTTTCGGTTCACTAGGAAGCTTCCTTCTCTTCTTCCTCTCCACCTTCACAAAGCCCTCCTTATTACATGTGCCTGAAGCCCGGCCTAGCTGTTTAGAACTCCTGGTGGCAGGTTCACAGTAGCTCTTCACATCCACCTTCCTGGTCTGCGACGCAAGTTTGTGCGTGGTGACGATAGCACCGTAGGCACGTTTAGGGGTCGACGTACAGTCACGAGCAATAATATATATACATTGTCACATTTTCTAAAATATCTTAACTTCTACCATTCAAAAAATATGTGTACGATTTTTTTTTTTTCTAAATTACCTAACCATCAAACTGTGTCAAAACTTGGTATACATTGGTTTCATAGTAATATAAACGAAACAAAATCAGTAAAAAGTTTACAGTTCCAAACGTGCTGATTACACCACATGGTCGTTACGTATTTTGGCTGCCGAATCCGAATCTGGACACAGAATTAATCCTACACCCTCCAGTTTTTCTCCAGGAGCAGAAAAAGCTTAAATTTTACCGTAATGGTAATATTAAAAAGAAAATTTGAATAATCATAGTAACTTTACGTATACATTACCTTATAACGAATAATATGATACAAAAATCCCTAAAAAAGACAGTAAGTCTGATTAAAAACCTGAAAAATTTACATATTTATACAGAAATGAGATTCTTCGGTTATAAATTTGACCTTCTGACTTTTGTAGGTCTTTTTCTACCATACTGAATGTCATATTACCTATGAAATTGCCGTTCTGCAGTACTGGCCATTTCAAATCAAAATAATTTTTGTTTGTCTAAGAATTCTAATTTCAAATTAATTTTATTTTAAAAACATGGATTTTTTTTCCATAAGTAGGTAGTCATTTGTTTATTGATTAGTGTTACATTTTCATCGCATTTCAATCTTTTTCGTCATCATGGATACGTTAAAAATTCGAGTAATTATGGAATATGAGTACCGTCGTGGCACAAGCGGCACGCAACATCAACGACGTTTACGGAGCTAACACTACAAACCAACGCACCACCTGTTATTAGTTTGCTTGCTTCCGTTCTGGAAATTTCGACCTGAAAAATGAACCTCGCGGTCATCCGAAGACTTTGGTCGACAATGACGCATTAAAGGCGATTGTGGAAGCTGATGATACACAATCTACGGCTGAATTAGCAGCAGCTTTCGACATTAGCGTCAAAACAATATTGGTCCATTTGCGTCAAATTGGCAAGGTAAAAAAGCTTGACAAATGGGTGCCCCACAAACTCAATGATCGCCAGCGTGAAGTAAGCGTCGAGACGTGCCTTGCACTGCTCAACAGACACACAAATGAAGGAATTTTGAACCGCATTGTTTGTTACCTGCGAAGAAAAATGGATTCTGTTTGATAACCGCAAGCGCTCAGCAAGTGGGTTGGATCCTGGTTCAGCACCTAAACAATGCCCTGAACGAAAACTTACCCCTAGAAAAGTGATGGTCACCGTTTGGTGGTCTAGCGCCGGTGTGATTCGTCACAGCTTCTTACCAAACGGGCTGAGCATTACTGCAGATGTGTACTGTGAAGAACTGAACTCAATGATGGAGATGCTGGCACATCTCCAACCAGCATTGGTCAATCGCTCGTCTCCGCTGCTCCTGCACGACAACGCGCGACCTCATACTGCACAGCAGACGGTCTCCAAGTTGCAAGAACTGGGGTTGGAAGCTCTCCGTCATCCGCCCTACTCATGAGACCTTGCGCCTACAAACTACTACTTTTTCTTGGCGGGAAAAAAATTCAATACCCGAGAGGCAGTACAAAATGCCTTTGAAGAATTTGTTGCCTCCTGTCCAGCTGATTTTAGTAAGAAGGGCATCAATAACCTGCCACTGCGTTGGCAAAGATGCATTGATTGCATGGGTGATTATTTCGATTAATACAAATAAAAAATACATGAAAAACATTCGTTTAATTTTTTTCATACAATACGGCATTTTCATAGGTAAAGACCTATTATTATCATTACTGCAAAATTCAAGAGTTTTCTTGTTGCTCCTAGAGAAAAACTGGAGGGTGTAGGGTTAATTCTGTGTCCAGATTCGAATTTGGAAGCTCAAAATACGTAAAGATCATGTGGTCAATGATGTTATTCGAAACCTCCAATGTTGATTTTACTTCAGCTAGACTTGCCTTGAGATTTGTAATATCTTTAAGCAAGCTGGCGACATCGACGTGGTTAAACGTGACTGGGGGTAACTTATGTAGCTCCTTCGCCACAAAAGCGGGATCGTCGTCCGGATCGGTGCTCTTCAACATCGTGATGATATCATGTCCACACTTCTGGCCACCATCCCTCCGGCGGGATTGCATCTGCTCGACTTTGCCGAGCGATTGGAACAGCAGCAGTTTGGCACTACTGATCGCCTCCTCCTTGAAACTGGATTTGCAGATCGGCAAGATGCTGACTTCGTCCATATAGTCGATGGCATGGTTGATAAATGCCAAGACTTCGTTGGCTATGAGCGATTGTGAACTCATAACGACGTTAACCGGGCAACGGCTAAAGCCGCGCGACATGTGAATGTAATATTCGTATCGAGGAGCGCCAACACGTTCGTACTCGACGGTGCATTGCGCCCGACTAAAAACTAAAACTAAAACGTTTATTTCTCAAAAAGCATTCACAAGGTTTTGGTACTCAGTTATACAATGTTCATTAATGTTTACAATTTGGTACGGAAACTGATATCCAATCTAAGCCAGGGCTTGTATTTTGGGAGTCAGTCCTCAAACGCGGAGCATCTTATAGAGATCGTGTCAACGTGAATGGCGTGACGTAATTTATTATTTTAGCATAATAGGCACTTGAAAGTGTGCGTGTGGGGTATGTGTGTGTGTGAGTGTGCGCGTGTGTGTATGTGTGCGTGTGTGTGTGTGAATATGCGTGCGTGTGTGTGCACGTGTGCGAGGGTGTGTGTGTGAGTGTGCGTGGTGTGGTGTGCTGGCAGTTTAAATATATATGTGTTAATTTTTGATTATATCGTATAATATTACGAAATGTGTGCAAGTAAGTTTTTTATCTTTTGATAGTCTAATTGCTGGAACCATCCAGCAACAACGTTTTTAACCTTGAATCTGGAAAGTCCTACAATGTTAAGCTTCTTATTGATGGTGTCGTACAGTCTAATACTCAGGCTGCTAAACTGTCTACTGGCGAAAACTGTTTTGCAGGGGGCACGAGGACAAACAGGCATTTTGCTGCGTCTGTTTGGGTCGGGTAGGGGCACAGAAGGGTGTTTCCTCAATATGGATTTAAGCACAAAGAACTGACGAACTGTTAGTACTTTACAGTCCGACTAATGGTATTAATGGTATTACTACTCAAAATAGAGCTAAACATTAAAAAAAAACTTGCTCTTGATGTGACTGTTTAAAAAAAGAACATACTTTAAAACTTTAGTATCATGACTAGCTCTGCACTGACTAGCCTGTTATCAAATTTCTTGTTACACTATCCCGTTGCATCTTACGGCTGCCTGCACTATTATTTCGTTTTCGCTAAGCGTGTTATCTGTTTCGTGCTTTTCTAGCCAACTTCAAGTATCGAACTATCAAATACAAACAGATTTTTAATTCCGACTGGTAGATCCCGAGATCAGTGCGTTCAAAAAAACAAACAGTTTTACAGCTCTATTATTATTAGTGTAAACAAAGAAGATATAAAAAGATATATCAAACAATAGTGGAGTAGTTTTGTATTCTTAGTATAGACATGAATATTGAAAATAGATTTAAAAAATATTAAACATTAGGTGAATACTTATGTGAGTATATACTCACAATGTCATGTGCCGATGTTTGAAAATGCAATAAGTTTAACTGCAATATACACAGACTACGATAGAACGATTCCAGTGTTCGGTATAAAATCTGAAAAAAGAAGAAAACAAGTCAATTTGTGATTCGGAGGGACTTGAATTATTATGTTATAATGTAAGCATAGCCTTAATTACCAATACTCGGAAACATTTCGCATAGAGTTTAAAAGCTTCTAAAATATTTTGATACGTCTTAAAATACTTGTTACAATATTCCTTACTGAGTTCTTCATGATTTATTATTAGTATGTCCTTAATCAATCCTTTCATAAAAACTGTCAACAATTTTGTTAGACGGATACCAAAAATTAAATTAAGATCATATTGTATCATCAATAAATCGCTGATAACTCCAATAAAAGTAATTGACCCCCTGATAACATTATAAAATATAACTGGCAAAATAAAAATACCTAGTACAGTAAAAAGCGAGATCCAGTTCCAAATAATATAACTTCGAATATTTTCGCTTATATCAATGCTCCTATAAATGTCTTGAAGCATTAATATTAGGGAAATATTGGTGCGGCTATGAGTAATGTTGCAAATTAACAGCAAAATGTAGGTGAGGTAATACATAGTAATAAAAAAACAAAAAATTGCAAGCGCGTCAGCTTTTCCAGTCAAATCTACATAACTACTTTGGTTTTCGTCAAAAAAATGACAGATATAGATTACATTACAAAATAAAATAGTACAGAACAGCAATACTTGATACTTGTTCTCACACGGAGTGATATAACTATTTCTAATTTTGAATTTTGAAGTAAAGAATATAGAGAGCATTATATTAAAAGGTTGAACTATTCTTTGAAGGTCTTTATCCAATTTATTACTGAGTAACATTATAACTGTACGTCTTTGTCCAATTTGTGATTACGTAAAAAAATGTCGTACGATTTGTGTTCTTCCACATTATTATTACGCAACTGTTTGATATTGTATGAACAACGTTCTTTCATTTTTATGATGGCCAGATCGCAAGTATTTCAATTTATAATAAAATAGGATTTTGATCGTATCTTACTTCAATACCCATAATTATTTAATCTTGCTGTCAAATAAAAATAATGGATTACATAATGATTAATCTATATCTACCTATACTTCTATACTAATGTTCTAAAGCTCAAGAATTTGTTTGTTTGTTTGGTTGATCGTGCCTGCGAGTGTTCCTGAGATTAGCGCGCAAGCCAATTGGCTTGCTTTGAAAAATTATATATTAGTGTCTAAAACCCTACTTATCGAGGACAACTTTATGACGCTTCGATCAAGAGGAGAGAAGCATCAATGAAAAGCAAGGGTAGCAAAAACGGGAAAAAAATTATACCATTTCAGAACTTCCGTTTTGTGCACTGAGTAAACGGTTACAGTAACGCAACAATCATCTATGACGGAATTGTTCCTTTTATAAAGTACTTAAAAAGTCTGGAATAGCATATTATTATGTCTATATTTTCATAAAAAAATACTTTAATATTATAAAACTGTAGGAGAGTTTGTTTGGTGGAAGGTACTCAAATCAAATCATGTGACGGATAGTTTACTTATCGACAAAGCGTTAGATTGTATATTTAAAGCATTACGCTAAGACCCTTAGGAGCCGGACAAAATGAAAAAAGTTACGAGTACGTAGGAACGAATATAAGGACTAAAAAATTATATCGCTAATTATAGGCCTATATTATATTAAATGCCTATGCATTCCACAACTTTCCTCGACCATTTCTTTACTGTCCAAGCCGCTCGGTTGTGGAATGCATTGCCTGTTGAAATAAAAGGCGCGCAGACGTTACATATTTTTAAAAGACTCGTGAAGGAACACTACTTTTCGTTGTGATCTTGTTCTCCTAACCGAACTGTAATTTTCTATGTACTGTCGTGATTAATTTTTGTGTCTTATATGGATACTAGCTTCTGCCCGCGGCTTCGCCCGCGTGGATGTCGAAAAATATCCCACAGGAACGTATTACCGGGATTAAAAGTACCCTTTGTGTTTATCCAGGTAAACAGTGGGTTATTGCACTGCTTGCAATTAAAATATATGATTGTTGTAGGATAAATGTTGTTAAAACGTAACAATATTGATGGAACGGTAAATTACCTACTTGCATTGAAGGCAACTTTAAAGCGCAAATGTTGCGGCGGTAAGTCCCCTCTTTGAGGAGTGGATAGAGAGGCGCCACGGCGTCCTCACCTTCCGCCTGACGCAGGTTCTCACCGGGCATGGGTGCTTCGGTGGGTTCCTGTTCAGGATAAAGCGGGAGGATACACCCGGGTGTTTCCATTGTGAGGATCGTCTGGAGGACACGGTGGAGCATACGGTGGAGGTTTGCCCTGCCTGGGCGGAGCACCGCCGTGTCCTCGTGGAGGCGATCGGCGGCGGCGACCTCTCGCGTCCGGCCCTGGTGCGAGCCATGGTACGGAGCGAGAGGGAATGGGAAGCCGTCACCTCCTTCTGCGAAGCAGTAATGCTCGCGAAGGAGGAGGCGGGGCGCGTGAGGGAGTGGCAGTCTCTGCGCCCTCACGTCCCTAGCCGCCGCAGGAGGAGACGCCCCGGGCGTCGGGAGTCGATTGCGGACTCGTAGGCGCGAGCTTGCGGGTGGCGAGCAATGGGTAGCTCGCCGCCCGGTAAGGACCAGGCTTGGGTCAACGGCGCGTAGTGTTCCACGCGCGCCTCAAAGAGATGTCAGCACCAGTGAAGGGGTCTACTAGGACCGATGCCTGCCGGGGTCGCGTGATTGTTCGAAAGAGATACCGTGACCCTGGCACATGGGCAACTGATGGAACACGGGTGGGTTTTAGTCAGTAAAAGTCTGACACGCCCTCCCGCTCCACCCAGAGCGGGAGAAGTCATTTGATGATTTCCCATCCTGAAAAAAAAAAAAAAAAAAAAAAGCGCAAATGTAAGTTCTCTTTATTCCCTAGGAATTTCAAAAAAAAATTGTTACCTAAATTATTCAAATGACTTACGTTGCTGTTTACAGGGGTTAAAGACTATTTATTTTTTAGTTTATACTGAAAATATCTCTTTATATACTACTTTAGAGGTTCTGCCTTCAGGTGCTAATCTTCTCACTTACAACCAGGCTGCTAGATGAGCTAACTCTCGAGCAGGCAACGTAAACCTGGCCGTGCGAGAAGCAGTCCCCTCTAAGAGGATATCCCGCTGTTTTAAGCGATTGTCCTCGAGACTCATTAATCGTCATTGCGAAACTTACCATAAGGGGACTGCAGCCTTTTAAATTCGAATGGGTATTCCGACGGTATTAGTGGTATCTGCGGTATATAGTACACTGATTCACCTTGAGCACAGTCAGTAAATACAATGGCAGAGCTTCTACCCCGTTTTGATGTGAGGTTTTCACACGTGACCTGGTCCCATTGCACAACTTGGCTGAATTGAGATTTCGTGGTAGCATTGCTGGAGCACCCACTTTGAGGAAAGTGTGTGAGACGGGAACCAGATGGGTTGAATAAATTTAAAAGGTCCATAGGATAGTATATGGCATCATCTTAAGAATTCAACACGTAGTAATAATTACAACAGATTTTTGTTGCCTGTGTTTGTTTCATTGGTTTATTTTGTACTAGCTTCTGCCCGCGGCTTCGCCCGCGTGGATGTCGAAAAATATCCCACAGGAACGTATTACCGGGATTAAAAGTACCCTTTGTGTTTATCCAGGTAAACAGTGGGTTATTGCACTGCTTGCAATTAAAATATATGATTGTTGTAGGATAAATGTTGTTAAAACGTAACAATATTGATGGAACGGTAAATTACCTACTTGCATTGAAGGCAACTTTAAAGCGCAAATGTTGCGGCGGTAAGTCCCCTCTTTGAGGAGTGGATAGAGAGGCGCCACGGCGTCCTCACCTTCCGCCTGACGCAGGTTCTCACCGGGCATGGGTGCTTCGGTGGGTTCCTGTTCAGGATAAAGCGGGAGGATACGCCCGGGTGTTTCCATTGTGAGGATCGTCTGGAGGACACGGTGGAGCATACGGTGGAGGTTTGCCCTGCCTGGGCGGAGCACCGCCGTGTCCTCGTGGAGGCGATCGGCGGCGGCGACCTCTCGCGTCCGGCCCTGGTGCGAGCCATGGTACGGAGCGAGAGGGAATGGGAAGCCGTCACCTCCTTCTGCGAAGCAGTAATGCCCGCGAAGGAGGAGGCGGGGCGCGTGAGGGAGTGGCAGTCTCTGCGCCCTCACGTCCCTAGCCGCCGCAGGAGGAGACGCCCCGGGCGTCGGGAGTCGATTGCGGACTCGTAGGCGCGAGCTTGCGGGTGGCGAGCAATGGGTAGCTCGCCGCCCGGTAAGGACCAGGCTTGGGTCAACGGCGCGTAGTGTTCCACGCGCGCCTCAAAGAGATGTCAGCACCAGTGAAGGGGTCTACTAGGACCGATGCCTGCCGGGGTCGCGTGATTGTTCGAAAGAGATACCGTGACCCTGGCACATGGGCAACTGATGGAACACGGGTGGGTTTTAGTCAGTAAAAGTCTGACACGCCCTCCCGCTCCACCCAGAGCGGGAGAAGTCATTTGATGATTTCCCATCCTGAAAAAAAAAAAAAAAAAAAAAAAGCGCAAATGTAAGTTCTCTTTATTCCCTGGGAATTTCAAAAAAAAATTGTTACCTAAATTATTCAAATGACTTACGTTGCTGTTTACAGGGGTTAAAGACTATTTATTTTTTAGTTTATACTGAAAATATCTCTTTATATACTACTTTAGAGGTTCTGCCTTCAGGTGCTAATCTTCTCACTTACAACCAGGCTGCTAGATGAGCTAACTCTCGAGCAGGCAACGTAAACCTGGCCGTGCGAGAAGCAGTCCCCTCTAAGAGGATATCCCGCTGTTTTAAGCGATTGTCCTCGAGACTCATTAATCGTCATTGCGAAACTTACCATAAGGGGACTGCAGCCTTTTAAATTCGAATGGGTATTCCGACGGTATTAGTGGTATCTGCGGTATATAGTACACTGATTCACCTTGAGCACAGTCAGTAAATACAATGGCAGAGCTTCTACCCCATTTTGATGTGAGGTTTTCACACGTGACCTGGTCCCATTGCACAACTTGGCTGAATTGAGATTTCGTGGTAGCATTGCTGGAGCACCCACTTTGAGGAAAGTGTGTGAGACGGGAACCAGATGGGTTGAATAAATTTAAAAGGTCCATAGGATAGTATATGGCATCATCTTAAGAATTCAACACGTAGTAATAATTACAACAGATTTTTGTTGCCTGTGTTTGTTTCATTGGTTTATTTTGTATAGCTTCTGCCAGCGGCATTTTTTTTTTTCAGTAACTAACATCCGCGCTCTCACTACCTCTCAATTTAATATGCAAACTGACAATATCCCAAACAAATAGGACGAAGTTCTTCGTAAAACATAACTAATCCCTGGGATGAGAGTAGTATAGTTTTATTAGAACTCAAAGCGTGTGTGAAAAGATTTATTTAGGAGACAACCAGAAGTGAATTAACAATTAAAATTGTTTACAACGAAATACTATGCCAACCGCAGTATTTCTTTGTAAACAATATTTTTTGTTTTTCCTTCAGGTGCTAGAATCACCACGCTGCTGGTCTGCACCAGACCGTGTGAAAAGCAGTTTTCCCTTAACCTCTAAGTCCCTGAGATACCACATTTGGTATCGACACAATGGCTTTTTAATTGTGTCTGTAATTACGGTAATTGACTGGTTAAGTCTACCCCTGTTAAATTAAGTGTTTGGCCTTGAAATTTATTTATGGTCATGTCAAAGCAGACTTTGAGGGGAAACTGCACTCTTTTGAACTCGAAGGGGTAGTTCGAGGGCATTAGAGGAATCCTCGGAATAAACACAGACTCCTCTCTGGAATAACCTGTCAGTATATTTACCTTATTGTGAGGATCGCCTTGAGGGCACGGTGGAGCATACGGTGGAAGTTTGCCCTGCCTTGGCGGAGCACCACCGTGTCCTCGTGGAGGTGATCGGCGGCGGCGACCTCTCGCGTCCGGCCCTGGTGCGAGCCATGGTACGGAGCGAGAGGGAATGGGAAGCCGTCACCTCCTTCTGCGAAGCAGTAATGCTCGCGAAGGAGGAGGCGGGGCGCGTGAGGGAGTGGCAGTCTCTGCGCCCTCACGTACCTAGCCGCCGCAGGAGGAGACGCCCCGGGCGTCGGGAGTTCATAACTGACTCCCGGCCACCGTAGGCGCGAGCTTGCGGGTGGCGAGCAGTGGTAGCTCGCCGCCCGGTAAGGACCAAGCTCGGGTCGACGGCGCGTAGTGTTCCACGCGCGCCTCAAAGAGATGTCAGCAAAACTGAAGGGGTCTGCTAGGACCGATGCCTGCCGGGGTCGGTCGCGTGATTGTTCGAAAGAGATACCGTAACCCTGGCACATGGGCAACTGAAGGTACACGGGTGGGTTTTTAGTCCGTGATTGTTCGAAAGAGATACCGTGACCCTGGCACATGGGCAACTGAAGGCACACGGGTGGGTTTTTAGTCAGTAAAAGTCTGACAAGCCCTCCCGCTCCGCCCAGAGCGGGAGAAGTCATTTGATGATGTCCCATCCAAAAAAAAAAAGTATAGTTACCTCGATAGCATTTCGTTACAATATTTTCACTCGCAACCTGGTGTCATTGCATAATTTTGGCGGGTTTAAATTACGCAGCAACATAACTGGGACGCCAACACTAAATTTCAATATATGAGTTGGGAGACCGGGAGGCTTCAATGTGTTAAGAAATTCAACCGAGTTTCTAATCGCAACAAAGTGACACTGCAATGGATAAAGGGACACAGCGGATCACTAGCCAATGATGCTGCTGACGAACTGGCCAGAAAGGCATCCAGCGCGTCAGTATGCGGCCCCGAGCCCATCGTGCCCATCCCCTTCAACCAGCTACGCAGGTGGCTGCAGGAATTTACCCACACACAAGCGGAGAGCTGGTGGACCTCGGCACCAGGCTGCAGGCAGTCCAGGGAAGCTATGCCATCCCCGGATGGCAGGCTAACCAGACGCCTGCTACGCCTGGACAGGGATGGTCTGCGTCTGATGACGGGCACCATCACAAGACACTGCCCGCTAAACAAACACTTTTACACAATAGGCATAACGGACAGCCCCCTGTGCAGGGCCTGCATGGAGGCTGAGGAAACCGTTGCGCATGTACTCTTCGAATGTACAGGCGTCACCCAGATTAGGACAGATACCCTCGGGACACCCAAATCTTATACGGACGTTCTTAGCAGACCAGGAGACATAACCAACTTCTGGAGGGAGGTGGGCTGGTTGGAGTAAATACCGACGGCCGCCATGGCCCACGCACAATGGTCCACTTAAAGGACTGAGTGCGGAAACAAAAACCCTATAACATAGAACATAGAACATAGAAATTCAACCGAGTAATGTATGGCGTCATCGTGGTTTATCACTCGAGCCCACTGATTTATAATGATTTTCATTTCTTTCGAACGATCTCAAGAAATTTTTATTGATGATTGTGGCTTGGTCGTTATGTTTTACTTTAATGTATAAACTAAAGTCGCATTATTACTCACTGAACGTACGGATGTATGTGCCCAATTAGTTTTAACTTATAAAGTTGCATAGGTATCTATTTAACAATAGTCACTGTAGTTATTAAATTTTATTTAATACAGAAACAAACGCGTTTTTTACATGTAATGTAATTAGGTATTACTTGCAAATAGTAGTTCATATTAATATCAGTTACATATTTGATACATCCGGGTGGTTGAGATTGGACACGGGTGACGACAATGCGCTCCCCGGGCTGCCCCGCACGCCATGCGCCATTCATGCGATATTCGAAGCCCTATTTGACTCAGTAAAGGGATGATTTTTGGAAAAACTGTGATACACGTGTCTCATAATTATACTTGAATAGTATGTGTACCAATTTTTGTGTCAATCGACCCAGAGAATAAAAAGTTTCACAGAAAATTCAACCCCCCATTTCACCCTCTTAGGGGTGGAATTAAAAAAAAACCCTTTTTTAGTGGATACCTACTCTTCACAAAGAACACACCCTCCAAATTTCAAGTCTCTAGGACCAGCGGTTTAGGCTGTGCGTTGATATATCAGTCAGTCAGTCAGTCAGTCACTCAGGACATTGAATTTTATATATATAGATTTAGTATGTATGTATTTATGTATACATTATTTAGGATATAAATAACTGTTAAGTTATTTTAGTTTTCAGTTTAGTTGTATTCACATCATTGACATACCCATTTTATGTCCACGCTTTTCACTGTCCATTCCATGGTTGCCTGGAAGAGATCGCATAAAGCGATAAGGCCGCCCATTGTATATTTTGTAATCATTGTAATGTTTTTTGTGATGTATTTTTATGGTGTACAATAAAGTATATATAAATAAATAAATAGGCCGATCGGCCTGATGTCCAACATAAATAAAATGTTCTCTTAGATAATACTAGGTCGCCTTACATAGATTCTGGATGATAATATAATCAACCCAAGGAACAAGCAGGATTTTACAGTGACTTTTCAACAATAGATTTATACACAACATAGAACAGTTTATTCAAAAAAGTAATGCGTATGGTATTGCTTACTATGTAGCATTCATGGATTACAATAAAGCGTTCGATTCACATAGACACGCAAAAATATGGGCAGCCCTAGAAATACAGAGTGTGAGTGGAAAATATATACGTGTCATTAAAAATATAACCAGGAGCATCGCTGCAAAAGTAAGAACAGAAAGAGTGGAAGTCTTTCCTATAAAAAAAATTGTTAGGCACGGAAACCCGATATCAACCAAACTCTTCTCGTCAGGTATGGAACACGTGTTTAGACGTATTGAATGGGACAACTATGGAATAAGTACTAGTGGAGCGCAATTCAATCACCTTAGATTCGCAGATAGAGAAATAGAAAATATTTATTGTCCAGGTAATACAGTAATAGGTTAACATAAAGTTTAGACGACATGAGAAGCTTCAATATTAACTAAAGTTAATTTCAGTATATTATTTTCCAGTGAATCCCAAACTAGACAGTTAGTCTGTATCTTTGGGCTCAGGATACGAATTACAGAGTGGAGACTAGAGAGGTGACTTCAGTAATGGTATGAGTGTATGTGAAAAGTTGGTGTGATGTATGTGTGGTGTATATGTGTGGCGTGTGTGTGATGTGTATATGAGGCGTGTATGTGTGTACTTTTGATTCAGTGTCAGGTCGGGGTCGTTATATTAATTGTTCCGAGTCGTCGTAACCATATGCAACGTTTTCTTTACAATTTTCTTACATTCGAATGCGGGAGTATTTTTAATATCGCACGGTTTAAAAACTTTATTGTACGTATTAATGAGAGAGTAGGCCGGATGATCTATTACTTATTCCATGCGACGCAAGCAGCCTGCAAGAAATGTTCGAACAACTGATCTTTGAAAGTGGAGATTTTGGACTGTTAATGAACACCTCAAAAACTAAATTAATGACAAACGTAGATAAAATCCCTATCACAGTCAATGGTCCAACAATTTATTATGTTGATAAATACATGTATCTTGGTTAAATAATATCTCCAAAAGATATTACAATAAAATAAATTAGTTACAGAATTAATCGGGCTTGGAAAAGATACTGGTCTCTAAATGAAATAGTAAAAAAACCCTCATGTACCACTTAAACAAAGAAAAAAAATATTCGATTTGTGTATTTTACCGATTATAACATACGGAAGCCGAATATGGAGTTTGACAGAACAAAATATACGATAACTAGAGACCTGCCAACATAATATGGAAAGGAGTATGCTCAATATCCAACTAAGACACAGAATAAAATTAGAAACGATTCGCAAGCAAACTGGAGTTTCGAGTGTGACGTACTGCATTAAAAATATAAAATGGACGTGGGCAGCCACATGAGGAGCAAAAAGGGGAAACGGGTGAAGAATGTAACCAACTGGTGTTCAAGACAATATAAAAGAGGTAATTTTTGGATCCCATCCATCCAAAAATCCTTTGGTTTTGAATTTAAAAACTCTTGTAAGGTATTTTTGAAGTTCAGTTTGGTCATCCAACTGTTTTACGCGTAAATATTTTTTAAAGCTCGAAACGAATGGCAATCAAACGTTTTTTCACCAGTTTTCAAATAAAGTAAGAATTATCAAAATCGGTTCACCCAGTCGAAAGTTATGAGGTACGAAAACATAAAAAAAAAAACAGTTGAATTGAGAAACTCCTCCTTTTTTTTGAAGTCGGCTAAAAATACTTAGTACTGTAAGAGTATGATCCATTTCCAAATAATGAAATTTGTAAAAGTTTTGCTACCATCAATGATCCTATAAATTTCCTGGAGCTTTAATATAAGGGTAACATTACTTCGGCTATGAACAATATTATAAATGAGCCAAAAACTAAAAACTTGCAAGACCAACAGCAGTTGTATTAAATTTTACAAAATAACTGTGTTCATCATCGAACATACGACAGACTTAGAAAACATTGCATAGTGAAATAGTTAAGAACAGCAAAATGTGACAATTCATCACACATGGAGTGATATAACTATTTCTATTGTCATAATTTGGAATGAAAACTACGAAGAGTATAATGTTAAAAGATTGAAATATTCTTTGGATTTCCTTGTCTAATTTATTTTTAAATAAAAATGTAATCGTACTATTTGAGTTTTTTCACATTATTATATAATACGCAACTCTTTGATGTCATATGAGGGATATGTTCCATCATTTTTGTAAGGGCCAAATTGGAAGGTTTTCTATTAGTAATAAAAATGCGTCATGATCGTATCTAGCTTAAAAATAATTAACAGTGATTGTTAGCAGAACAAGATAATTACTTATTTACCATCAAATATGCGTCTTTTGTATATTTGAAGAAATAATTAAAAAATCAACAATGTCCTCCAATATATCATTTATATCTTACATCCGATTGTTACAATAATTGAATTATGATTGTATAGTATATTATTGCATGCATGTTCATATAGCCTATTATTGCATAAGATATTGTCGTTTTAGCATAGAGTAGAATAGTTTTTGCGAGAAAGAGTAACAAACAACCACCCATCATCACAAACTTTAGTTTTTATAAAATAAGTAGGATTATGTTATTTTACAGAAAAGCAAACTGTAGAAGTACAATAATATAATTAATTAAGAGTCCTGCCAAAGGTATCGGTAGAGTGGCGTCTATTGTGAACGACCCACATGCTGTCATCTTACTGAAGGTCCGGTTAACTTGTATTACGCGGTCGCAAAGTTGTTTGACAGTTTCTACAAGAGAATAATAAAAACACTTAAATAAATAACAAAATGTAAATTATATTTTCTGAATCTATAATAAATCAGGAAAATTAATACTGTCGGTATTTACAATAAAAGAATTGAGATATTAGAAGTCGCAACTTATATTATTACCTGGACAGTTTGTATCCATCACACGTTGTTTACACGCTGACTCAGCTTCTTCCACATAAATATAGAACTTCTCACATTGCCAGCAAGTTATCATTACAAGGGACAACAATTTTACGATCCATAATATGATTACGAGGACGCTCAAGGGTGACATCTGAAAGCAGATGATGATGAAGAGATGAAGCAGACCAAAATTATATTAGGAACCAATTGTGCTCTGAAACCGGACCGTAACGTCGCCATGGAAACTTATTCATTCAAATACATCAAAATTTAAAATTTTAAATGATTAAAGTTCTAATATATGAAATAAATAAGGATTATGAAAACACTGATGCAATATTTGGTCCAAGAAACGGTATTACTACTCAAAATACAGTCAAAACATCCACTCTATTTTTAATATTATAAATGCAAAAGTAACTCTGTCTGTCTGTCTGTCTCGCTTTCCTGCTAAAACTACTGAACCGATTTAAATGAAATTTGACACACAGATAATTTAGAGCCTGAAAAAGGACATAGGCTACTTTTTATCCCGGTAGTATGTTCCCGCGGGATAATTTCCAACATCCACGCGGGCAAAGCCGCTGGCAAAAGCTAGTAATAAATAAATCTTTCTTATGAAGTGAATGTATATAAAAATATATATATAACAGCGCGTGATGATTTAGGCGATTTATTGTAACACTTTTTTAAAGTTGTAATCGATTATTTTTACTCTATGGTTGAGAATTTATTTCGTTAGTGGTAATTTTAATTTAGAGCGGGTAACACCGAATGGAGTTGTGAGTGTCATGGCGGCGGAAGCGATCACTCTTTGATGCGATCGGTACGCGGTGCACACGCATAAATCCATTGGCTCTGAACTTCAGTTGAACAATTAATGTGATTTTATTTAAATCAGTGTTTATCTTTGCAATCGTTACTTTTTAACGTTAAGTTTTATTGTAATTATTTTAATTAAATTAAGTGAGTTATTTTGCGAGTATTATTTTAAAACGCCTGCAAGTACACGCCCGCTATGGAGGACGAACAGGGGATGGTTCAGCAGCGACACGTGGTATCTCAGCCGCTCGAACATCCGTCATCAGAAGTGGTGAATGACGGAACGGTGCAGGAAATAGCCTACAGGTCAGAGTGTTGATTTACTATCAAGTGAAAATAATCGTTGGAAATTGTTATCCGAAATGCAGCAAAGCCAAATGATGAAATTGATTCGTGCGATTAAAGAACCTAGTTCAGAAGGCAATAAACTAGCCTTACCTGAATTTAATCCCGAGTCTCGAGATAGCGATGCTCGAGCCTGGTGCAATACCGTCGATTTGTGCATGGAAGAAAAACAAATTTCTAGTAGTAGGCTGATTATTACAATGAATAAATCCTTAAGGGGTCGGCAGCTTCTTAGCTGTCTCAGAATACTTTTCCTGGAATAGCGTGGCCTCAATTGAAATACCTATTTCTTGCTCGATACGATTGTGTGGAAACTCCTGCTGCTATGCTATTTAGGCTATTATTTGAGAGTCCTAAGGAAGGAGAATGTTTGTCTGCTTATGCAAATCGATTTCTGAGCACATTACTGAGTCAATGAAATAACTATTCTACTGAAAAGATAGCAATAGTTGTAACTATGGCGCATGTACCGAAAATTAAACCGCGATTACAGCGATTGGCTTTCACTACGGAAGTTGATACTCGAGTCAGATTACAACAGGAATTGCTTTTACGTATCGCAAAAGAGGACATCCAATGCAGGACAAATTAAATGCACCTGGTGATGCCAAGAAACCAAAGTTGGAGCAGTCAAGGCGTTGCTACAACTGTGGCAAATAGAGCCATATGTCAAATAAATGCTTGACTAAAAGCTGTCGTGATTCTTCTGCTAATACTATAATAAATCTCAGTTTTAGGAAACAGTGAATCGCTACCAGCCAAAGACAGCGTTCCGAAGAAAGCTTCGCCGCCGGTGACCTGTTTCTTCTGTGGCGAGCCGGGTCACATCGCCACACGCTGTCCAAAGAATATTTTTTGGGGCAATTCTACTGATAAAGACATCGTTTTTAAGGCACAAAAAAGATGCATAAGATCAATTTGTGGTCTGAAAATGGGTGATAGCTGTGTACCATTATTTAAATCGCTAAAAATACTCACGTTACCCTCATTATATATTTTTGAAATCAGTGTTTTCGTCAAGACAAACATGAGCTTATTTGAAAAAGTGTCGACGTTACGAGATGTTGCGATTCGTAGCCAGTACGCAAATTCTTTAAGCAATCAGCGTTGTAATACTGCCTTAGTGAGAAAGAGCGTTTTAGGCATGGCACCACGCATTTACAATAAATTACCAGATGCCATAAAAAGATTGAATGTTACAAAATTCAAAAAAGAACTAAAATTGTTATTAATTGAAAAATGTTACTATACGACTGATGAATTTCTAAATGACAAATTAATGTAGACGTGTTTATTTATTTGACTAGAAAAATAATTTTTAATTGAATATTGTGGCTAATTGTAATTTATTATTATTATTATTTTTCATTGACTGTAGAAATGATTCCATATTGTGACATTTTATAATTTTTGTTTTTATGTATGTTCATATTATATCATTCTTTTAATTTTGACATTACCAAGTAATTTAAATCTCGCATGAACAATATCTAATTTTGCATGCAAGCATATTTGTACGCCTCTTGGCATAACATAGCGACCTATGTATTTTAATTTAAGAACTGTATTTATTACCTATGTTACACGAATAAAAAATGATTGATTGATTGATTGATTGATTGTACTTTAAGGTTGAGTTTTTTTTTATTATTTTTTACGTTTTAAAGGGTAATCAGGTTTTTGCGTCGGGGGTTTTTTAAATTTTTAATTAAATTTTTATTAGTATTATTCGATAATAAGCTGTTAAAGTACTATTTGCTGACTGACGATACTAAATAAATGAAAAATAAATAAAATAAAAGATAGTTCAGCGTTAGTTAAATATACCAATATGCAAGAATACAAAATAATCGTACGTACAAATATGCCCACGACTGGCTTAGGAAGATGCTGCGAATCGTGACCAGTCAATGTTGATAAACATTTTGATGATGATAAGCAAACTTCAGTTGTCGTAGAAAGTCCAGTAAGGGATTCTGTCCGCGGCATCTGTTAGACTGTACGAGTGGTTATTACATAGTCGCACATCCCGGTAGAAATCGGCGTCTCTTGAGGTAACTCAAATGGGTGCGCGATGTGCGTTTCGCTGTGGCGGAGGTTCGGATCTGCCGAGACCGCAGTGTGTAGTCAGTGTACAACACACGGGTGATCTACTAGCTATATCGATATGGGTAAGTTTTGATCCATGCGCTGGGTGTGTGAGAGCAATGCGATTGCTGATCGGCTGGAGAGCTGTGGAGGTAGAGGTTTTACTCGAAGGTTTGATAGTTTTTGCTATAGTAGATTCAAACGACTATAGTACATGGCCCAGGGTTGTGATTATTGTACTTTCAATTATCCCCAATTTTGCTATATTGATTAAGTCAAAGTGTAAGATTTGGTTCAAATCAAACAGTAAATTGTGTTTTAAAATAACTTTATTTTCATGCCTGAATTTTTGCCTCTATCTTTCCGCGTAACTCCAGACATCCAGCGCAACATTTTCATCGCAGTGACTTGCAGTTCTTTCTTATGCCGATCATGAAAGGGCCACGTTTCACTGTCATATTAAAGGAAAGGCCTAGTGATGGATTTATAGACCCATCCCTTCAGATTAAGAATCTTGGGGTCACAGATAACACCCTGCAGCAATGTCATGCGTGCCTTAACGTCACACTCAATGCTACCAGATGCATGGAGTACAGATCCCAGAGTATGGTTTCCGTCGTGTGCGCTCTACAATAGACGCAATCATGCGCGTGAGGGTCCTGGTGGAGGAAGCAGTAGCCCGGGGTGAGGTCGTCTTGGCGATGTCCTTGGACATGACCAACGCCTTCAACACCTTGCCCTGGAGTTGCATAAGGGAGGCACTCCGATATCATAGGGTGCCAAACTACCTCCGCCGTATTGTTGGGGCTAATCTGATGAACAGATCTGTCAGGGTCGAGAAGGATGGAATCGGCGAGACATGTTGTGCAGTGTTCCACAAGGATCGGTTTTGGAGCCACCCCTGTGGAACATCGAATATGACGGGGTGCTGCGCGGTGCGTTCCCTTGTGGCGTCAGTGTTATCTGTTACGCCGACGACACGCTTGTAATGGCACGAGGGAAGACTTTCCAGCAGGCATCTGTCTTAGCGACAGTTGGGGTCGCGAAAGTCGTAGACAGAGAGTGGTGGTGGCCGAGTGGTAACAGCCGCGACTTACGAGTAGGTCGTGGGTTCGAACCGAAGCAGGCGCTTTACTTTGTGTTAATTATTTCATCACCACTGCTCTCAAAAAGGGTAAAGGAAAACATCGTGAGGAAACCGGCGTATCTTAGTATAGTTCGAAGACATGTGACATCTACCAACCCGCACTGACCGCGCGTGGTGGATTATGGCCCGCTCCCTCTCACCGAGAGGAAGCCTGTGTCCCAGCAGTGGGAACATTATAGGCTGCTGACGAAGTCGTAGACAGAATCCGGCTGTTGGGTCTCCAGGTGTCATTGCAAAAATTGGAAGCTATTTGTTTCCACGGGCCCGGAAAGCACTGCCTTCGGGATCCAACATCATGGTAGGAGGTGTCCACATCGGTATCGAGTCAACGATGAAGTACCTAAGACTTGTTCTTGATAGCCGGTTGAACTTTAGGCCGCATTTTCAGCGGTTGGGTCCTCAGCTGATAGATACCGCGAATGCACTCTCGCGATTACTGCCTAATCTTGGGGGGCCAAATACCTACTACCGGAAGCTCTATGTGGGGATCGTACGGTCCATGGCGCTCTATGGAGCGCCTATATGGGCGGACAACCTGTCGGCCCGCAACATTGCAATATTGAAAAGACCACAGAGAGCAATGGCCGTCAGGGTAATAAGAAGATACCATACGGTCTCCTTCGAGGCGGCGAGTCTCTTGGCCGGATCACCACCCTGGGATCTTGATGCTAAAGTCCTAGCGTCACTATATCGGTGGCGTAGGGACGCATTGGAGCGGGGCGAGCCCCTGATGCCTCGTCATTTAGAGGTGTACTGGGCTGAGCTCCGCCATACCCTAGTGGTGGAGTGAGAATAGCGACTTGCGCAACCCAGCGCAGGGCATGCTACTGTATCAGCGGCAAAACCCACTACAAGGGAGTGGCTGGAGAGTTGGCATGACGCTTTTACGTTCCGGCTGACACAGGTACTGTTCGGAGATGGATGTTTCGGTAAGTACCTGTGCCGCATAGGCCGGGAACCGACGCCCGGTTGCCACCATTGCAACTGCCCTGACGACACGGCGCAGCACACCCTTGAGGAATGACCTGCTTAGTGCTTAGGCAGTGCAGCGCCGTGACCTCGTCATGACCGTTGGTGCTGTGGATACAATCTCACTTCCAGACATGGTTCAGTACATGGTCTGGAGTGAGAGCGCGTGGGACGCTGTCGCTTCCTTCTGCTAGGAGGTGATGGTCGTGAAGGAAGCGGCGAAAAGGGAGAGGGAGGACACAATCTCCCATTCTGATAGGCCTCTCCACTTACTCCGGGGTGGAGGACATCCACAAGGATTTCCACACGAAACAAAAAAAATTACTGCAACTAGTCCGTGCAAGCACCTCGTCTTTGTCTATGCGGACGGATGTGACATCTGATATAGTGCAGACCAAGTACTCGGTCTTCGCCTCATTGAGCTTTAGACCACCATTCTCAAGCGTACCCTTCCACGCCTTCATATGTCTGATCAGTCCGCGTCTACTAGCACGATATCGTCAGCATACATGAGTAGCCACCGGGGTCACTCATAGGAGCCGCTCATGCGGGTTCCTGATGCTGTCTGATACAACGTATAATACTACGCTGACTAGGAACGTGCTAAAGACGTATCCTTAGTGTACTCCTCCAGTGATTGGAAAGGGTTTGGTGTCGATAATAGCGGTCCAAACCATGGAATCGGAATCACAGTTCATGTCTCAGACGATGTCAGTTTAGGTCTCTGGTACTCCTTTGGCCCGCTGTGCCCACCTGATCATAACAAGAGGAAAATAGTCGATATATACTTACCTAGCAATATATCCGATATAGCCTACTATCTTTTGTGTTGCAACAGTTGGATTGAAATTGCAATATATGTAATTGAGATACAGATCTGTTTTCTTCATCCTGCACTACCCACCGACGGCGCCCAAAATTAAGAGGATTAACGTTGAATTTCTGGCTCACTATAATAAAGATAGATATATGCTGTCCTAGACTTTTATTTAAAACAATCAAACATACAAAATAATACCATCGTTTAACTCTAGCAGCTTAGGCAGCACAATAAGTTTGCTCCAAGAGGGCAGGATTTTCTAAATTACTTATCGTTAAATTGTGGCCCAATCACAAAAACTGTGTAAAGGAAAAACTTGTGCTATTCGAATCTATAAGCAGTTCACCAACTTTTACGTTTATAATATGATAAGGACAGTATTAGTAGGAAAAAGTTAATTCACAGGACAGCAAACTGTAGCAGTACAATTATGTAACTAGTTAAGAGTCCTATCAGAGGTATCGGTAGAGTGGCGTCTATTGAGAACAAGCCGCATGCTGTCATCTTATTGAAGGTACAGTTAACTTGTACTACGCGCTTGCAAAGTTTTCTGACAGCGTCTATAAGGAAATAGTAAAGAATTGAGTGAATAAATTAAAAATATAGATTCTTGTATGTTGAAATCAGGAGGATTAATATTGTTGATATTGTATTTTTTGTTAAATATAATACATGAGATGTTAGAACTCGGAAGTTTTATTATTACCTGGACAGTTTGTATCCATCACACGTTGAATACACGCTGACTCAGCTTCTTCCACAGACATATAGAACTTCTCACATTGCCAACAAGTTATCATTACAAGTGACAAAAATTTTACAAGCCACTCGATTAAAAGAACGCCCAGAAAAGTAGAAATCTGAAAGCAGCAAGTAGCAAAATAATTTAAAGGGCCAACTGTGCTCTGAAATTATACCTTAACGTCGCCACGGAAACTTATTCATTCTAATTAATTAATATTCCATTGAATATCTGAAGCGCATACTCAAATTTGAGTACCGCAGTCAGCATAGTACCGCTATATGCAGTGAAGCTATTATAGTGAAGTAAAGGTACCAAAAACAAAGATGACAATTATTTTTAATGTATTTAGTAAGGAAACAAAGACTATGGAAGTACTAATGCAATATTTAGTACGATAAATGATATACTACTCAAAATAGAACGAAAACATAATTCAGTCTCGCTAATGAAGTGACTGAATGTAAGAAAAACAAATTCACCTCTACTTCGTACATAAATTAATGCTCCAGAAGTTTATTATCATCACTAGCTACTGCCTGCTTATCCGTTCGCGTGCAATTTCTTGTTACATCAACCCAGCCTGTTGTATCTTTATCGCCTGCCTATAATTTCGTTTTTGTAATGCGAGTTTTCTGTTTTTTCTCTTTTTGCTACCCTCAAATGGGTTACGTTAATAAGCCTACAGCTATCTTCAACAATTGGGCAATTAACCGCGAAAAGATTTCAGATTCCAACTGGTTGTTCCAGAGATGAGGGCATTAAAAAACAGTTTAATACTAGTGTAGATATAGATTACGAAAAAGACTAAAATTATCCAACAATAGTCGAATACTTATGTGTACCACCTGATGAAAACTTCATTCAGTAGTATGAATATAATACTCACTTCGTGGTGTGACGAAGATTTCAAATAAATTATGTATACCTGCACTAAACACAGACAACGAATAAACGAATCACATATTCGGTATACAATCTGAAAAAAAAAAGAACAATTAATGATTAGGTGACTTGCTTGAACTTGAATTCTGTGTAATAATGTTAGCACGGACTTAATTACCAAAATTCGGAAACATTTTGAATATAGCTTGTAAGCTTCTAAAATATTTTGATACACCTTAAAAAACTTGTAACAATATTCTTCACTCAGTTCTTCCTGATTTATTACAAGTATGTACTTAGCCCATGTTTCCAGAAAATTTGTCAACAATGTTATAAGGCGGATTCCATAAATTAAATTTAAATCATATTGTGTCACTAGTAAATCGCCAGTAGCTTGAATAAAAAGCAATGACCCATTTTGTACATAAAAAAATGCAGTTGGTAAAATAGAAATACCTAGTACGGTAAAAAGTGCGATCCAGTTCCAAATGATATAACTTGATAAACTTTTGCTAATATCAATGCACCTATAAATGTCTTGGAGCTTAAGTATTACGGAAATATTGCTACGGCTATGAATAATGTTGCAAATAATCAGCAAAATATAGCTGACGTAATACAAAGTGGTAAAAAGCCAAAAAATTGCAAGCGCAGTAGCTGTTTTATGAAATTTTATAAAGTTACTGTGTTTATCTTCAAACATAAGAAAGGTGTAGAATATATTGCAAAATACAATAGAAAGGAAAAGCAGTATAGGGTACTTTTTCTCACACGGAGTGATATAACTATTTCTGATTTTGTATTTTGAAGTGAAAAATATAGAGAACAATATGTTAAATGGCTGAACTATTCTTTGGAGGTCTTTGTCCAATTTATTACTGAGTAACATTATAACTGTACGATTTCGATTCTCCCACATTATTATATGGCAACTGTTCGATGGTATATGAACAATGTTCCGTAATTTAAAAAATGACCAGTCCGGAAGTTTTTCTATTAGAAGTACAAGTGGTTCTTGATCGTATCGTACTTGATTATAATTAATAGTACTAGCTGTCAAATAACATAAAGGATAACATAATGATTAATATACCATTATATTACTGACGCACTAATAAACTTCCTTAGATTTAAGGCAAAATCTAAATTAATTTAAAAAATAAATGACCGGTCTTTCATATTCAAATGCTTATAGTGAGCACAATCCTAATGAAGTATATAATACACAAAGTAAAGCGCCTGCTTGGGTTTAAACTCACGACCTTCAACTTATAAGTTGGGGCCGATAACATAGGATACCACTGCTCGGCTTCTTTTTTTTTTGGGATGGGAAATCATCAAATGACTTCTCCCGCTCTTAGGCGGAGTGAGTGGGCGTGTCTGACTTTTACTGACTGAAAACCACCCGTGTTCCTTCAGTTACCCATGTGCCAGAATCACGGTAACTCTTTCGAACAATCCCGCGACCCTGGCAGGCATCGGTCCTAGCAGACCCCTTCAATGCTGCTGTCATCTCTTTGAGGCGCACGTGGAACACTACGCGCCGTCGACCCAAGCGTGGTCCTTTCCGGGCGGTGAGCTACCCATTGCTCGCCGCCCGCAAGCTCGCGCCTACGGTGGCCGGGAGTCTGCGATCGACTCCCGACGTCCGGGGCGTCCCCTCCTGCGCCGGCTAGTGACGTGAGGGCTTAGAGACTGCCATTCTCTCACGCACCCCGCCTCTTCTTTCGCGACGGCTTCCCATGCCCTCTCGCTTCGTACCATGGCTCGCACCAGGGCCGGACGCAAGAGGTCGCCGCCGCCGATCGCTTCCACGAGGATACGGCGGTGCTCCGCCCAGTCAGGGCACACCTCCACCGTATGCTCCACCATGTCCTCTAGACGATCCTCACAATGGAAACACCCGGGCGTTTCCTCCCGCTTTATCCTGAACAGGAACCCACCGAAGCACCCGTGCCCGGTGAGAACCTGCGTCAGGTGGAAGGTGAGGACGCCGAGGCGCCTCTCTATCCACTCCTCAAAGAGGGAACTTACCGCCGCAATTGTGGCGTGCCCAGCGCTGGGTTGCGACAATCGTACCCGCCATGTCGCCATGCGATTGCACCGGAGCTCTGTCCGCCGTGCCGCGACTTGTCGCGGCAGTGGAATTTCGCCCCGGCGTTTCGCCTCCTCACGCCACTCCCAGATGTGCGCGAGAATCTTTGCCTCCAGATCCCATGGCGGCACTCCGGCAAGGAGGCTCGCCGCCTCGCACGAGACCGTGCGGCATCCCCGGAAAAGCCAGATGGCCATGACCCTCTGGGAATCCTAATGAAGTATATACACAAAGTAAAGCGCCTGCCAGGGTTTAAACTCACGTCCTTCAACTCGTAAGTTGGGGCCGATAACATAGGATGCCACTGCTTTGCTTTATTGATCAAGTTAAAAATATTCCGATAGAATTATTGGCTTAAACAGAATCCCGCATGCAATATTTATATCACCGATAATACCATATGACATGACTAGAATAATCAGAAGTCTTAAAAAAGATAATACGACTCCTGTATGAACCGATATGACTAGGCTTTCGACTACGTTAACCATGACATCGTTGTTTAAAACTGTATTAGTTACGGTATAAGGGGAAATGACTTTGCTTGGGTAATCATCACATGATGTCTCCCGGTATGGGTGGAGCGGAAGAGCGTGTCAGGTTTTTACTGACTAAAACCTAGCCGTGTTCTTTCAGTTGCTTGTGCCAGGGTCACGGTTATTCTTTCGAACAATTCCGCAACCCTGTCAGGCATCGGTCTTTGCAGGCCCCTTCAATTTGTGCTGACATCTCTTTGAGGCACGCATGGAAAACAACTTGCTGTCAACCTGCCTGCCTGGTTTTTACCGGGTGAGCTACCTATTGCTCGCCACCAGCAAGTCCGCGCCTACGGTGACTGGGAGTCCACAATCACAATGGTATGTTTGATTGAATTAAATATGATTGAATTGAGTATGATTTTGTACAAATCAAACAGTATAGTCTTTTAATCACTTTATTTTCAACGGCACGATTAATCTAGAATTTGGTCAGGAGTGACCGAGCGGAACAATATTTTCTTGTGGACACCCAGGATAAACAGAACACGAGGGCGTCTGAAACTAGGATTGCCGTGTCGCAATCGAGTCATGTCAAGTACGCCAGTGCCATCTGGTGGTCCTCAATAAATTTGGTAGGATGCGCACCGTCGATCGAGTCTTTAATCACTTTTCTGTTGCCGGCCGGTGTGTGCGGACTTTAAAAATTCGTTCAGTAGCTTTTATGTGAATGAGTAACAAGCAACCGTCCATTTTCACAAACTTTTGCGTTTATATTATAAGGAGTCCTCCTTTAAAAAATAGTAGGAATAAGTTATTTCACAGGAAAGCAAACTGTAAAAGTACAATGATGTAACTAGTTAAGAGTCCTGTCAGAGGCATCGGTAGAGTGGCGTCTATTGTGAATAATCCATATGCTGTCATCTTACTGAAGGTCCGGTTAACTTGTACTACGCGTTTGCAAAGTCGCCTGACAGATTCTACAAAGAAATAATAAAAAATTAGTTGAATAAAGTACTAAAATAAAAATATAGATTCTCGTTTCAATTCAATAGACTCTCTATTTTAAAATCAGGAGAATTAACATTGTTGAAAATGTATTTGATTGAATAAGATTTTAATAAATGAGTTATTTAGTTACCAATGTTAATAATTTACCAATTACCGCAGTGTCTCAAGACAAAAGTCTTTGACCAGTGTGTGTTGCCAGTGATGACATATGGTACTGAGACGTGGTCGCTCACAATGGGCCTCATAAGAAGGCTCAAAGTCACCCAAAGAGCAATGGAGAGGGCTGTGCTTGGAGTTTCCCTACGTGATCGAATCAGAAATGATGAGATCCGTAGGAAAACCACCGTTACCGACATAGCCCGAAGAATTGCCAAACTTAAGTGGCAGTGGGCAGGGCACATCGCTCGCAGAACAGATGGCCGATGGGGTCGGAAGGTTCTGGAGTGGCGACCGCGTACTGGAAGACGTAGCGCTGGAAGGCCTCCCACAAGATGGACCGATGACCTGGTGAAGGCCGCAGGAAGCGTTGGATGCGAGAGGCACAGAACAGGTTGAGGTGGCGGTGCTTGGGGGAGGCCTATGTCCAGCAGTGGACGTCTTTCGGCTGAAATGATGATGATGATGAAATGAGTTATTAGTAGTCGACACTTATGTTATTACCTGGACAGTTTGTATCCATCACACGTTGTATACACGCTGACTCAGCTTCTTGTACAGACATATAGAACTTCTCACATTGCCAGCAAGTTATCATCACAAATGACAAAGTTTTTACAATCCATATGATTAAAAGGACGCGCAGAGATGTAGACATCTGAAAGCAGCATGTGTTCCGAAATCGTACCGTAACGTTGCCATGGTAATTTATTCATTTAAAGAAATTGAGATTTCATTTAATCAGTCACATACTCAACATTGAGTAGCACAATCAGCACAGTAAAATACAAGAAGTATAGTTATCAAAAAATAATATTGGTAATTATATCCCTGTTTTGTCCCCGTCATCTCCAGGGAGGTAAAATAGAAAATGTGTAGTGTCATGCGTCAGCAAGCACTCGGACGAGTAAAATGAACAGTAGGCTAACCTCTATATTTTATAATAAAATTGGTGACGGAAATAAAGGCTATGGAAGAACAAATGTAATATTTATGGTCGGATAATTGATGCATATAACTGGTTTAAAATTTTTAAAAAATCGTGTAATTGGTTCCGTATAAATATTTAAAAGTTTTATTAAAAATTGAAGAAAAAACCTAAGAAAAAAATTATAACGTTTGTTAGAATTTGTGAAAAGTTAAAAAGAAATGTTTTTTTTTCTTTTGTTTATCCATGACAAAATAGGTATTATGATTTTTAAAGAGATAATCATTTCTTAAATAATTATGTAACATGGCCTGCACCAGGGCTGGACGCAAGAGATCGCCGCCACCGGTCGCCTCCATGCGGACACGGCGGTGCTCCACCCAGACAAAGCCGACCTCCACCGTATGCGTCACCGTGTCCATCAGGCAATCCACACTCTATCGCCTGTCTGTAAGTAGTAGTGATTCGCGGATTCTGGCGCAAGCGCCAGAGCCCGCGCTTGCACCAGAGCCCGCGAATCTGTAGCACCCATCGTAAAAAAAAAAAAAAAAAAAAAAAAAAAAAAAAAAAAAAAAAAAAAAAAAAAAAGGTTTTGGTGTGCTCTGATCTCAAATCTGCGGTCCATTTTAGCGTAGGATGCGTGGTTCTGGAGTTATGCAAATCAATTAACTGTTATCTCATTGATTTCCGGTGGTCCTGCACCCTCATTAGCATTCCATTGTTCGCCTAATCCTTTTATCTATTATACTTCGAACACCTCATTACGTTGCGCCAGAACCCACGAATCTGTTGCCCTACGGTTGATTTGGCGTTCTTATCTATTACTCATTGTATGTCTGCTTTTCTATGTCATCAATAAAACACATTCATTTTTATTTCAATATTTTATTACTTTTTTCTACAAAATATGAGCGGAAGATCTCATCCACAAAAATATCATTGTGCAGTGTGTTCCCTGTAAATATGTTCGTAAAACTATGCATTGAACATCCCTGAAACTTAAATAGCAAATACATTAAGCAATATTCACCACAAACTGAAGTCCAATCATTCTGAATCCTATCAACATTCCAGTCCCATCTCTTACAATTCCTTTTCAAAAACTGGAGATGATATCGCTCAGGTGTTCGTCCATATGAATCAAAATATTGACCGATACCATTCGTATCGATATGTACAGCTACCCAGTGTGAACCTGGTTTATCATCCGCATCCAAATTGCATATTATATACGTTGGTACATGTGTATACATAGGTAGTCTATTAGCAGCATAAACATTATTTTCTAGACTGGGATGAATCTTTTTCATATGTTTTTGTAATTCTAGTGTATCCATGATATTACTGTTATTAGCAGATTATTACAGTACCAATCTATTCAATGGTTGTCATAGGAATGTTCAATTATAGTGATTTGTAAATATTAAATCGCATTCTTTGTGGGAGTCACAAAGCTTAGGATTATCATTTTGCTGCAGCTAATTTAAAGTTTGTTATATGGGTCTGATTATATTAAATAAAACACTTTGAGTACATAGACATTTTTAATTAACTGATCAACACAATAATTATTAAATAAATAAATTAAATACAGACATATTATTATCAAAATACCATTTTCTAATACACACAGCATTATTCAATGCACAATTCAATTTATGGTTCACACAATTAAAATCAGTTTTATTTTTACAGAACTTTTTTTTTAATGTCGCAAAATTAGGACATCCCTTCTCACCTATGTCAATCACTTCACAGTTTGCACATAACTCTTTAATCCACGTAATCTTTTCCAAACCCTTTGTCATAATTTTTTTATTTTCTAAATATGGTAAAATAACACGTTTAAACTCTTTGTAGTCTATGTAGCCTTCACTCCAGTAAATTCCTCGATTTCTTTCTAACCATCTCACCTGCTTTTTTTCTTCTAGTGTTAGGTAATGGAATGAATATGGTGGTTTCACCAAGAACGTCTGTGTATGATCATGACTCGCAATGGCCAATTCTTTGATAATAAAATGATTTAAAGAATCTTTAAATCCTTGATAGTATATTGCATACAATTTGTTTTATTTAATTTTATAATGTTATCTTTAGTTACACACACACAAAATGCATTAAACATAACACATATATCTAAAACACAACACACATTATAATCCTAACTACTATAGTCTACAGTAACATTTCTATTTTTATCTATTTCAATAATATTATCAAACTCAGCATAAACAATACAGTTAATTGTTTGTATTAGTGAGGATTCAAATCGTACTTCTAATCTTACACTACCATGCTTTATGAGATTCCAATGGGCTGATGAGTTAGCTGATAAATCAGGAGTTAAATCAAATGCTAAAAGACAGTAACCTTTGGCATACTGTTCACGAGAGATTGCATTTCCTTCATTAAGAAAGTGAATACCAGTCCCCGAGAATAGAGTATGATATGCTGATGTAAATATATTATTATTAAAAGATGGTTGCAAAGCTTTGGAAGGTATTTGTTGACCATCAATATATAAGCTGAAAGAGTTAATACCATAGTTTTCAAAGTTAAATGGATTTTTAGTAAGTGAACCATTAAATGCAGAATTATTCACAAAACCAATAATACATCTTTTGGGTACCTGTCCTAAGAATATATTATCAAGAGTTTTTCCTTGAACACCCGATGCAATTGTTAAAACTTTAACTTCAGCACGAGTAATAGGATATTTAGCAGTGGTAGAAGCTAAAACTTTCTGATGTGCGAGTAATACACTTGGATTAATTCGTGCTCTTCGAACAATAAGAGTTGCGTCCGTAATGCAAACTTTAAACTTTACATCATTTGACCCAGCAATTAAATTAAAACTCTCTCTTGACCGAACTAATTTTACACTCATTTCAACGCCATTAATTAAAAATTTATCTTGATTGAAAATGTCACCATGAAGATGACCAATCATTTCTATTTCCCTGCTTTCATTAACTAATTCCTGTCTTTTAACAAATCCTATGTTTTTACCATCTGTGGAATCCATTTTTCCTGCTGTATCATCATACCAAAGACTACAAGTAAGATGAGATTGTTTAGCAGCAGGAGCATAGTTTAAAAGGGTTTCCATGTATGCTCGATAGGCATAGGTATTATTAGGTGGTGATACAAGTTTTTGGTTTAAATAAACATCGAGTTGACTAAAAAGTGAATGCAACCAATTATTTACAGGTGCTACTGCTGTAGCTGATATCAAGTTTGTTGAATCTTGATTTAATACTTTTGCCTTTATGTGGAGTAATGTATGAGACAAATCTATGTAGTCATCGCCTGTTCCAGGAACTTGAAACTCGATAGGTCCATCATCAGCAAGAGATGAAATTGGTTTATAGTGAATCCACAATCCATTTTCAATGCTTGTTTGTGTAGACGGTAATGCAAACAAATCTAATTCTGACTTAACGCACTCACAAGAATGATTATGAAGGAAAGACATACTTAATTTGAAAATATATCTTTGATGTTTTTTGGTTTTAGACCAAGTTTTTTCGTAGCTTTCACTTTAGCTGTTAGTGGTGGAATGAACGAGGCCAATCGTTTTCTTTTACTTATATACCCAGATCCTGTCATGTTAAATCGATCAATTTTGTCATCAGCCTTTCGTTTTAAGTTTGTACTAACTTGCTTTAGACGATCTTTTATTGAGGCTTCCATAGGACGGGCTTGAACCATATCCGATAAAAGTCCTACTCCAGCGTTTAATGCCTCCTTACCAACCACTCGAGCACCACTTGAAAGTAAAGGTAAAACTGATCTAAATAACCCTCCTAAGAAGCTCCCAATACCATGACCGCGTTGGTATGGTGAACCCTTATAAATTACTCCAACTCCTGATCCAGCTTGATGTGAATAATAATTTTCATATGGACATTTATGATGATCATGAGGAGAATACATAATTATAATTTGCGGAAATGTAGTTTAACACACACGGTTCCAAACTGGAATGGTATTTTTTGTCCTGTGCTCGATCTTATATCTATTTCCAGCGTATCGAACTCTCTTCGCATAACAGGTAAGTAGTGAGGTGGAGAGAAAATGTACATTTTATTCGCACCATAAATGTATTTTGAAGGATCTAATGAAATGACTCTTAATAGTGGAGTCATAACATCACCCACAATCTGAGGATCGATAATGTCGCAATATAGAAATAGTTGAGATGGTAACCCTAAGTGTAAATTAGCAGGACACTTCCCAAAATTTCTGTCTAGGAGATTTGTATTTGGTTCATAACCTAGTTGTAAACTTAATTTGGGTGATAATGTTACGGATGTTATATTTTTATCCAAAACAGAAACAGACACAAATTTTGTTATTTCATCATAACGAAATTTCAAGCTCTCTCTGATACCATTTAACGCTCTTAAAATATGTTCAACGTTATCGTAGTTGGTAGCGGGAATATGTTTTTTGTAGTACACTGTTGATGGTTTATCTTCATTAGGCATTAACATGGTTTTTGTGATGTATACAACATTTTCATGATCTTGAACAGTAAACATGGTGCATGGATATTGAAACTCGACAACTCCAACCGCCCATTCACCTTCTAATTTCATAGCTTTTGGTAATTTTGTTGAAAAATTTGTGGTCTTGTTATCAGGAAAGTATTCCATTGAACTATTGCTGAGCAAAGTTAAATAAAAACTTTCTTTATTCATATTTCTTTTAAACTAGAAGCTAAAATCCAACTGTTAAATTTATCTGGATAACCTTTCCACTTCACTAATACTTCTTTTCTGTTACCCGAATAACGAGTGCCAATTATTTTATCTATTTTATATTGTGAGGTGGGGCTGTAAGTGACCTTCTGTAATTCTCTTTCATAAAAAGTACCAACTATTGGTTCATTTTGTAAATCTGTTATTGTATAAACAACCCATGGAGATCTATCAATTATTGAAGATATAATAAATATTTCATCACTCCAATTTGATTCATATCCTTTTTGGAAAACATGTTTATATTTAGTTATTCGAACATAATCACCCACGTTGAAATTTGGTTTTGGATTTTCTAGAGAAAGTTTGTTTGACCCTCTATCATAAAGATTAGTCCAAACTGTCATAATATTGTTGGAACTTACATCACATGGGCACATCTTAATACTCGAGTGAATGCTGTGATTATAAGAGTATATTAAATCTTGTAAAACATCTATATATCTATAAGTATTATTATGAGTGAAATAACGCCACATTTTCATTTTTAGAGTTCTTTGAAATCGTTCAACAATACTAGCCTTAATATCAGGATTGTTAGTGGTATAGTAATTTATCTTTTTGGATTTAAAGTATTTTTGTACATCTTTTGAAACAAATTCTGTACCTTTATCAGATTGTATGTGAGTAGGTGTTGTATTACTTTCAGTAAATATACTTTCAAAACATTCTTTAGTTGTTTCTGAGTTTTTCTTTTTCATTGGTCTTGCAAAAGCATATTTACTAAATACATCAATAACACAAAGTATGTAGTTGAAACCATCATTATATTGAGAATAAGTTCGCATATCACTTAAATCAGCTTGCCACAGCTCATTAATATTTGATAGAATGTACTTATTACGCGGGAATTTTTTCCGAATGGGTTTATGTAATGTATATGTTTCTTGTGATTGTAACCATTCCTTTGCTTGCTTTTTATCCATTTTACCCTTCATAGCTTTTGATAATTTATCAATACTACCAAAACCAGCGGGGTTAGATGGATCATAATAAATCCTGTTAATTTCTTCTAGTACGGGGTCCATTTTTCCCAATCGATCTTTTTATGTATTTTAGTTATAGATCTTTTATCTCCACTGCTCGGTGTAGAAAACTCTTGAACTTCAATCTCAGAGGTTTTGTTCAGATCTTTTACTTGAAGTTGGTTAATAAACTCACATCTCTTTGGATTTCCAATATAAGTAAGTGGTACTTTAATATCTTTTAATGCTTTAGCAAATCTATCCCACCCTATCGGATCACTTTTTTTTAAGGGTCTAAGTGAATCATTTATTAAATCAACAATATTACTTCCTGGAATTTTTTCATTATCAATTATGACTGTGCCTTCATTATCCCAACGTATTTTACTTTTACTTGTTCCAATTAAGTTTAATAATGACTCACCTTTTTTATTATAAGTTTTTGGTATTAAACTGAGTATTTGTGTTGATGAATACAGTGGATTTGCCTCACTTTCTATACTTTTAATAGATCCTTTCTCCTCCAACAAAGATTCAGCATCAACTGAACTTTTTAGATCTCTATCTTTATTTTTAAAACCAATTTTAGACCCATTTGAATCTTCATTAGATGTATCAGAATAAATTGGTAATCTGAGTGGTT
This sequence comes from Aporophyla lueneburgensis, assembly GCA_932294355.1. NCBI lineage: Eukaryota > Metazoa > Arthropoda > Insecta > Lepidoptera > Noctuidae > Aporophyla > Aporophyla lueneburgensis. The sequence continues at coordinate 24,817,566 of OW028749.1, forward strand.
GACGATCCTCTTCGGTAAAGTGAAGGTATCTTTGTAGTGTTTGTAAATATAACATCCACTTCTTTCGGTCTTCCGTCTTACTATTCATAATATTTTGCATTTCAATATCTAATCGAGACAAATTACTAGTAACCTTATTTTCTTGTTTTAATTTTTCAATCAATCCCGGTTCAATAAGTATCATTTTCTTAGCATTTTCCATGTTAACTGGCTAGTCCACTTACTAATCCACTCAATATTGCACCTAATATTATTGGTAAGAAAGCCCCTCCTTTTTGTATAATAATATTTTTTCTTAGTTTATGTTTACACTTATGCACCAGTTTACGGAGTATATTTTTGTGTTTATTCAATTTTTGTTTATCTTGATCTTTAAGAGGTATCTTTCCTTGTAAAACGTTATGAATACATTCACAAATACAATTTATTTCTTCTTCATCACACGTTTTAAGTAACGCTCTTTGATATTTTGGTTTAAGCGTATGCAAAGCGTTTAGCAAATGTTTATGCGTTGTGAGTCGACGATGCATCATTTAGAAATGATTTGAATTGTTTGATTCTTGGTGTATTTAAACTGCAAAGCGTTTAGCAAATGTTTATGCGTTGTGAGTCGACGATGTATCATTTAGAAATGATTTGAATTGTTTGATTCTTGGTGTATTTAAACTCTTTCGTGGGGACGTAGACTGTGCAGTAACCATTAAATGGGAATACATTTGTCTTGATACGACAAAAATCATTTGTATTCTGTTTTAAATCTACCATTAAATATCCATGCGCTTCTAAAGTTGCATCCCTGTAGGCGTCTTCAATGAATTTTGGGTTATCTGGTGACACTTGTCGTGCTAAATATCTTATTTGAGTTTTATCTCGAGGGTTTTTAAAATAAATTATATAACTTGAGTTTAAAGAAATGTCTCTTTGACCTTTACCTTGATGAAATAAATTTTGTGTTAAATAAAATACACTAAGATTCCTGTGATGACTACCTTTTGTAAATATATCCACAATTCTTCCATCAGACTCTCTCATTAGATCATCAATAATAATAAGGTGTGGGTTTTCACCATCAAACATATTAAGATTTGGAATTCCTTGATGATAGTTAACATTTGGTAAATTATTTAAAGCCTGCATTTCATCAAAGCACCATGTGATCTGATTAAAATCACAATTACATATTTCTTTAACTGATTTTATGAAATTTGTTACAAAATTTGACTTCCCACATCCACTTGGTCCTGCCACAATAGCAGTAAACGGATGGATAAAGTGAAACATTTCACACGTCTAGAGTTTTAAAGGGATGAAATAAAAATGAAAATTTTGGTGTAAAAATTAAATATATATATATATTGCTAAAATTATATAAAACATGTAATTTGTGAAAAACAGAATGATCTGTATACTATTTCTAACACAATTAGTACTTATCAGAATTTCACAATCACCTCAACGTCAAATTTAAGCACACAAATAAAAACTACAATTATTTTACATTATTTACAATCAAACAATAAATTTTAAATATGTAATAAACTATTATATAACATTACAGTAATATCATAATTTTACAATCAGTACAAAATTTGTATATACACACAGAAATAAAAGTAAAAAGTATTACACTTAGCGTAATTTATAATGTCCCCAAGCCAATGTATCAATGTTGTTGTTCATAATACATCGTTTGGTATCATTATATGATAAAGATGTTTTATTTATTTTTTGTGTAAAAATAGTGTGTTTGATTGACTTAAATCGAAGCATACTACAATATAATACATTTTTATTAAACAAACACGATTTGTAATTTTCCATATTCATTTTTTTGGTAACACTTTTGTTAACCCCTTTTGCCTTTGCTATAAATTTATCTTCTATTTCTAAGGCATACATTTTTGATCGCAACCCTACAAATTCCTTCAATACTTTACCATTATTCTCATCTTTAAAAAAACCTAACTTTTTTTTATTTATTTTTGGATATCCGTAAATATTATTTTCCGGGTAATCTGATGTATCGAAATAGTGAAGTAGATCTGGTTTTATATCCTCATAAAAATTGTCTGTAAAAATTTGATATATCAAACTATCGGTATCGGTGTACAATAACTTAATTTTATTATGAAACTTTTTAATCATGTAGTTATAATGAAATTCATACATAAGGGTCTTAGATATATCTAAAATACAAAATCCTAAATAAATCGGCTTATCATAAATTAATTTTGTTTTGTGTAATTGTATTGCAACTAAATGTTCTGAAAATATTGATAAACTATGGAATTCTGGTTTTGCAATCCAATCCTGAGCACCTAAAACTTTACCACGATTATCCCAGTGAGTTAGTAGTTTAACGTTTACTCTTTTTTCAATATTTTCCATAGTCTTACCGAAGACAGAATTGTTCATTAATTTAAAAAAGTCTTTTTCAAAGTTTGATGTAGCTAACGTTCTCAAACTAGTATTTAAGTCTATGTATTTCTTTAACCAAGAACTCTGTTTAAATTTTAAAATTCTATGTACTTTAATTAATTTAATCCCCATTTCAATGCATTGTTTTAAATTCCTGTAGTGAATGATGTATTTATTTTTATTATTTAAATTAGGAACTAATTTAGTTTCTTTAGTATTACCCACACATATGTTTTCAGGACATAACGGAAAGTCAGAATGCAAATTATGAAGTTCATCAGGATATTCCAAATCAACTTCTAAAACATAACCGAAATCAGAGTTATCCGACACATTATAATCTGTATTAGAATCTATCCATTCGAAACCACCAACAGGAAGAGATTGAGACATTGCCCAACCATATAAATTATTCGCATCAAAATATGTTAGATATGAATTAGGTTTTTCACTATCATAATCTTCCATGAATTTATTATTTGCTCTAGCAAAACGATTGCTACACTGAGATACACCCCCTCTAATACCAGCTTTAAAAAAAGCAATTTTGTCATAGTCCGTTAACAATTCTAATTCTATTTTGGTAAATTTTAACATTGCATCCCAACTTAAACCTGGGGCAGTATAGTAATGAGCAGGATCTAATCCATAAGTTTTAATACAAAGCTTTCTAAAGTTTTCGAATACATCAGTCAAAAGTAAAACATCAGTTTTTAAATATAAATTGGAATAATCAGACATACTACTACACTTAAAATGTTGCCAAATATCTTTTGCGTGATTATAATCATCATTTGAAATATTTGAATCTGTGAGTGAACTATAAAATTGGTGTTGATCAGGAAGTGATGGATGTTTCAAGCAATCACTATTACACATAAATTCATAAGGATAAATACCTTTCCGTCTTAAACGTGAAAAATCTTCATTATTAGGATAGTTCCTTTTTAGTTCTGTAAACTGATCATCATTAAGATTTTTAGCTAGTTGATCTAAACTACACGATAAAAATTTCAATGAATCTATGAATCTTAAACTTACTGGTTGATTATTTATTGTTAACTGTTTTGAAAATGATATGTATCGTTCTTTATTTTGTGGAATAACTTCAACTTTGTCATCATCGAGGTTTAATGCATGGATAATGAAATGAGCATCGTAATGACTGAGGTTATGTAAAAATATTGGAATATGACGAGGGGTTCTGTACTTAGAACTACACACTTGATGTGCAACACCCCTAAAACTGCCAGTGTGCCAATCAAAATCGTAAAAAAGATCTTCATTTAACTCAGTTTCACAAATATGACATATGTTTGAATTTGAAATTTTAATTTTATCTTCATCTGATAATGGAACGAGACATTTTTGGAAACTATTTTTTTTAAATATTGTTTTCACATCTTCACAAAGGCGATTCATAAACACTTGTGCACAGTTTGACCCACTATACGTCTCATATTTTGATAATCTGTTATCATATGAACATTTAATGTAATATCCAAAACTATACACTTCATGTTTTTGAATATTAATTGTACTAGGCTTGGATGGATCGTTACTACATGATTCTATTGGGTTCAAAAATGCCTCAAAGTCTGCATAAACCACAAAGGGCATTTTCAACTTTTTCACGAATTTATCAAATTTTAATTTATTATTTGAGGTTGCTTTACCAAACCAATCCTTTTTGGAATCCTCACCGTTTGGTAATTCCGTACAAATGTGAGCGCAATCATATTGTTGATGGTTATTAAGTCTTTCCTCCGATGGGAAATGAAGTAAACATGAATCACATATATAAACTGCACAATGATGTCTTGATATTTGTGAACTAACTAATCGCGATAAGTTTTTAATATAACAGTAATGATTGTTAGTACCATTCGATATATATAGTAGGTTAATATGATTAGGTGTACGACATTTTGTTAAATATAAAGGACCTACAACAGAATTACACTTTTTTTCTTTATTATACTGTAAGCCAAAAACATTAATACTAATATTGTTTAATTTCTCTACTTTTGATATATCTGCAATTATAACCGGAAAAGAAATACCAGTAAATTTTAGTTTATTTCCATGAATTGCGTAAGATGCTACCCGATCTACACTTTTACATACAGGATATAAACCAGAGAGTAATGCCCATTTGAAACACATATTATCATTATTTTTAACATTGATTACAGCTTTTTTTGATTTAATATCTTGAGGAAGGTCGATATATGAACTACCACGTAGGGGGTTGAATTTGTTAACATTCATATCTATGTATTTAATTTGATTAAGACTCCAACCACTATCTTTTTTTTCAAATTGACAAATTTTACCGACTACAGTGTCTATTAATGATGAATAAAAAATATTTAAGTCATCTCCCTGACAAATTATGTAATTAAACGTTTGAAAATCAAACGTATTTTTAATATCTTTAGTTTGTTGTATGAAATCAGCATGCAATATGAAGTTTATTTTAAAAATTGTATGTTGTTGAATACATTCATTTATCAAAAATAAGATATCAATTTTTAGCGAATTTAAAAACGATTCCGGTGTTTCAAAATATTGTCCCGATTGAAGTGTTTTACTATTAATTCTATATGTTAAAATTCGATTGCCAAAAGCGGTTTCAACAACTGTAACATTTGTTAATGAATTATGTGATTTTAAAAGATTATTTTTATGTGAATTGCTTTTTAAATGGTTGTTTAGATACCTTTTATTAATATAAACATGACATGTATCACATTCCACCTTATTGTTGTCCACATCATTGGTTTCAATTGATGATGTAGAAGCTCCTTCATCAAATTTTGCTTTCTTGGTAACCTTATTTTCATCAGTAGTGATACCTCGTTTGATACCTCTTCCAACTTGTTGTTGACTGTAACAAAAAGAAAATTATTAGACAAATCTTAAAATAAAACATTACTACAATAATATTTCTTATTGAGTTTGTACTTCTAATACTTACATCAACTTTGTTTCAACCATCAAACATTGATTATACAACTCATCATCATACGATGAATCGAACAGTTCATGCTTCTCTATTTCATCACAAACTTTAGACAGCTCCTGATTGAATTCGCTGTTGGATTGTTCTATATTCTCTTCAATGGGCGCGGAAAAGAAAGCACTGGTGCACATTTCACTGAAGTTTTCCATCTTTATAATAAAGAAGAAAGTATGTAGCACAGTAAGTAACAGTTAAGTGTTGGTAGAGCAACTGATACCCAATTTCAAATAATGTCCAATATTCATAGTCTAACAAAGGATTAGGAAAGTCATGTAAAATCTAATGAGTACACAGAAGTACTTTAAGTAAACAGAATCACATTCACTAATCCACTAATGAGTGTCATTGTTAAAAAAGTATTTTTTAACTTTTTCACTTTCTGCTATTGTCTTTGTAATATTGTATACGAGGCCGTTTGTGTTGTCGTAGATGCTATCCTTATTATTCTTTATGTAATATTTAATCCTCGTGGTAGCGTGCTTCCAGTGATCACTAGTTGGAATCTTGGATAGTTTCTTCATATCATACATTTCAATTTTTATGAGATGCGTCGCTTGGTCTCCGTCGTCAGAATTTGTAGAGATGTATGATACGCCATCTCTAGCAGCTCGTGTCACAGTCGAGGATAGCAGCTTCTTCCTTTTTATTTTTGGTGCCACTTCAAAAAATTGATCAATCGGTTGCGATTTCCTTTTTCCACCATCGTCTGTGTTATTAACGACGATGTCATCACTCTCTTCTTCGTGTTGAGGAGAGAGTGGCGAGTAGTAATACTGTTTATAGGTATTTTCATTATCGTCTGCGAAGCTGAATGATCTCTGCAACAACAGAGTTATCACGTTAATATCAATTTGTTTACACTTAATCACACACGTTAGGAAACAACAACAGAAATACAAGTAAGTTTGTCAATAGAATAAACACTTACCTCCATGGCCATTGATGCGTTGAAGTAACACAAACGTAGTATTGGTAGACGTATACAATACACTGTGGTCAAACGACCATAGACTGACTGCATGACTGCAACTGTTCGATCTTATATAGCACCATTCTTATCTAAAGCAAATTACTAAGTACAACGAAACTGATTGTAACTCTATGAGTCAACAAACTTATCTCACGTTCCTTATTCTTATCTAAAGCAAATTACTAAGTACAACGAAACTGATTGTAACTCTATGAGTCAACAAACTTATCTCACGTTCCTTCGCAACAGGCATCAACCTGCTTTGTGACTCCCACAAAGAATGCGATTTAATATTTACAACGAGCAATACACCAGATTTCAACAGTCGTATTACGGACGTCGACCGGAACCCATATTAAGCGAAAAACAGTTTAGAGATTTAGCACCGCTGTTTGTCATTGATTGCTCTAGACAAGTGGATAATCTAAAGACAGGGCCAGTTGTGGACGTGAGAGTAGAAATTGAAAGTGATTCGGAGATACCAGATCAAACTTCAGCATATTGTCTCATTCTGAACGATTGCATTGTTGAATACAAACCATTAAGTAACATTGTTAAGAAGATATCATGAAGACGGACACCCTTATAGTGGAACTCCAAGGATTTAAAGATTCTTTAAATCATTTTATTATCAAAGAATTGGCCATTGCGAGTCATGATCATACACAGACGTTCTTGGTGAAACCACCATATTCATTCCATTACCTAACACTAGAAGAAAAAAAGCAGGTGAGATGGTTAGAAAGAAATCGAGGAATTTACTGGAGTGAAGGCTACATAGACTACAAAGAGTTTAAACGTGTTATTTTACCATATTTAGAAAATAAAAAAATTATGACAAAGGGTTTGGAAAAGATTACGTGGATTAAAGAGTTATGTGCAAACTGTGAAGTGATTGACATAGGTGAGAAGGGATGTCCTAATTTTGCGACATTAAAAAAAAAGTTCTGTAAAAATAAAACTGATTTTAATTGTGTGAACCATAAATTGAATTGTGCATTGAATAATGCTGTGTGTATTAGAAAATGGTATTTTGATAATAATATGTCTGTATTTAATTTATTTATTTAATAATTATTGTGTTGATCAGTTAATTAAAAATGTCTATGTACTCAAAGTGTTTTATTTAATATAATCAGACCCATATAACAAACTTTAAATTAGCTGCAGCAAAATGATAATCCTAAGCTTTGTGACTCCCACAAAGAATGCGATTTAATATTTACAAATCACTATAATTGAACATTCCTATGACAACCATTGAATAGATTGGTACTGTAATAATCTGCTAATAACAGTAATATCATGGATACACTAGAATTACAAAAACATATGAAAAAGATTCATCCCAGTCTAGAAAATAATGTTTATGCTGCTAATAGACTACCTATGTATACACATGTACCAACGTATATAATATGCAATTTGGATGCGGATGATAAACCAGGTTCACACTGGGTAGCTGTACATATCGATACGAATGGTATCGGTCAATATTTTGATTCATATGGACGAACACCTGAGCGATATCATCTCCAGTTTTTGAAAAGGAATTGTAAGAGATGGGACTGGAATGTTGATAGGATTCAGAATGATTGGACTTCAGTTTGTGGTGAATATTGCTTAATGTATTTGCTATTTAAGTTTCAGGGATGTTCAATGCATAGTTTTACGAACATATTTACAGGGAACACACTGCACAATGATATTTTTGTGGATGAGATCTTCCGCTCATATTTTGTAGAAAAAAGTAATAAAATATTGAAATAAAAATGAATGTGTTTTATTGATGACATAGAAAAGCAGACATACAATGAGTAATAGATAAGAACGCCAAATCAACCGTAGGGCAACAGATTCGTGGGTTCTGGCGCAACGTAATGAGGTGTTCGAAGTATAATAGATAAAAGGATTAGGCGAACAATGGAATGCTAATGAGGGTGCAGGACCACCGGAAATCAATGAGATAACAGTTAATTGATTTGCATAACTCCAGAACCACGCATCCTACGCTAAAATGGACCGCAGATTTGAGATCAGAGCACACCAAAACCTTTTTTTTTTTTTTTTTTTTTTTTTTTTTTTTTTTTTTTTTTTTTTTTACGATGGGTGCTACAGATTCGCGGGCTCTGGTGCAAGCGCGGGCTCTGGCGCTTGCGCCAGAATCCGCGAATCACTACTACTTCTGTACTACAAATTCGATTTTTCTAAGCGTGTTTTCTATTTTCTCTTTTTACTTCTCGCATGTTATGTGTTTTAACGTGGTGTTAAATAGCCTATCATCAGCAGCCTATAATGTTCCCATTGGTGGAACACACCCAAGTAGCACAGAACTGCATTATAAATTGTCACTTAAGGCCCACAGCGGTAATCTAAGCATTTATAAAGACTTATTAGTATTCACCTGTGCTACAACAGCTGTTTCGAAAAATACGTGGCCAACTATAACGCTTTTTTCTGTACAGTAATTCTATTAAGCACCACAAACACGCCACAAAGTCACTGTTATTGAGCGCTTAGTAGTGCAGTACCCTATTAGCTGTAAGTTTTCTGAATAATAGCCCACACGTGTACTATACAACCGTTGCATTTTAAGAGAGAACATATCACCCACTATAACATAATCAGTTACTTTGTGAAGTTATTTAACAAAAATTTAATGCTTTATGCTGCATACAGATTCACTTTTCCCCTATTAGTCAGATGTTTACCATACACTCGAATAACAGCATGTATCCAAGTGTGTGTATGCGCGAATGGAATATTGGACGCGACGGGTTCCGTATGTTATATTTATTAATAAATAAATAAATAAAATGAAATTAATTCATTTCAGACATAACCCATATTACAAAAATTAAGATAAAAGTAACAATGAATTGAATGTCAATATTGACTGTTCTAATATTCCAGACGTCTATAGACTAAAATCGAAAGATGCATCTAATCCTGTTGTCGTGGACTTAACTTCCGTATTGTTAAAAGACAAAATTCTCAAGGCTGTCAAGAGCTTTAGTAAAACACGATCAAAGGGAGAAAAGTTAAACACTACCCATTTAAACAACTCATACCAATCAAAACCGCTTTACATAAGTGAAACATTAACTCACAAGACTCAGAGATTATATTTTCTGGCCAGGCAGTTTAAAAAAAGCCACGGGTTTGATTTTTGCTGGACAACAAACGGGTTTGTTTATATTAAAAAAACCGAAGACGCATCTCACATTCGCATAAATCATGAAACGGATCTGGATAAGTTAAGGAATTCAATATGACTATTCCAAGTTGTAACTCTCATTGTCAATTTGTTATTTATTTACATTATACTGCATGTTTTTTTCTCATTTCAAATTGCTAGTTATTTTAGTTTACTTTTTACCACACTGTACAGAAACTATACAATACTCGTTGAAAACAACACTTTTTTTTCTACACTTAAATACTACTATACTCAAACTATATACTATATATTACACATACATAATATACATTTTGATTTCCCATCAGACGATCATTTAACCGGTTCCGAACCTTTTACAACAACACTTATATGTGACACGCTTTCAACAACACGATTACATTATATACATACATACATCACAAACATAGTGCACACAAACCACTTTAAATTATCTAGTTGCCATATTGCGTTCCAAATATAAATCTGTAACCGTGACCACCATTTCTTACCATACTTTTTACTGACGTCAAATTCAATGACATAATTAGCTTAACCGAAAATATCGATAAATTGTCTGTATCGCAATCACAAGAAACAAACATTGAAAACTGTCATAAATTAATATCAGTGCACCCTAATAATTTACTTATCTTCACGCTAAATATACGTAGCATATGCTGTAATATGCCAGGACTTGAAGTTTTATTCACAAGAATGAAGCTAAAATGCGATATAATTATACTCACCGAATGCGGGCTCTCAAGTTCTTCAGTTATACCAATTCTTGCAGGTTATTCTCATGTCGGAACTAAATTTAATCTCAAACAAAATGATGGTGTAGTTATATACTACCATGAAAACCTTAACTTAACAATAGAGGAGCCTCACGTGCAAGAATGTAACAGCCTGGTCGCAAAAATAGACAATCGCATCGCTGTATTAGCCTTCTATCGGTCCCCATCTTATAAAAACATTGACCAATTTCTTACATCCTTAGACACATTACTACACACAGTGTCAGCCTATAAACAGATCTTTGTAATAGGTGACATTAATATAGATATTAATCTAAGCAAAATAAACGTAAAGGGGGAACGTTACCTGACTTTAGCGGCTTCTCATGGCCTCTTACCGGCTCATACTCTCATAACTCGCTATGAAAGCAATTCTTGTTTGGATCATGCTCTAATAAAAACAAACTATCCAGTTACTACTCTAGTTCCACAAACTACCCTAACGGATCACTACCCTGTTTTATTGTCTGTGACTGCTAGAAAACGCGTCAGTATGCAGTAACAACAATAACTAAAGTTGACTTTACAAACCTAGAGCAAGATCTTACAAATATTGACTTTGAACCAATTAATCACTTACCAAACCCAAACTTATCCTTAAATTTCTTTACAGACAGTCTTCAACACGCAATTATAAAAAATACTAAACACATTACTCTATCTAAACGTCACAAAATTATAAAACCATGGATGACACAGGGGTTGCTACGATGCACTAGAAATAGGGACAAGTTGCATTCGAAATCAAAACGTGCACCAGATAATCTCATTCTAAAAGTGACATACACGCGATATAGAAACTTCTACAATGCGCTGCTAAGAAAAGTTAAAATAGAGTATGACAAAAATCAACTTCAAAATGCACAACAAGATAATAAAAAATTATGGAAAGCAATAAAAGAGATCACAAATACATCATAAGTAACAAATCACCCGAAAGAACTACTAACGCTATCAACCTCTCCTGAAAATTCATTGAACGAAGTTAACAGTTACTTTATAAATGTAGGAAGTTCACTAGCAAACAAAATACACCAGAAAAACACGCATACTATAAACAACATACAAACCAACACAGCCACACCTACCAGTAGTCCGAATTCATTTGCTCTCATAGACACAACTGAAGATGAGATTGAACGTCTCATCCTCCACTCAAAATCGGACTGTGCCATTGGTGGAGATAATATAAGTAATAAAGTTCTGAAAACTTATAAAAACATCATTGTACCTCCTCTTACAAAGATTATTAATGACTGTCTGCAAGATGGAGTGTTTCCTGATATCCAGACAGAAATCGTATCAACAACTATCGACCTATATCTATTTTACCAGTGATATCTAAAATCTTAGAAAAAGTTATAAATTTACGACTAGTCAAATATTTAGAAAAAAATAATCTGCTCTCAGTCAACCAATATGGTTTTCGACAAGGAAAATCAACTGAGCAAGCCGTAAATAAATTAATAAATTTTGTAACCTCCAATTTAGATGAAAAGAAAAAATGTCTCACTATCTTTTTAGATCTCGCAAAGGCATTTGATACGATTTCTGTTTCCCTCTTACTGACAAACTCGAAAGATTGGGGATTAGAGGTACACAGCTGAAACTTTTTACTAGTTACCTGACGGGCCGGTCTCAGTGCGTTCGTATAGGAAAATCTAAAAGTTCTCACCTTCAGAATACACACGGTGTACCACAAGGTAGCATACTGGGACCCACATTATTCCTTGTGTATATAAATGACCTCACGAGTCTTGAACTTACCCATGGTGAAATCATATCTTTTGCAGATGATACTGCCCTTTCTTTTGCTGCCAATACATGGGATGAGGCTTTCAGTGCTGCACAGCAGGGCTTCGATGTCGTGGGAGAGTGGCTTCAGAGTAATATTCTTACACTAAATGTAAACAAAACGAAGTATATCTGCTTTAGCATAAAAAAATGTTACTGGAGAAGGCATCGTGCGAAATATCATATCGCACGAGTGTCTCTCCGAAGAAAATTGCAAGTGTCCTTCACTGGAACGCGTGTATATAATGAAATATCTAGGAGTTAACATAGATAACAATCTCAATTTTAAGGAACACATTAGGTTGCTATGCTGTAGAATACGAAAGCTTATATATGGTTTTAAAAACCTGAGGCACATTGCTGACTTTAAGTTGCTAAAGCAGATATACTACGCTCTCTGTCAATCTCTTCTAACTTATTGTCTGTCATCATGGGGAGGGACATCTAAAACAACTCTGAAGTCTATCGAGGTCGCCCAGCGTGCAATACTAAAGGTCGCGATGTTCAAGCCTATCCGATTCTCCACAACATCACTATACCAAAAATGGGAAGTAATGACCGTGAGACAATTATACATACAAAGCGTTGTCCTCCTGCAACACAGCAAACTAAGCTACAACCCACTAATCCTCCAAAAGCGAAGAAAAGATATAGTATGCCATAGAACCAAGATGTTTAAAACTAAATTTAGTCAACGTTTTGCCTACAACATAGGTCCATTAATTTACAATAGGTTAAATAGGATCCTTAGCATATACCCGCTAACAAAATTGCAATGCAAGAAGAAACTTGCTGACTATCTGAAAAGTCTTACCTATGAACAGACTGAACTTCTCCTGTGCGTAGCATCGTAACCGTAAAAATAAAAACATATTTAATACAATAAACCACACATGTCTCACAACACACACAAACGCGCACACGCTCACTCACACCACAACACACTATACAATACCACACACACCCTCTTACACATCAGATACGTACACTCCCATGCACACAAATAAGAGGACCTGCATGTAAACACTACACAAACTTTTATTTTTTTTTGTTATTTTATTTTTATATAAACTATTATAATAAACTAAACTATTATTTTTATATAAACTATATATTTTTACTTTATGTGTACATGATACTTATTAAATCAGTCTTAATGGCTATTAAATGTATAATACTCGAGGGGTCTGGCGCTGATAGCCAAAATACAGGCTCTGCCTAGTTCGGCTACAGATGACTACACCATTTAATCTGATCTAAATTAGCCTGTTAAATTTTTTGTAATTGATGTCTAAGTTTCCTTCAATAAAATTATTATTTATTTATTATTATTTATAATGCTGTATCAGAAAAGAATAAAATGTCATTAACAAAATAAAAATATACGTCACATAGTTGAAATAAAATAAAATTTCAAATTGACGTCGGATTTAAATTAAAGTAACAATAAATAATAATTGCACATATTAACAAAACAATACAAAAAAGCCTGTATAAATAGAGGTCAGTGTGTTTGATGACATTAGGCTGAGTAGGTACAAAAATATCCTGCTACAAAAATCTTCTTTTAACCTACACATTTTCGGGACTAATATGGTTGCGGCAAAATTAATATTGTTGTTTTATATGTTTCTGGTACTTACCTAAAAATGAAGAAGTTTTATTAAGAGAAATCCAAGATTTTTTTTTAATAATAAATTAATACCTTTCGAGACTTTTTAAGCTTCCAGATTTCGACAATTTTTCTCAGAGTTAGTCAGTTAGGAAATACCGGTACAGCTAGCATCTAAAAAAACAACGTAATTTTCTTTATGTTTATTTAATGTTCCCTTTTTAAGGTACAATTTAGGGTGTACCACCCTGGCCAGGCCTTGAATTTTCATCTTTTTATAATTTCAAGGAGTATAAAAGTACTTCTCGGTGGCCACCATAGAATTTCCTTAGTTTTCCACTGTGCAGGAACGAATGTTAGATCGACAACACCTCTCTCTATAGTCTGAACTATTTTGAAAGTCTCGTTCTGTAAAAACAAGAAAAATATGCTTATTATAATAGAAGTATCAGTTTCTTAATGACAACATTATCTATACAGTTTTTGAGGAAAAAAAAACCAAAAGATACAATAACATATTAAATACCTAAACTTAACGTAACATAATGCTATTTCATGTGGAAGTAATTAAATTATTAGGCCAGAAAAATACATTATCTTTAGATATGTAGGTACCTACTAATTTATAGGTATTTTGTCGCATATTGAATAAATCAATAATTTATGTATTATACATATAATTAAATTATAATCTCAGCTACTTAAATTACAATTTTAATTGAGTACTTATCGTCGAATAACAACTAAAAAACCGGCCAAGTGCGAGTCGGACTCGCGCAGCGAGGGTTCCGTACAAACCTGTAGGTATTTTCGGTTTAAAAATATATATATTTTTTAATTTTTATATTTGAGTTGATTGAATGTAAGGTAAATTGCGATTTACGATTTATGACGTTTTAAAAAAAACTACTCACTCGATCTCGTTCAAACCAATTTTCGTTGGTAGTTTACATGGTAATGTACATCATATATTTTTTTTAGTTTTGTCATTCTCTTATTTTAGAAGTTACGGGGGGGGGGGGGACACACATTTTACCACTTTGGAAGTGTCTCTCGCGCAAACTATTCAGTTTAGAAAAAAATGATAATAGAAACCTCATTACCATTTTTGAAGACCTATTCATAGATACCCCACACGTATGGGTTTGATGAAAAAAAACATTTTTGAGTTTCAGTTCTATGTATGGGGAACCCCAAAATTTATTGTTTTTTTTCTATTTTAGTGTAAAAATCTTAATGCGGTTCACAGAATACACCTACTTACCAAGTTTCAACAGCATAGCTTTAATAGTTTCGGAATAAAATGGCTGTAACATACGGACGGACAGACAGACAGACAGACAGACATGACGAATCTATAAGGGTTCCATTTTTTGCCATTTGGCAACGGAACCCTAAAAAGGGAACAAAATGGCTTTAAAAGAACCACGGCAGAACCCTAAAAGCTTGGATCCATACAGGTACTTATCTAGGTAACTGACGCAAATGTGAACCAATACTACTCTCCTAATCGATCCATGTCTGATTTGTATTTCACAAGTGCTAAACTATTTTACTCTTGGCTGAATTACAGGCCACATGTGAATACCCGTACAGACCTTAGCATTAAATTGAGATTAAAACTGTTCACTTGCCATCCGCCATATTCACTGCGTTACTTTGTATTATTGTAAAATTTTATCTTTTAATTTTTGTTTATTTTAGAGGATATCAATTGTAAATATGAATTAAAAAATACTTACATGAAAAATTTTTTTTTTTGGTTTCTTTGTACAAAAACGAACATATTAATTTTATTTTCATTCTAATTTTGTTGCTTTTCTTTTAGTATTTAGTGGTATTCCGAGGGCGCGTGAAAATTTTGAACTAAATATGTATGGTATTTGACAGTAAAGTTACCTTCCCAATAACATTTCAAATATAATTGAAGGAAATCGATGTTTTACTTACCTTAAATTTTATATATGTATATTCTCACAAATGGCACCTGAGATCTTGCACACAACGATACACTTCATGTTTTACAATTTGACAGTTCATATCAAAGAAAAATAAATAAGTTAAGTTATTGCATTCCACAATTTCGCTCAGTGTGTAATTTCAACTGTATAAAAGTATACACAATGTACACATTCGTCTTCCTTGCTGTATAATAAGTAACACGTGCCTCATTAATCAGGCAATATTCAGCTCTTTAGGTGACTGTTACACACATAAATGCTACTATAATGTTGTTAAAATGCAATTATTTGTCAATTGGATTTCTTATACAGCTATGTGCTGAATAATTTGTGCCCAAATTAGAGTTATATCCTCTGAGGATGCGCTGTCTACGCTATTATTCAGCAACTAATGCATTCACTGTGCACTGTTAAAATGCTGTTATACAGCACTTTTGTGCTACTTGGGCAGGCCTCCTCTCGGGGAGTGGGACATAATCCACCATGTGGGCTCAGTGCGGGTCGATAGACGTCACATTTAAAAATTTGGTGCGCCGTTCCTTGGATAATGACTGTGTTTTTTATGATTTAAATACAAATTTATAGTTTTCAGACTTTTGCCTATACTTGTAGTGTAAGACGGTATTAATTGCCAAATTTTGTAGTTTTAGGTCAATGGAATATACCCTATAAATTTTGATTCTCTTGAAAGTGTTGAAGTATAAGTTTTTAGCGGCTTAAACAGCCGTATCTTTTTTTACGTTAACTTAGAAGTTTAATTTTTTAACAGATTCAAGAAACTGTAGATATAAGTATATTGTTTTAATTTCAACCCAACACTTGCGCGCGTTCCCGAGATACAAGGCCTTGACAGACAGATAAACGGACGGACAACAAAGTGATCCTAAGAGGGTTCCGTTTTTTCTTTTGAGTTACGGAACAGAACAGAGATTAAAATGATCCAACAAAAGTCGAATAATTTCGTCACCAAATGGAAACTTAAGGTACTCTATTCATAGTATGCGTATATACTCACTTCATGACTTGTCGGAGCTTGCAAATATATTATGTATTTCTGCACTAGACATAGACTACGAATAAACGATTCATATATTCGGTATAAAATCTAAAAAAATACGACAAAAATGAATCATCGTGTGACTTGCTTGGACTTGAATTTTGTGTAATAAGCACCGGCTTAGTTACCAAAATTTGGAAGCATTTTGAATATAGCTTGTAAGCTTCTAAAATTGTTTGATACGTTGTATAAAACTTGTAGCAATATTCCTCACTCAGTTCTTCGTGATTTAATATAAGTATGTCCTTAATCCATTTTTCCAGAAAAGTCGTCAACAATTTTGTAAGGCGGATACCATAAATTAAATTAAGATCATATTGTGCCACTAGTAAATCATTAGTAGTTTCAAAGAAAATCAATGACCCTTTTATTACATAGTAAAGTGCAACTGGTAAAATAACATTACATAGTACAGTAAAAAGTGCGATCCAGTTCCAAATAATATAACTTGATAAACTTTTACTAATATCAGTGCACCTATAAATATCTTGGAGCTTTAATATAAGGGAAATGTTGCTACGACTGTAAATAATGTTGCAAATGATTAGCAAAATATAACTGAGGTAATACATAGTGGTAGAAAGCCAAAAAATTCCAAGCGCGGTAGTTGTTTTATGCAATTTTCTATAGTTAACTTGTTTCTCGTCGAACACACTAAAGATGTAGAATACATTGCAAAGTACAATAGTAAGGAAAAGCAGTATAGGGTACTTCTTCTCACACGGAGTGATATAACTATTTCTGATTTTGTATTTTGAAGTGAAGAATAAAGAGAGCAATATGTTAAATGGCTGAACTATTCTTTGGAGGTCTTTGTCCAATTTATTACTGAGTAACATTATAACTGTACGATTTCGGTTCTCCCACATTATTATATGGCAACTGTTCGATGGTATATGAACAATGTTCCGTAATTTAAAAAATGACCAGTCCGGAAGTTTTTCTATTAGAAGTACAAGTGGTTCTTGATCGTATCGTACTTGATTATAATTAATAGTACTAGCTGTCAAATAACATAAAGGATAACATAATGATTAATTTATCATTAAATTACTGGCGCTCTCAAAAACTCATTACTCAAGGCAATATCTAGGTAAATTGAATAGCTATTTAACCGGTCTATCATTTTCTGATGTATTTAGTGAGCACAATACTAATGAAGCATAGAATCATTTTATAGAAATTGTGTTTCTACTTTACAATAATGTTTTCGAATGAAATTAAAATTATAAAATATTAAGCAATTAAAATTTGATCAAAAGGTAAAAATAAATGGATCTCAAAGGGCATTAGACTGCGTTGTAAGAAAAAAAGAAAACTTACTATGGAAATGTACATATATTCAATCTTCATATTAGAATAAAATCACTAGCAAGACGTATTCACAAAGTTTTTAAATGTGACAATAAAGGCTCCGAATAATAATATTATTAATAACGCTCAAAATAATTGGAAAGCCTCATGGCAAATATAATAAAAAAAAATAAACAAATATCTTAAAAAATCAGCTATGAAAATCATTTAGACAAACATTCTAATTACAGATTCCTGTGACATACATTTTAATGATTTCACTATTGATCACATAATCAGCCTATATTGTTCCCATTGCTGGGAAACAGGCCTTATTTTGTGAGAGGGAGTGGGCCGTAAGCGGGCCCAGTGCGGGTTGGTAGATATAACATGTCTTAATTTTTTTTGCTTTAGGACATTTCGGTTTCCTCACTATGTTTTCCTACACCGTTTTGAGAGCAGTGGCGATGAAATTATGTCCACAAAATAAAGCGCCTATCTGGGCTCGACCCCACAACTTTTAACTCGTACAACTATACCAACATTTAAAAAAGGTCAAAAAAATTATACATTATACACATACGACCTTTTAAAAAAAGCAGTAGTATTGGACACATAAGTTTAGCTTGAACAATTTTTAATATTTTGTTAAGACTTAAGTACATAAATTTTTTTAACTAGCTTCTGCCCGCGACTTCGTCCGCGGTAAATTTCTTTTTCAAGGGTCGGGCCCTTCCCGTCGCGTCGAATCACCTACCCGTGCGATTTTCCCCGTTTTTGCAACATTTTTCATTACTGCTCCGCTTTTTTAGTTGTAGCGTAATGTTATATAGCCTATAGCCTTTCTCGATACATAGCCTACCCAACACAAAAATAATTTTTCAATTCGAATCAGTAGTTCCTGAGATTAGCGCGTTCAATCAATCAAACAAACAAACGAACTCTTCAGCTTTATAATATTATATATAATATTATATAGTATAGATATTTTATAAATTAAACTATGGTGTTCAGTTTCTTCGATGGCTTGAATGTCGTAATTTAAGCAACAATCTATTTTTAATTAAGTTCTTTTTAAGTGAACTGTAATGTTGTTTGAGAATTAAATCTTATACCTTTAAACGAGCAATTCATGTATATATATATATATATAATCTGAATCTCGGAAACGGCTCCAACGATTTTCATGAGATTTAGTATACAAGGGGTGTCGGGGGCGATAAATCGATCTAGCTAGGATTTATTTTTATAAAATGTCACTTTATTCGTGTTTTCAATGACCAACTTTATCGATAATCAACTTGAACATAAACTTATTATTTTAAACACAATTTACCAAAAAATACCGAGCAAAGCTCAGTCAACCAGATATTATCTTTAATCCGAAATAAGCGCTTTACAAATAAAAAGAAATATCCTGTACGCAGCTGATCTAAAGCATATAAAACGATATTATTACCTATCATATCACTTAATAAAACAGTTGATTGTGAACATATGATTTTATAGTGTTCGTCCTCCCGTAGGTCGAAGGGTGGCAACACTCGTACTGTTTACATGAGCCGCATATTTTTTAATCATAAATAATATAAATTGCTGTCTAAATAGTTTAAAAAGTGGTTAGATGGAGTGTAAGAACTAAAACTAACAAGTGACATAATTCGCGACAATTTGTGGCAAGTGAAAAAGCAAATACGATGACATATGAAAACAATAACATTCCAGTAAAAAACGGTGTATAAACAATAGTTATGTGTACGTGAAGGCAAAATAACATCTTGTCACGGAATATTACGGAAAAGGGACTACTTTAAGTGCAGTTTCATAAGAATTTTGGTGATCTACATAAATTACCAAAGCTATAACATCGTTTTTGCAATAGTTTTTTGAAAATTGGACTTTGGACTCTTATATTGTACGACAACTACCGCCAATACGGCCCCAAGTGGTGAGTAGACAAACTAAAAACGACAACTTCTGATCGCCAAAGAGCGACAGTGTTGCCATACTAATAAGAAAATAATTATTTGGTGGAAAAAAATAAGATTTTGGAAAATTAATAATGGATGAAAACGTAACCTACCGCAACCGTAAATTATTCAGAACGACTTCATTAGGTGATTTGACTGCAGATAGTTCTGCTCTTTTTGATACGACTATGATGAGCCTACCTAATACGTCGTTAAATACCAGCCAAACAGTTTTAGATTTTCAAGAAAAAAATAAACAGCTGTCAAATGATTTACAAAGTGCTCATCAGGAAATAGAAAATTTAAATTCGGAAAATTTTAGGCTTAAAACGGACATACAAAAGTACATCAAAATAATAAATGCCTACAAGGAAATAAATATTACTGACATAAATAATTTGACACCGCGCTCAGGGCGTAAACGTAAAATAAATCAGAAGAGCAAATCAACGCCTGTCAGAAATAATAGGCAATCAATCACAAATATGCAAAATGACGAATCAGCTGACGACAGTCCAGGAAATAATAAAGCAAAGACAACCATAATGACACCTAAAAAACATACAAAAACAAAAGAAACACAGACCATAGAAAGAAACCACTCATCCCCTACGAAAACAAATAAAATTAAACACGACAGGAGCAACATAAGCTCATCTAAAACAAGGGAGAACATACGAGCCGAAACTGTTGTAGAAAAATCTTCAAAAAAGCATAAAATATGCCTAATCAGCAGCGAAACTTCTAATAGATTATATACACTTGCCGAAAGGAAAAATATAAGTGACTTTGAAATCTGTCACTATCGCAAACCTACATGTGGATTATCGCAGTTACTTGAACAAATTGAAAGTAAAGTCCAAAACTTTACACACTCGGACTATTGTGTTATTTATATTGGCGAGGAAGACTTCAGAAAAACACAAAACTATCTACAGCTTGTTATGTTTGTTAGAGAAAAATTATTACCATTAAGTCACACAAACTTTATTATTTGTTTACCTACGTATAAATATATGACAGATGCCAACATTATGTTTAACAGCCGCATATAAACTTTTAATAACCTTCTTTACTTAGATATAAATACATGTAACTATGCGTATTTACTAGATTCGAATTTTAATCTCCCATATGATTATGAAACCTATAATAAAAAATATGGAACCTTAAATAATCGTGGTTTAGAGATTGTTGTATCAGATTTACGAGACCTTATATTTAGTTTAAGCAATCTGACTACTACGAACTCAGAAGTTGACTGTCTCTCTAAAAATCAAGATAGCTTTTGTACAGAATCGCAAGTAAATTCTCAGTTTTTTCTTTAAATACCTTGGTATTCTACATCAGAATATAGCAGGACTTATAAATAAATCAGACACTTTGACTATAAAGCTATTAGAATTATCTGACAAAGGAACCATTATTGATGTTATTTGTGTTACAGAACACTTTATACAAACGGGTTATGAGGATTTATTGCACATTCCAAATTTTTGCCCAGCCGCTTTTTATTCTAGAAATACAAAGAGAGGTGGGGTGTGTATTTTAGTTAGAGCAGGATTGCCATTTAAAAAAATATCAGACATATCAAAACAATCAGTTGCCGGGATTGTTGAATGCTGCGCTGTAGAGATCTTATCTTATAAAATTATTATTATTTGTATTTATAGAATTCCTAGACCTAATTATGACGTATTTTATGAAAAATTAGATAATATTTTGACTAAAGTTTGTACTTATTCAAATAAAAGAATCGTTGTTTGTAGTGATTTTAATATTGATGTTTTAAAAAGAAACAAGACTACATTAGAATTTGAGTATTTTCTTATGAACTACAATCTACAATTAGCGCTTTATACTCCTACAAGGTTAAGTAGTCACACTTGTATTGACAATTTTGCGCACAACTACCGAAAAAACTGCAAAGCAGAAGTTAAAGATCTGGTTCTTTCAGACCATATGTCTCAAATACTTAAAGTACCTGTTAACAAAACTTGTAAATTACAGTATTGGAAAACGAAGAAGCAGGACGTAAGCTTGGATAATTTAAAGACTTTTAAAACGCATCTTAGCTCTCTATCTTTTATACAAGTTTTTGATTCTGAAGACGCAAACAAAGCTTTTGACAATTTCATGGACGATTTCTCTTTTTTATATAAATTTGACATTGCAAATGAATTTAATAATGATTTTATTGATGACATTGAAAATGATGTAAAACCTGACATAACGAATAATATTAATTTTAATAATCAGACATTAAATTCCTTATTTATGCAACCTGTTACAGTTGATGACATAATAAAAATAATTTCCACCCTAAAAAACACAAGTACTGTTGGATACGATGGGGTTTCTACTAAAGTGATAAAATTCACTAAAGAAGTCATAGCACCTCCCTTAGTGCACATAGTTAACTTATGTATTACTGATGGCATATTTCCAGACAGGCTAAAAAAAGTTATAATTAAACCCTTGCATAAAAGAGATGACAAAACAAATTTAAAAAACTATAGACCTATTGCAAAAATTCCAGTTTTTTCAAAAATTATTGAGAAAGTCATTTACAATTCTCTTTATGTATATTTCGAAAAATATGGATTATTTTGTAAAGAACAAAAAGGGTTCCGTAAGAATACTACAGTTAATATGGCACTCTTTGACCTATTAACTAACGTCATGTCATCTGTAGATAAAACAAATCCAGTATGTGCAATTTATACTGATATGACAAAGGCTTTTGATTATGTGGACCACAAAATTCTGTTACTCAAGCTACATAGTTATGGTGTAAGAGGAAACACCCTACAGCTAGTAGAATCATACTTGAAAGATAGACTGCAATGCGTGGAAGTTTCTAGAATTTGTCCAAAGAGTAAGTTAGAAACAGTACATTTATCTAAACCAAGGCTTGTAAAATATGGTGTTCCACAAGGTAGTGTTCTTGGCCCACCACTTTTTTAATATATATTAACGATCTTCCGAAAGTTACCACAAACAAAATGGTTCTTTTTGCGGATGACAGTACAGCTGTAATCAAGTGTACAAATAAATATGATTATGAACAAGACATAAATACTACATTACAAAATATAATAAATTGGTTACATGGTAATAATTTAGTCATAAACCTAAATAAGACAAAAATAATGCATTTCCATCAACGTGCAAGCAAATGAAGCTAAGTTTTTAGGTATAGTGATCGACAGTAAACTCACTTGGAAACCTCACATTGAAGTCCTTTGCAAAAAACTTAGCAAATCTGCATATGCTCTTCATCAACTTTCAAAAAAAGTCAACAATCAGGCTCTTCTAACAGCCTACCATGGACTAGTTGCCTCTAACCTGCGGTATGGTATAATTTTTTGGGGGCAGTCTACAGATAAGGAACTGGTATTTAGAGTGCAAAAAAGATGTATAAGGTCAATGTTTGGTCTAAAAACAACAGATAGCTGTCTTCCCTATTTTAAATCTTTAAAAATTTTAACCTTTCCATCCTTATACATTTTGGAAACAGCTTTGTTTGTAAAAAACAATCCACAATTATTTAAAAAACTGTCGGAGGTCAGAAAAAATCCAATACGGACTCAATATTTAAACCAAGTATGTCATGTGAAATGTAAAACCGCGCTAATGCAGAAAAGTTTTTTTGGCACTGCCCCACGTATTTATAATAAAGTACCTAATGTAATAAAAAATATGACTGTAATAAAATTTAAAAGGGCACTAAATGAAATATTAATTGACAAATGTTATTGACGACTTCCTTAATGATGAATCGCTGACTGGTTGACTTATTTTGTTATTGTTATAGATGCTACTAATTATGCCGATTGACTTACTTTTATTCTGATTGACATATGTGCTTATTATTTTTTATTTTGACATCATTGTAATGATTTTACTAGAGTTACCAGTCCGGCATTATTATTATTATCTTTTTTTGTAACCTAACAATGACAATTGCTTAAGAAATTTTGACATTTAAATATATATTTTTTTATTTGACATTTATCTGAATTAGTATCTGTTGTATTTTCTAATTTCATTATATTTCACATATGAATTTTATTTGCATGTCCATGTGACGGTAAAATATGGAGGACTCTATTATGTAAAAAAACAACACCCATGTACCAATTACCCATATTTGCAAAAATAAATGATTTGATTTGATATATTTCCCTCTAAGAAGCATGCAATAAGTATACACCATGCATGCAAGCAAGCAGCGTGCAATCGAACACGCAAGCGAGCATGCATGCAAACAGGCAAGCAGCATGCAATCGAGCGAGCAAGCAAGCATGCAGCATGCAAGGAGCATGCATCATGCAGTAGGTATGGTTTCTGTCACGGCTCCGGTGCTGTGGGGCTCCGGCGGTCCCAAGCGAGCTTATCGTCGCAGACGATCTAACGAGCAACACCATAACTTCGGCGAGCGTTACAACCACCTCCTCCTCAGCTCGCAGGGAGTCTTGCTCCTCTGCGCCTACGCGATTCTAAATTACACTCTAGGGGTAGGGCAGACAAGACTACGTGTTGTCGGATTTACAGCGATTCGTTTCTGTCACTAAAACCTAACCTGCAGCAAATTAATCAAGATTTTTTTAACATTATGGTTACTGATGTTTACATATAGCTAACGTGTTATGGATAGTGATTTTCGGACAAACAATTTTAGAAGAAGATAGAGAGTACTTTGTGGAATGCATAAGAATTTTAAGCTTCAAGTTATCTGATGACCTCAAGATTTTTGTGTGGGAGTCGCAAAGAAACTGAAAACGTTTCTTGAGATAGAGAGGAGTGGAGGGTGAAAATAGCACATTATACAGAACAGAAAGAATATGAGAATTCCGGCGATAATTACAAATGTATAATCAAATATGTAGATTTTGTATAATTGAAGAAATAAAAAAATGTTTACAAAAAAACCGACTTCCTTAAAAACACTACAATTAAGTGAAAAATAACTTTTATTTCGGAAGTCGGTATCTTAGCATCTGTATTTAATAAAACGCACTAGTCGCCACTACGATTTTCGAAGGCTCCCATCGACTTCTCTGGGATGCCATCATCAGATCATGGTTTCCTTATCATGGTACCACCCTTGGGATATCTCCTTTCCAACAAAAAAAAAAAACAATCATCAAAAAAGATTCATAAACGAAGAAGAAATCCGCGAACACACATAAAAAAAAATATATTACTAAATATAATACTACGGTCGAATTGAGCTCTTTTTTTTAAGTCGGTTTATAAAAAATCAACAACGTCCTTTAATACAACGTATAAATTGGTCTTACGTCAGGATTGCTATAATTGTTTAGCCTATTATTGCATAAGATATCATGGTTTTATCATGGAGGAGAATAGAATTTTATATTGCAAAAATAGCTCATACACAATAGTTATTATGATACATCAAAGCTCAGCCATATTGGTGCGGATATCACCGAACTATCACGCGTTTAAGCGTTCACGCGTAACTAGCTAATATGTGCCTACCTATTAACTGTGCTGCAACTGTTGGGTTTGAATTACAATTTGACTGAACTGAGGATAAGTTTTCTTCATCAACCCTACCAAAATAAGAGGACCAACGGTGATTGCTAATGATGACGAATTAATGACGGAGAAGAATCTTATCAAGGATAGGATCCCTCTACGTCATTTATTTATGGCTCACTATTTTAGCTACAATGGCTTCTCCAAACAACATAAATAAATAATGTCGTTACGCCAATAGATAGCTCCAAAGGGCAGCACGCGTAGCATGACTGCCATAGAAACGGAATTTGTTGACGGAAGATAAGAAAACGAAAAAAAGAAAAATCGTAGAAAAATTGTGTAAAACTGAAAAAAAAAGATGTTTCTATTCTTCAGTTGACAAAAATACGATGTCAAGTATGATGAAAATTTTTCTGATGAGATAGAAACATTTTTACAGAGTTAAAATACATAAGGAACTTTATTTGTTCTTGGTAGAATAGGATATAGAATTGGTCATGCTACGCCGGCGAAGGTTTTTCGACTTACCTGATACTCATCGTTAAACTGTAGCCAAATCACAAAAACCCGTATAACGGTAAAACAGGGTTATTCTGATGTATACGCAATAAATTACTGTTTCGTTTTATTTAAGTGCGTTTAATAGCTTTTGCGTGAGAGAGTAACAGAAAACCATCCATCATCACAAACTTTTGTTTTTATAATAATTATGAGTAGGATAATATAAGTAGGAATATGTTATTTTATAGGAAAGCAAACTGTAGAAGTATAATAATGTAATTAGTTATGAGGGCTGCCAGAGGTATCGGTAGAGTGGCGTCTATTGTGAACAACCCATATGCTGACATCTTACTGAAGGTCCGGTTAAGTTTTACTACGCGCTCGCAAAGTTGTCTGACAGTTTCTAAAAGGGAATAAAAAAAAAATGTTGAATAAATAACAAAAAAATAAAAATGTAAATCATGTTTTCAGAATCTTTGTTAAATCAGGAGAATTAATACTGTCGGTATTTACAATAAAACAATTAAGATATTAGAAGTCGCAACTTATATTATTACCTGGACAGTTTGTATCCATCACACGTTGTATACACGCTGACTCAGCTTCTTCCACAAAAATATAGAACTTCTCACATTGCCAGCAATTTATCATTATAAGTGACAACAATTTTACAATCCAAATTATGATTAGGAGGACGCTCAAGGATGTAGAAATCTGAAAGCAGCAAGTAGCAAAATGATATTAGGAGCCAATTGAGCTCTTACCGTACCGTAACATCACAATGGAAACTTATTCATTTTATATATTAATAATACGTTGAATATCAGAATCACATACTCAAATTTGAGTAGCAATATCAGCACGGTAACAAAAGTATAGTAGAGTATAGATATCAAAACACAATGTTGTAAATTATTTAGTTATAATTATTGAAATAAATAAAGACTATGGAAATACTGACGCAATTTTGAGTGCAATAATCAAATCAAATCAATTTATTTCGGGCTACAAAAACCCATATCATAAATACCTTACAGACTTATCATACATAAAAATAAAAACCACGTTAACATAAATATTGTACACGAAGTGACGGCATCGAGTTGCACTGCGTGGTGTCGCGTAGCCTTCCGCGGAATCGCTGATACACGACACCCTTCGGCCAACACTATTCCTTGAGGAAGGTCTCGATTTGATGAGTTGGAACTCGCACCATGAATGACTTGAAGTTCGTGTTGTGGCGCGGTTCCAACTTCTCGACCGTCAAGGTCCAGTTGGTCTTCACACGTACATACTCCACAATCTCCTCAACCTTCGTGGTGTAATCTAGACGGGACACATAGAGCTGCGTCGTTGGTGTAGCTGGACGCAGCAGCATATTGGGTCCTGCTAGTGCGGTGCCACTCTGGTTTCGGTTCACTAGGAAGCATCCTTCTCTTCTTCCTCTCCACCTTCACAAAGCCATCCTTATCACATGTGCCTGAAGCCCGGCCTAGCTGTTTAGAACTCCTGGTGGCAGGTTCACAGTAGCTCTTCACATCCACCTTCCTGGTCTGCGACGCAAGTTTGTGCGTGGTGACGATAGCACCGTAGGCACGTTTAGGGGTCGACGTACAGTCACGAGCAATAATATATATACATTGTCACATTTTCTAAAATATCTTAACTTCTACCATTCAAAAAATATGTGTACGATATTTTTTTTTTCTAAATTACCTAACCATCAAACTGTGTCAAAACTTGGTATACATTGGTTTCATAGTAATATAAACGAAACAAAATCAGTAAAAAGTTTACAGTTCCAAACGTGCTGATTACACCACATGGTCGTTACGTATTTTGGCTGCCGAATCCGAATCTGGACACAGAATTAATCCTACACCCTCCAGTTTTTCTCCAGGAGCAGAAAAAGCTTAAATTTTACCGTAATGGTAATATTAAAAAGAAAATTTGAATAATCATAGTAACTTTACGTATACATTACCTTATAACGAATAATATGATACAAAAATCCCTAAAAAAGACAGTAAGTCTGATTAAAAACCTGAAAAATTTACATATTTATACAGAAATGAGATTCTTCGGTTATAAATTTGACCTTCTGACTTTTGTAGGTCTTTTTCTACCATACTGAATGTCATATTACCTATGAAATTGCCGTTCTGCAGTACTGGCCATTTCAAATCAAAATAATTTTTGTTTGTCTAAGAATTCTAATTTCAAATTAATTTTATTTTAAAAACATGGATTTTTTTTCCATAAGTAGGTAGTCATTTGTTTATTGATTAGTGTTACATTTTCATCGCATTTCAATCTTTTTCGTCATCATGGATACGTTAAAAATTCGAGTAATTATGGAATATGAGTACCGTCGTGGCACAAGCGGCACGCAACATCAACGACGTTTACGGAGCTAACACTACAAACCAACGCACCACCTGTTATTAGTTTGCTCGCTTCCGTTCTGGAAATTTCGACCTGAAAAATGAACCTCGCGGTCATCCGAAGACTTTGGTCGACAATGACGCATTAAAGGTGATTGTGGAAGCTGATGATACACAATCTACGGCTGAATTAGCAGCAGCTTTCGACATTAGCGGCAAAACAATATTGGTCCATTTGCGTCAAATTGGCAAGGTAAAAAAGCTTGACAAATGGGTGCCCCACAAACTCAATGATCGCCAGCGCGAAGGAGCCGGACAAAATGAAAAAAGTTACGAGTACGTAGGAACGAATATAAGGACTAAAAAATTATATCGCTAATTATAGGCCTATATTATATTAAATGCCTATGCATTCCACAACTTTCCTCGACCATTTCTTTACTGTCCAAGCCGCTCGGTTGTGGAATGCATTGCCTGTTGAAATAAAAGGCGCGCAGACGTTACATATTTTTAAAAGACTCGTGAAGGAACACTACTTTTCGTTGTGATCTTGTTCTCCTAACCGAACTGTAATTTTCTATGTACTGTCGTGATTAATTTTTGTGTCTTATATGGATACTAGCTTCTGCCCGCGGCTTCGCCCGCGTGGATGTCGAAAAATATCCCACAGGAACGTATTACCGGGATTAAAAGTACCCTTTGTGTTTATCCAGGTAAACAGTGGGTTATTGCACTGCTTGCAATTAAAATATATGATTGTTGTAGGATAAATGTTGTTAAAACGTAACAATATTGATGGAACGGTAAATTACCTACTTGCATTGAAGGCAACTTTAAAGCGCAAATGTTGCGGCGGTAAGTCCCCTCTTTGAGGAGTGGATAGAGAGGCGCCACGGCGTCCTCACCTTCCGCCTGACGCAGGTTCTCACCGGGCATGGGTGCTTCGGTGGGTTCCTGTTCAGGATAAAGCGGGAGGATACGCCCGGGTGTTTCCATTGTGAGGATCGTCTGGAGGACACGGTGGAGCATACGGTGGAGGTTTGCCCAGCCTGGGCGGAGCACCACCGTGTCCTCGTGGAGGCGATCGGCGGCGGCGACCTCTCGCGTCCGGCCCTGGTGCGAGCCATGGTACGGAGCGAGAGGGAATGGGAAGCCGTCACCTCCTTCTGCGAAGCAGTAATGCTCGCGAAGGAGGAGGCGGGGCGCGTGAGGGAGTGGCAGTCTCTGCGCCCTCACGTCCCTAGCCGCCGCAGGAGGAGACGCCCCGGGCGTCGGGAGTCGATTGCGGACTCGTAGGCGCGAGCTTGCGGGTGGCGAGCAATGGGTAGCTCGCCGCCCGGTAAGGACCAGGCTTGGGTCAACGGCGCGTAGTGTTCCACGCGCGCCTCAAAGAGATGTCAGCACCAGTGAAGGGGTCTACTAGGACCGATGCCTGCCGGGGTCGCGTGATTGTTCGAAAGAGATACCGTGACCCTGGCACATGGGCAACTGATGGAACACGGGTGGGTTTTAGTCAGTAAAAGTCTGACACGCCCTCCCGCTCCACCCAGAGCGGGAGAAGTCATTTGATGATTTCCCATCCTGAAAAAAAAAAAAAAAAAAAAGCGCAAATGTAAGTTCTCTTTATTCCCTGGGAATTTCAAAAAAAAATTGTTACCTAAATTATTCAAATGACTTACGTTGCTGTTTACAGGGGTTAAAGACTATTTATTTTTTAGTTTATACTGAAAATATCTCTTTATATACTACTTTAGAGGTTCTGCCTTCAGGTGCTAATCTTCTCACTTACAACCAGGCTGCTAGATGAGCTAACTCTCGAGCAGGCAACGTAAACCTGGCCGTGCGAGAAGCAGTCCCCTCTAAGAGGATATCCCGCTGTTTTAAGCGATTGTCCTCGAGACTCATTAATCGTCATTGCGAAACTTACCATAAGGGGACTGCAGCCTTTTAAATTCGAATGGGTATTCCGACGGTATTAGTGGTATCTGCGGTATATAGTACACTGATTCACCTTGAGCACAGTCAGTAAATACAATGGCAGAGCTTCTACCCCGTTTTGATGTGAGGTTTTCACACGTGACCCATTGCACAACTTGGCTGAATTGAGATTTCGTGGTAGCATTGCTGGAGCACCCACTTTGAGGAAAGTGTGTGAGACGGGAACCAGATGGGTTGAATAAATTTAAAAGGTCCATAGGATAGTATATGGCATCATCTTAAGAATTCAACACGTAGTAATAATTACAACAGATTTTTGTTGCCTGTGTTTGTTTCATTGGTTTATTTTGTATAGCTTCTGCCAGCGGCATTTTTTTTTTCAGTAACTAACATCCGCGCTCTCACTACCTCTCAATTTAATATGCAAACTGACAATATCCCAAACAAATAGGACGAAGTTCTTCGTAAAACATAACTAATCCCTGGGATGAGAGTAGTATAGTTTTATTAGAACTCAAAGCGTGTGTGAAAAGATTTATTTAGGAGACAACCAGAAGTGAATTAACAATTAAAATTGTTTACAACGAAATACTATGCCTACCGCAGTATTTCTTTGTAAACAATATTTTTTGTTTTTCCTTCAGGTGCTAGAATCACCACGCTGCTGGTCTGCACCAGACCGTGTGAAAAGCAGTTTTCCCTTAACCTCTAAGTCCCTGAGATACCACATTTGGTATCGACACAATGGCTTTTTAATTGTGTCTGTAATTACGGTAATTGACTGGTTAAGTCTACCCCTGTTAAATTAAGTGTTTGGCCTTGAAATTTATTTATGGTCATGTCAAAGCAGACTTTGAGGGGAAACTGCACTCTTTTGAACTCGAAGGGGTAGTTCGAGGGCATTAGAGGAATCCTCGGAATAAACACAGACTCCTCTCTGGAATAACCTGTCAGTATATTTACCTTATTGTGAGGATCACTTAGAGGGCACGGTGGAGCATACGGTGGAAGTTTGCCCTGCCTTGGCGGAGCACCACCGTGTCCTCGTGGAGGTGATCGGCGGCGGCGACCTCTCGCGTCCGGCCCTGGTGCGAGCCATGGTACGGAGCGAGAGGGAATGGGAAGCCGTCACCTCCTTCTGCGAAGCAGTAATGCTCGCGAAGGAGGAGGCGGGGCGCGTGAGGGAGTGGCAGTCTCTGCGCCCTCACGTACCTAGCCGCCGCAGGAGGAGACGCCCCGGGCGTCGGGAGTTCATAACTGACTCCCGGCCACCGTAGGCGCGAGCTTGCGGGTGGCGAGCAGTGGTAGCTCGCCGCCCGGTAAGGACCAAGCTCGGGTCGACGGCGCGTAGTGTTCCACGCGCGCCTCAAAGAGATGTCAGCAAAACTGAAGGGGTCTGCTAGGACCGATGCCTGCCGGGGTCGGTCGCGTGATTGTTCGAAAGAGATACCGTGACCCTGGCACATGGGCAACTGAAGGCACACGGGTGGGTTTTTAGTCCGTGATTGTTCGAAAGAGATACCGTGACCCTGGCACATGGGCAACTGAAGGCACACGGGTGGGTTTTTAGTCAGTAAAAGTCTGACAAGCCCTCCCGCTCCGCCCAGAGCGGGAGAAGTCATTTGATGATGTCCCATCCAAAAAAAAAAAGTATAGTTACCTCGATAACATTTCGTTACAATATTTTCACTCGCAACCTGGTGTCATTGCATAATTTTGGCGGGTTTAAATTACGCAGCAACATAACTGGGACGCCAACACTAAATTTCAATATATGAGTTGGGAGACCGGGAGGCTTCAATGTGTTAAGAAATTCAACCGAGTTTCTAATCGCAACAAAGTGACACTGCAATGGATAAAGGGACACAGCGGATCACTAGCCAATGATGCTGCTGACGAACTGGCCAGAAAGGCATCCAGCGCGTCAGTATGCGGCCCCGAGCCCATCGTGCCCATCCCCTTCAACCAGCTACGCAGGTGGCTGCAGGAATTTACCCACACACAAGCGGAGAGCTGGTGGACCTCGGCACCAGGCTGCAGGCAGTCCAGGGAAGCTATGCCATCCCCGGATGGCAGGCTAACCAGACGCCTGCTACGCCTGGACAGGGATGGTCTGCGTCTGATGACGGGCACCATCACAAGACACTGCCCGCTAAACAAACACTTTTACACAATAGGCATAACGGACAGCCCCCTGTGCAGGGCCTGCATGGAGGCTGAGGAAACCGTTGCGCATGTACTCTTCGAATGTACAGGCGTCACCCAGATTAGGACAGATACCCTCGGGACACCCAAATCTTATACGGACGTTCTTAGCAGACCAGGAGACATAACCAACTTCTGGAGGGAGGTGGGCTGGTTGGAGTAAATACCGACGGCCGCCATGGCCCACGCACAATGGTCCACTTAAAGGACTGAGTGCGGAAACCAAAACCCTATAACATAGAACATAGAAATTCAACCGAGTAATGTATGGCGTCATCGTGGTTTATCACTCGAGTCCACTGATTTATAATGATTTTCATTTCTTTCGAACGATCTCAAGAAATTTTTATTGATGATTGTGGCTTGGTCGTTATGTTTTACTTTAATGTATAAACTAAAGTCGCATTATTACTCACTGAACGTACGGATGTATGTGCCCAATTAGTTTTAACTTATAAAGTTGCATAGGTATCTATTTAACAATAGTCACTGTAGTTATTAAATTTTATTTAATACAGAAACAAACGCGTTTTTTACATGTAATGTAATTAGGTATTACTTGCAAATAGTAGTTCATATTAATATCAGTTACATATTTGATACATCCGGGTGGTTGAGATTGGACACGGGTGACGACAATGCGCTCCCCGGGCTGCCCCGCACGCCATGCGCCATTCATGCGATATTCGAAGCCCTATTTGACTCAGTAAAGGGATGATTTTTGGAAAAACTGTGATACACGTGTCTCATAATTATACTTGAATAGTATGTGTACCAATTTTTGTGTCAATCGACCCAGAGAATAAAAAGTTTCACAGAAAATTCAACCCCCCATTTCACCCTCTTAGGGGTGGAATTAAAAAAAACCCTTTCTTAGTGGATACCTACTCTTCACAAAGAACACACCCTCCAAATTTCAAGTCTCTAGGACCAGCGGTTTAGGCTGTGCGTTGATATATCAGTCAGTCAGTCAGTCAGTCACTCAGGACATTGAATTTTATATATATAGATTTAGTATGTATGTATTTATGTATACATTATTTAGGATATAAATAACTGTTAAGTTATTTTAGTTTTCTGTTTAGTTGTATTCACACCATTGACATACCCATTTTATGTCCACGCTTTTCACTGTCCATTCCATGGTTGCCTGGAAGAGATCGCATAAAGCGATAAGGCCGCCCATTGTATATTTTGTAATCATTGTAATGTTTTTTGTGATGTATTTTTATGGTGTACAATAAAGTATATATAAATAAATAAATAGGCCGATCGGCCTGATGTCCAACATAAATAAAATGTTCTCTTAGATAATACTAGGTCGCCTTACATAGATTCTGGATGATAATATAATCAACCCAAGGAACAAGCAGGATTTTACAATGGCTTTTCAACAATAGATCATTATACACAACATAGAACAGTTTATTCAAAAAAGTAATGCGTATGGTATTGCTTACTATGTAGCATTCATGGATTACAATAAAGCGTTCGATTCACATAGACACGCAAAAATATGGGCAGCCCTAGAAATACAGAGTGTGAGTGGAAAATATATACGTGTCATTAAAAATATAACCAGGAGCATCGCTGCAAAAGTAAGAACAGAAAGAGTGGAAGTCTTTCCTATAAAAAAAAATTGTTAGGCACGGAAACCCGATATCAACCAAACTCTTCTCGTCAGGTATGGAACACGTGTTTAGACGTATTGAATGGGACAACTATGGAATAAGTACTAGTGGAGCGCAATTCAATCACCTTAGATTCGCAGATAGAGAAATAGAAAATATTTATTGTCCAGGTAATACAGTAATAGGTTAACATAAAGTTTAGACGACATGAGAAGCTTCAATATTAACTAAAGTTAATTTCAGTATATTATTTTCCAGTGAATCCCAAACTAGACAGTTAGTCTGTATCTTTGGGCTCAGGATACGAATTACAGAGTGGAGACTAGAGAGGTGACTTCAGTAATGGTATGAGTGTATGTGAAAAGCTGGTGTGATGTATGTGTGGTGTATATGTGTGGCGTGTGTGTGATGTGTATATGAGGCGTGTATGTGTGTACTTTTGATTCAGTGTCAGGTCAGGGTCGTTATATTAATTGTTCCGAGTCGTCGTAACCATATGCAACGTTTTCTTTACAATTTTCTTACATTCGAATGCGGGAGTATTTTTAATATCGCACGGTTTAAAAACTTTATTGTACGTATTAATGAGAGAGTAGGCCGGATGATCTATTACTTATTCCATGCGACGCAAGCAGCCTGCAAGAAATGTTCGAACAACTGATCTTTGAAAGTGGAGATTTTGGACTGTTAATGAGCACCTCAAAAACTAAATTAATGACAAACGTAGATAAAATCCCTATCACAGTCAATGGTCCAACAATTTATTATGTTGATAAATACATGTATCTTGGTTAAATAATATCTCCAAAAGATATTACAATAAAATAAATTAGTTACAGAATTAATCGGGCTTGGAAAAGATACTGGTCTCTAAATGAAATAGTAAAAAAACCCTCATGTACCACTTAAACAAAGAAAAAAAATATTCGATTTGTGTATTTTACCGATTATAACATACGGATGCCGAATATGGAGTTTGACAGAACAAAATATACGATAACTAGAGACCTGCTAACATAATATGGAAAGGAGTATGCTCAATATCCAACTAAGACACAGAATAAAATTAGAAACGATTCGCAAGCAAACTGGAGTTTCGAGTGTGACGTACTGCATTAAAAATATAAAATGGACGTGGGCAGCCACATGAGGAGCAAAAAGGGGAAACGGGTGAAGAATGTAACCAACTGGTGTTCAAGACAATATAAAAGAGGTAATTTTTGGATCCCATCCATCCAATAATCCTTTGGTTTTGAATTTAAAAACTCTTGTAAGGTATTTTTGAAGTTCAGTTTGGTCATCCAACTGTTTTACGCGTAAATATTTTTTAAAGCTCGAAACGAATGGTAATCAAACGTTTTTTCACCAGTTTTCAAATAAAGTAAGAATTATCAAAATCGGTTCACCCAGTCGAAAGTTTTGAGGTACGAAAACATAAAAAAAAAATACAGTTGAATTGAGAAACTCCTCCTTTTTTTTGAAGTCGGCTAAAAATACTTAGTACTGTAAGAGTATGATCCATTTCCAAATAATGAAATTTGTAAAAGTTTTGCTACCATCAATGATCCTATAAATTTCCTGGAGCTTTAATATAAGGGTAACATTACTTCGGCTATGAACAATATTATAAATGAGCCAAAAACTAAAAACTTGCAAGACCAACAGCAGTTGTATTAAATTTTACAAAATAACTGTGTTCATCATCGAACATACGACAGACTTAGAAAACATTGCATAGTGAAATAGTTAAGAACAGCAAAATGTGACAATTCATCACACATGGAGTGATATAACTATTTCTATTGTCATAATTTGGAATGAAAACTACGAAGAGTATAATGTTAAAAGATTGAAATATTCTTTGGATTTCCTTGTCTAATTTATTTTTAAATAAAAATGTAATCGTACTATTTGAGTTTTTTCACATTATTATATAATACGCAACTCTTTGATGTCATATGAGGGATATGTTCCATCATTTTTGTAAGGGCCAAATTGGAAGGTTTTCTATTAGTAATAAAAATGCGTCATGATCGTATCTAGCTTAAAAATAATTAACAGTGATTGTTAGCAGAACAAGATAATTACTTATTTACCATCAAATATGCGTCTTTTGTATATTTGAAGAAATAATTAAAAAATCAACAATGTCCTCCAATATATCATTTATATCTTACATCCGATTGTTACAATAATTGAATTATGATTGTATAGTATATTATTGCATGCATGTACATAAATAGCCTATTATTGCATAAGATATTGTCGTTTTAGCATAGAGTAGAATAGTTTTTGCGAGAAAGAGTAACAAACAACCACCCATCATCACAAACTTTAGTTTTTATAAAATAAGTAGGATT
This sequence comes from Aporophyla lueneburgensis, assembly GCA_932294355.1. Taxonomy (NCBI): domain Eukaryota; kingdom Metazoa; phylum Arthropoda; class Insecta; order Lepidoptera; family Noctuidae; genus Aporophyla; species Aporophyla lueneburgensis. The sequence continues at coordinate 24,854,171 of OW028749.1, forward strand.
ATGTTATTTTACAGAAAAGCAAACTGTAGAAGTACAATAATATAATTAATTAAGAGTCCTGCCAAAGGTATCGGTAGAGTGGCGTCTATTGTGAACGACCCACATGCTGTCATCTTACTGAAGGTCCGGTAAACTTGTATTACGCGGTCGCAAAGTTGTTTGACAGTTTCTACAAGAGAATAATAAAAACAGTTAAATAAATAACAAAATGTAAATTATATTTTCTGAATCTATAATAAATCAGGAAAATTAATACTGTCGGTATTTACAATAAAAGAATTGAGATATTAGAAGTCGCAACTTATGTTATTACCTGGACAGTTTGTATCCATCACACGTTGTTTACACGCTGACTCAGCTTCTTCCACATAAATATAGAACTTGTCACATTGCCAGCAAGTTATCATTACAAGGGACAAAAATTTTACGATCCATAATATGATTACGAGGACGCTCAAGGGTGACATCTGAAAGCAGATGATGATGAAGAGATGAAGCAGACCAAAATTATATTAGGAACCAATTGTGCTCTGAAACCGGACCGTAACGTCGCCATGGAAACTTATTCATTCAAATACATCAAAATTTAAAATTTTAAATGATTAAAGTTCTAATATATGAAATAAATAAGGATTATGAAAACACTGATGCAATATTTGGTCCAAGAAACGGTATTACTACTCAAAATACAGTCAAAACATCCACTCTATTTTTAATATTATAAATGCAAAAGTAACTCTGTCTGTCTGTCTGTCTCGCTTTCCTGCTAAAACTACTGAACCGATTTAAATGAAATTTGACACACAGATAATTTAGAGCCTGAAAAAGGACATAGGCTACTTTTTATCCCGGTAGTATGTTCCCGCGGGATAATTTCCAACATCCACGCGGGCAAAGCCGCTGGCAAAAGCTAGTAATAAATAAATCTTTCTTATGAAGTGAATGTATATAAAAATATATATATAACAGCACGTGATGATTTAGGCGATTTATTGTAACACTTTTTTAAAGTTATAATCGATTATTTTTACTCTATGGTTGAGAATTTATTTCGTTAGTGGTAATTTTAATTTAGAGCGGGTAACACCGAATGGAGATGTGAGTGTCATGGCGGCGGAAGCGATCACTCTTTGATGCGATCGGTACGCGGTGCACACGCATAAATCCATTGGCTCTGAACTTCAGTTGAACAATTAATGTGATTTTATTTAAATCAGTGTTTATCTTTGCAATCGTTACTTTTTAACGTTAAGTTTTATTGTAATTATTTTAATTAAATTAAGTGAGTTATTTTGCGAGTATTATTTTAAAATGCCTGCAAGTACACGCCCGCTATGGAGGACGAACAGGGGATGGTTCAGCAGCGACACGTGGTATCTCAGCCGCTCGAACATCCGTCATCAGAAGTGGTCAATGACGGAACGGTGCAGGAAATAGCCTACAGGTCAGAGTGTTGATTTACTATCAAGTGAAAATAATCGTTGGAAATTGTTATCCGAAATGCAGCAAAGCCAAATGATGAAATTGATTCGTGCGATTAAAGAACCTAGTTCAGAAGGCAATAAACTAGCCTTACCTGAATTTAATCCCGAGTCTCGAGATAGCGATGCTCGAGCCTGGTGCAATACCGTCGATTTGTGCATGGAAGAAAAACAAATTTCTAGTAGTAGGCTGATTATTACAATGAGTAAATCCTTAAGGGGTCGGCAGCTTCTTAGCTGTCTCAGAATACTTTTCCTGGAATAGCGTGGCCTCAATTGAAATACCTATTTCTTGCTCGATACGATTGTGTAGAAACTCCTGCTGCTATGCTATTTAGGTTATTATTTGAGAGTCCTAAGGAAGGAGAATGTTTCTCTGCTTATGCAAATCGATTTCTGAGCACATTACTGAGTCAATGAAATAACTATTCTACTGAAAAGATAGCAATAGCTGTAACTATGGCGCATGTACCGAAAATTAAACCGCGATTACAGCGATTGGCTTTCACTACGGAAGTTGATATTCGAGTCAGATTACAACAGGAATTGCTTTTACGTATCGCAAAAGAGGACATCCAATGCAGGTCAAATTAAATGCACCTGGTGATGCCAAGAAACCAAAGTTGGAGCAGTCAAGGCGTTGCTACAACTGTGGCAAATAGAGCCATATGTCAAATAAATGCTTGACTAAAAGCTGTCGTGATTCTTCTGCTAATACTAAATCTCAGTTTTCAGGAAACAGTGAATCGCAACCAGCCAAAGACAGCGTTCCGAAGAAAGCTTCGCCGCCGGTGACCTGTTTCTTCTGTGGCGAGCCGGGTCACATCGCCACACGCTGTCCAAAGAATATTTTTTGGGGCAATTCTACTGATAAAGACATCGTTTTTAAGGCACAAAAAAGATGCATAAGATCAATGTGTGGTCTGAAAATGGGTGATAGCTGTGTACCATTATTTAAATCGCTAAAAATACTCACGTTACCCTCATTATATATTTTTGAAATCAGTGTTTTCGTCAAGACAAACATGAGCTTATTTGAAAAAGTGTCGACGTTACGAGATGTTGCGATTCGTAGCCAGTACGCAAATTCTTTAAGCAATCAGCGTTGTAATACTGCCTTAGTGAGAAAGAGCGTTTTAGGCATGGCACCACGCATTTACAATAAATTACCAGATGCCATAAAAAGATTGAATGTTACAAAATTCAAAAAAGAACTAAAATTGTTATTAATTGAAAAATGTTACTATACGACTGATGAATTTCTAAATGACAAATTAATGTAGACGTGTTTATTTATTTGACTAGAAAAATAATTTTTAATTGAATATTGTGGCTAATTGTAATTTATTATTATTATTATTTTTCATTGACTGTAGAAATGATTCCATATTGTGACATTTTATAATTTTTGTTTTTATGTATGTTCATATTATATCATTCTTTTAATTTTGACATTACCAAGTAATTTAAATCTCGCATGAACAATATCTAATTTTGCATGCAAGCATATTTGTACGCCTCTTGGCATAACATAGCGACCTATGTATTTTAATTTAAGAACTGTATTTATTACCTATGTTACACGAATAAAAAATGATTGATTGATTGTACTTTAAGGTTGAGTTTTTTTTAAATTATTTTTTACGTTTTAAAGGGTAATCAGGTTTTTGCGTCGGGGTTTTTTTTAATTTTTAATTAAATTTTTATTCGTATTATTCGATAATAAGCTGTTAAAGTACTATTTGCTGACTGACGATACTAAATAAATGAAAAATAAATAAAATAAAAGATAGTTCAGCGTTAGTTAAATAAACCAATATGCAAGAATACAAAATAATCGTACGTACAAATATGCCCACGACTGGCTTAGGAAGATGCTGCGAATCGTGACCAGTCAATGTTGATAAACATTTTGATGATGATAAGCAAACTTTAGTTGTCGTAGAAAGTCCAATAAGGGATTCTGTCCGCGGCATCTGTTAGACTGTACGAGTGGTTATTACATAGTCGCACATCCCGGTAGAAATCGGCGTCTCTTGAGGTAACTCAAATGGGTGCGCGATGTGCGTTTCGCTGTGGCGGAGGTTCGGATCTGCCGAGACCGCAGTGTGTAGTCAGTGTACAACACACGGGTGATCTACTAGCTATATCGATATGGGTAAGTTTTGATCCATGCGCTGGGTGTGTGAGAGCAATGCGATTGCTGATCGGCTGGAGAGCTGTGAAGGTAGAGGTTTTACTCGAAGGTTTGATAGTTTTTGCTATAGTAGATTCAAACGACTATAGTACATGGCCCAGGGTTGTGATTATTGTACTTTCAATTATCCCCAATTTTGCTATATTGATTAAGTCAAAGTGTAAGATTTGGTTCAAATCAAACAGTAAATTGTGTTTTAAAATAACTTTATTTTCATGCCTGAATTTTTGCCTCTATCTTTCCGCGTAACTCCAGACATCCAGCGCAACATTTTCATCGCAGTGACTTGCAGTTCTTTCTTATGCCGATCATGAAAGGGCCACGTTTCACTGTCATATTAAAGGACAGGCCTAGTGATGGATTTATAGACACATCCCTTCAGATTAAGAATCTTGGGGTCACAGATAACACCCTGCAGCAATGTCATGCGTGCCTTAACGTCACACTCAATGCTACCAGATGCATGGAGTACAGATCCCAGAGTATGGTTTCCGTCGTTTGCGCTCTACAATAGACGCAATCATGCGCGTGAGGGTCCTGGTGGAGAAAGCAGTAGCCCGGGGTGAGGTCGTCTTGGCGATGTCCTTGGACATGACCAACGCCTTCAACACCTTGCCCTGGAGTTGAATTAGGGAGGCACTCCGATATCATAGGGTGCCAAACTACCTCCGCCGTACAGTTTGGGTTAATCTGATGAACAGATCTGTCATCTACCAGGGTCGAGAAGGATGGAATCGGCGAGACATGTTGTGCAGTGTTCCACAAGGATCGGTTTTGGAGCCAACCCTGTGGAACATCGGATATGACGGGGTGCTGCGCGGTGCGTTTCCTTGTGGCGTCAGTGTTATCTGTTACGCCGACGACACGCTTGTAATGGCACGAGGGAAGACTTTCCAGCAGGCATCTGTCTTAGCGACAGTTGGGGTCGCGAAAGTCGTAGACAGAGAGTGGTGGTGGCCGAGTGGTAACAGCCGCGACTTACGAGTAGGTCGTGGGTTCGAACCGAAGCAGGCGCTTTACTTTGTGTTAATTATTTCATCACCACTGCTCTCAAAAAGGGTAAAGGAAAACATCGTGAGGAAACCGGCGTATCTTAGAACCAATAGTTCGAAGACATGTGACATCTACCAACCCGCACTGACCGCGCGTGGTGGATTATGGCCCGCTCCCTCTCACCGAGAGGAAGCCTGTGTCCCAGCAGTGGGAACATTATAGGCTGCTGACGAAGTCGTAGACAGAATCCGGCTGTTGGGTCTCCAGGTGTCATTGCAAAAATTGGAAGCTATTTGTTTCCACGGGCCCGGAAAGCACTGCCTTCGGGATCCAACATCATGGTAGGAGGTGTCCATATCGATATCGAGTCGACGATGAAGTACCTAAGACTTGTCCTTGATAGCCGGTGGAACTTTAGGCCGCATTTTCAGCGGTTGGGTCCTCAGCTGATAGATACCGCGAATGCACTCTCGCGATTACTGCCTAATCTTGGGGGGCCAAATACCTACTGCCGGAAGCTCTATGTGGGGATCGTACGGTCCATGGCGCTCTATGGAGCGCCTATATGGGCGGACAACCTGACGGCTCGCAACATTGCAATATTGAAAAGACCACAGAGAGCAATGGCCGTCAGGGTAATAAGAAGATACCATACGGTCTCCTTCGAGGCGGCGAGTCTCTTGGCCGGATCACCACCCTGGGATCTTGATGCTAAAGTCCTAGCGTCACTATATCGGTGGCGTAGGGACGCATTGGAGCGGGGCGAGCCCCTGATGCCTCGTCATTTAGAGGTGTACTGGGCTGAGCTCCGCCATACCCTAGTGGTGGAGTGAGAATAGCGACTTGCGCAACCCAGCGCAGGGCATGCCACTGTATCAGTGGCAAAACCCATTACGAGGGAGTGGCTGGAGAGTTGGCATGACGCTTTTACGTTCCGGCTGATACAGGTACTGTTCGGAGATGGATGTTTCGGTAAGTACCTGTGCCGCATAGGCCGGGAACCGACGCCCGGTTGCCACCATTGCAACTGCCCTGACGACACGGCGCAGCACACCCTTGAGGAATGACCTGCTTAAGTGCTTAGGCAGTGCAGCGCCGTGACCTCGTCATGGCCGTTGGTGCTGTGGATACAATCTCACTTCCAGACATGGTTCAGTACATGGTCGGGAGTGAGAGCGCGTGGGACGCTGTCGCTTCCTTCTGCTAGGAGGTGATGGTCGTGAAGGAAGCGGCGAAAAGGGAGAGGGAGGACACAATCTCCCATTCTGATAGGCCTCTCCACTTACCCCGGGGTGGAGGACATCCACAAGGATTTCCACACGAAACAAAAAAAGTTACTGAAACTAGTCCGTGCAAGCACCTCGTCTTTGTCTATGCGGACGGATGTGACATCTGATATAGTGCAGACCAAGTACTCGGTCTTCGCCTCATTGAGCTTTAGACCACCGTTCTCAGGCGTACCCTTCCACGCCTTCATATGTCTGACCAGTCCGCGTCTACTAGCACGATATCGTCAGCATACATGAGTAGCCACCGGGGTCACTCATAGGAGCCGCTCATGCGGGTTCCTGATGCTGTCTGATACAACGTATAATACTACGCTGACTAGGAACGTGCTAAAGACGTATCCTTAGTGTACTCCTCCAGTGATTGGAAAGGGTTTGGTGTCGATAATAGCGGTCCAAACCATGGAATCGGAATCACAGTTCATGTCTCAGACGATGTCAGTTTAGGTCTCTGGTACTCCTTTGGCCCGCTGTGCCCACCTGATCATAACAAGAGGAAAATAGTCGATATATACTTACCTAGCAATATATCCGATATAGCCTACTATCTTTTGTGTTGCAACAGTTGGATTGAAATTGCAATATATGTAATTGAGATACAGATCAGTTTTCTTCATCCTGCACTACCCACCGACGGCGCCCAAAATTAAGAGGATTAACGTTGAATTTCTGGCTCACTATAATAAAGATAGATATATGCTGTCCTAGACTTTTATTTAAAACAATCAAACATACAAAATAATACCATCGTTTAACTCTAGCAGCTTAGGCAGCACAATAAGTTTGCTCCAAGAGGGCAGGAATTTCTAAATTACTTATCGTTAAATTGTGGCCCAATCACAAAAACTGTGTAAAGGAAAAACTTGTGCTATTCGAATGTATAAGCAGTTCACCAACTTTTACGTTTATAATATGATAAGGACAGTATTAGTAGGAAAAAGTTAATTCACAGGACAGCAAACTGTAGCAGTACAATTATGTAACTAGTTAAGAGTCCTATCAGAGGTATCGGTAGAGTGGCGTCTATTGAGAACAAGCCGCATGCTGTCATCTTATTGAAGGTACAGTTAACTTGTACTACGCGCTTGCAAAGTTTTCTGACAGCGTCTATAAGGAAACAGTAAAGAATTGAGTGAATAAATTAAAAATATAGATTCTTGTATGTTGAAATCAGGAGGATTAATATAGTTGATATTGTATTTTTTGTTAAATATAATACATGAGATGTTAGAACTCGGAAGTTTTATTATTACCTGGACAGTTTGTATCCATCACACGTTGAATACACGCTGACTCAGCTTCTTCCACAGACATATAGAACTTCTCACATTGCCAACAAGTTATCATTACAAGTGACAAAAATTTTACAAGCCACACGATTAAAAGAACGCTCAGAAATGTAGAAATCTGAAAGCAGCAAGTAGCAAAATAATTTAAAGGGCCAACTGTGCTCTGAAATTATACCTTAACGTCGCCACGGAAACTTATTCATTCTAATTAATTAATATTCCATTGAATATCTGAAGCACATACTCAAATTTGAGTACCGCAGTCAGCATAGTACCGCTAGATGCAGTGAAGCTATTATAGTGAAGTAAAGGTACCAAAAACAAAGATGACAATTATTTTTAATGTATTTAGTAAGGAAACAAAGACTATGGAAGTACTAATGCAATATTTAGTACGATAAATGATATACTACTCAAAATAGAACGAAAACATAATTCAGTCTCGCTAATGAAGTGACTGAATGTAAGAAAAACAAATTCACCGCTACTTCGTACATAAATTAATGCCCCAGAACTTTATTATCATCACTAGCTACTGCCTGCTTATTCGTTCGCGTGCAATTTCTTGTTACATCGACCCATCTTGTTGTATCTTATCGCCTGCCTATAATTTCGTTTTTGTAATGCGAGTTTTCTGTTTTTTCTCTTTTTGCTACCCTCAAATGGGTTATGTTAATAAGCCTACAGCTATCTTCAACAATTGGGCGATTAACCGCGAAAAGATTTCAGATTCCAACTGATTGTTCCAGAGATGAAGGCATTAAAAAACAGCTTAATTCTAGTGTAGATATAGATTACGAAAAATACTAAATTATCCAACAATAGTCGAATACTTATGTGTACCACCAAAAGAAAACTTCATTCAGTAGTATGAATATAATACTCACTTCGTGATGTGTTGAAGATTTCAAATAAATTATGTATACCTGCACTAAACACAGACAACGAATAAACGAATCACATATTCGGTATACATTCTGAAAAAAAAAAAGAACAATTAATGATTAGGTGACTTGCTTGAACTTGAATTCTGTGTAATAATGTAAGCACGGATTTAATTACCAAAATTCGGAAACATTTTGAATAGAGCTTGTAAGCTTCTAAAATATTTTGATACGCCTTAAAAAACTTGTAACAATATTCTTCACTCAGTTCTTCCTGATTTATTACAAGTATGTACTTAACCCATGTTTCCAGAAAATTTGTTAACAATGTTATAAGGCGGATTCCGTAAATTAAATTTAAATCATATTGTGTCACTAGTAAATCGCCAGTAGCTTGAATAAAAAGCAATGACCCATTTTGTACATAAAAAAAATGCAGTTGGTAAAATAGAAATACCTAGTACGGTAAAAAGTGCGATCCAGTTCCAAATTATATAACTTGATAAACTTTTGCTAATATCAATGCACCTATAAATGTCTTGGAGCTTAAGTATTACGGAAATATTGCTACGGCTATGAATAATGTTGCAAATAATCAGCAAAACATAGCTGACATAATACAAAGTGGTAAAAAGCCAAAAAATTGCAAGCGCAGTAGCTGTTTTATGAAATTTTATAAAGTTACTGTGTTTATCTTCAAACATAAGAAAGGTGTAGAATATATTGCAAAATACAATAGAAAGGAAAAGCAGTATAGGGTACTTTTTCTCACACGGAGTGATATAACTATTTCTGATTTTGTATTTTGAAGTGAAAAATATAGAGAGCAATATGTTAAATGGCTGAACTATTCTTTGGAGGTCTTTGTCCAATTTATTACTGAGTAACATTATAACTGTACGATTTCGATTCTCCCACATTATTATATGGCAACTGTTCGATGGTATATGAACAATGTTCCGTAATTTAAAAAATGACCAGTCCGGAAGTTTTTCTATTAGAAGTACAAGTGGTTCTTGATCGTATCGTACTTGATTATAATTAATAGTGCTAGCTGTCAAATAACATAAAGGATAACATAATGATTAATATACCATTATATTACTGACGCACTAATAAACTTCCTTAGATTTAAGGCAAAATCTAAATTAATTTAAAAAATAAATGACCGGTCTTTCATATTCAAATGCTTATAGTGAGCACAATCCTAATGAAGTATATAATACACAAAGTAAAGCGCCTGCTTTGGTTTAAACTCACGACCTTCAACTTATAAGTTGGGGCCGATAACATAGGATACCACTGCTCGGCTTCTTTTTTTTTTGGGATGGGAAATCATCAAATGACTTCTCCTGCTCTTAGGCGGAGTGAGTGGGCGTGTCTGACTTTTACTGACTGAAACCCACCCGTGTTCCTTCAGTTACCCATGTGCCAGCATCACGGTACCTCTTTCGAACAATCACGGGACCCCGGCAGGCATCGGTCCTAGTAGACCCCTACCCCCCCCCCCCCCCCCACTGCTGCTGATATCTCTTTGAGGCGCGCGTGGAACACTACGCGCCGTCGACCCGAGCCTGGTCCTTACCGGGCAGCGAGCTACCCATTGCTCGCCGCCCACAAGCTCGCGCCTACGGTGGCCGGGAGTCTGCGATCGACTCCCGACGCCCGGGGCGTCTCCTCCTGCGGCAGCTAGGGACGTGAGGGCGCAGAGACTGCCACTCCCTCACGTGCCCCGCCTCTTTCTTCGCTAGTATTACTGCTTCGCAGAAAGAGGTGACGGCTTCCCATGCCCTCTCGCTCCGTACCGTAGCTCGCACCAGGGCCGGACGCGAGAGGTTGCCGCCGCCGATCGCCTCCACGAGGACACGGCGGTGCTCCGCCCAGGCAGGGCACACCTCCACCGTATGCTCCACCGTGTCCTCTAGACGATCCTCACAATGGAAACACCCGGGCGTTTCCTCCCACTTTATCCTGAACAGGAACCCACGAAGCACCCATGCCCGGTGAGAACCTGCGTCAGGCGGAAGGTGAGGACGCCGTGGCGCCTCTCTATCCACTCCACAAAAAGGGATTTACCGCCGCAATTGTGGCTTACCCAGCGCTGGTTTGCGACAATCGTATCGTCGCCATGCGATTGCACCGGAGCTCTGTCCGCCGTGCCGCGACTTGTCGCGGCAGTGGAATTTCGCCCCGGCGTTTCGCCTCCTCACGCCACTCCCAGATGTGCGCGAGAATCTTTGCCTCCAGATCCCATGGCGGCACTCCGGCAAGGAGGCTCGCCGCCTCGCACGAGACCGTGCGGTATCCCGTGATGAGCCGGATGGCCATGACCCTCTGGGAATCCTAATGAAGTATATATACACAAAGTAAAGCACCTGCCTGGGTTTAAACTCACGTCCTTCAACTCGTAAGTTGTGGTCGATAACATAGGATGCCACTGCTTTGCTTTATTGATCAAGTTAAAAAATATTCCGATCGAATTATTGGTTTAAACAGAATCCCGAATGCAATATTTATGTCACCGATAATACCATTTGACATGACTACAATAATCAGAAGTCTTAAAAAAGATAATACGACTCCTGTATGTGCTAAATGAACCGATATGACTAAGGTTTTCGACTACGTAAACCATGACATCGTTGTTTAAAACTGTATTAGTTACGGTATAAGGGGAAATTACATTTCTTTGCTTGGGTAATCATCACATGATGTCTCCCGGTCTGGGTGGAGTGGAAGAGCGTGTCAGGTTTTTACTGACTAAAACCTAGCCGTGTTCTTTAAGTTGCTTGTGCCAGGGTCACGGTTATTCTTTCGAACAAATCCGCAACCCTGTCAGGCATCGGTCTTTGCAGGCCCCTTCAATTTGTGCTGACACCTCTTTGAGGCACGCATGGTAAACAACGTGCTGTCAACCTGCCTGCCTGGTTTTTACCGGGCGAGCTACCCATTGCTCACCACCAGCAAGTCCACGCCTACGGTGACCGGGAGTCCACAATGGACTCCCGACGCCCGGGGAGCGGAATTCCTAGGCATCCTGATTGACAACAATTTGATTGAGGCGCACAACCGCATGCCGATGACTTATGTTAGTAGTTACTTAAAACAGCGTACGTACTGGATTACGTGTCACACAAAGTTAGCAATGAAACACTTCTACGAGCTTACCATAGCATGAAAATAAAAATGCTAAAGTATTCTCGTACACCGATGATACATCTATTGTGTTTTCGGGTTCTTCTTGGCACGAGGTTAAACTGAGTGAGGAAGCAGGAATGGCTCGTGTGGCTGAATGGTTAAATATCAAATTACTTTCACTGAACACAAACAAAACTAAATACATTTACTTCAGTATCAGTAACCGAACTCATCCTATGAAGGATCTAGATTTAAAAGTGCATACATGTGGAGGCGTGCCTACTATAAGATGTGACTGCTCATGCATTGAGAAGGTCACTGAGATAAAATATCTGGGAATTGTGGTGGATCAGGCACTGTCCTGGTACCCTCAACTTGAGCAAACGTCTGAAAGAATAAAAAAAATCTGCTGGATCTTTAAAAGCCCTAGACACATTGTTCCAACTTAAATGATGAGTCATAAGAACCGTCCCAGAAATCTCCTTAATGAAATATATGTAGCATTGGCCCAGTCTGTACTATTGTACTGTATTCCGATATGGGGCGGTGCAGCTAAAACAATTTTTTTAGCTCTAGAACGAGGCCAACGTGCATTAATAAAAATAATCTATTTTAAAAATAAAGGATTTTCCACTATAGGCTTATACCACATAAGTGATTTACTCTCGGTCATAAAATTGTATGTAACCCAAATAGCTCTAAAAACACACAAAGCATTTAATAACATGAATAAAACTAAAAGAAGAAAAGATCTACTTGCCCAAATTCCACAAATGAAAACACAATTTGTAGACAGACAATTTAGTAAACGCTCAGCTCAACTCTACAAAATTAAGAAACATGTATATGTGTACAACAAAAATTGCGGGACTGCTAAAAAAATATAATAGACTGGTTATAGCCACTTACCTATGAGGAAACTGAAGCACAGTTGGAACAAGTAGCCTAAAAACATCCCGCACATGTCACACAATCTGCTATACCTAACACATCACATCCCACACACATCATCACACTACACACCATACCACACCACCTCAGACACTCATACCTCATCACACAATACATCACACCACCAACACACCACATCAAATTACGCACCACTCTACACACCATACCAAACACTACACACATCAACCAGAAACGACTGTTATTTTTATTTCTTGTTTGTTTAACAAATTTTCAACCGACGAAAAAAACAGGGGGAGGTTATCAATTCCACGCGTATATTTTTTTATGTATGATCACGCATAACTTTTTACATAGTAGTCCGATTGTGATAATTCTTTTTATATTGGAAAGGGTACTCTCCAAGGCGGTCCCATATAACATCGAACCCTAAGGGTCGGAAAACAGGGGATGATTGATTGTTCACTTACTGAATGTAATGTATAACCACGCATAACTTTATACAGAGTAGTCCAATTTTAATAAAAAAAATTATAGGGTAGGGTATACCTTGCAAAGTATTATTAGTAAATTAAAGCCACAAAAAATTATAAAATAAAAAATCAATGAACAAAGATTAGTCAAAGCGCCGATTCATAATTTTATGGTTTATTATTTTTTGCTTTTCAGTTTTTTCGGCGGTTTAATTTTTTGTTAAAAAGTTTTTATTTTATAATTTTTTAAACAAATAGACAGTGCACTTACTCACAATGTATGTTCAGCTGTTATTCATAGCACACTGTTTATTGTATTTTATTATATTTGGTTTACTCACAGTTAGTACGGCAATGATATGAAAGAGCGGAGTCTTCTAATACGAGCATTGTTTGCTTAAAATGAGGCTCCAATCACGTTTAAAAGTAATGTAAATGCTAATTGAGACCAATAAATTATTTTGTATATGTATTTATCATGGGTTGGTTGCGTCAGTGTTAAGATTTGGAATCATATTTTGGGGTAACTGTAGTGAAGGGACGAAAGGTCCGGAAACGGTGTATTAGATCTATGTATGTCAAACCTTTAAAGCACAGACAGCTGTAAATATGTGTTTCGGTCTCTGAGGATACTGAATTTTCGTTGTTGGTACATATTGGAGGTGGCGATTTTTGTTAAAATCAATCAAAACTTATTTCCGATAAGTACACGTAACCGTAACGTGAACGTGAACCCTGGATATCCCGATCTTTTACTTGGGCAACTTTTGCTAAATGACTTTGCACGAGACTGCAAAGAAAAATACACATTATACCATTACATTTTGAACTTAGTCACGTCAACATTGACTTTGTAGTTACAAAACAAGTATGTGTTATCAGATTCTGAATTTAAGCTTAGCGTGAAAAGAAACAAAGGGCGTCGGCGCTGACTGGGACCAGTACCGGCCCTTTCAAAACCCAGGAGAGGACCACGGCGAAGTCTAACTTCGCTGGCGGCCCAACCCACCCCAAACTAACACCGGTGCCAGATATTACTGGCACTGTGAAACACCCTCCCACATCTGCGGCTCCTCAAGCCTCCTCCCATAAAGAGGACGCCACCAACCAGGTGGTGACAGACAGCTACGAGGACGCGATCTCTCGCGTCTGGAAGGTTGTACAGAAGCGGGGCAAGGGCAAGGGTAAAAGAACTCAACAAGCCCGTTGCCCTTGTACAAACCCCTCATGCGCTCCAGCTGTCACAGCACAGCGTATGACGTGTAAGAAGCGCCGCCAGGCTCGCTGGAGGCAAGGTAAAGGGCCCCAAAACAACCAGGCCACTGCCGCTAGTTCGGTCAAACCGAGTAGCGGGTAGCTAAACGTTGCCGCTGGAAAACGGTCGCAGGCAGAGGCTGGCCTAAACCGCCCCTCGACCAGCCGACCCTCATCCAGTGAGCCGGTAAAAGCACAGCAACCCGGAGGGAAGGATCAGGCCGCGGTTAAGCGAGCTCTCAACGAGACCGACGTGGAGAGCATAAGCGGCCGCGTCTTGATCAATCCAAACGGGTTGCTCAAAGAAGCTACGCCCAAGCTGCCAATGCCACCCTCGACGTAGCGGTCACCTGTGACCGCACCGGGATCATCAGCAAGGACGTATCGGACCAGGTGCTCGCTGCTATCCAGAAGCAGATTTTACTCGAGGCCTGCTCCCCCAAACAAGACACCACGGCGCCGACTTTCAACGCAAAGCCGCTATTCACCGGTGGTGTCCTAAAACTGTGGTGCGAGAACGACCACACCTTAGCCTGGCTAAGGAAAACAGTCTCCGATATGACTCTCCCTACTAACTTAACGTTAGTAGTCAAGAGTCAGTCGGAGATCCTAAGACGGGCACGATGTGGCATCGTGATCCCCGACGAGCAGGGGGTCCTCGGAGAGCCGACCAATATTGGCCGTGCTCTCAGTTACCAGAACCCCTGGGTCGACATAAAGCGCTGGTTGCTGCTGCATGCCGACAAACAGGCCTCGGCATGGTTCGTGGTGGTCGGTGTCCCGGTAGACCAAATCCCGACCCTGATGGGTGCGGGGCGCCGTCTATCTTTGGGGGCAGGGAAGGTGTACCTGCAGTTCCAAGGTAGGAACGGCAGGTTCACCGACGTCCCCCAGGGATGGGACCCCGCCACCGGCACCATCTCCGAGACTCTGGTGCAGCAGCCAGAGACATCAGCGGGGAAGTCGACTCCCCCAGCAAACAACCCGGAGGCAGTCGTGGCCGAACCCGCTGCAGCGGAATCGGCTGCTCCAACTGCCACCACCCTGGACGCTAGCCCTCCTTCGGGCACGGAATCGGATGACATAACCCTGTTCCCGGCTTCGCGCCAGGGGGAGGATGGCTTCGACGAGGGTGGCCTGTTTGCCGGGCTCAACCTGGAGGATGACGATGAGGAACCGACCAGCAATGGCGTCCTCTTCGTCAAATTGTAAAATCCTCCAGGCAAACCTCCACCACAGTCAGACCGCAACGGCTCAGCTCCGGAAGTGGTTGGAGGTTCAACACACGGCCATCGCCCTGATCCAGGAGCCGTGGATTAGAGCGGGCCGCATACAAGGACTCTCCAATCTTGGAGGTAAGCTCCTGGTCACTACTGATCACGACCAACCCAGGTCGTGTATCTATGTCACAGGTAACCTTAAAACACAGCTTCTAACTGAATTCTGTTGCAGAGACATCTCTGCAGTGAAGCTGCTTATACAGCGTAACGGCGGCATGGAGATGGCAATCGTCTTCGCTTCGGTCTACATGCCTGAAGCGGAGGCGCCGCCCCCGCATGACCTCGCTCGCCTCGTGAGCCATTGCAAGAGATCCGGGCTTGAAATCATCATCGGTGCTGATGCCAATGCTCATCACCAGCTGTGGGGTATGGACACGCAAAACGAAAGGGGTAAGGCCTTGGTTGATTACTTATTCTCGACTAACCTATCCCTACTAAACACTGGCTCCGAACCGACCTTCGTAACCAGACGAAGCCGCACAATCATAGATCTCACTCTGGCAACAGAGGCTGCGGCGGAAATTACCACAGGTTGGCAGGTCTCCAGGGAGGCTTCCTGCTCCGACCACAGATGGATCCGCTTCGACATCCAGGCCTCTGTCCCGCCAGCAGCTCCGCGCCGCAAACCGCCGAACACAGATCGTGGTACCTACACACGCAGCCTAGAATCCAGACTTGCGACATCAAGCGATCCGACGCCATTTGCGGACACTACACAGATTAAGGTACAAGTAGAATACCTCACTAAATCAATAATAGACAGCTACCAAACTGCCTGCCCAGAGACGACTCCTCGTAGTACACCGGGCAAACAGCCCTGGTGGGGTGCTGATCTGGAGCGAAAACGCGGGAAGGTAAGGAAAGCTCTGAATAGAGCCATGAATACATGTGCGGATGAGGACTGGGATGAGTACTACGCAGCCAAATCCTGCTATAAAAAATGCATCAGGTTCAGGAACACCTCGGGATGGCGAAAATACACTGGTAGCATTGAGTCCTGCCAGGAAGCAAACAGGGTAAGGAAAATACTGCCACAACAAACCACAACTGGGCCTACCACCCTTCGAAAACCAGACAACACACTCACATCCTCGCCAGACGAAACGCGACCCGTCCTTATTGAAACACACTTCCCTGGATGTATTTTCTCGCAAGTAATCGACTGGCAAGAAGCAACTCAAACACCATCAGACAATGATTGGTTTTATGCTAGCAAGGTCATCACGCTAGAAAAACTTCAATGGGCCATCCGGAGTTTCCATCCATTTAAGGCCGCTGGCCCGGATGGGGTGTTTCCCGCCCTACTACAGTGGGGTGGAACCCTCATCGTAACAAGACTGGTGCCTTTAATGAGAGCGTGCCTGGCCTTTAGATACGTTCCCAAAGGATGGAGGGAAGTGAAAGTAATATTCATCCCTAAACCAGGTAAGGGCGACTACATAAACGCCAAATCCCACAGACCAATCAGCCTGACTTCTTTCCTGCTAAAAACCCTGGAAAGGCTGTGCGACAGGGAGCTGAGGGACGGCGCTCTGAAAACCCTACCGCTGCACGGTAACCAACACGCTTACAGTTCAGGTAAATCCACCGAATCGGCACTTCATCTGGTAGTTAGCCAGATAGAGGAAGCGATTCACCAGAAAGGGACCTGCCTGGGTACTTTCATAGACATCGAAGGAGCCTTCGACAAAACAAATTTCTCCAGCATCAACAGCGCCCTCTCCAGACATGGAGTTGAACAGGTACTCATAGACTGGATAACAAACATGCTAAGCAAGCGCGTGGTTCGCCTAGAGGATGAGCAGCAACTGGCCATGATTGCCAGAGGCTGCCCCCAGGGAGGGGTACTGTCACCCCTTCTATGGAATTTGGTGATTAACGAGTTAATCGCCAGACTCAATGCCAATCACTACTACACAATAGGTTATGCGGACAACCTCGCCATCCTTGTCTCAGGGAAGGTGACGAGCACGATCTTTAACCTCACCCAACAAGCACTACGAATCGTAGAGAGATGGTGCAGAGAATATGACCTCTCAGTGAATCCCACTAAAACTGAGCTAGTCATGCTCACCCATAAGCGAGCTTTAGGCCCCTTCCGCCTACCGAAATTGTTCAATACAGAACTTCAGCTGGCCAACGAAGTCAAGTACCTCGGGGTCATTCTTGACAGTAAGTTAAACTGGAGTAGTCATTTAGACAGCAAACTAAACAGGGCCTGCATCACATTCTGGCAATGCAGGAAAATGATAGGTAAGAAGTGGGGCCTATCCCCTAAAATCATACTTTGGCTGTACACCGCAGTGATCCGACCCATGATCACCTACGGGGCCGTGGTCTGGTGGCCCCGCACCAAGCTTATTACAGCCTGCAACAAACTGCAACGCATGCAAAGACTCGCCTGCATGGCGGTCACGGGCTGCATGAGGACTACTCCGACTGCAGCCATGGACGCCATGCTGGGACTACCACCGCTCCACCTGTTCATACAGCAGGAAGCCACGATGGCGGCAGCGCGTCTGGACGCAACCAACCTCTTGAGAAAGAGAGACACACAACACACCGCGCTACTTAAGGAACTCAACAATGAGTTCCCCATCACCAAGGCTATAAATGACCGGGTACCCAAACAGTTCATTTTTGATAAAAAATACAGAATCCAGCTTCATGAAGATCGCCGGTGTGAGGGTCTGCGCCCCACTGAGCTGCGCATCTTCACGGACGGATCAAAAACAGACAGTGGCACAGGTGCTGGGTTCTTCTCGCAGGACTTCAACATACATATAGCCACACCATTAGGAGTCCACAATACAGTGTTCCAGGTGGAATGCATTGGGATCACTCTTGCCGCCTCAGCCATTATGGACAGGGCAGTTAAAGACCACTCGGTCCGCATACTTTCAGACAGTATGGCTGTTCTGCAAGCGCTGGACAGTCACTCGATTGACTCTGGGCTAATATAAGAGTGCCACCAGCGCCTCAACCAGGTGGATAGCCTCAATAATATAACTATTCAATAGATAAAAGGACACAGCGGTTCACTAGGTAACGATGCCGCCGGTGAACTGGCCAGAAGAGGGTCGAGCATGACACCGGTGGGACCAGAACCCATCGCGCCACTCCCCTTTGGGTTCCTACGCTCTCTGGTAAGAAAACGTACCAGGGATCTACACTGTAAGCTATGGGTGGACCAAAGTGAGTGCAGGCAGGCCAAGGAAGCACTTCCCACCATCGATGCCCGCCTCACTAAACAGGTCCTCCGGTTAGACAAACGACAGCTGCGTATGGTTACGGCAGCAATAACTGGCCATGGGTCGTTTAATAAACATCTATTTGTCATAGGAGTTACAGACAGTCCGCTGTGCAGGGCCTACATTGAGGACGACGAGACAGCAGCGCACGTGCTTCTAAACTGCTCGGCGATCGCCACATACAGGGCCAAGTACTTCGGTAACCCAGGTACCCTACGTGAGATAGTCAGCAACATCAAGGCGTTGCTGGCCTTTCTCGAGGAGCTGGGGTGGATCGAATAACCGATTTCCCACCCGTACGCAAAATACGCGCTCAGACGTGGAGTTGCGGACACCAGCCCGTTCTACCTATTACCTAAGCTTAGCGTGTAGTATATGTTAAATAATCGTATGTAAACATATATACGATAGGCTTAGGTAGATGTTGCTGGTCATAAACCAGTCGATGTTCATAAAATGTTTGAGAATGATGAGCAAACTGAAGTGGCGGTAGAAAGTCGAGTCAGGGATTCTATTCACCGTATTGTGCTAGACTGTACGAGTGGTTATTTCGTAGTCGTAGCCCGGTAGAAATCGGTGTCTCTTGAGGGAACTCATTTCGCTCTGGTGGAGGTCGAGACTTGCTGAGACTGTAGCATGTAGTCAGTGTACAGCAAACGGACAATCCACTAGCTAGACGGATATGGATACAAAAGTGTTGATCTATGGGTTGGATGTGTGAAAAGCTTTGCGATTGCTGGTCGACAGAAGAATTGCGGTGTTAGAGGTTTTACTCGAAGTTTTGATAGTTTTTAACCGACTTCAAAAAGGAGAAGGTTATCAATTTGGATGTTTATATTTTTTTTTATGTATGTTCGGCCATAACTCCGTCATATATTAACGGATCTGCAAAATTCTTTTTTTGTTCGAAAGGGATTTATTCCGAAATGGTCCCATATATGTTTCATATAATATCTGATGATGAGTTCCGGAGACAGACACCGGAACTCTTTAAAAAATGACAGCAAATCAACCGTGATTTCTGCTATCGCATAAATATGCATTGTTTGTTTGGAATTAGTGCGGGGTAGATACTATAACTAAAAATTTAAAAATAAAAACTTTTTTACAAAAAAAATAACAACCGACTTCCTTAAAAACACTACAAAGTGAAAAATAACTTTAATTTCGGAAGTCGGTGGCAAAAACCTCAAATAAAAATCCTTAGACACATTTTTTTTGTAAAAAAGTTTTTATTGCTATAATAGATTCGAACGACTGTGGTACTTGGCCCAAGATTGTGATTATTGTATTTTTTATTTATCCACATCTTTGGTATGTTTGATTGAATTAAAGAGTATGATTTTGTACAAATCAAACAGTATAGTCTTTTAATCACTTTATTTTCAACGGCACGATTAATCTAGAATTTGGTCAGGAGTGACCGAGTGGAACAACATTTTCTTGTGGACACCCAGGATAAACAGAACACGAGGGCGTCTGAAAGTAGGATTGCCGTGTCGCAATCGAGTCATGTCAAGTACGCCAGTGCCATCTGGTGGTCCTCAATAAATTTGGTAGGATGCGCACCGTCGATCGAGTCTTTAATCACTTTTCTGTTGCCGGCCGGTGTGTGCGGACTTTAAAAATTCGTTCAGTAGCTTTTATGTGAATGAGTAACAAGCAACCGTCCATTTTCACAAACTTTTGCGTTTATATTATAAGGAGGACAAAATTAGTAGGAATAAGTTATTTCACAGGAAAGCAAACTGTAAAAGTACAATGATGTAACTAGTTAAGAGTCCTGTCAGAGGCATCGGTAGAGTGGCGTCTATTGTGAACAATCCATATGCTGTCATCTTACTGAAGGTCCGGTTAACTTGTACTACGCGTTTGCAAAGTCGCCTGACAGTTTCTACAAAGAAATAATAAATAATTAGTTGAATAAAGTACTAAAATAAAAATATAGATTCTCGTTTCAATTCAATAGACTCTCTATTTTAAAATCAGGAGAATTAACATTGTTGAAAATGTATTTGATTGAATAAGATTTTAATAAATGAGTTATTTAGTTACCAATGTTAATATGTTACCAATTACCGCAGTGTCTCAAGACAAAAGTCTTTGACCAGTGTGTGTTGCCAGTGATGACATATGGTAATGAGACGTGGTCGCTCACAATGGGCCTCATAAGAAGGCTCAAAGTCACCCAAAGAGCAATGGAGAGGGCTGTGCTTGGAGTTTCCCTACGTGATCGAATCAGAAATGATGAGATCCGTAGGAAAACCACCGTTACCGACATAGCCCGAAGAATTGCCAAACTTAAGTGGCAGTGGGCAGGGCACATCGCTCGCAGAACAGATGGCCGATGGGGTCGGAAGGTTCTGGAGTGGCGACCGCGTACTGGAAGACGTAGCGCTGGAAGGCCTCCCACAAGATGGACCGATGACCTGGTGAAGGCCGCAGGAAGCGTTGGATGCGAGAGGCACAGAACAGGTTGAGGTGGCGGTGCTTGGGGGAGGCCTATGTCCAGCAGTGGACGTCTTTCGGCTGAAATGATGATGATGATGAAATGAGTTATTAGTAGTCGACACTTATGTTATTACCTGGACAGTTTGTATCCATCACACGTTGTATACACGCTGACTCAGCTTCTTGTACAGACATATAGAACTTCTCACATTGCCAGCAAGTTATCATCACAAATGAAAAAGTTTTTACAATCCATATGATTAAAAGGACGCGCAGAGATGTAGACATCTGAAAGCAGCATGTGTTCTGAAATCGTACCGTAACGTCGCCATGGTAATTTATTCATTTAAAGAAATTGAGATTTCATTTAATCAGTCACATACTCAACATTGAGTAGCACAATCAGCACAGTAAAATACAAGAAGTATAGTTATCAAAAAATAATTTTGGTAATTATATCCCTGTTTTGTCCCCGTCATCTCCAGGGAGGTAAAATAGAAAATGTGTAGTGTCATGCGTCAGCAAGCACTCGGACGAGTAAAATTAACAGTAGGCTAACCTCTATATTTTATAATAAAATTGGTGACGGAAATAAAGGCTATGGAAGAACAAATGTAATATTTATGGTTGGATAATTGATGCATGTAACTGGTTTAAAATTTTAAAAAAATCGTGTAATTGGTTCCGTATAAATATTTAAAAGTTTTATTAAAAATTGAAGAAAAAACCTAAGAAAAAAATTATAACGTTTGTTAGAATTTGTGAAAAGTTAAAAAGAAATGTTTTTTTTTCTTTTGTTTATCCATGACAAAATAGGTATTATGATTTTTAAAGAGATAATCATTTCTTAAATAATTATGTAACATGGCCTGCACCAGGGCTGGACGCAAGAGATCGCCGCCACCGGTCGCCTCCATGCGGACACGGCGGTGCTCCACCCAGACAAAGCCGACCTCCACCGTATGCGTCACCGTGTCCATCAGGCAATCCACACTCTATCGCCTGTCTGTACTACAAATTCGATTTTTCTAAGCGTGTTTTCTATTTTCTCTTTTTACTTCTCGCATGTTATGTGTTTTAACGTGGTGTTAAATAGCCTATCATCAGCAGCCTATAATGTTCCCATTGGTGGAACACACCCAAGTAGCACAGAACTGCATTATAAATTGTCACTTAAGGCCCACAGCGGTAATCTAAGCATTTAGAAAGACTTATTAGTATTCACCTGTGCTACAACAGCTGTTTCGAAAAATACGTGGCCAACTATAACGCTTTTTTTCTGTACAGTAATTCTATTAAGCACCACAAACACGCCACAAAGTCACTGTTATTGAGCGCTTAGTAGTGCAGTACCCTATTAGCTGTAAGTTTTCTGAATAATAGCCCACACGTGTACTATACAACCGTTGCATTTTAAGAGAGAACATATCACCCACTATAACATAATCAGTTACTTTGTGAAGTTATTTAACAAAAATTTAATGCTTTATGCTGCATACAGATTCACTTTTCCCCTATTAGTCAGATGTTTACCATACACTCGAATAACAGCATGTATCCAAGTGTGTGTATGCGCGAATGGAATATTGGACGCGACGGGTTCCGTATGTTATATTTATTAATAAATAAATAAATAAAATGAAATTAATTCATTTCAGACATAACCCATATTACAAAAATTAAGATAAAAGTAACAATGAATTGAATGTCAATATTGACTGTTCTAATATTCCAGACGTCTATAGACTAAAATCGAAAGATGCATCTAATCCTGTTGTCGTGGACTTAACTTCCGTATTGTTAAAAAACAAAATTCTCAAGGCTGTCAAGAGCTTTAGTAAAACACGATCAAAGGGAGAAAAGTTAAACACTACCCATTTAAACAACTCATACCAATCAAAACCGCTTTACATAAGTGAAACATTAACTCACAAGACTCAGAGATTATATTTTCTGGCCAGGCAGTTTAAAAAAAGCCACGGGTTTGATTTTTGCTGGACAACAAACGGGTTTGTTTATATTTAAAAAACCGAAGACGCATCTCACATTCGCATAAATCATGAAACGGATCTGGATAAGTTAAGGAATTCAATATGACTATTCCAAGTTGTAACTCTCATTGTCAATTTGTTATTTATTTACATTATACTGCATGTTTTTTTCTCATTTCAAATTGCTAGTTATTTTAGTTTACTTTTTACCACACTGTACAGAAACTATACAATACTCGTTGAAAACAACACTTTTTTTTCTACACTTAAATACTACTATACTCAAACTATATACTATATATTACACATACATAATATACATTTTGATTTCCCATCAGACGATCATTTAACCGGTTCCGAACCTTTTACAACAACACTTATATGTGACACGCTTTCAACAACACGATTACATTATATACATACATACATCACAAACATAGTGCACACAAACCACTTTAAATTATCTAGTTGCCATATTGCGTTCCAAATACAAATCTGTAACCGTGACCACCATTTCTTACCATACTTTTTACTGACGTCAAATTCAATGACATAATTAGCTTAACCGAAAATATCGATAAATTGTCTGTATCGCAATCACAAGAAACAAACATTGAAAACTGTCATAAATTAATATCAGTGCACCCTAATAATTTACTTATCTTCACGCTAAATATACGTAGCATATGCTGTAATATGCCAGGACTTGAAGTTTTATTCACAAGAATGAAGCTAAAATGCGATATAATTATACTCACCGAATGCGGGCTCTCAAGTTCTTCAGTTATACCAATTCTTGCAGGTTATTCTCATGTCGGAACTAAATTTAATCTCAAACAAAATGATGGTGTAGTTATATACTACCATGAAAACCTTAACTTAACAATAGAGGAGCCTCACGTGCAAGAATGTAACAGCCTGGTCGCAAAAATAGACAATCGCATCGCTGTATTAGCCTTCTATCGGTCCCCATCTTATAAAAACATTGACCAATTTCTTACATCCTTAGACACATTACTACACACAGTGTCAGCCTATAAACAGATCTTTGTAATAGGTGACATTAATATAGATATTAATCTAAGCAAAATAAACGTAAAGGGGGAACGTTACCTGACTTTAGCGGCTTCTCATGGCCTCTTACCGGCTCATACTCTCATAACTCGCTATGAAAGCAATTCTTGTTTGGATCATGCTCTAATAAAAACAAACTATCCAGTTACTACTCTAGTTCCACAAACTACCCTAACGGATCACTACCCTGTTTTATTGTCTGTGACTGCTAGAAAACGCGTCAGTATGCAGTAACAACAATAACTAAAGTTGACTTTACAAACCTAGAGCAAGATCTTACAAATATTGACTTTGACCCAATTAATCACTTACCAAACCCAAACTTATCCTTAAATTTCTTTACAGACAGTCTTCAACACGCAATTATAAAAAATACTAAACACATTACTCTATCTAAACGTCACAAAATTATAAAACCATGGATGACACAGGGGTTGCTACGATGCACTAGAAATAGGGACAAGTTGCATTCGAAATCAAAACGTGCACCAGATAATCTCATTCTAAAAGTGACATACACGCGATATAGAAACTTCTACAATGCGCTGCTAAGAAAAGTTAAAATAGAGTATGACAAAAATCAACTTCAAAATGCACAACAAGATAATAAAAAATTATGGAAAGCAATAAAAGAGATCACAAATACATCATAAGTAACAAATCACCCGAAAGAACTACTAACGCTATCAACCTCTCCTGAAAATTCATTGAACGAAGTTAACAGTTACTTTATAAATGTAGGAAGTTCACTAGCAAACAAAATACACCAGAAAAACACGCATACTATAAACAACATACAAACCAACACAGCCACACCTACCAGTAGTCCGAATTCATTTGCTCTCATAGACACAACTGAAGATGAGATTGAACGTCTCATCCTCCACTCAAAATCGGACTGTGCCATTGGTGGAGATAATATAAGTAATAAAGTTCTGAAAACTTATAAAAACATCATTGTACCTCCTCTTACAAAGATTATTAATGACTGTCTGCAAGATGGAGTGTTTCCTGATATCCAGACAGAAATCGTATCAACAACTATCGACCTATATCTATTTTACCAGTGATATCTAAAATCTTAGAAAAAGTTATAAATTTACGACTAGTCAAATATTTAGAAAAAAATAATCTGCTCTCAGTCAACCAATATGGTTTTCGACAAGGAAAATCAACTGAGCAAGCCGTAAATAAATTAATAAATTTTGTAACCTCCAATTTAGATGAAAAGAAAAAATGTCTCACTATCTTTTTAGATCTCGCAAAGGCATTTGATACGATTTCTGTTTCCCTCTTACTGACAAACTCGAAAGATTGGGGATTAGAGGTACACAGCTGAAACTTTTTACTAGTTACCTGACGGGCCGGTCTCAGTGCGTTCGTATAGGAAAATCTAAAAGTTCTCACCTTCAGAATACACACGGTGTACCACAAGGTAGCATACTGGGACCCACATTATTCCTTGTGTATATAAATGACCTCACGAGTCTTGAACTTACCCATGGTGAAATCATATCTTTTGCAGATGATACTGCCCTTTCTTTTGCTGCCAATACATGGGATGAGGCTTTCAGTGCTGCACAGCAGGGCTTCGATGTCGTGGGAGAGTGGCTTCAGAGTAATATTCTTACACTAAATGTAGACAAAACGAAGTATATCTGCTTTAGCATAAAAAAATGTTACTGGAGAAGGCATCGTGCGAAATATCATATCTCACGAGTGTCTCTCCGAAGAAAATTGCAAGTGTCCTTCACTGGAACGCGTGTATATAATGAAATATCTAGGAGTTAACATAGATAACAATCTCAATTTTAAGGATCACATTAGGTTGCTATGCTGTAGAATACGAAAGCTTATATATGGTTTTAAAAACCTGAGGCACATTGCTGACTTTAAGTTGCTAAAGCAGATATACTACGCTCTCTGTCAATCTCTTCTAACTTATTGTCTGTCATCATGGGGAGGGACATCTAAAACAACTCTGAAGTCTATCGAGGTCGCCCAGCGTGCAATACTAAAGGTCGCGATGTTCAAGCCTATCCGATTCTCCACAACATCACTATACCAAAAATGGGAAGTAATGACCGTGAGACAATTATACATACAAAGCGTTGTCCTCCTGCAACACAGCAAACTAAGCTACAACCCACTAATCCTCCAAAAGCGAAGAAAAGATATAGTATGCCATAGAACCAAGATGTTTAAAACTAAATTTAGTCAACGTTTTGCCGACAACATAGGTCCATTAATTTACAATAGGTTAAATAGGATCCTTAGCATATACCCGCTAACAAAATTGCAATGCAAGAAGAAACTTGCTGACTATCTGAAAAGTCTTACCTATGAACAGACTGAACTTCTCCTGTGCGTAGCATCGTAACCGTAAAAATAAAAACATATTTAATACAATAAACCACACATGTCTCACAACACACACAAACGCGCACACGCTCACTCACACCACAACACACTATACAATACCACACACACCCTCTTACACATCAGACACGTACACTCCCATGCACACAAATAAGAGGACCTGCATGTAAACACTACACAAACTTTTATTTTTTTTTGTTATTTTATTTTTATATAAACTATTATAATAAACTAAACTATTATTTTTATATAAACTATATATTTTTACTTTATGTGTACATGATACTTATTAAATCAGTCTTAATGGCTATTAA
Organism: Aporophyla lueneburgensis; assembly: GCA_932294355.1. Taxonomy (NCBI): domain Eukaryota; kingdom Metazoa; phylum Arthropoda; class Insecta; order Lepidoptera; family Noctuidae; genus Aporophyla; species Aporophyla lueneburgensis. The sequence continues at coordinate 24,880,815 of OW028749.1, forward strand.
ATGTATAATACTCGAGGGGTCTGGCGCTGATAGCCGAAATACAGGCTCTGCCTAGTTCGGCTACAGATGACTACACCATTTAATCTGATCTAAATTAGCCTGTTAAATTTTTTGTAATTGATGTCTAAGTTTCCTTCAATAAAATTATTATTTATTTATTATTTTTTATAATGCTGTATCAGAAAAGAATAAAATGTCATTAACAAAATAAAAATATACGTCACATAGTTGAAATAAAATAAAATTTCAAATTGACGTCGGATTTAAATTAAAGTAACAATAAATAATAATTGCACATATTAACAAAACAATACAAAAAAGCCTGTATAAATAGAGGTCATTGTGTTTGATGACATTAGGCTGAGTAGGTACAAAAATACCCTGCTACAAAAATCTTCTTTTAACCTACACATTTTCGGGACTAATATGGTTGCGACAAAATTAATATTGTTGTTTTATATGTTTCTGGTACTTACCTAAAAATTAAGAAGATTTATTAAGAGAAATCCAAGATTTTTTTTTAATAATAAATTAATACCTTTCGAGACTTTTTAAGCTTCCAGATTTAGACAATTTTTCTCAGAGTTAGTCAGTTAGGAAATACCGGTACAGCTAGCATCTAAAAAAACAACGTAATTTTCTTTATGTTTATTTAATGTTCCCTTTTTAAGGTACAATTTAGGGTGTACCACCCTGGCCAGACCTTGAATTTTCATCTTTTTATAATTTCAAGGAGTATAAAAGTACTTCTCGGTGGCCACCATAGAATTTCCTTAGTTTTCCACTGTGCAGGAACGAATGTTAGATCGACAACACGTCTCTCTATAGTCTGAACAATTTTGAAAGTCTCGTTCTGTAAAAACAAGAAAAATATGCTTATTATAATAGAAGTATCAGTTTCTTAATGACAACATTATCTATACAGTTTTTGAGGAAAAAAAACCAAAAGATACAATAACATATTAAATACCTAAACTTAACGTAACATAATGCTATTTCATGTGGAAGTAATTAAATTATTAGGCCAGAAAAATACATTATCTTTAGATATGTAGGTACCTACTAATTTATAGGTATTTTGTCGCATATTGAATAAATCAATAATTTATGTATTATACATATAATTAAATTATAATCTCAGCTACTTAAATTACAATTTTAATTGAGTACTTATCGTCGAATAACAACTAAAAAACGGAACAAAATGGCTTTAAAAGAACCACGGCAGAACCCTAAAAGCTTGGATCCATACAGGTACTTATCTAGGTAACTGACGCAAATGTGAACCAATACTACTCTCCTAATCGATCCATGTCTGATTTGTATTTCACAAGTGCTAAACTATTTTACTCTTGGCTGAATTACAGGCCACATGTGAATACCCGTACAGACCTTAGCATTAAATTGAGATTAAAACTGTTCACTTGCCATCCGCCATATTCACTGCGTTACTTTGTATTATTGTAAAATTTTATCTTTTAATTTTTGTTTATTTTAGAGGATATCAATTGTAAATATGAATTAAAAAACAAACCGGCCAAGTGCGAGTCGGACTCGCGCACCGAGGGTTCCGTACAAACCTGTAGGTATTCTCGGTTTAAAAATAAATGTTTTTTTTTTTATTTTATATTTCAGTTGATTGAATGTAAGGTAAATTGCGGTTTACGATTTATGACGTTTTAAAAAAAACTACTCACTCGATCTCGTTCAAACCAATTTTCGGTGGTAGTTCACATGGTAATGTACATCATATATTTTTTTTAGTTTTATCATTCTATTATTTTAGAAGTTACGGGGGGGGGACGACACACATTTTACCACTTTGGAAGTATCTCTCGCGCAAACTATCCAGTTTAGAAAAAAATGATAATAGAAACCTCATCACCATTTTTGAAGACCTATTCATAGATAGCACACGTATGGGTTTGATGAAAAAAACCATTTTTGAGTTTTAGTTCTATGTATGGGGAACCCCAAAATTTATAGTTTTTTTTCTATTTTAGTGTGAAAATCTTAATGCGGTTCACAGAATACATCTACTTACCAAGTTTCAACTGCATAGCTCTTATAGTTTCGGAAAAAAGTGGCTGTGACATACGGACGGACGGACAGACAGACAGACAGACAGACATGACGAATCTATAAGGGTTCCGTTTTTTGCCATTTGGCAACGGAACCCTAAAAATACTTACACGAAAAAATTTTTTTTTTTGGTTTCTTTGTACAAAAACGAACATATTAATTTTATTTTCATTCTAATTTTGTTGCTTTTCTTTTAGCATTTAGTGGTATTCCGAGGGCGCGTGAAAATTTTGAACTAAATATGTATGGCATTTGACAGTAAAGTTACCTTCCCAATAAGATTTCAAATATAATAGGAGGAAATCGATGTTTTACTTACCTTAAATTTTATATATGTATATTCTCACAAATGGCACCTGAGATCTTGCACACAACGATACACTTTATGTTTTACAATTTGACAGTTCATATCAAAGAAAAATAAATAATTTAAGTTATTGCATTCCACAATTTCGCTCAGTGTGTAATTTCAACTGTATAAAAGTATACACAATGTACACATTCGTCTTCCTTGCTGTATAATAAGTAACACGTGCCTCATTAATCAGGCAATATTCAGCTCTTTAGGTGACTGTTACACACATAAATGCTACTATAATGTTGTTAAAATGCAATTATTTGTCAATTGGATTTCTTATACAGCTATGTGCTGAATAATTTGTGCCCAAATTAGAGTTATATCCTCTGAGGATGCGCTGTCTACGCTATTATTCAGCAACTAATGCATTCACTGTGCACTGTTAAAATGCTGTTATACAGCACTTTTGTGCTACTTGGGCAGGCCTCCTCTCGGGGAGTGGAAATAATCCACCATGTGGGCTCAGTGCGGGTCGATAGACGTCACATTTAAAAATTTGGTGCGCCATTCCTTGATAATGACTGTGTTTTTTTATGATTTAAATACAAATTTATAGTTTTCAGACTATTGCCTATACTTGTAGTGTAAGACGGTATTAATTGCCTTATTTTGTAGTTTTAGGTCAATGGAATATACCCTATAAATTTTGATTCTCTTGAAAGTGTTGAAGTATAAGTTTTTAGCGGCTTAAACAGCCGTATCTTTTTTTACGTTAACTTAGAAGTTTAATTTTTTAACAGATTCAAGAAACTGTAGATATAAGTATATTGTTTTAATTTCAACCCAACACTTGCGCGCGTTCCCGAGATACAAGGCCTTGACAGACAGATAAACGGACGGACAACAAAGTGATCCTAAGAGGGTTCCGTTTTTTCTTTTGAGTTACGGAACAGAACAGAGATTAAAATGATCCAACAAAAGTCGAATAATTTCGTCACCAAATGGAAACTTAAGGTACTCTATTCATAGTATGCGTATATACTCACTTCATGACTTGTCGGAGCTTGCAAATATATTATGTATTTCTGCACTAGACATAGACTACGAATAAACGATTCATATATTCGGTATAAAATCTAAAAAAATACGACAAAAATGAATCATCGTGTGACTTGCTTGGACTTGAATTTTGTGTAATAAGCACCGGCTTAGTTACCAAAATTTGGAAGCATTTTGAATATAGCTTGTAAGCTTCTAAAATTGTTTGATAAGTATGTCCTTAATCCATTTTTCCAAAAAAGTCGTCAACAATTTTGTAAGGCGGATACCATAAATTAAATTAAGATCATATTGTGCCACTAGTAAATCATTAGTAGTTTCAAAGAAAATCAATGACCCTTTTATTACATAGTAAAGTGCAACTGGTAAAATAACATTACATAGTACAGTAAAAAGTGCGATCCAGTTCCAAATAATATAACTTGATAAACTTTTACTAATATCAGTGCACCTATAAATATCTTGGAGCTTTAATATAAGGGAAATGTTGCTACGACTGTAAATAATGTTGCAAATGATTAGCAAAATATAACTGAGGTAATACATAGTGGTAGAAAGCCAAAAAATTCCAAGCGCGGTAGTTGTTTTATGCAATTTTCTATAGTTAACTTGTTTCTCGTCGAACACACTAAAGATGTAGAATACATTGCAAAGTACAATAGTAAGGAAAAGCAGTATAGGGTACTTCTTCTCACACGGAGTGATATAACTATTTCTGATTTTGTATTTTGAAGTGAAGAATAAAGAGAGCAATATGTTAAATGGCTGAACTATTCTTTGGAGGTCTTTGTCCAATTTATTACTGAGTAACATTAAAACTGTACGATTTCGGTTCTCCCACATTATTATATGGCAACTGTTCGATGGTATATGAACAATGTTCCGTAATTTAAAAAATGACCAGTCCGGAAGTTTTTCTATTAGAAGTACAAGTGGTTCTTGATCGTATCGTACTTGATTATAATTAATAGTACTAGCTGTCAAATAACATAAAGGATAACATAATGATTAATTTATCATTAAATTACTGGCGCTCTCAAAAACTCATTACTCAAGGCAATATCTAGGTAAATTGAATAGCTATTTAACCGGTCTATCATTTTCTGATGTATTTAGTGAGCACAATACTAATGAAGCATAGAATCATTTTATAGAAATTGTGTTTCTACTTTACAATAATGTTTTCGAATGAAATTAAAATTATAAAATATTAAGCAATTAAAATTTGATCAAAAGGTAAAAATAAATGGATCTCAAAGGGCATTAGACTGCGTTGTAAGAAAAAAAGAAAACTTACTATGGAAATGTACATATATTCAATCTTCATATTAGAATAAAATCACTAGCAAGACGTATTCACAAAGTTTTTAAATGTGACAATAAAGGCTCCGAATAATAATATTATTAATAACGCTCAAAATAATTGGAAAGCCTCATGGCAAATATAATAAAAAAAAATAAACAAATATCTTAAAAAATCAGCTATGAAAATCATTTAGACAAACATTCTAATTACAGATTCCTGTGACATACATTTTAATGATTTCACTATTGATCACATAATCAGCCTATATTGTTCCCATTGCTGGGAAACAGGCCTTATTTTGTGAGAGGGAGTGGGCCGTAAGCGGGCCCAGTGCGGGTTGGTAGATATAACATGTCTTAATTTTTTTTGCTTTAGGACATTTCGGTTTCCTCACTATGTTTTCCTACACCGTTTTGAGAGCAGTGGCGATGAAATTATGTCCACAAAATAAAGCGCCTATCTGGGCTCGACCCCACAACTTTTAACTCGTACAACTATACCAACATTTAAAAAAGGTCAAAAAAATTATACATTATACACATACGACCTTTTAAAAAAAACAGTAGTATTGGACACATAAGTTTAGCTTGAACAATTTTTAATATTTTGTTAAGACTTAAGTACATAAATTTTTTTAACTAGCTTCTGCCCGCGACTTCGTCCGCGGTAAATTTCTTTTTCAAGGGTCGGGCCCTTCCCGTCGCATCGAATCACCTACCCGTGCGATTTTCCCCGTTTTTGCAACATTTTTCATTACTGCTCCGCTTTTTTAGTTGTAGCGTAATGTTATATAGCCTATAGCCTTTCTCGATACATAGCCTACCCAACACAAAAATAATTTTTCAATTCGAATAGTAGTTCCTGAGATTAGCGCGTTCAATCAATCAAACAAACAAACAAACTCTTCAGCTTTATAATATTATATATAATATTATATAGTATAGATATTTTATAAATTAAACTATGGTGTTCAGTTTCTTTGATGGCTTGAATGTCGTAATTTAAGCAACAATCTATTTTTTATTAAGTTCTTTTTAAGTGAACTGTAATGTTGTTTGAGAATTAAATCTTATACCTTTAAACGAGCAATTCATGTATATATATATATAATCTGAATCTCGGAAACGGCTCCAACGATTTTCATGAGATTTAGTATACAAGGGGTGTCGGGGCGATAAATCGATCTAGCTAGGATTTATTTTTATAAAATGTCACTTTATTCGTGTTTTCAATGACCAACTTTATCGATAATCAACTTGAACATAAACTTATTATTTTAAACACAATTTACCAAAAAATACCGAGCAAAGCTCAGTCAACCAGATATTATCTTTAATCCGAAATAAGCGCTTTACAAATAAAAAGAAATATCCTGTACGCAGCTGATCTAAAGCATATAAAACGATATTATTACCTATCATATCACTTAATAAAACAGTTGATTGTGAACATATGATTTTATAGTGTTCGTCCTCCCGTAGGTCGAAGGGTGGCAACACTCGTACTGTTTACATGAGCCGCATATTTTTTAATCATAAATAATATAAATTGCTGTCTAAATAGTTTAAAAAGTGGTTAGATGGAGTGTAAGAACTAAAACTAACAAGTGACATTATTCGCGACAATTTGTGGCAAGTGAAAAAGCAAATACGATGACATATGAAAACAATAACATTCCAGTAAAAAACGGTGTATAAACAATAGTTATGTGTACGTGAAGGCAAAATAACATCTTGTCACGGAATATTACGGAAAAGGGACTACTTTAAGTGCAGTTTCATAAGAATTTTGGTGATCTACATAAATTATCAAAGCTATAACATCGTTTTTGCAATAGTTTTTTGAAAATTGGACTTTGGACTCTTATATTGTACGACAACTACCGCCAATACGGCCCCAAGTGGTGAGTAGACAAACTAAAAACGACAACTTCTGATCGCCAAAGAGCGACAGTGTTGCCATACTAATAAGAAAATAATTATTTGGTGGAAAAAAATAAGATTTTGGAAAATTAATAATGGATGAAAACGTAACCTACCGCAACCGTAAATTATTCAGAACGACTTCATTAGGTGATTTGACTGCAGATAGTTCTGCTCTTTTTGATACGACTATAATGAGCCTACCTAATACGTCGTTAAATACCAGCCAAACAGTTTTAGATTTTCAAGAAAAAAATAAACAGCTGTCAAATGATTTACAAAGTGCTCATCAGAAAATAGAAAATTTAAATTCGGAAAATTTTAGGCTTAAAACGGACATACAAAAGTACATCAAAATAATAAATGCCTACAAGGAAATAAATATTACTGACATAAATAATTTGACACCGCGCTCAGGGCGTAAACGTAAAATAAATCAGAAGAGCAAATCAACGCCTGTCAGAAATAATAGGCAATCAATCACAAATATGCAAAATGACGAATCAGCTGACGACAGTCCAGGAAATAATAAAGCAAAGACAACCATAATGACACCTAAAAAACATACAAAAACAACAGAAACACAGACCATAGAAAGAAACCACTCATCCCCTACGAAAACAAATAAAATTAAACACGACAGGAGCAACATAAGCTCATCTAAAACAAGGGAGAACATACGAGCCGAAACTGTTGTAGAAAAATCTTCAAAAAAGCATAAAATATGCCTAATCAGCAGCGAAACTTCTAATAGATTATATACACTTGCCGAAAGGAAAAATATAAGTGACTTTGAAATCTGTCACTATCGCAAACCTACATGTGGATTATCGCAGTTTCTTGAACAAATTGAAAGTAAAGTCCAAAACTTTACACACTCGGACTATTGTGTTATTTATATTGGCGAGGAAGACTTCAGAAAAACACAAAACTATCTACAGCTTGTTATGTTTGTTAGAGAAAAATTATTACCATTAAGTCACACAAACTTTATTATTTGTTTACCTACGTATAAATATATGACAGATGCCAACATTATGTTTAACAGCCGCATATAAACTTTTAATAACCTTCTTTACTTAGATATAAATACATGTAACTATGCGTATTTACTAGATTCGAATTTTAATCTCCCATATGATTATGAAACCTATAATAAAAAATATGGAACCTTAAATAATCGTGGTTTAGAGATTGTTGTATCAGATTTACGAGACCTTATATTTAGTTTAAGCAATCTGACTACTACGAACTCAGAAGTTGACTGTCTCCCTAAAAATCAAGATAGCTTTTGTACAGAATCGCAAGTAAATTCTCAGTTTTTTCTTTAAATACCTTGGTATTCTACATCAGAATATAGCAGGACTTATAAATAAATCAGACACTTTGACTATAAAGCTATTAGAATTATCTGACAAAGGAACCATTATTGATGTTATTTGTGTTACAGAACACTTTATACAAACGGGTTATGAGGATTTATTGCACATGCCAAATTTTTGCCCAGCCGCTTTTTATTCTAGAAATACAAAGAGAGGTGGGGTGTGTATTTTAGTTAGAGCAGGATTGCCATTTAAAAAAATATCAGACATATCAAAACAATCAGTTGCCGGGATTGTTGAATGCTGCGCTGTAGAGATCTTATCTTATAAAATTATTATTATTTTTATTTTATTTATTATGGGACAATAAACAGCTACAATATAAAATGTTTACAAATTACAATAATACAAGCTCGTAATTAGTATTAACAATATTGTAGCCCACTACATTATCCGCATGTTTACTTAATTCAAATATGGTAAAAAAAAAGTGCCACTAGAGTAGCATAACTACGGTATATAAAATAAAAAAAGATTGATTATTAAAATACAATACAGGAATAATGACAAAAAAAATTAAAAAAACATAAAATACAAATATATGAATTTTTGATAACATTAAAAATATATGGGATTGGATTCTTATTATCACAAATAAAGATTTAGATTATTACAACAAAAAAAAAATAAAGAAATGATAGTATAAAAACTACAATTGATTATTAAAAATAATTGAAACAGTTAAAATTGTTAAAAATTGTGGACTCTCTCTATTTCTTATTATTATTAGATAAGATTTTAAAAACACTGGACTTAAATTTCGATTTAGAACATATAAAGATATCAATATCAATGAAGTTGCAATTGTAAGATTCCACCATACGACGAATAGGGCAGCGCAATCCTGAATTAGTCCGACAGCTATTTACAGCGAACAATGTGCCTGCACGGACGCTACGCTTATTTACAGTGCGGGGGACATAGCATAACTTACTGGTCAGATCAATGGAATCGAAGTGATTATGAACAATACCATGCAGTATGTTGGCTTCAAGAAACTTACGTCTAGATTCCAATGTTAACATATTATATTTGTTAAGTAATTGTGAATATGACAAACGCTTTTTATAGCACCTATAGTACATGCCACGAAGAAATTTACGCTGGACCTTCTCGATCATATCCATGTATTTCTTATAAAACGGGTTCCAGATTGGGACCGCATAATCGAGCTGCGAGCGCACAAGCGTCTTATATAAGTAAAGATAGGTGGAGGGCCGTTTGAACTCAGTTGAAGATCTCATGACAAAACCATACATCTTAAAGGAATTGTTAACAATTCGTTCTACATGCTGATTAAGAGACAACTTACTGTCCAGCAAAACACCAAGATCTCTCACAATAGATGTGTTATTAAGCAGTGCATTATTTAGCTTATACTTAAAATTCGTGATAAATTTGTTTTTCGTGAAGTTTATATAATGACATTTGGAGATGCTTAAGTGTAGTTTGTTGTCCAGACAGTATGCTGAGAGTCTATCTAAGTCTTCTTGAAACTTTAAGCAGTCTTCTGTAGTAGTAATTGTTTTAAAAGCTTTCAAATCATCAGCATACATAAGAAATTTAGTATTTAAGAAGCATTTCCCAATATCATTTATATATAAATTAAAAAGGAGTGGTCCCAGAATGGAACCCTGTGGTACACCCGAAGTTATAGATACTGAATCAGATTGATGGCCACTTACAACAACCTTCTGTGTTCTATTTTTAATGTAGGATGAAAACCACCGGAGCAAGTTTCCCCGTATGCCATTAAATGCAATTTTATTAAGTAAGATTTCGTGGTCGACCTTGTCAAAGGCCTTTTTGAAATCTGTGTAAACAGCGTCCACTTGCAAACGTCTATCCATGTTTTCAAAAACGTGGTTGGTAAAGGTTAATAAATTGGAAACTGTAGATCGGCACTTAACAAAACCATGTTGTTCAGGAATTAAAATGTTGTGCAAAACTGGGTAGATTTCGCTATGTACGAGTCTTTCAAATAGCTTTGACAAGGTCGATAGAATTGAAATTGGTCGATATTGCTCAATATCATGTTTCGAGCCACCCTTGTGTACTGGCGTTATATTGGCCCGTTTCCATATTTCAGGGAAGACCCCTTCACACAAGCATCTATTGTAAATTATATAAAGCGGTTTATATATGCTATTAGCAGTAGCCTTAAAAAACAGGGCTGGGTACCCATCAGGGCCAGCCCCTTTGGACGGGTCGAGGTTTTTTAACTCTCGAATTAATTTAGATTCCTCGATACATAGGTTGTCGACTAAGATATTAGCGTCACAGTTAGTTGGCGGGGTCCACGTCGACAACGTGGGCGATGCGGGTTCGAATACTGACAGAAAGTAATCGGAGAACATATTGCAAACCAAGTCTGGAGCGCTTGACTTCAGGTTTTGGTATTGCATCGTTGACGGAATGCCTGATTTATCTTTGCGATTTGAAATATAGGTCCAAAAGAATTTAACATTAGAGGTAAGATTATCCTCAACGGATTTAATGTAGGTGGAATAGCATTTGTTACAGGCCTCTTTAAAAGATGTTCGGTATTCGGAAAACATATTGTAGTCTTTAATATTTTTATATTTCTTCCACTTTATCCAGAGGCGCTGCTTCCTTTTGAAAGTCCTAATCAAGTGAGGAGAAAACCAAACGGGGAAGTCAAGCACTCGAGACCTCACCAGAGGAACGTTCGGTGAAACGATGTCGCTCAATATATCATAAAATACTTTCACCGCTTCCTCGGAAGAGAGATGATCCAACATGATTGACCAATCGACTTCATTGATCTGTTCATTGATAACGTCATAATTGGCCTTACGGAAATCGTATTTTTTCATGGGTTTTCTTTTTATAGTTTGCGTTGATATATCCATAGGAGCTTTTACAACAAACGGAGGGTGGTGTGGGTCTATAGGCAGTAAGGGGTCTATTGGAGGGCTCAAGGTGCCAGCCACGTTCGAAATGAACAGATCGAGAATATTACCATTTCCATTGCATATGTTATTATATTGGTAGGCATCCAGGGTTGACATTAGCTGTTTTAGTTCTGTGCATATAGGGGAAGGGCCAAAGCAAGTCATGCCAGTGATTTGTTGCTGTCTGCAGGTCTGGGATACCTGCCACGTAATATGCGGAAGATTATAATCTCCAACAATAAATGCACTCATTACGTCAGGTTGATTTAATAAGTCTTGCAATGTGTCGAAGTGAGAGCAATAAATATCAGTGGTCGCCCAAGGTGGGATATATGCTGCGCTAATAACATGCATTTTGGAACTATTATTTTTACTTGGAAATCCAACCATGAGATGCTCGATGCAAGTGGTGAAGTCATTATGCGAGCAATTAGGAACATTAAGCAAACAAGATCGAAATTCCCGCAACACTGCGATGAGGACCCCGCCACCATCCCGTTTTTTTGTTGTGTTACGATCTCGGTCGCATCTGTAAACAACATATCGAGGATCCGCGAGCTCAACGCTAGCAATGTCGGGCACAAGCCATGTTTCAGTTAGAACTATAATGTCATATGAAAATGATAAAATATTTACAAACAAAGTGTGTAGTTTGGTTCTTACACCTCTACAGTTTTGCTAGTATATTGATATTTGGTCATTGCTATCCATAATCTGAATGCCTTGCCATGAATTCATATAGAACATTAAATGTTGTGCACGCAAGTAATAGCCAAACCACACCAGAAAAGCCTGGCAACATAAGCCCACATGAGATAGGATCGAGAACGGCCCACATCGCAGTTAGATAAGAATAGCAATCGACTATGTCGTACTCACAAAAGACAGTCAGTAATCTCAGTTCGCATAGATATTGTGTTGAATTATGATGTAACATAAAAATAAACATTGAGTCCAAATAAATGACAGTAATTAAAATTGAGTATAAATAATTGGAAAATAGAGATAATAAGAAATCAATTAAATTTTTTAGAAATACAAAAAATAAAATTGGTATTAATGAGATAGTTAAAATAAGCAATACATGCAACATAAAAAAAATAATATAACGTAAAAGACATCGAAAATAAACAGTGGTTGTGCAGAGGATCCTTGTAAAGAAGAAACAGTTATTCAGCTGGATTTGTTTTGGTTTTGATTTTATTGAGATCACTTTCTCCACGTATTGCGAATGCATTTTCACCCTCACGCTCGTGCACCAGTATGGTTACCATTTCTGATCCATACAAATTTGTGGTTATGATTGTTGGCGGCTTCACGGGCTTTGCGAAATAACTGTTTCTTCCGTAAGGTTAAGTGCTCATTAAGGTAAATAGATGTGGATGCGCCACTGACACCGATTTGGTCAGTCTTCAATGAATTAGCTTTACGGAACGCGCTAAGTATGTTGTCTCTCTGTAAGCGGGTAGCGAATTTGAGAATGATGTTTTTTGGTCGCGTACTTTGCTGGTGTGCGTGGGGCACCCTGTGCACCGAGACAATGTCATTTAATAAGACCGGAGACTTAAGCGCACTTCCTACAGCTTGGATAATTACTGATAAGTTTTCATTGCGTCTCTCGGGCACATTGCATATTTCCACATTACACTGCCGGGCCTGTTGTTCCAATACGTCGATCTTAGCTTCCAAGTTACTTATTAACAGCTCCGACACAGCTGGTGCGTGTGCACTGCTCAGTTCGACAACACGCTTTTGTAGGATGTCGTGTTCTACCGACTGGCTCTGGGCACTAGCTTGAAGTGTTATGACGTCATTACGGAGATCAGAGACTTGCTGTTTTATGAGGATTTGCTCTGTACGTAGTGTTTGCATTTCTTTCTGAATATCTGTTAGGGTTGACTTAATATCATCGCGCAACTGACGCATGTCTGTAGTCATGTCACTACGCCACTGACTTAGAGTTGATTGCAGATTAGCTGTGAACGATTCAAGGTCTGCGTTGGTATTAGGGTTCGACGACTTTTCCGTAATCACAGTTTTATTGCCCAAACTGGTGGATGAGCTTAGAGAACTGTGGTCCAGGTTATCACATGACATATCCATAGAGAGGTCATCAGCTGGAAGCTCAGTGTAGCTGCGCACAGGCGTATTGACGTTTGACCTAGCGCGTCTAGTAACGTTACAACAAGCCGGACATTTCCAGGAGGCCTTGTACTCGTTGTTCAGGGTCGTAAACTGCTGCGATGTTACATTCAAACACTCGTAGTGGTATTTACCACCACATACAGAGCACTGGAGGATGCCATTGGCAGCTGATGTGTCATCACAACACTGCATGATGAGTGTTCAAAGGTGTTACGATCAAAGTATAGAAATATTGGGAACACCAGTACTATGAGCGCCCTCTATAATTTTCTTGTTGATCTTCGAGCTGTAATATCTTGAAGTGTTAGCTACTACTGACGCCCTCTATGCTTTTTAGATGCAATCGGGTAAGATTATGATCAAGACAAACAAAGTTGTGGTCGATAGCTACTATAGTTTACTAAGCAATTCCACGACTAGATAACAGATGGCTCTGATACCAGTTAATAAAAGTTGTTTAGCTTTGTAAAAATGACTTAGCAGTTTTGATAAAGCGATTGAATTTTTAATATAGCAAAAGGCAAGGCCAGCAACCACAATTAGACGCTCCACTACTATAATAACATGGGAGACACCAACGAAATCGTTGCTTAGTCCAGTAATAATACCTTTAGTCCACGAGATAAAATTATTTCTTCCAGTTTCCACTATTTGCCACTTCACAACACAGTTCACAATTCAGTTCGTAGCCACTAATCAGTTATCTTATATAATGTTTTTGCACTTGTAAATCTTGACTTGAGCACAAGAAATAATAGATAAAATCACTTAATCTATTTTTAATAAATATTTAAATACGGAGCGTTGTAAGAAAAAAACCTATAGTTGCGCCCTCTAGCGGCGAAGTTGGAAATGAATTATTTGTATTTATAGAATTCCTAGACCTAATTATGACGTATTTTATGAAAAATTAGATAATATTTTGACTAAAGTTTGTACTTATTCAAATAAAAGAATCGTTGTTTGTGGTGATTTTAATATTGATGTTTTAAAAAGAAACAAGACTACATTAGAATTTGAGTATTTTCTTATGAACTACAATCTACAATTAGCGCTTTATACTCCTACAAGGTTAAGTAGTCACACTTGTATTGACAATTTTGCGCACAACTACCGAAAAAACTGCAAAGCAGAAGTTAAAGATCTGGTTCTTTCAGACCATATGTCTCAAATACTTAAAGTACCTGTTAACAAAACTTGTAAATTACAGTATTGGAAAACGAAGAAGCAGGACGTAAGCTTGGATAATTTAAAGACTTTTAAAACGCATCTTAGCTCTCTATCTTTTATACAAGTTTTTGATTCTGAAGACGCAAACAAAGCTTTTGACAATTTCATGGACGATTTCTCTTTTTTATATAAATTATGTTTTCCGGAAAAAATTGTAACCATCAAAACAAACAAGGAAATGAAATGGATATCTCTAGGAATAAAAATATGTAGTAAGAAGCAAAGGCGGTTGCTATGGGAATATAGACTAAAATCAGACTCAGTTAATAAAAAAGTTCTTAAAAACTATACAAAACTTTATAGAAAAATTATCAAGCTAACACAAAAAGCACAAAATAACCATTATATAAACACAGCCCAAAACAAATCGAAAGCAACCTGGCAAATTATAAATAAAAACAAATTCTGTTTGCCACAGGAGCCAATCATGTGCATTAATAGAGATGACTTGTCGTTTACACACCCTGCAGACATTGCAAATGAATTTAATAATTATTTTATTGATGACATTGAAAATGATGTAAAACCTGACATAACGAATAATATTAATTTTAATAATCAGACATTAAATTCCTTATTTATGCAACCTGTTACAGTTGATGACATAATAAAAATAATTTCCACCCTAAAAAACACAAGTACTGTTGGATACGATGGGGTTTCTACTAAAGTGATAAAATTCACTAAAGAAATCATAGCACCTCCCTTAGTGCACATAATTAACTTATGTATTACTGATGGCATATTTCCAGACAGGCTAAAAAAGTTATAATTAAACCCTTGCATAAAAGAGATGACAAAACAAATTTAAAAAACTATAGACCTATTGCAAAAATTCCAGTTTTTTCAAAAATTATTGAGAAAGTCATTTACAATTCTCTTTATGTATAGTTCGAAAAATATGGATTATTTTGTAAAGAACAAAAAGGGTTCCGTAAGAATACTACAGTTAATATGGCACTCTTTGACCTATTAACTAACGTCATGTCATCTGTAGATAAAACAAATCCAGTATGTGCAATTTATACTGATATAACAAAGCCTTTTGATTATGTGGACCACAAAATTCTGTTACTCAAGCTACATAGTTATGGTGTAAGAGGAAACACCCTACAGCTAGTAGAATCATACTTGAAAGATAGACTGCAATGCGTGGAAGTTTCTAGAATTTGTCCAAAGAGTAAGTTAGAAACAGTACATTTATCTAAACCAAGGCTTGTAAAATATGGTGTTCCACAAGGTAGTGTTCTTGGCCCACCACTTTTTTAATATATATTAACGATCTTCCGAAAGTTACCACAAACAAAATGGTTCTTTTTGCGGATGACAGTACAGCTGTAATCAAGTGTACAAATAAATATGATTATGAACAAGACATAAATACTACATTACAAAATATAATAAATTGGTTACATGGTAATAATTTAGTCATAAACCTAAATAAGACAAAAATAATGCATTTCCATCAACGTAGTGAATATCCAAATGTTCGTATTGCTTACCAAGGCTGTAATATTGAGGAAGCAAATGAAGCTAAGTTTTTAGGTATAGTGATCGACAGTAAACTCACTTGGAAACCTCACATTGAAGTCCTTTGCAAAAAACTTAGCAAATCTGCATATGCTCTTCATCAACTTTCAAAAAAAGTCAACAATCAGGCTCTTCTAACAGCCTACCATGGACTAGTTGCCTCTAACCTGCGGTATAGTATAATTTTTTGGGGGCAGTCTACAGATAAGGAACTGGTATTTAGAGTGCAAAAAAGATGTATAAGGTCAATGTTTGGTCTAAAAACAACAGATAGCTGTCTTCCCTATTTTAAATCTTTAAAAATTTTAACCTTTCCATCCTTATACATTTTGGAAACAGCTTTGTTTGTAAAAAACAATCCACAATTATTTAAAAAATTGTCGGAGGTCAGAAAAAATCCAATACGGACTCAATATTTAAACCAAGTATGTCATGTGAAATGTAAAACCGCGCTAATGCAGAAAAGTTTTTTTGGCACTGCCCCACGTATTTATAATAAAGTACCTAATGTAATAAAAAATATGACTGTAATAAAATTTAAAAGGGCACTAAATGAAATATTAATTGACAAATGTTATTGATGACTTCCTTAATGATGAATCGCTGACTGGTTGACTTATTTTGTTATTGTTATAGATGCTACTAATTATGCCGATTGACTTACTTTTATTCTGATTGACATATGTGCTTATTATTTTTTATTTTGACATCATTGTAATGATTTTACTAGAGTTACCAGTCCGGCATTATTATTATTATCTTTTTTGTAACCTAACCATGACAATTGCTTAAGAAATTTTGACATTTAAATATATATTTTTTTATTTGACATTTATCTGAATTAGTATCTGTTGTATTTTCTAATTTCATTATATTTCACATATGAATTTTATTTGCATGCCCATGTGACGGTAAAATATGGAGGACTCTATTATGTAAAAAAACAACACCCATGTACCAATTACCCATATTTGCAAAAATAAATGATTTGATTTGATTTGATATATTTCCCTCTAAGAAGCATGCAATAAGCATACACCATGCATGCAAGCAAGCAGCGTGCAATCGAACACGCAAGCGAGCATGCATGCAAACAGGCAAGCAGCATGCAATCGAGCGTGCAAGCAAGCATGCAGCATGCAAGGAGCATGCATCATGCAGTAGGTATGGTTTCTGTCACGGCTCCGGTGCTGTGGGGCTCCGGCGGTCCCATGCGAGCTTATCGTCGCAGACGATCTAACGAGCAACACCATAACTTCGGCGAGCGTTACAACCACCTCCTCCTCAGCTCGCATGGAGTCTTGCTCCTCTGCGCCTACGCGATTCTAAATTACACTCTAGGGGTAGGGCAGACAAGACTACGGGTTGTCGGATTTACAGCGATTCGTTTCTGTCACTAAAACCTAACCTGCAGCAAATTAATCAAGATTTTTTTAACATTATGGTTACTGATGTTTACATATAGCTAACGTGTTATGGATAGTGATTTTCGGACAAACAATTTTAGAAGAAGATAGAGAGTACTTTGTGGAATGCATAAGAATTTTAAGCTTCAAGTTATCTGATGACCTCAAGATTTTTGTGTGGGAGTCGCAAAGAAACTGAAAACGTTTCTTGAGATAGAGAGGAGTGGAGGGTGAAAATAGCACATTATACAGAACAGAAAGAATATGAGAATTCCGGCGATAATTACAAATGTATAATCAAATATGTAGATTTTGTATAATTGAAGAAATAAAAAAATGTTTACAAAAAAACCGACTTCCTTAAAAACACTACAATTAAGTGAAAAATAACTTTTATTTCGGAAGTCGGTATCTTAGCATCTGTATTTAATAAAACGCTCTAGTCGCCACTACGATTTTCGAAGGCTCCCATCGACTTCTCTGGGATGCCATCATCAGATCATGGTTTCCTTATCATGGTACCACCCTTGGGATATCTCCTTTCCAACAAAAAAAAAAAACAATCATCAAAAAAGATTCATAAACGAAGAAGAAATCCGCGAACACACATAAAAAAAAAATATATACAACGTTATTTTTAGTATATGCGAAACCTGAATATAGTTTGTTCAGAATGAGTAACTGAATCGATTCCAATAATTTTTACACCATGTTATATTTTGTCCCAAAAATATTTAATTACGCTTTCAAGTTGCACAAACTACATTTCCGCAATCATACGCACACAACAAAGGTCACGGGAGTTCATAGTGGTGGTACGAGGCGCGGGCGCAAAGCGAGGCGGCGCGTGGCGGCGTCCGAGTGAAACAACCCCTGTCAGTCGACCGATTGCTACGGATTGATGCGCATGTGTCACGCACGCGTCCGTTCTGTGCGACAATACGTGATTCGCGAGCGCGCGCCCGTTGCAGTGTTTTGTTTAGATTTTAAAATAGTGTAAAATGTCTTTCTCATACTCAAACGTCCAATACACGGAGATGGTTCGTACTTTAGCTGTTTGTGGTGACAATGTATCCCTGGCAGTGCGTCGGTTCGAGGAGCCACGTAAGGGGTCACGTAAAAGACATTGTGTACCAAACCGAGCCTCAAAGTGAAATTGACTTGATAAACAAAATCGAAAGTGCATTTCAGACTGTTAAAAACAATCATTACGTTTTACGTAAATTAAATAGAAATCTGCGTAAGCGCGCCCGTCTGTGCATACGACAAAGAGGGGCACATTTTGAACAATTACTTCCCTTTGTTTGAGTACTAATGAGGTACTCCCCCTAATTAGTAAGACAATGTAAATAGTGATTAAGCCAATTATTGTAAATAGTGATGATTAACATTTTTAAACACGCCAACATGGTCAAGCGTAGAAATTTATTATTTGTTTACAGCCTGCTGTGGTTCAGTAATGCGATGTTTAACAATCTTCATCCATTTTGAACTTTAAGTTGTTGGCATAAGGTGCAACAAATAGCATTGATTACATTTTACCACTTACTACTGCATTTACGAATAAAGTACATAATAATATTTACCTACACTTGACCATTACGACAGTCCAAAGCCTGCAAGTGTGATGGAAAATGTTTATCACCAACTAATACATAAACAATCATTGTGGCAAATTATTATCAATGAGTGAGAGTGAGAGCCGCGCGCGCGGCTGGCGTGGTGCCCTTCGGTAGGCTGCATATGTTTTTGCGAGGACAATCAGGTACCGTAACAAGCTTATAACTTTGTGATTATTAATGATACAGTTTTGAATTTTTTTTCATAGATTCTTTACATAAAAATACTAGACCCGTGTTTCGGGTTTCGCATAAACAAAAACTAATGTTGTATATCTACGGTCGAATTGAGAAAACTCCTCTTTTTTTTAAGTCGGTTAATAAAAAGTCAACAACGTCCTTTAATACAACGTATAAATTGGTCTTACGTCAGGATTGCTATAATTGTTTAGCCTATTATTGCATAAGATATCATGGTTTTATCATGGAGGAGAATAGAATTTTATATTGCAAAAATAGCTCATACACAATAGTTATAATGATACATCAAAGCTCAGCCATATTGGTGCGGATATCACTGAACTATCACGCGTTTAAGCGTTCACGCGTAACTAGCTAATATGTGCCTACCTATTAACTGCAACTGTTGGGTTTGAATTACAATTTGACTGAACTGAGGTTAAGTTTTCTTCATCAACCCTACCAAAATAAGAGGACCAACGGTGATTGCTAATGATGACGAATTAATGACGGAGAAGAATCCTATCAAGGATAGGATCCCTCTACGTCATTTATTTATGGCTCACTATTTTAGCTACAATGGCTTCTCCAAACAACATAAATAAATAATGTCGTTACGCCAGTAGATAGCTCCAAAGGGCAGCACGCGTAGCATGACTGCCATAGAAACGGAATTTGTTGACGGAAGATAAGAAAACGAAAAAAAGAAAAATCGTAGAAAAAATGTGTAAAACTGAAAAAAAAAGATGTTTCTATTCTTCAGTTGACAAAAATACGATGTCAAGTATGATGACAATTTTTCTGATGAGATAGAAACATTTTTACAGAGTTAAAATACATAAGGAACTTTATTTGTTCTTGGTAGAATAGGATATAGAATTGGTCATGCTACGCCGGCAGGAGGTTTTTCGACTTACCTGATACTCATCGTTAAACTGTAGCCAAATCACAAAAACCCGTATAACGGTAAACAGGGTTATTCTGATGTATACGCAATAAATTACTGTTTCGTTTTATTTAAGTGCGTTTAATAGTTTTTGCGTGAGAGAGTAACAGACAATCATCCATCATCACAAACTTTTGTTTTTATAATAATTATGAGTAGGATAATATAAGTAGGAATATGTTATTTTATAGGAAAGCAAACTGTAGAAGTATAATAATGTAATTAGTTATGAGGGCTGCCAGAGGTATCGGTAGAGTGGCGTCTATTGTGAACAACCCATATGCTGACATCTTACTGAAGGTCCGGTTAAGTTTTACTACACGCTCGCAAAGTTGTCTGACAGTTTCTAAAAGGGAATAAAAAAAAATGTTGAATAAATAACAAAAAAATAAAAATGTAAATCATGTTTTCAGAATCTTTGTTAAATCAGGAGAATTAATACTGTCGGTATTTACAATAAAACAATTAAGATATTAGAAGTCGCAACTTATATTATTACCTGGACAGTTTGTATCCATCACACGTTGTATACACGCTGACTCAGCTTCTTCCACAGACATATAGAACTTCTCACATTGCCAACAAGTTATCATTACAAGTGACAAAAATTTTACAAGCCACTCGATTAAAAGAACGCCCAGAAAAGTAGAAATCTGAAAGCAGCAAGTAGCAAAATAATTTAAAGGGCCAACTGTGCTCTGAAATTATACCTTAACGTCGCCACGGAAACTTTTTCATTCTAATTAATTAATATTCCATTGAATATCTGAAGCGCATACTCAAATTTGAGTACCGCAGTCAGCATAGTACCGCTATATGCAGTGAAGCTATTATAGTGAAGTAAAGGTACCAAAAACAAAGATGACAATTATTTTTAATGTATTTAGTAAGGAAACAAAGACTATGGAAGTACTAATGCAATATTTAGTACGATAAATGATATACTACTCAAAATAGAACGAAAACATAATTCAGTCTCGCTAATGAAGTGACTGAATGTAAGAAAAACAAATTCACCTCTACTTCGTACATAAATTAATGCTCCAGAAGTTTATTATCATCACTAGCTACTGCCTGCTTATCCGTTCGCGTGCAATTTCTTGTTACATCAACCCAGCCTGTTGTATCTTTATCGCCTGCCTATAATTTCGTTTTTGTAATGCGAGTTTTCTGTTTTTTCTCTTTTTGCTACCCTCAAATGGGTTACGTTAATAAGCCTACAGCTATCTTCAACAATTGGGCAATTAACCGCGAAAAGATTTCAGATTCCAACTGGTTGTTCCAGAGATGAGGGCATTAAAAAACAGTTTAATACTAGTGTAGATATAGATTACGAAAAAGACTAAAATTATCCAACAATAGTCGAATACTTATGTGTACCACCTGATGAAAACTTCATTCAGTAGTATGAATATAATACTCACTTCGTGATGTGACGAAGATTTCAAATAAATTATGTATACCTGCACTAAACACAGACAACGAATAAACGAATCACATATTCGGTATACAATCTGAAAAAAAGAACAATTAATGATTAGGTGACTTGCTTGAACTTGAATTCTGTGTAATAATGTTAGCACGGACTTAATTACCAAAATTCGGAAACATTTTGAATATAGCTTGTAAGCTTCTAAAATATTTAGATACACCTTAAAAAACTTGTAACAATATTCTTCACTCAGTTCTTCCTGATTTATTACAAGTATGTACTTAGCCCATGTTTCCAGAAAATTTGTCAACAATGTTATAAGGCGGATTCCATAAATTAAATTTAAATCATATTGTGTCACTAGTAAATCGCCAGTAGCTTGAATAAAAAACAATGACCCATTTTGTACATAAAAAAATGCAGTTGGTAAAATAGAAATACCTAGTACGGTAAAAAGTGCGATCCAGTTCCAAATGATATAACTTGATAAACTTTTGCTAATATCAATGCACCTATAAATGTCTTGGAGCTTAAGTATTACGGAAATATTGCTACGGCTATGAATAATGTTGCAAATAATCAGCAAAATATAGCTGACGTAATACAAAGTGGTAAAAAGCCAAAAAATTGCAAGCGCAGTAGCTGTTTTATGAAATTTTATAAAGTTACTGTGTTTATCTTCAAACATAAGAAAGGTGTAGAATATATTGCAAAATACAATAGAAAGGAAAAGCAGTATAGGGTACTTTTTCTCACACGGAGTGATATAACTATTTCTGATTTTGTATTTTGAAGTGAAAAATATAGAGAACAATATGTTAAATGGCTGAACTATTCTTTGGAGGTCTTTGTCCAATTTATTACTGAGTAACATTATAACTGTACGATTTCGATTCTCCCACACTATTATATGGCAACTGTTCGATGGTATATGAACAATGTTCCGTAATTTAAAAAATGACCAGTCCGGAAGTTTTTCTATTAGAAGTACAAGTGGTTCTTGATCGTATCGTACTTGATTATAATTAATAGTACTAGCTGTCAAATAACATAAAGGATAACATAATGATTAATATACCATTATATTACTGACGCACTAATAAACTTCCTTAGATTTAAGGCAAAATCTAAATTAATTTAAAAAATAAATGACCGGTCTTTCATATTCAAATGCTTATAGTGAGCACAATCCTAATGAAGTATATAATACACAAAGTAAAGCGCCTGCTTGGGTTTAAACTCACGACCTTCAACTTATAAGTTGGGGCCGATAACATAGGATACCACTGCTCGGCTTCTTTTTTTTTTGGGATGGGAAATCATGAAATGACTTCTCCCGCTCTTAGGCGGAGTGAGTGGGCGTGTCTGACTTTTACTGACTGAAAACCACCCGTGTTCCTTCAGTTACCCATGTGCCAGAATCACGGTAACTCTTTCGAACAATCCCGCGACCCTGGCAGGCATCGGTCCTAGCAGACCCCTTCAATGCTGCTGTCATCTCTTTGAGGCGCACGTGGAACACTACGCGCCGTCGACCCAAGCGTGGTCCTTACCGGGCGGTGAGCTACCCATTGCTCGCCGCCCGCAAGCTCGCGCCTACGGTGGCCGGGAGTCTGCGATCGACTCCCGACGTCCGGGGCGTCCCCTCCTGCGCCGGCTAGTGACGTGAGGGCTTAGAGACTGCCATTCTCTCACGCACCCCGCCTCTTCTTTCGCGACGGCTTCCCATGCCCTCTCGCTTCGTACCATGGCTCGCACCAGGGCCGGACGCAAGAGGTCGCCGCCGCCGATCGCTTCCACGAGGATACGGTGGTGCTCCGCCCAGTCAGGGCACACCTCCACCGTATGCTCCACCATGTCCTCTAGACGATCCTCACAATGGAAACACCCGGGCGTTTCCTCCCGCTTTATCCTGAACAGGAACCCACCGAAGCACCCGTGCCCGGTGAGAACCTGCGTCAGGTGGAAGGTGAGGACGCCGAGGCGCCTCTCTATCCACTCCTCAAAGAGGGAACTTACCGCCGCAATTGTGGCGTGCCCAGCGCTGGGTTGCGACAATCGTACCCGCCATGTCACCATGCGATTGCACCGGAGCTCTGTCCGCCGTGCCGCGACTTGTCGCGGCAGTGGAATTTCGCCCCGGCGTTTCGCCTCCTCACGCCACTCCCAGATGTGCGCGAGAATCTTTGCCTCCAGATCCCATGGCGGCACTCCGGCAAGGAGGCTCGCCGCCTCGCACGAGACCGTGCGGCATCCCCGGAAAAGCCAGATGGCCATGACCCTCTGGGAATCCTAATGAAGTATATACACAAAGTAAAGCGCCTGCCAGGGTTTAAACTCACGTCCTTCAACTCGTAAGTTGGGGCCGATAACATAGGATGCCACTGCTTTGCTTTATTGATCAAGTTAAAAAATATTCCGTTACAATTATTGGCTTAAACAGAATCTCGCATGCAATATTTATGTCACCGATAATACCATATGACATGACTAGAATAATCAGAAGTCTTAAAAAGATAATACGACTCCTGTATGAACCGATATGACTAAGGCTTTCGACTACGTTAACCATGACATCGTTGTTTAAAACTGTATTAGTTACGGTATAAGGGGAAATGACTTTGCTTGGGTAATCATCACATGATGTCTCCCGGTATGGGTGGAGCGGAAGAGCGTGTCAGGTTTTTACTGACTAAAACCTAGCCGTGTTCTTTCAGTTGCTTGTGCCAGGGTCACGGTTATTCTTTCGAACAATTCCGCAACCCTGTCAGGCATCGGTCTTTGCAGGCCCCTTCAATTTGTGCTGCAGAAAACACCGAATTTTCCTCCAATAATAACATATATTATCCTAGGTAGTTATCAAAAAACAATATTGGTAATTAAATCCCTGTTTTGTCCCCGTCATCGTCAGGGAGGTAAAATAGAAAATGTGTAGTGTCATGGGTCAGCAAGCACTCGGACCGGTAATATGAACAGTAGACTAACCTCTATATTTTATAATAAAATTGGTGACGGAAATAAAGGCTATGGAAGAACAAATGTAATATTTAGTCAGATAATTGATTCATGTAACGGGTTTAAAAATTAAAAAAAAAACCTGTAATTGGTTCCGTATAATATTTAAAAGTTTTATTAAAAATTGAAGAAAAAACCCAAGAAAAAAATTATAACGTTTGTTAGAATTTGTGTTAAGTTAAAAAAAAGTTTTTTTCTTTTGGTTATCCATGAAGAAATAGATATTTTTAAAGAGATAATCATTTCTTAAATAAGTATGTAAACGATGAAAAATGAAAAAAAAAACAGTAAAAACATAATTAAGAAAAAAAAAAATATAAATAAATAATAAAAATTAACTTTCATTGACATTCTTCATAGGCTTTATATTGTGTCAGTGTCAAATTATTTTGTAACATATGTAAGTATATATTTAGAAAACAACATAGATGGTAAAATATCGACCACAGATAGATTCATCATAGTACCATGAACATGAAGCTTGATAAATCTACCCCTTGTCCATTTAGCCTTTCAGCAAACACCCTCAAGATACTGTTGGTGCTTCCTCCCACTCTGCGTGTCATCGACGCCGCCTTTTCACGTATTATTGCAAAATAGTCATCTGTGTGCGAATCGGCGTACATACCTGACGCACTACAATAGGGTTGGAAGCTAAAACAGCACCCTAAAGGTATTATAGTATTGTATTTGCAAGGCATTGTTTGCTTTTTGGATATGATAAGCCCAAACGCTGCTGGAGTAAAATGTTTGGCAGTAAGCCTTGAATAGTGTCATTTTACTGATACTGAGCAACCAGCAAACCTTCAAGCCACCATATTTCCCCTCACAGCTAATGCCATGCACTCCATTTCCACAACTATGCCGTCTTTTAGGGTTGCGGTAACTATTTGGCTCAGATATTTAAACTGGGTTTCTCTCTGTAGGTCATTATAAGTCATCATTGGCAACACACACTGGTCAAAGACTTTTGTCTTGAGACACTTCGGTAAGTAGGACGAGAAGATATTGTTTTGCTTCCCGAATGCTGCTCACTTTGGACAGGCTATACTTCGAGTTTCCCAACGCGATCGAATCAGAAATGAGGAGATCCGTAGGGGAAGCAAGGTAACCGAGAGAGCCCGAAGAATTGCCAAACTTAAGTGGTAGTGGGCAGGGCACATTGCTCGCAGAAAAGATGGCCGATGGGGTCGGAAGGTTCTCGAGTGGCGACTGCACACTGGAAAACGTAGCGTTGGAAGGCCTTCCACAAAATGGACTGATGACCTGGTGAAGCAGAATCCGTTGGATGCGATAAGCACAAAACCAGTTGAAGTGGCGATGCTTGGAGGAGGCCTATGTCCAGCAGTGGACGTCTTGCGGCTGAAATAATGATGGTGATGAGTCTCTGTAGAAGTGAACCGCACAGCGTTACCGGAGGGATATATGATGGACTCTTATTTTTATGTCTAAATACCAATAACTCACTTTTCTTAGGGTTTTTTGTGGGTGGGAAATCATCTAATGACTTCTCCGGCTCTGAGTGTAAGCCTTTTACTGACTAAAACCCACTCTTTTGTTCCTTCAGTTGCCTGTGCCAGGGCCACGGCATCTCTTTCGAACAAATCTGCAACACTTGCAAGCATCGGTCCTCGCGGACTCCTTCAATTACTGCTGACATCTCTTTCCGGTGCGCGTGGAACACGACGCGCTCTCGTCCCGGGCCTGGTCCTTACCGGGCGACGACCTACCCATGCCTCTGCCTCACGCACTCCGCCTCCTCCTTTGCGAGAATTACTGCTTCGCAGAAGGAGGTGACGGCTTTCCATTCCCTCTTGCTCCGTAACATGGCCTACACCAGGGCTGGACGCGAGAGATTGCCGCCACCGGTCGTCTAAATACGGAGACGGCGGTGCTCCACCCAGACAAAGCCGACCTCCACCGTATGCTTCACCGTGTCCATCAGGCCATCCACACTCTATTCGCCTGTCTGTACTACAAATTCGATTTTGCTGAGAGTGTTTTCTATTTCTCTCTTTTTACTCCTCGCATATTATGTGTTTTAACGTGGTCTTAAATAGCCTATCATCAGCAGCCTATAATGTTCCCACTGCTGGAACTCAGGCCTCCTCTCGGTGAGAGGAAATGGGACATAATCCACCATGCGGGCTCAGTGCGGGTCGATAGATGTCACATATCTTCGAATTTTTGGTTCTTAGACATGCCAGTTTCCTTACGATGTTTTCCTACACAGTTTTGAGAGCAGTGGTGATGAAATAACTTACACAAAGGAAAGCGCTTGCTTGGGTTCGAACTCACGACCTACTAACTACTCGTAAGTTACGGCCATAACCACTCGGTCACCACTGCTCTACATTCCTCTGCTTCTCATCACGCTATAGGCATCCTCAAAATTTTGGATATTAAATGCCAACCGAATTTTAATCCCGACTGGTAGTTTCAGAGATCCGCGCATTTAAAAAAGAACCAGACAAGTGCGAGTTGGACTCGCCCACCGAGGGCTCCGTACAAATTCTTAGGTACTTATATATTTCATTCTTCATTAGTGTCAGTTAGTTTATAACCTGGATTAACACATAGGCTACTTTTATTCCGGTAGTACGTTCCCGTAGGATATTTTCCGACCTCTACGCAGGCGAAGCCGCTGGCAAAAGCTAGTAATTAATAATCTGTTTGAGTTTATGCCAATGAAGCCCTTTCATGCGATACCTCACAAGACACGGTTAACTCAATTCAAAATTTGGCGCGCCGTTCCTTGGCTAAAAACAGTGTTTTTTTTAATGATTTAAATACAAATTTATAGTTTTCAGATTTTTGCTTATACTTGCCTACGGTATTAATTGCCAAATTTTATAGTTCTAGGTCACTGGAATATACCCTATAAATTTCGATTCTCTTGAGTGTTGAAATATAGGTTTTTAGCGGCTTAAACAGCCGTATCTTTTTTACGTTAACTTAGAAGTTTAATTTTTCAACAGATTCAAGAAACTATAGATAAAAGTATATCGTTTTAATTTCAACCCGACACCTGCACGTCCTCCTGAGATACAGGGCCTTGACAGACAGATAGACCGACGGACAACAAAGTGATCCTACGAGGTTTCCATTTATTCTTTTGAGGTATGGAACAGAACAGAGATTAAAAAGATCCAACAAAAGTCGAATAATTTCGTCAGCAAATGGAAATTTAAGGTACTCTGTTCATAGTATGCGTATATACTCACTTCATGACGTGTCGAAGCTTGCAAATATATTATGTATTTCGGCACTAGATATAGACTACGAATAAACGATTCATATATTCGGTATACAATCTAAAAAAATATGACAAAAACGAATCATCGTGTGTCTTGCTTGAACTTGAATTTTGTTTATTACCAAAATTCGGAAGCATTTTGAATATAGCTTGTAAGCTTCTAAAATTGTTTGATACGTCGTATAAACTTTGTAACAATTATTCCTCACTCAGTTCTTCGTGATTTATTATAAGTAAGTCCTTAATCCATTTTTCCAGAAAAGTCGTCATCAATTTTGTAAGGCGGATACCATTAGTTAAATTAAGATCATATTGTGTCACTAGTAAATTGTTAGTAGTTTCAAAAAAAAATTAATGACCCTTTTATTACATAGTAAAGTGCAACTGGTAAAATAAAAATACCTAGTACAGTAAAAAGTGCGATCCACTTCCAAATAATATAACTTGATAAACTTTTGCTAATATCAGTGCACCTATAAATATCTTTGAGCTTTAACATAAGGGAAATATTGCTACGACTGTAAATAATGTTGCAAATGATTAGCAAAATGTAACTGAGGTAATACATAGTGGTAGAAAGCCAAAAAAATCTAAGCGCGGTAGCTGTTTTATGAAATTTTCTAAAGTTAACTTGTTTCTCGTCGAACACACGGAAGATGTAGAATACATTGCAAGATGCAATAGTAAAGAAAAGCACGGAGTGATATAACTATTTCTGGTTTTGTATTTTGAAGTGAAGAATATAGAGAGCAATATGTTAAATGGCTGAATTATTCTTTGGAGGTCTTTGTCCAATTTATTACTGAGTAACATTATAACTGTACGATTTCGGTTCTCCCACATATTTATTATAAGGCAACTATTTGATGTTATATGAACAATGTGCTGTCATTTTATAATGGCTAGTCCAGAAGTTTTTCTATTAGTAGTAAAAGTGGGTCTTGATCGTATCTTACTTGACTTTAATATATCGGGCTTGCTGTCAAATAACACAAAGTATAACATAATTATTAATTTATCATTAAATTACTGGCACTCTCAAAAACTCATTACTCAAGGTAATATCTAGGTAAATTTAAAAACTATTTGACCAGTTTATCATTTTCTGTTAAATATAGTGAGCACAATACTAATGAAGCATATAATCATTTTATAGAAATTGTGTTTCAACTTTACAATACTGTTTTCTAATGAAATTAAAATTATAAAATACTAAGCAATTAAAATTTGATCAAAAGGTAAAAATAAATGGATCTCAAAGGGCATTAGACCGCGTAGTAAGAAAAAAGAAAACTTAGTATGGAAATGTACATATATTCAATCTTCATATTAGAATAAAATCACTAGCTAACTATCCGTTCAGATCCATCTAGGATCTGAACGGATATTAGACTGCGTTGTAAGAAAACAAGAAAACTTAGTATGGAAATGTACATAATTATATTGAATCTTCATATTAGAATAAAATCACTAGCAAGACCTACTCACAAAGTTTTTAAATGTGACAAAAAAGGCTCCGAATAATAATATTATTAATAACGCTCAAAATAATTGGAAGGCGTCATGGCAAGTATTTTATATTGTAATTATAACAACAAATATCTTAAAAAATCTGCTATGAAAATCATTTAGAAAACCATTCTGATTATAGACCCCTTTTTTTTTCTGGATGGGAAATCATCAAATGACTTCTCCCGCTCTGGGCGGAGCGGGAGGGCGTGTCAGACTTTTACTGACTAAAACCCACCCGTGTTTCATCAGTTGCCCATGTGCCAGGGTCACGGTATCTCTTTCGAACAATCACGCGACCCCGGCAGGCATCGGTCCTAGTAGACCCCTACACTGCTGCTGACATCTGTTTGAGGCGCGCGTGGAACACTACGCGCCGTCGACCCGAGCTTGGTCCTTACCGGGCGGCGAGCTACCCATTGCTCGCCGCCCGCAAGCTCGCGCCTACGGTGGCCGGGAGTCCGCAATCGACTCCCGATGCCCGGGGCGTCTCCTCCTGCGGCGGCTAGGGACGTGAGGGCGCAGAGACCGCCACTTCCTCACGCGCCCCGCCTCCTCCTTTGCGAGCATTACTGCTTCGCAGAACGAGGTGACGGTTTCCCATGCCCTCTCACTCCGTACCATGGCTCGCACCAGGGCCGGGCGAGAGAGGTCGCCGCCGCCGATCGCCTCCACGAGGATACGGCGGTGCTCCGCTCAGGCAGGGCACACCTCTACCGTATGCTCCACCGTGTCCTCCAGACGATCTTCACAATGGAAACACCCGGGCGTTTCCTCCCGCTGTATCCTGAACAGGACCCCCCCGGAGCACCCATGCCCGGTGAGAACCTGCGTCAGGCGGAAGGTGAGGACGCCGTGACGCCTCTCTATCCACTCCTCAAAGAGGGGACTTACCGCCGCAATTGTGGCGTGCCCAGCACTGGGTTGCGACAATCGTACCCGCCATGTCGCCATGAGATCACACCGGAGCTCTTTCCGCCGTGCCGCGAGTTGTCGCGGCAGCAGAGTTATACAGATTATAGACCCCTGTGACATAACATATTTTAATGATTTTACTATTGATCACATAATCAGCCTATATTGTTCGCACTGCTGGGAAACGGGCCTTTTTTCGGTGAGAGGGAGTGGGCCGTAAGCGGGCCCAGTGCGGGTTGGTAGATGTCATATGTCTTCTAATGTTTGCACACTATGTTTCTGTTCACTGTTTGGAGAGCAGTGTACGAGCGGTGTTCAGTTCCTTCGTTGGCTTGAATGTCGTAATGTAAGAAAGAAAGAAAGAAAGAAAGAAATCATTTATTTGCCATGAATGTGGGTACAAAATAGGATGTTAACATTGTAAAAACAGTTCCAGCACACTCTACCTTACGGCATGCAAAAGTAAAAACTATTATACAAATAAAATAAAAATAAAGTAAAGTTAAATTAAAAACAAAATAAAAACACATAAAATGGACGGTTATGTAAATTTACAGCCTTCCTTACATGAACTAAACATAAAAAAAACAATTTCAATTCCGTATTTTACCTATTATGATTGATTAAATTGACTATTTATTCATGCCTACATTAATAAAATTACACATACACACAAATACGTACATCACGAAATTTGAAATAAATTAAAATTAACAACATTATAAACTTTTATCATTAATAAAATCTTGTATAGAATAATAGCATTTATCTATTAATAAGGATGTTAGCCTCTTTTTAAATATGCTTAGTGATTCCTCTTTGTAGGCATGAGGTATTTTGTTATAGATAACCGGCCCCATTGATAGAACACTCTTTCTTAACAATGCTGTTTTATACCTCCCTGTAAACATTAAATTTTTATATTGTGCTCTAACAGATCCGGGTCGTGTTCTTATATCGTCCATTAGGGTAAAGAGGTGTATGTTTGTTCTAACAAAAATTGCTACTTCAAATATATACAAAGACGGAAAGGTGAGCAATTTTAGGGACTTGAACACAGGTGCACAACTGTCGGTATTTTTAAGATTACTCATTGATCGTAAGCAACGTTTTTGGGCTTTAAATATTCTCTCCCTATCAGTACAGTTACCCCAGAATATAACTCCGAATCTCAAAACTGACGCAACTAGTCCGTGATAAGCTTGCAGTACGGTGTGAGTGCTTACTTTTTTTGCCAGGTTATAAAGTACGTACGCTGACTTGCTTAACCTCTTACATACATCCTCTGCATGTGGTTTCCAGGTCAGTTTGTTATCGATTAGAATACCAAGGAATTTCGTAACATTCGTAGATTCTACTTTTTGTCCCTCAAATTCAACATTGTAATTTTCTGCTCCTAGTCGCTGGTGAAAATGCATAACTTTTGTTTTCTCGACGTTTATAATTAGATTATTTCTATTAAGCCAGTTTATTATATTTTTCAATGTATTATTAATATCGCTTTCGTAATTATTTTATCGCCGCATTTTACTATTGCCGTACTGTCGTCTGCGAATAATACTATAGGTTGTTGTATTTGGCGAGGCAAGTCATTAATATACAAAAGAAACAATAAAGGTCCAAGGACACTACCTTGCGGTACCCCATATTTGACTTCTCTGCAGCCGGATAGGTATTTATGTTCTTTTTTAGTTTTCATACATATCCTTGATATTTCTGTGTATTGCTGTCTATTAGTTAAGTATGACTTAATTAGATTTAAGACATTTCCTCTAATGCCGTACGCGTAGAGTTTATTTATAAGAGCGTCATGGTTTACGTAATCGAATGCTTTCGTCATATCAGTATATATGGCGCATACAGGCCTTTTGTGGTCTACACTTGGCATTACGTTGTTCAGTAGGTCGTATATTGCCATACTGATATTTTGATTTTTTCTGAACCCCTTTTGTTCGTCACATAAGATTTTATTTATAGTTAAGAACTTATAGATTGTCTCGTATATAATTTTTTCAAAAACTTTGGAAAACACTGGAATTAAAGCCACTGGCCTATAATTAGCCATGTCTTCTTTGCTATTTTTTTTATGAAGTGGTTTTATGATTACTTTTTTAAGACTGTTGGGAAAACTACCTGAGCTAATAATCGTATTCATTATGTGACTTAGAGGTACAGCAATTATATCAGACACAAATTTGACTACCGAAGTTGATACGCCGTCATAGCCGTGACTTTTTTTATTTTTTAATATCCTTATTGCTCTAACTATATCCTGTGGAACTACTGGCGGCATGAAGATAGAGTTCGGGTTATTGGCTATAGTACTGAAATTATCTGATTCTGTTTTTCCATTTGATACATCTTGTACTTGGTCTACAAAGAAATTATTGAAAGATTCAGCAATTTCTTGGGGGTCTTTAATTATAGAATTCTGTCTGTTTATTTGTATAATCGGATCCTTAGTGAATTCAGTATTGTTAATAATTTTCCACGCTGCTTTGGTCTTATTCTCAGAGTTATTTATAATATGGTTATTTTGAGCTTTTTGGGTGAGTCTAATAATTTTTTTGAGTTTTTGTGAATAAGTTTTGAAAACATATTTATTTTTACGCGTAGGAGATAATCTGTACTTCCACAGTAAATTTCTTTGTTTCCGGCTGCAAATTACCCCTGGATACCCACTTAATCTTTCTGTCTGGTTTAAAAATAACCCATTTCATCGGAAAGCAAAGATTGTACAATAAACAAAAAATATCTATGAAGTTATCATAAGCTTCATTAGCGTCTTCGGTACTAAATACGTCTGAGAAAGTTAGACACTGTAGATAACTTTTAAATTTTATTAAATTTTCCCTTGTAATGGCACGTTTTTGTATGCGCCAAGAATTAATAATAAATGATTTTTTAACTGGGATTTTCAGTAGTTGAGCTGTATGGTCAGAAAGAGCAAGGTCTATTATCTCGCAATTACATTTCTGCTTTGAATTATGAGCTATGTTATCTAGGCCAGTCTTGCTCATTAATCGTGTTGGTTGATGTATTTCCAGTTTAAGATTGTAATTGAGAAGTAAAGATTCAAAGTCCAAAGTAAATCTATTTCTTTTAATAATGTCTATGTTAAAGTCCCCACACAAAACCACCTTTTTATTGATATTAGTGCACAATGTCTTTAATAGAGAATCCAGGATATCATAGAAGAGACTAATGTTACACATACTGGGCGGACGATATATGCATATAATTATTATCTTATGTTTAATTAGTTCTAACGCACAACATTCTATAACCCCCGTCACTGACAAGCTTGATATGTTTTTTAATTCTTTGTATTCATAGCTATTCTTAATTAGGATGCAAGAACCTCCACGTTTTTGTGTTTTTCTTGCATAACACGCAGCTATCTTAAAGTTAGGTATGTTAATTAAGTTTTCGTGACCAGCTATTACAA
Source organism: Aporophyla lueneburgensis (assembly GCA_932294355.1). Taxonomy (NCBI): domain Eukaryota; kingdom Metazoa; phylum Arthropoda; class Insecta; order Lepidoptera; family Noctuidae; genus Aporophyla; species Aporophyla lueneburgensis. The sequence goes on from OW028749.1 coordinate 24,914,410, forward strand.
AATGTTCCGTTATACAGATCACATCTACATCTATTTCCTTTTGTAACAATTCTTGGATATGTACTGTTAATAAATCTGATTTATTGAGAAGACCAGCTATATTTTGATGCAAAAGGTGTATGTGATTATAAAAGAAAAAACTCATTCGCGTGAACTGTAGTGGCGTTGAGTGGAGATTCTCCAAGTTCCGCATAAACTGAGCGGTTCATACTTCCGTTATCACAATATACAAATTCGTTTATCATTAAGCTAAGATTTACAAATATATTTGACATGCCGCGATTGTTCACAGATCCACGTCTTTTCCAAAACATTTTGAAATCATAAGAAAGATAATAGTTTGAATCGAACAAGAATGCAAAGTTATGAGTACATGCATCTAGGTATAACAGGCTATTAAATGTCTCTATTCTTCCGTTGAACATCGTTGAGTAGTCATTTAATTTGAATGTAGGTGCGCAAATTACAACATTTGTGTGCTGTATTTTTAAAAGAGTTTCACGTATGCAGATTATTAAGTCGACGTAGTTATTAGTTCGTCGAAAATCCTCCTCGCCAATTAAAATGAGGCAATAGTCATACATTGTATGGTTTTTTAGTTTTTGTTCAAGGTTATTGATGAGCTTCTTTATCCCACAGTTAGGTTTTAGGTAGTGGCAGATTTCATAGTTTGGGAATGTATCTTCTGCCATTGACAGTATCTTGTTGTTATTATTACTGCTTAAGATACACAGCTTGTGCTTTTCAGTGATTTTGCTTTGTTGATTTTTAGTCTGTGTTGGGATTTGCTTGAAAGGGCGACTATCCTTTTTATTATTAGACGTGTTCGGTACAGCGGGGACTAGTTGATTTATTTTCGGTCAAGGGTTGGGATTTATTTATATCTTTATTTCTTAACTCAGTAACCGAGGATGGTATGGACTCCTCTTTATTTTGAGTGTTGTGGTCACTTATATCTTTGCATGAGCTGAACTTTTGTGCGGATTTAGGCGGTGACTTAGTGAGTACTATTGCATCTGAGCTGCCGATTGACAGAGCTGAGTTGAAGGAGTCGTCCACAGCTGTATCGCCTGTTGTTTGATTTTGTACCACTGAGTCTGGTAGGCGAGTCACCATAGGAGAGAGATACAATTTAGTCGGTGTGGAGGAGCCCCCCGTTTGTAATTTATTTCTTTTACTTGCCGATCTCGGTGAAAAACTCTTCGTGTTTTGTATATTCACTTTCTTATAAGTTTCAATAACTTTCTGGTATTGTCCAATATCCATTTTAAGGCGAAAATTTTCGCTATTTAAATTTTCAATTTCTATATGTGCACTTTTTAGCTCCATATTTAGCCTGTTAATTGTGTCTTTAAGATTTAGAATAGCGTCACTTTCATTTAGTGACGTATTTGGCAGACTCATCATCGTTGTGTCTAATAGTGTGGAGTTAGTGCTTAAGTTCACATTAAAGACGCTGTCCATTGAACTCGATCTCGGTGGTTTGCGAAAAGTAATATTTTCAAATTCAGACTTTTCCATAATGTCAGTAGAAAGCCACAAAAGTCGATTGAATGTTTTTATTAATAAGTTACAAAAAATAATGATAAAAATAAAAAAGTAAAAAAACACAAAAAGCTTAACGGTTCATGTGAGATTCGAACGTGCGATCACTCTCTTCCGAAGCGCGGTGTCCTACCGCTACGCTACCAAGCTCCGTAATAGGTGTGATGAAATAACGCTATACGTGCTGGGCGAAGTAATTAGTCTCCAACTTGTGCTCTCGAATGGCCATATAAGGTAATGAAGTTGTGTCGAACGCACTGTATGATGGGTGATTCACGCACTGACAGCAACGGTGTCGGCGGGTGTGAGGCACGGGCGCGCGAGGAGTATCGGGCGTACCGCGGGTTGAGGTAGGTCAGGGAATGGAATCGTTTTTTAAAAGTTTGAAAGTTATTTACCGATAACTTTTTAGTTATTGGGAGTTTTGACGTCCGGTTTTCACCACTAGAACGAACACTTCACTCACTATGCAATACTATCGCTCAAGAGTCTAAACAAACACTTTTAGCTATTTAAAACGATTAAAAATTTAGGAGCTTGATGACAACGATCTTTCCTTTAGCACGGTTACGTTCCGTTTTTGCAACCTATTTTTAATTAAGTTCTTTTTAACACTTTTACTGCCGCACACTCGGCTCCCGGGTCGAACGATAATTCGTTCGCATGCCCACGACTTGATTCCGAGTCCTACGTATAAGTAGTCATGTATCTTGCGACCATGCCGAGCACCCGCCTACCGGGTAAACATCACACCACAAAAATAAGCTAGGTGTGAATAGGGTGTACTTTTGAATAATTCTTTTTTCAATTGGGCACTGAAAGTGAACTGTAATGTTGTTTGAGAAATAAATATCTTTAAAACGAAATAAGCGCTTTACAAATAAAAATATCTCCTGTGCGCAGTAGATCTAAAGCATATATAACGATATTATTACCTATCACATCACTCAATAAACCAGTTGATTATGAACATATGGTTTTATTTCCCTCTAAGAAGCATGCAAAAAGCATGCACCATGCAAGCAAGCAGCGTGCAATCGAGCACGCAAGCGAGCATGCATGCAAGCAAGCAAGCAGCATGCAATCGAGCATGCAAGGAAGCATGCAAGGGAGTATGCATCATGCAGCAGGTATGGTTTCTGTCACGGCTCCGGCGCTGCGGGGCTCCGGCGGTCTCACGCGAGCTTATGGTCGCAGACGATCTAACGAGTACCACCGCAGCTTCGGCGAGCGTTACAACCACCTGCTCCTCAGCTCGTAGGCCGTCTCGCCCCTCTGCGCTTACGTGATTCTAAATAACACTCTAGAGGTAGGGCAGACAAGACTACGTGGAGTCGGATTTACAGCTATACGTTTCTGTCACTAAAACCTAACTTGTAGCAAATTGTTTACTACTATTAATTTTAAGACTGTGCCGACCGTACAAGACACGCGGCAAATAGGTATTTACTACAGCGCGCTAGTCGTGTGCGTCGCCACGCACACATTGACAAGTTTGCACGAAGCCTGCATGCAGTTTTTTTTTTTTTTTTGTTGGTCACACATTTATTTCATGGATTACATATTTAAATTAATAAAGGAAAAAAATACAACCATGCAGTGCATGCAGTTGCACGACAAAAGGTGGTAACCTACGATTTTAAAATTTGATTCGTTGTGTTGAGTGACTTGAAAATACGCATATTGATTATTTCGATGATTTTATGTAGGTACCTACATAAATCCAGAAATTAAATCTAATAATCTGTATTATATAAAAATTAACGTTTGTAGTTTATACAGCGGATAATGTAGGTATAAATATAGGAAATTACCTACATTATCAGTTACTACTCATCCGATTGCTATGAAATTTTGGCATTATGAATTTTACTTGCACGCCCGTGAATTTTACTCGGTAAAGTGGGTAGGCAGGGTAAATGGATAAGTGGTAGGTATTGTAATAATAAAACCAGTCTGTGATAAAAAAAATATAATTACCTAATGTAATAGAAACCTTGCTTAATTTACAAAAACATGCGAAAATCATAGGTAAATGTGGTATATAAAATATATAGAGTATAGCGGAAAAGTTGAAGTTAAATCCGCTATCTTGAATTTTAAAATGAATGCCAGATTTGCAATCGCCACCCCCAAAACCCATTACACGACACCCGGGTCTCCCTTGTTTTACCGAAAAGAAATTGCCAAATTATCACTTCCCAAACAAATTTTCGCATAATTTCATTTGCCAAATTATCACTTCCCAAACAAATTTTCGCATAATTTCATTTGCCAAATTATTACTTACCAAAAAATCTCTTTACAAATAATTGTTACGAAAACCTATGTTTGGCAAGTGAACGTTTGAACAATAACTTGTTCACCAACTAGTACTTTTACCATTTTTTATCTAATCAAATATTTCAGTTGGTATAACATATTTTACGCAAAATTAAATAAGCCATATTTGGTGTCGTCAATTTTAAATTTACCATTTCTGTTTAGTCGATTGCGTAGCCAATGACAAAAATTTTGCATCTACAAGATTATTTTTAGTATATGCGAAACCTGAATATAGTTTGTTCAGAATCAGTAACTGAATCGATTCCAATAATTTTTACACCATGTTATATTTTGTACCAAAAATATTTAATTACGCTTCCAAGTCGCGGGCCTTAGTGTTTTGTTTCGATTTTAAAATTATCATGTCTTTCTCGTATTCAAACGTCCATTACACGGAGATGGTACGTACACTAGCTGTTTGTGGTGATCTGCATATGTTTTTGCGTGGACAACCAGGTAACTTATCAAGCTTATAACTTTATGATTATTAATGATACAGTTTTGAAATTTTTTTCATAGTTTCTTTACATAAAAATACTAGACCCGTGTTTCGGGTTTCGCATAAACAAAAATTAATGTTGTATATGTTAGTTGCACAGATTATACAAATTAAATTACAATGTGTAAATAAGTGGGTAGATGGTAAATCATAAATGTCGCGCGATGTGGGTAAGTCATGCAAAACACTATCACTGTGTTGTATGTAAAATACCGATTAATACAATTCCGAAATAAAAATGCCTTGTTAACCGAATAGCAAGACAAATAAACACATAATTGCTCGTCAGAGAGAAGTATAATATTATGTTTAGTATCAGAAGGTAGAATCAAAAAACATGCAAGCAAGCATGCAGCATGGGAGCAGGCATGCAGCGTGCACGCAGACATGCAGCATGCAAGCAAGCATGCAACATACAAGCAGGCATGCAACATGCAAGCAGACATGCAACATGCAAGCAGGCATGAACTATGCAAGCAAGCAAGCAGCAAGCAAGCAAGCAGCAAGCAAGCATGCAGCAAACAAGCAAGGCTGCAGCAAGCATTGTTTCTGTCACGGCTCCGGCGCTGCGGGCTTTGGGCGGACCCACGCGTGCTTATCCGCCCCACCCCTCCGCGCCTACGTGGGTTTAAATTACACTCTAGGGGTAGGGTAGACAAGACTGCGTAAAGTCGGTTTTGCAGCGATTCGTTTCTGTCACTAAATTTTGTAGCAAAACTTGTTGACTTTTAGTTTATTCGGAGGATTGAAAATCGGAATGTCGTTTTTCGGACCGAGAGCCCTTCGAGCATTTGATTCTTCGAACGTATGATAATCGGAAAACTAACAAATCGCATTTACGACTTTCGGTAAAATAAATTTCGTGATTTTTAATAATAGACATTATAATTCTTAGGTATTATGAAATTCGGACTTTTGAAAATCGGAACATCGAAATTCGGAATAAAATATTTCGGAGTATTTGGGTGTTACCTTTGCTATTTTGTACTCGCGTTAATAAATGATTACCTATATTAAAATAAAATTGCATTTTTAATTATACAATTCCCAAAAAAATCTTTGTTTTGCCTTTATATTTTTTGGGGTACACTACATAAATACGAAAAACTTTATTCTGGCAATCACAAATACGAATTTCAAAATACTGATTTTCATAATTCCGAATGATTCAAAATTCCGAATGTAACAGCTCCGACTTATCATTGCTCCTATTTTTATAATTCCTAAATTTCAATATTCCTAACGTTTATAATTACTATTCTCAAAATACCGAGTTTCAGTAGATCGAATAACAAAAAGTCCGACTTAATGATAATTCGAAACATCAAAAATACGAATTCCGATTATTAAAATACCGATTAATACAATTTCGAAATAAAAACGCCTTGTAAAACCGAATAGCAAGACAAATAAACACATAATTACTCGTCAGAGAGAAGTATAATATTATGTTTAGTATGAGGAGGCAGAACTAACAAACATTCAAGCAAGCATGCAGCATGCAAGCAGGCATGTAGCGTGCATGCAGATATGCAGCATGCAAGCAGGCATACAGCGTGCAAGCAGATACGCAGAATGTAAGCAAGCTTGCAACATGCAAGCAGGCATGCAACATGCAAGCAGGCATGCAGCATGCAAGCAGGCATGCAACATGCAAACAGGCAAGCAGTAAGCAAGCAGGCATGCAGCAAGCATTGTTTCTGTCACGGCTCCGGCGCTGCGGGGTTAGGGCGGCCCCACGCGTGCTTATCGTCGCAGATGGTTTTAACGCTCACCACCGCAGCTTCGGCCTGCTGGCCGGCTGAGCCGGCCAGCCTCAGCAGCGGCGGCGGGCCTTTAAACCACCTGCTCCTTAGCTCGCGGGCCGCCCCACCCCTTCGCGCCTACGCGGGTTTAAATTACACTCTAGGGGTAGGGCAGACAAGACTGAAGTCGGTTTTGCAGCGATTTATTTCTGTCACTAAATTTTGTAGCACAACATGTTAAGTTTTAGTTTGTTCGGAGTATTGAAAATCGGAATGTCGTTTTTTGGACCGAGAACCCTTCGAGCATTTGATTCTTCGAATGTATGATATTCGGAAAACTAACAAATCGCATTTACGACTTTCGGTAAAATAAATTTCGTGATTTTTAATAATAGACATTATAATTCTTAGGTATTATGAAATTCGGACTTTTGAAAATCGGAACATCGAAATTCGGAATAAAATATTTCGGAGTATTTGGGTGTTCCCTATTTTTTGTCATAACAAATCATTTGACTAAACGTTTATTGTCTTAATTTTGTTTGCTGTCATAAATAATTTGATTAAAGACCAAAAACCTTAATTACATTATCCTTGGTAACAATCTGCCAAGTAAACATTTGACCAAATGAAAATGTGCGTACTAAAATTATTCCAAATATTACATTGGTATAAAAAAAGGTTGCTAAAATTTGTTTGGGTAATGAAAATTTGGCAAAATCTTTTCGGCAAAACGGCAGGATCCCCACGACACCCATATCGAACATTTGAGAAAAAGCTACATCCGCCATTTTGGATTTCAAATTGAATGCCAGATTTGCAAACGCCACCCCCAAAAGCCACGACATTCATATCGAATGTTAGAGAAAAAAAAATAACTGGAACTAATATCATAAAATATAAATACGTACATTTTATGAGAACGGCTTTTTTTACGGAAATGAGCGCCAACTTTTTTCTTACAATAGCTGTCCTTACGCTTTCCCATATTTACTAAAACAAATATTTAAGAAAAATGTTATAGTAATATGGAAGCAGAAAAAAAAACAAAAAGTAAAATTTAGTTATGAAGTCATACTCAAAAAAACACAAATGTGACTTACCCAATTTCACTCTTTGCGGCAACGTATACGTACACAATAGATCGCGAATTATCGTTACCGGCGCGTCGCTCCACGATGCGACGTGACCACTCTCCGAGCTCTCGTGGACGACTGAATTTTCGACTCGTGTACGTTGCGTATGACTCTAAACAGGGTGGGAAACAAAACAAAAATAAATAATAAAATAAATAAGTGACATTTCGATTTTTTTTTAATTTTTATTATTTTATTTATTTAAATTACATTTATAACACCTTTACAGCGAACCAAGGCGATGTTATAAGTAAGACATAAAATTATATAAATACCTATACATATATACATATATTTATATAATCCTTAATAATTAGGTATTAAGACCGTGAAAATGTAAAAACTATAAATTGTAGTATGATAATAAGAGATTAATATGAATCCAAGTTAGTGAAAAAAATTAACAGTTTACTATCAAAATTCAACTAAACCCGAGCATGCTTTTTTAAGATTTTTGTTCAACTTTACGAATTTTGTTTATTAAACTATACAATATTTTTAGTTTTGGCCAACTATAATCGGTTAACACATTCATTGCGGTGTTTATTACGTATTTTTTATGGTAATTGTGGTAAAAGTATTGATTGTATTACTGTAACAGTGACGACTGTTTTGAATGATTTCGCTCTGCCTCCCCTTAATATAAATGAACATTCGGAATAATACACTTCACATAATACAATACTTAGGACATATGACTTTATAACATGCAAAATTAGGAGATTTAATTACAGTATTTGATATTATGACAGAATAGTTTTAGGAGTAAAGATAATTATGTAAATCAAAATTAAGATTTTTTGAACATTATAGTTACTGATGTTTATAGCTAACGTTTTATGGATAATGATTTTCAGACAAACATTTTTAGGAGAAGAAAGAGAGTACCTTGTGGAATGCATAGGAATTTTAAGCTTCAAGTTATCTGATGACCTCAAGAATTTTGTGTGGTATTCGCAAAGAAACTGAAAACGTTTCTTGAGATAGAGAGGAGTGGAAGGTGAAAATAGCACATTATACAGAACGGAAAGAATATGAGAATTCCGGCTATGATTACACATGTATAATCAAATATGTAGATTTTGTATAGGTATTTGAAGAAATAAAAAATTGTTTACAAAAAAAAAAAAACAGACTTCCTTAAAAACACTACAAATTTAAAAATAACTTTAATTTTGGAAGTCGGAAGTTTTTTTCACTTTGTAGTATTTTTAAGGAACTCGGATAGTTATGGTATCTACCCCGCACTATATGGGTGCAAAGTTCTCATCAATAGAAATGAATTAAGTTTAAACACCGGGTAATTGCTGTAAGTCGTTGAGGAGTTCCCTCGACTGCCTTTCGGCTCCATCATCAGATCAACTCTGGACCTTAATTAAATAGTAGTGATATAAAATTGGCACTTTGAATCGTATAAAGTAAGCCCAACAATACGGAACTACTGTAAATCGTTGAGGAATTCCCTTAACTGTCTATGGTCTCCATCATCAGACCTGTAATGGCACTTATAACCCATATGGGTGCAAAGTTCTCATCAATAGAAATGAATTAAGTCCAAACACCGGGTAATTGCTGTAAGTCGTTGAGGAGTTCCCTAGACTGTCTTTTGACTTCATCATCAGAGCAACTTCAGACCTTCATTAAATAGTAGTGCATTAAGATAATTAATGAAAAAAAAAAAAAACGCGCTAGTCGCCACTACGATTTTCGAGGGCTCCCATCGACTTCTCTGGGATGCCATCATCAGATCCTGTTTTTCTTATCATGGTACCACCCTTGGGATATCTTATTTCCAACAAAAAAGAATCATCAAAATCGGTTCATAAACGACGAAGTTATCCGCGAACACACATAAAAAAAAAAAATATTTCTACGGTTGAATTGAGAAACCTCCTCCTTTTGTTGAAGTCGGTTGATAAAAAATCAACAACGTACTTTCATACAACGTTCATATTGGTCTTAGTCATATTGCTATAATTGTGTAGTTTGTTATTGCATAAGATATCGTGGTTTTAGCATGGAGGAGAATAACATTTTATGTTGCAAATATGGGTCATATACAATAATTATTATGATACATCAAAGCTCAGCCATATTGGTGCGGATATCACCGAACTATCACACGTTATCGCGTTTAAGCGTTCACGCGTTATTTAGCTAATATGTGCCTACCTGTCGGCTGCGTTGCAACTGTTCGATTTAAATTACAATTTGACTGAAAAGTTTTTTTTCATCAACCCTACCAAATTAAGAGAACCAAACGGTGATTACTAATGATGACAAATTAATGACGGAGAAGTATCCGATCAAGGATAGTATCCCTCTCCGTCATTTATTTATGGCTCACTATTTTAGCTACAATGGCTTCTCTAAACAACATAAATAAATAATGTCGTTACGCCAAGATACAAAGGGCATGAGGTTTTTCGACTTACTTGATACTTTTCGTTGAACTGTAGCCCAATCACAAAAACCTGTATAAGGGTAAAACTAAAAAATTCTAATGTATACGAAATAAATTACTGTTTCGTTTTATTTAAATGCGTTTAATAGTTTTTGCGTGAGAGAGTAACAGACAACCGTCCATAATCACAAACTTTTGTTTTTATATTAATTATGAGTAGGATTTTATAAGTAGGAATATGTTATTTTACAGGAAAGCAAACTGTAGAAGAACAATAATGTAATTAGTTATGAGTCCTGTCAGAGGTATCGGTAGAGTGGCGTCTATTGTGAACAACCCATATGCTGACATCTTACTGAAGGTCCGGTTAAGTTTTACTACGCGCTCGCAAAGTTGTCTGACAGTTTCTAAAAGGGAATAAAAAAAAATGTTGAATAAATAACAAAAAAAAAAAAATGTAAGTCATGTTTTCAGAATCTATGTTAAATCAGGAGAATTAATACTGTCGGTATTCACAATAAAACAATTGAGATATTAGAAGTCGCAACTTATGTTATTACCTGGACAGTTTGTATCCATCACACGTTGTATACACGCTGACTCAGCTTCTTCCACAGACATATAGAACTTCTCACATTGCCAGCAATTTATCATAACAAGTGACAACAATTTTACAATCCAAATTATGATTAGGAGGACGCTCAAGGATGTAGATATCTGAAAGCAGCAAGTAGCAAAATGTTATTAGGAGCCAATTGTGCTCTTACCGTACCGTAACATCGCAATGAATATCAAAAACACATACTCAAATTTGAGTAGCACTATCAGCACAGTAACAAAAGTATAGTAGAGTACAGTTATCAAAACGCAATGTTGTAAATTATTTAGTTATAATTATTGAAATAAATAAAGACTATGGAAATACTGACGCAATATTTAGTGCAATAATCAAATCAAATCATTTTATTTCGGGCTACAAAAACCCATATCATAAATACCTTACAGACTATCATACATAAAAATAAAAACCACGTAAACATAAATATTGTACACGAAGTGACGGCATCGAGTTGCACTGCGTGGTGTCGCATAGCCTTCCGCGGAATCGCTGATACACGACACCCTTCGGCCAACACTATTCCTCGAGGAAGGTCTCGATTTGATGAGTTGGAACTCGCACCATGAATGACTTGAAGTTCGTATTGTGGCGCGGTTCCAACTTCTCGACCATCAAGGTCCCGTTGGTCTTCACACGTACATACTCCACAATCTCCTCAACCTTCGTGGTGTAATCTAGACGGGACACATAGAGCTGCGTCGTTGGTGTAGCTGGACGCAGCAGCATATTGGGTCCTGCTAGTGCGGTGCCGCACTGGTTTCAGTTCACTAGGAAGCTTCCTTCTCTTCTTCCTCTCCACCTTCACAAAGCCATCCTTATTACATGTGCCTGGACCCCGGCCTAGCTGTTTTGAACTCCTGGTGGCAGGTTCACAGTAGCTCTTCACATCCACCTTCCTGGTCTGTGACGCAAGTTTGTGCGTGGTGACGATAGCAGCGTAGGCACGTTTAGGGGTCGACGTACCTACACGAGTCACTACCTCGACCGGTGTCGAGTCAGCGATACGGCAGTGCATGTTGCAACGCGCGCAATATCAGCAGCGGGTAACGCAGTGGAGCTCGCTGACTCAAAATTGCTGATGCTAGCGTCACTCGTTCCGCGACATGTACCCATGTTGGACGCAACAGGGGACCTATTTACTTTAACAGAGTTGCGTTACAACTCTACTATATCTTAAAGCAAGCTGGCGACATCGACGTGGTTAAACGTGACTGGGGGTAACTTATGTAGCTCCTTCGCCACAAATGCGGGAACGTCGCCCGGATCGGTGCTCTTCAACATCGTGATGATATCATGTCCACACTTCTGGCCACCATCCCTCCGGCGGGATTGCATCTGCTCGACTTTTCCGAGCGATTGGAACAGCAGCAGTTTGGCACTACTGATCGCCTCCTCCTTGAAACTGGATTTGCAGATCGGCAAGATGCTGACTTCGTCCATATAGTCGATGGCATGGTTGATAAATGCCAAGACTTCGTTGGCTATGAGCGATTGTGAACTCATAGCGACGTTAACCGGGCAACGGCTAAAGCCGCGCGACATGTGAATATAATATTCGTATCGAGGAGCGCCAACACGTTCGTACTCGACGGTGCATTGCACCCGACTAAAAACTAAAACTAAAAAGTTTATTTCTCAAAAATCATTCACAAGGTTTTGGTACTCAGTTATACAATGTTCATTAATATTTACAATTTGGTACGGAAACTGATACCCAAACTAAGCCAGGGCTTGTATTTTGGGAGTCAGTCCTCAAACGCGGAGCATCTTATAGAGATCGTGTTAACGTGAATGGCGTGACGTAATTGATTATTTTAGCATAATAGGCACTTGAAAGTGTGCGTGTGGGTATGTAGGTGTGTGTGAGGTATGTGTGTGTGTGAGTGTGCGTGTGTGTGTGTGTGTGTGTGTGTGTGTGTGTGTGCGTGTGCGTGTGTGTGTGTGCGTGCGTGTGTGTGCGCGTGTGCGAGGGTGTGTGTGAGTGTGCGTGGTGTGGTGTGCTGTCAGTTTAAATATATAAGTGTTTATTCTTGATTATATAATATTATGAAATGTGTGCAAGTAAGTTTTCTGTCTTTTGATAGTCTAATTGCTGGAACCATCCAGCAACAACGTTTTTAACCTTGAATCTGGAAAGTCCTACGATGTTAAGCTTCTTATTGATGGTGTCGTACAGTCTAATACTCAGGCTGCTAAAATGTCTACTGGCGAAAACTGTTTTGCAGGGGGGACGAGGAAAAACAGGCATTTTGCTGCGTCTGTTTGGGTCGGGTAGGGGCACAGAAGGGTGTTTCCTCAATATGGATTTAAGCACAAAGAGCTGACGAACTGTTAGTACTTTACAGTCCGACTAATGGTATTAGTGGTATTACTACTCAAAATAGAGCTAAAACTTAGTTTTGTATTCTTAGTATAGACATGAATATTGAAAATAAATTGAAAAAATATTAAACATTAGGTGAATACTTATGTGAGTATATACTCACAATGTCATGTGCCGATGTTTGAAAATGCAATAAGTTTAACTGCAATATACACAGACTACGATAGAACGATTCCAGTGTTCGGTATAAAATCTGAAAAAAAGAAGAAAACAAGTCAATTTGTGATTCGGAGGGACTTGAATTATTATGTTGTAATGTAAGCATAGCCTTAATTACCAATACTCGGAAACATTTTGCATAGAGTTTAAAAGCTTCTAAAATATTTTGATACGTCTTAAAATACTTGTTACAATATTCCTTACTCAGTTCTTCATGATTTATTATTAGTATGTCCTTAATCAATCCTTTCATAAAAACTGTCAACAATTTTGTTAGACGGATACCAAAAATTAAATTAAGATCATATTGTATCATCAATAAATCGCAGATAACTGCAATAAAAGTAATTGACCCCCTGATAACATTATAAAATATAACTGGCAAAATAAAAATAACTAGTACAGTAAAAAGCGAGATCCAGTTCCAAATAATATAACTTCGAATATTTTTGCTTATATCAATGCTCCTATAAATGTCTTGAAGCTTTAATACTAGGGAAACATTGGTACGGCTATGAGTAATGTTGCAAACTAACAGCAAAATGTAGCTGAGGTAACACATAGTAATAAAAAAACAAAAAAATGCAAGCGCGTCAGCTTTACCAGTTAAATCTACATAAATACTTTGTTTTTCGACGAAAGAATGACAGATATAGATTACATTGCAAAATGAAATAGTACAGAACAGCAATATTTGATATTTCTTCTCACACGGAGTGATATAACTATTTCTAATTTTGAATTTTGAAGTGAAGAATACGGAGAGCATTATATTAAAAGGTTGAACTATTCTAAGGACGTCTCTGTCCAATTTGTGATTGCGTACAAAAAAATCCGTACGATTTGTGTTCTTCCACATTATTATTACGCAACTGTTTGATGTTATATGAACAATGTTCTTTCATTTAATGATGGCCAGACCGCAAGTATTTCTATTTATAATAAAACTGGATTTTGATCGTATCTCACTTCAATACCTATAATTAATTTTTCTTGGTGTCATTAGAAATAATGGATTACAAAATGCTTAATCTACATCTACCTATACTTTTTTACTAATGTTCTAAAGAATTTGTTTGTTTGTTTGATCGCGCCCGCGAGTGTTCCTGAGATTAGCGCGAGAGCCAATTAGCTTGCTTTGAAAAAATACATTTAAATGAAATTTGGTACACAGGTAGTTTAGAGCCCGAGAAAGGACATAGGCTACTTTTTATCCCGGTAGTACGTTCCCATGATATATTTTATGACCTCCACGCAGGCGAAGCCGCTGGCAAAAGCTAGTTAAAAATATACACAGGAGCATCGCTGCAAAAGTAAGAACAGAAACAGTGGGTGAAGACTTTCCTGTAAAAGGATGTGTTTTAAGCACGGGACCCCGATATCACCCAAACTCTTCTCGTCAGTAATGGAATACGTGTTTAGACGATTTGAATGGGACAACTATGGAATAAGTACTCATAGAGCGCAATTCAAACACCTTTGATTTGCAGATATCTACATATTAGAGTCATGTGGGTAAACGTACGCATTTTTTAGTTGATTGCTTCCAAAATAAAAGATTTTGTTAATTGAAAAGAATAAAACTTTTATTCTAATGCTATAAACATTTGTGAAGGGAAACAAAACATAAAATTTCAGTTTTAACAATCATTGTTTTTTTGACTTAATTATTTAGTTAACAAGGGAAATGCGGCTTTTTACCCGCATCGGTGGGAAAGTGTCCGCATGCCTTCGGTTAAGTGTCCGCACGTAAACTTTATTTGATATTGCACAATGATCACATGTGAATGTCCCTCCTCGTAACTGGTACAGGCGTCGTGCCACCAGGACTTATAAATTGAACAATCAATCGACACCTCAGTCGTCTCTCCGTACTTTTTTCGACAGTCTCGGACAGAAGTTAGTTTCTTTAGTCGGTAGGTGCAACTGGAAATTATGTTCCGCCTGCATTTATTTTCCCTCGAAAAAGAATGAAGCGTGAACTTATGGACGGAGATCCGGCTGGTAGCATTGGCATGACATCTGATTCCAAATTCATTAACACGGACTTATTTTTACAGTGGCTGGTACACTTCAAAGACTACACTTTACCAACTGTGGATAATCCTATGCTACTGATTATTGACATCATTCAAGCCATAATAACCTGCAAGCTACTCTGTATTGCAGAGAGAACAAAATCGTTGTAGTTACATTGCCACCTCATAGTAGTCACAAAATACAACCCTTGGATTAGGGCCATTTACAGTTCTCTAAAAAAGCAGTAGGTACGCAATTGAGCTGATAAATGGATGGCAGAGCATCCATTAACCATCTATTAACCAATACCAAATGATTTATATTTTCGACAGAGCGCTTAAAAAGTTGCTACTGTAGGTAACGCAGCTTCAGCATTCAGGGTCACTGGAATAGATCCTTTGAGTAGCTTTAGTTTCAGACTTTTTCTAAAAGAACTCTCATCGATTCTAACAATTTCTGCGGCGATTCGATTTTCTCTCTTCCATCAACTTGCTCTTCATCAATCTACTGTGGTGTACAGACTTTCCAGTCAGGATATTTCCTTATATATTTGCGAGGCATTTTCAGTCTAGAAAGCAAAAAAATATGACGGGGTAAGTATACGCATTTTAATTACTGCGGACACTTACCCCCGGACACTTACCCCATCCCATCAAAGCAAATAAAAATAATAAAATTTTGAAGTACGACTTACCTTAGACAGAATACGTACATTCACACAAAATATTGATTAATTACTCCTGTTCCTAGTCACGTTGTTATTCAATCAGACTAATAATATGTCTTTAGCAAGCATATCAATTTCAAAGAAATAAATAACAAATCCGTGCAAAAGCAATATTGTTGCGTAAGTTTCCATAGCATTGTGCGACAAACCTGTGACGCAGTCTTCTAGCTCTGTGGTCAAACGCGAACTTAACGCACCAGGTCTCGACCTGCTGTCATCTGTGGAATACGCACAATATTCACTGCGGACACTTATTCGCCGCGTACGTTTACCCCACATGACTCTACTTATTCCTTGCGACGCAAGAAGCCTGCAAAAAATGTTCGAACAATTGATCTTTGAAAGTGGAGATGTTGGATTGTTAATGAACACCTCAAAAACTAAAGTTATTTTTTTTTAATCACTTATTATTTGACAAATAATTCATTTTATTTTTCATTTTGTCTCATAAGAAACCGTTTGGAATAAAAGTACTTCGGTCATCAGGTTATATTGGTTGTGGTTATTTTAAGCCTTGAAATACCCTTTCCAATTTTTTTTTAAGTATTGGAAATCATCAAATGACTTCTCCCGCTCTGGGCGGAGCGGGAGGTCGTGTCAGACTTTTACTGACTAAAACCCACCCGTGTTCCATCAGTTGCCCATGTGCCAGGGTCACGGTGTCTCTTTCGAACAATCACGCGACCCCGGCAGGCATCGGTCCTAGTAGACCCCTACACTGCTGCTGACATCTCTTTAAGGCGCGCGTGGAACACTACGCACCGTCGACCCGAGCCTTGTCCTTACCGGGCGGCGAGCTACCCATTGCTCGCCACCCGCAAGCTTGCGCCTACGGTGGCCGGGAGTCCGCTATGGACTCCCGACGCTCGGAGCGTCTCCTCCTGCGGCGGCTAGGGACGTGAGGGCGCAGAGACTGCCACTCCCTCACGCGCCCCGCCTCCTCCTTCGCGAGCATTACTGCTTCGCAGAAGGAGGTGACGGCTTCCCATTCCCTCTCGCTCCGTACCATGGCTCGCACCAGGGCCGGACGCGAGAGGTCGCCGCCGCCAATCGCCTCCACGAGGACACGGCGGTGCTCCGCCCAGGCAGGGCAAACCTTCACCGTATGCTCCATCGTGTCCTCCAGACGATACTCGCAATGGAAACACCCGGACGTTTCCTCCCGCTTTATCCTGAACAAGAACCCACCAAAGCACCCATGCCCGGTGAGAACCTGCGCCAGGCGGAAGGTGAGGACGCCAAGACGCCTCTTTATCCACTCCTCAAAGAGGGGACTTACCGCCGCAATTGTGGCGTGCCCAGCACTGGGTTGCGACAATCGTACCCGCCATGTCGCCATGAGATCACACCGGAGCTCTGTCCACCGTGCTGCGATTTGTCGCGGCAGTGGAGTTTCGCCCCGGCGATTCGCCTCCTCGCGCCACTCCCACTTGTGCGCGACGACCTTTGCCTCCAGATCCCATGGCGGCACTCCGGCAAGGAGGCTCGCCGCCTCGCATGAGATCGTGCGGTATCCTCGGATTAACCGGATGGCCATGACCCTCTGGGCCGCACTCAACCGGCGCGCTGGGCGCAGCCTCAATGAGGGCGCCCACACTGGTGCCCCGTAGAGGGCCATGGACCGCACGATCCCCATGTAGAGCCGGCAGGAGGCGTTTGGACCCCCCAGATTGGGCAGGAGCCACTTTAATGCAGCCCCAGCCCGCTCCATTCTGGGAGCCAAACGTCGGAAATGCTCAACGAAGCCTTGAAATACCCTTCGGGACAGATCCGACCTGGTTTAGGGAGGTTAGGTTAGGTTATTTAAACATACTAATTAATAATAAATTAATATTATTGATTAATAATTAACATAGCGTCGGACATATAAACATTCGGCCAAACAATGATTATGCTAAACATTTTTTATGCCTTACAAATATTCGTTTAAAGAAGATTATGCCAAGTGTGTTATGCCAAATAAAATTCGGAGCATCAAGTTTCCGACCAGTCACAGTCAGATGTTTAGTAACCTATTACCTAGCCTTTACTCAAGAATTGAACTACAAAATAGAAAATTAAATGTTAATCTGACTCGTAATTCCAGAGATCTGCACGTTCAAACATAAATTTTCCAGATTCAGATTCACATTAAAATTTATTTGCCAACAATGTAGGTACAGGTATAAGATGGTACATAATTAATTGTTTCCGCTACATTCTACCTTACGGCATGCAAAGTTATAAACAAAAGAGTCGTAAAAAGTAAAAACAAAAATACAAATCATGCAGTCGTAAGTAAAAACTAACGATACAGTTTTCGTATAAATTAATAATTAAGTCATTCTGATATAATATAAATTGTCCTACACATCCACTTTTAGTACTGTAAATATGGATATTGAAACTGAGTGATAAATATCCATTGTTAAATGGTCTTGTTTCTAAATGAAAACTTAAGTTTCTTACATAATATGCGTATATAGGTACTCACTTCCACAAGTGACGACGCTTGCAAATGTGTTATGTATACCTGTACTAAACATAGACAACGAAGAGACGATGCATAGGTTCCGTATAAAATCTAAAAATGAAGAGAAAAAGAAATCGTTGTGATAGTTCTAGGAATTGAATTATATGTAAATAATAATGTGAACACGGACTTACCAATGCACTAAATATTTTGGGTAGAAATTGTAAGCGTCTAAAATATCTTGATACGTTTTAAAAGACTTGTTACCATATTCATCACTTAGTTCTTCGTAATTTAGCATTAGCACGTCCTTAACCCATTCGTCCAGAAAAGTTTTCAACAATGTTACCATGCGTGAACCATAAAAAGAATTAAGATCACATTGGGTCATCACTAAATTGCAGGCAGCTTCAGTAATATAAATTGATACGGTTGTTACATAACAACATGTAACTTGTAAAATTAAAAACTATATTCCAAAAAAAAAAACAACCGAAATACACTACAAAGTGAAAAATAAAGGAGAACGGGCGTTCTAGCCTAAGAGCCAATAACAACATGCGATATATCATTGGAAAGGTATTTTTATGTACTTCAACTATTGTTATGGCGGGAAGTTCCAAATCGCTGTGTAGAAAAAGTTATTGCACAATAAAGCCAGACTTTAGCAAAACAATTTTTTTTCAGCATTTATAAATGTATATCGAGTAGACCGCCACGTCCCCACTGTAGTACCCAGAACGAACTTAACTAACATCTACCCTCAAAATTAATAAAAAAAAATTCATTTATTTCAGCTTTTTAATTGTATATTTTATTTTGGTATACAATTGTGATTTTAATTTACGAACTACGGATGTGTATGTGATCGGATTCGGATGTGGTCAAATAATATTTGCGGTTGGCCGGAAAATTTTGGAAAATGAGGCGCTTGTAACCGTAAGACGTCGTCCTAATATAAAGCGTTCATATGTCACTTTTTGTTCGATGAACCGGGACGCGTAGTCTTGCCGACAGAGGGCGACTTCCGGTTTTCCGAACAAAAAATGACATATGAACGCAACGATCGCGCATTCGCGTAACCATCGCTTTATATTAAAACGACGCCTTACTTTCTGTACCACTGGTTTCTTGTGCTTTTCCTTATCGCGTCCGATGAGACAGCCACTAAGAACGAGTAGCAAGAGGTGTTTGCGGATGAGAGGGGTAAGTGAGCCAGGCCGGCACATCAGACGCGCGCGCGCATGTTCGTTAGTCGTTATTTTGATTTGAGGGTAGCAAATACGTTTAACTATTACCATTTACATTCGTCACAACTATCATTCGACTACGACCTTTGGCTTTGTTAATTGGGATCAGAACTAAGCTTTAAAAACGGCCTGCTTTAGTCATGGATGAACACCACAACAATTGTGTTATGTGCCAGCGTGGGCTAAATAACAGAAGGTATCAGCGTCACATTTTGGCTGAAAATATTCCACAAGATTAACCTGAGCTTGCAGATTATTTATGGGAACATGCACTATTGGAGGTTTGTTTATTTGTTTATTACCGTGAATATATTATACTAGGGTTATATTGTGTTCGCTTATCTTGTGGTACTACATAAATAGCAATAAAGACTTATAATGGTTGGTGCTCTAATTTTGAAGCTTTACCTTCTAAGAGGAAATGTTAGTTAATACGAGTAGTTGGATTAGTTAATTATTTTTTCTATTTATAATCCTACAATAAACAACTTTTAAAAAGGCAGTTAAAGCAATTCATTCACTTACTAAGAGGATTATATAAGATACTGATTGTTTTCTTTCCAGGTTATATTCAACAATACGCGTTTTGTGTGTTGTTTTATTATGTAGAGCAAGAACTTAGGTCCCCCATTCTAAGAAATAAAATGTGTGGGATAATGGTAGTATGTAGGTACTTCGAGTTT
The DNA here is from genome assembly GCA_932294355.1 of Aporophyla lueneburgensis. Lineage (NCBI taxonomy): Eukaryota > Metazoa > Arthropoda > Insecta > Lepidoptera > Noctuidae > Aporophyla > Aporophyla lueneburgensis. The sequence goes on from OW028749.1 coordinate 24,934,356, forward strand.
AAGCATACCAGCGCCTGTAGCATGAGATGAGTGAAAGCGAGATACAGCCTTGGCCAAAAGCATTAGGCCATAGATGGGCAACAACCGGCCCGCGGGCCGGATCCGGCCCGCTGTAAGATATTATCCGGCCCGCGAGACATTTTGAAAAAACCCAATTTAAAAAATATTACATTAGGTACTTATACTCACGGGAGTGACAGTGAGGCGCCAAACATCAAATCCTTTGATGTTTGCCGCCTCACTCTTTGGAATCGCCGCCACTCGGCTTGCTCGATCAAATTCTTTGAGGTTTGCCGCCTCGCGGGCGACACATCAAAAGATTTATTGCTTCTCAATTATTCTAAACTAGTTTATTCCAGATTATTCCTTCATTTTGCCTATTTAGTGGGTGGATGGCAAGAACGTTAGTTCAGTTCTATTTGAGCTACCGAGGTGATAACTTGGACAAGCGATATCCTAGCGAACTGCTCGAGCTGTCAACATGCTTTGTGACTTTGTGTGCATCTTGAGTGGTTACTAACTATAGTTTGTTATTAAGTTTATTGAACGAAAAGTAAACAAAAATGATGTCTGGTGGAAAGAAACGAAAAGTAGATACAGAGGGTCGCCAGTTTCAAGAAAAATGGACTGAAGAATTCTTTTTTATCTTGCACAATGGTAAGCCTATTTGTTTGCTATGTAATGAATCCATTTCAGTAATGAAAGAATTCAATATAAAGAGGCATTACTCAACTAAGCATGCTACGCTGCACTCACTGACAGGACAATTAAGAACAGACAAAATCCAGAAGCTTACCGCAAATTTGGAAAAACAGCAACAAATGTTTCATAAACAAAGAACACAACTTGATAATGTTGTGAAAGCTAGTTTTATAGTTAGCTCAAAATTGGCAAAGGCATTAAAACCATTTGCCGAAGGAGAATTTATCAAGGAGTGTATGTTAGAAGTTTGCAGTATTTTGTGTCCCGAAAAGAAAAATGAATTTGAAAAAATTAGTTTGTCAAGACGAACTGTTGTTCGACGTATAGAAATGATGGCTAATGATATAAAAACAACATTAACTGACCGTATGGCTGGTTTTGAATCATTTTCCATAGCATTAGACGAGAGCACCGATTTGTCTGGCACAGCTCAACTGGCTATATTTATTCGAGGTGTTGATAAGGAGTTCACTGTTACTGAGGAATTGCTTGCTTTACAGCCGCTTAAAGGAACCACTACAGGAGAGGATATTTTTATTGAAGTTCAAAAGGTATTCACAAGTTTTGGCTTGCCATGGTCAAAATTAATTGGAGTATGCACTGATGGTGCACCTTCTATGGTCGGCTTACGTAAAGGTTTCATCGGAATTTTGAATGAAAAAGCAACAGAATTAAATGTGCAAAAAGACGATTTGATAGTCCTTCATTGCATTATCCACCAACAGAACTTGTGTTCTAAGTCCATTCGACTCCAGAATGTTATGAATGTGGTAGTAAAAACCATCAACTTTATTCGATCCCGAGGTCTTAACCATCGTCAATTCAAGGCGTTTTTGGATGAAATTTCAGCTGAATATAACGACGTAACATATTATTGTGAAGTCAGATGGCTGAGCAAAGGAAAAATGTTGAAACGGTTTTACGAGCTTAGAAATGAGATAGCAGACTTTATGAAAATAAAAGATAAACCACTATCTGAATTAAATGACCCAACATGGATATGTGACTTAGCATTTCTGGTCGATCTTACAGGCTATTTGAATGATTTAAATTTGAAACTTCAAAAACAAGGACAGTTAGTAAATGATTTGTACAGCCATTTGAAAGCGTTTCAGATCAAACTACGCTTGTGGGAGTCACAGATGCTGTCTGGTAATAGTTACCATTTCAACACGCTCTCTGCGTATGAAAATATTGCTTATGCTCAATATGCTGAAGAACTCAAGTTACTGTCGGAACAATTTTCGAACAGATTTAGCGACTTCAAAAACATGGAAGACTGTTTCACTTTATTTGCTACTCCTACAAAATGTAATGTACAAAATGCTCCAATACACTTACAAATGGAGTTGATCGAGATTCAAGAAAACTCACTCCTAAAATCCAAATTTGAAGACGTAGAGTTGTGCGATTTCTACAAAAAATACCTAGAAGAAGACAATTTTCCGCAGCTTAGAAAATTTGCAAGAAGATTGATTTGTGCGTTTGGCAGTACTTATAAATGCGAACAGTTCTTTTCATTGATGAAAGTTAATAAATCAACACATCGTACAAGACTGACTGACGATAATTTGGAAAATTCTTTACGTCTTTGTATCAGTCGAATTAATCCAAATATCGATGGATTAGTTTCCCAAATTCAAGCTCAAGTGTCTCATTGATTTCGGTGTATTTTACTTTCGTAGTTTGTAACAATTGCAAATTTAACGATTTAATTATAATGTACCATTTTTTTAAATTTCATTTTGTTATTTTAATAAATTGTACTATAATAACATTGTCGTATTATTTCATGTCTAACATCTATCGCAAAAAATATGATCACTACTTAAAAATGCACTAAGTACTTACCTACTTTTAAACGCGGCCCGCGAACGTATTTGCACGCTAAAGTTTGGCCCTCAACATGTCAAAGGTTGCCCATACCTGCATTAGGCACTCCTATAAAACACGTGCAACTAATAAAGTATAACAAAAACTGAGCTTTCTGTTAAACGCTGTGTATTCATATGTTAATTAAAGAATAGGTAAGATATTTTGAGGAGCCATAAAACACCTGGTCCACAATTAGCGAGAAATGGCATCTCTGTGAATAAAGTCTAGCTTTATTGCGCCATAACTTCATTTACACAGCGATTTGGGACTTCTCGCCATTACAATAGTTGAAGTACGTAAAAAAACCTTTCCAATGATATATCGCATGTTGATATTGGTTCCTAGGCTGGCTTCTATACATTTTTGCCCGTCCTCCTTTAATTTCGGAAGTCAGTCTCTTGGCATCTTTATTTAAGTTTATTTTTTTCACCAGTTTTCAAATAAATAAAGAATTATCAAAGTCGGTTCATCCAGTCGAAAGTTCTGAGTTACGAAAACATTAAAAAAAAATCAGTTGAATTGAGAAACTACTCCTTTTTTTTGAAGTCGGCTAAAATACTTAGAACTGTAAACGTATGATCCAGTTCCAAATAATGGAATTTGTTAAAGTTTTGCGACCATCAATGATCCTATAAATTTCCTGGAGCTTTAATATAAGGGTAAAATTACTTCGACTATGAACAATATTATAAATGAGCCAAAGACTAAAAACTTGCAAGACCAACAGCAGTTGTATTAAATTTTACAAAATAACTGTGTTCATCATCGAACATACGACAGACATAGAAAACATTGCATAGTGAAATAGTTAAGAACAGCAAAATGTGACAATTCTTCACACATGGAGTGATATAACTATTTCTATTTTCATAATTTGGAATGAAAACTACGAAGAGTATAATGTTAATTGTATGTGTTGTGTTATGTTATTGTTTATTCTTTGGATTTCCTTGTCCAATTTATTTTTAAATAAAAATGTAATCGTACTATTTGAAATTTTCACATTATTATAATATATAATACGCAACTGTTTGTTGTCACATGAAAGATATATTCCATCATTTTTGTAAGGGCCAAATTGGAAGGTTTTCTATCAGTAATAAAAATGCGTCATGATCATATCTTGCTTTAAAATAATTAATAGTGATTGCTGTCAAATAACATAGCAGAACAAGATAATTACTTATTTACCATCAAATATGCGGCTTTTGTATATTTGAAGAAATAATTAAAAAATCAACAATGTCCTCCAATATATCTTTCATATCTTACATCAGATTGTTACAATAATTGAATTATTATTGTATAGTATATTATTGCATGCATGTACATAAATAGCCTATTATTGCATAAGATATTGTCGTTTTAGCATAGAGTAGAATAGTTTTTGCGAGAAAGAGTAACAAACAACCACCCATCATCACAAACTTTAGTTTTTATAAAATAAGTAGGATTATGTTATTTTACAGAAAAGCAAACTGTAGCAGTACAATAATATAATTAGTTAAGAATCCTGCCAGAGGTATCGGTAGAGTGGCGTCTATTGTGAACAAGCCACATGCTGTCATCTTACTGAAGGTCCGGTTAGCTTGTATTACGCGGTCGCAAAGTTGTTTGACAGTTTCTACAAGAGAATAATAAAAAAAAAGTTAAATAAATAACAAAAACAAAATGTAAATTATCTTTTCTGAATCTATAATAAATCAGGAAAATTAATACTGTCGGTATTTACAATAAAAGAATTGAGATATTAGAAGTCGCAACTTTTATTACCTGGACAGTTTGTATCCATCACACGTTGTATACACGCTGACTCAGCTTCTTCCACATAAATATAGAACTTCTCACATTGCCAGCAAGTTATCATTACAAGGGACAAAAATTTTACGATCCATAATATGATTACGAGGACGCTCAAGGGTGACAATATCTGAAAGCAGATGAAGATGAAGAGATGAAGCAAACCAAAATTAGATTAGAAGCCAATTGTGCTCTGAAACCGGACCGTAACGTCGCCATGGAAACTTATTCATTCAAATACATCAAAATTGTAAATTATTAAAGTTCTAATATGTGAAATAAATAAGGATTATGAAAACACTGATGCAATATTTGGTCCAAGAATTGGTATTACTACTCAAAATACAGTCAAAACATAATGATTTTTTTTTTTATGAAGTGAATGTATATAAAAATATATAATTGTACCGTGTGGTGCCGGACGTAAAGAATAGCTTCACCCCATTTCTTCCATTGGGTGTCGTAAAAGGCGATTAAGGGACTTAATAGAGAATGGGCAGCAGCGTTCTCTATGCATTTTACCACCTTACTGCGATCGCCAACCCGCTTGCCAAGCGTGGCGATTATGGCAAACCCCCCCAAAAGAGGGAGGCCTATGTCCAGCAGTGGACATCTTGCGGCTGAGATGATGTATATAATAAATTCTGGTTCATAGAAACAACAAAGATCATTAATTCTTCAAAATTTTAGTATCAACACTAGCTCCAGCCTGTTCTCAAATTTCTTATTACACTATCCCGTTGCATCTTATGGCTGACTGATTACTTCATTTTCGCTTTACATGTTATCTGTTACGTGCTTTTCTTCTGTTTTTCTCATCTCCTAAGGGTAATTGCGAGTTACGTAGCTTATAGCAATCTTCAAGAATTGAACAATCAAATACAAATAGATTTTTAATTCCGACTGGTAGTTCCTGATATCAGTGCGTTCAGACAAATAAACAGTTTTGCAACTTTATTATTATTAGTGTAGATAAATATATATATATATATATATATATATATATTTCTTTATTAATCAAGTGACAATACTCAGTTGTGTTAGTAACAATTTTTCTTACACCTTTGTTAGTATTCCTATTCTAATTACTTAACCTATAACCATGAATACATGTGAATCACCGCCACACGTCTATCACTGAGGTGGACAGCTTGCACCAGTGATTCACATACAAACAATCGAGTCTGCTCGCCACACAGCGCAGAATAAGGTTGGGGCTGGCTCGCACGCGACGCACCAGGGAGGCGCATCGCTTCCTCATCGTTGTATAAAAACAATCGACTCGAGCTTCAGCAAACATCCCTGACGCACTACAAAAGCGGTGCAACCCCATCAATATCCTGAACGCATCATTGTATTGAATGCGAAGGACGCTGTACGATTTCTGCACATTATCAGCCCACAGACTACACGTGTAAAATGGAGTGCAGTATGCACGGAACAAGGTTAATTTAACACTCCGTGAGCAACGTGCAAATCTGTGAGCTATCATATTTGCCCTAACCAACAGCGCCCTTCGCTCTTGTTCAATATCGTCATCGTCCTTCATGCCAGCGGTCAAGACGTGTCCAAGGTATTTAAACTTATATACCCGTGAGAGCGGAGTTCCGCTCAAAGCGACTGGTGGTATAGTTTCTGGACACCGTCCGCCGCCGGTCCCAAAGACCATGACCTCACTCTTACACACGTTGTAGACTAAACCATGAAGTTTGGCATAATCTTCACAGATGGCCACCAACCTCCTAAGGCCACAAACCGAGGCGCTCAGCAGAGCCATATCATCGGCGTAACTAATATTATTTTACACACACTCCATCAATGTAACAGCCGGCTCGCTCTTTGCTGAGCGTCTCAATCAACTCATTGTCGTATAGATTGAAGAGCGTAGGTGAGGTCAGTCCCCTCTGCCTCACAACGCACTCCAATCCATACGGTTCCGACAAAGTCCCAGCCCATCGAACCTGATTGATCTGGCCTCCATACCAGCATTTCAAAGTGCTTACTAGTTCTCATGGAACTCCAGCTTTCTGAAGCTTACTCCACAGAATGCTGTAGAAAACCAGATCAAATGCTCTGGATAGATCGAGGAAGCACGCATATACAGGTGTTTTTCGATCAGTGTAGTACTTCACAGCCCACTTTAGACACAGGATGGCACTCTCAGTGGACAGCTCAGCTCTGAATCCGAACTGGTTGTCGTGCAATTTAATGTGATTCTTAAGTTGTCTATTAAGCAGGCTATCAAGCACTTTCGCAATCACCGTAGCCAGAGAAATAGGCCTATAGTTTTTCATGTCAGTGATATCGCCTATTTTATTTTTAACTATAGGCACTACAATGGTTTTAGTCATCTGACTAGGCAAATACTCATGACTCACACAAAAGTTAAAGAACATTGCCAACACTCTTGGTAAATGAGGACCCGCATACTTGAGGTGCTCGATACTCAGACCATCATGACCTGGAGGCTTTCCCCTAGACATGGCGGTGATGACACCTTTGATCTCCTTGGCTGTAAATCTAGTTTGAAGATCGCGATGGTTTGGAGCATCAGGCACAGGCAAGCTGGGTCCCAGTGGTGATTTTATTTTAAACTGTTCCTTAAAGAGGTTAGCAATGTCTACCGGATCGTTCACACCGTTGACTGATACAGGGAGGCCAGGCCTACTACTCATCCTGTTCGTGTGCCGCCAGAAGGAGCGATAATCCTTTATATCCACTTTTATTTGCTCTTGGTATAAAGAAAAAATAAAAGAAATATCCAACAATTGTGGAATACTTTTTATTATAAGCATAGATATGAATATTGAAACAGATAAAAAAAACAATACTCAACATTCGCTGAGTACCTTTGCCCTCAAATGAGAACTTTGGAATATTTTAAGTTCGTGACTATATGTTGGTAGTAGCTTCTGCCTGCGACTTCGTCCGCGTCAAATTTTTGCTCCCCTGATCCTTTCCGTCGCATCAAATAGCTTGCCAGTTTTCGATTATTTTTTGTTGCTGCTCCGCTCTTTTTACTTGTACAGTGTTGTTATATAGCCAATAACCTTTCTCAATAAATAGGTTACTCAATACAAAAAGAATTTTGCAGTTCAAACCAGTAGTTCCCGGGATTACCGCGTTCAACCAACCAAACAAACAAACTCTGTAGCCTTATAATTTAGTATAGTTATACTCACTAAGTGATATGACGACGGTTGTAAATGCAATAAGTTTATCTGCACTACACAGAGACTACGATGAAACGATTCCAGTGTTCGGTATAAAATCTGCAAACAGAAAAAAAATTAAACTTTGTGTGATTCGGAATGACTTAAATTATTATGAAATAATGTAAGCAAGGCCTGAATTACCAATACTCTGAAACATTTTGCATAGAGTTTGAAAGCTTCTAATATATTTTGATACGTCATAAAAAACTTGTTACAATACTCCTCACTCAATTCGTCATGATTTATTATCAATATGTCCTTAATCAAGCCTTTCATAAAAACTGTTAACAATTTTGCCAGGCGGATACCATAAGTTAAATTAAGATCATATTGTATCATCAGTAAATTGCTGGTAACTGCAATACAATCAGTTGACCCCGTTGTTACATTAAAAAATATAACTTGGAAAATAAAAATACTTAGTAGAGTAAAAAGCGTGATCCAGTTCCAAATAATATAACTTGGAATATTTTTGCTAATATCAATGCTCCTATAAATGTCTTGAAACTTTAATATTAGGGAAACATTGGTACGGCTATGATTAATGTTGCAAATAAACAGCAAAATGTAGCTGAGGTAATACATAGGAATAAAAAAACAAAAAACTGCAAGCGCGTCGGCTTTACCAGTCAATTCTACATAACTACTTTGTTTTTCATCGAATAAATGAAAGATACAGATTACATTGCAAAATGAAATAGTACAGAACAGCAATATGCGATACTTCTTCTCACACGGAGTGATATAACTATTTTGAATTTTGAAGTGAAGAATATGGAAAGCATTATATTAAAAGGTTGAACTATTCTAAGGACGTCTTTGTCCAAATTGTGTCTGCGTAAAAATTTTGCTGTACGTTTTGTGTTCTTCCACATTATAATTACGCAAGTGTCTGATGTTATATGAACAATGTTCTTTCATTTTTATGATGGCCAGACGGGTTCCCTCTATCTGGCAGAAACTTGATGCTCCGAATTTTATTTGGCATAACACACTTGGCATAATCTTCTTTAAACGAATATTTGTAAGGCTTAAAAAATCTTCAGCATAATCATTGTTTGGCCGAATATTTATATGTCCGACTTTACGCTGGCATACTTTTAAGATGGCAGAATTTTATTTCGCATAATTACCTTTGGCAGACTTAACATTTCGCATAATTTCATTTAGCATAACATTTATTTAGAGCGACGATTATTTGGTATAATATCACTTGGAATACTATGCAGATGGCAGAATGTAGTTCTGCCTTTTAATGAGTATCGATATGAAATTATGCCAAGAGACGATTCTGACTGCGAACTTTCCGCGATATGATGGTTCTCCCTTTTGATTATTATGGATATAAAATTGTTAGATATGCAGATATAGGACGGACAATAGGCAAACACGCTAGTTAATGACACACTAACTTTAATCTGTATTGACGGGTTTACTTAGCCGGGTCGCAGCCGCGGTACGTTACACATACATACGTAACATCCCCTTCCCTTTATTTTGCGACTACAAGTCAACCCCAATCAATAAAACATTAATTATAAAACTTCGCTAAGGAGTGAAGTTGTCGGGTGACAACGCGAGACGTCGTGGATTTATCGCTGGTATGGGCGTCAGCGCATCGCCTGAGCCGTCAGACTCTGACAGTGGCGTAGCGAAGGTCACATTTCACTCTGAACCACGTTCTCCTTCACCTTCTCCTCGGACCGGTGTACTAGTGACTGACGGTGATATCGTAATGTGTTTTGGTGATGGTGTTCCTATTTCCTCTATATCTGAGTTGGTGTTGTTGCTGGTTCATCATTTAGTGTCGCGTGGTTTGCGTCTGACTGGTCGCGCTGCACATCCGGAATGACATCTGAATCCCAGTTTGAGTCGTGTCCTGGTATTTGTGTTTGTACGCGTGCCCGTATCTGATCCAAATGTCTTTTTACGGTGCGGTCCATTCCGGGAACATACACTTCGTACATTACATTTCCGATCTTCTTCTTTATTAATCCTTCTACCCATACAAACTTTTTATTATTTAAATTTTTCGTTATCCATACCTCTTCATTTTCTTTGAATTTTTTACGTTCTGTTCCTTTGTAATATTTACGCTGTAAGAACTGGTTTTGCTCCACGGTTTGAGTGAGGCAAGTGGAAGAGGAGGTCGACACTGCGGAAGTCGCCGACGCCGATGTCGATGAAAATAAATCGAGACGCGTGCGAAGCGACCGACCGTACACGAGCTCAGCGGGTGATTTCTCGGTGGTACTATGCCTGGAGTTCCGATAGTCGAATAAAAACTTAGAAATTTGCTCCTTTAATGGTTTCCCTTTATGATTTAGAATTATGCCTTTGAGGCCCCTTTTAATAATTTTAACCGAGCTTTCGGCTTGTCCGTTACTTGACGGATGATATACCGGAGCGAGCATATGTGTTATACCATTCTTTGTACAAAATTCTTTAAATTCAAGTGAAACAAACGAAGTACCGTTATCCGTTACTATAGTATGTGGTATACCGACTCGTGATATTAAGTCTATAAGTTTCTCAATGACTGCTTTCGAGCCATATGATGAAGTCATTATATACACTTCTACCCATTTACTATAAGCATCCACTGCGATAAGGAACATTTGGTTATTAAAGGGCCCTAGAAAATCTAAATGTATTCTATGGAAAGCATGAGGAGGGTGTGGCCAGGGAGTGAGAGGGGCGCGGGGCGGTGCGGGGCGCAGCGCGCTGCAAACCGCGCACGCGCTGGCTAGCCGTTCCAGCGCGCCATCCACGCCCGGGAACCACAACCGCTTACGTGCCTCTGACTTCATCTTTACCACTCTAAAATGTGAACTGTGAAGTTCATTACATATTTGATCTCTCAACAATTCTGGTATGATTACTTTGTGGCCACGCATCAAACAGCCGTTTTCAACCGATAATTGGTTACGACAGTAAAAGTACGGTTTCAATTTGTCGTCGTAAACTTTTCTCGGCCAACCTAATACCACATAATCTTTTACTTTGCGCAATGTAATATCTTTCTCGGTTTCGCGTTGTAAAACAGTTAGCGTCACAGGCAGCCCTCCGTCAACTACGAAGTAAACATATGTGGCGCGGTCATCAGTGGCGGTGCGCGGTTGGACTTGCTCTCGCTCTGCCCCCGCGCGCGCACCGCCTGCGTCGGCGCGCGGCCCTGCGCTGCCTGTTGACGGTGACTCATTCCCTACCGGAGCGTGCGACAGATAATTGGCACTGTTATTTTTACTGCTAACTAGTGTTGGGATTTTATCCGGATAAATACTCAAAATGGATAAATACTCGATAAATATCCGTTTTTACTGAGTATTTATCCAAAACAGCGGATAAATACTATTTTATGTTTTCGTAACGTAAGTTTTGTCATTTTACTAACAAAAGGATTAAAATTAATGAAAAATAGACAATGCAGATTGGTATCGTACCTTATTAATCATTTTAACAATTGCAAAACGCCAATATTAACAATAATTTCATTCAATTATGAATACACTTAGTCAATTACTGTCAAAGTTAGATAAAATTATACATTTGTAACGTATGCCTTTCTCCCATGCGTTACTTAAATAGTTTCTGCCTACCCCAGAAACTATTTAAGTAACGCTTAAATCATTGTAAAAAAAAAAAACTACCTCGTGAAAGTCGAGAAAGATAAACAAATCAAATCACTTGACTTGGCTCGCGAGGTTGTCAACATTGTAGGGTATGGATTCAGCGAGCAATGTGCAGTTTTGAGACCATTGGTGATGTAATTATTTACCACAAGTAAAGCGTCTGCCTGAGTGCGAACCCATGACCTACAAGTTGTAAGTCGGCGCTGATACCACCGGGCCACCACTGCTATCGCCAATATGAAAGGCATGTCAGACTTTTATTGACTAAAACCCACCTGTGTTCCTTTAGTTGCCTGTGCCAGGGTACCTCTTTTAAACAGATCCGCAACCCTGGCAGGCATCGGTCCTCGCGGACCCCTTCAATATGTAATGACATCTCTTTGAGGCGCGCGTGGAACACAATGCGCCGTCGACACGGGCCTGTTCTTTACCGTGGCGAGCAATGGGTGGCTCACCGCCCGCAAGCCCGTGGCCACCGTGGCCAAGAGTCCACAATGAACTCCGGACGCCCGGCGCGTCTCCTCCTACGGTGGCTAGGGACATGAGGGCGCACAGACTGACTCGCCCTAATGCGCTCCACCTCCTCCTTCGCGAGCCTTATTTCTTCGCAGAAGGAGGTCACAGCTTCTTATGCCCTCTCGCTCTTACCATGGCCTGCACCAGGGCCGGACGCGAAAGATCGCCGCCTCTACGAGGATACGGCGTTGCTCCGCCCAAGCAGGGCAAACCTCCACTCTATGCTCCACCGTATCTTCCAGGCGATCTACACAGTGGTAAAATTTACTGAAACCTACTTTTAGATTTTCTGAAATCCAGTGACTCATTATCAGTATCTGTCTGTAAATATAACCCATTTTGTGTTGATTTCATATCCTTAAATATTATAAACATTAGAAGTGCATTGCATTTGTTGGACTCTTGTTGAAAGACAGGTTCGTTATGGGTTCAAAAACAGATATGCATTGATATACCTAATCCCAAAAGTTATCATCAAGCAAAGCTGCTTGTAGCATTTGACTTGACGATATATTTTTCTTTTGCGTACGCTGAGAGAGCGGCTTTTCTATTTTTCATACTCCTTAGTGATTGTAGATAGCTGCCCTATTTTGTGTAGCATGGCAAGTTTAACTTTTCTCCCGTTACCTTTTGTTTTACGATTTGTTGTAGCTTCGATCATGGTTTTTGGGTTTAGTTCTTGTGATTTTTTGACTGTCTTATAAATCGATGAACGCTGGCTGCACGCACGGAAAAGCATGACTCATTGTCACGTTTCGCCTGAACCGAGCGTGTAAGCGAGAGCGCGAAACAGCGATAGAGAGGCACGATTGGCCTTAGCGTTCGACTTGTGAAATCTATCTCTCTTCCACTCCATCGGCCAATACATCCGAGTAAAAGAGACTTAGACATTATCACGTAAAATTATCGTCCGTATACCGACTTTACAGACAACTAATTGTTTTTTATTAAAGATTTTATCAATCTGCATAAATTTTTAACAGACATCAAAAAAAGGAGGACGTTATCAATTCGACTGTATTTTTTTTAATTTTTTTTTTTATGTTTGTTACCTCATAACTTTTGACTGGGTGAACCGTTTTTGAAGATTTTTTTATTTATTTTTTTCACTTTGTAGTGTTTTTTTAGGATGTCGGTTGTAATATTTTTTTTGTAAAAGTTTTTATTTTTAACTTTTTAGTTGTGGTAGATACTCCGCACTAATCTAATCGCGTTATTCGTTCATTTGTCGCGCAATTACGTAATGCAAATTTAAGACTTATATGGTATTCACATGGACCCCATTGTCCAAATGGAACCAAATTAAAATGGGACCATTCGGGAAGCACCAGTTTTTTAAGGAAGTCGGTTGTTTTTTTTTTTTGTAAAAAGTTTTTTTGAAACTACCGCATTTCAGTGCACCATGAGCCAGTACGCAATATCTTCTCGTCCCACATACCGCAGTGTTTCAAGACGAAAGTCTTTGACCAGTGTGTGTTGCCAGTGATGACTTATGGAACCGAAACGTGGTCGCTAACAACGGGCCTTATTAGAAGGCTGAAAGTCACCCAAAGGGCGATGGAGAGGGCTATGCTTGGATTTCCCTACGCGATCGAATCAGAAATGAAGAGATCCGTAGGAAAACATATGTTGGTAACCGACATAGCCCGAAGAATTGCTAAACTAAAGTGGCAGTGGGCAGGGCACATTGCTCGCAGAACAGATGGCCGATGGGGCCGAAAGGTTCTGGAGTAGCGACCGCGTACCGGAAGACGTAGAGTTGGAAGGCCTCCAACAAGGTGGACCGATGACCTTGTGAAGGCCGCAGGAATCCGCTGGATGCGGGAAGCACAAAACTGGTCGAAGTGGCGGAGTTTGGGGGAGGCCTATGTCCAGCAGTGGACGTCTTTCGGCTGAAATGATGAGCCAGTAAATTACTAGTGTGTGCTGCGCAGTTTAAAGGCTCAACACTTTTAACTAATTGAAAAGCCCTTTGCATGTTTATAGCGTTGGCAAACAACAACAACAACAAACTTGTCTTCGCTGCATTTTTATTGACTTTTAGAAGCTCTTCACAGAGATAATCTATTATGTGGCTATTCTCTACACTCTCAACAAAGAAAGATTCTAAATTTGTATCTAAAGAGCATGCTCTATTAGATACATTTGGACTTTTAATACAATTACAGCTCAGGAAATTGACATTAGAACTAAATAATGTAATGAAGTAGTATTTTGAAAAGCCTAAATAACAATAAAAGTCATTAACATTTTAAAATAATCATCCGATGCGCAAAAAAGATATTTATCCATCATTTTGAGTATTTATCCGATAAAAATGAGTAAAAACGAATATTTATCCGTTTCGGATAAAAACTCGAGTATTTATCCTCCGAGTATTTATCCACTGCCCATCAATACTGCTAACATATTCGATGACATAATTGTATGCAGATAAAAATATTGCATAGCGCTGTAGTCGGTTAGCTGATACCTCCGATATACCACGGTGTGGACCGAAGATGGTTAATAGTGGCCTATGATCCGTTCGCAAGGCGAAGGGCACCGCTCGGGCATATAAATACTGGTGGTAACGTTTTACCCCGAATACTATAGCTGTTGCCTCTTTTTGTATTTGTGCATACTTTTTCTCGGCTGCTGTTAACGTTCTAGACGCATAGCTAATCGGCCGTTCGTGGCCATTGCTGCCTACCTGTGATAGCACTGCGCCTAACCCATATGGAGAAGCGTCTACCGTCAAGATTAATTTCGCCGCAGGGTCAAAATGTGCCAGTACCTCATCCGAAGCCAACTGCTGTTTAATTTGTTTAAACGCATTTTCGTGTATTTCAGACCATTCCCATTTTGTCGCTTTATGTAACAAGTTATATAACGGTGCTAGTATGGTTGATGCGTTTCGTACAAAATTGCGATAATAATTTGTTAATCCTAAAAAATTTGCAATTGCAACACGTTCTGTGGTCAGGGTGCTTGTGAGACTGCTGTGACTTTATCTGGCGATTTTTTATACCATTTTTGTCTATAATATGCCCTAGATAGTTTACTTCATTTTTGAAGAACTCACACTTGCTTGGTTGTATTGTGAGACCTGTGTCCGCCAGCCTTTCTAGTACCGTGATTAACCTGTTGATGTGTTGTTTGCTATCGGCTCCTGTTACTAATATATCGTCGAGAAAAAACACTACTCCATCTAACCCTGATAATATACATTCCATTGCGCGTTGAAATATTGCTGGTGAAAAAGAAAAGAAAGAAAGAAAAAATATTTATTCTGCACAAACAAAACGCACAATATAAACTAGTAACAAAAAATAAAAAAAAATAAAAATACACACGCACAAAGTAGCCAAAAGCCCCGTATTCATGATTCAAAAGGTTGTACAATATTGTCCATTGCTTGTTGATGTCATGAATACGGACCAAAGACAATACAGATAAATATGCGATTACGACATTGACAATTACTTAATAACAAACAAAACAAAAACAAAATTGCCGAATGCAGAGTGCATTATTGGTTACTTTTGTGATAAACATACCATAAAAATAAGAGCAATTGAGCCGTGCGTCGCATCTGTGCAAGTACAGGTCGTTGCTCAGCAAAATGCTGTGACTTCAGACGAATCTATCGTCAACAGCGCTGATTTTCAGCAACTACCTTTTGAAATGACGTAATGACGTGTGCTGGCGTGAGTGACATAATAAATATGGTAGGTAAGTATACATTTTCACGAAATTAATTATGATTGTAATTGTAGATATTATGTGATTAAATAAATATTTATGTATCTATTCAACTTTATTATATTATACTTAATAAAAAAAAAGAAATACATACACTATGACTATACTATACTAACATTAAAAAAAAAACCTAATAACTTTAGACGTTTTATCCCATGGGAATTTTGATGGTAGGTGTGTCGGCCATTTGTATTATGGCATGGCGTCTGTTTACCATGTTTTTCGGACAAAGCGGAAAAGTAGCCATTTGGAACTGTGTGAAAATGCTAATGTGGATTATTTTCATTTTAGTGGGTCTAATGGGTCATGGATCCTTCGATTTACGAAGGAGCAAGACTCACCGAGACGACTGAGGAGTGCAAATTGAAACCATGGATCACCACTGCTCCAGTGGTATGACAGACTGGTCCCAGTCAGGGAGGGATCAAACAGAGGCCACTCGCACTGTTGGAAAGGCACATTCTTTGCTTGTAGGCCGTGACTCCCGAGGTAAGCACAACAAGAGCAGCTATTGTTACTAGATTTAGTTGATTTATTATGTAGTTAGTTGTATCTGCATGAAATATGTCTTTAAAACACTCAAAAAATGCTTTTTTGTTCTCAGGACTCTTACTGGTGGAGGAATGTTATTCCAACAGTGCGTAGCGGCATATCTGAAGCTCCCCCTGAATGCCGCGGTTCTATGTTTTGAGGAGCAAAGGGGTTTAGTAGAAAAACGTGGTTCGTATTTACTTTGCCTCCAACTTAACTTCTCAAACAGGTAGTGTGGTTTTTTTGTAGTGACTACTCCAAAAAGTAAACTTGCCATA
Source organism: Aporophyla lueneburgensis (assembly GCA_932294355.1). Lineage (NCBI taxonomy): Eukaryota > Metazoa > Arthropoda > Insecta > Lepidoptera > Noctuidae > Aporophyla > Aporophyla lueneburgensis. Next base: position 24,950,649 of record OW028749.1, read on the forward strand.
TGTAGCTTTCTTCTAGCAGCCATTTTCAAAATATTGTTTTCATTTATGAAAGGAGTGACATGACTTCTACGAGGTATATTAACACAGAACCGTGTACATGCATTTTGAATGCGCTGAATCAACTTCTCTGTTCTTGATAACAGGCACGGACCATACACGGTATCACAATAGTTCAGCCTCGATAAAATTAGGCTATCTACTAATTGTTTCCGGAGATCCACACTTAGGTAGTCTCTAATTGAGTATAGGAGTTTTAATCTATAAAAACAATTCCTCATGGAGTTGCTAATGTGTTTCTCAAATCGCAGTTCCGGATCCATTGTCAACCCAAGGTTGCATGCTATCTCTACCCTATCAATTTTTTCCCCTCTTAAAACAACTTCTGGCTTGGCTGACAGTATTGTGCTGATCATTTTTCTACTTCCTAAAACCATAAATTTAGATTTTAATGGGTTTAATACAAGCGAGTTATTATTTGACCAAGTGACCACTCGTTCAAGATCCTCATTCATTTTGTTCACTGCCTCTGATGTATTCGCTGGTTTAAAATTTATATACAGTTGGATGTCATCGGCGTACATGTGATACAGACAATAGTGGAATGACTTAATTATGTCAGCACTGTAAAGAATATACAAAAGGGGCCCTAAAATGGATCCCTGAGGCACACCGCGTAGTACAGGACGAGGGGGGGATGAAATCCTCGATCCATCCTCCTTCTGAATTTCAACGAGCTGTGACCTATTTTGCAAGTAGCTAGTGAACCACTCTATTGTTTCCGCTGCAAAACCATAATAGGCCAGTTTGGAAAGTAATAGAGTTGTGTTTATTGCATCAAAAGCTCGTGAAAAATCAAGCAGCGCAAGGATTGTTCCCTCCCCCCTGTCCCGTGCCTCTAAGATATTTAAATCCCACTACGTCAGAAAGTGCGGTGGCCGTCCCACGGCCCTTTCTAAAACCAGACTGCAGGTCAGGGAGTATATTGTTCTCTTCTAAATATGCCAACATTTGGTTATAAACCACCCTCTCCAAGACTTTTGATAAGCAAGGCAAAATGCTAACAGGGCGTAGATCTTTAAAAGTTCTTGGGTTACTGGTTTTAGGTAAAGGACGCACAATAGCACACTTCCATAAGTCTGGGAAAGTATTTGTATCTACAGACTTATTTACTATTGTGGTGATAGCCTGAAGGGTGGTTGGTAACGTTAGTGCTAACATATCCAGAGTCACTCCGTCTATCCCTTTAGCGTTTGACCCCAAACTCTTAATAATTTTTGAAATTTCCTCCTCATTAACATTTCGCAGCTTAAATTGAGTTTCTCCAAACCTATTTGTGTTAAAATTTGAAAGCTGTGATGAAGGCAGTGTGCACTGTCCTGGTACATCCAGGAATACCTTATTAATTTCATCAGGGTCATTTAATTGTGCTGGAAGCATGCCTTCACTATGTTCTGAGAAAACATCTGCTTTCAGATTTTTCCACAGTTTTTTGGGGTTTTTTATCTGACCATTAATGTGCCTGTCAAAGTATACCTTCCTTTCCTGCATTAGTGCTGTAATGGCTTGTTTTTTCAAATCCAAATAATATTTTTTAGTAGTATCAAGCCTGTCCAAATGATAATTACTTTTTGAATGATAATTAATTACTTCTCGCAGCTTAAACATTAATTTAATATTATCTGTTATCCATGGTGTGGGACGGTCTTTAAATATCTTACTCTTTATGGGGGCATGTAAGTCATATAACTGGGTGATGGAGACATTAAAAAGTTCAACCATGCTGTTAACATCTTGCAGTGAGGTAATTTCAAACCACGGCATTGATTTCAGGTCTACTTCAAAGTAATCTGCTAAAATGTTCCTTAGAGGCCGATATACAACCAGTCTAGGTTTGCTTTTTACTTTTTTAATGACTGTATCACAAACAATAAAGGAGTGATGACCAAGTTCACTGATATGATTCACCAGCACATTACGAACCCCTACATCAGTACAGATCACGTCTATGAGAGTACTACTATCCCCTACAAAATGAGTTGGAGACTGTACTACCTGATTTAGATGTGTATAATTTAGGAATTCCATCATATCTTTAAATTTTACATTATTTGTATCCAATAGGTTAACATTGAAATCCCCCAGTAATATCAAATGATCGTACGGCGCCAATGCACTAATACTGTCAGCCAATCCATCCAGAAATTTTGGCAATTCGAACCAAGGTGGCCTGTATGCAGTGCCAACCAATAATTTTCTGCCATTAATGGACAGGTTCAACCACATCTGTTCCACATCAGACTGGTTTGAGTGTGGTAGTATGCGCGCCCTAACTCCCGTTTTAATGTAGAACCCTACTCCTCCGCCTCGCCCCCCGCGTATAGTCGCAGGGCGTGGCACGTGCTTCAGCCTATATCCCGGAACCTTAGGCGCGCGCCCCTCCTCACCTGGTCTCAGCCAAGTTTCATTGATTGCCATTATATCTACTAAGTGTTGTGACATGGCAATCAGAAACTCGTCCTGGTTAGTTGCTAGAGAGCCCGCATTGAATAAACCAAACTTTAATAATTTTAACTTAGTCATGATATGTAAAAAATAATGGCTGTATATTTGTATGTATATAGTAATGATAGTATTGTATTTATAGAAATATTATTGTAATATTGTGTATTCCTTTTGTGGAAATATTTTTTGTACATAAGTTTTAGGTCTAGTATTAAATAAATATTTGAAATATTTTTAAAATAATGTGTATAGTGTGTTAATAGTGTATGGATAATATTATGTGTAAACGTAAACAAAATAACTATGTTCCTCACGTTATAACAGTACTCACTTACAAGCTCCAGTCCCCCTAGATCACCACAGATACGACACACGGACTCCATGTTTAATATACGACTACAAAGAGAAATACTAAAATTAAGGATAAAATAATGTGCAGTATTGAAAACACGTCTATTAATTAGCGTCCGCGTATGGTCCAATAAATTGAAGAATATCTTCCTCAGATGCGATCCTGTGCGTGGACTCTCCAGGCTTTTGCCGGACCAAGATGCGACCGCGCTTCGTCCATACGAATCGCCATCCATGAACCCCTGCAGCGGCCCGGGTCTGACGAAACAACTGCTGGTTGAACTTGGTTAACCTCTCATTAACAAAGAACCGCACAGGTTTTCCTGTTATTCCGAAGTTCTCCGTTGTCGCGTCACGTCGCACGCGAGCTCCGTTCAACACAGCGTCACGCTGGTCACGTCGAGCAAGGCGCACCATGATCGCACGTGGGCGGGGCTCAGTTGATGTAATGGGGCTTGTCGCTTTTATGTGCCTGCCGCCGACCCGCTCCGCGCTCACGATGTCGCGATCCTCCACAGCGACCCCTAGTTTCGTGGCTATTAGCTGGAACAGGTGTGTTGGGTTTTCCGCTTGCGACTCAGGTACGTTCGCTATCATTAAATCATTTGCCATCAGCTCTTGATCTCTGTCATTGAGGTCCCTCTTGAGCTGCAGAACCACACTCTCAACCGCACTTAAATTCGTCGAATTGGATCCGGCATCGTGAAGCATTTCGAGTGCCTCCAATCTGGACTCAATACCATCCATCCGTGTATGGCTCGAGTCGTTAGACGCTTTCAATTCCGCAAAGTCTTTCCGCAGCTCCATAACTTCAAAACGCAAGGTGCGTAGCTCCTCCACAACCAATTTCAAAGCGGAGCCTACGTCCTGTGGGAATTCCGACTTTTCCAGAGCGGTCACGGAGGGCGGCGTTAACACCTGCAAAGGTGTCTCCACCACCAGCGGCGACAGTGGGGCAACAACAGACTGATTAGTCAATGGTGTGGCAGTGGATAGCGCCATCGGCGATGCGGCAGTAGACAGAGGCGCCGGCGCTGCGGCAGTTGGCAGAGGTGTCTTTGGACGCGCCAACACTGGCGGTCACGGGTTCTAGCGTCGCCACAGCTGGAGGTGAAGGTATTGACGCAGACGCCAGCTCCCCACCTTGTCCCGCCACACAGCCTCGTACCGGCGTTTCGGCCTTGTTATCCCTACGAACGTTTTTTTTTGCACTCAGGGCAATTCCAGGCGGAGACCAAGGGACCTTTCGTAGGGAGGCCGACGCACACCCTGTGATATGGCACGCCACATTTTGTGCACCTAGCAGTTTCGATAGCTGACAAGAATTTGCCGCATCCACCGCACTTTACCGGCATAATTGTAATAGGGCTGGCTACCAGTTGAATAAACCTTTATAGTAGGATCACACAGTTTACGTCTGATCAGACGTCAATAAAGACACTGACACTGTTGACAGTTCTAACACACCAAACTAATGTCAATAAATAAATAAAATATTTGTGGGTACTTAAAAACTGACTTGCAGATTTCGTATTTGTTTATGTACAAATATGCACTTTTGGAGAACTCACGAGATCTCCCTACAATGTATGTTAAGTATTGTATTGTTATACACTTTATTAAACACTTTTAAGACACTGTATAATCGTTATTTTATTTTAATTCCGCGAATAATCTGACAACTATCCCACCAGCACAAACGTCAAAACGTCAACTCATGGTGCGCTCGATAAACCAAATACTAACCTTGTATATTTAAATAATCCGCGATGGGTATTGATACAGGTCATACTCTGAGATTGTTCTTTTAAACAAAATTGGTTGTATGCCATAGAGAGATCTAATTTGCTAAATTGTACGCCTCCGTGCAACTTTGCGAACAAATCATTTACTGTTGGCAACGGATACTTATCGACTATTAGTTGCTTATTAATTGTCATGGAAAAGTCTGCGCAAATTCTCACTCCACCGTCCTTTTTCAAAGCGGGTACGATTGGTGACGCGTAATCTGAGTACTTGACTGGTTCTAATACTCCTAATTCGACGAGTCGATCTAATTCGTTATCAATGTTATCTTTTAAAGCATATGGTACCGACCGTGCTTTAAAAAACAATGGTTTCGAGTCCGGTTTTAAATGCAATTCCACGGCGTACTTATTAAATTTTCCTAATTTGCCAGAGAACACGGTGGGGAATCTTGTTATTAAGTAGTCCACTATTGAATGGCCATTCGATCCGCCTATTGATTTAACTGTTGGGGCTAGTTTCAAGTCGAACTTGCTAATGAAATCTCGGCCTAACAACGGTACCACCGTTACGTACAACAAACAAGTGTAGTTTACGCGTCATTTTGGAATATTCTAAATCTAAATGAATAACACCAACTGTTTCTAATAGTTCCCCCGTATAGCTGAATAGTTTTTTATCTGTAACTAATAACGGTACTTTGCTGAAATGCTTGATATATATCTGGTGTGATATTATACTGATCGCGGAACCACTATCTATCTCGAACTCCAAACCTAGTTCACCAATGAAAACGCTCGCCAGCATCGGTCGACCCTTATCGCAACGAATATTTAAACACAACTTACCGTCGTCGCCCTCATCATCCACTTTACCTTCCTCCACGTGTTTAACTTTCGCGTCACTTGAGCACATCCGTCTCAGATGGCCCTTGTTATTGCACTTTTTACATTTATAGTTTTTAAACCGGCACTGATTGGATTTGTGATTAGCATAGCCGCACACACTGCACTTTTCTTTAACCGCGAACACGGAACCCTCATCCACGCTGCCGGCGCCCGCGCTCGCGCCACGTGCAGCCGGTGCGGCTTGGGAGGCGCGCCGAGCACACCGCACGCTCTCCGCTAGTTCTACCGCCTTGGCTAGTGTCAAGTCCATGTGGTCCTGGGCAAAGAGCTTGTCTCGCTCGGGTCCTGGAATCATGCCCATGATGAATTTATCCAGAAGAGCTTCCTTCAAATTCTTAAACCCGCAGTGTGCCGCCAATCCCCTAATTCTGGCCGCCCATTGAGTGTGGCTTTCGTCTGGTCGCTGCACCGCCCCGTAGAAAATTGATTTTTCTGCGAATCCGAACCGCTTCGGCTCAAAATGACGGTCTAGAAGTTTCAAGATATCTTCAAAATTTGTTTCTTCCAACTTCTTAGGCAACGCCAGGTCCCTCGCTAGCATATAAGTAGGTCCGGTGAGAGCGCTTATGAGTATTGCCTTCCGTTTGACCTTCAACTTGTCCGATTCGTCCGTAATATCGTTGGCAATGAACCATTGTTGTAGCCGAGACTTGTAACTTATCCAGTCCTGGGATAAATGGTCAAAGTTCGTTATTATACCGAATGAAACACCGAAAGTGGACATTGTGCACTCGTTAATTCGTCCTCGTCACCACTGTTAGATATGCAGATATAGTACGGACAACAGGCAAACACGCTAGTTAATGACACACTAACTTTAATCTGTATTGACGGGTTTACTTAGCCGGGTCGCAGCCGCGGTACGTTACACATACATACGTAACAAAAATTTATGCCTAAAGATGATTCTGACTTATAAAATTATGCGTTGTGAATGTATGACAAATGAGTGTATGCCAAACGATTTTCTGCGAAATGAAGTTTATGGTATCCGCTATTATGCAAAATAATATTATGACGAAAAAAATTCTGCTATAAAGAGTGGACCCTGGCCAGACCGCAAGTATATTTATAATTAAACTGGACTTTGATCGTATCTTACTTTAATATCTAGTATTATTATTTCTTGCTGTCAAATTAAAATAATGGATTACATAATGATTAATCTATATCTACCTATACTTCTATACTAATGTTATAAAGCTCAATAATTTGTTTGTTTGTTTGTTTGGTTGATCGTGCCCGCGAGTGAGTCTGAGATTAGCGCGCAAGCTATAACTTATATATGATTGCTGCGTTACTGTAACCGTTTACTCAGCGCACGAAACAGAAGTTCTCAAATGGAATATTTTTTTTCCCATTTTTGCCACCCTTTTCATTGATGCTTCGCTCGTCTTGATCGAAGCGTTATTAACTTTTCCTCGATGAATAGGGGTATTAGACACTAAAATATAATTTTTCAAAGCAAGCCAATAGGCTTGCCATCTTGGATTTACATTTTGACAGCACTATCGGCTTCAATACCCTCGAAAACCATGAAAACGACACCCATGACGAAAACCTTGATATTTTTTGCAGCCGTTATCTTGAATTTACATTTTGACAGCACTATCAGCTTCAACACCCTCGAAAACCATGAAAACGACACCCATGACGAAAATCTTGATTTTTTTTGCAGCCGCCATCTTGGAGTTACATTTTGACAACAATATCGGCTTCAACACCCTTGAAGACGAAAACCATGAAAAGACCCAATGAGAAATATGTAGCAGCCACCATGTTGGTTTTACAAATTAATTTACGTATTTATTGGTCGACCGACTTATAATTATTATGTACGATATCGATAACTCATTCTTACCTTTCAAAATCCACAGGGAGTTTAAAAAACGAAACCTCCGGTTTTGATGAAGCCGAGTTCAAACAACCGTATACTACGCAATACACTCGAGGCATTTTGTGGAGATAAACGAAACGCAACCACTCGTCTTGACGCGGCACTCACGACTGACAGCACCGCGATGTCCGCTTAGAGGTCTCGTCGATTCTCGTGTTTGTGTGAGTGTGCCGTTTCGAACGTTAGTACGTAGTTTCCGTACTGTCCATATTTTTACTGTGGTAAAGGCTAGGTAATAGGTTACTAAACATCTGACTGTGACTGGTCGTCTTACTGGGGTTCCCTCTATCTGGCAGAAACTTGATGCTCCGAATTTTATTTGGCATAACACACTTGGCATAATCTTCTTTAAACGAATATTTGTAAGGCATAAAAAATGTTTAGCATAATCATTGTTTGGCCGAATGTTAATATGTCCGACGCTATGTTTATTATTAATCAATAATTTTAATTTATTATTAATTAGTATGTTTATATAACCTAACCTAACCTCCCCAAAGCAGGTCGGATCTGTCCCGAAGGGTATTTCAAGGCTTAAAAAAAACTCAACCAAAATAACCTGATGACCGAAGTACTTTTATTCCAAACGGTTTTTTATGAGATAAAATGAAAAATAAAATGAATTATTTGTCAAATAATAAATGATTTAAAAAAGTTAACTTTAGTTTTTGAGGTGTTCATTAACAATCCAACATCTCCACATTCAAAGATCAATTGTTCGAACATTTCTTGCAGGATTCTTGCGTCGCAAGGAATAAGTAATATGTAGATATCTGCAAATCAAAGGTGTTTGAATTGCGCTCTATTAGTACTTATTCCATAGTTGTCCCATTCAAATCGTCTAAACACGTATTCCATAACTGACGAGAAGAGTTTGGGTGATATCGGGGTCCCGTGCCTAAAACACATCCTTTTACAGGAAAGTCTTCACCCACTGTTTCTGTTCTTACTTTTGCAGCGATGCTCCTGTGTATATTTTTAACTAGCTTTTGCCAGCGGCTTCGCCCGCGTGGAGGTCAAAAAATATCTCGTGGGAACGTATTACCGGGATAAAAAGTAGCGTATGTGTTAATACAGGTTATAAACTAACGGTGTTCCAAATTTCATCCAAATCGGTTCAGTCGTTTTTGCTTAAAAGAGTAACAAACATCCACACATCCATACATCCATACATACAAACTTTCGCATTTATAATATTAGTAGGAAGTAGAATAAGACGCATATATTTTCCACTCGCACACTGTGTTTCAAGGGCTGCCGTTATTTTTGCGTGTTTAAGTGTTTTGTAATCCATTATTTCTAATGATACCAAGAAAAATTAATTATAGGTATTGAAGTAAAATACGATCAAAATCCAGTTTTATTATAAATAGAAATACTTGCGGTCTGGCCATCATTAAATGAAAAAACATTGTTCATATAACATCAAACAGTTGCGTAATAATAATGTGGAAGTACACAAATCGTACGGATTTTTTTTTATGCAATCACAAATTGGACAAAGACGTCCTTTGAATAGTTCAACCTTTTAATATAATGCTCTCCGTATTCTTCACTTCAAAATTAGAAATAGTTATATCACTCCGTGTGAGAAGAAGTACAGAACAGCAATATGTGATATTGCTGTTCTGTACTATTTCATTTTGCAATGTAATCTGTATCTTTCATTTATTCGACGAAAAACAAAGTAGTTATGTAGAATTGACTGGTAAAGCAGACGCGCTTGCAGTTTTTTGTTTTTTAAATTACTATGTATTACCTCAGCTACATTTTGCTGTTAATTTGCAACATTAATCATAGCCGTACCAATGTTTCCCTAATATTAAAGATTCAAGACATTTATAGGAGCATTGATATTAGCAAAAATATTCCAAGTTATGTTATTTGGAACTGGATCACGCTTTTTACTTTACTAGGTATTTTTATTTTCCAAGTTATATTTTTTAATGTAACAAGGGGGTCAACTGATTGTATTGCAGTTACCAGCGATTTACTGATGATACAATATGATCTTAATTTAACTTATGGTATCCGCCTGACAAAATTGTTAACAGTTTTTATGAAAGGCTTGATTAAGGACATATTGATAATAAATCATGAAGAATTGAGTGAGAAATATTGTAACAAGTTTATTAAGACGTATCAAAATATATTAGAAGCTTTCAAACTCTATGCAAAATGTTTCAGAGTATTGGTAATTCAGACCTTGCTTACATTATTTCATAATAATTTAAGTCACTCCGAATCACACAAAGGTTGAATTTTTTTCTGTTTGCAGATTTTATACCGAACACTGGAATCGTTTCATCGTAGTCTCTGTGTAGTGCAGATAAACTTATTGCATTTAAAACCGTCGTCACATCACTTAGTGAGTATAACTATACTAATAATATTATAAGGCTGAAGAGTTTGTTTGTTTGTTTGGTTGGTTGAACGCGGTAATCCCAGGAACTACCGGTTTGAACTGCAAAATTCTTTTTGTATTAAGTAACCTATTTATTGAGAAAGGTTATATGGCTATATGACATCACGGTGCAAGTAAAAAGAGCGGAGCAGCAACAAAAAATAGACGAAAACTGGCAAGCAATTCGATGCGACGGAAAGAGTCAGGGGAGCAAAAATTTGACGCGGACGAAGTCGCAGGCAGAAGCTAGTACCAACATATAGTCACTAACTTAAAATATTCCAAAATTCTCATTTGAAGGCAAAGGTACTCAGCAAATGTTGAGTATTGTTTTTTTATCTGTTTTCAATATTCATGTCTATGCTTATAATTAAAAGTATTCCACAATTGTTGGATATTTCTTTTATTTGTTCTTTATCTACACTAATAATAATAAAGTTGCAAAACTGTTTATTTGTCTGAACGCACTGATATCAGGAACTACCAGTTGGAATTAAAAATCTATTTGTATTTGATAGTTCAATTGTTGAAGATTGCTATAAGCTACGTAACTCATAATTACCCATAGAAGATGAGCAAAAAGAGAAGAGAAACACGTAACAGATAACATGTAAAGCAAAAACGAAGTAATCAGTCAGCCATAAGATGCAACGGGATAGTCTAATAAGAAATTTGAGAACAGGCTGGAGCTAGTGTTGATACTAAAATTTTGAAATAATAATGATCTTTGTTGTTTCTAAACACCAGGATTTTTTATATAGGTACAGACGCCACCAGGTCAAGCTACCCGAAACTGTCAATTTTTCCCAATGAACCTTGAACCTAATGCTCTAGAAATAAAGTCGAAAATCTATCAAAGAAATCTGACAGATTGTAGTAGCTTGATGTGTTGGCGTCTGTACATCATTTCAGCCGCAAGACGTCTACTGCTGGACATAGGCCTCCCTCTATTGGGGGGGTTTGCCATAACCGCCACGCTCGGCAAGCGGGTTGGCCATCGCAGTATGGTGGTATAATGCATAGAGAACGCTGCTGCCCATTCTCTATTAAGTCCCTTAATCGCCTTTTACGACACCCAAGGGAAGAAATGGGGTGAAGCTATTCTTTACGTCCGGCACCACACGGTACAATTATATATTTCTATATACATTCACTTCATAAAAAAATATGTATTATATTTTGATCGTATTTTGAGTAGTAATACCAATTCTTGGACCAAATATTGCATCAGTGCTTTCATAATCCTTATTTATTTCACATATTAGAATTATAATAATAAACAATTTTTAATTTTGATGTATTTGAATGAATAATGAATGAAGAATGAATAAAGTTCAAGCTGAGGCTTCGACACAGCCGGACGTGTTTGCGCGCGCGCAACAGATGTGGTATTTTACCCGCCTGACTTCGAAATCGAACCGAGTTATTGGGTATGTGCTTCTGTGTCGGAACTTGTAATCGGGTGCCTATACACCGTGTAACATAATTAAAGCAAGGGCCTCATACACGCTAATTAGAGTTTTGAGTGAATTAGAGTATTGAGGAAAAAAATCGTGTGCGTACACTAGCATTGTTTTATGCATTTGAATTTGAGCCCTACTGCCTTGAGATAGGATTGAATTCTCTCTGGCTCAATCGGCAGACTTGCGTCCATTCAGTTACGTTACACCTTGTATAAAATAAGCAAGCAAAAGTGTCACTGTGCTCTCCTGACTGCATTAGAATCTGCCTGCCAGAAGAAGACTGACCCCTGATGAACCCGGTGAGCCCGTTCCTAATATTTCAGGGATTTTTGTTTAATAAACTGCGTAAGACCAGCTTGGTTTCGCCGCGCGCGGGAACCCAAAATCGTCATCACACGAGCAAGCGTTGTGTGAAGGATTGCGTTCACACAAACTACTTAACAGACCTTTTCTCGCTATCGTTCTAGAACAGAATACGATATCTACTAAGACGCCACGACTAAAGATGCTATAACTGTAACAAAGTAACGAATTTTTAAATTGCTAAAAGCTTGCTATACGACCACTCCGATCTGAATCGGTTACACGTGAGGCGAAAAGTTAAACCAAATAAAATAAAAAAAGGGTACCCGAGCCAGACCCTCAATTTTTCAGTTGAATGCACATCTTGTTACTCAGATAAACAAAAGAAATAAAAAAAGGCCAATCCCATAAATTTACTCACTACAAGTGTAGCCAGCTTGAGCGTCCGACTTGCACGTGTCTTTGACTTGCCCCACAAACAAAAGCATTTACAATGGTCATAATTGTACCCATTTCAAAAGACGGGAATTGTCTGTTTGGAGCGATTGCTCACAAAATTAATTACCTAATGGGCCTAACATTTGATCATAGGAATGTTCGTCAAGACCTCGCCGCATACGTCTTGGAACATCGCCATGATGATAGAATTCACCTAGCAATTCTAAATAATATACAAGAATTTCTCCCCAACAGCATTCTTTCCCAGGAACAAAGGATTACAAAATACATAACTGCGCAATTTAACGAAACATTCTGGGGTGGCGAAGATATAATTTTCGCCGCGTCCGAATTCTACCTCGTGAACGTGCATGGGCACCTAACCACTCAACCGTCCAACCCGCGCGGCGATTATCTCCCCAACTGTCCGGGCGTCAAATTTCACTTTCTTTTTTACGACATTGCGAATTTTTTGCACAAAAACGATAACGACTGAAAAACTACTATAGCTATATTCTAATAAGAAATACTCACGGAAAGCTAATAAGATATCGAATTCTAATTGGAAAAAACTAAATTAATCAAACAAAAAGCTAATTAGATATTGAATTCTAATTAGAAAATAAAGTCGGGGATTTCAAAAAAATATCGTATTTATTTTTTATTTCGTATTTTACAAGAAAAGTATAATAGTTACTAGGCAAAATTATTTTTATTATAATAGTACATAATATACCCTTCAAAATGACACCAATATCTAAATATAAGTATTTAGTTTTCTATCAAGAAAAAACAAATACTTCTCCAATGGTCCCCGAGCCAACACTAAAATCATGAATTACGAGTTGCGTTTGTTTGCGTCTCAATATATTTCGTTTGTAAATAGCTGTTATAGTGCTAATAGTAAAGTATTCTCTTATATTTAAGCATTTATTTAACAAAAACAACTAATTCGAAAAATGGATCAACAACAACCAACGAACAATGTCCGCGCGGTCATCATAAAACTTTTCCAGCTATATTATTCCATGTAAACGTTTCGAAATTGGCGTAGTAATGCATATTTCGTAAAGGAAATATCTTCACGTTTAATTTGATATACAATAACAACATAAATGTGGTATAAAAACAGAAAACTTACCATATTTTAGTTGGAGATCCACACACAAACATAGTTCACTAGACAACACGGATGAACTGTCATTTTCTTTTTTTTTTTTCTAAATTTTATGTTGCCGGTCCATAGATGAAATTCACTCTACTGGATGACAAATCTCATATAGCGACATCTAGTATTTTTCTAATGTACGACTATCAAAGGACTGTAGCGATAAACACGTTTCAAGTGACGAATGACGCATAAAACGTCCATGGTTACAAAAGTAACCATGGACGTTTCGACGAAAATTTAATAGGGTAACTTAAGTAACCATGGACGGTTGAGTGGATAAACAATAGAAACACACAGATATATTCACCGACCGGCGAACCAGCTCCCGCTAACATCCACATCCTCTTATTGAACCGGCACTATGATAGCTGGGTCCTGACAAACGACAAACAATGCAATAACAACCGGATAATCCTAACGCAAGGTCTAACCAGCATCAAAGCACAACGACATACCGAACCGTTTAGTAACAGGTACAACATACGAGAAGAGCAAGAAAAACTCCCGAAACCCCAGCTACAAACGGAGCTGCTCGTAAAAAGCCAAGTAGATAACTCATTAACACCATGCGAACAACAAGAATCAACACCACTTACACCGCTATCAGATGTAATCGCAGACGACACGGGATACAGAATACTGAGAAACCCCACCTCTACCAAAATTAAGTACTCTTGCACAGACCTGCGCATAGCAACTTGGAACGTTCGCGGCGCCTCGAAACCAGGAATAAGAAATCAAATTGACGCCGAAATGTCACGCAGGGGTACTCACATAGCTAACCTACAGGAAACAAGGATGAACGCAGGAACACTTAGCTCCGCACACTACGACTGGTACCTCTCAGGAACTGCGGGTAACGCTCACCGGGGCCTTGCAATTTTATTAAGAAAAAATGCCCAAATAGTCAATAGTCAACAGTAAAAAGGACACCGACGTGATGTCAGCTACTCTTGAGGTTGGCATGGGAAATGGCAAACCAACTCCTCTGTACATAATCAACTCACACATCAACAGCTGTTCCGCGAAAGCAAGCAGATCATTCACAGGCTTATTAAACTTGATTAGACAAAAACCAAGGAAATGTACTCGGACAAGAAAGTGTACAAGGAAATGCTCTATTCATTCTATAGGAAAAACAAACAGCAAACGAAACGCCGAAATAGAACCGCGTTCAATAACGATGTCCAAATGGGAGAAAATACTAAAAAACTCTGACGGCCTTCGCATACCAACGGTAAACTTAACAAAACCGATAACAGAAGCAAAAGGCAAAGAACCGACGGTGGCCGAAATAATAGGAATCATCAACAAAATGCGAAACGGGACGGCCCCCGGAACGGATCAAGTAGTAATCGAGCTTTACAAAGCGATGCCCCAACCGTTACAGAAAGCCGTAACTAAACACATAATTAAAGCCTGCTCAGAGAACACAGTACCGGACACGTGGCTCGAGACCGTACAGGTACCAATTCCAAAAAAAAAACAATCCTAAAGATGTGAACGACTATCGCCGCATAATGATTTGCAACAAGGGCTATAGAATTTACGCTACATACTTACTTAAAAACTTGACGACATAATAACGGAACTAGGCAGTTACCAAGCGGCTTTCTTAAACAATAGATCAACATATGACCACATTTTTACGCTCAAAAGGGGTCTAGACGAGGAATGGCGTGCAGGTAAATGAACGTACGTTCTCGTCCTCGACATAGAAAAAGCATTTGACAACATTGACCTGAAGGCATTAAGAGACATATTATTACAACGAACCAACAAATCGATGACCAACAGGATAATCACGGCATGCTTGAATGAAAGAACATGCATCAAATGGTGCGGCCAGCAAGGCAGCTGGATTATCAAAGGAAAGGGAGTTAAACAAGGTTGCCCCCTGTCTCCCCGCCTTTTTACATTGGTCATCCATGAAGTTCTGAGAATCCTCGAAGAGGAAACTCAGTTAATCAAACTAGACCAGGACCGCGAAATCTCCCTCCCCCTAGTCTTATTATTTGCGGACGACCTTATTCTCATTACAGATGAGCTAGAAGGACTAGAACGCATCTTATACCTCATAAAACCCTAACTTAATAGTGTAGGCCTTCAAATAAACGAAACAAAAACAAAAATTATAATTAGGGACCCCATAAAAACACAGAAAACGACCCACGTGACTCTCAACGGAATAAATATACCAACAGCAGATGAAATCAAATACCTAGGCACTTACATAACTTCCGCATTAAGCAGAAAAAACTCAGTTAGAAAACGATGCCAATAGGCCACGAGAAATGCTAAATCATTACCACCATTCATATTGAACTCAAAAATGGACTGGAAACTAGCTACACTTATGTATCGAATGATTATCGTACCTTGTATGATATATGGCTTAAAAGTATCAGCACTCACAAAGGTGAACCGTTCAAGACTGAGAAGATATGAAAGAGTTATCATGAGAGACTTGATCAACCATGCTAGGAACAAACCGAGACAAGAAATGCATCAAATCTTAGACGGTAAAACTATAACAAAACGCATCAAGAACCACAGGATGCCTGGCACATATTTTCAGACGCTCTGAACCACACCTGTTACATGCAGCAATGCAGTACAGGGCCAAATCTAAAAAGATCGGACGAGCTGTTTACACATGGAATGACAACCTAAAACAGGACATGAAATACTTCGACAAGGAAATCCAGTTTTGGAGGGACACGGCTGGAGACAGAAATAAGATCAAGAAAGCGGCTAGTGATATCTACAAAAAACCAGAAACTGATAGCAGTGAGAACTCGGAAGATGAACAAGAAAACAACAACACGGAACATAGCGAAGCCTTGACATAGAAAAGAGCCAAGCAAACGGTTAACCCCACCAAAAGATGCATCGGTGAAGCTCGACCTGGATCAACATGCCGGCGACGACGCGAAAAGATGCCCTCCTATAGACAAATATCAATCACCCTTCTCTCCACTAGTCCAATGCTTACTTAAGGCTGCATATTCGGTAGGCTCGTAATCCTTTCCTATCCTATGGGCACGTCTTCCCTACCATTACAGCACCCCCTGGTCTACTTCTTGATATATGCAATGGCCCATGTAGCACCATTAAATATGAGGCTTCAAAGGCTAGTGCAAATCTTGGGGTTCATTCGATTAATCGAGTCTAGTCAAACCACGCTGGGATCGGTGCAATTCATTTCATTTCATTTCATTGATGTATTTGAATGAATAAGTTTCCATGGCGACGTTACGGTCCGGTTTCAGAGCACAATTGGCTCCTAATATAATTTTGGTCTGCTTCATTTCTTCATCTTCATCTGCTTTCAGATGTCACCCTTGAGCGTCCTCGTAATCATATTATGGATCGTAAAATTTTTGTCCCTTGTAATGATAACTTGCTGGCAATGTGAGAAGTTCTATATTTATGTGGAAGAAGCTGAGTCAGCGTGTATACAACGTGTGATGGATACAAACTGTCCAGGTAATAACATAAGTTGCGACTTCTAATATCTCAATTATTTTATTGTAAATACCGACAGTATTAATTTTCCTGATTTATTATAGATTCAGAAAAGATAATTTACATTTTGTTTTTTGTTATTTATTTAACTTTTTTTTATTTATTCTCTTGTAGAAACTGTCAAACAACTTTGCGACCGCGTAATACAAGCATGTGGCTTGTTCACAATATACGCCACTCTAGATTGTTGATTTTTTAATTATTTCTTCAAATATACAAAAGCCGCATATTTGATGGTAAATAAGTAATTATCTTGTTCTGCTATGTTATTTGTTGCAGTACAATATCTTTGTGCTGTATCTACAATCTACATCGCAATCTTATGTTCTTTATCGCACGTTCAATATCTATTAAATGTTTCTACTATCTGTTATCAACACGTAGTCGTTAGTATATAAGATGCACCTTTGGATAATTATAACCAGACTATACTACATCTTTGGTCTCATTTATACCTAACCATATACTGCCAAGAAGTTTGGCAAATTGGTGACCCCGACGAACGAATACGCAGCAAGAAACATGGCACAATCACCGTGCAAGGCGAACATAAATCAGCAAGGAACACTTGAAGTAGCTGCTGGCACCTCGGTTTTATCCCGCGTTCCGGAATTTTGGAAAGACCAACCCAGATTATGGTTCACGCAACTAGAAGCCATTTTAGCACCACAGAAGCAAGGAGACGAATACAAATACGGTACGGTAATAGCAAAGTTATCCAAGGAAGAAATACTACAGGTTAGTGACCTAATCACTTCGCCACCGACTACAGATAAATACAAAAACATCAAGGAACGTTTAATTGATTGTTACGAAGAAACAGAACAGCGACAGTTTCAAAAATTAATATCAGAGACAGAACTCGGTGATCAAAAGCCTTCGCAGTTATTACGTCAAATGCGAGTCCTCGGGAGAGGAAAAATCAGTGACGAAACAATTAAACTACTATGGTTCAGGCTTTTACCAACATCAGTTACTACGGTTCTAGCAGTTACGGAAGACATGGAAATTGACAAACTGAGCCTAATTGCAGACAAAATAATAATGAATTCAAAAGTAACCGAAATATCAGCTGTTGGCAACGACACTTCAAACGACAACAATACAGCATGCATTTTAACCCAGCTAGCAAAATTACAGATAGATATTGACGCAATTCAGCAAGGTCAATATGGCTATCGACCCAACACGCACAATCATTTCAAGGAGCGTCAACAATTCCCGATTATGAGGCCGAGAACAAACTATAGAGGAGCAAATCGATTTTGTTACTACCACGGAAGATTCGGAAAATATGCAAGGAACTGCATTAAGCCATGCGGTTGGAAACCAATGACTTACGTACGGAACCAGGGAAACGAATAAGAGCACAGACAACGGCGAAACTCTGTGCAATCCACCCATCCAATCGCCTCACCATTACCGACCGAAAAAGTGGTATGAAGTTTTTGATTGACACGGGCGCAAATATCTCAGTCATTAGCAAGCAACAGAGATATTCGATTTTACAAAATGAACAATAGTAGTGTATAATTGGGGTTCCTGGATCAGAGATCCAGTCACCCCAATTATACATTTGATGTGAACTAGACAATCAGTCATTCGATCAATATTTTGAGAACTAGACAATCAGTTATTCTATCAATATTTTGTGAACTAGACAAATCAGTCAATAAATGAATATTTTGTGAACAATCAGATTTGATTTGATTTGATTAGTGATCAGTCAATCGATCAATATTTATTCAAACATTTCATTAATTTATTTACTCAGGTTCTACATTCTAGTATTCGAAATAATTTGATTTTGTAGATCATATTATTTCGAATGCTTCTATGAAGAACATTCCATTACAATGCGATTATTACGATCGTGGCAGGAGGGGCGTTTCGTAGTATCTGTGTCCCCATAGGAAAAAAGGCGTGAGTTTGTGTATGTATGTATGTATTCGAGTATTCTAAAATATGTACAATTCATTGCGGTGCGATGCTGTCGAGGTAGTGCGGATGTGCTACACAACGTATCACTTTTATTCTCCCCCCCCCCCCCTCCCCCCCCGCCCCCTTGACCTTATTGATAATCACAACCACAACACATCCTTACACTAAGTGAGTAAAGCTCATAAAGTACTAGGTACTAGGTACAAATCTTTGATAATACGTTTGGTGCATTGGTTACTAGCTCGTCTCTATTCCAACTATAAATTGGGGTAGGCTTGTATGATAAATTCTGATTGAAGCCCTATCCCTCAATAATGATAAAAAAAAGGTAGAACATGTTAGTGAGTTTTTTGATTTACTTTTTGTTTAAGAAGTTTTTGAAGAGGGAAAATGGTAAATAAAAGATTGAACCAGAATAATATCATGATACATTTATTAATGGATTTCCATTGAGTCTGAGATTTTTACAACAATATCCTTAACAGAATTATATATATTATCCATATACATATTTTTTACAACATGTTGTATACATAATTCGGCATCACATTTGCACTGGGAGCTTTCACTGTCACTAAACTTTTCAGCATCATAGATTTCAATTCTAATCACCTTTCCCCCGTTGACATTAGACCCCCGCGTAAGTTTCTTCACGTAAGAAAAAATAGCGGGGGACTTTTTCAGTTTCTTACTATTCGGTCCATCGAGGTTTAACAACCTTTCACCTCGTTGTCCCGCTGGTGGATTCGCAGGAATGAAGTTAAACAGATCGTTTTCAGAGTCCTGAAAATAAATAAAAACGTATGACTAACTAATAAACCTAAATAATACCTACTCTAGTTGCCTTTATTCAAACATTAAATATTCCTACATGCTATACACATGGCTACATAATATTAGATTGATTGTTGGTTTTAACTCAGCTAGGAATCGAACCCCAGGCCTACAACGAATACCATCACTTATCAATCACTCTACCCACTTTACTATTCTCGTGTGTTTAAACTAAAAAAAACATGTCCTAATTTAAAAAATAAAACCACATTACTGAAATAAAAGGTCTACATAATATTTTAATTCGTGTGATGAAAAAGTGAACTGAGCGTAAAATGCATTAAAATGTTTGTTGCAAGCATTTCACTATTCAAATTCAATAATAAATGATGGTAAGATCTGTTATTAAACCAAGTTGAAACTTTTTTATAAAAACAAATATAAAATAAAAGAATTAAATTAATACTCACCGACATAATTATTACTCGTTGATTTACTCGCGCTTGCTGATAGGAAACTAAATAATAATTGATTTTTCAAGATATTTTATCCTTTATATAGGGTTCTATTAAATAATTTTAAATGGATTTAAAGTTCAAAATTGCTGTGAAAAAGTCTAATAGCACATGTCAGCATAATTTTATATATTCGCGACAAACCGACGCTATACCGTTTCAGATTACGCATACCATAATATAAAGCCACCGGTAAATAGACGGCGGTGCGATGCGATAGCGTCGCAATGACGTTTCAATGCTAGCTAGGGAAGGCGTGGGCACTGCTCAACAACACAGGATAGTAATGATGCCGTAGTTTAACTTTATAGAAAACGTCCAAAACGACACGCTTCAAAATCTCAGTGTATACCGGTAGACAGTTGTTCGATTGCGCAATATACGTGGATTTTTCTATCGAGCAGCCGTAGGTAATTAATTCAAGATCACTGCACTATTAACTTACTGTATCATTATTATCCGTGTCCGCATCATGTGTTATCGCATATACTGATTTAAACAATTCAAAAACATCACCGCGACGCTACCGCACCGCATCGCTATCTGTGAACTGGTGACTTAAAAGTCAATACACACAGAAAGCGGCATCATCCAGAGCGACACTTAATAGACATTAGAACTGGACCACCCACTGATTTATCGACTTTAAGTATCTTTAACTATGAAGATAAAGTTCAAATTCAAGATCTCGATGTTTATTGTTTAGGAAGACGTTTTTCTACAACGTAAACTATTACATATTTGGGTGTAAGGGCTGATAAAGCATTTTTGTAACGCGTGATCTATTCCTTATACGGGATATCGTGACGTGGATTTTGCACTATTTAAGAGTGCATCCTGCAGAAGCTGGATCACATCAACACTTCAACTAGGAGTGGTTACATCTAAATCACTACCAAACTACCAGATCTTACTAACTACCAAAGCAACGTCAATCTTCTAAAATGTAAGTACATATCTATTCACTGTTCAATGTAATTTACTTTGTGTTGTTTCCACCTAATTCACTATTCAATCATTCGAGTATTATAGTATTCAGATGAGTTAGTGAGTCTACATCTATAAAAATTAAACAGTTTATTGATTCATAATTTTTAATAATCATTTATTCAAGTAATTAGTGCATTCAGTTAATATTGCCTACACGATTAAAACAAACTGATTACTGATTCACTGTTTTTATTTATTACAGGTCCAAGAACACGGCTGACCATATTTTCCCTACGGAGGACGAATCGACGGACGAGGAGCATGTCTCAGTGAAAACCAAGCCGAAGGAGAACAAAAAGCGCAAGCCTTCGTCAACGAGCAGCTCCCAGCCGTCTACGAGTAAGAAAACTAGGCCGACCATTAACCCAATCACTCCTGTCACCAAGTCAACGGCTCGCGAGTTGTTCGGGAGCGACAGAGACGACGATGAAATTGAGGTGGTTGCGGACAAGAAGAATGCCCCGATATACTCGTACATCACTAGGAGACTAGCGAACGGGTTTTCACGTCAAATGAACGAGCAGAAGAGAGGTGAGTTCTATATAGAACTCAAAGTATATAAATGTAATGAAATAGAGCGGGTCCAACCAGTAAATAGGTGGCGCCACTCGGTAATCACGATCAAAAACAAATGTGATGAGGATTCAGAGTCCTGGCGTTGCCTAAACGCCTACATAACAAGCACCCGGAAGGAGTTTAAAAAATGTACTCCTACTTTTATAAGCTCTTACCAATAGTTTACATTATGAGATTTAAGCTATACCACATTATTATACTTACATGGAGTTTATTTTAAGATAGAATTTTATAACCGCATTTAATCCCAATAATTAAACTATACAATAAAAAATGTTGTGTCTTTTTTTCCAGTTATACACCCCGTCGATGGCTCATCAAATTCTGATAATAATAAAGTTAAATCCAAGATTGATATTCCAGAAATTGAATATGATACAAATAAGTCAAAGTTTGATAAAGTTAAATCCCAGATTGATATTCCAGAAATTGAATATGATACGAATGTTTATGAGTCAAATTGTTTACCAAAGTATATTCATTGTGATAAATGCAAAATTGAGATCCCAGAAGATAAATATAGATATCATAAGAGAACGAATATTCATAAATCGAATTGTTTAATAAAGTCAAAGTTTGATAATATTGATATTGTAGCTACGGCATTTAAAAATAGAATCATGACTTATCGCTTAAACCCTTCAATAGAAGACGAGTACGTTATACTAGAGGCGTTCTTGGGTGATAAGCGAAAAGATGTTTTGAAAATCATTGAATTATCATTATTGGAACACACCTGCATTAAAGTTAACTTCGAGCTGTTTGCTTACTTTTTACTACCACAATTAAGTGAGCAGCAGCTTAAGTCATTTAATACGAAATACGAAACTATATACAGCAGTACTGACATTAATAATTTATTCTCAAATATAATAGAAATATTTAAAAGAAAACTTACTGAATTTGAGCATTGTGAATCTGGATGGTCATTTGTCTGTACAAGTCATTTAGAAATAAATATAAATAAATACTCTCCCATGCGGGGTGGTACTTATTTAGAGCTACCACAAGTTATTAAAAACACAAAGAGTTGTTTGAATATACGCAATAATGATGATGAATACTGTTTTTTATGGAGTATTGTTGCAGCATTATTCCCAGCAAAAAGTAATGTATGTAGAACAAGCTCTTATCCGCACTTTAGTTCAATATTTAATATTCAAGGAATTTCATTTCCACCTTTACCTAAAGATATCAAGTTATTTGAAAAGAATAATTGTGAGTTCAGTATTAATATTTACGGATTAGATGAACGTTGTACTGTAACCGGCCCTCTATATGTGACGAATTGTAAGAAAGATAAACATATTAACTTACTGTATTTTGAAAAACAAAATAAAGGACATTATTGCTTGATAAAAAACCTTTTACGCTTAGTGCGACGGCAAGTTACTTGTCACAAGGGTCAAATGCATTTATGTGAAACATGTTTGCAATTTTTTACTTCCGAACAAAAGTATCATTCTCATAGTTGTTCCAAAATTTTAACCATACTGCCGGATGAAAACAATATATTACAATTCAAAAATTATGAGCGAAAGCAAAAAATTAACTTTGTGATTTATGCTGACTTTGAAAGTATACTATTAAATTATAAAGAAAAATGTAATGATAAAAGTACGATAAAAAATAAACTACATCAACCGTCTTGTTTTGCATATTATGTATGTTGCTCACATGATAGTAGCTTGAACAAATTCGTAACATACAGAGGACCTGACTGTGTAAAAGTGTTTGTTAAGAGATTAATTAAAGAAGCGAAGGTAATTCACAATATTTTAATGACTAAGAAACCCATGAGATCTATGACGAAAGAGCAAACTGATAATTATAGTAAAGCAACTACATGCCATATCTGTAATCATTTATTGTTTGGTGATAAAGTTTGTGATCATGATCATATTACATCCGAGTACAGAGGCGCGGCACATTCGCACTGCAATTTAATTTATAGAGTGTGTTCGTTTATCCCAGTTATCTTTCATAACTTATCTGGTTATGATTCTCATATATTTATTACAGAATTATCGAAATATGATGGTGAGATAAAAATTATACCAAAAACAAAAGAAAAATATATAAGCATAACTAAAATAATTAAAACTGAAACAGGATGTAAACCTATACAGATTAAATTTATAGATTCTTTTCAATTTCTTAGTTCAAGTCTTGACAATTTGAGTAAAAGTTTAACGGAGAACGATTTTAATCATTTATCATCACATTTCTCAGATAAAAGCCAATTAAATTTACTGCGAAGCAAAGGTGTATATCCGTATGAGCATGTTTGTTCATGGCAAGCATATAATGAAACACAACTTCCAGCAAAGAATCATTTTTATAACACTTTACAAATGAAGCACATAACAGATGCTGAATATCAACATGCCCAAACCGTATGGAAATGTTTTGATATTAGTTCTCTTGGTGAATATACTGACCTGTATTTAAAGTGTGATGTACTATTATTATGTGATATATTTGAAAATTTTAGAAATATTTGTCTGCAGCACTATAAACTCGATCCTGCGTATTATGTGACTTCGCCTGGATTAAGTTGGGACGCTATGCTCCTATACACAGGTGTTCAGTTAGAATTGATCAATGATTTTGAAATTTATAAAATGTTAGAAAAAGGAATACGTGGAGGATTAGCTCAGTGCTCTCACCGATATGCTGAAGCCAATAACATTTATTTACCTTATTTCGATAATTCTAAGCCATCAACATATTTGATATATTTAGACTGTAATAATCTTTATGGCTATGCTATGACTAAAAAATTACCGATATCAGAGTTTAAATTTATGAAAAAGGATGATATCAAAAATTTTAATTTATTGGATGTTCCTGATGATGGCGAGTATGGTTATATTTTAGAAGTAGATTTAGCGTATCCAAATCATTTACATAATTTACATAGTGACTTGCCTTTTGCTCCAGAGAAATTCATACCTATTGGAGGGAAAACACCAAAGTTAATTGCAAATTTGTATGATAAATATAACTACATTATTCATTATATTCATTTAAAAGCATGTCTCAAAAATGGCCTAATCTTAAAAAAAATTCATAGAATCCTTTGTTTTAAACAAGAATCTTTTTTGAAAAAGTATATAGACTTGAATACTAGCTTACGACAAGCAGCTTCAACATCATTCGAAAGAGATTTTTTTAAGCTTCTTAATAATTCAATATTTGGTAAAACGATTGAAAATAAACGTAAGCAAGTGGAGGTCAAATTAATAACCAAATGGAGTGATGATTTAAATATTACAAATAAAATAGTAGGTGCTGAGAAATTAATCACAAAACCTAATTTAAAAAGTGTTTCTATCTTTAATGAAAACTTTATAGCAATACAACTGAGTCCCATGAAACTTGTTTTAGACAGACCAATATATATTGGGTTTGCTGTGCTAGAATTCTCTAAGTGGCATCTGTACAATTATCACTATAATTTCATTAAGAATAAATATGGTGACAAAGCTAAATTATGTTACACTGATACTGATAGTTTGTTGTATTTAATACATACTGAAGACTTTTATAAAGATATGCGTGATAATTTGTCAGAATTCGATACAAGTAATTTTGAAACTAATAATCATTACTTTATTCCTAAGGTGAACGAAAAAATTCCTGGTTTATTTAAAGACGAGTTAGGAGGTGACCCAATAACCGAATTTATAGGCTTAAGAGCAAAGCTTTATTGCATTAAATCATTAAATACTCAAATAAACAAAGCTAAAGGTGTATCAAAGCCTGTTACAAGATGTTTAAAATCATCTAATTATAAAGATGTTTTATTTAAAAACTTAACATTAAAGCGTAAGATGAATATGATAAAATCAATGAAGCATGTGCTTTTTTCACAAGAAGTAAATAAAGTAGTTTTAAACAGGATAGACGATAAAAGGCATGTTCTAGGCAATCAAAAAGATACCGTACCTTGGGGTCATTGTGATTACATATGTTAATTCAATATTTTTTTTTTATTTTTTACTTCAATTGTAGACTTATATGATATATTTAAATATGAGAATTGTTATGCATTATATAAAATCGAATAATTATATTGTTAGTTAATACATACATATTTAGCTGTACTCTATATTTGATGGTTTTATTTATAACCCTTTTTCGACATTACCTGTAGAGATATTATCTAAGTATAAACGATCATTTTTATTTATTTGTGTACTTATTCATTGAAACCAAAGCTAAAAGAACTACCAAAAATCTGATTATTGGGGGTTATAATTACTTAGTGTTCCTGATAAGCATTATAAATACTAGAACATATATGTTTTTTGACAGATACAAACATGAAGTGGGTCAAGCAACCAGTTTCATTAGAAGTAAAAAATATTGAAGTGGAGAAAAATAAGCTACACGCAAAGCATAGTGTTCTTTTGCCGAATAATATAAGATGTATAATATGTGGCCCTTCGAATTGTGGGAAAACGAACGTCATGATTAGTTTGTTAATCCACGAAAATGGCTTAAAGTTTCAAAATGTTTACTTGTATTCAAAGACTAGCTTTCAACCAAAATATATTTTTCTAAAACAAATCTTAAAAAGAGTGCCAGAAGTAAAACTTTTTATATTTAATTTTGATGACGAAGTTATTCATCCTAACGATGCATTACCGAATTCTGTTATTATTTTTGATGACGTGGTTTGTGAAAAACAAATTAACATACGAAATTATTTTACAATGGGCAGACACAGAAATATAGATTGTTTTTATTTATCTCAAACGTATTCAAAAATACCAAAGCAGTTATTACGTGACAATGTTAACTTTTTGATAATTTTCAAGCAAGATGAAGTTAACATGAAACATATATACGATGAACACGTTAGTTCTGATATAGAGTGGTCGAAGTTTAAAGATATATGTTCTAAAATCTGGATACATCCTTATGATTTTTTGACTATTAATAAGGATTGTGAATTAAACAAAGGCAGATATAGACAATCATTCGACAAGTTTATTTATTGTGATTAATGGCTATATAAATTATGAGTGCAAAAAATTAAAATCATTTGAGCATAAATACTTCTTAATATAAGTCGTATAATGGACCACGACATTACAGATCAATTAATTAAGTCTGCGGACGCTATTAAGGCAAAAGTGAAACAAATGAAAGATTATGAGTTTAAAACTGACACTCATTTGAAATATTTTTTCAAGCCTCTCGCAGACCCTCTAAATGCAATCGTAGCTAACAAGCAAATTTCTACAATAAAAAATGAAGATACTTATGATGACGAAATTAAACACACTGATATAGGTTCAACAATATTTTTGCGTGATAAATCTCATGATATGTACAAACATGAATTATCTAATGAGTCAAGCTCGTTAGAAAATTTTTATTCAGAAGATGAAGGAGATAATGGATCGGAAAAAGATACAAATGCATCGTTGAAAAAAGAAGATATCATTGAAATATATGAGGATATGAATATACCATTTGGTGTACGTAGTGAGAATAACAAACATATGATCGGAAATACAATAGTTAATTTCTCAACCACTCATGAGAACTCTGGTAAAGTGTTTAACATTTGCGTAGCTAATAAACAGTATACAATAACACCTGGTCTAAAAGAACTATTGCTTCGCAAAAAGCCTGATTTAAGTTTAGTCAATTTAAAAGATAAATTGGTTTACAAAGAAATACTCCTGAAAACTAATGCTCATAAAAGAGACTTTGACCCTGCAGGTCAAATTAAAGGTGATAAAGGTCTAAAATATTCTCAAGTGGTCAAACCATTATTTTCTGAGTCTTATAAATGCTTACAAGCACCAATAGAAGTTAAATCTAGGCAAAAAAGAGGAGCTGGTTTACCGTTTCTTAAAAAATATAAAAAAAATACTGAACTTGTTTATTGGGATGATCCTAATGAATTAGTGGACAGGCTTAAACTTTTGATCGCTTCTAAAACTGCAGGTAATACTAACCTTGATAACGAGATTTTATCAATTATTGAAGAACTAAAAGAAGCGGGTGTAATACATGAATAAAAGGGCTTATCATAGAAATTGTTACTTAGTCTAATTTTATAGTTCAGAAGTGACAGTTGAAAGAATGAGCAAAGTGAAAAGAGACATCATAAACGAAATTCACAGAAGTGCAAGAATCAATTTTTCTCGAAGACATGTAATATTAAAAGATATTGATGATCTTTGGCAAGCCGATTTAATGGATATGCAAAGCATTTCCAAATTCAATACGAACTGCAAATATATTTTAGTGGTTATCGATGGATTCTCTAAGTATGCTTGGGCTATTCCACTTAAACAAAAAAATAAAGAATCTGTATCTAATGCATTCAATACGATATTGAGTAGTGAAAAACGCATCCCAAGAAACTTGCAAACAGACCTAGGAACAGAATTTTACAACGCAAGTTTTCAAAAAATTATAAAAAATAATTCTATCAATCACTACAGCACTTATTCGACCAAAAAGGCCTCCATTGTAGAACGACTTATAAGGACGATAAAAAGTAAGCTTTACAAGGAATTCAGTTTAAAAGGGAACTATAAATGGACTGACGGTACGCTTGCTAAAGTAATTAACAGATATAATCGAACAATACATACAACAATTGGTTTACCACCAGCTCGAGTCAATCATAAAAATAAATCTCAAGTACTAAATATTTATTTTAATCGATAACAAATGAAAACAAAGCGTTGTAAGTTCAAGATAGGTGATTTTGTTCGAATAAGTAAACATAAAGGTTGTTTTGAAAAAGGCTATACTCCTAATTGGTCCACAGAGATATTTAAGATTATTAAAGTTCAAAATACAAATCCTACGACATATTTATTACAAGACATTAAACAGCAGCCTATTTTAGGAGCATTTTATAATCAAGAATTACAAATTACCAAACATCCTGATACTTACCTTGTTGAAAAAGTTTTGAAACGTAGAAAGAGAAAAGTTTTTGTGAAATGGTTGGGGTTACCATCATCAGAAAATTGTTGGATTGATGATACAAATGTTTTGTAAGGGCTTTATAATGCTATGATCTATGATTTAGGTTCTATTCTGTTTGCATACATGAACGGAGAAGGACTTGTGAATAATTTAATTAATAATTTACCATTTGAGCTCCATTTACCGGGATATAATTACTGTGGTCCTGGAACGAAATTACATAAAAGATTGGCTCGTGGTGATAAAGGTGTAAATAAGTTAGATGAGTATTGCAAACATCACGATATCGCTTACAATAAATCCAAAAGTTTGAAAGATCGTCACAAAGCAGATATCATTTTACTAAAGATGGCGAAGAAGCGTGTTCTGTCTTCAGATGCAAACACAGGAGAAAAACTTGCTGCTAATGTGGTTAACAACGTAATGCTATCAAAAGTGAGTTCTGGATATGGCCTCAAAAAAAACTTTAAAAATATAGTCTCCCATACAAGAAAATGCATTAAAAAATTAAAGCCAAAGTGTAAGAAAAAACTAATAGAATTGGCATACGCAGCTGCTAGGGAGTTAACTCATAATTCATCTACGAAACTCCCACGGATCATACCCATTCCTAAGTCCGGTGGTGTTTTACCTTTAATTCCTATATTTGCTGGCCTGTCTGCTGCTGGAAGTATAGCAAGTGGAATTGCTGGAATCGTCAAAACTATCAACGAATATAAGGTTGCAAAAAAGCATTTGGAACAAATGGAACGACAACATAAGAAAGTGGAAGGTGTTTGTATTGGAAACGGACTGAGGTTAAACCGTAGCAAGAATGGACTTCGATTATATCTAAATTTAAAGAAAAAAAACTAAATCGCAGGCTACCTAACCGTGCTCTTACTAATATCGATATCATACAATTTACGGAAAATATTCCATATTTTCGTGGAGTGTATATGAGAGATACCTTACCAAGGTCACCGTTTTCCCGAGAGTGTGGAATCATTAATTTGGATGATTCTAAAAATTCTGGTACACATTGGGTAGCCTACGTAATTATAAATAAATATGTTGAATATTTCGATAGTTACGGAAACTTAAAACCGCCCATAGAATTTGTTCGTTACGTGGGTTCTGACGACATCCATTATAATTACAATAATTATCAAAATAATAACTTATTTAACTGTGGACACTTATGCATAAAATTTCTTAAAGAGTTTTGGAAAAAGCAGTCTTTTTAAATTATTACTTTAAATAAAGTTTCTTACTCATAAGTCAACACTTTAACGCTGTCTGTTACAAGAAACGAATGTCAATTATATTATAGCCGAAAACATGATAGTGTATAATATAAAATCAATCACCAAAGTAAATAACTTTACTCGTCCTCGTATCGTCAGAAGACGCAGACATACACGAAGTGTAAATATAATCACTGAAGAGAATAAATTGTTTCTTCAAGCTTTGGGATTTAAACTATGAGTATTCTTAATATAAATGATTCACCGCAGTTCGATAACTCTATAGTGAGTTATGAATATCACACTTATAATCCGTACAGCAACAGTTTTAAAGAAAATGATGAAATACGAATACCCATAAATCAGCAAGATGTGTACATATTACCTTCAGCCAGTTACATTTACGTTGAAGGCCGAGCCACTGTGTCTTCTAAAGATGCATCAGGAAAACTTACACGAAAGTCTGTTAATTTCACAAATAATCCTATATCATTTCTGTTTCAAGACATTCGATATGAAATTAACGGTGTTGAGATAGATCGAATAAAAAATGCAGGAATTACTACAACTTTAAAATCATATGTGTCTATGAGTGAGGGGGAAAGCAAAGCTGCTGGTGTTTGGGGTTGGAATTTGAATGGGGCTAAAGATAATGACGGTATTTTTAGCGCTCTTATACCCCTGAATAAAGTTTTGGGATTTGCGGAAGATTATGATAAAATTATCATTAACTGTAAACATGAACTTCTACTTAACAGAAGTAGTTCTAAGCTTAATAGTGTTATTCTTGATAATAACGACTCGATTGAAATAAATATAGAGAGATTGCAATGGCGCGTGCCTCATATAAAAGTTTCAGATCGGGAAAGATTAACTTTACTGAAACATTTAGAGAAAGATCGCCCTATTCAAATAGCTTTTAGAAATTGGGACTTGTATGAATACCCTTTATTACCTAAGAGTACAAAACATTCCTGGGTTATTAAGACTGCTTCACAACTCGAGAAACCGAGGTATGTGATCTTTGGGTTACAGACAAATAGAAAAAACACTAAATCTAGAGACAGTTCAATATTTGACCATGGTAAATTAACTAATGTTACTCTTTTCTTAAATTCTAACTATTACCCATACGAATCTGTTAATTCAAAATTTCATGAAGATAAGTATTGTATATTATATGAGATGTATACCAAATTTCGTCAGTCTTATTATAACATTCGATGTGAACCGATGCTTGATCTGCTTCAATATAAAGAAAAGGCTCCTTTATTTGTAATTGATTGCTCAAGACAGAACGAGGCTTTGAAGACTGGGGCTATAGATGTGAGACTAGAAATAGAAAGTTCTGAAGATATTCCAGAAAATACATCCGCATATTGTCTAATCATCAACGATCGCCTGATAGAATATAAACCCCTGAGTAGTATTGTAAGGAAATTATCATGAACGCCATAGTCGATGTGCAAGGGTTTAAGACGGAAAATAACGAGTTTATTGTCAAAGAAATAGCAATAGCATGCAGAAATCAAATTATGGTGTTATTAATCAAACCACCATTTCCATTTTACAATCTTACAAAAAAAGAAAAATCGCAAGTTTGTTGGATAGAGAGAAACAGAAAAATTTTGTGGAAAGAAGGTTTTATATCATACTTAAAATCGCTGCAATGTATTGAACCTTATCTGAAAGATAAAAACATTTATGTTAAAGGGTGTGAAAAAGTGTTGTGGCTAAGAAACCTATTAAAACATGATAATGTATATAATTTAGAAGATAAGAAATGTCCTAGTTTACAAAAATTATTTGATGATTATAAAACGTCTAGTAATATATTTATTTGTATGTATCATTCGAATGTATGTGCTTTAAAAAATGTAACATGTTTAAAAAAGTGGATTGATGATAACAGTATTTTTAATTGTTTATAATTTAGAAGACAGTCTGTCTTGAAAAAAAAAATATATACAAAAAAAAAAAAAAGTAATGTTAAGTAATTACTTGCTCTTTGTATCATAACAATATATCGAAATAAATGCTTTTTTTATAAGTAATCTTTTTTTTTTATTTTCATAATAAACGCGTTAGACATAGAATACCACAACGAAATGTGCTTTAATTTCTTTATAAATTGAGAACACCAGATACAAGAGTTCATTATTCTTTTATACATACTCGTATCGAGACCTTCTTAAAAATGATTCAAAATTATTTCAGCCCGCGTTACGAAATATATAATAAACACAAAATTCGATTATGCTCATTTCGATATTATTGGGCTACAGTAGATTCAAAACGAAGATTGGTGATGGAAATGGCCGATGCAGGTTTTTTTTACTGTGGAAATGGTTTAAACGATAAAGTTATGTGCTTTTCGTGTGGAGTTGGCATCGAAGATTGGGAGTATTACAATGATCCTTGGATGCAACATGCCATATTTTCCCCTGATTGCTTTTATTTAAACGCTGTAAAAGGAACAGACTATGTTGCCAAATCAAGAAGTCTGTTTTATAAAGAAACAAAAATATAAAGTGATTGTAACGTGGAGCAGAATAGATTGATGCGATTGACTGTCTGATTGTACACAAAATATTGATCGACTGACTGATTGTCTAGTTCACAAAATATTGATTTATTGACTGATTTGTCTAGTTCACAAAATATTGATAGAATGACTGATTGTCTAGTTCTCAAAATATTGATCGAATGACTGATTGTCTAGTTCTCAAAATATTGATCGAATGACTGATTGTCTAGTTCACATCAAATGTATAATTGGGGTGACTGGATCCCTGATCCAGGAACCCCAATTATACACTACTACTAACAATACACACTATACGCTGCAAATGGGACTAAAATTAGGACTTACGGCGAGAAGACGCTTACCTTGAATTTAGGACTACAACGATGTTATAAATGGAATTTTATAATCGCCGATGTTACACAACCAATAATTGGAGCAGATTTTCTAGAGCACTATAAACTATTAGTCGACATAGCTGGTCGCAAACTTATCGACAAAGTTACAGAGCTGACAACGCATGTAACTTCAGAAAAAGCGGCACAACAAACAATTCGTACTATCGCAGTGGGAACGAATCCACGTATTGCGCAACTTTTAAACAAGTACGAAGACATCACGAAAGAGTCCTCTCTACGCAATGCGCCCAAACATAAGATTGAACACCACATTATCACTATAGGACCACCCGTCGCAGCTCGGGCAAGACCATTACCTCCAGAAAAATACGACATAGCCGAAAAGGAATTTCAAAGTATGATAGAACTCGGAATTTGCCGACCGTCAGATAGCCCATGGGCAAGCCCATTGCATATGGTAAAAAAGAAAAATGGCGAATGGAGACCGTGCGGAGACTATCGAATGCTCAATAGCACGACAGTACCGGACAAATACCCACTACCAAGATTAACTGACTTTACATACATATTAGAAAATAAGAAGATACTAAGCAAGATAGATATACGCAAAGCATACCACTGTATTCCTGTTAAAGATATAGAGAAAACAGCCATCATCACACCTTTCGGACTTTTTGAGTACTTAAGAATGCCTTTCGGATTACGCAATGCGGCACAAACATTTCAACGATTCATGGATTCCTTGTTTAGAGATTTAAATTTCGTATTTATATATGTAGACGACTGTCTCATCGCTTCGGACAGCGAAGATTTGCATTATCAGCATTTAGAAACGGTTTTCAAACGTTTACACGAGAATGGAATAACCATTAATCTCGAAAAATGCGAATTTCACAGAAGGGAAATAGATTTCTTAGGTTATCATATAACGAGCCAAGGAATACAACCTACCGTGGAAAATTACAAAGCAATCATGGAATTTCCCAAACCGAAAACGATTCAAGAATTGAGAAGATTTTTGGGCATGGTCAATTTCTACAGAAGTAATATTCCACGCGCAGCGGAAAATCAAAGAGTTTTAAACGAGTTTCTACATGGTTCAAAAAAGAACGATAATTCACCTGTTCCTTGGACAACGGAAGCAGACCAAGCTTACGAAAAATGCAAGGAAAGCTTGAAAAACGCGGTATTAACAGCGCATCCTTCCCGCAGCGCATCACTAGCGCTCATGACCGACGCTAGTGCTACTTGCGTTGGTGGGGTTTTACAGCAAAGATCCGGACGCAATTGGGAACCATTAGGTTTTTTTTCACAAAAATTGAGCGAAACTCAACAAAAATATTCTACGTTTGACAGAGAGCTGTTGGGAATTTACATGGCCGTCAAACATTTTCACAGATTGATCGAGGGAAGAGAATTTACAATATTTACGGATCACCGACCTTTGACATACGCATTCTCCCAAAAACCATCATCAAACGATACACCGCGACGGGTCCGGCAGTTAGATTTCATTTCACAGTACAGTACCAACATCCAACACATAAACGGACGTGACAATATTACCGCCGATGCCTTATCTCGAATAGAGGAAATATACGTGCCATCACCTATCGATTACGCTGAATTGGAAAAATGTCAATCAACAGATAATGAACTTAGTAAATTACGTGACAATAAAAGATTAAAATTCAAAAACATTACGCTTCCGGGTTCCACAATAAACATCACCTGCGACACGTCTACTGGGAAAAGCCGCCCCTACTTACCAAAGCATTTTCGCAAACAAATTTTCGATACCATTCATGGTATGAGCCATCCAGGAAAAAGAACTACGAGAAAAATGATAACCCAAAGGTA
Source organism: Aporophyla lueneburgensis (assembly GCA_932294355.1). Taxonomy (NCBI): domain Eukaryota; kingdom Metazoa; phylum Arthropoda; class Insecta; order Lepidoptera; family Noctuidae; genus Aporophyla; species Aporophyla lueneburgensis. The sequence goes on from OW028749.1 coordinate 24,985,091, forward strand.
TTTATGGCCGTATATGAACAAAGATATCAATAATTGGTGTAGATCATGTATAGCCTGCCAAAAATCAAAAATACAACGACATACGATATCACCTCCTGGTACATTTATGACAGCGCAGCGTTTTGAGCATTTACATATTGACATCGTCGGACCACTTCCGATTTCACAAGGGAAGAGATATTTAATCACAATCATAGATCGTTGTACGTCATGGCCCGAAATATTTCCGGTAGAAGATATAACTGCAGAAACAGTAGCCAAGACACTTTTCGAAGGATGGATTACTCGTTTTGGATGTCCATTGCGCATTACTACGGATCAAGGCCGACAGTTTGAATCAAGAATATTTGAGTCACTCTCTCAATTTTTGGGAATACATAAAATTAGGACAACACCTTATCATCCGCAATCCAATGGAATGATAGAGAGATTTCATAGAACTTTGAAGGTAGCGTTAATGACAAGAGAATCCAACGAAAATTGGTTAAAAGAAATCCCAACAGTTTTACTCGGGTTGCGGAGTAGCTTGCGAGAAGACACAGGTTATAGTTCAGCAGAGATGACATATGGAACGCCAATACGACTCCCTGGAGGATTTTTTGAGTCATCAGCAGCACAGTTATCAACGTACGAAGAATTTGTAAAACAAATTCAAAAGGACATCACACGAATGACGTCGGTTCCGAAAAGAAAAAACCATAACCAAGCTATATTTGTGCATCCCGAACTCAAAGAATGCTCACACGTATTTGTTCGGTGTGATAGAATGAAGAAAGCCCTGACGCCGCCGTATGAAGGACCCTACCCAGTAATTAGTAGAACAGATAAAACATTTTGCATTAGAATTAGGGATAAAGAGACAGTGATATCAATTGATAGATTGAAACCAGCTTTCATGATCAATGACGAATCAAACTACGTGCCGGATTCAAAGGATTGCGACAGACATTCACACACGTACACTACACGATCGGGACGTAAGGTAAAGCCAGTAGTACGTCTATAAAAATCGCTGATAGAAGCAAGTTATTCGTTATGGCATAATGAAAACACTGGACGGAAGAATGAAGAGTTTAACGGAAAAAATAATAAACACTCGTGCAACGGCTGAGTCAAAATTACAGACGTCAGCAAATCACACCACAACAGGCGTCATCAAATTCCACCGCGTACAATAGCATTATTATTTATATACATCAGCAAATAACTAGTAAGGTCTAGATCAAATTTATATTGTAAACACTATTACCATAATATTTACTTTTTTTCTTTTAAAGGGGGGTGTACTGTTGCAGTACAATATCTTTGTGCTGTATCTACAATCTACATCGCAATCTTATGTTCTTTATCGCACGTTCAATATCTATTAAATGTTTCTACTATCTGTTATCAACACGTAGTCGTTAGTATATAAGATGCACCTTTGGATAATTATAACCAGACTATACTACATCTTTGGTCTCATTTATACCTAACCATATACTGCCAAGAAGTTTGGCAAATTATTTAACAGCAATCACTATTAATTATTTTAAAGCAAGATATGATCTTGACGCATTTTTATTACTAATATAAAAACTTCCAATTTGGCCCTTAAAAAAATGATGGAACATATCTTTCATATGAAATCAAACAGTTGCGTATTATACAATAATGTGAAAAAACTCAAATAGTACGATTACATTTTTATTTAAAAATAAATTGGACAAGGAAATCCAAAGAATATTTCAACCTTTTAACATTATACTCTTCGTAGTTTTCATTCCAAATTACGAAAATGGAAATAGTTATATCACTCCATGTGAGATAAATCGTCACATTTTGCTGTTATTAACTATTTCACTATGCAATGTTTTCTATGTCTGTCGTATGTTCGATGATGAACACAGTTATTTTGCAAAATGTAATACAACTGCTCTTGGTCTTGCAAGTTTTCAGTTTTTGCCTCATTTATAATATTTTTCATAGCCGAAGTAATGTTACCCTTATATTAAAGCTCCAGGAAATTTATAGGATCATTGATGGTAGCAAAACTTTTACAAATTCCATTATTTGGAACTGGATCATACTTTTACAGTACTAAGTATTTTTAGCCGACTTCAAAAAAAGGAGGAGTGTCTCAATTCAAATGTATTTTTTTTATGTTATCGTACCTCAGAACTTTCGACTGGGTGAACCGATTTTTATAATTCTTAATTTATTTGAAAACTGGAGAAAAAAAAAACTTTAATAAAGATGCCAAGAGACTGACTTCCGAAATTAAAGTAATTTTTCACTTTGTAGTGTATTTCGGTTGTTTTTTTTTTTTGGAAAATAGTTTTTTATTTTACCAGTTACATGTTGTTATGTAACAACCGTATTAATTTATATTATTGAAGCTGCCTGCGATTTAGTGATGACCCAGTATGATCTTAATTCTATTTATGGTACACGCCTAGCGACATTGTTGAAAAGTTTTCTTGAAGAATTGGTTAAGGACTTGCTTATGCTAAATTACGAAGAACTAAGTGATGAATATGGTAACAAGTCTTTTGAAACGTATCAAGATATTTTAAACGCTTACAAACTCTACACAAAATGCTTTCATGTATTGGTAAGTCCGTGTTCACATTATTATCTACATATAATTCAATTCCTTGAACTATTACAAGGATTTCTTTTTCTCTTAATTTTTAGATTTTATACCGAACCTATGCATCGTCTCTTCGTTGTCTATATTTAGTTCAGGTATACTTAATACGTTTGCAAGCGTCATCACTTTGGGAATTGAGTAGGTACTCACTTCCCAAAGTGACGACGCTATCAACATGCCGGCGCTATCAAATAATATGCGTAAATAGGTATTTACGCATATTATTTAAGAAACTTAAGTTTTCATTTAGAAACAAGACCATTTAACAATGGTTATTTATCAGATCTATTCCCATCCAATACCAAGAGCTAATACCGTTTAGTATTAGTTTATTTCCGAATTTATTTTCTATTCCCAACGAGTACCACATTTTTTTAAATAAAAAATCTATTATTAACGAATACCAAAGCGTGACTTTTTGTACACTCAGCTACACAAAGTTTTATTTAATTTTCTAACATTTACATACTATACTATCGTAATAGAATGCTAAAACTTTCCAAACTATAGTACGCGCGTTATCATCTGAGTCGTCAGGTCAAAGTCAAAAGAGCTAGGAATGTGCAGCACGCCGGACCCGAAGATATATAAGACTTTCATCTTTATTGCCTTTACTTCCGCGAGACTTAATATCACCAGGCTGGTGCTACATTATGGAAGATAGTCCTGAAAGTGTCGCAATTGAAGCATTTAATGACTACATGGTGTCGCAATGGTTGAAAGACGAGAGTTTTGTAGACACTTGGTGTGTTTATGGTGAACCCCATCGAACCACGAATTCCGTAGAGTCTTGGCATATGAAATTAAACTCCACTGTGCCCAAAAATGCCAATTTATATCAGCTTCTAAAAGCTCTGAAAGAAGACGCAGATTTACAATCAGTGGTTGTTAATCAATACATGACCAATGCACCTGACGCAAAGCGACGTGCAACAGAAACTATAGCGAAAAATCGGTGGATCACATACGTTACTGACCAACTCCGTGAACAAAAAATTAGCGTGGGTCACTGTTTAAAAAAATTAAGAGTCTAACTTCTATTTGGTGAAATTTTAAAATTAAGCTGATTATTACCTACTTAAAAATGCGTAAGCACTACTTTTAAATGTTTGCGAATTATTTATATTCGACGTCTTTGCAAAACAAAATGCTGATTTATTACTACTAAGCTACATAATTATTTTAAAAGTTGATTGTCTGTGATATTTTGTAACTATTGTTAGATTGTAAGTAAATTCACCATTTTTGATGTTTTTTCCCAAAAACATTGTTACATATAAAGTTGATTATCTGTGATATTTTATCATTTTGTTAGATTTTCAGTACTTTAACTATTCATATTAGATTTTTTGCCAAATTTTTAAGTGATTTATTATTATGAATATACGCTAATAGTTACATGAAAGTTGATTATCTGTGATATTTTATAACTATTGTTAGATTGAAAGTAAAATATCAATTTTTGAAGTTTTTGCCAATAACATTGTTATTACATTAAAAGTTGATTATTTGTGACATTTTATAATTTTGTTAGATTTTCAGTACTTAACTATTCATATTCGATTTTTTGCCAAATTTTTAGATGATTTATTATTAAGATACGCAATTATATGTGATTTATATTCAAACCCTAATCTTGATTAAACATTACTTAAAATCACTCAAAGCATTTTAATTTTACTGAACCTGACTGTTTCTGATTTCTTCAAACTTGTTTTGGTATTGGTTTTAAAATGTGGTACTCGTTGGGAATAGAAAATAAATTCGGAAATAAACTAATACCAAATGGTATTAGCTCTTGGTATTGGATGGGAATAGATCATTTATCAGTCAGTTTCAATATCCATATTTACAGTACTAAAAGTGGACATGTAGGATAATTTTTACTATATCAGAATGACTTAAGTATTAATTTATACGAAAACTGTTTCGTTAGTTTTTACTTACGACTGCATGATTTATATTTTTTGTTTTTACTTTTTACGACTCTTTTGTTTATAACTTTGCACGCCGTAAGGTAGAATGTAACGGAAACAATTAAATATGTACCATCTTATACCTGTACCTATATTGTTGGCAAATAAATAAAAGAATCTGAATCTGAATCTGGAAAATTTATGTTTGAACGTGCAGATCTCTGGAATTACGAGTCGGATAAACATTTAGTTTTCTATCTGGTAGTTCAATTCTTGAACTGGGCTAGGTAATAGGTAACTAATCATCAGACTGTGACGGCTCGTCTCGCTGACCTTGATGCTGATATTGTTATGGCATTAGCGAGGCTATTTAGTGAGGCTGGAAGAGGGCGCTGTCCACCCTCCACCAACGCCCGGTGCGGCCGTCGTGTGAATCAGGAGAAGTCCTAGGGGCCAAGATGGAAGAGTTAAGAAGAAACATAAGGGAGCTCCAGGATACAACGGTGGAGACAGTCGCCCCAATCAGAACCTCTGTGGAACACCTGCGGGGCCTGATTGAGAAGCAAATCAGCTCCGACCATACACAGAATATGCACGGAGAGACCCTAGGAAGCCAAACTTCTCATTTGCGCACCGAGTACCGGAGGCCTACTAGGTCTTACGCAGAGGCTCTTGTTACTCCGAGCCACAGCCTAATTGTGGAATCAATCGACCCCCGTCACACCAGTGATGACGTGATTAGGTCCATCAAATCGAAAGTAGATGTTGTCTCACTTGGAGTGGGGATTAATAGTGTTCGCAAACTGCGCAACCAGAAGGTGGCTATCGGTTGTGCCTCCGAAAGGGACAAAGCGATGCTTGGTGATGCCATAAAGGGTGCAGGTGAGGGGTTTGCAGTCATAAGTCCCCCTCGGAGAAATCCCTTGCTTCGCTTAGGAGGGGTCATAAGCGATATGGAAGACAAAAGTATAGAACTGGCAATTATAAAACAAAATGCCAACCTTCTTGAAGGCGTCCCACTCGATCAGTTGATTGCCAAAGTTACCAGGAGAACGAAAGGAAGAACGCCAACTACCACAAACGTCATCCTTGAAGTGGATGCGGGCCTTTGGCGGCGTTTAAATGGGCAGCGCATTAAGCTGGGATACCAGGTAGTGCCGGCCAAATGGCGTCGGACCAATCACCGATTGTCCAGTGCTACAAATGCCTCGGTTTTGGACACCTGGCGCGGAACTGCCAATCAAATTTGAGCTGCGGTTACTGTGCGGGAGAACATGACACTCGAGAGTGTCCAAACCACTCCCATCCCCCCTGTTGCGTCAACTGTAGCAACAACAAAAAGTCTCACAGTCCCCTACATCCTGCCTATTCGAGCGAGTGCCCGGAGTGGTCTAAGTGGGACCGCATAGCTAGAGCTGCCATAAGCTATTGTTAAGGGCACCCTGAAGAGCGTCAAGTTTGGACAGGTTAATCTTGGTCGTGGTCTTGCCGCAACGAAGGAAACCCTTAGAGCTGCTTCCAAGAATGGGACAGACATTTTGTTTCTGCAAGAACCATACGTGGGCGCTACAGGCGTTTTTTCGAGCCCGTACGCCAATATCCAAGATATTCGTGGCACACGGGAATGTCCCGTGAAATCGGCGATTGTTGTCACTAATCCTAATATTAATTGTATAAATAACCAAACCCTTATTTTTAAGAATATTAGTTCCGTTGTCTTACGCATTGGGCGTCTTAAAATAGCTTTAATCAATGTATACCTTGAGGGTGACCAAGACATGGAGCCTTATTTAAGGAAAATCCAGCAGATCATCCACGACATCGGAACTCAGGACATCATCCTCGCTGGTGACGTCAATGCCAGTAGTCCTTGGTGGGGATGCAATGCTGAAGACAGTCGGGGAAAGGCCGTTATGGACCTGTTGGCACAAAATAACATGAATGTCCTTAATCAGGGGATTGAGCCCACATTCCACACTTTCAGAGGCGGAAAACTATATTCGAGTATCGTGGATATCACCGCATGCAGTGACTCGCTGCTGGCTAAAATTAGCAACTGGAAAGTCGATACTGAGTCTGCCATTCTGACAGATCACCGTACAATAAGCTTCGAATTATCGGTGGGCAACCAGGAGCTAACCGTACAACATCCCACCACAAGAGTTTATAATGTTAGGAAGGCAAAATGGAGCCGTTTTTCGGAGCTCTTATGTACGGCAATGGTAGATTCAGGACTCACCACCGAGAAATTAGAAGATGGCAGTGAGCCGGAGCTGTTGGAAAACCTCGTCAACAGTTATAATAAGGCGATAACCAGGGCCTGCGATGAGGCAATCCCAAAACTAAATCCGCGTAAACCTACCATTATGCCACAATGGTGGACGGAAGAGTTAGAATCCGAAAGAAGCTCAGTAAAAACATTACGTAGGAGGATACACTCTGCAAATCCTAGGAGGAAGCCCTTCTGTGTGGCGGAATATCTCACAGCTAAAGAATTATTCAAGAAACACATTGAACACACCCTTACGTCAAGCTGGAAGGATTTCTGCACCAGACAGAAGGAGGAGGATGTCTGGACCTGGGCTCAGCGTATAATAACCCGATGTTCGAACACCAACCGAATCGAGAACAGTCTTTTGCGAGACCCTCAGTCCGACCAAACACTTTCAGCTGAGGCGTCGGCAGAACATCTTGCCGAAACCTTTTTTCCTGCCGATGATCCTGGCACAGACTCCATTATCCAGAAAACCATCAGGGACAATGTTAGGCACACGATGGAAAAACTTATTAGCCCCCCGAACCTCTCACCACAGGAAACACCTCCCTTCACCCACACAGAACTCCGGGAAGTCTATGCAAGGATCCATCCCAAAAAAGCACCGGGTGCTGACGGCTTTACGGCAGACATTTGCTACGAAGCATACAAAGCTGACTCAGACTTCCAGCTGGCTCTCTTCAATAAGTGCCTAGAAATTGGTTATTTCCCCATTGTCTGGAAGGAAGCCCGGATCAGAGTGATCCCGAAGCCCGGAAAGCCAAATTACACTACGGCTAAATCGTACCGTCCGATTGGCCTACTTCCAGTTTTGGGTAAGGTGCTGGAGAAGTTGGTGGCTACCAGACTCACCTGGGCGTTAGAGAAAGGAAATCTCCTCAGCAAACTGCAGTACGGCTTTCGACCACAATGTGGGACGGAGGACGCGCTATACGACACCATGTGCTATATACGCGGAGATATTCGTGCCAAGAAGATCGTGGCAGTGGTGTCGTTGGACATAGAAGGCGCATTCGACAATGCTTGGTGGCCAGCCGTACTGCAGCAGCTACACAGCAAGGGGATAGATGCGCAGACTCTGTGCCTTCTATATAGTTATCTGTCAGATCGCAGCACGCTTGAGTATCTAACACATATGATCTCCAAGCCCACCACTAAAGGCTGCATCCAGGGATCCATCTGTGGTCCAATCTTCTGGAACATCCAACTGGATCCCCTCATGATTGAGGCAAATGGTCTGAGAGCCCACGTCCAGGCTTACGCTGACGATCTGGTGGTCTTGGCGCAAGCGGACACGGCGGCGGAACTCGAGAGTGTGGTCAACGAAGCCCTTACAGCCATTGCAAATTGGGGAGAGACCAACAAGATGAGGTTTGCGGCACACAAGACGCAGGCAATGATTGTGACCAGGAAGTTGAAGTATGACGAGCCACAGTTTTCCTTCTTAGGAACTCCGCTAAACAACATGAGCCGACTTAAACTTCTTGGTCTCACAATAGACGCAGGCTTAACATTCCTCCCCCATCTTGAGGAAGTATCCAAGAAGACCGCCAACATTTTTAAAATGGTGGCTAGGGCCACCCGAGCACAATGGGGACTAAACGCAAATATCCTTAGGACAATCTACACTGGAGTAGTGGAGCCGGTGATAACATATGCTGCGAGCTCTTGGGCGGAGGTTGCCAGCAAAGCTTACATCAGGAAGAAGCTAAATACCATCACCAGGATGTTTGCAATAAAAATCTCTAAATCTCATAGGACCACCTCGCTCATCGCTGCTGCTGTCCTTGTGAGAATTATACCATTGGACAGGAGAGCGATTGAATATCTGAAATTATAGAGGTGAAGAGAGGCAAACCCCTGGAAGAGCTCCCTGGCAGAAAGTTGGAGGGTCGCGCGCACCCCTCGCAACTTCCACATCCTGCTATGCGCGTTAGCTTGGGTATTCAGCTGATAACAAGCTCGCAAGATCTGGACCGCATCGCAAATCAATGGCACTCGCTATACACAGATGGTAGCAAAATCGAGGGAAAGGTTGGTGCCGCGGTGTCATGCTGGGACCGAAATGGCGAAGTAGCTAAGCTGGAACTCAAGTTGGCAAATTACTGCTCGGTGTTCCAGGCAGAAATGATTGCCATCCTAAGGGCACTCACATACGCAGCTGAGAGAAGGCCTCCCATGTCAGCTAACATAATTTCCGACTCAAGATCTGCTCTGGAATCAATCGCTGACCCCAAAACCAAAAACCCCATTGCCATTGAAGTACAACAGGCTATCTCCGAAGCAAAACACCAAGGCAGAGGGATTCAATTATTCTGGGTAAAGGCGCACGCTGGTATACCCGGGAATGAGAGAGCCGATGAGCTGGCTAAGCACGCAGCACTGCATAGGAAAACTGCGCCGGTCTATGACAGATTCCCACTGTCCTATGCAAAGCGATCCATCAGGGAGACAACGTTGGACAGCTGGCAATCCCAGTACTTGGCCGAGACGAACGACTGCAGAGGCATCCGACTGTTTTTTAATGACATCAGAAAGGCATACAAGGTCTTGGGGTAGTTAGGTACACCCACCAATCTAAGAGCCCAATTACTTACAGGGCACGGGGGCGTCCGCGAATACCTATATAGATTTAAGTTGTTGGACACCCCAGCTTGTGTTTGCGACGGTACATCTGTGGAAACGGTCAAACATATCCTCCTCGAATGTCCTAGATATTCCAGGGAAAGATACAACTGCGAGCAGAGGCTGGGGCGCACCTCGGATGTCTTTGAGGATTTGATTGGTGATGACAATTGCCGGATCCATTTCGTGGCTTACGCAGAAAGTATCTTGGCTAATGCTGCGAAAGCCAAAGGATCAATACTACCATAGCTAAGAATGTAGTATAAGTAAATAATGTAAATAAGTAACGTGTAAAATTGTAGATTAAAACGTAGAAGTTAAATTATGTGTAAAATTATAGATTAAAATGTTAAAGTTAAATTGTGTGTACATTTATAGATTATTTATAGATATTATAGATTTAAGATGTAAAACATAGAAAACTAGACAAAAAAAAAAAAAAAAAAGAAAAAAAAAAAAAAAAACAAGATATTATTGTCAAGTTACGTAAGATGAATAAAAAAAAAAAAAAAGTATGTGTTAGTAACGTTATATACAAAAGTCTAGTATTAAGTGCCAAATTAATATTGGCAATAAAAAAATGAGAGGCAGGAGTTTGGTTTTAGCCGGTAAGAGTCCGGCACTACCCAGATTGTGTCACACGTGAGACAGTCTGGGTATCCATGAGGATTTCCCACTCCTGCCAAAAAAAAAAAAAAAAACGCCCGGTGCGGCTGCTGCGGGCTGGGTGAGTTAAAGATATCTCTCACTCCCTTTCCACAGCCTCCTGATGCGACATGACTGATACGCAGATGGATACCACCGCGTCCGAGGAGACCTGACTGTCGACCATCGACTTGACACGACCGGCAGCGACAGGTTGCTGCCTACTTCTGAGATGAGAGCACGGCTCGGCTCCTTCTAAGCGGCACATTAATTTTATATCCACGTCCATTTTATATTTTTAATGCAGAACGTCACACTAGAAACTCCACTTTGCTTGCGAATCGTTTCTAATTTTATTCTGTGTCTTAGTTGGATATTGAGCATACTACTTTCCGTACTATGTTGGCAGGTCTCTAGTTTTCGTATGTTTTGTTCTGTCAAACTCCATATTCGGCATCCGTATGTTATAATCAGCATAGTACACAAATCGAAAATTTTTTTTTGACTAAGTGGTACATGAAGGTTTTTTTATTATTTCATTTAGAGACCAGTATCTATTCCAACCTCGATTAATTCTGTAACTAATCTATTTTATTGTAATATCTTTTGGAGATATTATTTAACCAAGATACATGTATTTGTCAACATACTGAATAGTTGGACCATTGACTGTGATAGAGATTTTATATACGTTTGTCATTAATTTAGTTTTTGAGATGTTCATTAACAGTCCAAAATCTCCACTTTCAAAGATCAATTGTTCGAACATTTCTTGCAGGCTCCTTGCGTCGCATGGAATAAGTAATAGATCATCTAATAGATCATCCGGCCTACTCTCTCATTAATACGTACAATAAAGTTTGTAAACTGTGCGATATTAAAAACACTACCGCATTTGAATGTAAGAAAATTATAAGAAAATGTTGCATATTACTGGTAACGACAACTCGGAACAATTAATATAACGACCCCGACCTGACACTGAATCAAAAGTACATAAATACACGCCACACATACACACCACACACACACACACACCACACATATACGCCACACACACATCACTCAAACTTTACACATACATTCATATCATTACTGAAATCACCTCTTTAGTCTCAACTCTGTAATTCGTATCCTGAGCCCAAAGCTACTACTCATGTCGTCTAAACCTTATGTTAACCTATGACTGTATTACCTGGATAATAAATATTTTCTATTTTTCTAGTTTTTCTATCTGCAAATATAAGGTGATTGAATTGCGCTCCATTAGTATTTATTCCATAGGTGTCCCATTCAATACATCTAAACACGTGTACCATAACTTTTTTTTTTTTTTTTTTTTTTTTTTTTTCAGTATGGGAAATCATCAAATGACTTCTCCCGCTCTGGGCAGCGGGAGGGCGTGTCAGACTTTTACTGACTAAAACCCACCCGTGTTCCATCAGTTGCCCATGTGCCAGGGTCACGGTATCTCTTTCGAACAATCACGCGACCCCGGCAGGCATCGGTCCTAGTAGACCCCTACACTGCTGCTGACATCTCTTTGAGGCGCGCGTGGAACACTGCGCGCCGTCGACCCGAGCCTGGTCCTTACCGGGCGGCGAGCTACCCATTGCTCGCCACCCGCAAGCTCGCGCCTACGGTGGCCGGGAGTCCGCAATCGACTCCCGACGCCCGGGGCGTCTCCTCCTGCGGCGGCTTGGGGCGTGAGGGCGCAGAGACTGCCACTCCCTCACGCGCCCCGCCTCCTCCTTCGCGAGCATTACTGCTTCGCAGAAGGAGGTGACGGCTTCCCATTCCCTCTCGCTCCGTACCATGGCTCGCACCAGGGCCGGACGCGAGAGGTCGCCGCCGCCGATCGCCTCCACGAGGACACGGCGGTGCTCCGCCCAGGCAGGGCACACCTCCACCGTATGCTCCACAGTGTCCTCCAGACGATCCTCGCAATGGAAACACCCGGACGTATCCTCCCGCTTTATCCTGAACAGGAACCCACCGAAGCACCCATGCCCGGTGAGAACCTGCGTCAGGCGAAAGGTGAGGACGCCGTGGCGCCTCTCAATCCACTCCTCAAAGAGGGGACTTACCGCCGCAATTGTGGCGTGCCCAGCACTGGGGTGTACCATACCTGACGAGAACAGTTTGGGTGATATCGGGTTTCCGTGCCTAACACATCTTTTTATAGGAAAGTCTTCACACACTCTTTCTGTTCTTACTTTTGCAGCGATGCTCGTGTGTATATTTTTAATGAGACGTATATATTTTCCACACGCACTCTGTATTTCTAGGGCTGCCCATATTTTTGCGTATCTAAGTGAATCGAACACTTTATTGTAGTTCACAAATGCTAAATATTAAGTAATACCATACTCATTACTTATATGGAAACCTTGTTTTATGTTGTGTATATGATCTGTGTTGAAAAGTCACTGTGAAATCCTGCTTGTTCCTTCAGTTGATTTTCCTCCAGAGTCTATGAAAATCGATCGAATATCATCTAAGAGAACATTATATATATGTTGGACATCAGGCCGATGGGCCCATAATTAGCGATATATTTTTTAGTCCTTTAATTCGTTCCTACGTATACGTAATAATTTCATTTTGTCCGGCTCCTAAGGGTCTTACCGTAATGCTATAAACATACAATTTAACGCTTTCGTCGATAAATAAATTATCCATCTCATGATTTGTTTTAAGTAACTTCCACCAAATAAACTCTCCATCAGCTTTATAATATTAAAGTATTTAAAGATTAAAATATAGACATAAAAATATGGTATTCCAGATTTTTAAGTACTTTATAAAAGGAACAATTCCGTCACACATGATTGTTGCGTTACTGTAACCGTTTATTCAGCACACGAAACGGTAGTTCACAAATGAAAAAAAAAACCAGTTTTGCTATCCTTTTCATTGATGCTTGGCTCCTCTTGATAGAAGCGTTACAAAGTTTTCTTCGATAAGGTAAGGTAAGGTAAGGTAGGGTATTAGAAACTAAAATATAATTTTTCAAAGCAAGCGAATTGGCTTGCGCGCTAATCTCAGGAACACTAGCGGACGAGATCAACCAAACAAACAAACAAATATGTTCTTGAGCATTAGAATATTAGTATAGAAGTATAGGTAGCAATAGATTAATCATTATACATAAATAAATTTAAAAAAATAATGTAATCCATTATTTTCATTTGACAACAAGAAAAATTAATTATAGATATTAAAGTAAGATGCGATCAAGATCCAGTCGTATAAATAGTAATACTTGCGGTCTGGCCATCATAAAAATGAAAGAACATTGTTCATATAACATCAAACAGTTGCGTAATCATAATGTGGAAGAACACAAATCGTACGGCAAATTTTTTACGCAATCACAAATTGGACAAAGACGTCCTTAGAATAGTTCAACCTTTTAATATAATTCTCTCCATATTCTTCACTTCAAAATTCAAAATTAGAAATAGTTATATCACTCCGTGTGAGAAGAAGTATCAAGTATTGCTGTTCTGTACTATTTTATTTTGCAATGTAATCTATATGTGTCATTTTTTCGACGAGAAACAAAGTAGTTATCTAGATTTGACTGGTAAAGCTGACGCGGTTGCAATTTTTTGTCTTTTTATTACTATGTATTTCCTCAGCTACATTTTGCTGTTAGTTTGCAACATTACTCATAGCCGTACCAATGTTTCTCTAATATTAAAGCTTCAAGACATTTATAGGAGCATTGATATAAGCAAAAATATTCGAAGTTGTATTATTTGGAACTGGATCACGCTTTTTACTGTACTAGGAATTTTTATTTTCCAAGTTCTATTTTTAAATGTTACAAAGGGGTCAATTGATTATATTGAAGTTATAAGCGATTTACTGATGATACAATATGATCTTAATTTAACTTATGGTATCCGCCTGACAAAATTGTTATCAGTTTTTATGAAAGGATTGATTAAGGACATATTGATAATAAATCATGAAGAAATGAGTGAGGAATATTGTAACAAGTTTTTCAAGACCTATCAAAATATTTTAGAAGCTTTCAAACTCTATGCAAAATGTTTCAGAGTTTTGGTAATTAAGGCTGTGCTTACATTATCTCATAATAATTTAAGTTGCTCCGAATCACACAATGGTTTCATTTTTTTCTGTTTGCAGATTTTATACCGAACACTGGAATCGTTTCATCGTAGTCTCTGTATAGTGCAGATAAACTTATTGCATTTACAACCGTCGTCACATCAATTAGTGAGTATAACTATACTAATATTATAAAGCTGAAGAGTTTGTTTGTTTGTTTGGTTGGTTGAACGCGGTAATCCCAGGAACTACTGGTTCGAATTGAAAAAATATTTTTGTGTTGGGTAGCCTAATTATTGAGAAAGGCTAGGCTATATTCCGAGGATACCGCACGATCTCATGCGAGGCGGCTAGCCTCCTTGCCGGAGTGCCGCCATGGGATCTGGAGGCAAAGGTCCTCGCGCACATGTGGGAGTGGCGCGAGGAGGCTAAACGCCGGGGCGAAACTCCGCTGCCGCGACAAATCGCGGCTCGGCGGACAGAGCTCCGGTGTGATCTCATGGCGACATGGCGGGTACGATTGTCGCAACCCAGCGCAGGGCACGCCACAATTGCGGCGGTAAGTCCCCTCTTTGAGGAGTGGATAGAGAGGCGCCACGGCGTCCTCACCTTCCGCCTGACGCAGGTTCTCACCGGGCATGGGTGCTTCGGTGGGTTCCTGTTCAGGATAAAGCGGGAGGATACGCCCGGGTGTTTCCATTGTGAGGATCGTCTGGAGGACACGGTGGAGCATACGGTGGAGGTGTGCCCTGCCTGGGCGGAGCACCGCCGTGTCCTCGTGGAGGCGATTGGCGGCGGCGACCTCTCGCGTCCGGCCCTGGTGCGAGCCATGGTACGGAGCGAGAGGGAATGGGAAGCCGTCACCTCCTTCTGCGAAGCAGTAAAGCTCGCGAAGGAGGAGGCGGGGCGCGTGAGGGAGTGGCAGACACTGCGCCCTCACGTCCCTTGCCGCCGCAGGAGGAGACGCCCCGGGCGTCGGGAGTCGATAGCGGACTCCCGGCCACCGTAGGCGCGAGCTTGCAGGCGGCGAGCAATGGGTAGCTCGCTGCCCGGTAAGGACCAGGCTCGGGTCGACGGCGCGTAGTGTTCCACGCGCGCCTCAAAGAGATGTCAGCAGCAGTGATGGGGTCTACTAGGACCTATGCCTGCCGGGGTCGCGTGATTGTTTGAAAGAGATACCGTGACCCTGGCACATGGGCAACTGATGGAACACGGGTGGGTTTTAGTCAGTAAAAGTCTGACACGCCCTCCCGCTCCGCCCAGAGCGGGAGAAGTCATTTGATGATTTCCCATCTTGAAAAAAAAAAAAAAAAAAAGGCTAGGCTATATAACAACACGGTACAATTAAAAGGAGCGGAGCAGTATCGAAAAATAGACGAAAACTGGCAAGCAAATCGATGCGACGGGAAGGGCCAGGGGAACAAAAATTTGACGCAGACGAAGTCACAGGCAGAATCTAGTACTAACATATAGTCACCAACTTAAAATATTCTGAAGTTCTCATTTGATGACAAAAGTACTCAGCGAATGTTGTTTTATCTGTTTTCAATATTCATGTCTATGATAATAATAAAAAAGTATTCCACTACTGTTGGATATTTCTTTTATTTGTTCTTTATCTACACTAATAATAATAAAGTTGTAAAACTGTTTATTTGTCTGAACGCACTGATCTCAGGATCTACCAGTCGGAATTAAAAATCTGTTTTTTATTTGATAGTTCAAATCTTGTAGATGGCTATAAGCTACGTAACTCGCAATTACCCTTAGGAGTTGAGCAGAAAGAGAAAAAAAAACACGAAACTGATAACATGTAAAGCGAAAACGAAGTAATAGTGCAGGCAGCCATAAGATGCAACGCGATAGTGTAACAAGAAATTTGAGAACAAACTAGAGCTAGTTGTGGTACTAAAATTTTGAAGTATTAATGATCTTTGATGTATCTGTGAATCAGATTTTTTATTATTTATTTTGTTTTGACTCTATTTTCAATAGTAATACCATTTCTTGTACCAAATATTGCGTCAGTGTTTCCATAATCCTTATTTATTTCACATACTAAGAGAACTTTAAATAATTTACAACATTGTTTTTCAATAACTATACTCCACTATACTTATGGTACTGTGCTGATAACTGCCCCGTTGGTCTCGTGGTCGCAAGCGCGACTGCTGAGCGTGGGGTTCTGGGTTCGATTCCCAGGTTGGGCAAAGTGTTATTGGGTTTTTCCATTAGGAATTTCTTGATAACAGCCCGGAGTTTGGAAGTTGGCGGTGTGAAACCCCCGTGCCTCGGAAAGCATGTTAAGCCGTTTGTCCTACGCCTGATCTCACTCCGGTCGTGTCGGATTGCCGTTCCATCGGAATATGAGAGTGAGTGCTCCTGTGTCTGCGCACACACTTGAGCACTATAATATCTCCCACGCCGATGGCTAGTCTCCGTTGAGATTGGCCGCCGTGGCCGAATTACGCTCTGAGGACTATACCGTGCTGATTGTGCTACTCAGATTTGCGTATGTAGTTCAGACATTCAATGTAATTTTAATGTATTTGAATGAATAAGTTTCCATGGTGACGTTGCGGTACGGTTTCAGAGCACAATTGGCTCCTAATATAATTTTGGTCTGCTTCATCCCTTCATCTTCATCTGCTTTCAGATGTCTACACCCTTGAGCGTCCTCTTAATCTTATTTTGGATCGTAAAATTTTTGTCCCTTGTAATGATAACTTGTTGGCAATGTGAGAAGTTCTATATTTATGTGGAAGAAGCTGAGTCAGCGTGTGTACAACGTGTGATGGATACAAACTGTCCAGGTAATAACATAAGTTGCGACTTCTAATATCTCAATTGTTTTAGTGTAAATAATTTCAGTATTAATACTCCTGATTTATTATTTATCAGAAAAGACGTTTTTTTTTAAATTTCGCAATTTATTCAAGATTTTTTTTTATTATTCTCTTGTAGGAACTGTCAAACAACTTTGCGAGCGCGTAGTACAAGTTAACCGGACCTTCAGTAAGATGACAGCATTTGGCTTCTTCACAATAGATGCAACTCTACCGATACCTCTGACAGGACTCTTAACTAATTATATTATTGTACTTCTACAGTTTGCTCTCCTGTAAAATAACATAATTCTACCTATTTTATAAAAACTGAAGTTTGTGATGATTGATGGTTGTTTGTTACTCTTTCTCGCAAAAACTATTCTACTCTATGCTAAAACGACAATATCTTATGCAATAATTGACTACACATATATAATTCAATTATTATACCAATCTGATGTAAGATATATAAATTATGTATTGAAGGACGTTTTTGAGTTTTTAATTATTTCTTTAAATATACAAAAGCCGCATAATTGATGTTAAATAAGTATTATCTTGTTCAGCTTTGTTATTTGACAGCAAACACTATTAATTATTTTAAAGCAAGACACGATCATGATGTATTTTTATTACTAATAGAAAACCTTCCAATCTGGCCCTTACAAAAATGACGGAAAATTTATTTTGTATAACATTGAACAGTTAGTCTAGTCAATAAGTTCAAAAACGTGAAAAATAGAGATAAAGATCCTAAAAATATGAGCGATAGCTCATTCGATTCGGAATCACCTCTAGAAAAAAGTTTTTGAAGGATTTTGGTGCAGGTAAAAAATTGCAATTGTTAAAATATAAAAAATAAATAAAAAATAAGATATTTCGTTTTTTGTTAATAACTCAAAAAATATTAAAATTTAAGCAATTTTGAAAAAAGCTCATTAAAGAAGAGGAAATTTCCAATAAAAAATTGTAACACCCGGAACTCTACCTCCATTATTTATAATTTTAATTTGACGTTGAAAATAGGGCTTCGCGCGGCTGTTACAGCATGCTCACGCCGCCGCTAAAGAGAGTTCATTCAGCAATAAAAATATTTTTTTATAACATAAAATGGGATTTTAAAAATTTGAAAAAAAAAATCGAGTATCTTCTTAACACTTAAAAGAATCGAGCCCTGAAGAAAAAAAAAGTTTAATCACCATTTTTCAAAAAGTTAATGGAGATAGAGTTCCGGGAGTTGGATTTATTTATTGGAAATTTCCTCTTCTTTAACAAGCTTTTTTTCAAAATTGCTTAAATGTTAATGTTCGACGCCAGGCCAAGGCCCCGACTATAGGATTTTATTAGCGCAGTGGAAGAAATGGTGTGGGCCTTGGGTCAAGAGTGGCGTAGCGAACTGTCCGCCGTGCGCGGAGCTGATTAATACAATATTCAAAAGACTCACCTGGTTGAAGAAAACTGGCTCTGGAGTCTACCTGGATTTATGTATGTAAATGAGTGTATATTGTATTGTGTAGTGACGCTGTCAGTATTCCAGGATACAAGGCCGCTCCAATACGCCGGAGTGTTCCCCAGCACGCGGTCTCAAAATGGTCACCATCACATCAAAGTATTTCAATCAAACAAACTGAACCCGTATTATTTCGTCAAAAGGGGTTATTTACAAACAAAACAATTGGATCACGACAAATTGTCCACAAACCGATCGATTCAAAGGGATTTCTTTACAACAAAAGGGTCGCGAAGCAAATAGGACCGACATTCTTTTTCAAGACAAAACCAAAGAGACAAAGTCAAACTGACAAGTGACAGTTCTCACTCTGTTACACGTCTAGAAACGTAGGCGCACAGAGTAAACAATTCAAACGGGACGAAACATCTACCCCCCTCGGACGGGCCTTCCCGTCCGCTAATCAATTGGCAATCTTGACAAGGTTGCGTTTTATCAGTCCACTTGACGCACTGCCGGAGGATGTGCAAATACTCCAAGCTCCAACGCTTCCAAAAACTCTGAGCGAGCTGCTGCACCAACTGAAACCGCGATAGCCGTTTTGGCTCACGTCGACAAAAGGGTACTCCGGCAGGGCGACAAGTGGCTGTCCAATCAAAAAATTGCCCGGGGTTAGGGCCTCCAAGTCGTTCGGGTCCGAAGACAGCGGGCACAATGGACGCGAGTTCAATACAGCTTCAATGCGGCAAAATACCGTAGCTAACTCCTCAAAGGTGAGAACGGTGCCTCCCAACAATCTGCACCAGAGTCCCTTTGCCGCTTTCACAGCGGCCTCAAAATACCCCTCCAATGGGGGCAGGCTGGCGGGTAAAAACAATAACAACAACCAAACAACAACAACAACAACCAAACAACAACTGCAACACAACAACAACAATAATTTAACCAAATGGCCCTCCTTAGGCAAGAAAAGGGGGGTGACGGGCCCCATAGTGCTAGAGTGCCTCAACCGTCCCCCAACACGCAAAATACCCGTATCTTCCAAAAAGGGGTTCAACTTACTAACGGCTCCCGACAATTTAGCCTTAACAATTGTACGACGGGCCGACAATATCCAAAACTCTCGCTGCAGCATGGCCAACAGCGCATTGCAACCAGCATGCGAGTTCAAACAATAACAAACAACAACAACAATTTAACCAAATGGCCCTCCTTAGGCAACAAAAGGGGGTGAACAATCAGGCGGGGTGCCTTGCACCCACGTGAGGCCACGTCGCCTGGGTTCAGATCTCCAGGCACGTGCCTTCAAATCAAAGGCGTTTCAGAATTTTGAATCTGGGACACTCGGTCCGCAACAAAGACCTCCAAAGAGTGGACGGACGTCTTCAACCAACACAAAACAATTTGACTGTCCGTCCAGGCGTAAGAAGCCCGAATGTCCACAGTTCCACCCAAAGTGTGAGCAACGTGGTTCAATAGACGAACAAGAAGCGCCGCACCTGACAACTCTAACTTAGTGATGGTCAGTGCCGTCCGGAGGGGGGCCACCTTGCTCTTGGCCATGACCAGTGACAACTTCAACTGGCCTGTCGCACTGACGGTGCGTAAATAAACGACAGCTGCATAACCGTGCGAAGACGCATCACAAAACCCATGAAGGGTAGCAGTGTAGCTCCCAGGGGGGAGGAGAGCGCGGGGTAACACGACCTCGTTGACTGCAGGGAGTGCGGATACAAATTGGAGCCAATCTTCCAACAGGGTTTCCCGAAGTGGCTCGTCCCAACCAAGTCCTACAGTGCAAAGTCGCTGAAGAAAACGTTTCGCCCAAACAATATACAAACAATAGACAAAAGGCAACCTTGGGCTCCCGTGTCCAAAATCGCACAGACCACAACAGAGTCCCCCGTGGGCCCCCCAGACCCTGACCGATGCCGTTGGCAACAAAACCGTATCGATCTGAGGGGGTACTTTAGCGGGGCAGGCGCCAAGTTCCTAACAATGCCTGAGCGGCGACCGATCGCCACACCCAGGCTCAAGTCTTTCCCGACGAGGATGGAGGTCAAATTCCTCGTCCGCGCGGTGTCCCGAGCCACGTGCCATCGCTGGAAGGGCATATCCCACCGGATGCTTGAATGGCGGGGGGCGTGACTCCAACCGGGGACGTTCCGCTAATGGAGGGGAGGGAAGACGGTGCTGGTCAGGCCAGCGCTGCCTAGCAACAAGTGCGTAATCGCTCTTACGCGGGGAGACCAAATGGCGGTCACGCGGCTCCCGATCAACTTGCGCGGGGGGTGGAGTGCGGCGCTCAAAATTGCGGGCCTCTCCCCGGTTCTGAACCGGCGAGCCAGAAGCACGGTGACCAACTCCATGGTAACCCCCCGTGCGCGAACCTTCATCAGAGGCTGGTCTGCCAGCGTGGTTCGCGTTAGCGCACAAAATGTCCAAATGGGACCCCCTACAAATTCTACAAGGGCGGGGGTTGGGGCAGTCCCGATGGAAGTGAGCCCCCAAACAAGAGAAGCACAGACGGCGTGCATTGGAAATTCGGCGGCGGGCACTCACGTGCAATTTCAAAAAGGCCGAGCAAGTTGCCATGCCATGCCCCGTGTCCCAACAAAACTCACAAACAGGATGACTCTGGGAGCCAGCAAAACGAGTGGCAGGGCGACTATCAACAGGCCCGCGAGCCCTAGTCCGTCCCTGGTCTCGTGGCTGGGAAGACGGTTGGCGTGACTCGGTGGCAACGCTAGAGTTATCCACAAACCGACACTCATCCTCCAAAACTTGGAGGAGGTCAGAAAATGGGGAGAGATGTGTGACACTATCCCCACCATACTTTTACTCGAAACGAGCCCTCAAATCGGCAGGAAGCCGTTGCAGCACGACATGTACCAAAAGGTAAGACCAATGGTCCACCGGCAACTCCAGTCGCTTTAAAGCGTTGGTCGCTGCCACCAACGGGTTCAACAGGTCAGTACACAATGCTTTTCTTTTTTTTTTCAGGATGGGAAATCATCAAATGACTTCTCCCGCTCTGGGCGGAGTGGGAGGGCGTGTCGGACTTTAACTGACTAAAACCCATCCGTGTTACATCAGTTGCCCATGTGCCAGGGTCACGGTATCTCTTTCGAACAATCACGCGACCCCGGCAGGCATCGGTCCTAGTAGACCCCTACACTGCTGCTGACATCTCTTTGAGGCGCGCGTGGAACACTGCGCGCCGTCGACCCGAGCTTGGTCCTTACCGGGCGGCGAGCTACCCATTGCTCACCACCCGCAAGCTCGCGCCTGCGGTGGCCGGGAGTCCGCAAACGAAGTACGCAATGCTGACAAACTATTAATGACCGGTAACCCCAAAATCAATTTAATATGCACGTCAGCCAAACAACGTTTGTTTTGGTACCGCCGGGTGAGTAGTTCCAAAGCGGTAGGGTAGGCTGAGTCAGTCACCGACAAATGCTGTACCAACGCTCGGGCCTCACCTTCCAGGACAGACAACAAATAGGCCAACTTTTGGGCGGGTCTGAGGTCCGAGCGTGCATCAACCAAACTTTCAAAAAGGTTTTGGAAAGCCAACCAATGGTCCAAGCGACCGTCAAAGTGTGGCAGTTCCAAAGTAGGGAGTCTACTCAATAGTCCGGGACCTGAAACAACCGAGGTCTCCGGTTTGACCTGGAGTGGTTTCCGGCTCTCCAATATTTCCTGAGCACGTTGACCAATGACATCCCCCAGGTCCAAGATCTGGTCGTAGTCAGCAAGGACCTTATCACGTGCTGCCTGGTCCAGCACTTCCAGATCCACTTCACAAATGAACTCGTTGAAGTGGGTGAGCAGAGCATCAACGTTGCGGAGTCTCAGGTTCAAGTGCTTGAACCGAGCAAGCGTGACCCCTTCAAGATCCGGGAGCTCAGCGGTCGCTGCAGCTGAAGTGAACCACCGTAGTTGTGTGGTCAATCCACTGATTGCCTCTCTCACCGCTTTGTATGCCATTGCACAAACAAAATAATTCAAATATTCCAAGCAAAAGATAATTAAATAACAAAGTTCAAACAATATAACCAGGAAAACCAAAGCAAAAAATCAAACTACTAAACTGTTAGTCAACAACTCAAGAAATAACAAAATATTGGTTCCAATCTAATGAACAACAATAAACTTTTATTTCAATTTAAAATAAGGTTAATGCTCAAAAATGCCAATTTCAAATGTTAATTTTCACAAACAACCATGTCAATGGTACAAAAACTCAATATTTTAATGACTTCCAGACATCCAATAACAACAAAGATCAGATACAACAACAAGGGGTTGTAACATAGCCCATTCCAATTAACTCTATCAGCATATGTAACCCGGCTGACTTTGGTACCATCAGTTAACTCGTCTCAACAATTTAAACAAATTATTTCAAATAAACAAATAAATACAGTTAACAAATATTTACAGTGAATTACTATTTCCTTATAGAGACTGCCAAGTAATTAGCTCACTGTAAATTACCAATTTTGTGGCTGTATATCTTACAACCACGCTCTGCTACCAAGAATGTTCGACGCCAGGTCAAGGCCCCGACCATAGGATTTTATTAGCGCAGTGGAAGAAATGGTGTGGGCCTTGGGTCAAGAGTGGCGTAGCGAACTGTCCGCCATACGCGGAGCTGATTAATACAATATTCAAAAGACTCACCTGGTTGAAGAAAACTGGCTCTGGAGCCTACCTGAATTTATGTATGTAAATGAGTGTATATTGTATTGTGTAGTGACACTGTCAGTATTCCAGGATACAAGGCCGCTCCAATACGCCGGAGTCTTCCCCAGCACGCGGTCTCCAAATGGTCACCATCACATCAAAGTATTTCAATCAAACAAACTGAACCCGTATTATTTCGTCAAAAGGGGTTATTTACAAACAAAACAATTGGATCACGACAAATTGTCCACAAACCAATCGATTCAAAGGGATTTCTTTACAACAAAAGGGTCGCGAAGCAAATAGGACCGCCGGCTCCTTCAAAGCGGCACATTCTGCCCGTGTATGCCACGCCGTGATTGATGAGAAACCAAAACTAACTCCCAAACTAACCCATGCTGAGTTTAACTCTGCTGTTTGTGTGATTCTGAGTGCATGCTGATTTAGAAGCTTATTCTGCCTAAATAATAAGCGCAGATACCTACTCATCACGACTACAAAATCTGTCAGAAGTAATTTAAAAAAAAAACGGCAAAGTTTTTCATGATCGTCCTCTTCACGCTAGCGCTCGGCCCCGCATAGCTAAATTAACTAAACAAACTATTTCAGAGTAAAGGTGAGAAATTTTACCCCATACAGCATATACACAAGAGTTAGCTCCGTATGATTAACATTTGTTTCCAGCTTTTATTCCAAACAGTCTTTTATGAGATAAAATCATTTCCGGCACTCGCCGGCCGTTACCGCGGCACCGCTCAATTCGCTCGCTCGGCTCTTGCGAGGGAGGTCAGAGTTTTAACCTAACCTAACCTCCCCAAACCAGGTCGGATCTGCCACGAAGGGTATTTCAAGGCTTAAAAAAAACCACAACCAAAATAGCCTAATGACCGAATTACTTTTATTCCAAACGGTATTTTATGAGATAAAATGAAAAATAAAATGAATCATTTGTCAAATAATACGTTATTTAAAAAAGTTTACTGTAGTTTTTGAAGTGTTCATTAACAATCCAACATCTCTACTTTCAAAGATCAATTGTTCGATCATTTCTTGCAGGCTTCCTGCATCGCAAGGGATAAGTAATATGTAGATATCTGCAAATCAAAGGTGTTTGAATTGCGCTCTATTAGTACTTATTCCATAGTTGTCCCATTCAAAACGTCTAAACACGTGTTCCATAACTGACGAGAAGAGTGTGGGTGATATCGGGGTCCCGTGCCTAAAACACATCTTTTAATAGGAAAGTCTTCACCCACTGTTTCTTTTCTTACTTTTGAAGCGATGCTCCTGTGTATATTTTTAATAAGACGTATATATATTCCACTCGCACGCTGTGTTTCAAGGGCTGCCGTTATTTTTGCGTGTCTAAGTGAATCGAACACTTTATTGAAGTCCACAAATGCTAGATAGTAAGTAATACCACACTCATTACTTTTCTGGATAACCTGTTTTATGAGGTGTATAAGATCAGTGTTGAAAAGTCACTGTGAAATTCTGCTTGTTCCTTGGGTTGATTTTCATTCAAAATCTATATAAGGTGATGTAGTATTATCTAAGAGAACATTTTATATATGTTGGACATCAGGCCGATGGGCCTATAATTAGCGAAATAATTTTTAGTCTTTTTATTCTTTCCTACGTATTCGAAACTTTTTCATTTTGTCCAGCTCCTAAGGGTTTAGTATAAATAAACTATCCATCACATGATTTGATTTGAGTACCTTCCACCAAACAAACTCTCCATCAGCTTTATAATATTAAAGTATTTAAAGAGTATAATATAGACATAAAAATATGCTATCCCAGAATTTTAAATACTTTATAAAAGGAACAATTCCGTCATACATGATTGCTGCGTTACTGTAACCGTTTACTCGGCGCACGAAACGGAAGTTCCCAAATGGAATATTTTCTTTCACGTTTTTACTACCCTTTTCATTGATGCTTCGCACCTCTTGATCGAAGCGTTATAAAGTTTTCCTCGATAAATAGGGTATTACACACTAAAATATAATTTTTCAAAGCAAGCCTATTGCCTTGCGCGCTAATCTCAGGAACACTCGCGGGCACGATCAACCAAACAAACAAACAAATTATTGAGCTTTAGAACATTAGTATAGAAGTATAGGTAGATATAGATTAATCATTATGTAATCCATTATTTTTATTTGACAGCAAGAAAAATTAATACTAGATAATAAAGTAACATACGATCAAAATCCAGTTTTATTATAAATAGAAATACTTGCGGTCTGGCCATCATACAAATGAAAGAACATTGTTCATATAACATCAACCAGTTGCGTAATTAAAATGTGGAAGAACACAACGGCAAAATTTTTACGTAAACACAAATTGGACAAAGACGTCCTTAGAATAGTTCAACCTTTTAATATAATTCTCTCCATATTCTTCACTTCAAAATTCAAAATTAGAAATAGTTATATCACTCCGTGTGAGAAGAAGTATCACATATTGCTGTTCTGTACTATTTCATTTTGCAATGTAATCTGTATTTGTCATTTGTTCGACGAAAAACAAAGTAGTTATGTAGAATTGACTGGTAAAGCTGACGCGCTTGCATTTTTTTGTTTTTTTATTACTATGCAGTACCTCAGCTACATTTTGCTGTTAATTTGCAACATTACTCATAGCCGTACCACTGTTTCCCTAATATTAATGCTTCAAGACATTTGTAGGAGCATTGATATAAGCAAAAATATTCGAAGTTTTATTATTTGGAACTGGATCACGCTTTTTACTGTACTAGGTATTTTTATTTTGCCAGTTACATTATTTAATGTTATAAATGGGTCAATTACTTTTATTGGAGTTACCAGCGATTTACTGATTATACAATATGACCTTAATTTAATTTATGGTATTCGCCAAACAAAATTGATGACAGTTTTTATGAAAGGATTGATTAAGGACATACTAATAATAAATCATGAAGAACTGAGTAAGGAATATTGTAACAAGTTTTTTAAGACGTATCAAAATATTTTAGAAGCTTTCAAACTCTATGCAAAATGTTTCCGAGTATCGGTAATTAAGGCTATGCTTACATTACAACATAATAATTCAAGTCCCTCCGAATCACAAATTGACTTGTTTTTTTTCTTTTGTTTTTCAGATTTTATACCGAACTCTGGAATCATTTCATCGTAGTCTGTGTACAGTGCAGTTAATCTTATTGTATTTTCAAGCATGGGCACATGACGTAGTGAGTATATACCCACATAATTATGCTCCCTAACTTAAAATATTCTTAAGTTTTCATTTGGTGACAAAAGTATTCACCTAATGTTTAATTTAAAAAAAAATCTATTTTCAATATTCATGTCTATGCTAAGAATATAAAACTATTCCACTATTGTTTGATATAAGTACCTTTTTATATCTCCTTTATCTACACTAATAATAATAAAGCTGTAAAACTTTGTTTTTTTGAACGCACTGCTCTCGGAATCTACCAGTCGGATGCAACGGGATAGTGTAACAGGAAATTTGAGAACAGGCTATTCAGTGCAGAGCTAGTCATGATACTAAAGTTTTGAAGTGTGAATAATCTATGTTGTTTCCATGAATCTTTTCTTTTTATACACAGTCACATCATGAGCAAGATATTTAATGTTTTGGCTCTGTTTTAAGTAATAATACCATTAATACCATTAGTCGGGCGCAATGCACCTTCGAGTACGGACATGTTGGCGCTCTTCGATACGAATATTATATTCGCGTGTCGCGCGGCTTTAGCCGATGCCCGGTTAACGTCGCTATGAGTTCACAACCGCTCATAGCCAACGAAGTCTTGGCATTTATCAACCATGCCATCGACTATATGGACGAAGTCAGCTTCTTGCCGATCGGCAAATCCAGTTTCAAGGAGGAGGCGATCAGTAGTGCCAAACTGCTGCTGTTCCAATCGAACGGCAAAGTCGAGCTAATGCAATCCCACCGGAGGGATGGTGGCCAGAAGTGTTTACATGACATCATCACGATGTTGAAGAGCACCGACCCGGATGACGTTCCCGCTTTTGTGGCGAAGGAGCTACGTAAGTTACCCCCAGTCACGTTTAACCACGTCGATGTCACCAGATTGCTTAAAGATATTACAACTCTCAAGGCAAGTCTGGCCGAAGTAAAATCAACATTGGAGGTGTCGAATAACATCATTGATGAACTACGTGCCGAAGTAGAGTTGTTACGTAACTCTGTTTAAGTAAATAGGTCGCCTGTTGCCTTCAATATGGGTACATGTCGCGGAACGAGTAACGCTAGCATCAGCAATTTTGAGTCGACGAGCTCCACTGCGTCACCCAGTGTTGATATTGCGCGCGTTGCACTGCCGCTATCGCTGACTCGACACCGGTTGAGGTAGTGACTCGTGTAGGTACGTCGACCCCTAAACGTGCCTACGCTGCTATCGTCGCCACGCACAAACCTGTATTGCAGACGTGAAAGGGGGATGTGAAGAGCTACTATGAACCTGCCACCAGGGGTTCGAAAAAGCTAGCAGGCTTCAAGCACGTGTGACAAGAATGGCTTTGTGAAGGTAGAGAGGAAAAAGGGAAGGAAGCTTTCTAGTGAACCGGAACCAGTGCGGCACCGCACTAGCAGGACAAAATATGCTGCTGCGTCCAGCTACACCATCGACCCAGCTCTATGTGTCCCATCTAGATTACACCACGAAGGTTGAGGAGATCGTGGAGTATGTACATACGTGTGAAGACCAACTGGACCTTGACGGTCGAGAAGTTGGAACCGAGCCACAACACGATCTTCGAGTCATTCGTGGTACGAGTTCCAACTCATCAAATCGAGACCTTCCTCAAGGAATAGTTTTGGCCGAAGGGTATCGTGTATCAGCGATTCCGCGGAAGGCTACGCGACACCACGCAGCGCAACTTGATGCCGTCACTTTGTGTACAATATTTATGTTTACGTGGTTTTTATTTTTATGTATGACTAGCTTTTGCCCGCGGCTTTGCCCGCGTGGATGTCGAAAAATATCCGACGGGAACGTACAATCGGGATTAAAAAATAACCTATAGGTTAATCCAGGTTATAAACTACCTGTGTGCCAAATATTATCTAAATCCGCTCATCCGTGTTTGTGCAAGCCGGAACATAAATACAAACAAACAGACCAAAAATTCTAAAAACTATATATTCAACATCAGACTCGAATATTCAATGTAATATTTGACTTCGTTACTATTTTATTTTACGTCGTCTGCGTAGAGTACAAATTCTTTTTTTCTAGATAATTATGAATTAGGTATTATAACAATAACAATAGACCTTTCTTCATGGCTAATTGTCCTCTACTACGTGTGATATTTGAGGAATACTGTAAAGAAATACCTGCTGTAAAGGACCGGTATCTACCAAAATCCTTCACAGTATTTCTCTATAAACGATGTTTTTCACTAATTCGGAAGCGGGCACTAAAACAACCAGGCTAGTTGGAGAGCTAACACGTGAGCAAGCCACATAAAATTGGCCGTGGGAGAAACAGTCTTGCCGCAAATCAACTCCAGCAAATTTTAGAGTTTGTCCCTGTGACTTATTAATAGTCATCGCGAAACAAACCTTGATTGGGAACTGCAATCTTTTAAATTCAAACGGAAGGTCATTTGGTATCAATGGTATACGCGGCACGAATACTGTTTCTCCACTGGCAGATCCAGTTAGTATTTTCGCCTCAATAACATTGCGGCGGAGAGCTGTTACTTGGAGTCTAGTTCCATTGCACAATTTTGGAGGATGTAAATTTTGAAGTAACATGACAGGAGCACCTAAACGCAACATAAGTCTGTGACACGGAAGACCCGGCGGATTAAGAGAGTTTAAAAATTCTACAGGATAATTAACCGACTCGTCCATATCGACCATGGTGTCAACAGAATTGTAAATCATTTCTTCGCCTTCGAATGTATTTATCAACATTTCGTTGATCGCAGCGGCTTGGTCGTTTTTGGGAGTCAAAATGGCTCTCTCGCATAACCACTCCATCGGTTTGCCTTTAATATTTTTAATGTCAGGATAAATTTTATCTACAAGTCCCTCAACTGTTGATACCACAGTACATAATTCGTATGGTATTTGTATCAACCCATCTATTTGTGGAAAGTTTCCGTTTCCGATTTGAAGAAGAAGATCTGCAAATCTGCCGGCAGAAACTTCACCTCTGAGATGTACTCTCATGTTTCGAGTAAGTTTTAGAACTTTAATTGAAGGCCATAAGAAAGATCTTTTGATGCATGCTTTGATCTCATCTGCGCGCGTACCTTTAGGCACTACCGGTAAAGTCTGTCGAAAATCTCCTGCCAGCAACACCGTCATACCACCCATTATGTTTTTATTATTTCGTATGTCCTGCAAACTCCTATTCAAGGCTTCAACTCCTCTTTTGTGCGCCATCGTTATTTCATCCCATACTATTAGTTTAGTATTTTTAAGCACTTCGGCAAGATTGCTTTGCTTTGGTATATTGCATAAGGGTGTCTCTACATTTGTAAGATTTAGAGGTAGTTTTAAGGCAGCGTGTGCAGTTCTACCTCCTTCTAATAATGTAGCAGCAATCCCAGACGACGCTACAGCTAAAGCTATGTCTCGAGTGCTTCTTACTTTTGCCAAGAGCAAGTTTAAAAGATAAGTATTACCTGTGCCACCAGGGGCGTCCAGAAAGAAAATTTTTCCTTCACTTACTTCTACACTTGTCATGACTTGGTTATATACAGACGTTTGCTCGGCAGTCAACGATGGCGTATTATTATTTACAAATCTTTCCAAAGCTACTGTATCAAAATTAGTTTCTCTCATATACTCCCTATTACCGGCAACTTGTGGCTTGGTTGGTTTTGGCAAACCGTACATATCTATCGATTTTCCACCTAATGTTAACACTGCTTCTTCAATATCAGATAGACATTCATTTAAAATTTGGTCTTTGAAATTCTCTACATTGTCTCCGATCTCTTTTTGCAGCCTGTGCTTAAAATCTTCAGACAAATAGTCTTTGAAGTCTTCCCAAAGAGCTATTGGGTCTGATATTTGACAAAAGACTAACATAATTGTGAACAGTTCTCGCATTTTTGCTGCTGACTGACAAAGCGCGGCCTCCTCCAACGTCGCATGCCAGTGTAGGTCATCTTCAAGCAAACCTAACATTTTGCAAGCAGCTTGGAAAGTAGGCTGCAACACACCATTCACAGTTTTTAGTGCTTCAAATGAAGTTGGGCCCCGCACTTCATGTAGCAGTAAACGCAGATGATAGCACTCCGTATTGTTGGGGTGAACAGTATAGACTCTACCTAAGGCGTGTTCCTTCATCACACCAGGCCAACCATCAACTGTTACTCCTCTTTTTCGTCTTACAAAATTACTTTTATTCCATATGTAATATGCGGGTACCTCAGAGTAAAGTAGAATTTTAGCAAAGTTATCTGATTGACATAGTTCGAAAAAAGCTAAAAGCGTCGTTTTTGGTGGATTAGCTATTTTGTCAGCGAGATTATTTGAGTTGAAGTAAACTCTCTGACCGTTTTCCAAATGAATTGCTAAATGAACAACTGTGGGGAAACGCTCATGTATGGAAAACCCAAGAATTCGCCACACTGCTTCTGAGCTACTTATGTACCTTCCGCTCTCATAAATCTTCACCTCATCTTTTTCATTTTCTAGTACAAATGTAGCCTGGTCCGATCCTTTATTAACATACTTGCATACATATTTTATTGATTTCACAGAGTTGCAATACTCAACGTTTATATGTGCGTTAAAAGTTTTTAATAGTACAGGGTTAAAAGGAACTACCCAACGGTTATCTAGATCCACACCATGAATATTAACGGTAAAACCACCTTCGCTAGGGGATCGTCTCCGATACTGTGGATAGCCATCATCACCTGTTTGTGTTTCCCTCAATAGAGGTCGGGGATATCTTTTAGTGCAGCTCTTGTTCTTCATACAAGGAGATTTATGATTAAAGCTTCCACAAGGGCCATGAATCATGTTCGACTTTACTATTTCGTAAAGTTTTTGGTCAAGTGCAGGGTCAGGTATTTCAGCGCAGATTACTTTGTCGATAGAGTCTGGCTTTATGCTACTTTTCAGCCATAGAAGAATGTGGACATGTGGAAGACCACGTTTTTGCCACTCAACCGAATACATGTAGCAACGAATTTCTCCAAATATTTGTCCTTTAATCAATATATTAATCAGTTTTTTAACTTTTATATGAAACACTCGAGCAATTATATCGTGACGATCACAAGACTGTTGTCCAGGAAGTAAAACTTTGGTAATGTCGTCCCAGCGAGGGTTGCATGTAAACGTCACAAAGAGATCAGGCCGACCGTAGTTGCGTACATATGTCATCGCATCCTGGGTACGCTCGTGCATGTACCTCGGGCCACCTGTGAAAGAGGACGGTAGTACTACAATTTGCCCCAATTGATTGGCATCAGCATCTTGTCGTCTAACTGCATCCTTAAGATGTACGTAATTATCTGCACGTAACTTTGCCTGATTATGTCGTATATAATTGAGTCTCTCAGTTTCTATTTTAGCGTATTGATCTACTAAATACTGACTAAAAAGAGCGATAAAACGCGGGAGAATGTTATCTTCACCGTCTCTTATCATTATACGGTATGAATAGAAACTGGCTGCCGAAACCATTTTTTTTAGAGGCAATTTAGTTTTGGGATCATGTTGAGGCAAGTTGACAGAATAACCATCATCGCCATAACAAAATATTATGGGATATTGCAAGGCATCGTATAACCGATGCAGTTCACTTATCCGACGTAAAGAAGTACTACGGCTTTCCAATATAATGTCCCGTTTCTCAAATTGCTGATCAACCATCACCAAAGCAACTTCGTTGGTCGTTGGGGCGTTAAAACGTCCTCTATGACCTTCAAGTGGTTTCTTGTCGGCATGAATGACTACTTTAAACGATTCACAGGTGGAGGGAATTTTATCAATGGTGCTTTTGAGGTCTTTAATGTAAGGGTTAACATCATGAAACATTTTTTGTAACTGTTTAACTAAACTTGGTTTCAATCCTTGATAATTTGAGCACCTTAGACTTACTTCTCTATCGTCTTCTCCAACGAAATAAATCTGCAAGAATTTAGCTTTCTCACCTGGTTCCGGTAAAATGCTTCCAACCAAATGATAGACCTGACCCTGTACTTTAAATGTTGGCATAAAGCCATCCTCCACCACCTGTTTTGCACCAAAAGATGTCATCTGGAAACAATTGTTCTATTTACGAATATTACTCATAAAATGCTTATGGTCAGGGTGCAGATCCATTACCAAACTGTATAGAGGATCAGGAAGACTATGTAATGCTTCGAGTTGCACCTTTCCACTGCCACAACACATTCCAAGAGTCTCGTCCTTCCATTTGAGTGCATTGCAACACTGACACTTATTATTCATATTGCCTATACTCACCATAGAATCGTTGTCGTAAGCCATTCCTGGATTGTAAGACATACCTGAAAGGTACTTTGTAATCCAGGGACTTGCAGTTGCCTTCGTGTTGTATTGTGACTGAGCCGCTCTATGTACTTCAGGATTTGCCTGCTGGTAATTAGTAGCAGCTCGCCTGTGCACTTCAGGATGTGCCCGCTGGTAATTAACAGTAGCTCGTCTGTGCACTTCAGGTTGTGCCTGCTGGTAAGTTGCAGCAGCTTGCCTGTGCACTTCAGGATGTGCCTGCTGGTAATTAGCAGCAGCTCGCCTGTGCACTTCAGGATGTGCCTGCTGATAATTAGCAGCATCTTGCCTGTGCACTTCTGAGTTTTTTTTTATATATTTGGATGCCGCTTTCCGATAAGGTGTACGGTTACTTTTTGAATACTTTTTTTGGGCCTGTTTTAGTTGATTTTTTCTCGTTGCTGCTGTATATCTAGCTCTACGCTTCTTATTTTTCTTTTGAGGTATCAAGCAAGTCGACTGATAAATATATACATCAACTGGCTGTTTGGAAGCAAAGTCGCTAGAAAGATCTGAATCAGTTGATGACACAGGTATTTTATCGACTACTTCAACACGTCTGGAAGTAATTTTCTTAGCCTTTACAGAGATTGGATTGAGTTTAGAATTTATTTTAACTTCAGAAAATTGTTCCTCATCAGGGACTTGGAAACGAAATGAATTTTGTTCCGTTACTCTAAATGTTAGCTTATAACGTTTCAGATTTTGTAACGATACTCAAACCTAAAAATATGAAAAACGTTATGAAGAATATCGTTATAGAATATTATTGTTGAAGAACAATATAACAAGTAGCGTTATAGGGATCAGTAACGTTATGCTTATATCCGATTTAATAACGTTACAGGTGAAACGTTACAGTTTCACTTATAACGTTATGTTTAAAAAATTGCCCGCTGAACACCGCTCCTCCCGTCGTACCCCTGTATATGCCATCGCATCGCCGCGCGCCGTATCCAAGCATTTATTCATTAGAGAGTGCATGTTGTATATTTTGTGTAAACTTTAACATATTATACCTACACGTCGCATCGGTTCATTCTGTTATTATAATCCCATCAAAAACATAAATGTGAAATGAGAGCCAAGTTCAATATCTAATATATAAAATTCTCGTGTCACAGTTTTCGTTGCCATACTCCTCCGAAACGGCTTCACCGATTTTGATGAAATTTTTTGTGCTTATCCGGTATCTATGAGAATCGGCCAACATCTATTTTTCATCCCCCTAAATGTTAGGGGTAGTCCACCCCTAAATTTTAATTTTAATTTTTTAGACAAAATTTTTAATTTCTATTTTTTTATGATACAACATACAAAAATACATCATCATCATCATTTCAGCCATAAGACGTCCACTGCGGGACTTAGGCCTCCCCCAATTTGGGGGGCTTTGCCATAATCGCCACGCTTGGCAGGCGGGTTGGCGATCGCAGTATGGTGTTAAAATGCATAGAGAACGCTGCTGCCCATTCTCTAGTAAGTCCCTTAGTCGCCTTTTACGACACCCACGGGAAGAAATGAGGTGGTGTTATTCTTTACGTCCGGCACCACACGGTACAAAAATACATACAATCCTCAATTTTCACCTTTCTACGACCAACCCTTATTTTTTAATAGCCATTTTAGTAATTTAATCATTTTTCCTCTCCGGTCGAAAACTGATCAAGTTATTTATATGGCAAAACAACGTTTGCCGGGTCAGCTAGTTATGATATATGCTTTGGTTGTTGACTTCAACGACAAAAGAAGTGAGATCTAAATGGGTGCCAAATTCAATGATCAATCCTGAAATTTATTTATAACTACATAAAATATGATTTCTTCTAATAACTTAGGATAATATATTGTAGCCAAAGGTCTGACTTGGCTAGTTCTCAAATACCAGTCAGTGATAAAAATGACGATTTTTGGACGTTAATATCTATCTAAATAACCGTTTAAGATATGTTTATGAAATTTGGAGCACATATGTATCTTACAAGTTTCAATATATGAACCAAATACGACACGTTTATGTGAAATAGTTTTTGAGTTATGAGGGGGTAAAAAGTGGCTCCAAATGGTTCGTGTAATATTACACACGGTGCTTCTCGCCAGTTCTGTTACTTGAACTTGGCTTGACACGCTACCGCGTGTCTAGATGAGTGAGTACCTATCATTTTAACTATTAACGAATGAATACGATTGTTATTTCTGCCTCACTGGTCATGTGGGCTACAGATATGTGAATCAATTTTTTTCTATCTAGAAATTCTCAGTTATTGTCTGGTGTATAAAAGTTTGGGTTAAGATTAGGTTCAAGATTTATTGAGAAAATTTGACAGTTTCGGGTAGCTTGATATGCTGGCGTCTGTACAAAAAATGCAAAAAATATGGTAATATTTAATAAAAATATCCAAAACAAATATATGGTTGCGTATCAAGAATAACTAGCCCTATCACCTACTATCTGTTTTCGGAAGCGTTCCCCTTACACCCTTTATATCTTGAAATTTATTTTCTTCTACAGTTTCGCCTTGAATATTATGTCGTGGTACTTTGGATATACTCGAATTAGGATTAGCCCGGTTTTTGGCCCGCTTGATGGCAATAGGCTCGCCACCTACACATTACATGGGACTTAAATATAACTGTCGAAATGTGGGTGTCTTCTACACCTTTGAGGAATAGTGGCGTGATGTTATGTTATGTTAGCAATATCGTCGTTTCCTGATAACTCCTGTGCGGCCGCCGATCGGGTGGGAGACTATGCGCGCGACGTGCACGACAGAACGAAACGCGCGAATTTTATTTCACAGTGCGGGCCATAGTCATTACTACTTAATACTGAACAAAACATTCGCGTAGAAATTAATCCGCATCGCATCGCGTTCAATTTGCATCAAACCACAGATTTTTTTCCACGTGAATTTCCAACCGCGCCTGTGTGGCAATCCCATTATATTCAATAAGTTAGCGAACTATGAGAAGATAATCGCACGGTGAAAAATCGCGGTGCGGACAGGGCCAAAGGTGTAAATACTGACCCCACCAATTGTAAATATAAAATCCTCTTTAATATTATTCGAATCGGACCTTTCGTTTAGAAATTATGACGGGCAAAACAATTCTACAAGGAAGAAAAACGCTGCGGGGTGAGCAAATTACCTAGTGTATTGCCTACACATTTTATTTTTTGAGAACAAGTTACAATTAGAGATTGTAATCCGGATAGTTCAAAATTCGAAAATAACTGAAAAATCCAGATTTTACGTCCTCATATAAATTCGAATTTTAATATTAAAATCCAGTTTTTTCGAGTTTCAATAAAACGTTTCTTTGTAAACCTATAAAATAGAGCATGTGTCTTCAACCACCAACTTAATTATATTTCAGCGTAAATGCGAACAAATCAACAAAACAATGTAAACTCCATGTAACGTCATTCCCTTTAACGACAAACTCACTAAAGCGTCAAAATCACTTCACTTTAAAGGTCTATCCCCACACATCAGTGCCGTGTCAGGGACGGGGCAGTGACGTGATTCGTCAGGAGTCTAAAAAAATATCAGTGCATACATTGTCTATGAACTGGATCACACATGTCCGTGCCCGTGCCGGCAACGAAGCTTTAGTGTCAGGGCTGACGCCGTAACGTTCCTGCCCCGTCCCTGACACGGCACTGATGTGTGTGGATAGACCTTAAATGGTTTAGCTTGTCTTCCATACAATGATATACTCTGTATAGCATTACACCCACTCCCAGTAACGACAACAAATAAAAAATAAAAAGTACTTTTTAAGTTGCCAAAATTAGCAAAAACTGCGCAGCTGTGTACGTTTCTTTTGTCGCTTTATTATCCTAGTCCGTAATAAGCTCGACTGTCGGCATCATACATAGGTAATAGGTAGAACGGGCTGGTGTCCGCAACTTCACGTCTGAGTGCGTATTTTGCATACGGGTGGGAAATCGGTTATTCGATCCACCCCAGCTCCTTGAGAAAGGCCAGCAACGCCTTGATGTTGCTGACTATCTCATGTAGGGTACCTGGGTTACCGAAGTACTTGACCCTATATGTGGCGATCGCCGGGCAGTTTAGAAGCACGTGCGCTGCTGTCTCGTCGTCCTCAATGCAGGCCCTGCACAACGTACTGTCTGTAACTCCTATGACAAATAGATGTTTATTAAACGACCCATGGCCAGTTATTGCTGCTGTCGCAGCAACGCAGCTGTCGTTTGTCTACCGGAGGACCTGTTTTGTGAGGCGGGCATCGATGGTAGGAAGTGCTTCCTTGGCATGCCTGCACTCACTTTGGTCCACCTATAGCTCACAGTGTAGATCCCTGGTACGTTTTGTTACAAGAGAGCGTAGGAACCCAAAGGAGAGTGGCGCGATGGGTTCTGGTCCCTCCGGTGTCGTGCTCGACTCCCTTCTGGCAAGTTCATCGGCGGCATAGTTACCTAGCGAACCGCTGTGTCCTTTTATCCATTGAATGGTTATATTATTCAGGCTACCCACCTTGTAGAGGCGCTGGTGGCACTCTTATATTAGCCCAGAGTCAATCTAGTGACTGTCCAGTGCTTGCAGAATAGCCATACTATCTGAGAGTATGCGGATCGAGTGGTCTTTAACTGCCCTGGCCATAATGGCTGAAGCAGCAAGAGTGATCCCAATGCATTCAGCCTGGAACACCGTGTTGTGGACTCCCAACGGTGTGCCTATATGTATGTTGAAGTCCTGCGAGAAGACTCCAGCACCTGTGCCACTGTCTGTTTTTGATCCGTCCGTGAAGATGCGCAGCTCAGTGGGGCGCAAACCTCTACATCAGCGATCTTTGTGAAGCTGGATGCTGTATTTTTTATCAAAAATGAACGGTTTGGATACCCGGTCATTTACCACCCTGCCATAGTGATGGGGAACTCGTTGTTGAGTTCCTTAAGCAGTGTGTGTTGTGTGTCTCTCTTTCGCCAGAGGTCAGTTGCATTCAGACACGCTGCCGCCATCGTGGCTTCCTGCTGTATGAACAGGTGGAGTGGTGGTAGTCCCAGCATGGCGTCCATGGCTGCAGTCGGAGTAGTTCTCATGCAGCCCGTGACCGCCATGCAGGCTAGTCTTTGCATGAGTTGCAGTTTGTTGCAGGCTGTAATAAGCTTGGTGCGGGGCCACCAGACCACGGCCTCGTAGGTGACAGGAGCCGGATCACTACGGTGTACAGTCAAAGTATGATTTTGGGGAATAAGCCCCACTTCTTACCTTTCATTTTCCTGCATTGCCAGAATGTGAAACAGGCCCTGTTTAGTTTTGGAATCATACTGAACTTTCTAAGAAATCCGTTCTTTTGATTACAAATTGGGATTGCTTGCATGTGTGTTGTTACTAGGAGTTATGGATTATCTATACGTTATCATATTCCAAGTTGCTCACAAACTTTCTAACTGTAAACATGGCAAGTAAGAGAAAATCAGTGTGTATTGACGAAAAAGTTTTACTTTTTTAAGTGATGTTGGCAGATGCTTTGGATTTAGTCGTTCTACCGTGTCCACCATATCACAAAATAAAGAATAGTTCTACAAGCAGAGCAGGATGGAAAATCTTCCAAATAAGAAACCTAAATACGAAGATTTGGATCAAGCTATACTATCATAATTTCACCGACAGCGCCAGCATAATGTGCCTATGTCGGGGCCGATCGTGAAAGCTAAGGCGGAGAAGTTTGCTGAAGAACTTGGTTTACTTTCTTTCAAAGCATCGGGATGCAAGGATGGCTCGGTTTTTTTTTAATTTTTAACGACAAATCTCTTATAACGTCGAAATGTGCACAGTCCCTTGAGTGTCGTTGTGTAGTTTACACGTAAACTTATTTTTTTTTAAATAAAATAAAAAACTTCGAAATATCCGGATAGTCCGGATTCGTGTGCGATTATACTTTGTAAATCCGGATTTGGAAATAATCCGGATTTTGCAATCCCTAGTTACAATTAAATACAATAGGTTCGCTCTCTCTTCCATGGGACTAAAACATAACTGGTGAAACGTGGGTGTTACGAATACAACTCTGCCTAACCCTTTGGGAGTACAGGCGTGATGTTAAGTTTATGTTTTTTTAGTTATGCTATGTTAAACAATATAATAGAGGTTTTATACTATAAATATAAATTGAGAATAGATAGATATCTACCTAAAGTTACCTAACTACTTACTTCCAAATGTTAATTTATGATATGTGTAGGTACACAAATAATATTTTAAAAATACTTTAATTTATTGTAATTATGTTTGTTTGTAATGGTAAATAACTCAAAAAATACTAAACCGATGATAAAAATTCCTTCATCTGTAAAAATCTGCATTATCAGCGAATAACATGGGTTGTATTTTGGGAGAATACCTATGCGAAATCTACGCAGACACAGTGTTAGTTTGTTATTTAAAAACTCACAACAAAACTTAACGGGTTTTTAAACAATGCATGTCCTATATAGTAGTTTGCAATACGATTTTTTTTATAAAATACTATACGACAAACCTTTAGTAATTGTAAACAGAACATTAGTCGCGCTCGCGGACGTTATGAATAAATCAAAATCAAATGAGCGGGCGAAGAATCCCTAACTATAACGTTGTCATCGTAGTATCGAATAGGTAGGTATAAAATTTTGCCGCCAACGCGATCACGAAACCGAAATATCATTGAAAACTTTCTTCAAATAACATCATACTATCTTGCAATATATAACTGACATGTTAACTTTATGATTATCATCGATAAATTATCATTAATCGTAATTTAAGATTGTAGGCGGAACATCACATTTCGACGTTTGTTTGTCGTCACTCAGTAAAAAATATCTGTATATAAAATTCTTCTTCTTACGGCCCATGATTTAATAGAAAAACTGTCAAACTCAAAATATATGACAGAAATCAGTAAACAAACAATCACGGCGAAATGTTACGTTGCCGTATTGAACTCGGGGACAAGCGGGGAGCGGGAATAATTTAATAGGTACTTATGTGCCTCAGCCCTCAAGGTTACGTATCGAAATGAATAACGTTATTATTTCTTTATACTAGTAACGATATATTTTTGTTATTGTTACTATATAGTTTAAGATTTCGTTCCGTTGTTCATATCGTTGTAGCCAAAATAAATATTTAGTTACGATCCTGGTGGAACGGTACAAATTATCGTTACTGAAACTATGCGTAGCGTTATTAGAGAGAGATTAGAGTAACGTTTCAAGTCCCTGTTCCTCATCTGAAACATAAGCTTCAAAATGGCCACCAGATAGATCGCCTGAAAAGCGAAGGCGCTTAACTGGACAACCTTCAACACCAACCTTTACATATAACTTGCAATTGCGGTAAACCTCAAAAATAAAATTATATATTCTGCCTGCTGCTGTCAACTCGCATAATGTGCCGTAAGTTGAAGACAGAATCATATCAGCATAGTATTCGTCTGATGTAGTGTAGTTATCACCACATCCATTTTCAGAAAGACCAGAAAACTCATCCCAGTTTTGCTTTACGTGATCAACAATTTGTTCACGTATTTCGAATGCCATTTTGTTCATTTCCGTGCATCAAAAAAGAAAGAGACCTAAAAAGGCAAGCTCCGTCCCCTATGATCGGTACGACAAACTTTGGTACCATCTGCCCATCAATATTTATAATTTCAACAACCATATTTACAACCAATTTCCTTAGTCTTAAAAAAAGTAAAAAAATAAATTAAAATCTAAAAATAATATTATTCAAATTTAAAATTTAGAAACACAGACTAAAAAAATAAACTAATGAAAAAAATCTAAAAATAATATCCTTCAAATTTAAAATCTATAAACAAAGACTAATCAATATTACACCTACCTAAAAAAAAAACTATCCTATTAATAAAATATTATAATTGATACAAAAAGCAGATCTTGATAATTAGCAAATAAATTGCTACCACTTTCTCTGATAAGATTACTTAACCGGATGAAAATCGTACCGTAGGTACGAAGCACTGGGGTACTTATACAATGCGCGGTAACGAAACCATAGCGACTTCTATTTTTTCCACTACCGCCATCTATCGAGCTTCCGAGCAACTTTCTTTCTGTCTGTTGGTCTGAAAGTATGACGCAAAGACTACCGGATCGATTTTGTTCAAATTTTGCATAGATGTTCCCTATAAGTGTGGTCAGTCTGTAGGGTACTTATTATCACGCTATTTGCTATGAGTGATGAGCAGAATTGCATTCTGTTCGTATCGTAACTATCCTAATCTATTTATATCTATATTGATTCGCCCGGAGAAGGGGGTGGAGGGGGTGATCCGGGAGAGGGGCCCGTGGCTAAATAAAAACAGCCGCACTGATCGATCGATCAGGTTAAGCTACGCTTGTCGCGGTTGGTCTATGGATGGGTGACCATCTTTAGATACAGAGACCCGTCCGTGCCTCAGAAAGTATGTTAAGCTGTTGGTCCCGGCTGTCATTCGTGGATCTTTGACAGTCGTTACGTGTCGTCAGAAGCCCGAAAGTCTGACAACCATTTTTACCAAGGGGTATCGTATTACCTAATAACTGCTGCGTTGTGGAGGTCAGATAGGCAGTCGCTCCATGTAAAATACTGTAAAGTTAGAAACAGTACACGTGTACTTATAAATATTATTTTTACTTGAATACAAAATTTTGCGAATGAACAACTTCAATACAAAACTTCATACCCCTTTCAGACCCTTGTGGGTTGAAATTAAAAAAAAAAAACAAATATTTAGGTTGTGTCAGTTTCCAACCATAAGCCGAAATATTAGTGATTTTAAATTAAAAAATAAAGAACTTTTATTAAAAACAAAATTTCATCCCCCTTTTCACCCCCTTAAGGGTTGAAATTCTAACAACACCGTTGCGTTAGATAGTAGTGATTTTTCTTCGAAAATTAAGGATTTTCAACTTTATCCCCCCTTTTAACCCTTCGGGGGTAGAATTATCAAAAACGTTGAGATACGTATTGATTAATTTTCAATCTTCAGTCTAAAATCAAAAGTTGAAGATCCTAACTTCAAAACTGACGGACTTTCATACAAACTTCAAGCCCCTATTTTTCCCCATAAGGGGTGGAATTCCCAAAAATCCTTTCTTAGTGGATACTTACTCTTCACAAAGAACACACCCTCCAAGTTTCATGTCTCTAGGACCAGCGGTTTGGGCTGTGTGTTGATATATCAACAGTCAGTCAGTCAGTCAGTCAGTCAGTCAGTTTCTCCTTTTATATTTTTATTATATATGTATGATAGTGTGTAAAGTATTTATGATATAGGTCTTCGTAGCCCGAAATAAATTGATTTGAGTTAATTATTACACTAAATATCGCGTCAGTATTTCCATAGTCTTTATTTATTTCAATAATTATAACTAAATAATTTACAACATTGTGTTTTTATAACTATATTCTACTATACTTTTGTTACTGTGCTGATAGTACAATGATAGTACAACTCAAATTTGAGTATGTAATTCTGATATTCAACGTATTTTTAATATATTGAAGCAATAAGTTTCCATTGCGATGTTACGGGTGCGGTAAGAGTACAATTGGCTCCTAATATCATTTTGCTACTTGCTGCTTTCAGATGTCTACATCCTTAAGCGTCTTCCTAATCATATTTTGGATTGTAAAATTTTTGTCACTTGTAATGATAAATTGCTGGCAATGTGAGAAGTTTTATATGTCTGTGGAAGAAGCTGAGTCAGCGTGTATACAACGTGTGATAGATACAAACTGTCCAGGTAATAACATAAGTTGCGACTTCTAATATCCCAATTCTTTTATTGTAAATACCGACAGTATTAATTCTCCTGATTTAACATAGATTCTGAAAACATGATTTACATTTTTATTTTTTTGTTATTTATTCAACGATTTTTTTTATTCCCTTTTAGAAACTATCAGACAACTTTGCGAGTGCGTAGTAAAACTTAACCGGACCTTCAGTAAGAT
Organism: Aporophyla lueneburgensis; assembly: GCA_932294355.1. Classification (NCBI taxonomy): domain Eukaryota; kingdom Metazoa; phylum Arthropoda; class Insecta; order Lepidoptera; family Noctuidae; genus Aporophyla; species Aporophyla lueneburgensis. The sequence goes on from OW028749.1 coordinate 25,027,727, forward strand.
GTCAGCATATGGGTTGTTCACAATAGACGCCACTCTACCGATACCTCTGGCAGGACTCATAACTAATTACATTATTCTACAGTTTGCTTTCCTATAAAATAACATATTCCTACTTATATTATCCTACTCATAATTATCATAAAAACAAAAGTTTGTGATGATGGATGGTTGTCTGTTACTCTCTCACGCAAAAACTATTAAACGCACATAAATAAAATGAAACAGTAATTTATTGCGTATACATCAGAATAACCCTTGTTCGACGCCAAGCCAAGGCCCCGGCCATAGGATTTTAATTATTATGTGGAAGCGTGATGGTGAGGCCCTGGAGACAAAACTGACGAGCGAACTGTCCGCCGTGCGCAGAGCTGAACAATAATATATTCAAATACTCACCTGATGGTAGAAGAACACCTGCTCTGGAGCCTACCTGGATTTATGTATGTAAGTAAGTATATATATATACACGACAAATTGTCCACAAAAAAACGATTCAAAAGGATTAATATATTAACCAAAGTCGCGAAAGCAAAATTCTATCTGACCCTTTCAAAGACCAAACCAAAAGAGAGAGTGTCAAACTGACAAATGACAGATGTCACTCCATTTCACGTCATGGTGCGTTCACAGAGTAACCAATTTAAACGGGACCCTGTTTTACCGTTGTACGGGTTTTTGTGATTTGGCTCCAGTTTAATGATGAGTATCAGGTAAGTTGACAAACCTCCTGGCCTTTGGAGCTATCTTGGCGTAACGACATTATTTATTTATGTTGTTTGGAGAAGCCATTGTAGCTAAAATAGTGAGCCATAAATAAATGACATAGAGGGATCCTATCCTTGATAGGATTTTCCGTCATTAATTCGTCATCATTAGCAATCACCGTTGGTCCTCTTAATTTGGTAGGGTTGATGAAGAAAACTTATCCGCATTCAGTCAAATTGTAATTCAAATCCAACAGTTGCAGCACAGCTAATAGGTAGTCACATTTTAGCTAGTTACGCGTGAACGCTTAAACGCGATAACGCGTGATAGTTCGGTGATATCCGCACCAATATGGCTGAGCTTTGATGTATCATAATAACTGTTGTGTATGAGTAGAGGATACAATCCCGGGATCCCGAATCTCGAGATCCCGGGATCCCCTAGAGTGTAATTTAGAATCGCGTAGGCGAAATGGTGATCGTTAAACCGTCTGCGACGGTAAGCTCACGTGGGACCGCCGGAGCCCCGCAGCCGTGACAGAAACCATGCCTGCTGCATGTTTGCTTGCATTTTCGATTGCATGCTGCTTGCCTGCTTGCATGCATGCTCGCTTGCATGCTGTATGCTTGCTTGCATGCTACATGACGCATTCTTGCCTGCATGCTTGCTTTCATGCATGCTGCATGCATGTTGTATGCTTGTTTACATGCTTCTTAGAGGGAAATAAAACCACATGTTCACAATCACCTGTTTTATTGAGTGATTTAGTAATACATGCAGCGCCATGCCAGAGGCCTTGATAAATGCCATAATGCTTTGCATCTTTACTATTTATGTAATGTACCAGTTGGATTTGATAAAATAATAAAGTTCTTAATGAACTTTGTAATACTTTGTTTTAAAAAATATTATTAGGATAAATAAACATACAATAATTTGAATTTAGAACTTATAACTTTTATTGAAAACAGTTTTAGGTATTTTGTATATTATTGATTGTAATATTAATGACAAACAGATGTAGGGCATATTGTATTTACGAATTTCAATTTTATGGCATGTGATATTATGTGACATTTAGTTCGGGCAAGTTATCATTCGGATAAATGATAATTAGGACAAAAAAAAATATGGCTCATTAAATTATGGATAAAAAAGTTAGGTCACACAATAGAGAAGGTACTCCCTTTCTTCTCCTAAAATTGTTTGTCCGAAAATCATTATCCATAACACGTTAGCTATAAACGGCGGTAACCATAATTTCAAAAAGTTGAAATTTTGTTTTACATAATTATCTTTGCTTCTAAAACTATTCTGTCATAATATCAAATACTATAATCATTAAATCTCCTAATTTTGCATGTTATAAAGTCATATGTCCTAAGTATTGTATTATAGAAATTGTATTATGCCGAATGTTCAAATAAAATCGTTAGTAGTAAAAAATGCTACAAGTTAGGTTTTAGTGACAGAAACGAATCGCTGTAAATCCGACTCCACGTAGTCTTGTCTGCCCTACCCCTAGAGTGTAATTTAAAATTGCGTAGGCGCGGAGGGGCGAGGCGGCCCGCGAGCTGAGGAGCAGATGGTTGTGACGCTCGCCGCCGCTGCTGAGGCTGGCCGGCTTCGCCGAAGACGAAGCTGCGGTGGTGATCGTTAAACCATCTGTGACGATAAGCTCGCGTGGGACCGCCTAAGCCCCGCAGTGCCGGAGCCGTGACGAAACCATGCCTGCTGCATGATGCATACTCGCTTGCATACTGCATGCTTGCTTGCATGCTCGATTGCATGCTGCTTGCTTGCTTGCATGCATGCTCGCTTGCATGCTGCATGCTTGCTTGCATGCTACATGATGCATGCTTGCTTGCATGCTCGATTGCATGTTGCTTGCGTGCATGCATGCTGCATGCATGGTGTATGTTTGTTTGTGTGTTTCTTAGAGGGAAATAAAATCACTTGTTCACAGTCACCTGTTTTATTGAGTGATATTGTATTTATTGAGTGATTATACATGCAGTGCCATGCCAGGCCTTGATAAATACCATAATGCTTTTGTATCTTTACTATTTATGTATTGTATCAGTTGAATTTGGTAAAATAATGAAATTCTTAATAGTAATATTTATGACAAACGGATTTAGGGCATATTATATTTAGGGATTTCAATTGTATGGCATGTGATATTATGTGACATTTAGTTCAGGCAAGTTATCATTCGGACAAATGATGATTAGGACAAAAAAAAATATGGCTCTTTAGATTATGGATAAAAAGTTAGGTCACACAATAGAGAACCAATAGAGAACCGTGGCACTCGTATCTTATGGTATCTAAGTTTCGGGCAATTAAAAGTATGTCATATGTCTTTTAGGGCAAATAAAACATTCGGGCAAATGAAATTCGGGTAAATGAAATGCGGGAATATGATGATTATGGTATATGATCTTCGGGTAAACAATAGACAACCAAGAAATTCATATAATACTACAGTTCACCTATTTTGTTACTTTGCCCAAGATGGCTTTGACATTTTTCATAATGGCCGGGAAAAGTGATTAATTATGCTGTTTTAATCACATTGCCCAATTGAGTCGGGCATTATGAATACAGACCGTCCATTATTAATAGTGCCCGGACTTAACAAATTGCCCGTAACATATATATATATATATATATATATATATATATATATATATATTATGTGTGTTCGCGGATTTCTTCGTCGTTTATGAACCGATTTTGATGATTGTTTTTTTTTTTGTTGGAAAGGAGATTTTCCAAGAGTGGTACAGTCAACAGCAAAAGTAGATGATCAAAATCAGAAATTCAATACTAATGAGAGCACTTCACGAATATATGGCAGCTGTACTAGTAGTAAATGTTTGGTATAATTTACTTTTGAATCACTTCGACGCCACACAGTTTTGACGTGAACTCCGTTCATTAGTATTGAATTTCTGATTTTGATCATCTTCTTTTGCTGTTGACTGTACCATGATAAGGAAACCAGGATCTGATGATGGCATCCCAGAGAAGTCGATGGGAGCCTTCGAAAATCGTAGTGGCAACTAGTGCATTTTTTTAATGAAATTATCGAAGGTCCGAAGTTGCTCTGATGATGAAGCCGAAAGACAATCGAGGGAACTGCTCAAGCGAGGCGGCGAGCCTCCTTGCCGGAGTGCCGCCATGGGATCTGGAGGCAAAGGTCCTCGCGCACATGTGGGAGTGGCGCGAGGAGGCGAAACGCCGGGGTGAAACTCCGCTGCCGCGACAAATCGCGGCTCGGCGGACAGAGCTCCGGTGTGATCTCATGGCGACATGGCGGGTACGATTGTCGCAACCCAGCGCAGGGCACGCCACAATTGCGGCGGTAAGTCCCCTCTTTGAGGAGTGGATAGAGAGGCGCCACGGCGTCCTCACCTTCCGCCTGACGCAGGTTCTCACCGGGCATGGGTGCTTCGGTGGGTTCCTGTTCAGGATAAAGCGAGAGGATACGTCCGGGTGTTTCCATTGCGAGGATCGTCTGGAGGACACGGTGGAGCATACGGTGGAGGTGTGCCCTGCCTGGGCGGAGCACCGCCGTGTCCTCGTGGAGGCGATCGGCGGCGGCGACCTCTCGCGTCCGGCCCTGGTGCGAGCCATGGTACGGAGCGAGAGGGAGTGGGAAGCCATCACCTCTTTCTGCGAAGCAGTAATGCTCGCGAAGGAGGAGGCGGGGCGCGTGAGGGAGTGGCAGTCTCTGCGCCCTCACGTCCCTAGCCGCCGCAGGAGGAGACGCCCCGGGCGTCGGGAGTCGATTGCGGACTCCCGGCCACCGTAGGCGCGAGCTTGCGGGTGGCGAGCAATAGGTAGCTCGCCGCCCGGTAAGGACCACGCTCGGGTCGACGGCGCGCAGTGTTCCACGCGCGCCTCAAAGAGATGTCAGCAGCAGCGTAGGGGTCTAATAGGACCGATGCCTGCCAGGGTCGCGTGATTGTTCGAAAGAGATACCGTGACCCTGGCACATGGGCAACTGATGGAACACGGGTGGGTTTTAGTCAGTAAAAGTCTGACACGCCCTCCCGCTCCGCCCAGAGCGGGAGAAGTCATTTGATGATTTCCCATACTGAAAAAAAAAAAAAAAAGGGAACTGCTCAACGACTAACAGCAATTACCCGGTGTTTGGACTTAATTCATTTCTATTAATATGTACTATGCACCCATTTAGTGCGGGGTAGATACCATAACTAAAACGTTAAAAATAAAAACTTTTTTACAAAAAAAAAAATCCAACTTCCTTAAAAACACTACAAAGTGAAAAATAACTTTGATTTCGGAAGTCAGTGGTAAAAACTTAAATACAGATGCTATGATACCAACTTCCGAAATTAAAGTTATTTTTCACTTAATTGTAGTGTTTTTAAGGAAGTCGGTTTTTTTGTAAACAGTTTTTTATTTCTTCAATTATACAAAATCTACGTATTTGATTATACATTTGTAATTATCGCCTGAATTGTCATATTCTTTCTGTTCTGTTTAATGTGCTATTTTCACCCTCCACTCCTCTCTATCTCAAGAAACGTTTTCAGTTTCTTTGCGACTCCCGCACAAAATTCTTGAGGTCATCAGATAACTTGAAGCTTAAAATTCCTATGCATTCCACAAGGTACCCTCTATCTTCTTCTAAAATTGTTTGTCCGAAAATCATTATCCATAATACGTTAGCTATAGGTAAACATCAGTAACCATAATGTTAAAAAAATCTTGATTAATTTGCTACAAGTTAGGGTTTAGTGACAGAAACGAATCGCTGTAAATCCGACAACACGTAGTCTTGTCTGCCCTACCCCTAGAGTATAATTTAGAATCGCGTAGGCGCAGAGAGGCGAGACTCCCTGCGAGCTGAGGAGGAGGTGGTTGTAACGCTCGCCGAAGTTGCGGTGGTGCTCGTTAGATCGTCTGCGATGATAAGCTCGCATGGGACCGCCGGAGCCCCACAGCACCGGAGCCGTGACAGAAACCATACCTGCTGCATGATGCATGCTCCTTTGCATGCTGCATGCTTGCTTGCATGCTCGATTGCACGCTGCTTGCTTGCATGCATGATGTATGCTTTTTGCATGCTTCTTACAGGGAAATAAAACCATACGTTCACAATCAACTGTTTTATTGAGTGATATGATAGTAATAATATCTTTTTATATGTTTTAGATCAGCTGAGTACAGGAGATTTTTTTATTTGTAAAGCGTTTATTTTGGTTTAAAGATATTTATTTCCCAAAGAATATTACAGTTCACTTCAATAGACCTTAATTAAAATTAGGTTGTTGTTTACATTACGACATTCAAGCCATCGAATAAACTGAACACCATAGTTTAATTTATAAAATATTACAAATATGTACTTAAGTCTTAACAAAATATTTAAAAAAAAACAGTTCAAGCTAAACTTATGTGCCTAATACTACTGTTTTTTTTCTTGATTGTCTAAAGAATTATACATTAGACACATACGTTTAGCTTTTATAAGCTAAACGTATGTGTCTAATGTATAATTCTTTAGACCTTTTTTAAATGTTAGTTTAGTGATATGAGTTATAAGTTGTGAGTTCGATCCCAGGCAGGCGCTTTATTTTGTGGAAATCATTTCATCGCTACTGCTCTCAAAACGGTGAAAGAAAACATAGTGAGGAAACCAAAATGTTCTAAAGCAAAAAAATTGAAGACATGTGATATCTACCAACCCGCACTGGGCCCGCTCTCCCTCTCGTATGTGTCTAATGTATAATTCTTTAGACCTTTTTTAAATGTTAGTTTAGTGGTATGAGTTATAAGTTGTGAGTTCGATCCCAGGCAGGCGCTTTATTTTGTGGAAATCATTTCATCGCTACTGCTCTCAAAACGGTGAAAGAAAGCATAGTGAGGAAACCGAAATGTCCTAAAGCAAAAAAATTGAAGACATGTGATATCTACCAACCCGCACTCCCTCTCACAAAAAGAAGGCCTGTTTCCCAGCAAAGGGAACAATATAGGCTGATTATGTGATCAATAGTGAAATCATTAAAAGATGTTGTTATGTCACAGGGATCTATAATCAAAATGTTTGTCTAAATGATTTTTTAAGATATTTGTTGTTATAATTATATTTGCCATGAGGCTTTCCAATTATTTTGAGCGTTAGTAATAATATTATTATTCGGAGCCTTTTTTATCACATTTAAAAACTTTGTGAATATGTCTGGCTAGTGACTTTATTATAATATGAAGATTGAATATTTGTACATTTCCATAGTAAGTTTTCTTTTTCTTACTACGCGGTCTAATGCCCTTTGAGATCCATTTATTTTTACCTTTTGATAAAAAATGTATTGCTTAATATTTTAACATTTTAATTTTATTGGAAAACATTATTGTAAAGTAGAAACACAATTTCTATAAAATCTTCATTAGTATTGTGCTCACTATATACATCAGAAAATGATAGACCGGTTAAATCGTTTTTAAATTTGCCTAGATATTGCCTTAAGTAATGAGTTTTTGAGTCTGCCAGTAATTTTATGTTAAATAAATCATTATGTTATTCTTTATGTTATTGGACAGCAAGCACGATATATCAAAGTCAAGTAAGATACGATCAAAACCCACTTTTACTACTAATAGAAAAACTTCTGGACTAGCCATTATAAAATGACAGAACATTGTTCATATAACATCGAACAGTTGCCTTATAATAATGTGGGAGAACCGAAATCGTACAGTTATAATGTTACTCAGTAATAAATTGGACAAAGACCTCCAAAGAACAGTTCAGCCATTTAACATATTGCTTTCTTTATTCTTCACTTCAAAATACAAAATCAGAAATAGTTATATCACTCCGTGTGAGAAGTACCCTATACTGCTCTTCCTTACTAATACAATATTTTGCAATGTATTCTACATCTTTCGTGTGTTCGACGAGAAACAAGTTAACTATAGAAAATTTCATAAAACAGCTACCGCGCTTGGAATTTTTTGGCCTTCTAACACTATGTATTACCTCAGTTACATTTTGCTAATCATTTGCAACATTATTTACAGTCGTAGCAACATTTCCCTTATATTAAAGCTCCAAGATATTTATAGGTGCACTGATATTAGTAAAAGTTTATCAAGTTATATTATTTGGAACTGGATCGCACTTTTTACTGTACTATGTAATTTTATTTTACCAGTTGCACTTTACTATGTAATAAAAGGGTCATTGATTTTCTTTGAAACTACTAATGATTTACTAGTGGCACAATATGATCTTAATTTTATTTATGGTATCCGCCTTACAAAATTGTTGACGACTTTTCTGGAAAAATGGATTAAGGACATACTTATATTAAATCACGAAGAACTGAGTGAGGAATATTGTTACAAGTTTTATACGACGTATCAAACAATTTTAGAAGCTTACAAGCTATATTCAAAATGCTTCCAAATTTTGGTAACTAAGCCGGTGCTTATTACACAAAATTCAAGTCCAAGCAAGTCACACGATGATTCATTTTTGTCGTATTTTTTTAGATTTTATACCGAATATATGAATCGTTTATTCGTAGTCTATGTCTAGTGCAGAAATACATAATATATTTGCAAGCTCCGACAAGTCATGAAGTGAGTATATACGCATACTATGAATAGAGTACCTTAAGTTTCCATTTGGTGACGAAATTATTCGACTTTTGTTGGATCATTTTAATCTCTGTTCTGTTCCGTAACTCAAAAGAAAAAACGGAACCCTCTTAGGATCACTTTGTTGTCCGTCCGTTTATCTGTATGTCAAGGCCCTGTATCTCGGGAACGCGCGCAAGTGTTGGGTTGAAATTAAAACAATAAACTTATATCTACAGTTTCTTGAATCTGTTAAAAAATTTAACTTCTAAGTTAACGTAAAAAAAAGATACGGCTGTTTAAGCCGCTAAAAACTTATACTTCAACACTCTCAAGAGAATCAAAATTTATAGGGCATATTCCATTGATCTAAAACTACAAAATTTGGCAATTAATACCGTCTTACACTACAAGTATAGGCAAAAGTCTGAAAACTATAAATTTGTATTTAAATCATAAAAAAACACAGTCATTATCCAAGGAACGGCGCACCAAATTTTTAAATGTGACGTCTATCGACCCGCACTGAGCCCACATGGTGGATTATGTCCCACTCCCCGAGAGGAGGCCTGCCCAAGTAGCACAAAAGTGCTGTATAACAGCATTTTAACAGTGCACAGTGAATGCATTAGTTGCTGAATAATAGCGTAGACAGCGCATCCTCAGAGGATATAACTCTAATTTGGGCAAAAATTATTCAGCACATAGCTGTATAAGAAATCCAATTGACAAATAATTGCATTATAACAACATTATAGTAGCATTTATGTGTATAACAGTCACCTAAAGAGCTGAATATTGCCTGATTAATGAGGCACGTGTTACTTATTATACAGCAAGAAAGACGAATGTGTACATTGTGTATACTTTTATACAGTTGAAATTACACACTGAGCGAAATTGTGGAATGCAATAACTTAAATTATTTATTTTTCTTTGATATGAACTGTCAAATTGTAAAACATGAAGTGTATCGTTGTGTGCAAGATCTCAGGTGCCATTTGTGAGAATATACATACATAAAATTTAAGGTAAGTAAAACATCGATTTCCTCCTATTATATTTGAAATCTTATTGGGAAGGTAACTTTACTGTCAAGTACCATACATATTTAGTTCAAAATTTTCACGCGCCCTCGGAATACCTCTAAATACTAAAAGAAAAGCAACAAAATTAGAATGAAAATAAAATTAATATGTTCGTTTTTGTACAAAACAACAAAAAAAAAAATTTTTTTTTCGTGTAAGTATTTTTTAATTCATATTTAAAATTGATATCCTCTAAAATAAACAAAAATTAAAAGATAAAATTTTACAATAATACAAAGTAACGCAGTGAATATGGCGGATGGCAAGTGAACAGTTTTAATCTCAATTTAATGCTAAGGTCTGTACGGGTGTTCACATGTGGCCTGTAATTCAGCCAAGAGTAAAATAGTTTAGCACTTGTGAAATACAAATCAGACATGGATCGATTAGGAGAGTAGTATTGGTTCACATTTGCGTCAGTTACCTAGATAAGTACCTTTATGGATCCAAGCTTTTAGGGTTCCACCGTGGTTCTTTTAAAGCCATTTTGTTCCCTTTTTTAGTTGTTATTCGACGATAAGTACTCAATTAAAATTGTAATTTAAGTAGCTGAGATTATAATTTAATTATATGTATAATACATAAATTATTGATTTATTCAATATGCGACAAAATACCTATAAATTAGTAGGTACCTATCTAAAGATAATGTATTTTTCTGGCCTAATAATTTAATTACTTCCACATGAATAAAACAAAACTGTGTCTATAGAGCGGTTGGCATCTCCATAAATAAGCCTTAAACCAAAGACATAATTTTATCACCGAAATTTAGATTCAAATTACATTAAAATTATAAAATTGGTAGGTAGGTTAGTATTGGTTGGTAGATGGTTAAAAGAAAAAATGTAATTTAATTATAATATTTTATTGAACTCAATACATGTAATAACATTATTCTCTCGCTAAGTACACCTTCTCTATGAAGAAAACTATTTGTAAGGCATCAGGTTAACGAAAACAGGATACCTAAATTTTTATATTATTGTGCGACAGCTAACTCTCCGTATCTCTAAATACAATAGCTGCCGCTAGCTATGATTACAAGACGTATGGAAGATGATTTTGATAGGTAAAACAATAGTTTAGCTCTAATTCTTCATGCGGATTTTGTCGTTGATAGAGGACAAAATCCTTGACTGCGCGAGGGGGTATTGTAACGTTGTGGAATATCCACATATTCAATTAATTCATAATCACCGTTCATTCTTAAGTTATAAAAACATTATCGTAATATCGTCAATGGAATGCAAGGAATGCCTACACATTCTTTTTGGTGTTGGAGCAGTACGACGTCATGTTCTGCGTGATGTCATAAAAAGAATGTCTTTATGGGTATCGGTAAACCGTCTTTAATCGTGTAGTGGCGAAAAGTCATGCTAGGCGGGTAGTTCTGAATCAGTCACTTTCTATTGGTGTCGTAGTCGGACGAATGTTCTCAACATTAACCGAAGTAAAGCGCGCACGACTATAAATATGCTCGTACAGGACGCGATAGCTCACTTTTATTACTAAAACTTCCTGGTTACACGTTCGCCAAATAGTTTCTCTCTGTATTAGATTCTTGCGACATTACCCCGTGTCCAGACTTTTATTTTTTATTAAGTTTGAATAATACAAGTTATATTAATCAGATATATTTCACAAGTGAAGTGTTTATCCCCGTGAAGGGTAAGTTGCCAAACCAAACCAAACTATTATTATAACTTCTAGCTCATGTTTTATTTTCTTTACTGAGTAGGTACCTACAGACATAATTTATTTTGTGTTCATATTTTTAGTGTCTGTTGGTTTCTTTCTTTTTAAGCCTCGAGTGTGTCACACGCTCGCAGGGCCAATCGATGTTTTATGTGTTAACGCCTCCCGCTAATTTAACTACGTGTACTTACCATGTAAACTCCGCTCTGATGAGGACCAATACTCACAAACGCCTTAGCGCCTTATGTCCTAGGCTTTCGCTTACGCTGCGAGGTCGTCATCAGAGAGGGGTTGCAGTGGACATTTATTTACCGCTGGACGTTGATTCCAGGGAACAAGATTGGGTTTTAAATTACCCTCATCGACGTTCGTTGAGTTCAGCTGACTCACCCTTACCGAACGTTCGAGACCTGCGCACACGCTACCTGGCGGCACCCACCTGCGCGCCTTACCATCTCGTCTCTACAGCCTCTTCCACCTCGGGGTCAACTCCTCGACGTCGCGTCGCTCCAGCTACGCAATAAGCCAGGGCAGTACATAGTGCGCCTACTTCCACGGAGCAATAAAATTACCAAGTGACGGCCTTGTATTTCCACGACCCGAAATAAATTTATTGTTGTAAGCGTTGGTGAGATTTTCATTTTATTTTAAATACTCCTTCACGTTACACCTGGAATCAGATGCCATTTCTATTTGTTTTCTGACATCATTTCTTTTTGCACTACTAACTACTTTCCTATAGATTCTGCTATATTTGTTACGATATTCTAAAACTGAATTGTCACATTGTGTTTTATCAACGGTGTTAAGGAAACGTTTTACTTTGCTGGCTACCCTTATTCCGTTAGTTATCCATTTAGACCCGTTATTGCTTTTAACACTAACTTTTAATTTACACTTCTTAAAGTGCGAAGAGTGCTTTTCTCTGAATTGTCCTATAAAACTGTTAATACCTGTGCTCCAGTCAGTCTCTAACAGCATTTTCCTATAGTCAGTTTTGTTCTTGTCAGTATATTCTGTAAAGACGCATATAATTAATCCGCTTCTTAAACTCAACCTTTTCTAAGCGAAGCGTACAGAACAAGCCCGCGTGACCATCTGACAACCCATTGTGATCAACATCTGTACATTCTACGAAAGTGTCAGGTAAATTAGTTAGTATATTGTCAATGCATGATTCCGATTTATGTCTTCTGAAGGTGGGAGTATTAATTAAACACCTGAAATTGTAGCATGCTAGTATCGACAAGAAAGAATTTCGTCTCGTGTACTCTTTTAAAATATTAATATTGAAGTCACCACAAATTATACATAATTTATTGAAGAAACGCTGTAACAGTTTTTCAAGCCTATCCATGAAATTGTCAAAATTGCTGTTTACAGAAGTTCTACAGCAACAAACAACACACAAATTAGTCTCAAAGTCTCTAACTCCACATACTTCGAAGCAATCAGTTTTATACAACACACCCAAGGACAACCTCCGGTTGGTGTTGGACTATTGCAGGATATGTAAACAAAGAAGTTGGACTATGTATTTGGATGGCTAAAATGGACTGGTTACCAAGAACTATGAAAGGTCTCTGGTCCCTGCCGCATCAATGTTTGTATTTACAAGGATTAAAGGACAGGGGGTGACTTGCACACTCAATAATGGGCCCCCGGAAACCGTCGCTGGCACACAGTGACGCAGCGACAAGGGGGCAACACTTCCTGAGGTGCTTGCGAAGTGGAAAGGTATTCCACGGCTTTCAGAACAATCTCAGAGCCCGGTAGATGGCCAAGTCCCTACGAGCACTTACTGGAATACTTCCTTTCTCCGAGCACGTTTGCTCTTGCGAATCTCCACTCAAGCCAGCCAATAAAGGCAAGAGCTCTGAACCTCATCAGTGTTCACTCCAGCCGGCCAATAAAGGCAAGCCAGAGATGAGGAACAAGAATTCTCCCAGGAGATCGGGTCCGTGGGGTTGCTATTGCCCAACAGCTCGCCACATGCTGCCCTGCGGATTTATTATTATTATTATTATTCCGATGGTATTATCTGTAATGAAAACATTTTGTTAACTAAATATTATAACAACGAAGACATTAAACTTATTTGAGCCCACTATTTTACTGGAAAACTAAATGATCTAAGTAGATATCATGACTTGATCTAGATATTAATTGATTATCTCTGTTGCAAACGCTTCAAACCTTGGCTCTTTTGCTGTCGTTCGACTATCAAATGTCAAATTTGTATGCAGAGACGACAGGACAGATCAAGTGAAAATTTGTTCATCATCATCATCAGCCTATAATGTTCCCACTGCTGGGACACAGGCCTCCTTTCGGTGAGAGGGAGTGGGCCATAATCCACCACGCGGGCCCTTTGCGGGTTCGTAGATGTCACATGTCTTCGAATTTTTGAGAGCAGTGGCGATGAAATAATTTACACAAAGTAATTCCGCCTGCTTGGGTTTGAATTCACGACCTACAACTCATAAGTCGCGGCCGTTACCACTGGGCCACCACTCCTGGCCACACGCTGTATTTGTTAGTATATGTCAATCTAAAATATTTTTAGTGCTTCCTATTTTATAGTTTACATTAATACGCGGATGTCACTTGTTTAGGGTGTTCAGTTCACCAAAAATAATTTAAAAATTTTTACTTGACAAGCAACGATTGGCAAAAACATAATTTGTAATTTCATCACTACACAGTTTCACACAACAAGTTTGACAAATAATTCATATTAAAAAAAAAAATATCCGATTAACTTTTTTTTAACAACGTATTATTTGGCAAACAATTCATTTTATTTTACATTTTATCTCATAAAACAACGTTTGGATAAAAGTCATTCGGCCATTAGGCTATTTAGGTTGTGGTTTTTTTAAGCCTTGAAATACCCTTCGGAGCAGATCTGACATGGCTTGTGGGGGTTAGGTTAGGTTAAAACTGTGACCTCCTACGCACGAGCCGAGCGAGCGAAACGAGCGGTGCCGCGCAGCGGCCGGCGAGTGCCAGAAACGATTTTATCTCATAAAACAACGTTTGGAATAAAAGTCATTCGGTCATTAGTCTATTTAGGATGTGGTTTTTTTTTAAGCCTTGAAATACCCTTCGGGGCAGTTCCGACACGGTTTGGGGAGGTCACAGTTACTGTGACCTCCTACAGAAACGACTAAATTTTAGGGAGGTAGTTCTATAAATTATGCAAAACAATACCGTCATGATCATTTTGTGACTGGTTTAGAAAATGTATTATAAAATGATATTTAGTATAAACGTACATTTTTCAAAAGAATCTAAATATTACATGATAAATGCATAAATATTATCTGACACATTTGTTGAGAGAAGCATTTGCCCAATAAATGTTTGTAAAGCGAGTGTTTATAAAATAAAAAACCTTCGGAATAAGTTGTTTGTGAAATAAAATAGTAGGTATATGAAACGTTAGTTGTAAACTAAAAATTTATCAATGGTGTTTTGGTGAAACATTAGTGAACCCTTGTTTAGGGACTTAGGACTCACTTGTGTCAGTTGGAAAAATATTTAAATATTATTTTATCTGTAAATTATCATTATGTATTTATATTAATATTATGTATTTTTTATATTAATATTATGTATTTTTGTAGTAAAATAATACCAATATTTTTGTAGGCGAAGCCCAATAAAACAAGCTATAGTTACTATTTATGTTTCTTTATTGTTGTGGGCGTCGCCCAATGAGACTAGATAACTTTTAACATTAATATCTCCTCGCTATTGTATTCAGTAACTCCGGTATAGCCTCTGTGGAATACCTAAACAAATACCTATACTGTTCTTTAATAAAAGTAGTAGATTTCCATGAAAATACTTACGTAAATACCGATGTATGTTTATAATCACCTGTATTACCATTGTCTTGACCTTTTGAATTCTAATTAACCTGTAATTAACCAGTAACAATAACCTGTTGGATTCTAATTAGTCTGTAATGCCTGTGTCATGTTTGTATAAAACTAATTAGAATATAGTTACCTAACTCATTGATTGTAAAGCACTAATTAGCTGTAATTAGGTATGAATATAGGTACCTAAAATATCTTATGTAGTTCGTACACGATTTTGAAAGAAGCGTACGTCCAATAGGACGAGCTACATTGTTAATCCAATAAGAAAGCAGAAACCTTGAACTCGCTTAAACGTGTTTTGAAATTCTCGACAAGTCGAAACCTGTCTCTTAGGGAAAGTCCATTTTTCTCGCTCTCAATTGGCAGAGCGGCTAATCAAAGTAAAGAAATGTATACGCTACTTGCAGTAGGCAACAAAAGTTATAAAAGGGCCGAGCGTCTATTTTTGGATTTAGTATTTTTACAAGTTTACTCGAATCATCAAGTTACCACGTAGTGTTTGTGAAGTAAGTGGCTCCGCTGTCCACTGCTTAGTCGCGATGTACCCTATATCTAGTTAGCCAGTCTTCAAGTGTAATATAGCTAGGATTTAATTATGTGTACTGCTTATTCTGATTGTATTTTATATTGTGTGCTGTGTACTCTTTTACAACCATTTTTAGTGATTTCTGTGTAATTTTATGTGTGCCAAATATACTCAATTATTACGACATTCTGACTGGTTTAATTTCACTCTTTCGTCAAGGGAACACCGTCACCCCCGCCTACAACACCTGACTCCCGTTTTATTAACATTTTGGTCCTTGCGAGCCGGATCAGGTTCAATTAGAATAGAGTGAACCAGTCAGAATCATGAGTCACAGAAGTGAAATCACCACACGCAGCAAGTTACGAAGACTGGCGGAAGAAATGGGTACGCGACAAGCAGAGGACATCGTCTCTGACTCAGGCTTACCATCCGAAAGGGCTCCAGGTTCTCCGTCCCTAGCACCGACATTGGCATCGACGTCCGCTCGCAATATTCCGCTCACCGGTGGCCGATTAATTGACCACAGTAAATTGACGTCAGAGAGAGCGCACGGGGGGCAGGCAGCGCCCAAGGGTCGCCACACCTCGCCGCGCAGCAAAATATCGTCAAGAAATAGCCACAGGAGCGTCGATTACCTTAAAAAACGGATCGAGTACGAAGCGGAGCGCGAATTAGTGCAGTTGAAAGAGAACCTGGTCAAAGACAAGGAAAACCTCGTCAAGAAAATGATGGAAGCGGAAATAGCTGAGATAGAGGTGGCCGCTGAAAGCGATGATTCACAGTCAGATGTGAGTACGACACAGCGCGTCGAAGAGTGGGTGAAAACCACGCCCCAAGTCCCCCAATTGATAGAAGTATTGGGGACGCCGGCTGTGTCAGGCGCACCTATTGAAATGGCTGCGCCCCGTGAAACATCTGACCCCCGTGAACAAACCGTAAGTAGGGTGAATCTTGTGAATAACCACCGTGGGTCGTCAGTGCCGTGTGATCTAGACCAGTCCCGAGTACCTAGGACATCCGCGTCTGTACCGTTACCTAACATAACGGCACCAATTACGTCCAGGTACACGCCAGTAACGTCAGATGGAGTAAGGTTCCAGTTACCCAGCCGTTATACCGCCTTTACCACTCCGGTCGCAAGTGTACCTCGAGTAGCCACACTCGAGTCGGATACACGGCGGCAGATGCAGTACGGAGCGGATGAAAGAGAAAGGCGGAGAGAATCGTCAGGGGACAGAGACCGTAAGATAGACAGACTGGCAGAGGCTATCACGAACATGGCACGACCACCACGACCGGTACCAAGACAGGCCTATGAATTGCCATACTTTAAAGGTGACCCAGCCGACTGGATATCATATCGGAACATGTACTGGGAAACATCACAGTTATACAATTTCAAGGCGCACGAAAACTTAGCACGATTAAAAACCTCGTTACAAGGCGACGCAAAGGTATCAGTAGAGGACTTACTACGATCGTCAACTGATCCGTCCGAGATAATGCGCGCGCTAGAGGATGAGTACGGTCACCCGACCCTAGTGCTACAGTACGCCATACAAAAGGTCAAAGAATTACCTAGAGTAACGGAAAGTGGACGCGAACTAAGGAAATTCTCGTCAACGGTCCGAAATTGTGTTTCGTTACTCAAAAATATTCGTGCGGATGGATATATAAATAATCCACAGCTGGTGAGTGACCTGCTGAGCAAGCTGACCCCTGTACAGCGCGCGCAATACGGTGACTTCGCAATGGGCCTGGACAACACACAGGGGGTGGACCTAAGAGTGTCTCCAAATCTAGAAATATTATCACATTTTCTGATACACTTGACACGCTCAACGTCGTACTACACTCAGGCGAGTATGTTTGAGCCCGGTCCATCGAAGCCCCCTGCCAAGCAACAGCAGAAGTATGGCGGCGCCGGTCAGTCCCGGCCAGCCAACGCCGCGCGCTCGGCCGCGAGCAGGCCTCCGTTGACGCAACGAGTGAACACGCAGAGCGACGAGTCTGCCGCTCCTGAAGAATGCGTTATATGTCAACGAAAGCACAACATAGACGAGTGTGACCAGTTTAAGAAGCTTACCGTTCAACAGCGTTGGGACACGATAAAAGAGAAGAGCACATGCTTCAAATGTCTCGTGAGTAAACATCCCAAGAGGTTCTGCCGTGCGAGTAGATGCAAGAAGTGCGGGTTCGGACATCACCTGCTGTTACACGCGGACAAGCAGCCTAAAGAAAAGGTGGTTACTCCGCCAGAAAGTAAGACGGAAAGCGTCACAAATATAGGCGAGTGGCGAGCTACGGCACTACTAAAAATAATGCCAGTAACGGTCAGCGATGGAAACAGTGACGATAATCAGTGTTACGCTCTACTGGACGATGGTGCGACCGTGTCACTCATCGACAGCTCGCTCGCCACAGACTTAGTGGGCCCATGTGTTCCTCTCTCCTTAAAAACCGCGGGTGGCTACGGAGTAACAGACTCAACGTCGCGAGTGGTACAAGTGCGCGTAAAAGGACCTAACGGTCAGTGCCATAACATTACGTGTCGGACAATAGTAGACATTAACCTACCAACGCAAACAGTGACCGCCACAGTGATCGACGACAACGCGCACCTACGCGACTTGGGTTGCGTAGAGATGAGGGGAGCCAAACCGCTGCTGCTGCTCGGACAGGACAACTGGGAGCTGCTCGTCAGTCAGGACATCCGCCAAGGAAAATCCGGTAAGCCAGTTGCCTCACTCACTAAGTTAGGTTGGGTCATACATGGACCATTTAATATTAATAATAGTAATAATAATAGTAAAGAATGTGTTAGTTGCATGACCGTTTCCCTTCCTGATTTGCATAATCTAGTTAAATCACAGTTTGAGCTAGAAGCGATAGGTATTTCAGAGAATTTACGTAAACATAAAGATGTCGAGAGGGCATTAGCCGTATTAGACAGCACTAGCCATCGTATCCCTGACCAGTCATAATGGGAGGTCGGTTTGTTATGGAAACATGACAATATTCAGTTACCTGATAATTATAATCAGGCCAGGCAAAGGCTGTACGGCATAGAGAAACGTATGCGTAAAGACGCTAGTTTTGCTGAGCAATATTCAGCTCAGATAGGTAGGTTAGTAGACGAAGGTTACGCGCGTAAAGTAGACGGTAACATAGACAGCTCGCCGGTTTGGTACTTGCCGCATTTCGGAGTCGTTAACCCGAACAAACCGGGCAAGCTACGTTTAGTGTTCGACGCAGCCGCTACGTACCATGGGACGTGTTTAAATGATAATCTGCTAACCGGACCTGACTTACTGAATTCTTTGCTAGGTATTTTAATTAAGTTCAGGATAGGCCCCGTTGCGTTTTCAGGGGATATCGCTGATATGTTTTTAAGAGTAAAAATAAGGGCAGAAGATCAAGGCGCGCAATTATTTTTATGGAGAGGCGCGGATCACCATAAAGAACCAGATACATACGCGATGAATTCCATGATATTTGGTGCAGCCTCGTCCCCTACTACGGCAATATATATACTCAACAAAAATGCCGATGATTTCATAGATGTTTATCCCGAAGCTGTGGAAGCCATCAAATCTAGGCACTATATGGACGACTATCTAGATAGTGCTTGGACCGAGGAGAAGGCTAACACGTTAATAGAGGAAGTGACACGAATACATGCATCCGGTGGATTCATTATCCGGGGGTGGGTCACTAACTCATCGGAGCTAAGGGAGAGGCTGAAAATAGAAATGCCTGATAAGGTAGCCCTTGAGAAGGGAACAGGCTCAGTAGAGAGGACCCTAGGTTTAATATGGTCACCTAAAGACGACGAGTTAGGTTTTGATCTGTCATTTAAGAGACTACCGCCTGAAATTATAAATGGTAGTTTAGTGCCCACTAAACGACAATTTCTTAGTATGATAATGTCGATTTACGACCCGCTTGGTTTCTTATACCCGTGTGTAATTCAATCACGCATATTAATGCAACGAATTTGGAAGTCGGGAATACAATGGGACGAACCCTTAAACGAAAAGGACGCCAAAGTATGGTTTAATTGGCTCCATAATTTATACCGCTTAAACGAATTAAAAATACCGCGGTGGTACGGGTTAAAACTCGATAATTTAGAATTACACGCGTTCGGGGACGCCAGCGAGCTTGCTTACGCCGCAGTAGTATACCTAGTGGGCTCTAACTCTGAAGGAAAGAGGGAATCGGTTATGTTACTAGGGAAAGCGCGAGTAGCTCCACAAAAAGTAGTATCCATTCCCAGGCTAGAGTTACAAGCAGCCGTGTTATCCTGTCGTATAGCAGACACTGCCCACAAAGAGTTAGGTATACGAATCGAAAAGAAATTCCTTTGGACCGACAGCAAGACTGTATTAAAATGGATAAACTCCGATGCACAGGAATTTCAACGATTCGTCTCGCACAGACTAGCCGAAATAGATAGGCTGTCAGACAGAGGCAACTGGCGCTGGGTACCTTCACAGTATAACCCAGCTGATAAGGCCACCAGGTTGTGTTGGCCCAATGACCACGCAGAGTGGCTCTCGGGCCCCTCGTTTCTATGTGACCCACAGGAGCTGTGGCCTGCGTGTCCCGAGGCTGAGGCGTCGGAAGCGGACCTTGAGCGCATCCAGCGGGTCCACGCCGCGGCAGCACCGGCGGCACCACTCCTAGAGTACGAGCGCTACTCATCGTGGACGCGCATTCGCGTGTCATGGCGCGCGTGCTCATCTTCAGCGGCCGATGTCGCAAACGTCGGTCGACTACGGAGCTGTGTCAGCGAGACCTAGAAGATGCTCACAACAGCCTGTTGAGGCTGTGTCAAGAAGAAAGCTTTCAAAGCGAGCGGGCCACCATCCTTAAAGGCCTGCCCGTTCCCAGCAGCAGCAGCATCAAGGCTCTCGACCCCATGATAGCCGACGACGGGTTGCTACGAATGAGAGGGCGCCTGAGTGCCTGTGAGGTGCTCACGTTTGGCGAGCGGCACCCTATTATCCTGGAGGGCCGCCATCCTCTGACAAGAAAGCTAATCGCTCATTACCATGCGATGGCTCTGCACGCCAACCACGAGACCGTCGTCAACAATCTACGGGAAAAATACTGGGTCACTAAAATCAGAACCTCAGTAAAGACAGTGGTTGCCAACTGCCAACTCTGTCGCGTCTGCCGAGCCAAGCCCGCGCCACCGAAGATGGGTGACCTGCCGCTCGCAAGGCTGGAACCATCCAGACGAGCCTTTGTGCGAGTGGGGGTGGACTACTTCGGCCCGATGGAGGTCGCAATCGGGCGACGGCGCGAGAAGAGGTGGGGTGCCCTATTCACCTGCCTCACTACACGCGCCGTCCACCTTGAGTTGGCCGCTTCCCTAAGCGCCGACTCCGCCATACTAGCCTTGCGGCGCCTCATAGCGCGCCGCGGGCAACCAGCACATCTGTACTCTGACCAGGGTACCAACTTCATCGGGGCCAATACCGAGCTTCGAGCAGCCCTGAAAGACCTCAACCAAGGTCAGATAAGGGCCGAGGCCATTCACCGTGGCATCGAATGGCACTTCAATCCCCCGGCGGCCCCACACATGGGTGGCTGCTGGGAGCGCCTGGTGAGATCCGTGAAGAACGCACTTCGCAGTACGCTCAAGGAGCGTGCCCCTCGTGAGGAGGTCCTCTACACCCTCCTCACCGAAGCCGAGCTGATCGTAAACAGCCGGCCACTGAGCTACGTGAACGACGACCACGACCAGCCCGTGGTCCTGACGCCGAACCATCTACTCCTGGGCACTGCGTCCGGGAGTACTCCGTTTGCATCGAGCGACGCCGAAGACATCGACTCTCGCCGGCAGTGGCGGCGCGTGAACGCGCTCGCCGACATGTTCTGGCGGCGCTGGCTGCGAGAGTACCTGCCTACGCTCCAACGTCGGGAAAAGTGGTCAAACAATGTGCCGAACGTACGTATCAGTGACGTAGTAGTGATTGTGGACAATAATAGACCGCAAAGTGCGTGGACCAAAGGTCTCATCAAAGCTGTGTATCATGGACACGATGGTATTATCCGTGTAGTAGATGTTAAGACTGTAAATGGGGTCCTACGTCGACCCGGTGCGAAGATTATTGTGCTTCCCACAGACCAAGAATTGTAAGTCGGTTGAACCCTGTTACAGGGGGTGGAATGTAGGCGAAGCCCAATAAAACAAGCTATAGTTAGTATTTATGTTTCTTTATTGTTGTGGGCGTCGCCCAATGAGACTAGCTAACTTTTAACATTAATATCTCCTCGCTATTGTATTCAGTAACTCCGGTATAGCCTCTGTGGAATACCTAAACAAATACCTATACTGTTCTTTAATAAAAGTAGTAGATTTCCATGAAAATACTTTCGTAAATACCAATGT